>CM062568.1:77274985-78524985 GCA_031468815.1 Morus bassanus
CTTGGCATTGTAGATGAATTATATATTAGACACTAAATGTTAGAGAAATTACTAGTTCTTCCGAAAAACTGTCAAGTAGATAAGAAAGAGTAATGCAGAAAAAGGAGACAGTAGATAAAAATGACATTATCTAAACACAAAACCAGCAATCATAAAAATAAAAGGTTTTTTTCTCAATTTACAGGATAATGCTGAGGGGAAAACCAAATATACTTCTATACAAGTAAGTCTGCTTGTTCTATTAATAAGCAATACGTGTTAGTTTCATAGTCATTTGTGAAAAGTAAATAGTATGCAAGTGCCTTTAAATCAGTATGTGTTCAATGTCCTATGCTGTATGGAATCCTTATTTATAAATTTCATGAACGTGTCAAATTCTAAACCATCATGACATACGTCAGTTATTATACATTCAAGAGCAGACCTTTATTACTATTCTGTAATTATTTTGAAAAACCTGCCATCTTACATTATATTGTCCACTTCGGATCAGAATTTGAAGTTACATACCAGTGACAACAGAGAAAAGAGACACAGAGAAAACACCTCCTAGGAATTTAATTTTGTTTATGAAAAACAAGGACCATGAAAGTCCTTTGGGATCCTCTGGGATGGAGGCTGTCCTCTAGGTATGCTGCACCTCCTTCTAATCAGTGTGGCACCTCTACCCTGGAAGTATCCAACAGCAAGCATGTTTCAGTAAATTGCTGTAACACCAAGTATTGCAGTCATCTACTTGTTTTACAGGTTTGGCTGGGAAGTTATGCTTTTCCTGAAAAGTCATAATGCAAAGACTGAGGAAGGTGAAGTGCATGCAGACAGTTTATTTCTCAAATCACTCAATTTTAGCAGTATTGAAATGAGACAATTCAAGATATTTTTCTGCCTCTGCCAATGTGCCAAGGGAAATTATCATTAGATCAGACTATATCATAAGAAATTACAGGATATAGTTTAAAAGACGAAAAGCTTCTAAACATAAAAACTTTACTGAGTGACCAGTTATTTTTTAAAGGAGATACACAGATATGTACATATTATATACATAATAAATATGCATGTGTTTATTTTTTGCTTTGTAAGAGCAGTCTACTTTAACAAGCAATACTCTCCTAGCCTTTTAAAATTTTCGCTGGTAAATGGCACTTGTATATTATGAACACCTAGACATGCAACAAAAAACCCAATCCAGTTTTGCTCTGTTTTTAGCAAGGGGGGAATAGTCACACATTTCAAAGATCCAATACAAGAAAGAAGTACCTCTTGAAAATGAGAACAGCTGGCAGCGCCTGCTTTGTGAACCCAGCCTGGGGGGAGTGGAGTGCACCTGTAGAGTTTGGTAAGAACAAAAATCCATGCCTTGAGCTACTCTTCCCCCAGCAATGTCTCGTCTACCTCACACACTGCTGTGCATCTACAGACACACAGATATATAAAGGCTTGGCAAACATTTTGTTTCTCTCCGCATTGCTGAGAAGAAGCAGAGTAAGATAATTAATACATCTCTTAACAGTCTGACATTGGAACTCAATACAAAAAGATACACATTTGCAACTGAGGTGCATCCCTGCTTACTGCAGGGGATGGACAAACAGGCTCAATGTCAATCCTTCCCAGCAGATGTTACTGCTAAAGTGCTAAATTAAAGAGTTTATTTTTATACCAAGTAAAGCCCTTCAGACTGACACTCACCAGTCAGTCACCAGAATAGATGTTTGACACAGCTGTTCATCTATTCCTCTTTATTTACAATATTACTTTATGACTGCTTCTCATTCAGGAAATGAAGAAATTGTTTCTTCTTCAGTATGGATTTTGCTTGTGGTAGCAGTTGCGACCCTCGTACTGGCAATCGCCGTACTTCTGTTCTGCAAAAGGTAAATTTAATTTATGCATTCACTTTATTTTGTGTGGGTGTGTGAAACATCTGCAGTTCTTAAACAAATAAGGTAGAGGTGTCTCTGTAGTATAGATAAAACTTTTTCACTCACACTGTAGTAGAAATCAATCCAAATCAATCAATCCTGAGGCAAGTACTATAATGGTGATGCCAAAAGTGCCTCCCTGGCTGATCCACACCACTTTTTCCAGGTCCTTTTCTGTCAACATGGCAAGGAGAGCAATTACTTATGTTAACAGTACAGCTGCTCTGAATATTTGCAATGTAGACTGTTTACACAACAGGTTTTCTGATTTCTTGAACTCCTGAATTTATTGCAAAACACACAGGTTGATTGTACTTACTGGTAAAGATTTTGCAATGTTCACTAGAATTGTCCTAGCAAACCGAATGTATCTGAAGGCACATTAGCTAAGCAGCTTGCTTCTTGAAATAAACCATGTAAGTGAAACAGAAAGAAAAAGGATATTCTGCTATATCATGCACTTTGTATAGAAATATACAGTAATTCAGAGAAGATACTCTTCTTCCAACTTGTTAAAATATTTACTCCCACTTTCCACTGGTTATAGTGACTTAAACAGCAGGACAATTGGGAGTTCCTTTTCCTTTCAAAGAAGAAAATCACCACTAGTTAATCTTTAACCAAGAATGAAACTATTAGCATCCAAAATCTTAGTGTTTTCCTGATACGTGTTCATTCCGTGCTGAGATGATGTATATTTTTCATTTCTCAAGAAGGTAAAAGCTGGTTCAAGGTTGCAATGGTTTTGATACATGATGGTTACTTAATTTTTCTTTTCTATTTCATCACTTTTGATCTCCAGGACTGGCTGCTGGAAAGCAGCATTTCCACAAATCCCAGAGCCAAAAAATGCATTTCGTGGACTGCCTGACACAAATCCAGAGGTATGTTCTCTTTCTATTTATATTAAATGTGTGAAATACATGCAAGACACTTGCAGTTACTTTTTAAATGATAAGGAACCTAACACAGAGAATAACTCTTTGCCATATTTTGAGGAATTACAAAAGAAAATCAGCAGGCAAGTTTGTTAAGGGAAGTCAAATGCAGTGCTCTTCCAGAACCAGGGGATTTCTCCCATTCCAGTCTCACAGGTGCAGGGGCTGATGCTCCCATTGGTAGGTCCAGAGAGCAGCAAAGGCTGTGCATACACAAGTCACACACATGTAGAAAGACACACAGAGAGGACACTAATGCAGCCAGCCACAAAGACCAGCACAGGTGCTTTTGCTGGCACCATGTCAACACCAACAGCAGACACATAAATAGGGTCGCAGATATCCCAGTCCTCCTGCTCCTCTCCAGCTGAGCAGGGCTGAAGTTTGCCAGAGACACATGCATACACCCTCACTCTCTTCATTCACAACAACCATATATTCACAACTTCCTCACATCTGATCTCTTTGTCCAGTCCCTGGGTCCCCCCACCAGGTCACCAGCTCTCACCTTTGGTCTCTCCAGGTGTGGGTCTCTCCTACTCACCCACTAGTCCAGCTTCATTGAAGTTTGCTAGCAAGTTAGACACACAGGACAGAAAGCAAGGCAACACAGAAAATGGTTCAAAACAGGATTTTGTAAGGTAACAGGACAGACTGCAGTGGTCACACACAGTGTTTCACCAGACCAGCATACTGACCAGCAGCTCACTTGCATCCTTTTCTTGTCCAGCAGTTTATCATGTTATGTCCAGTAATTTCTCATGGTCTGTTCAATTAGCTAAACTTCAGGCCAATGTGTACTCATCTACACTCACACTTTAGCAAAGTTAATCCTTTTGTATTAATTCATTTGAGATGATGTGGTAATCTGCATGGTGCATTGGAGGAAAGCACACATTCTTCCTGTCCACTCCCAGGCCAGTCAAAAATCATGGGTCAGCATTACAGAATCACACAGAATAACAGAATAGTTGGGGTTGGAAGGGACCTCCGGAGATCATCTCGTCCAAACCCCCTGCTTGAGCAGATACACCTAGAGCAGGGGGCACAGGACCACATCCAGGCAGGTTTTGAATGTTTCCAGAGAAAGAGACTCCACAAGCTCTCTGGGCAGCCGGTTCCACTGCTCTGTCACCCTCACAGTGAAGAAGTTTTTTTCTCATGTTTAGGTGGAACTTCCTGTGTTCCAGTTTGTGCCTGTTGCCCCTTGCCCTGTCATTGGGAACCACTGAAAAGAGTCTGGCCGCATCCTCTTGACACCTACCCTTGAGATATTTATAAGTATTGAAAAGGTTCCCCCTCAGTCTTCTTTTCTCCAGGCTGAACAAACCCAGGTCTTTACATTACAAAGTTGCTGAAATTTCACTGTTATGTCCAGCTAAGGAAAGCTTATCAGCTAAAAAACAAAGAAGTGAAATATTTCTATAAACTATGCAGCCAGAGTTGCAATACTCTCGGAATTGTGCATAAATAAGTAGAGGCTAACCCAACCTTAAGTATAAATCTAATGGAATTTTTTTATTTTCCTTTTAGCTGATGGAGAGCGAAATTCAGTCAATAACATCTGAAAATGAAGAGATAATATTAGTTGCTGACACAGTGAAATAACCATGAAAAACCGAGGAACCTGAAAGTGCATTTCTTAGCTCAGGCAACTGTATATTCCTGTGGAAAGTCTGGAATAATATACAGGCTTTCTTCACTTTCTTCCTTTTCTTGGCAAAAACAGTAGTGCAGCCAAGAAAGAATGATATCTCATATATAATTTTTTTAAATGTCATTGTATTTGCTTTTTATTTTGGCTAAATTTAACTGTTTGGGTAACTTGTCCTTATTGGATATCTTCCGTTTTGTGAATATGATTGAAATATTTCAGTTAAGAAGTTTTAGTTACTTTTCAGTTTGTTTAAGGAAAAATAATGGGTTTTTCTCATATTAAAAAGAGTAAGAAAGAATTTATTGAGACAAAAAAAATAAAAAAAAAAAATTCTGGTGCCTGAATGCCATTGTTCTACTGTCAAGGACGGGCCTATTCATACTTGAAGTTTCCTCAGATCTCTTAAAGTATACATGGGCAACTAGAAAATTGAGAATAGGATTGAAAACAGGCTAACATATTAAATGGTGGCCTGTAATCAACAGGAATCTCAAAGGACAGGAGTATGTCTAAAACCCCAAGTAATCCTAGAGCTTAACTGTGTAACTTACAGGTTAAGAGATCCACTACCATTAACTTGATATCAGCCCAGAATTTACTTCTGTAGGTATCTAGCTTTTTATGTTCTTACTGCTCACTTGCCTTTTTACTACTTTCATTCCTCTTTAACTTCTTAGTATTTTAAAATATTGAGTGCATGACTCAGTTAATTTCTGTGTCCTTTTGTTCAAACAGAGGCTTTTACTACTCAGCTGGACAATAATTTTTCAAGGCCATAGGGTTAGGACAAGGTATTGGGAAAACAGCCCAGGCTGTTGTTGAATGCAGTGACTGGTTCTGAGTGACGCCCCTGAAGGATCAATGCTGAGACTCATAGTGTTTAGTACTAACAGTAACTTGGACAATGGGATATAAAGCAGCCTTAGCAAAACTGTGGATAACAGCAAGCCGAGGATGCTGCCTGATATACTGGAGGGCTGGCCTGCTATTCAGAGGGCTCCTGACAGACTGAAGAAATGGGTTGATAGGAACCTCCTGAAGCAAATGCAAAGCCAAATACTGGGAAAAACTATCTGCGTACCTCTGTATCCTAGAGAATGACTGACTGACAGGTCTGCAGAAAAGGCTCTGAGGTCCTGGTGGGCAACAAACTGAACACAAATCAGAAGTGCTTCCCTACAGTAATGAAAACTATCCACATACCGGGCTATACTGGGAGGAGTGGACCCAGCAGTTCAAGGGCAGTGATTATTCCCTCTACTCAGCACTCATGAGTCTGCACATGCAGTTTTGTGTCCAGATTTCAGCCTCTAGTACAAGAAAGACATTGACAAACTGGGTAAGTTCAGCGGAGGGCACCAAGATGTAAGAGCTGAGTAGTCAGTAGAGACCATGAGGTCAGCACAGAAGACAGGAGGCAAATATTCTCACCTCCTGGGGTGTCTTCTGATAACCTTGACAGAGATCAGGAGCACAGCAACAAACTCTATTTTACTGGTATAATTTGATTTCTGGGCTTCTTTCTTTGGTAAAGAAGCATATTCCAGCAAGGAAGTCAGAATCTGATCAGGTAATAGCAGAGCACAGACAAAACTTCCATTTTCGGTTAAAGTCTAATTCCATACAAGGCTTAGCCTTGATCTGGAGTTATACTAAAAGAGTCTTTTCATCTGACTCCCCAGTCTGGATGGTTGGTCAGTGAACCATCTGCTTGTTCCTACCTGAGGATGTAATGCTGGAAGCTCACCATGACTTCTAAGGTGGTCTTAAGACTCAAAGAGAAAATACTCAGCAATTTCCCATCTTAAAAAAATTAGCCTTCGAACACTTTCGTTCATAAGAAAAAGAATTTTATCCTCTGAGTAGCCCCAGTAATTTTGATAACTCATATATCTTGCTGCTTCTTTTGGTCTCTCAGATTCAGATTTTTGGGGTCTTAAAAAGTTTTTCATAATTGGGTGAGGAATCACCGACACATCATGTTTATGCTTTGTTGTAAAATTGTTTTTCACTTTGAGACTTAAAGGCTCAGATTTCTATACTAGACATTTGAACATAGCTATTTGATTATTAGACTAGTTTTATAATGGTACTGACTTTTTATTATTAGACTAAATAATAAAGGACTACCTTCTTGCACTGTGGCCAATTGTCATGTAAGAGCCCAGATACATTTTGTTAAACCTTTAAATAAGGTGGACACATGCAAACTGCCTTTAGAAATTAACCCTGACCTGAGCTAACCTCTGGACTATGTTCAGGAGTTGTTCAAGACATTGCTTGCAAATCCGGGCCAAACCACTGCTGGGAACACTTGTTCCTGGACACATTCCAGTGCTGCAGAGCCTTCCAGTTACTGGTGCATTACCAGGGGTGATCCCACACACTGTCCAGCTTCTGCTGTAGCTTAATGCAAACAGCTCTTGGCACACCTATTGCCTTTGACAAAGTTAATGATTGCCTTTTGGTCAAAGTCTCGTGGTTTCAGCAGGGATAGGGTTAATTTTCTTCCTAGTTGCTGGTATAGTGCTGTGTTTTAGATTTAGGATAAGAATAATGTTGATAACACACTGAGGTTTTAGTTGTTGCTATGTCATGCTTACACTAGTCAAGGACCTTTCGGTTTCCCATGCATTGCTAGGGGCACAAGAAGCCGGGAGGGGACACAGCCGGGACAGCTGACCCAAACTGGCCAAAGGGATATTCCATACCATATGACATCATGCTCAGTATATAAACTGGGGGCAGTTGGCCCCGGGGGGGCAGCAATCGCTGCTCGGGGGCTGGCTGGGCATCAGTCAGTGGGTGGTAAGGAATTGCATCACTTGTTTTTCCTGGGTTTTGCTCCTCTCGCTTTTTTTGTTGTTTTCCTTTTCACTACTGTTGTTGTTGTTGTTGTTATTATTATTATTATTATTATATTTTATTTCAATTATTAAACTGTTCTCATCTCAACCCACGAGTTTTCTTACTTTTGCCCTTCCATTTTTTACTTTCATATATGTATATAAATACAAAATTTACTTTTGCCATTCCATTTCCCCATCGCACCGGGAGGGGGAGTGAGCGAGCGGCTGTGTGGTGGTCGGTTGCTGGCTGGGCTTAAACCACGACAGCTTGCCTGAGAGGCTTTTTGCATTAGATCAGAACAACAAGGACAATTTCTTAATGAGGCTGAGCTCATCCTGGACACACATGCAAACCATCTTTGTATTTGTCCCAGTACACAGCAGTGGCCAGAGTTGAAATGCTCACAATCACTTGCTAAAGGAGTGATGGCGTCATACTAGATTATACAACCTTTCACGATATCTTTCCTCTTGGGCAAAATCACCAGAGCGAAGCATAGTTTAGCTCTAATTGACCAAAACCTAGCCATGAACTATGAGCCATTTATTGGCTCTCTGTAGGGAAGGGAATAGGAAAATATAATAAAGAAACTATCGAGATACTCAGGAGATGGCATTATGGTCTTGTTAAATAGATGTTATACAAACTCATTTGTTTCCTGTTTTCTCCTGGAAAGGAATAACATACTTCAACTTATTCAGGAAAGGTGTTACATCCATGTTCAAAAAAAGGCCAAAAGTTCAACCAGAGAACTACAGGCCTATCAACATAGGAAACTCATGGAGTGAGTCCTCTTGGAGCACATTTCTGGGCGCTTTAACAAGAAAGAGGTCACTGGGAACAGTCAGTATGATTTTTACCAAGGGCAAATGCCTGTGACAAGTGGGATACCACAGGGGTCTATCCTGGGACCTATCTGGTTTAACATCTTTATGAATAACGTGGAGAAGGTGATGGAGTGCATTGTCATCATGTTTGCAGATGGCATCAAATTGGAGTGACTGGCTGATTTGCTGAAGATGAGGGTTGCCATCCAGAGGGACCCAGACAGGCTGAAGGAATAGTCCAAAAGGAACCTTAAAATCATTCACTACTCACTTGAATTTACAATGTCCTGAAGAGGAAAAGGTAAAAAAAGATAGCATTATTTTAAAATAGCTTTTTCAAAAAGAGTGTTTTGAAAATTGTGCTGTGCACTTCCTAGAACTCTGTGCATTACAGCAGCCCTTGTTAGTCTGTTACAAAAGAGCTTCCTACAACATTTGGCAACTTATTGAAGGTTGTGAACGCAATTGTTCCATCTACTCCTTTCTTATGGAAGGTTGGTAACATTTCTGAAGATTTTTTAGCCTGATGCTTTTCTTAGAGCACCTCCTGATGCTGCAAATGTTAATGCTAAACTGAGACATTAATAGATTTTTCAGACCATGTAGAGTAAATTTTCTGTCTTTCATTTATGATAAGCTATTCAGGAATTGGCTAGCAACATCTACATAAACAGCGTGGAACACAACCTGCAAGAGATCCCAGCAGACCACCCTACACCTGTGGACCAAGAGCTCTGGTGCTGGAAGGGGCTGTCTTGGGAGAACTGGAGAGGTCTCTGCCCACCCTTGACCACTCTTGGGGGAGTCTCAGCCACTCACATTGCCAACACTGAACTAGCACAAACTACTGAAAAGCACGTTAAACAAAAACAAAACCATTGCTTACCATGAACACCAGGCTGTAGACTGTGGCAGTTCATAGACTGTTGAGATGACTGTTCCTAGGCGAAGGTGGGGCCTGTTGAAGGGGTACAAAAAAGATTCCATATGTCCTGAAGGAAGCTGATCCCCAATAGAATCAGAGTCCTGGTCTTGACCAGGACCTGAGGGCAGCCACGTGCTGGCAGGGCCGTGCCCTCCCCATCCAGGGCCCATCCCATACCACCCAGGAGGGGAGCACAGACAGCCAGACCCCGAGAAAAGGGGAAGGGTGGCTGTGCCAGTTAGTGCACACAGAGCCCTGACAAATTAATCCAGACTAGAGTTTAAAATGGGTTAGTTAACACTAATCCAACCACTGTTTGGGTAGCCTGAAGGTACTGATAAGATGATGCTGTAAGACCACCCTCAGGTTACCCAGAACCTGCCCAAACATGTCACCAAAACAGGATGCAAATCCCTTCATCAAAATTAATCAGGCATACTGTCACACACTTTGCTTCACAAATATGTGTGGCATGGGAGGATGGTGCTATAGAAAAGTTAAGCAAGGTGGTAGTGGTCACTGAGGTGGCTGGTGGTACCCAAGTATCTATTTGATGAATAGGTAATTCCAGATGACACTGACACATGTACTATCTATGTTCTTTTTAGGCTACATAAAATAAGCAAATTAAATCCCATAGTGAGTAGAAGATTTGAAACATGCCAGTACCTTTCCCAAGGTATTGAGAAAGCTGGCAAGGACTGCGTTAACACTAGTGATGTGGTTCTAGAGACCAAATTCTGCAGCTGATCCACTGCCTCACATGTGCTCTGCCTTCAGTATTACTTGCTTAATTTATCTATAGTTTTTTCATCCATAATCTCAAGGTTTTAAAATGGAAAATATTATTAACATGTCCTTCTGATGGGAATCACTGGGCAAAGGTGGGCAAGACTGAGCAGTGTGGATGGAAAAGCAAAGACAGTTAAAACTTGAAACGTCTGTGAAGTAATTTGCTGTTGGTGGATCTGACCACATACACAAGAAAAAAAAAGAAGAAAAAAGCTTTCGGTTCAAGGAAAGCAGGGTTAAAATAGTTCTTCCTCTAACAGACTACGAAGGATCCTCCCTTACTCCTAAGAAGCCTGGGGAATTCTTACCTTCCTGCTGTTGTGTCTGTGTCAGGAGTGGAAGGTAGGAGGTAATTTAAATCATGCTTGCTACAAACATTTAAGAACAGCGAGTAAAAAGAATCTGTTACAGGAAGATTCCATATCTGCATGCAAGATATCATCTCAAACAAACTGGGAAGTGGCTAACAGTCAGCATGACCCAGAGCTACATCTAAAGTTGCTGGAAGTTAAAGCAAACATTGTGGCTTAGACTCTTATATTTATATGAACATAATTGCATATATTGCATATGAAAATGCAGTTGCTGCATTTTGCAAGCTTGACATTACTGAATTCAGCAAATGCTTTGGATATTTTCTTTTAATTTGAATATTCAGACACTTTTGCACCTAACCCATGATATTGTACCCTAAAATGAACCAAACAAAACCAACCCAAAATCAGGCAGTGAGAAAGTTCAGAAATTTGGGTCTGATATTTTCCTTGCCACTGCTTTGCCTACAAATATGAAAGACATAATTTTCTTGGCTGTTTGAAAATGCATGCTAAGGATTGATCTTCCTCAAAGGAGAACCTGGGCTGGTGCAGAAGTCATAAACTATGTATACAGCCAGTCAGGTCCTGACAGAATTAAGTGGCCATGCTGTAAGCACTTTAAACATGGACTAGCCACACAACACTGCTGTTATTGCCAGAAGGTATTATTTATGAAAATGTGTTTATTTTTAGGAGAGGTATTTCTATAAGCATATTTATTACTATGACTACTGATTATTTATGTATTTTTGTATAATGAGTTTGCATATTGTGACTATTAATGCTTAGTTCATCCAATGTAACAGGAAGGAAGGGTTAGTTGCGTGATCAGTTCATGTGAAATCATTAACATCTACAAATTAGGAAATTTAAGGAAGTTTGAAAGCAGTAAGGGAAATGATAAACTGAGTCACTTTCTAAACTGCAGCATTTGCTACTTAATACTGGCACGCAGTAATAAAAGTTAACTGGCAGAACAAAACTGATGCCTGCATGATCACAGCTACATCTTCGAGTGTCCTTGCTGCTGCAATCCAAAATCAAACACGATACACAAGGAGGGTTTTTTCAAGAGGAGGTATGTCTCTCTATGTTGTCTATTGATTTTCTTGTGCCACAGAAGATTTTGTGCAGAATACAAATCTTTGCCAAGGATTAAGTTAGGTAGAGTTATACTAGCAAACATACAAAATCTGGATTAGCTTCCTGCTTAAGAAAGTCTAGGCAAAATTTTAGTGATGCTTTAGCCTATTTGATTAAAAGAGTAAATCTGTGTATATATAAAATTTCTAAAGATTTCTGCAAGATTCAAGGAAGACCATGAAATGTCTACAGTGTCTGTTGTGCTATTTGACATTTGTTATCTGACATCTATTTTGCAATAACTGAAAGAAACGCTATTTTCTGTACCCTTTCTATAAATTAACCTAACTAGAAATATGTGGATGTCTCTTTCTTGAAAAAAAATAAAACACAGGATCTTGGGATGGTTGAGGCTGGAAGGCGCTTCTGGAGATTGTCCTGTCCCACCCCTTGCTTGGATTAGGGTCAGCTACAGCAGGTTGCTCAGGGCTTTGTCCAGTCAGGTTTGAGTATTTCCAACATTGGAGACTCCACAACCTCCCTGGAAAACCTATTCCAGTGGTTGGGTACCCTCACAGGAAAAAGTGTTTTCTTGTGTTTAAATTGAATTTCCATTATTTCAGGTTTTGCCCATTGCCTCTTGTCCGGTCACTGGGCACCACTGAGGTGAGTCTGACTCCATCTTCCTTACTCCCCACAGTTGGATATTTATACACATGGCTAAGATATCCCTGAGCCTTCATCACTCCAGAATGAACAGTCCCAGTTTTCTCAGCCTCTTCTCATATGTCAGAGCTCTTAAGCATCTTTGTGGCTCTTTGCTGGACTCTCTCCAGTAGCTCTATATCTTTCTTGTACCGGGGATCCCAGAACTGGATCCAGCACTCCACGTCTGGCTTTACCAGTGCTGAGCAGAGGGGAAGGATCACCAACCTTGACCTGCTGGCAACGCTCTGCCTAATGCAGCCCTGGATGCCTTTTGCCTTCTTTTCTGCAAGGGCACATTGCTAGCTCATGGTCAGCCTGTTGTCCACCAGGGCCCCCAAAGCCACCTCTGCAAAGCTGCTTTCCAGCAGGTCGTCCTCACCCTATGCTGGTGCTGGGGGTAGTTCCTCCCCAGGTGAAGGACTCAGCACTTCCCTTTGCTGAATTTCATGAGATTGTCAGCCCATTTCTCCAGCCTGTCCAGGTCCCTCTGAAGTGAAATAGTGGTATATCAACCATTTCTCCCAGTTTTGTATCATCTTCAGAAATCAAAATACTGATCTAAAGAGTGAACTGGTTTTGGGAAATTTGCATTTAGGCAGCCATTTGAGAGGAATATGCCTGGTATGCATTTTAATGTTTTATTCCTATTTCTATGCCTCCTGGTAAGCTTAGCAAGTGTATGGTACTCTCCATATGTCCACAATGTATAAGCATCAGTTTATCCTCCTATCACCCAATGAGTAAAATTCAAATTTTCATTTCTGGAAGTGTGTCATGGGCAGGAGCAACTTTCCTGGAATTACTCAAGAAAATAAAGTCACTGGCAAAGCTGGGAATTAGAGCCAAGGAACCTTGGTCTCGGGTGACATTTTCTGGTAGCATCCTTCACTCACAGCCTCCAAGCAAAGACAAGACTGTACAGACTATGAGGGTAAGAATTAAAAGTGCTTAAGTCAGCATTTAATGGATGCTTTCTGTAGAAACTACTATAGGCATACTACAGCTTTTAAATGTGACTGTATTTTCCTTCTGACACATTGATACTGAGATCATTCTAGAGCAGATTCAGTTTGACCATGCCTTGCTACAAAACACCAAATGGAGTCATGTTTGCTAACATCCAACTTACTAGGGATATGATCACTACTGCTGAGTAAGACACATCATACATCTGGTAACATTAGATAGTAAGTTTAGCAATGTTTTCCTTGATACGATTTTGCTAGTGAAAAACTTAAACATACAAGCTATGCACATACCTCTAAATAAAAGAAAGCCCCAAGGCCAAGTATCACTGACCCACTCATATTCACATAGCTTAGGTGGGTAGATTAGGTTTATAGCAAACCTGTCCTGGAGAGAGCTAGAGAGTGAGCTAAGAACTGAGGAGTGTAGAAACCAGGTGCTTGAGTCCTCTCTGGGGCCATCCCCTACATAGCAGGGTAGACACACTCTAAGAGGTCAAGACATTTGTGAGACTGGCCAGGAAAGAAAAAAGAAAGAAGCAAAGCAGAAAGAAGCATAGAGTTAAGGATAGGGGTTTTCATCCTAATAGATTCTATATTATCTCTTACATTAATGAAATATGAGGAAATACCACTTACAAAAGAATATATATGTTTCTTCTGGTCTGATCCTCCAAATAACACTCCCAACCAGTTTGACATAAGTATGTGTTCCTTCTGACACCTTCAATACTGAGGTTTATTCAGAGCAGAGGGAGTTTTACCCCAGCTGTCTGCAAAAGACCACTCTGGGAGAGGGTGGAGCTCTTGGAGGCACAAAGCTCCTACAGAAGTGGTGCTGGAGCCATTTGCTTGGCCACCAGGCAGAAGGTATGGATGAGTCAGACAAATGGCTTAGGGCTCACCACACCCTCTATATCTCTTGTCCTGCCTGCAGGCCAGAGAAAAGCCCGGGGACCTGGCTATGTGTTGGCAACTTCATCTGGGACAACAGAGAGAATATAGGCACAAACCAACACTAATCCTTTCTTGTGTAATTTGTTTTAAAAGTCAGTCAATTGTAAAACACAAATCCTTTCAGAAGCAAACCCCCTTAGTGCTTTGCTTGATAGAAATGGTGATTTCTTATGATGAAAGCAAACACTTATAGGCCCTGTTATTCCCACTGCAAGACCAATGACACATCCAGAGCCTGGAGGCAATGGTGCCAAGCAAGCACTCCTCTAAGCAGGCAGGGCTGCAGATGACTCCTTCAGCAGTGCTCCAGAGAAGTACTTCCATGAGAAAACATGGAGACTGCTTGCAGCATGGGGCTGCTGTCATGTGTAGGAAACCTCGGGGAGATTTTGAAAGGAGAGGAGTCATGAGAGCAGACAGAGGGAGATGAGAAGAAGAATGAAGCAAAGACTTTAAAGGAAAGGTGAGCGGACAGTTGTCAGAGAATAAGAAAATAAGTGCCTAAAAAGGAAAGTAGGATGATGAAAGGAAGGAGAAAAGGTTAAGAGTGACTGAACAGATGGCACAAAATGGAGAAAATATGGTTATATGAAAAGGGGCAGACTAGAAGGACAAGAGGTCTCAAGGCTCCTATGTGCATGACTGGAGAGATCACTGAGAGCATGGAAAAGTGGAAATAATTGTTGAGACCAATATCTCACATAGCATTTCACGGCCAGGCCTCCATACTCTCTGTACTTATGATTCTTCAGTATCAGTTCCCAGCAGCTGTGGCCACATCCTTACTGCAGCATGATGATTTACAAATCAAAGATTGACGCTGCAAGAGATAAGCAGAGAAGAATCAGGCTACACTGAAGAGTCTGTCCCTGTTGCAACCCTGACATGGTGTCCTGTCCTCTCTTGATTCCTGGAGACCATGATGGACAGGTCACATCAGGCTAATTTCCATGAAATGTGAAGTGCCTCCTGGAAATATTCAACCCTCCAGCTTGCTTGGAGGGTCTGCCTGGGTTTTTGCTTTCACCACAGATGGAGTCAGTCTGGAATCAGCACTCTGAAATTACCATAAAAATTAATATAGAAGGACAGACAAGTAACAAAATATTACCATGTTTCTCTCTTCCCTGAGTTTGTAAGAATTTACCTCACAGTCTTGGAATTAACCTTAGAAATACCTGCAATCAAGAAAATTGCTACTAGGAAGTTATGCTACCAGGAAATACTAAACCAAACAAAAAAAACACATTAACCAATGATGCTTCTCCATGTAGAAAAAAACAGAAAAATAAATGCTGTGAATACAGAAGTCTCTTCCAAAGAGTTTTAACTTCCTCTGAGAAAAGGAAAATGGTACCTAAGATACAGATATCCTTGACAAGAGCTGATGCCAGTGTTTGACTAGCTCTGCTTAGACCTCCACGCCACATGAATGAATGTGGAGTCACCCTTTGCAGGTACTCACACTTCCTTAGCAATTTAAATTTCCTACAGTGATCTCTAACATCTGACTCCTCAGTTTCTGACACTGCAGGAAGCAAAAATTTGAAGTAGACTGCTCTGGGATGAGGGATGTAAACCTCTAAGAACAGAGGGAATTAATCTAGTTTGAAAAGAGGAGAGCTATTTGTGATAGCAAACAGGAAAAAAATACTGTGGTGGTTTGACCTTGGCTGGCTGCCAGGTGCCCACCAAGCCACTCTCTCACTCCTGCTCTTCTTTAGTCTCCACTTCCCATCAGCAGGCGATATCCAACCACTCCCTGGGAAGGAGGTCCTCAACACACGCAGCAGTTTCTTCAGACAACTCATCCTCTGGCGGTGTTCTGAAATCTTTGCCTTCCGGCCACTCCATGACCTCTTCCCGGTTTCCTGGGTGGTTGGGGTTCTCCATTTGAGCTTGTTTCGTGATCAATGCTAGTCACATACTCCATGTTGTATCAGTTACGTGATGTGTAGAGGGGATGTTTCTTTTAAACAACCAGTGTAGTACAGGCAATCACAGTGCCAAGAGGAGCTGTGCTTCTGTACCAACAACTTCTGAAGCAGCGGAACCCCCCCTTATATGCTACTGGTATCTCTTTTTCAGTCAGGGTGTAGTGGGCTTCCAATCCTCGATACCGCCAACTCCAAAACCCTAGAGGTCAACCTCAAGTTTCACCTGGTGTTTTCTGCCAGAGGCTCCAGGTGACGCCATGCTCCCCAGCTGTGGTGTAGAGCACATTTTGCACAGCTGGCCCTGTACAGACTGGCTCAACAGCTACTGCACAATCTATCTCCTATTTGATCTGCTCAAAGTCTTGCTGTTGTTAAAAGCTCCAGTCAAAACAGTTCTTCTTTCAGGTCACTCAGTAGAGAGGGCTGACAAGCTGACTATAACCTGGAATATGCATTCTCCAGAATCCCACAAAACCTAGGAAAGCTTGTGTTTCTTTCTTGTTACCTCGTGGGGACATAGCTGTTTTCTTACTGATCACATCCATGGGTATGTGACAATGTTCATCCTGCCATTTCACTCCCAAGAACTGGATCTCCTGTGCTGGTCCTTTAACCTTGCTTCTTTTTATAGCAAAACCAGCTTTCAGAAGGATCTGAATTATTCTTTTTCCCTTCTCAAACACTTCTTCTGCTTTGTTGCCCCATCATTGATGTTGTTGGTGTATTACAGATGTTCAAGGGCATCACCCTGTTCCAGTGCAGTTTGGGTCAGCCCATGACAAATGGTAGGACTATGCTTCCACTCCTGAGGCATTTGATTCCAGGTGTATTGGACATCCCTCCATGTGAAAGCAAACTGTGACCTGCTTTGATGCCAAAGGAACTGTGAAAAATGCATTGGCAACATCAATTGTAGCATACCACTTGGCTGCCTTTAACTCCAGTTCGTATTGGAGTTCCAACATGTCTGGTATGGCAGCACTCAGTGGCGGCATGACTTTGTTTAGGCCACAACAGGCCACTGTTAACCTCTACCCTCCATCAGTTTTGCACTGGCCGTATGGGTCTATTAAAGGGTGAGTGAGTCTTGCTGATCACTCCTTGGATCTCCAGTTGATGAATCAGCTCATAGGTCAGCATCATAGGCTGATGAGGTAGCTCATACAGACGGGGAGTCTTGGTTGATGTGATATTGCCACTGGTGCACCATCATGGTAGCAATTGGCAGATGCTGTTCTTCAACCCACAGCAAGCCCACAATGGAGGGATCACCCAAGAAGCCGTGTAAGGTAGACAGCAGCTTAATCTTCTCTATATTCATGGCAGTGACACCAAAAGCCCATCTGTACACTTTTGGGTCCTTGAAGTACCCTTTCCTGACGTAGTCTATGCCAAGGACATACACAGGGCCTCCAGGCTGGTAACAGGAGGATGCTTTTGCCACTTGACCCTGCTAAGCTCACCTCAGCCTCCAGTACAGACAACTGCTGGTATAACCCTGTCACTCCAGAAATCCGGATGGGTTCTGTGCCCTTATATCCTGATGGCACCAGGGTATACTGTATGCTGGTATCTACCAAAATCTCATACTTCTGTGGAGCTGATATGCCAGGCCATCAAATCCACACAGTCTAGTAAAACCAGTCATCCCTTTCCTCCTCCTGGCCAAAGGTAGGGACGCTTTATGACTGGTTGGAGTGTTCACTGTCTGACCCTTACAGTGCCAGACCAGAAATCCCTTCACCAGAATCAAGGGAAGCGATTTCAGTCCTTCTGCGTCTGGAGGATTGCTGATAACCTTCTTCATCTAATACCTAATTTTAAATTCATTTAACCTCTAACATCTCAACAGCAACTTAAGCTGACAGAATTCTTGGGTGGCCCCTTCTTAGCAGCTGCCTTCCCCCTCAGTTCGTGTACATTGGCTTCCAGTTTAAAAGCGGGCTCACCATCCCACTTCCTCATGTCCTCCACCCGGTCACACAGGAAGAACCAGAAATGCCACCTGGCATGCACCTGGGGCTTCCTTTCCCTCTGACCAGGGCCAGAGGGAACTGACTCCATGGGGTGGTCCTGACAGCCCAGGCATTGTCCCATGGGGATGAGGGGGGAGAGAGAGTTTCTTTGATATTTTGAAGCCAGGAAGATGCTCTCTCCACAGCTGATGTATCTGAATCTGGGCAATACATCATCACCAAGCTGCTGAAATATCATGCCGGTGCATTTTGGACCACCTTCCTCCACATGGCCCACATACACAGGACATCATTAAGATCTTTGGAGAGCTGGTTGTCATCCAGGTCACTGCAGGTGACTTCCAGCACTGCCAATTCTCTTAGATGCTGGATGCCTTCCTCATGTGGTAGTCTGCTTCCCTTGGTAATTCACAAGATCTCCCTTGAATGTGATCTTACTGTCACGCTTGACAGAAGCCACCTCCAGAGATTGCGGATTGTTGCCTTTTTTCCAATTCCTCTGTCAATTCCCCAGTCCCTGGTGAGGGATCCCAGCTGTTGGGCTTCCTTTTCTTCTAAATCCTGACTGTTGGCCTGATATCCCAGCATTGGAGCTGCCAGGCAGCAATCTGCTCCCCTGGCTGGTGACAGTAATCTTTGTGCATGTCTCAAAGTTCTCTTGAGGTCTTAGCTTTTATTGCATTCGGCTTTCATTGCCAAGCCTCATATGAGGCCAACCTCATATGGTCTGGAACATCTCTTTGGTCAGTTTGGGTCAGCTGCCCTGGCTATGCCTGGGCCAACTGGCCTTTGGGTGAGAGATTGGTAAGACAGCCTTGATGCTGTGCAAGTGCTGCTCAGCAATAGCCAAAATGTTGGTGTGTTATCAACATAGCTACAAATACAAAGCTCAGCACTATAGGGGCTGCTCTGGGCAAAGTAAACTCCAGTCCAGCCAGAACCAAGTGTTTCTTAAGCTAGAGAAGGACAACACATGAAAGCACAGCCATGAACTAGCTTTCTGAACCAGGCAGTAGTGCCAACCCTCTCTTACACTTACACAGCCTGGAAGGGGAGGCATAGCTTCCTACACATGGTCTATACACTGCTTCACACTGCAGACACAATATTCACACCCTCTGTGAAAGACAAAGAGAAAAAAGTAAGCAAAAGAAACCTGACCAGGTGTAAGATTTGGTTGCTGCTTAAAAAAATGCCTTTAGGAAAAAGACTTCCAAATCAAATAAACTCAGCAGAGGGAAACAGAAAATCAAATATATAAAAAATAGGAAGATACTAAAAAGGTTAATAAGACTCCTATATACCAATAGTCAAAGGCTTTAAAGCAAGCAGTGAGAAACTATTTATGTCTCCCAGAAGCAGTGAATGGAATTCAACCAGGTCTCAATTGACTATAAAGGCAGCTTAAGCAACTTGCACTTATGTAAATACTGACTTGTAGATACTTTCAGATGTCTTAATATCAAAATTCATCCTACACAGGATATCTGCAGGTATGCTAATAGGTCTGTTTCATCATCAAGACATAATGGAGACAAGTCAAGAGGGGAAAAAAACACTGAAAAATATCTTTTGTCTTTTGTGGCATTCCTTGTTGAAAAGGATCATTAGCATACACTATCTTATTTCAGGAAATTGGACTGAAAAACACACAGAGACAGAAATAGGTTCTAGCAAATGTTGACAGCTTACAGAAAGAAAGTTGTAGGTGTAGAGGACCAGAATACCAAGAATGAAGGTGTACACTGTAATTAAGTAAATCTTTGTTGCAATGAACTGTACATGAAGACTTGAGAGTCACATTCTCTAAAATAGCTCTAAGCAGGTTCAGCACTTTTTCCTATCCTCTCAAGTATATTTTATAGCCCAAGTACAATTGTGCATCACTGTAGTTATATTAGTTTAAAATTATGGACATATTCTATAAGCTAGCATCATATTTTGATTACAGAGCAGACATCCTCAAAGTTTAATAATATCCACAGTAAGATTCAACAATTTCTGGACCCAAAACAAATAATAACAAAGAAGGTATTAAAAAAAAGTAACTTATTTAATAGTAAGATACAGTAAACTACACCTAACAACTGAGATTCTTTAGTATATTCAATTTTCTATAAAAAGAGGTGAGAAGTAAGAGACCACATATAAAAATGAAAAATTTATTCAGGTTAATCAGGAACTGACAGAAGTGTCAACAATTTTTATCATAAATGCTACTACTTGGGATATTCAGGACAACGGAAAAGCAACTGAATCCAGGGCTACCCAGTGCCAAGTGGCCTTTGGAAAGGCCCATTGAAATTCCAGCTCCTAAGGTACTTTTCTGAATGGAAAGATGTTCTTACTGATCTGTAGTGAGAAAAGAAAAGAAGAGAAGATGATAGAAAATAGCACTGAAATTGATAGATAGCATATACAAAACCAATGATCTGTCTGCAGTCGGTTTTGATCTTTGCCTCCAGGAAAAGAATGAGAAGTGATTCAGGGCATTGCTCTAAACATTATTTTAAGGGCTATTAAGGCCTTACCACATGAAATCTTGAAATCAGCCCCAAAAGCCTTTCAGGCAAGACCGTAGATTTGCCATAGTCAAAAGTAAGCAGGTCACCATTTAATTCCTGCTAAAACCTGACGGAGATTGAGACCTTTCTCTTCCTGTTTTGTTTAGACAGTTCAGATCTCAGAGACTTTTTCCATGTACTTCTAAGACATGCTGGCAGGAGCAGATACAGGCTCTGAACATGCCTGGTGGTGATGCTGGCTTTAACAGAGCATTCATGGAGAAGTGAGTCATCCACACCCCAACACAACCAAGAGCCAAACCATCCACTTCCCAAAAGGTGTTCCCAACCAACAAATGGTTGAAAGCCAGTCTAAATGCTCACTTTGCAGCAGAAGCTGGAGCACTGCATAGTAAAATCTGCAGTGATGTTCACAGGGTCAGAAAGCAAGAAAAACTGACTTTCTGATAGTACGATTAGGATAGATATGTGGGACAACAGTAATCCTAAGTCATGGTCTCTGCAGTGAACACAGTGAGTGTATGTGTCATAACAAGAATCTGTGGCTTCTCTATCTCAAACTGTTCTGTTGTAATAGACAATAGTGAGCCTACTCAGTTCTTTCAAAGAAGAGGTGCCTGCCAGAAGTCCTGAAGCACAACCTCTGCTTGGCTTTTCCAAAGAGTATTTTCTAGGGGTGAATTAGACAGCATCTTTGACTCTTCCCATGAAAAAAACTGAAGATTTGCAGAAACAAAAGTACAATTGGGCATCACTTTTCTCTTTTTTTTTTTTCTTTTTTTTTTTTTTTTTTTTTTCCCTGAAGGCTTCATTGTCTCTTTCCAGAGAAGAAAAGATGTTTGACACTCTTGGACTCATTTGCAGGATTTGGTGGTGTATGATGCTATTTCATCCCTTGCATGCTGACATCCAGTGTATGGGGTGTAAGTATGCTTTTGCAGATATAATCTGAGAAACAGGGTTTAATTCTTCATTTATCAGAGGTATTTGCAATTAATCTGGCAATTGTCATCTTGAGCCTGATGGGTACTATCCTCTGCATTCAACAAAAACAATAGCATATCCTTACTGAACTTATTCTGTAACACTTTCAGCAGAAGCACAAGAATCACCTATTAGAAACGTGAAAATTAATTGGAGAAAAATGGAACTGTCCTGGGAGAGCAGCAAGAATTTCTCTATGTACACTTGTACCATCATGGGCAGGCAACTAAAACACAGAAACAAAGAGGTAAACTTGCTACTCGTTGAGATAAATAATTGCACCTTTTTCTTTACCTTTTAGCAATTTCACTTACTTTGAAAAAATGAATCAGTTGCAGGTCAAATCTGATCAGTGACCGTTTGCAGTCTACAGCTTGATCTGTCAGGGGCTGTGGAAAGTTGTCACCAATGCCAGGGTGCATTGGCTGCAGGAGGAGCATTCCATGCATACCACAGAACTGAAGTTCTGGCACCAAAGTGGAAAGGAAGTGACAGCCCGAACTGTACCTATGTTGAATCATGAATAGGGATGTTGCTGCTGAAAAAAGGGGCTGCGAGACTAAGACTATTTAGAGAGACAGAGCAAGAGACCCTTCAAACAAAAACTGAATTCCCCAAACATTGCCATGGATTTTCATTATCTCAAGTTCTTCACCTGTTTCCCAGTATATTAGATCATGCCTGTAGCACAGGTTATACTATAAGCCCACATTATCCAAAGAGAAAAGTAGGAAGCTTGACAGAAAGAGAGATAGACATGGCTTATTTGGTCAAGCAAAGCAGATCATAGAATCATAGAACGGTTTAGGTTAGAAGGGAACTTTAGAGTTCATCCAGTCCAATGCCCCTGCAGTGAGCAGGGACATCCCCAACTAGATCAGGCTGCTCAGAGCCCCATCCAACCTGACCTGGAATGTTTCCAGGGATGGGGCATCTACCACCTCTCTGGGCAACCTGTGCCAGTGCTTCACCACCCCCATTGTAAAGAATTTTTTCCTTATATCCAGTCTAAATCTACCCTTCTTTAGTTTAAAACCATTACCCCTTGTCCTGTCACAACAGGCCTTGCTAAAGAGATTGCCCCGTCCTTCCTATAGTCCCCCTTTAAGTACTGAAAGGCTGCAGTAAGGTCTTCCCGCAGCCTTCTCTTCTCCATCTAATTATGATGCCTTAATTAGAAATACATATTACAAAAACATATCACATCTTTATTGAAGATTATAAGTATAATGCTGTTGTGGTTTAACCCCAGTTAGCAACTAAGCACCACACAGCCGCTCGCTCACTCCCCCCACCCCTGTGGGATGGGGGAGAGAATCGGAAGGGCCAAAGTAAGAAAACTCGTGGGTTGAGATAAGAACAGTTTAATAATTAAAATAAAACAGTAATAATAATAATAATAATAGAATGAAAAGAAAAATAATGAGAGAGAGAGAGATGAAACATTGGAAGATGGGAAAAAAAAAAACCAAACCAAAACTAAACAAGCGCTGCAACCGCTCACCACCTGCTGACCGACGCTGCCAGTCCCCGAGCTGCGATCGCTGCTTCCCCCGGCCAACTCCCCCCAGTTAATATACTGGGCATGACGTCACATGATATGGAATACCCTTTGGCCCATTCGGATCAGCCCTCCTGGTTGTATCCCCTCCCCTCCTGGCTTCTTGTGCACCTGGCACAGCATGGGAAGCTGGAAAACTCCTTGACTAGTGTAAGCACTACCTAGCAACAACTAAAACATTAGTGTGTTATCAACATTATTTTCATACTAAGTCTAAAACACAGCACTGTACCAGCCACAGTGAAGAAAATTAACTATCCCAGCTAAAACCGTGACAAATGCATAGGCACCTTCCTGACCCCTTGGGAGGTCAGATGAGGCGTTCTGTTTTGCTTAATCCTTTGATTAAGTTCCATTGTGGTTCCCCCATTTATTAACCATCTTCTATTACACCACTGGGATACTATTAGCCTTCTCTAATAATTGCACACTAGTGCAGCATCCAACTCGTGAGATTCAAAGCTTTTTGTGTAGTTATGCTTTTGATCACAGCTCAATTCTACATCGCCCTCAGGTGGTAAAGGAGAGAGTTAGCTCTTGAACCTAAAACATAACATATAGGTACAAAATTTTGGCCCTACAAATTGAGTTTCTGAGTTGCACTTCCATAGCCAGCATCATCTAACACCAGCAGAAGAAAACCAGAGAAATAAAACACCAACATATTCTTTTTCAGGTGAATAGTCCACTATGCACGTTTCCAGTGGAACTATACCTGCCTCTGCACGAAGGGGTATTCTTTAGAATTGCAGTGCCAAACACAAACATCTCAGAAACCTGCACCTTTATCCCTGGAGGTAATGTCTATGGTCTGGGTAAGTTTTTCTCCATTTGTAATCTTTTAACGGTAAACATTTCCTTAGAAAACAATTCCTTATATGGTAGGTAACTGCTTTATTTTCTTTTAATTTTTTTTTTTTTTTTTTTTTGCAGATCTGCTAAAATTACTTGCTCTGTAATGAATGTTTCCACAGTTCTGCAAGAGATGCGTTACTACAAATGTATCAGTAATTGCATTATTCTTTTTCATAGTAGGGCTCAAAAATGCCACTAAATTACAGTGGTTTAAGGGTGGATTCAAATAACTGTTCTGGCTGTTACAAATTAAGATGTTAGCACCCATTTCTTTATTAAATGCTCTTCTGCTGAGCTGTTGGTGAGTTTGTCAGGAGCCAGACCACAGAGCTAGCTAAAGCCACAGTCTGCAGATCAGTGAAACCCATACAATGGGAGGAGGAGAGGAAAGGAAATGGCAGTGATAAGCAGCTACAGGCAAATACACACACACACAGAGGCACCCATTGAGCTGAGGCAACTGTTCACAAAGGTATTCTGAGCCTGCCCCGTGTGGGAGTTAATCACAGTGGGATTTAGGCAGATCCTGGGTTCATAATGCCAAATGTGAAGTTTTTACGGCCCTTTTTCCCCTTCCTTCTGAACTTAGAGTTCTCCACTAAAATTCCCCAGTCACCAATGCTCCTGCAGCTGTGCATAACTGGGGTATTTCTGATTTGACAGAGGTGATGAGATCAGCAGCTTTCTCTGATATCTGAGCAGAGAAAGTACTTCCTACTCATGTCTTCCTGGGGACTTAACATAGGAAACACTCTCACGGCAACCCTCAAAATACAAGCCCAGACACACTGCCTCCTAAAACCTCTTGCTTTTGGTGTTCCTCCCTGGCTGGCCCTAGTCTCCAAGCATGCAGGATCCCCAGGGGAATCCTCCCCTGCTTCCACAAGCGTGCCCTCAAGACTGGGTGCTGGAGGGGGCTGGAGGCAGCAGGAGAGGAAGCTTCCACCCTTTCACTGACATTAGGGCACACCGCAGAAAGAAGGAGAAAATTGGCTGAAGAAGAGAGGAGGCTGAGCATGCCTCCCCAGCCCAGCCACAAGGGAGCTTCCAAAGAAATGAGGTTCCCACTTCAGTGTACTCCAGAAAAGGAAGACACCAAGTCGCTGTTGCCCACATCAGGGTGGAAAACTCTAGCTAGGAGGTTATTTGGTCAGAGGGCAGAAAAAAGCCCCACCTTACTTTTAGAAGTCCCAGCTTTTTAAATGCTGTGTGTAAACACTTCAGAAGTGGATTCCTGGGCAATAACAGCAAAAGGAGAAATACTTCTGTCTGTAGCACCAAGGATGATGTTAAAAGGCAATGTGCCTTTACCTGTCTGAATGCTCTACTCACTCCCAGGTTTCACAGTTCAGAGGTAGTCAAAATAGGGTGAGTTCAGATTTCCTGCAGTTGTCATGTCTAACCCAAGCAATAACCAGCTGGAATTGCAGCTGTCTAACATATCTAAGCATGTGCCAAGATCCTCCACCTTGGAGCAGTCACAGGATTTCTCCTCATCATGGATATCCCTCTGTTTGCAGGCATGAATGGGTCGGCCATTGAAAAATTCTCCTGTGTGATTTATAACGTTTCCCTCATGAACTGCACTTGGCAGGCAGGCAGGGATGCTCCAGGAGACACCCAGTATTTTCTCTACTGGAAGAACTCAAGGTAAGTAGGTCTGCTTGAGTCTAGGGAAGTCTGAATTCTCATTCAACACATCACACGGCCCACGTTTAACTAGAATACCTTGCTATACAGAGACGACAACAACATGGAATGTGAGTTTTACATTAAAGGTGAAAATGGCAGAAACGTGGGATGTAGATTCAAAAATGTGAGGATAGAGGATGATAAAGCTTACTTCCTGGTGAATGGGTCTAGCAACAGCTCTGTGATCCAATTCTACGATGAGTACATTCAACTGTATAAAATTGGTAAGTAAGTGAGCATTTTTATTTTCTTTCCACTTCATAAAGTAAGGAAGGAGGGAAATTTCCTCTGAAGAGAAAACAAGAATAAAACAAAGTCTGTAGCCATCACAGGATCCTGCACTGCAGGACAGACTTTGCTCCTGATACCTGACAGAATATAGTTCCAAAAATTAACTAAAACAAGCAAAGGCACAGGCAGCCTGAAATAAATGCTTGGAGAGCGGAGTGAACTGTGGAATCCAAGTGATGAAATGCAATGGTTAGACTTTCAAGACCACCTTTCTATGGGCTCATTTGCCATCCCTTAATTCCACACCTCTCTGAGAGCCCCAAGAGCTACATGTCCTAAAACCAGAGGGAGAGTTCAACTTGCAACTTAAGACTGTGTTAGTGAAATACGTGGGTACCTATGTGTGAGCTATGTGTTTAAGCTCCAATAGAGATCTGGGACAGGATTCAGTTGCCTAAAAACCTGCCTCTAGTGCCATTTGAGACACCCTCAGGCATCCACAAGGCTTGCAGATGTGGCCCAGGATCTGTGAGAGACCAGGGTCCTCCTGGGTGTGCTTTGTGGTCTGGAATGCACAGTGTGAGACTGACTCCTGCCTGCAGCTGATGCAGGCTGTAAAGCCCAGAGCTATTCAGCTGAGCACACCTGGTCCATGGTATGCCAAACAGCTTTGCAGACGTCATGGGCACTACTAATGAGGTCTCTGCTGACTATAGCAGTTAGACATTTAGGTCACACCTAGTCAAGTATATTGTAGGCACTCAAATTCCAGTGACTTGGTCTTCCAACTGAATACTACCACACACACAAACACCTCTATATTTTTTCCTATGGAGACTTGCATTGTCAACGTGAAATTTAGATGTAGAAGAAAATGGCACTGTGCTGATTGTACTACTGAATTACACAAAGTTATTCATACTTTTTTACGCAAACTTCAGTTACTTCAGATGTCCAACAACTGAAGTGCTGTATTCCTGAGTCTTGCTGCTGTGTTTTTCTCGTCTTTACCAGATAACATTTAACATCAGTAGCACACAGTTGTACATCAGTTGCCTCAACTTCACATGTATTTTGCTATGAACACATGAGTTGTAGCTGTTTAGTGGCCATTTCTACATCAATTATTTCATTTCTTTCCAGAAATACTCACTCCTCCATTGAATGTCACTGTCAATTGTACTGGAGATCCAGCAGATTGCATAATTACATGGCAACCACCCCTTACAAGTCACATGAAAAATGAAGAGTGTTTTCAGTATGAAATTAGCATAAAAAATAAGGTAAAACCAATTTCTTGGTTTGTATTTGGCACCATGCTTATGTACACGCATATCTATAATGTGCAAACTTCTGTTTCCTTTATCGATTATCTTCTCTCTCATAAGCTGTATGTCCTCCT
Organism: Morus bassanus; assembly: GCA_031468815.1. Taxonomy (NCBI): domain Eukaryota; kingdom Metazoa; phylum Chordata; class Aves; order Suliformes; family Sulidae; genus Morus; species Morus bassanus. The sequence goes on from CM062568.1 coordinate 77,302,093, forward strand.
GCTCCAGCCCTGCTGGTCTCACATCCCAACACTCGTGATCTTATTTCAAACTAATGAGAGGTGCAAAGCAGAAAAGCAGAGGAGAGCAGGGAAATGCTGTCCAAAGACTGGAAGAGCACCTGAGATGCTCTCCTGCATGAGCATGTCTGACAGGAGATGACCACATGATGGCAGCCTGTGATCTGCAACAAAAGTGCTGCCTGGGCCACGGCCTCCAGCTCAGGCCAGGGCCCCTCATGCTCCCCCTGCTTCCCAGGGCATCTCGGTGTCAGCCGTCCCGACAGCATTTTGTGGATGCTGGAAAGCTCCGCAATGCCCCTCAATTTCAACACGTGGGACAGTTTTGCCCCCCTCAGCCTCCACACCTCTCCTCCACCACCTCTCCCCACCGTCTGTTGTCCTTTGGCAGCTTTCCCTCAGATGCCATCCTTCCCCTGGAGCCTGGCTGACCCAGCCTGACCTCCACCTGTCTACACAGTGTCTGCCAAAACCCCTGTTTTGAAACCAGTGATGAAATAGAAACCACTCTTCTGAAAAATTAGATACCAGTGACTCAGGGGAAAGTTCACACAGGCCCAGGGTAGATGTCTGCAATGGATGCGTTTTGCTTTTCAGTGAGTTACTCTCTACTCTCTCTGCAGTCAGATGTGGCGTTACCTATCTCCTTCCAAGGTAGATGACAGACAAATCATGTCCTTAAAGTCCTCCTTTCTTTCCATTGGCTTAGCGGCAAGTACAGCGACTCACAACCACTGATAAATAATTCATGTTTCCTTCCTTTTCTAAAATGCAACAGAGGAAGCCAAAACTCTGAATAAAGTGCTATATTCTGGAACATTACTGGAGCAGAATATCCAATTGATTTTTCAGTTTAAAATTACTTATGATCTTTATAAGCAAGAAAATGAGAACAGAAGAGAGAAATATTTGATTATTTGACAAGAAATAAAATAATAAAAATTAAGATTTGTCTTTGGTTTGCAGGATGAGTCCAAAGAAAAGAAAAAGGATCAACCTGTAGAAGTAAGTATTCTTGTCCTACACAATTTTGTGCTTTTGCCCACTTAAGCATATAAATACCATTATATAGAATATAGTTACTTCTAGAACTATAGGTTTTGTATCAGTGTAGCAATAAGAATTCAGGAAGATATGTTCCTGTGGTATTTTATGTGGAAACTTCTTAATAAATCCTTTTGAATGGGATAGTTTACACCAGGCAAAATTTTCCATGAATTTCACAAAACTTTATAATTTCCATTTATCACACAAATAGATTTCAATTAAGACAGATGTGACATACTGCTTAATACAAATCGGAAACATTTTCTTTCTTGTATCTGTTGCTGGAAAAATGCCACTGTAGTTCAGGACAGCTAGACAGAGGGAATGCCGAGATCTTCAAAACTTATGGGAGTTAATCAGGATTCCAATACACACTGTCAGTCTTCCCCTGACAAATGAGTGGTCCTTTCAGCCCTGGAAGCATCTTAGGCTTGACAGATTCCAGACTTTGTATAAAGTACCATGAGGCCAGATGATACGTATCTGTTATTGGATAGTCTAAAAACCATTAAGTCTGTTTAGCAAAGACAGACACCATCCAGGGAATATTTGCATGATTAATGCCCGTAAAGGTTGCAAGGTGAATTTACAGGGTACTTCTCCAGTTTCAGCTTTCTGTCCATACGGTTTTTTTAGGATCCATAAACAAGGACAGGGAAAAAAGTGTCCTTAGAGAAAAACAAATTAAATTAAATTAAAGACCAAATAAACTTCAAAACCCAACTTTAAACTTAAAAAACCAGAAAGATTCAGTGGCAGGATTAACTAATTTTTCACGGTTTTAAATTTGGGGAGAAGAACATTTAACTACTACATACTTACAAAATCATATAAATTAGGTTTTTTATAGAAACTGTATCAGGAAATTAAACCCCAAATTTTATCAATATTTGCCTATGGGGTGAAAGGAATAGTCTGATTGCTTTGATTTTAGGTAAGGAACCACAACTACATATTCCATAATTACAATGAGAAAAAAGAATACCTTCTGAAAATCAGAGCACGTGGAAAACGCTGTCTCGTAAGCTCAAGCTGGGGGGAATGGAGTAAACCCATCAAGTTTGGTAAGACTGTGAAATATTATTTTAATATGGATTTTTATTTTCAGTATTACCATGTTTGCCTCCCTTTCTCCCTCATACTCACAAATACGAATACAATCTTAATTCTTACCAAATGGCACAGAAGGAACCAGGTGGAAATTATTAATGTGGAGGAGATGGTTAAGTACTATGGCAACAGAAGCTGATACAGCCTTTGATTAGTTGGGATTGTGAATGCAGCAGTTTCTCAGATGCCAGGGCTACAGAACCAGGCTGAGACAGACCCAGTCCTGTCTTCAGTCCAGAGTGCTAAGGCTATCTTTCAGTTCTTTAAGTTTTTGTCATTAATATCATCCTCTTCCTTCCACATCTTCCTTTTCCCCCTTTCCTCAACACTCTTTTTGCAGTTCCACCACTTTTGCTCTATTTTTCATTCTGTGACACTGTTTCTGCTTCTCATTTTATGGATTTTTTTTTAATTCTCTGCATTTTAAATGTTCAAAATGGTTTAAAATGCATCAAGCCTACCTGAACTTTTTGAAGAGGTTCTGTAAGAAGTCATAGAATCATAGAATCATTTAGGTTGGAAAAGACCTCTAGGATCAAGTCCAACAATCAACCCAACACTACCATGTCTCCTAAACCACGTCCCAAAATGCCACGTCTACACGTTTTTTGAACTCCTCCAGGGATGGTGACTCCATCATCTCTCTGGGCAACCTGTTCCAGTGCCTGACCACTCTTTCAGTAAAGAAATTTTTCCTAATATCCAATCTAAACCTCCCCTGACACAACTTGAGGCCATTTCCTCGTGTCTTATCACTAGTAACTTGGGAGAAAAGACCAACACCCACCTCACTACAACCTCCTTTCAGGTAGTTGTAGAGAGCAATAAGGTCTCCCCTCAGCTTCCTCTCCTCCAGACTAAACAACCCCAGTTCCCTCAACCTCTCCTCATAAGACCTGCTCTCCAGACCCTTCACCAGCTCTGTTGCCCTTCTCTGGACACGCTCCAGCACCTCAATGTCCTTCTTGTAGTGAAGGGCCCAAAACTGAACACAGTATTCAAGGTGCAGCCTCACCAGTGCCGAGTACAGGGGCATGATCACTGCCCTACTCCTGCTGGCCACACTATTCCTGATACAAGCCAGGATGCTGTTGGCCTTCTTGGCCACCTGGGCACACTGCTGGCTCATGTTCAGCCGGCTGTCCACCAGCACCCCCAGGTCCTTTTCTGCTGGGCAGTTTTCCAGCCACTCTTCCCCAAGCCTGTAGTGTTGCATGGGGTTGTTGTGACTGAAGTGCAAGACCTGGCACTTGGCCTTGTTAAACCTCATGCAATTGACCTCAGCCTGTCTAGATCCCTCTGTAGAGGCTTCCTACCCTCTAGCAGATTGACACTCCCGCCCAATTTGGTGTCATCTGCAAACTTACTGAGGGCACACTCAATCCCCTCATCCAGGTCATTGATAAAGATATTAAACAAGACCGGCCCCAACACTGAGCCCTGGGGAACACTGCTCATGACCGGCCACCAACTGGATTTAGCTCTATTCACCACAGCTCTCTGGGCTCAGCCATCCAGCCAGTTTTTTACCCAGCGAAGAGTACACCTGTCTAAGCTGTGAGCCGCCAGCTTCTCTAGGAGGATGCTGTGGGAGACAGTGTCAAAGGCCTTACTAAAGTCCAGGTAGACAACATCCACAGCCTTCCCCTCATCCACCAGGCGGGTCACCTGGTCATAGAAGGAGATCAGGTTGGTCAGGCAGGACCTGCCCTTCACGAAGCCATGCTGGCTGGGCCTGATCCCCTGGTTGTCCTGCACTTGCCCGGTGAGCTCACTCAGGATGAACCACTCCATAATCTTCCCTGGTACTAAGGTCAGGCTGACAGGCCTGTAGCTCCCCAGATCCTCCCTCCGGCCGTTCTTGTAGATGGACGTCGCATTGGCAAGCCTCCAGTCATCTGGGACCAGGACTGCTGATAAATGATGGAGAGTGTCTTGGCGAGCTCCTCTGCCAGCTCCGTCAGTACCTTGGGTGGATACCATCCGGCTCCATAGACTTGTGAGCGTCCAGGTGGCTCAGCAGGTTGTAAACTGCTTCCTCCTGGATTATGGGGGGTTTATTCCACTCCCAGTCCCTGCCTTCCAGCTCAGGGGACTGGATACCCTGGGGATAACTGGTCTGATGGTTAAAGACTGAGGCAAAGAAGGCATTTAGTACCTCAGCCTTCTCCTCATCCTTGGTGGCAATGTTCCCCTCCGTGTCCAATAGAGGATGGAGATTCTCTTTGGCTCTCTTTTTGTTGTTAATGTATTTGTAAAAACATTTTTTGTTATCCCTTACAACTGTTGCCAGGTTGAGTTCTAGCTGGGCTTTTGCTTGTCTGATTTTCTCTCTGCAAGACCTAACGAGGTCTCTGTATTCTTCTTGAGATGCCTGCCCCTTCCTCCAGAAGTGGTAAACTCTCCTTTTTTTAATGAGTCCCAGCTAAAGCTCCCAGTTCAGCCAGGCCAGTCATCTTCCCCACTGGTTCATCTTGCGGCACGTGGGGGCAACCTGCTCTTGTGCCTTTAAGACTTCCCTCTTGAAGAAAGCCCAGCCTTACTGGACTCCTTTGCCCTTCAGGACTTCCTCCCAAGGGACTCTCCCAACCAGTGCCCTAAACAGGCCAAAGTCTGCCCTCCGGAAGTCCATGATAGTGGTTCTGCTGACCCCCCTTCTTAATTCGCCATGAATTGAGAACTCAATCATATCATGGTCGCTAAGCCCAAGATGGCTTCCGATCACCATATCTCCCACCAGACCTTCTCTTTTGTGAACAGCAGGTCAAGCAAGGCACCTTCCCTGGTAGGCTCACTTACCAGCTGCGTCAGGAAGTTATCTTCCACACACTGCAGGAGCCTCCTATACTGTTTCTTCTCTGCTGTGTTGTATTTCCAGCAGACACCTGGTAGATTGAAGTCCCCCGCCAGAACAAGGGCAACCGATTGTGATACTTCTACTAGCTGCTTGTAAAACACTTCGTCTACCTCTTCATCCTGGTTGGGTGGTCTATAACAGACCCCCAGCAGGATATCTGCCTTGTTGGCCTTCCCCCTCATCCTTACCCATAAGCACTCAACCTTATCATCACACTCGCTAAGCCCCTTGCAATCGAAACACTCCCTAACATACAGAGCCACCTCACCGCCTCTCCTTCTTTGCCTATCCCTTCTGAAGAGCTTATAGCCATCCATTGCAGCACTCCAGTCATAAGAGTCATCCCACAATGTCTCTGTGATGGCGACTAAGTCGTAGCTATCCCACTGCACAATGGCTTCCAGCTCCTCCTGTTTGTTGCCCATACTGCATGCATTGGTGTAGATGCACTTGAGCTGGGCTATCGACTTCATGCCCGACCTCGGCACACCGCCCCTAGGCTCCTCTCGAGTGGGCCTGGCTATATCCCCTTCCCCCCTTGAAGCTAGTTTAAAGCCCTCTCGATGAGCCCCACCAACTCATGTGCAAGAATGCTTTTCCCCCTTTGAGACAGGTGAACTCCATCTGCCGCCACCAGCCCTCGTGCTATGTAAACCTCCCCATGATCAAAAAACCCAAAATTCCTCCGACGGCACCAGCCTCTGAGCCACGTGTTAATCACATGAGTCTTCCTGTTCCTATTCTTCATCCCTGCCACTGACGGGATTGAGGAAAACACTACCTGCACTTCCAAGCCTTCAACCAATCACCCCAGTGCCCTGAATTCCCTTTTGATCATTCTTGGGCTTCCCTCTGTAACCTCATCACTGCCCACCTGCATAACCAGTAGCAGGTAGTAATCAGAGGGCCATACCAGACCAGGGAGTTTCCTAGTAGCATCTCTGACGCAGGCCCCAGGGAGGCAGCAGACTTCCCTGTGGGGTGGGTCTGGTCAGAATATTGGGCCCTCTGTCCCCCTCAGAAGGGAACCGCCTGCGACAATTACCCTCCTTTTCTTCTTAACAGAGGCGGTCATAATGCGTGGGGCTGGCCGACTGTCCCTAGGCAACCCCCTGGATGGACCTTCACCTACATCCTCATTTGCCTGGCCCTCAAGTTCCAGAGCCCCATAGCTGTTATGTAAGGGTAGCTGGTAACGTGAGGGAGGCCAGGAGGGGATTCACCTGCTGCCCCGAGCAGGGGCCTGTTTCCATTCCCCTCCCCATCTCTTAGGTCCCCTCCTTCTGCTTGGTGGCAAGAGGGCAGGGTATCCTCTGCTTCTTGTGGAGCCTCCATCTGCTGCCTTGGCCCCAGGGATGGCAGGGCGCGGCTCCACCAATCTATCTCCCTCTCACACTCCCTGATGCTCCTTAACCTTTCCACTTCCTCCCTCAGCTCTGCCACCAGGCAGAGTAGGTCATGCACCTGGTCACACCGCAGACAGCTGCTGTCCCTGCCGCCCTCCGGTATGAGCGCCAGGCTCAGGCACTCCCTGCAGCCGGAGACCCGGTCAGCCGCGTGTTGGCGTGGGGGGTCCGTCTGGGCCGCCACATTCCTTCTGGCGACGGTCCTCAGGCGGGTGAAGACCACAGCTAGTGCCTCTCCTGGGGGGAGGGCCGATGACCGCTAGCTGAGTTACCCTTTAGAGCCAGGAAAGGGACTGCGCCCCGCCCGCGTGCCCCGCCCACGCAAACTGCCGCGCCACGCCCTGCTCGCCGCGCTCCCGCTCCCGGGGCCTGCTTTCGCATGTGAGGGGGTTTTGCCGCCTTCGCTCACGTGCCGCCCATGCAGAGGCAGAGCTGCCTCCCGTCAGGAGCGCGCTCCTTCCCGCTCCGGCGGGAGAGGGGCGCTGGGCTGCCCTCTTGCTCCCTGCGCTTTTGCCTTCGTGCTTTTTGCTGCGGTTTTGCTGCTTTGGGAAGGATCCTCCGGCGCGACCCTCCGCTCCCGAGCGCTTCGCCGAAATGGCGGGTACACGGGGTTTTAAACTGCCGCCTTCGCTCTTGTCCCCGCCCACGCTGAGCCAGAGCTGCCCCAAGTCAAGCTGAAGTCTTTCAGATTATTAGAAAAACTGGGTGAAATTTGCATTCATTACTGACAGTCACAAAGGCAGCTTTTTGGTATGCTGCAATATTTCTTTGTCTTGGATGTTTCAGGTCGAGGGAAAGATTACTCTATTTTTGTGATTTTATTTCTGATAGCGCTTGGAACAATCTCAGTGACACTGCTCCCGGTTTGCTTTTTCAAAAGGTAAATCAACTTTATTGATATAGTATTATTTCTATGAAACACATTCCTCCTATCTCTTACTTTCCTACCTACAAACTTAAATAATTTGATTATTAAAGTCATAAAGTATTATCACCAGTAGTGTTGTGGATGCCACTTCGACATGCAAAATCATTACAGGTGAGAAAGGGGGAAAGGTGGTTAAAGTTAGTGATGGATTCCACTAGATCCTGCAAAAACATTTCTGTTCTTACTTTTAAGCATTTAACATCCACGTTGCTTTGAAGCCATCGCCTTCACACAGTACCAGACAAGAGGGAATGAGGACAAATGAACATGTCATTATTTTGATAAAACTTCTCACTTGGTGGAAGAAAGTTATCTTGTATGATTTATTGAAAGTCATTGTTTAATAAAATATTTCCTGTGACTCTAGTCACAAAATAAATTTTAGTCACCCAAGTGATAAGATAGTTACCCACCAGTCTACACTCAAAATATTTTCCTTCTCACTTAGTGATTTGCAGAGCAAGAGCTATTCAATCTTGAAAGTAACGAATGTCCTTGAGGTACAACACAAAATGTTTGTGTAAGTTATATTACCAGTATTTTTAATTTCTTCACAATCCCATTTTCAACCCGAAGGTATTGCAGTACCAAAAGCATATTTTCTCCCATTCCACAACCAAGAGACAAATTTAATGCATCAACTGATGAAGATATCCAGGTATGCTTTCTTTTCAATTCAGTTGAATTTGTTAATTATAAACCACGATAGGCCAAAGACTAGAATAGTTGGCATATAAAGATAAGAGTTAAATTTGGTCCATTAAAAACTAATTTGCTCCCATGCAAAGTATGCTCTTTGGAAATTAGAAATGCTCTATGCCAGTGCTGAGACTAGCCATTTTCCTGTACGTATTTGCAGATGTAATTTAAGACCAGATTTATCACTTTTACTGACACCGGTAATTTCTGCGTGTACCACTTTTGCTAGGTTGCTGTTCATACTTGGAAAATGACCTAAGTGAGAAAGCATTTGCCATTAGCATTTTCAAATATCAATGATCATAATACAATGTTAATATATATTTTATAAGCCTGACCTATACCCATGTAAAATAAACTGTTGCATTGAATCATGAAAAGCAGGGCTGGAAAGTCTCACCAGCTTAACTAGCCTTCCTCTTTGCTTCAGCATAGGATTAGTTATGACAATTTTGATGTTTTGTGCAAATTGTGTTCAATCAATATTCTAAAGCATCCCTATGCCATCTATTCTAATGTTTAATTATCTTTACTTTTAGAAAGCTTTTTTAGTAGCCTGTTTTACTGCACGTAAAATCCACTACATCTTATCCTTATTCTTTTCCTGCTTACAGCATCTTGCACACTGTCAACAGCAACTAACTCTTCCAGTCTTTCTTCACATATCATGACAACCAGGCTTCAAATCATTTGTGCTTCTCTTCTCATTTGTCCATTTGAAGAGTGATTTGCTCAGTGCCTGCATAGTGAGGGAATGCTTTGTATCAGCTGGCTAAACCAAAGATGTACTTGTAAGTCAATAAATCAGGCTAGTTGTTTACTGCCTACAATATTTCAGTGGGCAACACCACCCTTTTCAATGAGGCTTTCAAAAGTGACACAGACATTTTCCACCAATCCTTTACAAAGAATCCTCAAAGCTATTACTATTAAAACTTGCCAGTTTTGGTAACTATATACCAGCACATTGTCATAACTTATTTGCCTCTGGTCCTACTATCTTTGGCTGTATCAGAAGGGAGGTGGCGATGAGTTGGATGAGTTTCCTCATATATCTTAAGTCATAAATACCTGATACCTCACTTAATATCTATAGTCTATAGTCTATAGTCCATCAGGACAGATAGGCAGGGCAGGCGAGGCTGGGGGTGTGGCATTGTATGTAGTGGAGGAGCTGGAATGCATGGAGTTTGCAGTTGGTGATGGCACACTTGAGAGCCTCTGCATAAGGATTAAGGGACAGGCAAATAAAGCAGATGTTGTCATGGGAATCTACTATAGGTGGCCACCCAGGCAGGATGATGACACTGAAGAGTTATTCTTTAAGGAACTAAAGGATGCTGCTAAGTCATCTGTCCTTGTCCTTATGGGGTCTTCAACTTGCCACATGTCAACTGGGAATACCACACAGCTGGTACAAACAGGTCCAGAAGACTCCTAAACCATCTGGATGACAACTTCTTGGTACAGGTGCTAAGGGAACCAAGCAGGAAAGGTGCCTTCCTCGATTTGTTGCTTATTAAGAGAGAGGGTCTCGTGGGTGAAGTGGAGATTGGTGGCCGCCTTGGCCAGAGCGACCATGAAGCAGTCAAGTTTAAAATCTATGGTAACAGGAGGAAAACTGCCAGCAAGACCTCAGCTCTGGGTATGAGGAGAGCAGACTTTGGGTTGCTCAGGGAACTGCTTAGTAAGGTCCCCTGGGGAAAAGCTTTTGAAGGTGCTGGGGTTCATCAGCGCTGGTCACTTTTGAAGTACCACCTCCTAAGAGCACAGGAGCAAGCAATTCCAAATGTAGGAAGTCAAGCAGGTGAGGCAGAAGGCTGGCTTGGCTGAGCAGGGGTCTTCTTCTAGCAATAAGGTGAAAAAAGAAAGTATATGGCCAGTGGAAGCAAGGTCAGGTGACATGGGAGGACTACAGATATGCTGTTTGCACTGCAGGGAGGAAATTTGCGCGGCCAAAGCTCAATTAGAGTTGAAGCTGGCCAGTACTGCGAGGGACAATAAAAAGGACTTGTTAAAATATGTTAATGGCAAAGGGCAGGCCAGAAATAACATTGGCCTGTTACTTGATGAGCATGGTCACCTAACAAACAGGGACATAGACAAGGCACAGACATTTAATGCTTTCTTTGCCTCGGGCTTCAACACTGATGGTGGGCTCAGGGACCTCCAGAGCCCTGGGCAAGAGAACCATGCCTGTGGGAATGATAAACTCCCAATCAGCCCTGAACTTGTGTGGGACTTGCTGCTCCAGCTGGATCCCTGTAAGTTGATGGGGCAGATGGGATTCATCCAAGGGTACTTAAAGAGCTGGCTGATGTCATAGCGAGACCTCTCTCAGTGATTTTGCAATGCTCTTGGGAATCTGGAGAGGTCCCAGTTCACTGGAAGCTGGCAAACATTGTCCCAGTCTTCAAGAAGGGCAATGGGGATGACCCCGGTGACTACAGGCCCGCCAGTCTCACTTCTCTGCCTGGCAAAATGATGGAGAAGATTATTCTGGGAGTTATTGAAAAACACCTGAAAGACAACACAGTCCTTGGTCCTGGCCAGCACAGGTTCACGAGGGGAAAGTCCTGCTTAACAAACTTAATTTCTTTCTATGACAAGGTTACCCACCTAATTGACCAAGGGAAGCCAGTCGATGTAATCTTTTTGGATGTCAGTCAAGCTTTCAGTACTGTCTCTCACAGTATCCTCCTGGACAAAATGCCCAGCATACAGCTGGATAAACACGTGCCCGCATGGATAAACAATTGCTCACAGTGGGTGAACAATTGGCTGACGGGTTGGGCTCAAAGGGTTGTAGTAAATGCGGTTACATTGGGCTGACGGCCAGTCACTAGCGGGGTTCCGCAGGGATCCATCTTAGCACTGGGACTGTTTAATGTCTTCATAAATGACTTGGGTGCAGAACTGGAAGGAATACCAATTAAGTTTGCTGATGGCACAAAACTGGGAGGAGCTGTTGACACTCTCGAGGACAGAGAGGCCCTGCAGAGAGATCTAGACAAACTGGACAGCTGGGCAATCACCAACCGTATGAAGTTTAACAAGGGCAAGTGCCGGATTTTGCACCTGAGGTACAGCAACCCTGGATGTACATACAGACTGGGGAAGGAGGGGCAGCTCTGCAGAGAGGGATCTGGGGGTTCTGGTCAACGGCAAGCTGAACATGAGCCAACAGTGTGCCCTGGCAGCCAAGAGGGCCAACCGTGTCCTGGGGTGCATCAAGCACTGCATTGCTAGCCGGTCGAGGGAGCTGATTTTCCCGCTCTACTCTGCACTGGTGCGGCCTCACCTTGAGTACTGTGTGCAGTTTTGGGCACCACAGTATATTAAGGATATAAAGCTACCAGAGAGTGTCCAGAGGAGGGCCATGAAGCTGGTGAAGGGTTTAGAGAAGAAACCGTATGAGGAGTGGCTAAAGTCACTTGGTTTGTTCAGCCTGGAGACTGAGGGCAGACCTCATTGCGGTCTACAGCTTCCTCACGAGGGGAGGAGGAAGGGCAGGCGCGGATCTCTTCTCTTCTGGTGACCAGTGATAGAACCCAAGGGAACAGCAGGAAGATGTGCCAGGGGAGGTTTAGGCTGGATATGAGGAAAAGGTTCTTCACCCAGAGGGTGATGGAGCACTGGAACAGGCTCCCCAGGGAGGCAGTCATGGCGTTGAGCCTGACGATATTCAAGAAGCACCTGGACAATGCCCTCAGAGACATGGTGCGAATTTTGGGGTTGTCCTGTGCAGGGACATGAGTTGGACTTGATGATCCTTGTGGGTCCCTTCCAACTCAGGACATTCTATGATTCTGTGAAATTATTAAATAGTAAGTGCTAGTAAAGTAGCAAGCAGTCCTTCAAAAATTGTAGACCCTCTGGATTGCTTGCTTTTGCTAAACTTGAGGGGCTTCCAAATTCCTGTATATACACTACCAGAATTACTCAAATCACTCCACTACAACCCAGAAGCCTTTGTGGATGTGGTTTTGTAAACTGGGTCACAGGCACTTCCACGCAGGCAGCAACTTATCAGCAGTAATTGTGAGAGTTCAAGTGAAACCCTCAGCTCAGGTTGCCTCATACCTGCCAATAGGCACTCTGAAGGTTATTCGTAAGTCTGACATGTCTAAATAGTTTCTAGATTCTTCCTTGCCTATTTTAATCTAGTCTTAAAGCCTAGTTTTGTTTTAACTCTTCTCTCCACAATCAGGTATCTAACCCTCATTGAATGCTGTAATTCTTCAAAACAGGTAATAAAGCACAAATAGATTATCTCAGGAGAGCTCTCCTCCACTGAATACCAGGACTCTCTCTTCCTGGCATTTAGTGCTAATAAATTGATGAGCTATTTTGAACCTGTAATGTCCTTTAATAACACCTTTTTAAATCTTGGATTCCCTCATTTTGTCCCTACTTACTCGACAACCTTTCACATTTTCTCATCATTTATCCTGTTTCACAATACAACTTTTCCTTAGATTACTGAAAAAACTCATGATTTACAACCCTAACCTTTCTGCCCTGAGTTTGCACTTGTATCCTTAACACTCGTGTTGAAGAACTGCCAGTTTTCCCATTGGTCGGTAGGTAAGATCCTACCAACCAATTCACTCAGTTCATCAGACTCCTTGCATTCCTCTAACCCATTTTATTTTACTCCTCTTCCTTCACTTTTTGGTCATTCTCACCCCCAATGCTTTCCTCACCCTTACTCAGAATTACATTTTTAGTACTTTGTTTTCCTCTTTTCCTGAATTAAATACATTCCAAGAACTTGCAAGACACACTGTGTGCAGATTGCTTTCCTCAGTGAATGGCTGAGTAGCATAAAACACCATGACCATGAAGCCCTGCAGTGTTTACCAATCCCACAGATTTCCTAGACAAAATTCCCCACTAAGACATTCTGGTTTGATGTTCTGTAACATACTCTCACAATGACAGCAAGCTTGCCTTTTTTTTTTTTCCCCCTCTCCTTTTTCCACTACTATTCCTCCTATTTTTAAAATCAAATTTATGTCCCCTCAGTATTTTAAGCCCCAAGCCCTGTGTCAGTACTATGATCTTACCCAGCAACTTCTACTCTTGTAGAACTCCAGGTTCACCAACGTAAAACCCATATGATAGCAACCAAAGTTTTCTCTGTAATTCTAGTTAATGCCTACATATGGGAAGCTCAGGCAGTACTCACTGAATACATTTCTTCTGTTGTCTCAGTTAAGGTTGTCTAGCATTTAAATCAACTTTTATTCCTCTTCCTTCAGCTGACAAATAGCTAGCACTGAGGATACATGTTAAAAGTCAAACAATCCTCAACTGTCCTTAAACTATTTTCTTGTGCTTTGCAAGCATTTATGTCTTAAAATTGCAATATGAGGTGCCTTTGGTACTGGTGTATCTAATGTTTAGAAATGTTCTCTGATCATCAACAGCGACTCTGTAGCTTATTGCATGTTATAAAATTTTCTTTCTCTTTAGATAAAGTATGTAAATCTACAAAAAAGAAGTTGCACCGAGGAAATAACTGTGGTTGAAGAGATGACCTAGCTTTCCCCAACATGAAAGAAAATCATAGATTCTTCTAACAACTAAGGAGTACTTCAAAGCACAGACTAGAAATAACTATCATCACCTGTAGAACTACTTGTTCCATAAAAATCTGCCTAAAATGGAGCAGCGGAAGTGGAGAAAGAAAATCAGGGAAATTTGTTCTTTTCCCATTGCTCAAAAACAGAATGCCTGGCAGCTAAACGTTTCTGCCAACACCTGCTGTGAAGACTTGCTTAAACCTTGCTGAGATTTTTCTTCACACTGTGAGATGAGGTGCCTCATCCACAACACAGAAGAAACTTGTTATTTCCGGTCTTCATTGCTATGATGCTTCTTTCCTCTGAATATAATGATTTCCTATATGATGATAGGACTGCTCAGGAATGCTACAGTAGTTAATTTTCCTAGCTTATTTTTATATACCCAGAGTATTTTCTGAAGGGAAAACTAGCTATTCAAAAATGCATTTAAAATTGCCCATTAACCTTGCAACCAGCAATACCAAACTGTCTTAGTATATGCAATAAACTTTACACAAAACAGAAAATGGGAAATAAAATGACTTGCCAAAAGTAACTATTAATGCTGGGCTGCCAGCCAGCCATTTCATTAGCTCAGTACTTCCAATGTGGGCTTAAATCAGATGGTTTTTAAGTCTTCAAAAAAACCCGGTGTAACAGTTGTGAGAATTGGAATAAAATCTGTAACGAGATTTAATAACTGGATTTTAAATGTCAAGATTCCCTCACACCAATGCATTTTATTTATACCCTTTGAAGTGTTCAAGCCCTATTTCCAATGCCTTTTTAAAATAATATAGGCTTTCGCTGCCAGTATTTTCTTCCACAAATTCCAGATATTTTCCTATTAAAAATGTTTTTCAAAATAAATACATTTCACCAAGTGTTTCAATAAGGCAGAAAACAAATGCTTTTTTTAAAAGTCTCATTTATTGTTTGCCTCTTATGTTCCCACACTGTATAATCACACATTGAAAATTGCTGCTGCACGACTAAGGGAAGCCATATACTAAAAAAATGAACACCAAGTAGTACATGCTGAACGCACAGCATAGGTAAATTGCAGTTCCACTTTGAAAAAAAAAAAAAACCACCCACACTTGCATTGATTTCTTTTCCTATTTCTTGTGGTTAAAACCTAGTTCTGGAGGGGAGGGGGGAGGGGGGGTGAAACATCTCCTCCCCCTTTTCAGGGGCTGCTCAAGTAATTGCCATGCTTGGTTCTTCCTCACAAAGCTAGGGTCACCATACACTCACAGTGAGGTTACGGGAGGTATTCTATCATTATCTCTACTTTTCAAGCCACTGATATAGAAAGTAAACCTAAGCAATGTATTTATATAGACAAAAACTCTCCCCCTGCCCCCAAAATTAAAAGAATTACAACTGAAACAGCAGGTTGATTGGCAAGGTCAACACCAAATGACCTGCCGGCACCATGAGAGTTACCATTACTGAACAGGATAAAAACACTTGCAGTAGGTACATAAAGTCTGCTATTGGTCTGTGTACGAAGTAGCTGTGTAACGTACTTACATTCATATACAGATGTTGAAAGCAGTGCTTCTGCAACAGTGAAAAGAAAAAGGTAAATTATGTTTGAAAGGAAGGTAGTAATCAGCCAAAGCCAAGTAGTTAATTTAAATACTTCATCTTGAACAGCCATCTCAGAAGGCACACAAAAGAACTCAAGACAGCTCAGTCAGCCTTCAATGACTCACAATGACACACTGTTCCCTTCTCAAGATACAGGGAGAGTTCTTGAAAGCATGATTGCAAGATGCAACACCTTGTTTTCCTCTACTGGTCCCCCTACCATGTTTTTGCAGGTTACAAAGTACAAAAGTAAGATTATATACATATGAAGAATGGCACATAGGTATTACATTACCCCAAATAGCAGTATGAGAAATTATTTAATCCAATTTTGGTCTTCCAACAATCCCACGAACTGGACATCAATCCGTCAATATTGAAGGCTGACCTCCCTTGACCTATATTTTACAGGTACACAGAAGGGTACATATTCCCTCCCACACACCCCATCAACTTCACCTCTTAGAATGAACCCCATTTCAGATTAAATTTGTCTTCCACAGAGGTACTGACCACTGCTACAGATCAGGCCAAACAGTATTTGAGTGGCACAATCAGCATTTCCAAATAGCAGCAACAATACAATACATAGGTTACTCAGAAGTTGAAGGCATTTACTAGGTTCTGGGGTTTTTGCATGAATGCCATGTTGCTTTCTGTATTGATTTAAAAAAATTATTCCATTTTGAGCTGTTTTACCAAGGGCAAGTGTGTTACTTTTTGACTGTCCTTGGGACTTTGGGTTCTCCTAGCACTACAACAGAAACCCCCCCATTTTAAATCATATGAAAAGTTGCAAATCAATTTCTAAGAATCATGCAAAAAGCCACTTGCAGCAGCCAATCATACACTATCAGGCACAAAGAATGGGAGCGGTTTCTATTAGTATAACCCATGCTTCCCTCCCCGCAAAGTTCTCACATTCAATTATTTCTTAAAAAAAAACATAATCAAGCTTATTCTGTTACAGAGTGCAGTGTAAGTGTCTCAGAGGAACCATTATCTGAAACAAGTTTTCAAACAAAAGAGGCTTTCCCAAAGCTTTTATGTAATAATTTCAACACAGACAGAGTAAGTATGTTTATTGTTTTACAGCAGAATGCCCCAATTTAAGAACAAAATTGCTAGATGTTCAGCTGTGCAAAATGGTACATAGTGCTTCAGTACAAGTGGAAAAGAACATGATTTGTTAGCAAGTACTTTCAAATACAATTTTATGGTCCTAGAAGATAGGACTTGAAACTGGGGACTGATCCACAGGCAAACAAGTTTTTCTGCCTAAATTGGACCCAGCCACTTTGGACCCAGAACCAACGCCCCTCATTCCTCATTGCTGGGGGAAAAAAATCGCCACACTGAATTGCCAGATTCAGTGTCTTCATACATGTTACTGAGAAATGGATCAGTCCTCTATGTCAGTTTCCAGCCCCATCTACACATATCATCTGGCTCTGATAAATAAGACTCACAGGAATTTCTTGAAGGTCAATGGTCCATAATGGTAGTTACTCTACGTGATCTGCTCAACTTGATTTCCAACTCTAGTTAGGCTGCTTAAATGATTTTCTTGAATTCGTCGTACAGCACAAGCACGAAAGCACCCCCCATGCCTCTGAGAACATTAGACCATGCACCCTTGAAGAACGCCTTTCCTCCCTCATCCCTTGCAATCTTCCGCCAGCAGTCAATTGTTCCAGAGTACATGATATCAGCTGTAAAAAGAGCAGACAGTCATTTTTAACTCCTGTAATTCTATCTAGGATGTTTTTAACAACTGCCCTGTTTCGATTCTCTAGCTACTTTGTGATGTCCCAAACCACATTTTAATACTGTAACACAATACTAGTTCAGGCGATAGATAAGCTTCCGATCTGCTTGCCTAGTTATTAAAAGCTAAGTCACAAAATAAAAATGTTAAGCATTCTTTTTGGCAATTATACTGTCCCCTAACTGCCTTCATTTAATTTGTCATTGCAAACAGGCAGTCCATTTGCCCATCTCATATTCTATAAAGAAAAGTTCTCAGCACAATTCCTGACAAACACTGCAAGTTATGACCCTATTGCATTTCCTCGTACGGTTTAAATGTAATACAACTTAAATCAGATTTACGGAACAAGGAACTCTAAGTGCTAAGGGATGACTACTAGGAAAAAAAGCACTCCCTCTTATTAATGCTGCTTGAAGAACTGCACAAATTAGCAGCCTACCTCCTTTGCGTCCTGACTGCATCATCATTCTACGCCGCACTGTATCAAAAGGATAAGAGACCACGCCAGCCACAGCAGTCACAGTCTGGGCAATCATCCAACTGATAACAATATGAGTATTTCTGGGATCCGGGAGCATGCCTGCAATAAAAACGTAATTCGCTTTTTATCTTGTACATCCTCCTCCAGTTCACTCACTGCATGACAGCTACTTTACTTGACGAAGCATTGTAAAGCCATACTTTGCAGCTGCACCAAGACACTTGATAAAAGTGAAACATGCTGAAGCAGTATTTGGAAAAAAAAAAATCAAGGCAATTCAGAGCATTTTCTTCTCAGTAATCAAAACAGGTGGCATTTAGGCACCAGGATTCTTTTCAGACTGGCCTAAGAGTAGATGTAGCTATTCCCTACTCTTTTTAGAAATAAGTGTCACCAAAATAAGTCATTGTCCCTGTGAATGACCTTAAACTATAAGGTAGTATGAAGGACCTCTACGCCCAAATGTCAAGCTTAACAAACAAGTGCTTTGTAAAAGCATTGCTCAATCCCATTCTGCTAAACCCATCTGAATTGGTTTAACTTAACTACAGTAATGCACTGAACAAAAAAGAACTTGTAATTGCGTATTGTTACCAAAGTGCTTTCTGGCATTAGGAAAAACTCCTTTAAAGACAAGTACAAAACCAATATTCGAAAGCAGCCTCCTGCCATCAAGACAGGCCCAAGTTTTGCCTTGAACACTGCAGTGTAACCGATACCCCCCCTTCCACGTCCTCCACGCTCACGTTAACTCTAGTTGCTACAGACACAGAGTAACATCCAAGAACAGACATGAAGAGACAACACAATTCTGAAAACTGGTTTATCAGATCCTCTCTGAAATTTTACCTTTTGCTGTATCATAGATCCCAAAGTAGGCAGCTCTATAGATGATGATGCCTTGGACAGAGACATTGAACCCTTGGTACAAGCCACGCAGACCATCGGACTTGGTAATTTTGACTAGACAGTCCCCTAGACCAGTGAATTCTCTGTCTGCGCCAGCTTTTCCGACATCAGCAGCCAAACGGGTTCTTGCAAAATCCAAGGGGTAGACAAAGCAGAGGGAAGTGGCTCCAGCTGCACCACCAGAAGCCAGGTTACCAGCAAAATACCTCCAGAATTGAGTGTGCTTGTCTACACCTCCTAAGAACACCTGCTTATACTTATCCTTGAAGGCAAAGTTGAGAGCTTGAGTTGGGAAGTATCTGATGACATTTGCCAAGTTTCCTCGCCAGAAGGACAGCACTCCTTGTTCCTTTGGAATACGCACTACACAATCGATGATACCCTTGTACTGCTTATCAGCGGCAATTTGTTTACTTGCATGTTGTACCTGCAAATAAAAATATGTATTTTGACTTTATGCCTCGGCAGGCCTGCACTACGGCCGGGCTTAGTCTGCTTACGGTATAAAACAAAGAGCCGTTAAGCTTGAATGCTTGACGGCAGTTGTACACGGAGATTAAGCCTCTGTTTATTGTGATAAACCAGCTATCATAGCAAGCTTCCAAGAAGCAAAAGCTCCTGGGGTCAGTTTGAATCGTAAGACTAAGAAGAACTGACATTTATTTGTATTTTGCTGAAGACCAAAGACCTCGAGGACTGACTTGGTTCTGAAGAATTAAAAGCCTGTGTTTTACACGTACACGAAAAAAGAGAAGGAGCGTGAGCAAAGAGCCACGGACGCGAGAGGCCTTGTACAGTCCTAAGAACCACAAAAAGGCTTAGCGCTGCCTCCCAGCGTCCTGAGGGCCCAGGGCTTGCCCAGATGGGAAGGGCCGGCCGCGAAGGTCACGCGAGTCACCTTGGGGCGCCCGGCCGGCGCGCGCCGGGCCGCCCCGCCCACAGGCTCCGCGCGAGGCCTCTCGCGCCGGCCGCAGGCCCGGCCCCGCCCCGCCGGCGGGCCAATGCACTGCCCGGTCGCCACGTCACGTGAAGGTCACCAAGATGGCGGCGCGCTGCCGCCCTTCCCCTTCCCCCCCGCCCCCTGCGCGCCGGGCGCCAGGAGCGGGACGGGAGGAAGTGACACCGGGAGCCGCCCCCTCGCCCCTCCCCCCCGCGGCCCGCCCCCGCCGCAACGCCGCGCCCCGCATAGCGGAACCGGCTTCCCCACAGCCGCCGCCGGAGCCCGCCGCCCACGTGACCTGCCGGCCAGCCGCCACCCCGCGCGCGCTCTTTGTTCCGCAGGGGCGGCGCCCGCCCCCCCCCCTCCCCTCTTCCGCCTTCCCTCCCCCCCCCCCCCCGCCGGCCTCAGCGGCCGCCGGCGACAGAAGGTGACGGGCTGCCCCCGCTCCCGCCAGGCTCGGCCCCGCCGCTGACCTGGAGCAAGAGCTTGACCCGCTCGATGGGCGCCACCGCGGTCTTGCTGATGGCAGCGGCGACGCCGCCCGCCAGAAAGTCCTTGAGGAAGGAGATGGCCTGGTCCGCCATGTCGCGCCGCGCCGGAGCCGCCGGGGAAGAGCCGCCGCTGCCGCTCAGGCCGAAAAGGCGGGACTGACGCCGCGCAACGGCTAAATGCCGGGCCCCGCTTGCCCCGCCCCCGGGCTGGCCCGGCCAATGGGGCGCAGGGGGCGTGGCCCCGCCGCCCGGGGCGGGAGGGGCCGGGTCGCCTGAGGGCGGTGGCGGTGAGGGAGGGCGGGGTGCCGCTCCGCTCCCCCGCACCCCTCCGCCCCTGCGGCGCCAGTGGCGCAGCGCCGCCCGGCCCGGGCCGCCCCGGGGCTGCCGGGACACGCCGCCGCCGCCGCCGCCTCTGAAGGGCGAGAGGCCTCGCCTCCGACCGAGCCCGACCCCCGCGGGGCGGGGCGGGGCGGGGCAGGGCGGCGGGCCCGGCACCGCGGCGCCGCCCGGCCTCCGGCGCTGCGTGAAGATGACCGTTGCTCGCCCAGTTCTTTCCGCAACGGCCGCTTCCCGAGGCGTTTCCTGCCGCCGCCCCGCGCCGCCCTCGGTAGGGCGCACGGGCGGGAAGCTGCCCGGTGTGACGGTGCGGCTGCAGGAGCCGGCGGGAGGCGGGGCGGGGGCGCTGCCCGGGTGCCGGCGGGCTTTGCTCGGCGCTCGCCGCCCGCCGGGTAACGCCGAGGGAGGGCAGCCCCGTGCTTCCCGGCCCTGTGCCCCCCGCTCCTCCTCACCACAGCGGTGCCAGGCGTCACATCGCCCGGCCTCACCGTCGGCCGCGAAGTGATCCCAGACAATGAAATGCCTGCGGTTTCCTCGAGGGAGGATGGGGAAGTGTGGTCCCGGCTTCTTGTCTGGGCGCTCGAAGTCGGGTGCTGTGAAAAGCCCTTGTGCAGGATGCCCGGGCAGGGCCTCTGCCCCTACCGAGGCACGCCTGCTCGCCGACAGTAATTCCTGCTAATTTTATTGTACGCTGACACTGAAATTTTACACCTAACGGCCAAACTTCTGTCCGAAATCGTACCTCTTCGTCTAAAAGTAAGTCTTGAAATTGTTCTAGCTGGAGGGCATTACTTCACACGCACCTTTTGTTGTTGCTTTCACTTTTAATGGATGTTTCCTACAAAAGTAAATAAAGCCAAACATTTTTTTTTTAAATAGATGACTGGTCAACCACAAAGTGGCAGTAGCTGAGGTGTCTGAAACCACTGTTCTTACACGTGTGTGTACTTTGCAGGATTTCAAAATGAAAGCACCTCTCTCGGAGGGCATGTCGCTGTTGTGAGAACAGGATGTGCCAGGCAGAGCCTTTCCCTCTGCTGTAGTATATTACCATGTATTACACGTCACTATACTTTTTTTGTTTGCACGTCAAAAAAGACTAAGTTGTGTGCTATTTTATATTCTAAATCATAATACAGATACAGTGAAGAGACTCCTGTGCTCACACGGAGTTAGGCACATGGAGTGTTACAGGACCGTATTTTGGATGTAATTAATGAAAGGCTGTGGTGCATATTCTCAGGCAGGCACACAAACAAATTAGTGTGGTATTCTTCTTTTAAAAAAAGCTCAACTGAATGTTAATACTCTCATAGCACAACACAATGTGTGCAAGGCTGGGATTTTTTTCCCCGTAGGGTTTTCTATTGATTGAAAAAGAACTTTATACTCAGGGACCCTGAAGTGTTATCAGTTTGAAAAATGAAGGTAAAATGTACGTAACCTTTGTGATATGAAACTGTTCAGTAAATGGCTGTCCTGTCTGTTCACCTCAGGAGCTCAGATGCATCTGATTGGGGGAAATCCTTTTCTCTCTAGCACCATGCTTTTCCTCCTGTTTCTGCACTTTTTTCTTTCCTGTTCTTTATCTAATCTCATATTCTGCTATTCTCTTTTGTAAGAGCTCACAAATTAAGTAGGGCTAAAAAGGAGGAGGAGGATGTTCTTGAACCAAATGTGGCGCCCCCACATTTCATCTCCAATTATAATCACAGACGAAACTTGTGCTTTTATACAACTGCCTTCTCCAGAAACCTCACAGAAGGCAAAGTCGTCTGTCTTCACTCTCTTGAGAAGCTGCTGCTCCAGTTCTTCTGCTTCCAATCTTGACCACGCCATTGCAGTAGCAGTTTCCAGACTTCATTAGACAATGTTTATTTACAGTAGAGAGTGTAACATAAAATGATATTAAAATAGATAGCGATGGAGTATTGAAATGAAACCTGCATTAACCTCCTGAAACAGGCAAAGCAATGGGTGCTGGTCTAAAAACTAGACTATTCTAATTTCACCAAGTATGAAGAAACTGTGATTTCTCAGCAACGGGAATACTGCTGTAGGGCTGCTGATATCATCTGTGGTCGGAGACTTGTTTCTGAGGGTACTACAAGTGTTGTGCAGCCACAGTACCACTGCCATCAAAAGGTGCCAGAATCTTCTGGCGTCATTTTACTCAAGTTCAAAATAAATGCAATCAACCTCTCCCCGTTTTCAAAAGTAATTTCAGAAAGCTAACATTTCTTTTTTGTGATATTGATGGGAAACTGAGAATGTATTTGCATAATTACAAAACATCAAACATGACCAGACATCCAGATTTTACTACTAAATCCATTTTTTTCTAGGTCTTAACGCAGAGAATGACATCTAACAAATTTCCTGTCAGTCTGATTTTGACATTTGTGAATCCATGTTATTCCAGTAAGCCTCGATATTCAGAGCCACTTCTCTCCTTTCCCTCTGTCTGCATCAGCATGTTCAACGACTGCAGCAGAGCTGTGCTCCTGTTCTTCTTCTCATCATCCAATACCATTTCAGCCAGCAAAATCCCACAGCCTAATTTAAAAACAAATGCATGCAACAGTACTAATCCATTATCAGGCAAAAGAATTTCTGCTACCATATATAAGGTGTAAGACACAGGTGATTTCATTTATCATTTATGGACTTGCTCCACCTATTGAATGACTAATCCACTATTAAATGTATAATCCACTCCTCTCACAAAACCCGGGAAATTCCCTTCCATACTGTGGAGTGATCAAACACTCACATGTCAAGTCACGTCTCTTTTCAGGGGAAGAGGGGATGATTTATGCAGGCTTGGCATTAGGGTTATGGAAAACAGTACGGCAGGAATAGTAGTTACGTCTCTTTGAGATGTATTGGTGCTTCACAATCGTACTGAAATGGTGCCAAGCAGGTGAAACGGTGGATGACAAGCATTATAGAAGCAGAGAAGAAGTCAATGTTGTACATTATTTCTGTAGGAACTTGGGTCTTTGTGGTGGGACTGACCTAGGGATGCAAGCAAAACTTAAGTGATCCTGTTTACACACAGGCTCTCCCTCCATCTTCAGACTGTGAGGGGAAAGGGAAGACATGAGTGGGCTACAGACAAAACGAGCATTGTTTTACTCATTGTCTTTTGGCCTTGCATCTTATGTAGTGGTTTCTCTTGGCACAGTGGGGGTTGGAGGCCACCAGCTCAGATCAAAATAGCAGCATTTTACACTGATTTTGGTACTACTAAGTGCTGCATGACATTCAGATCTTTCTGACCCTTAAGACAATCTCCTCAGAGCCATTCCTACCCATACACCTCAGACATTTAACAACTGATAAAAAGTAAATTGAACATAATACTGCAGTTTCTTAGAGAAGAGACTGAGATCTGCAGATAAAATTGCTGGCTGAGACCTCGGTGTTAACCATCAGGAGTCATGAAAGTCCTTCTGACAGCGTATTAATAAATTCCCTGTTTCTTCCCCGTATCACCAGCTACCTTACCAAATGCAAGATCAAGCCATCTACACTGTGATGAACCAATGACACACGTTTGCTTCACAAAGAAAAAGGATTAGCCAAGCATGTCTGAGGTGAGCCTGAACCTACATTACCTGTCCAGTGGGACTCTTCTGACCTAATTCAGTCACATCCAGCTGTATTTCAGCTAGCCCTCTTAAATGTGCTCTATCCACTATGCAATTTATAATCACTTTTCTCAGGAAAACCAGGAAATTGCCTTTCACAGATAGGCGAGACAAATCATCCTCTGAAAATGCCTGTTTTTGTACTGATTGGAGAGCTCAAGGTGACTAGATGATTTGAATGCCTAATATTTAAGTATCTAAAGTCAGGGTGATGAAGCCCATTAGTTAGGATTCAGTGGTTTCTATTCCCTCCCCCCTTTCCCATGTGATTCTCCTTTGCCTTCAACAGAGACCTGGGAATCGCTGTTCCTGGTTACACAGTGAATGTTGCTAGGTAGAGTAATGCAGGACTATCGTTTCTAAGTCACCATTATATTACAGCTTTGGAAGACAGCATCCAAATTTTGTATGCTCTGAAAGGAGGACACAAATAGAATGGTCATTATAATTTGCCACGGAAAGTGATTTCAGACATCCAGATAACATCAGGGTAATCTGGAAAAATATACCCCGAAAGCACAACCAATGTGGGAAGAACACCTTCAAAAATTAGACACAGTAAATTAAGTTAGTACAGGGAAAAAGAAAAAAAAAAATTTCTCTACAGTTAATGAAGACTTACTAATGTAATTGAAATTTCTTCATGAGAGGGACTGAAACAGAGCTAACTTCCAACCCTTTCAGGAAGCATACTTTGATGAAGAAACTTTGGCCATGGTTTTATAGGGGATAAAAATTAATGGTCATAACAATCTTTTCTGAATTAGAAAGTCATTTAATCCAGATTATCCCTGTTTAGCAAGGACATAATTTCCAACCAAAAGATGGGGGCGGGGGGGGGAAGTAAAGTGCCAGCCCTTCAAAAACTTTTTTTGAAAACAAAATGAAAACCCACATTAAGCACTTCCACTATCCACAGTCAGCTAACAGATCCAAAACTGAACTGAGAGCTCACGCAAAGGGGCTTAGCCATTAAATAGCTCTTCCCCAGCTTTTGTGCTGGGTGGCTCAGATGGCATACTGCCCTTCGTTTCTGTCCTGTTACTTTCCCAGGCAGAAGTACTGTCCCTGGAAATTTTGTTTTTAAACTTGTTAATAGCTGTAACAAGGGCAAAAATGATTGAGCTAGGACAGCCAACTAAGTTGTGTCTCTTCTTTCTTACAAACTTCTCTTTCTGTCTTCCTCAAGGATTCTTACTCAGCATTCAATTAGCAAGTGCTGAAGTTCTTGTTTCTATTATTTGTCTATCATTCTGTTAATCCCCACAATTCTCCACCTCAAAAAAATGTTTTCTGTTCATTGCATCTCCTCTAAACTGTTGTTAAGGCAGAATGTGGGTAAAAGACAGCATCCTCAAAAAGGCATAGCTGAATATCACTTCCCAGGGAGCAACACAAAACCTACAGGCTTTATTGGCCAGAGTTCATTTGGATTTTAAAACCCAGCCCCCTCGCTCTTCATGTCTTGATTAGTGAACAGGCTGAAATTTTCCTCAGTTATGCCTACTGCTTAGAAGTCTTTTCAGTGTAACACCATTAAATCCACCCGTTCTACCAGTCAGCAAAAGATACCAGCTTTCTGCAGAGCAATTGAAAAACTCAGTGTGGACATTAACAAGAGAAGACCAGTTTATCATTTCTCAGGTGACTGGGCTACATCAAATGATTATAGAACAGCTTAGGCTTAAATGGACCAGAGGAGATCTCTAGTCCAACTTCCTGCTCGAAGCGGGGCAGCTCTACAGTCAGCTCAGCTTGTTCAGGGCTTTGTTCTCAGATCTTGAAACCCCCAAGGACAGAGATTCTACAGCCTCTCTAGGCAACCTGCTCCAACGCATAATTATCCTGGGAGCACAAAGCTGCGGTGCATTACCACAGACACCATGCCCAAGGAACTAATGCTTAGTGTGTATAGTGTTGTGCTTTAATCACAGAGTACGCTGAAGTTGTGTGGCAGCCAAGCATATTCTATTCAAATTTTACAGTCAGATACATAGTACTTAGAGGCACGGTTTTAAAGTCTGGGACAGTTACAGGCGTGCCAACTTTAGGATTGAAATTTTCTGACTCAAAGAGCTTATAGCAGCTTAAAGAATAGCATTATAAACTTTATGAATAACTATGAGATGAGAAAGGTCTGATTGCTGGAATGAGTCTCTCTCAAAATACAAACCTGTTAAGCATAATGCCAAGCTTCATGTCAATATGGAAAAGAAACATTTTAAATTTATTCAGTTGTTGAATATTTTGCTTTATCTCTTTAAATGTCTGTACAGATGAGATCAGCCAAATTTCCATTCATAAAAACCTTCTGCTAAGAATGAAAAACCCCAATGTGGTACAAGTCTGACATTTCCCTGATTTTGTGCAGCTGAAATGCTCTGTAGTAAGCATGTTTCTCATGATGAATTGAATCGCTGTGGTACTTTTGCTTTACTCAGTGCTCAAAGAGCAAAGTAACTTCTGATTAAGTAACATAAGACGGAGCCTACCAGGCAGATGCAACTCTTGACCTTGCTCATCAACTCTCTCTAATTTGCTGAGTTTGTTGATTCAGCATAGGTATGGCCTCTTTCACACTGACTTATTGGGATTATTGCTGCAGAAGTATGACAGCAAGAAACTCACAACTGATAAAGAAGAAAGCTAGTTTGAAAGTGCAACTTTAATCTCCAGGAAGGCTTCTACTACAGAGTACACTTTAAATAGAAAAAATAAATATCAATGAAGTGTCAGGAAAAAATAAACATTAGAAGAGGTGACATCAGTGACAAATTACTTGAAGAGATGGGATACAGTATGTACTTCTCCAATTAAAGACTGGAATGTGAAGAAACTTATTTTCAATTTTTGTAAGAGAATTTATACATAAATCTTAGGACTCATCTGAGGTAATGAGACAGAAAGCATAAATGGCTATTTAATCATATTCAGAAAAACCCGAAACTGATAGGAACCGAAAGGAACAGCTCAGCTGCAGCCTGTGTGGGTACATACTGTGGCTGGAGGTCAGAGGCTGCTCAAGTTTCTCTGTGACATTATAGCTGCTCTAGGAACACATTTGAGCTTTGTCCTATTTTCACTTTTGCCTGCAGAAAAAGTGCTTAAAAAAAAAGAGGGTATCCTTGAGATGGTTTTGAGTGAAGCCCCATAGAAAAGTGGAAAAGAGGATTAGCATCCCCAAATTCAGACAGATGGTACAGTATTCATTTTTGTTTTTTCATTTCTGATAAAAATGAGCAGTAACCTCTGAATACACCACAGAGGGAGAATTCTCTTTAATTTTAAGGTCCAAGAAAGCTTAAGGTATTAATGTGGCTCATAAAAGCTTGTAGTTTTAACTTGCCATGCTATACAGCTATGTCAAGTCTAAGTGTAATAAGTCTTTAATGCGTCTGCAAACCAGCTAAAAGAACTGGACATGAAGGTATTGAATACATAGGAGTTTCAGCCTGCCCCAGACACTTTTTAAATGCAGAGAACTCACTCCTGCAGAAGCTGCAGTCCAACTTTTATTCAAGGCCTGTAACAACTATGTTGCAGATAAAGGGTCAAAATGATCTTACACTGACAATACGTGCTGGTTGATGATGGGTATATTGCACAAGTGTTGTAAAAACTCAGCATCCCAGTTTGCTTCTGGGCATATTACGGTGACAGATTGTTCTTGAAGCACAAAACAGCATCTAGTAAGCTTCCTGTGATCTTAATTTGTACATTTGTGAATCCATATTTCTCCAGTAGCTGTTTATATTCTGAGCCACTTCTCTGCTTGCCTTCAGTCATACTGAGGGACTGTAGTACAGCTCGAGGAGGGTGCGTCTTCTGTTCATCAAGCACAATTTCTGCCACTAGCAAGGCACTTCCTGCATTTCCAAAACAACCGAAAGTGGTTCAGTAAAGTATTTCTAGCTTCAAGTTTCTAGTGTTTTGTTCAGAGAGAGTTTTAGAGGTCCCTCAGACTAGTGTTTTAATGGTCTTCAGTGGAAATCAGTGACAGAACTTTACTTTCAGTAATCTCTTCCTGGAAACAACCATTTAATTGTTAAAAAGGGGGAGTTTAGAACACTGTCTGCACTTCATTGAAGTTCAGATCACTTCCTGACTATGCTTTTAAAGTCAGTCGTGTTTCTATTTGAACGAAGCAACTCCTGTAGGCATCTGTCATATCCCAGTCTTTGCATAAGAAGATTAAGACAGTCACCCACAATTTTCTTTCATAATTTATAAACAGGATTATGCTTTATGGCCTAGATCTAATTTTGAATGTTCTCCTGTGAAACAAAACTTCACAGCTACAGTTAATCCTGCTGGATTAAGGAATCAGTTGATCTGAGCAGTCAGGCTTTTCTGCTTTTTGTCTTCTCCTTTGATCTTTAATACTGTCCAAATACGAGCCAACAGTGTGCCCTGGCAGCCAAAAGGGCCAACCATGTCCCAGGGTGCATCCCGGGGTCCATCAAGCACAGCACAGCTGGTTGAGGGAGGTGATTGTCCCACCCTACTCTGCACTGGTGCAGCCTCACCTCGAGTACTGTGTGCAGTTTTGGGCACCTCAATATGAGAAGGACACCACACTATTGGAGTATGTCCAGAGGAGGGTGACCAAGATGGTGAAAGGCCTCCAGGGCAAGACTTATGAAGTCACTTGGTTTGTTCAGCTTGGAGAGGAGAAGGCTGAGGGGTGACCTCATTGCAGACCACAGCTTCCTCAAGGGGGGCAGCAGAGGGGGAGGTGCTGATCTCTCTCTGGTGACCAGCAACAGGACATGAAAAAATGGAGTGAAGCTGGGTCAGGGGAAGTTCAGATTGGATGTTAGGAAAAGGTTCTTCACTGAGGGGGTGGTCAGTCGCTGAACAGGCTCCCCAGGGAAGTGGTCACGGCACCAAGCCTGTCAGAGTTCAAGGAGCATCTGGACGATGCTCTTAGTCATATGGTTTAGTGTTAGGTAGTCCTGCAAGCAGCAGGGAGTGGGACTTGATGATCCTTATAGGTCCCTTCCAACTTGAGATATTGTGTGATTCAAATGTAGAAGAATGCAGAAGAGGCTACATATTTCTCATGAAATCTGTGCATGAAGTAGTGCTGAACTCCAGTTTACCATACACTGAGCACTACTGAGATAGCAAAACGACAGCAAAACAAACTGCTGCTTCTTGATTAACCTAAGGAACTTTAGTTAGACTACTTGTATGTACAGAAATAAGCACATGCTTAGTTATTTGATGATACAGGGCTTAGTAAGAAAGACTGGGTGTAGCAGAGATAGGGGAGATAACGTAGTTTTACATGAAGCCTGCAACTATAGTAAGGGCTTATTTTATATAGTTTTATTAGCAGCTTTGTTTCCTTTTTTTCTTAGTAGGTATTACCATCATGCAAGCATAGACATTCAAACAAAGGCTACTATGATTGGACAGAAAAATATGCTTTTTTTAGTATGAACTACTTATGATTACTCATTATGTTTATGCATTAACATGTACCTTTAAGCCCATAAGATGAAAAAACTTACCTGGTTTGCAAACAGCTGATATCTTGCTTAACAGCACATGTATCTTTTCATCAGGCCAGTCATGAAGAACACGTGAAAGGATGTAAAGATCTGCTTCTGGAAGATTATCCTTGAAGAAGTCACCTGTTGGAAAGCAGAGTTTGAGTACATTCCTACAGAAACCACAGAGTACATTCCTAGAAAATGAAATGAAAATATTGCGGAGGAACTAGGAGCTTCAGCAGAGATAAAGAAAGAAACAAGAATGAACAGGTATATGGATGCACTGATTTACAGATAAGGAAAGTGTAGTTAAAGAGAAGAACAGATCACAGGTAAGAACTCTGTAACATATGGAAGTGGAGAGAAAGCCTAAAGTAAGGAAGAAGACATTGAAGTCCTTTGTAGCCACCATGTTGATCTTCCCTAGAAAAGAAAAGCCTGAGACAAGGACATGCAGCCTCTACTCCTAGTGGTACTCAGAAATGATTAATTCATACTTCTTTATTTACCCACATTCTCCGACCATAGCCAGGTTATTTTTTTTATCCCCACAGGCTTGAGAAATGCCATGTCCCCATTTAGCATGGGTGAACCTACGTTGCCTTGGACTAAGGCACATGTTTGGGGTTGGAGCAGGGTAACACACCATTTTCTGCAACAAAAGAGCCTGCTCTGTGCTCCAGGATAACAGAAGACAGACAAAAGACCATGTGTTACATTTACCTGATAAAAATGTCACTGGTGCTGTGTGTTGTCCTGAAGGCTGAAAGTAAGAGGTGTTTGCAATGACTTCTGGAAGGTCAAATACCGTGACCTTGAGATTTGGGTATATTTGTACTAATTCATGACCCAGAGCTCCAGTGCAACCTGTTGAAAGTTTAAAAAAGTCAAATCAAGTCTTTTCTCCCAGCATTTGCAGACATTTTTAAAGACACAGCTGTATATAACATTAAAATAGACATCAAATCAGAATTAGAGGTAGACAGTCAGCTCCACAATTAACATAGGCAATAGCACTTCCTGGTGAATAGAGCAATGCTTTAATGCTTGGAGAATGCAGGGATGACTCCTTACTGTCACAGAATTGCTAATATGACCTTTGATACCCGTACCTCAGGGGTTTTTTCAGGGTATAAGAACATTACTGAAAGGGCAAGGACTTGCAATTTGTGGATGAAGAGCACTAGAACTATTTACCATTTACAAAGCACTGATATATGAAGTTTGATAAATACTCTCCAGCATGGTGAGGGATAGGGATAGTAAAGTCTTGGAGTCTCTGCACAAGTGGCAAAGGTTGCACCAGTATTATGTTAATTCCCCTGACATGCTATCCACCTCCTCAGGCACAAAGTAAATTGTTCTTCCTTCAGTGGATCTTTCCCTACGTAACAACACACCTTCTGTGCAACTCCAAGCAGAGGGCAAAAAAGGACAAGAAGAGTTTCTTCAGGTGTATCATTGGTCTTCAACATTTTGGTGGTCACCTTAGATATTAATAATTAAAACAACACGCAAAACAAACCCATTCTAAAAGAATCAAACCTTTTTGTTCTAGCAGTGCAGTGTTTCAGGTCTGACACCCCAATACAGGAGGATTCAGAAATAAATCATTCATTACATTTGAAAATCTTGGACATGCCAAAGGACAGCAACAGCACAGTTGAAAATGGAGCTCCCAGCCCAATATTCTATCAGCTGAGCCACAAACCACTTTGTTTTCAGTGTTGTGTCAGTATGTAACTGATTGTGACAAGCATTCACTTGTTTCAAACTACTTAAATACCATTGAAGTAACTCTGCTTTCAGTTAACTGCACTCAGTCCTTTTATTCTGACATTACAATACCAGAAAAACAACAATATATAATATTACTGCAGTTCTAGTAAAAATATGCATGTGTTTTAAGTAATAAAACATAGAACTGAAATCAAGCTTTTCCGTTTAATTTGTATACAAGTTCAATTACAGGCAATACCTCCTAAATCACAAGCAGATTTAAACTGTGAAAGATCAAATGCTGTAGCCACATCTCTTGCTGTCAAGTGGGCAATGCTGTGCATGGCAGCCATAAAACGTTGCTTCACCTCCTGGCTGTGATAGTAGTCCTAAAAGGGGGAAAAAAGCACAGTAATTGAAGTTTATTTTCATTACTTAACTAAGACTATGTACAACCAGGGCAGTAGGTGCACACCATTAGAATTCTAAAATTAAAAGATCAGTTAAAAGTGCCATGGACTAATTGCTTATCCAAGTCCTTTGATGTTTCACTGTAGTGATAAGCACATTTTTGCATCCTTTCCAAAATTCTGATCGGACGTCTTTTGCGGCATGTCTCAAAGGACATAAACCTGGCTGGTTTGAACCTGGTCTTGGTGATGTCCCAAGGGCTGTTAAATTCAACACTTCTGCCCACTGAAGCTGGGGCAGCAGAGCAGGAAGAGGAGGTAATCTGAAAAGTGCTTTTTAAAGAAATACTGTGCCTTTGATATACATTTACTAACACATTTGCTCTACAGCAAGATGTCGCTGGACTTTAAAGTGTTTGAAAGGACAGAGTTTTTCCTTTCAGTCTCCTAAAGTGTTCCTCCTTCTTCTTGATATACTCACAAATTGCTTTCATTTAATTCTGACATTTATTCTCCCATGATGGGAAAATAACTAGATGATTGGACCATAACTTAAACCAGAAACATTAAAGCTCATACAGGGTTTTTTGATTAGGTGAGATGCAAGCATTCAGTACCAGAACCTCATGCCTTTACCTTTGAAATGATACATAAGCATGAAACCCTTCATGTCTCACTTTCATACAGACTTATCAGTTTTGTCTGCCTTTACAGGTACAACGAAGCAGCAGTATCTCCAGGCTGTGGTATGCAGAGTGCCATACGCAGCCCATATATTCTGCTTGGAAATACTATCCCATAGACATATGGAGCCCAGGCCTGAAGTGGTAGAGACTCCTGCCGCAAGTATCACCCAAGCAAACTCAAGGTGGTAATCCGGATGTTTAACAAAGGATGAGATCCAGTTCACCTACATTAGGACGCTCAACTTGCACATAAATTTAAGCATATACTGCAGTATCTATCCTAAAGCAAAGTATCTAAACTCCCTTTAAAAGAGCCTTTCAAGGATTCCTAAAGGAGGTTCTGTCCACCAGTAATCTAGGTACTAACATTACGCTAATAGGATCATCTTAAGTCTCCAAAAGCCCTTATTTCCTTCCATCAACTGTACATGAGGGATGTAGACATCTCCTTTAGGAGACAACTTCTAGATGCTGATGAAGCCAAAGTATAAATTAAGAACCTCAGGATGTAGTGTGAAGCACACTTTAAACCAGCACTGCTGTCAGAGATGAAGTCCTGACATATTCTCCTACTCACTCTACTAGCCCTCTCCTTAAACAGGCACAAATATTTATGCCCCCCAACCTGCTTCACCAGGTGGCTAATTGACAAGTTAGGCTAGTTGTAACTCTAAGTGATTCTCCAGTCTGAACACATCCACCTGGACTAGCGTCAGAAAAGGAATGCTACAGAGATAGAAACAGATGGAAGAAAGGATTACAATTCTTACAGCAATATATACCAGCTTGAAGCATACACAAAACTACAAACCTTCATAAAAGATTGGATCCCTTCTCCACTGCATCAACACAAAGCAACTTTGAAAACAGCTTTGATTACACTGTCGGCACAGGCTGAACTGAATGCACATCAGTACCAAGTGACTGGCATCCAATATGGAAGGAGTGTGTGTGTGAGACCTGGAGTTATACAAAGGCCACATAAATGTAAATTAAACAGGCCCAGAAGTTGTTTGAGAGCATGTTAGCTGGATGGGCAACACTTTAGCCAGAGAATTTTTGTCAGCACTCGAATTTCCCAGTATATTCTGTGATTGCTCCAGGACTTTAGAGCCTAAAGTTGAAGGGAACAGGAGTCAGGGAGACTAGTGAGTTGCACTGTTTCTACTGCTTCTAAGATTGACCAGCTTTCTTAGACAGCTCAGTCTCCATTTGCCCCTAGATCAGTTCTGGGCTCCTCAGAGCTAGTTTTGATACTAATAAGAGTTTACATTACCTTAAATAAATCCTCTGCTTTCTTTCCAAAGGCTCGAAGGTTCTGCCTGCTGCCTTCTTTGACAGCAGACTCCAGGTTTGTGAAGAGAGGCCAAAGGTGGTCATTAGAGTGGATAATATAGCTATGAAGTGAGTATTCACCATCTGAGGTCAGGTAGGTATTTGCTGAATCTGTATTACTGTAACCTTATGGGAGGAAAACAATTATAACCAGCTTTGTTTTCAGTACTTTACAACCGTCATTTAAAATCTGAAGGCATGTTTTCCTGCATAGCTGTTAAATAGCTCGCAAATCCTGATCTGAGGATGATATTTTTTTGTGCAAAGATTTCTGTGAAATAATTCTAAAGGTCTTCTTATTCTTAAAGGAGCAGATACTTTGTTTATAAAAAGAATTTAGATGCTGGAGGATATAGACAGGCACCAATTTTTTTTTTTTTTTTAAACCAGAGCACCTCAGTTACCACACTTGATACTCAAGCGAGTGTATCAGAAGTTCCTCATTCCTGACTGCATTTTCTTTAGATTATGGCTTCTGCTTCCCTTAAATTCAAGCTTTCTCCAGCATGTTTTGCCTTTAGGGCTTTCTCCTTGGTCTTGTCCTCTAACAGAGTTGAAAGCCTCCTTTATTTCCTTTTCTTGGCACTTGACCAGTTTAAGTCTTACTATGTAAGCAATGCATATGGAAACTTGTAACTACATAGTGCAGACTGAAAAAGTTAATCTTAATATTGACTCCGTCACCTACATACACCTTCAAGCACTGTTCCAGTTAGGGGCACTAAAATTTAAGCTGTTGTCCATGAAGAGGGACACATTCCAGAGCTCTCCTTGTTAAAACCCCGATTCTCTGCTGAAGATTGACTCTGCCTTGCTGCAGCAAGGAATGGAATTTAGTCCTTACTTTAGATAGAATCACTTAGGTTGGAAAAGACCCTTAAGTTCATGAAGTCCAACCATTAACCTAACACTACCAAGTCCACCACTAAACCATATCCCTAAGCACCACATCTACAGGTCTTTTAAATACCTCCAGCAATGGTGACTCAACCACCTCTCTGGGCAGCCTGTTCCAGTGCTTGATAACCTTTTGGTGAAGAAATTTTTTCTAATACCCAATCTAAACCTCCCCTGACGCAACTTGAGGCCATTTCCTCTTGTCCTATCACTTCTTACCTGGGAGGAGGGACCAACCCCCACTTCACTACAACCTCCTTTCCAGGTAGCTGTAGAAAGCAATAAGGTCTTCCCTCAGCCTCCTCTTCTCCAGAGTAAACAACCCCAGTTCCCTCAACCTCTCCTCATAAGACCTGCTCTCCAGACCCTTCACCAGCTCTGTTGCCCTTCTCTGGACACGCTCCAGCACCTCAGTGTCCTTCTTGTAGTGAGGGGCCCAAAACTGAACACAGTATTCAAGGTGCAGCCTCACCAGTGCCGAGTACAGGGGCATGATCACTGCCCTACTCCTGCTGGCCACGCTATTCCTGATACAAGCCAGGATGCTGTTGGCCTTCTTGGCCACCTGGGCACACTGCTGGCTCATGTTCAGCTGGCTGTCAACCAGCACCCCCAGGTCCTTTTCTGCTGGGCATCTTCCAGGCACTCTTCCCCAAGCCTGTAGTGTTGCATAGGGTTGTTGTGGCCCAAGTGCAGGTGATTCATCTAAGCTGTTACGCTGCTCCCTGGGACTGCCCACACAA
The DNA here is from genome assembly GCA_031468815.1 of Morus bassanus. NCBI lineage: Eukaryota > Metazoa > Chordata > Aves > Suliformes > Sulidae > Morus > Morus bassanus. The sequence goes on from CM062568.1 coordinate 77,337,193, forward strand.
CTTTTGCTTAGAAATTTGCTCAGTACTATGTCCAGAGAGCACAAGCAATCTATGGATTCCTCAAAGGAGACCTGAATGTGTTCATCAAATAAAGCCTGCCCCCAAATGAAACAATTCCAGCTACTAATAATGAAAGCAAAGAAGCAACAATCCATTCCCCTTTCCCCCAAATCCAAGTTACCCACAATATCAGGTCAGACCCTGTGACCTTCAAAGCATCTCTTCCAGTCCTGCATGTCTTTCAGTACTATATGCAGTTGGGGGGAGGACAAATTAAGTCACCTTGTGGGGTTTTCTGCAGTAATCCAAGAGCAGCACATGCATCAAGGAGTCTTTCTGTTCCACACACAGAGGTTCCAACCTCATTTGCAACATCCACAGCCTTCAGTGGACCTTTATCTTTCAGGTGATCAAACATCTTCAGCTTAGAGGCTACAAACAGAGCCTAAATGTAGGAAAAAAACTGTTAGCATGCTGTGTTTAAAAGACTGCAATCAAGAAGCAAAAGAACTATACCTTTGCCTAGAATTATTCTACACAATTATTGTTCTTTAAGAAGTGCAACACGGTTTAACAAAACTCCTAGAAATTGCTATGATACCTTTCCTTCCCTCTCAGAGGGTTTCACTATCTTAGCCAAGTAACAGAGTTTTTAACAGAGGTGTTCGGGAGAGAAGGGAACTCAAAATATTCTGGAACGCAGCCCATAGATTTCGTATGAAGACCACTTCTTTATTCAGATATTTAGTGCATCCCCATCTATAAGCTTGTTCCATAAGGTCAAACGTTCTTAAGCATCTGAACCAATGCCAAAAGATCAAATTAAATTTTATTTACCTAAAATATAAGGAACTGGAGAGCTCCACTAAGGCAGTGTAACAGCCTCAGTTGCTATAATATCAGTCTTTTTTAATAAAAATTAAGGAGGAAAAAAGAATAAAACTTCAGAGCACAACTGTACTACCTGCACACCTTAACAGGGCATGTACATATAGAATGAGGAAGAGAGAACAGCTAGTGCCTGATGAAGAAAAACTCATGGGCAGTGCAGCTAAGTTGAAAAACTTAACTGAACTTGTAGGGATGTGCTAACCAAACCAGAGAGGAAAGTTAATGATATGTGATACCATATACCTCTCCATTTGAAATTAATTTGCAATTCTGCAGTTTCAGTATTCTGAAACAGTTAAAACACCTAAAACCAAGGAACTTACATAGAGCACAAGAGTGGAAGCACATACAGCAATCACAGAATCCATTTCTTTGCAACTGCAGGCAACTATAATGTACTTAAAAAACAAAGGCACTCAAGGAAAAAAATGGATTGACATTCTGTTTAATAAAAATCAACTGGAGAAAGAGATTAACTTTGAAAGGAAGGTCTGGTACTGTGTGTCTATCTATTTTATCATCTTATCCTCTTTTTACAGTTTCCTCTGTTATTCTAACAAGAACGTATAGCTGGGATTTATTATAATCCAGGCTTTCACAATGCTGACAACTGCATTCACAATTTCACAATGCTGACAACAACTAGTCTACAACCATTTGGCTTCCAAGACTTGCCTACTCTTTGGACTGATACCACCTGGAAACTATAAGAACTGGAAAGAGAAGGTGAGAAGATAAGGTCAAAAACTTGGCTGACCCAAATCACCCTTTCTACCATTCCATAATTCTCAGTTCAAGGGCGGGGGTGGGGTGGTGGTGGTGGAAATCAAAGAGGAAAAAAACCCAAAGGTCTGAGTATGGATCAGACTATGCAAATTCAGAACATATTAAGTTTGAGAAAGTATGATTTAACCCTGATGCCCTCAGCAACAGCAGCTGTTCAGAGTAAAATAGGCAGCGACATCTTTGCCTGCAGGAGAAGTCACTCTGCTTTATGAAGTCCTTGAAACAACATGCAAGGATCAAAACGAATAGAACTTAAAAGCTTTTGTGAAACTAAATGCTTTTGTGCTCTTATCCCTATTCTACAAGTGGAGAGATGAGTTCCGTCAGATCACAGGAAGCATTCATTGCAACTGGTAATTAATTTTACAAAGATCCAGGCCCTGAGGAAAAACATTTCTCACTAGTTCAGCATGCAACTCAGCACTTCATACTATGACTTTACACTGGATTAGTGGGAAAGGAAAGCTTCTGCTTCTATTTACAGCTTCCACTGTCTTCTACAGCGCAAAACCGAATTCAGCATCACACTGTAAACAGCGTATATAATGTGCAACAAAATGCTGATGATTGTCCGTATTTTTTTTTACTTAAATTGAAGGAATGCAAAGCATCTTCTCACGCTTTCAAATACATCAAAACTCGCTCCCTATGGATACACAAGGAAGTTCACAAACGCAGCAATCTCAAGGCTGCTTTATTCCAAATCTCTCAATACTGCTTCGCATGCCTGCAAGCAACACGCCCACAGATCTACAGTGACCACACTATGGTTTTCCTTCAGATCCAAGTACAACTTCCGGCTGTTTCAGCAAAACCATTGTCCACTGTCTTGCGTGCTTCCTTCCATCCCCTCTCAACTTTGTTGTATTTTTAGTTCCACGTTTGTCATTTCAGTGCTGCTTTAGCAGTTTTTTCACCTCTTCCTAACACATGAATGACTTGGAGATCATTGATCTATTAGAATGACTGGTGTTCATTTCTCCTTCACCTTCTTCACTATTGTCTTCACCACACTGGAGCTGTGAGTTTAAAACTTGGCAGCACTTCAAATATCCAGCTACTCATTTCCCATCACACTTGGCTGCTACACATAGCATGTGACCTGTTTGTAAGCTGTTACGTGTATGTCTCCATCAGATACTGCATGGAGATTATCAGCTAAACATATCTGGAACATGAAACAGGGTATAAAAAATAATCTCCTTAATAGGGAATAAAAAAAATAAAGATCTTCCACAGAATTCTAATGCTAAGCATTAAAAGTTAGAAAGGAAATATAATATATGCAATTCTTGTCACAGTTTTAAGTCAGATAAGTTAACAAGATTAAATGCTTTCTTTGCAGAGTATATAAAAGTAACTTCCTGCTTGATTGTGCTCTTGTGATCAGTTAAAAAAAAAATCAAACTTTTTTCCCTCTCAACTCAAGAGACAAATGGGTAACTGAAATTTCATAGCCCAGATAAAAGCAAATACAAAAAAGCACAATGTCTGCACTGCACCAGAAGTTTCAGCTATCTTAAATTCCCTGGTACTTCAGTGGTCCTTTTATACTAATTATTAATGCATTCTTACCCCAGCTCAAGTTTTTCACATTACCTGCTATATATTGAAGTCCAATGAAACAATCATATCAGTCAGCAATGTAATGAGTAGTTTTGTTTATTCCCTTACCTTTGAAGCTCTAAAACCATCCATCAGCTCTAGAATTTTAGATGGAAGTTTTGCTGCACTTTCCGACACTCCATTCTGATTTTCCAAAGGCACCATAAAACCAGGTCTGACACTAGAATTGTTTTCAGAATTGTAAATAGCTCCTGAGGAACACATCCCACTGCTGTCCAACTTACTAGCACCTTTGTGCTCTGTGAAATTTGACGATTCACTTTCTCCATCACTTAGGTTCTCAAAAGTGTCCACGGAAGGGATAGAGTCATACTTTTTATGCTGTACATTATGTTTAGGGGGCGGATAGTACAATTCTGCTAGCTTTTTGCAGAAGTGATTCAGAGGAAATCCCACCACATTCAAGAAGTCTCCATGGACATACTCAACTAACATTCCACCGAGGGCTTGGATTCCATATCCACCAGCCTTGTCCCTGGGGGAGAGAAAGCAAAAGTGACATATCTAATTAAGGTTAAGAGTAAAGGTAGCACAGAACACAAATAATCCAACAGTACTGCAGAGTCTAGAATAAAGACTAGTGTACTCAAGTTAAGAGGTGGATTAAATCTGCCAGTTAGGCTCAACACTTCAATTTATAAATTACAAGATAAATATAAGGATCAGTATTTCTATTAAGGGTGGTAGCCTAAGGTCTTTATGCTTCAGACGGTCCAAGTGCCATGGTCACCTAAGCAGGAGGTACATCAGCTGACTGCTGTCAGACTGTGTTGCCATGGGTTACCCAGCATTCTCCAAGTCCTGGCTTCCAGAAACGTAACAGCAAGCACTACTGAGACCACCATCGCCACCAGGTTACCCAGCTGCATACTGACCCAAGCTCTATTCCACAAGAGGCTGAAGGGCCTTTAGGAACACGTTAACTCCAAAAGGAGCTCACACTGAAGAAGACAACTTAGAACTCAAACAATTTCAGTATGCGTCTTGAGGATCTCAGTCATAGGAATATCTAAAATGAGGATCAGGAAGATAGGACTTTCTTGGGGAGGAGCAACCTGTTCAAATACAAAATCCACTAGTATCCCATTCAGCCCTATCCAATTCTTGTGTAACCCTCTCAGATAAAAGCAGAGTTGTGGTTCACAACACTGTGCTCTTAGATGTCATGGTAATCCTAGTAATTTGGCACAGGAATGTATTTTCACAGAAAGTAGCCTTGGAAATCTGATTTGTCTTTAGGTGTAATCATGCAAATTCCACTGTGTAGAATGGAAATGCATACAGGTAGATAGGCTGCAATAGACTCAAGAATTTTACTGTTCACATTTAAAGGATAAGGCAGTTAGGAGTATGCTTACTACATGATAACACCAGAATCTGAAAGCCTAAGTCAGCAAAACCTTTGAAAACCTTTGAAACCAAAGGTCAGTCAGTCTCAGATCTATTAACTTCAGATAGTATGGAATGACACAAACTACTTGTGAAAAGTTACTACACAAAGAAGATTGTAGATTTTTCATCTTACAATTTGATCAGAACCAGCTCTACATTTTTAGAACTTATTTCTGGATTCCTTTTCAGATAGTCTCCTGAGAAAAACAGAGGAATCGGTATCCCAGCAAATGAGATTTTTGAATTGCTATAAACTAGGGAACGCAGCTTTTCCTTTAACCTTGCATTTTAAGCACCACTATATAGCTTTGCATTGCTTAAATTATTCCTTCTTTTACAACATGAAGACTTACACCATCTAAGTTAGGAATATTCTAATGACTAAAAGGTCTTTTGATTTTTAAATGAAGTAGCAGTCCACTAGGATGAAGTCATTCAGCTATATGCTGACAGGGAGGCAAAAAAACATCGTGACCATCAAAAGTAGTGGTATCGTACTGCCAGCAAGGACATTAACAACTGGCCACATCTTGTTTATTTTTATACAGAACTTTACATTCTGGCATTGGATCCTGAGTAGGATTCTCTACTGCAGCTACAGCTTCTAGTCCAAAAGCATGAGGCTACATAGTTAGTTCCATTGATTTTTTTCAACAAGCATCTTCCATGCTAAAACCCAGAATGTATCAGTATTAAGACAGCTCCCGTAACTAGCTCTGGCTAATACGACTGGCTTTTGTAACTGGTTACTTTTATTAGCATAGCACTAACTTTAAGGCTTCATTTATAACATTATGCACAGCATCGGTTAATTTGCATTATAATAAAAAATACAAATCACTTTAAAGACCTTTTGACAAACAGTAAGATCACTGCTGCAACCAAAACATTTTTCAGTAACTTATTGTTGTAGGGGATACATGATGTCAGCAGGAATGTGTGCAACATTCACTGATTAAAAAAACAAACAAAAAACACCAAAACCAAACAAACACAAACCCACACAAAATACAGCAGGAATGTGTGCAACGTTCACTGATTTAAAAAAAAAACAAACAACAAAACCAAAAAACCCAAAACCACAAATGACAATCAAACCCATGCGATGGGAGAAAGTGTTAAGAAAGAGGTAAAATAGAGATAACTGTTGAAAAGCACATTTCCTTTATTAGCTGTGGAACTTTAACTTCAGTCATGCCACAAAATAGTATAGCAACGTATAATATATCTGAATTGTCCAACATAGAGCCAACAGTCAAGTAAATCACTGTTGCATAACAAACGCTGCTGCTCCTACAGATGAAAAAAGATTCTTGGCTGAGTTTTAGGTGGGTTTCCAAAGCCAAGAGCACATGTATGAGTTATACATGTGTCTTGGCCCATACAGTCGCATTATTAGAAATACAGATAAATTTCAGCCGCATTAGACAGAGTCCAACTGAGCTAGTGACTGGGCTTCACTAATAGTCAGAAAGATATAGATACATCACTGACAAAATGAATCTTTACTGAAGCAAACATTTCAAATACATTAGAAGCTGTACACTAACTTCTTGCATCTCTCTCAACTATTAGTCGACTGGATACCCAAGCTTAGTTACCTTTGCATATCTACAAATTAGACAAGTCCCACCTTTAGTTCCTTTACATATGAAGTTACTGGTTTTGTAGAGCAGAGACAAAAACTACTGGCATGACAGAGGTAAGGAGAAGCAGAATTTGGTTGCCTATCTCTTGGGAGAGACAACACGTAGATGCCCAGGCAGCGTACACACGTCATGGAACCAGAGATGCGTTTCCATTTGCAAAGGAGCAGAGGTAGGCAGGTACAAGAAAAACATTTGCTAGAAATTTCTGGTAAATGTAGAACAACTATTACATACAGAAGAGTCAACTGAAGCAACATGTTAGATTAAAAACAATATTCAAAGTTAATTCTACTATAAGAACAGTAGAGCTCCCCTTACTTCTATAATCCTGCACCTGGATGATTTTTGCTCTTATGCTCTAACAGCTGATAACCTCAAGCTATCCATGAGCTAATCTGTGCTGTGAGACACTAATTATTCATAAAATCTAAAAGATACATTTGCTATAGATTTGAAGGAAATAACTCTTAAGAGAAATCATACAAGGGAAGAAAGTTAGACATTTACATTTTACATTTTATTACTTCATAGTTAAGTTTGAAGCTGTAGAGCTCCAGCCTCTGTAATCACCTCTTTCCCAGAGTGTGGTAGGGTCCTTTGGTTTCACTGCCACCATTCAGAGCAGAGCTACCAAAAACTACATAGGATCTTCAGGTTGGAAGTTGTGAGCAGAGATGGAGAGGAAGTTGTTCACACGGGAAAGATTACAAAGTAAAAAGCTGAGTTTCTGCCAGCCTCTTTGACTAAGTCTAGTCATTCAACAAGCCCAAAACAGTTAGGATTACTATGGTCCAGCCCTCTTTCTACGGAGGGCCAGAAAAGAAAGAGACCCTGCCAGCAGGAAGAAAATCTTTGGCTGTTAAGAGGAACAGGAGCAAAACAGAAAGGGAAAGACCATCTTTCTGTAGCCAAAACTTGAGAGTTTTTATAGCCTCACCACAGTCTACTTTGAGACAGTGCTTTTTCTCTCCTCCCTTATTCATACTTTAAGTCATCTGTATACTTAGAGGATTAGTTCCTGCGTCACCAGTGACTGACTTTCAAAATATACCAATTTCATCCTTAGTGTAAAAAGACCTCAATCCAATCCTCAACAGCACAAGAGAGTCAATTTTCTTTTCGTTTTTCATATGATCATTAAGTCTTTCATGATTTCACAGAATTAAGTTGCCATTAAAAAAAGAAACAAATGGTCACTTGAACTGCAATAGCGTTTAGAAAAACCTGTATGCACATAAATGTGTAACCAGTGTGGGTGGCCATGGAGGTGAGGACAAAAAACCCAACCAAACAAAAAACCCCCATGACAGACTTATTACTGTTTTGCCAAAAATATAGGACGCTATATTTAATAGCTCCTTCCCAAGGCCAGAGCAAATGCTTCCTATCCTGTCGACTATATAAGTGAAGATCGATTGGCTTCTGCTCCAGAGAGGTCTGAACCTTTGGTCCCCAAGAAACCCTTCCTGTCACACACCCGGTTTAGCAGAATGAACACAATTACCCAGTGCTGCTCATGAGCCATTTTGCTGCAGCACAACACTACTAATGTGTATTTACCTCCAGAGGAAATTATCAGAATATTCCAGAATATTTTTCAACCTGACATTCTTCCTAAAAATCCATGAACATTTCTCCTTCAAACTGCAACTTTCTGCTCAGCTGCATGCTAAAGATCACCTTCCAAAAACTTAACTAGGAATTTCTGTTACAAATTGTATTCTTGCCAAAAGATTCTTCTCTGCGTAATCCAATTTTGCTTCAGTCTCTTCAATAAGCTGTGAGCCTCACATGTTCAGAAGGTATGCCTCATTCACACATAAGCACTTAAATAAATCCAAAGTCTACACTGGTTCCTCCTTCACCAGTAAAACATGACTGTATCGTTTTATAGCACAAATGAGTGTAAAACCACCATGACTGATATTCTTACACAGGTTACAGAGCCAAAAGTTCACCACACATAGTCCTAACTATGGCCTGATTTGCCTTCACTGACCTTCAGCTAACACAAAGGACAGGCATATTCTGTAAAGTCACAACCACTCCCTTGTTGTCTCTAAATAAGTACTACTTTTTTTTTTTTTAACAATCTAGGCAACTTCATCTTAGGAGTAGTTAGGCATTCTGTTCTCATCCTATTTCTTCTGTGAAATCAATGTTGTCTGTAAGTAACTAGTATATTTGAAAGGTAATCTTGAGAGATGATTATGACATAAGAACCCATATAAGCTGGCCACAAGAATAAATGAAAATTAAGTTGGCATTTCTTGCATCAGAGCAGTGTGACTTCGACAAACTAAATAAACCAAGTTCTAGCTTCTTTCACCAAAGTTCTCCAATACCCTGATTATCCAATACTCACTCCATTCACCTGTTTTATAATGAGAACTATCCATTGTCTCAGGTATTCAGGCTCCCTGAATGCCTTTATTAACAGAGAGGTAATTGTATACTGCACGAGTGCTTGCTCTAATCCAGAGTATTTCAAGAGTCTTCACTTTTCAAATTTGTTAGAGTACTAAAAAGGTAGCTCACTTTCCCCACGGGAATGATAGTTCTAGACAAGAAGAACAGAATACCCACCTTGCATCACCCATACTATCATTTATCATATATACACAGCAAAATTTCACAGAACACAGGACAAAATGATTTTTTGCTGGTGGCTAATAATGTACCCTAAGGCCTATTCTCACAGTACTGTGTGACAGCTTCATACTTACATTGGCTCCCCACTATGAATGTACTCCCATAAGAGCTCTTCAGACAGGTCAGAAAATTTCACTTTAGTCTCTTCGTAGAAATCAGTGACTTCTGTCTCTAGCTGGTTATCTACAGAAAGGAAGAGGTCTTATTAGAAAGAAATAGTAGTTTAGAGAGCACAATGTGTTTTATTTCAGTTTGCATTAATTTGACATTTTTGCTTGGGAAAAATTAGAGATACTACACAGATGTATGAAATGACTAATAATGCTCTTTAGGGACAGTGGACTCATAGCTTTCCAAAAAAAAGTAAAAGCTTGCATTTTCAACCTCTGCAGTCCTGTCTTGGGGCTAAAAGATTGCTCTCCCTGTGTGGGATGCATTCTTTAAATTAATGATGCTTATGCAGAGCTAGCATACACATCCAGCACTGAGTACAAAGACTACAAACACCCATCTGACTTTATAACTGTTGTCAAAGAACTCTTAACAACACATCATAGTTAAACACGTAGCTGTTACAAATGCTTGAATGTGAATGTGCAGCTGTATCTGTACTGCAGACTGAGGTATCCAGCAGTCCCATCAGTAACCATCAGTGTCATTTTCATATCATCTCTCAAGAAATAACAAGATTATTTCCGACTTCTGTATCTAGAAGTGGTTCAGAGAAGGCCAGAGGTGCAGTAAAGTACTGCACGCCTGGGTGCAGACCCTGTTGCATGTAGTACACTGTGAATCTGGTATCATTGCAGATGGAGGCTTTTCCAGAACATGTTTAAAAGGAAACAGCCTTGCACAAATGAGCGTGCATGTTACAGATTATCAGTTCTCTCTGCTCTTTCCTATAAAACTCAATGTCAGCATCTCCTGTTACTGCTGTCCTGATAGCAGTGGGAATTTTTGAAGAGGAGTAACAAAGATCCACAGTACAGACCAAGGGAACAATATTAACCAACTGCTAATGGTGTTAGTGTTGAAAAAACGTTTAATGACCCAGATGAAATAAAAAAGTTGCTGCATATGAAGACAGATTACTATGTCTTTCAGTATTGATAAAAAACCCAGCGAGCTCAAGATGAAAATTCCATATGTGGTACTTAACAGCATTGTGACTATAAAGTAAAACTAAAAACGTATTCTAGAAAACCCTTCCATTGACTGTATCACTTGGGGAACATGCAGACTTATGGTATTTTTATTCATCTAAATACGACGTGGCTTAACTTTGTAAACTTCAAATGAGATGTGCTGTCATAGCATCAGTACTGCACTTTTATTGTCTTCCTAGAGTAAACAATGAAAGGCATTATTATTATTATTGCTGGATTGCTCACAGGAATCCCTTGAAAACATGTTTTATTTCTTTTGCAGCAGCTCTCTTTCTACTGTACTAGCATATCAGTAAGGGTACTGGATCACTGGCTCTTTCTGTTAAAAGAGGTAAGCGCAATCATTTCAGTAAAGATTAAAAGCTGTAAATGATTTGTCTACAGGAAGACTATGATCCAAGTGATCCTTGCAAAAGTTCCACTAAAAGAACATTGGCATAATTATTCGAGGAAGTCCCTCACAGCAAACACTCCTCAAATTATATTAATGGTACGGGTCTCATAAAAACCAATTGCTTGCTATATAAATTATCTGATAAAGAACATTGATGTATTGCTCCCTACAATTCATTAATAGGCTGAGGCATTAAGCCATTACTTTACTCATCCCCTAAAAATGGGCTCTAAAGCTTCCCTTATTTAGTGAAAAACGAAGTAACAACAGATACAGCAACCGCTTGTATTCATCAGCTAGTGTACACAGAACACAGGAATAAAGTTAATATGGATCAGATTCTGCTCAGTCCCACAGTTCGTAGTGCATTACTTGAATTTAATTTAGAATGTTCTCACAGTTTACACTGGTCTTTTAATTAGTCCCATGGCTTTTAGAGACAGTATTTCTAAAGTATATTGTATTTTGTCATCATCCTTCCTGTGTGAAAACTGAATACAGTAAGAAGGTTGGCTTTTGTGGGGAGTTTTTAATTTATATATTGATAAGGTAATTCTTGAGTAGGAAAACAGTTCAGATTGTATATGAAAAGTTTCCATCCTGTTTCTTCACTTGTACAAGTCCTTATGAGAATAATTTTTAATGAAAATACTGAGTTTTATTAAAATGACACGTGTACCTTTGCTGCTGCAATGTATAATAGCCACTCCTGTGAACACACTGTGCTCTTTCCCACTCAACCTGTCAGGGAAAAAATGTGCATTAAGCAACACTTTTACGAAATCTGTCATGTGCAAAGATGTCCTACACGATTATGTTACTACAGCCTGAGAAACAGACCACTATATTATTACATCACTCGATGCCTCTGACATGTATCTTAAGTTATTTTTTTTTTATTTCAATTATAGGTGAAAAGACATTGGCAAAATACAAAATACTATCATGAGATTCAGTCATTTCAAGTCTCCAAAATGTCACTTGTACCGATGTCCACAGTTTGGAAGAGCAGTCCATGGTAACAGCTTATTTAGTGTACATAGAGAGAAATGACTATTTCAAACGCACAGGAAAAAGCCAATCAGCATAAACACTACTACTACAGCCATCTTCACTGAAAGCTGGCAATAAATAGCTACATGATGCAACTTAGACTAAACAAGTGATAGACAACTAAAGCTTACGTACTCATTTAATCCAAACTGGCCCCCAGGGACCCCACGGAAAGCCAGAGTAACAGATGAAGAGTGCAGAGGTATATTTGCTTAGCCCAGACCCATGTGCTCTCTCTTGTACTGGCTCCAGAGCGCCACACTGTGGCCGATTAATTTTGAAGGCTTTAAGTTTATTAATCTAATGTGTAAGCAACGGTAGTATAATAAATAGCATGAGAACTTGAATCTTTGAAGAGACTAATTAAGAAATAGTCTCCTAGGGATTAGCCAGGATATTATTTGATATGATGCACCTTGCACGCTTACCATCCTGCACAAGATTCTACCCAATTAACTGCAAGATGAAACAGTGAGTGAAAATTTTAATCTGACACCTTAGATATATGCAAATATGTATCTGGTCTGCATTTTTTCCTGGTCACATAGAAAAAAATTAAGAGGAGTTCCAAAAAGCTAAATTTTAAGTGCATTTCACATCCACGATTAAGAGACCAACCTACTGAACTCAAAAAAAGCCAAAATATTGGCATGTGTTAGAAGCAGACTAAGTGCTGTAAAAAAAGTACTATTTTTGAACTAACCAAACTTGGCGTGATTTCAGGCAAAAAGAGTTGTGAGAAATCTCTTGCCATACAAGACTCCTCTGGGAATCTCCTACTAACAATATATGCAGCTGTCGCTTTTTTTTTTTTTTAAGACTACTACTTTTGAGTTAGTAACATGCCACAAAGGATCAAAAATCCAGCCTAAGTCATCAATGAAAAAAAAATCTAAAATAGACTTACATAGCAAAACTCCAAAAACTACCAAGCCACTTGTATTCTCTCTTTAGGAGATGCCCAAGTGAGAACGTAAACTGGTGAAACAAGCAGTGCACCTTTTCTGTATTCCCCCCATAAAACAGAAGCATGACTAGTGGATTCATTGCATCTCATCCTTCAGAAAGGAGGTGACTAGAGTTACTTAGTTGGTGTTTCTTAAAAAAAAGAGAGCACTACAAGATAACATTAAGCTTGTAGGGAAAAGTATGCTTCAGGGAAAAAGCAGAAGCCTCAAAAAACACCAGCCCGCCGTCCATGGAGAACACTGATGGAAGCAGACTTTTCTTCCTCAGAAGAATTTACTACAGAATTTAAAGCAATTGTCCACAGACACATATCACAATGGACCTTCTTGTACATGTAGCATTCTTCCATTAAATGTTAAGCCTCAAACCACTTCTGTGATGGTTCTGTCCTCTTCCCCCTCACGATTTCTCTCCGTATCTCCCCTTCCTGTACCAGCTGAAGCATACATATAGCCTTGTGATAAGTGACTCTGAAAACTAATCCGAGTGAAAACAAAATGGTTCATTATGTCCCTGATCAGTTTCCTAAGGTGTAGGGGCAAGAGCAAGCAGCTGTGGGTAACATAAAAGCGGGTCTAACTTTTTCAGTGGCAGAACCGGCTTACACTATTTAACAATGATTAAAAAATTTGTGTCCATGGAGTTCTTTCTATACATCAAGGAATCTGTACAGCTCCTTTTAAAACAGCTTAATATACACATTTGGAATCTTACTTAAAACTACAGACCTTGACAGCATCCTATACGCATCTTGCTTATCAACTGGTTTCTCTAGAATCTGCTCATCCACCGTCTAAAACAGAAAGACAGAGTGAGTGTGCTGCTTTTTCTTACTTTTCAGAAACTGAGATCAGAAATTACATTTAAAGCATGATTTCAGCCAGGGCTTCAAACACGAGTCTACTGAGTAGAGCAAGAAGCACAGATACTTTGGTAGAACAGGTAATTTAGTGTCAACTACATAACGAGTGCAACACACTACCCTCGGGTGGCTGCAGCTCTCAAACAAAAGGGTAATTCAACTTCTTCTGTCCTTAAGCATTCACTGTCTCTGTGGAGATGACAGGTATAAAGCGATGCCCGCTACAAGGCACAACATTGAACAGTTCACATAATCTGGACTTTCTGACAGTCAACAGTTGCCTGGGAACAGGATTTCCATCACATACTAGAGAATCCAAGGCAACACTTATGCAATACTAGTGCCTCTGCAAAAACAGCAGCAAGGTTTCTAGCACTCAAGATACCAGAAATTGCCTCATTGGAAAAAAACCCTAAAACCCACACCCACAAAACCCAAGAGATGCATCATATTGCAGATATAACTTCTCAGTGAAGATAGTTTTCAAATTTTAACTTTAAACCTAAAGATACAAGTATTTTCTAAGCTTGTCATAAATTAAAACAATGCTAAACCATGTAAGACTTCTTACCACAATAGTGTCTGCTCCTATGACAACATCAGGTGTTCTCAGGTGTTTCTGCAAAGGCATAAAGATATTTCTCCAAAGGGGTAGAAAGAACAAAACCTTTTAAAACTTAAGGTAAGAAAGCATAAGTTTGCTGGCTTACAGGTAGGCCTCTACAGGGACCTGACAAGACACCGTTTCTCCTTTTGCACTGTTTACAAAGTAGTGATCATTTATATCACCATAAAAGTGAGGAAAACAGAAGGCTTGAGCAGTCCATTCTCAGGTCACGATTTTGCCCAAATATGTTACTGATGAACAAATGCATTCAGTAAAGAGCTAACTGCATTCTCACAGGTCACCCTGATCTTCAAGGTGCCACACAGAACACCTTTAAAGGAAGTGCCCAGTGTATGGAAGTCAGGGAGTACAGCGTTTAAGCCCTCTAGGATCATTTCTGCAAGCCAAGTTTTGCTAAAGAAACAAAAAAAACCCCAAAAAACCCAAAAACCTTACTTAGCTACACTTTGCTTATCTCTCTCAAAAGGGAACACTCCATTCTGGGGAACTGAGAGGAAGGGGTATATAAAGATTCCTTGTAGCCTTTTCTTGGCTTTAAACTGTAATCTGTTCTTACAGTTGAGTTTTGATTTACTTGCATGTTATGAGGTACATAGTTATTATTTAACACAGCAAGATGGGAAACTTGTCTAACTGTGATCATTATATGAAAAATTTGGTAGGGAGGCGATTTTTCTGTAGAAAGGCTGTTGATGTGCTTTAAATAGAACTTAAAGCTATCGTTAAAAAAAATCCTGTGTGAAGAAGCATTTTGAAATCCACTGAACTAGCATTACTGCCAGCATAGTGTTTTCCAGTGAAAGCCCAGCATAAGTCATTTAGCGAGGCTGGGTTTAAAATCCACTCTCCTAATGTCGCACAATCCTCTGAAAAGAAGTCGACAGAAACCTGTATAACGATTTACATTGCAGATCATGCAATATTTGCTTTGAAGAGTGGTGACATCTGGCAATGTCATTGGTTTAAAGTGTTCGACATTCCTTTTCTGCCATCAGTATAGGTTCAACAAACATACTCCTCTCCTTCAGTGCTATATTATTAAGAAATGATTATGGTACATTTTGTGGGATCTAATGAACTAGATTTCTGAACAGGTTCTGGTAGAAAACAGCCTTATGTGCTCAAACACAACGATCACAGCCAAGGACAAAAGTCAAATATGCCACTGATAGTGTAAGTTGTACAACTGGTTTTGTTAATATTTAGGATGCAAAATGGATGCCTTGACCACAGAACCTGAAATCACATCAGCTTCTCCCTTCTTAAAATCAAATTTCTTTGTCCACTATGCTTTAAAACAGAACAGTGTCTTCTTTTTCTGCTTTCCTCCAGCACCTCTATACTCACAAATTCTGAGCTATTCTCTTGTCACAACTGTTCATTGGAACTACCGTCCAACGGAAGCTACAGCAAAGCATTGGATTAACATCAGTGTGTTTTTCTATAGAATCTGCCTCCACGGTCAACAAATACCAGGAATGAACAGGTATGATCTTGTGTCAGGATAAGATCCAGCCATACACCTGACTGTTGGAAGGAACTACCAGGTATACATCCCAAGTGAGAGTAGGTGCACCACTGACAAGAGATGCAGGCCACTTCTGTTTGTGGAAAGCCGGAACTGCAGGCACAAGACCTTCTTTTGATTAGGTGAGTTAATTTCAGGAAGCTATCCTTCACAAATGACAGAAAACTTCCGTTTCCCTTTCGTAGAGAAAATGCACTCGGAGACCACATAAGAAGTACATGCAAATTAAGTCACAGTAACACACACCACTTAAAGACAAAAATCTTATTGCCAAAACAGGTGGTAACTTACTACATGCATTCTGTTTGCTACTTCAAGAGCCTTCTGTTTTGCGGTTTCCATAGCATACTCGTAAGGGGCTGCAAAAGACGACTTTTCAAGTGTCTCCTTAAACCAGGATGGAACCACCTCAAACCGCAGGCCCTTTAACAAAACAAAGCAACGCAGTCAACCTAAACTTGTTATTAAAGGTTGTTCCCAAGGCATAATAAGCAGGCAACAAATTTGATTTTTGCTCTTTCCACTTTAACACCACCCCCCCCCCCCAAAACACAGAGGAAAAACCAGTGCTTCTGTTACAGTGTTTGGTATATACGTATCATTTGCAAGCAGTCCAAAACAAAAATCCCAATCAGAAAGAACTTTTAAACTGGTGTGCTCACTTGATTTTACTCTTATTATTTATCAGAACCTAATTACATTAGTAATTTCACCGTTCTTCTATAAAAATCTAACAGTATTGAACTTACGCACCTCATAAACCGACTGTTCTACCACTGGATTTTTTTTTTATTGAATCCATCCATAGCACTACTTGTGTGCCAGCAGCACACATTCTTACAGAAGCTTACTGCCCACACTTTATATTATTATACATGTGATAAAGAGAAATCAAGAAGAGCCAGTTTCTGTATGGTTTTGTCAAAATCATTTTTCCTACTTCTTGCCTTCAGGTTATACCTGTAACTTTACCACACCCAGCAGGCATGTTATGTTTCTAATCACTTACTGCATGCTTGAACCTCGGTGCTTCTCCACATCTCTGTATTTTGAAAAGAATATACTTTTTCCCATTTAAGTACAACTTCTCCCACGAAGAATACTAATGCTAAGCAATCTAAATTAGATGCGCTACAACACCCAAGTGCCGCTCAGCAGCCCCCTGCAGCCTGCCCAGCGAGGTCGCCGGGTTCCTCCGCAGGGGCTGAGCGGCCTGAATGAAGGGTCGCGGCTTCCTTTGTGCTCCCCAAGTGCTTTACAGAAAGAAGAGCGAGCTACCTTATCCCCACTGATCCCCCCCCCCAATACTAATCCCATGAAGTTTTCATACGCTTCAGAAGCCTAAAGTCAAATTTTCAGAAGTTTAGGTATTAAGTATCTGAAGAAAGGGCAGTGGAAGTACATTTTCAATTACTTCAGTCTACTGTAGGCCCTTCCAAACTTTTCTGTTATATACCAGAAGTAATTACGCCAGTACTTTTCAGCCTGAGCAAGTCTTTTATGTGTTTGATTACACCACCTCCGTGTCAACAGAACACTTTCACCCGCTCCCGTATTAACCTGGTCATACAGAAAACTGACGCACAAGGACTTGCTGACGGGGAAACCCTGCCCGGGAAGAATCGGGATTGGAAAAAATAAAAAAAAAATAAAAAAAAAAAAAAAAAAAAAGGAAGAAACCGATCAATCCGCAACCCCGCCTGCGGCTCAGGGAGCCGAAACGCGGCGGCCGCCGCCCGCGAAGCTCCGGCCGCCCCCGGCCCGGCCCGCCGCCGCCCCCCCAACACACCCCGCGCGGCTGGGGCGGGAGGCACGGCCGGGGCCTGCGCCCGCCCCGCCCCGCCCCGCCGCCCGGGAGGGCCGGGAGCCGCCGCGCCCCGCAGGCCCGGCCCCGCGCCTGCGCGTCCCGCCGCGGCCGTAGGGCCCGAGGGCGGCCCCGCCGGGCCCTGCCCGGCCCGGCCGAGGCGAGGCGAGGCGAGGCGGCCCGCCCGCACTCACCACGTTGGTGAGGATCTCCTGCCGGCGCGGCGAGGCGCTGGCCAGCACCACCCTCTTGCTGACCAGCTTCCCCAGCACCGGGTTCAACACCATGGCGGCGGCTCGGCGTCCCGCTCCGCGCAGGTCAGGCCGAGGGAGCGCGGTGGCGGCGGCGGCCTTATAGGGCGCCGGGGCCGCGGGGCGGGGCCGGGCAGGGAGCCTCCCAGCCAGCCGCGGAGGCCCCGCGGGGCGAAGGCGGGCGGGCAGCCCTGGGGACGGGGCGGGAGGGAGGGAGGGAGGGCCGCCCCCTGGCCCGCCCCCTGGCCCCGCCTCGGCCCCGGGGCCGGCGTGAGGAGGGGGTCGCTGCGCGGGGAGGTCGCGGGGTTACCGGTAACTGGCTGTACAGCACCTAACGGCGGGCTTGCATGAAGAGGCGTCACGGGCAGGTTTTGCGTCGTAGGAGCCACGTTGAACGCCCCGCCTCCGCCCCAATAATTCCTGAATGAAGTGTTTGGCAAAGAGGCGGTATCGTTCAGTTTTTTCGGTCAGAAGGAACTATTGCCATCATCTGATTTGATGCAAATCTTGGATAGCCCCTATTTGGCCTCTTAAGCAAGTAGAAAAAGCTCAGCATAAAACCTCTGATTTATTCCCAATAACTGGCAAATAGCGTGATGCTGTATGTGTTTTCTCAGTTGGCTAGTAAGAAAGTGAAATATGTACTCTATCATTAAAAAACACATCAAGTTGTTAAAATAGCAGCTTGCAGTGAACAATCATAGAATCATAGAATGGTTTGGGTTGGAAGGGACCTTTAGAGGTCATCCAGTCCAACCCCCCTGCAGGGAGCAGGGACATTCCCAACTAGATCAGGCTGCTCAGAGCCCCGTCCAGCCCGACCTTGAATGTTTCCAGGGATGGGGCATCTACCACCTCTCTGGGCAACCTGTGCCAGTGCTTCACCACCCCCATTGTAAAGAATTTTTTCCTTATATCCAGTCTAAATCTACCCTTCTTTAGTTTAAAACCATTACCGCTTGTCCTGTCACAATAGGCCTTGCTAAAGAGATTGCCCCCGTCCTTCCTACAGTCCCCCTTTAAGTACTGAAAGGCTGCAGTAAGGCGTCCCCGCAGCCTTCCCTTCTCCAGGCTGAACAACCCCAACTCTCTCAGCCTGTCCTCATAGGAGAGGTGCTCCAGCCCTCAGATCCTCTTCGTGGCCCTCCTCTGGGCCAGCTCCAACAGGTTCATGTCCTTCTTGTGCTGAGGACTCCAGATCTGGATGCAGTACTCCACATGGGGTCTCACCAGAGGGAGCAGAGGTGCAGAATCACCTCCCTCGACCTGTTGGCCATGCTGCTTTTGATGCAGCCCAGGATACGGTTGGCCTTCTGGGCTGCAAGCGCACATTGCTGGCTCCTGTCCAGCTTTTCATCCACCGGTACCCCTAAGTCCTTCTCCACAGGGCTGCTCTCAATCCCAAATATCCGGAATAATCTGGTGTCTCGACATCTATCTTGTGGACTGTATGTCTCATGGGTTGTGTTAGGGGTTGCCAAATCTGGTAGCCCAGTGACAGTGAAGCTGCTGCAGCTCCGTGGCCGCGGGCACCGCCAGCAGCAGGGCCGAGTGTGTATTGCCAGCAGGCACATGTGCACACACTATACAGCACATATACATGGATGCACGGCTGGCCACACAGAGCAGCATGGGCAGGCACACTCAGCGCTCACATAGATGCAAACAGCGCCAAAGGTCTCTTCCTGTTCCCCTCACTGGCTGCTCAGGATGAAAGTCTGTTAGTGAGAAACACATGTATATATTTACACACACACACACACCCCTACCTATACACAGTGTGGACCCCTCCAGTAGGAGGCCTTAGGCAGGGCTCCCGTGGCGCCAGGAGGGGCTGGGGCAGGGGGTTCTATTGCCCCTGTGGGGCTGCTGGGGCTCCCTCTGGCCTTGGGCCTCCTGCTCCTGTCATGGTGCGTGCGGATCAGCCTTTTGTCACCATAACATCACAGGTTGAACATTATCCTAAGTACCAGAATTTAAAAGAGCATCTTTGCGGCCACAGGCTTGCCAAGCTGGTGAAGAGGGCTTTAAACTAAAGTTGCCGGGGGAGGGGAACCTCAATCCATCCCACTCCTACCAGTATGATGCCAGTGCCAGCAGTAGATGCCCGGAGCCTGGAGAAGGATCACAGGTCAGCAGGAGAGCACTTGAAGAGCAGCACAAAGGAATTCCAGCCACTCCAGCCAGTAAGTCAGCTTCATCGGGGCCCAACTTAAATGACTCTAGGCAAACACAGGTAACATGGGGAATAAACATGAGGAGTTAGACACATGCGCATGCCTGCAGGGCTATGATCTTATTGGCATCACGGAGATGTGGTGGGATGGCTCCTGTGACTGGAGTGTTGGAATGGGAGGATACAGGCTTTTTAGAAAGGACAGGCAGGGGAGACAAGGAGGGGGTCTTGCCCTCTATGTCAATGACCAGCTGGAGTGCATGGAGCTCCGCCTGGGGATGGATGAGGAGCCAACCAAGAGCTTATGGGTCAGGATTAAAGGGAGAGCAGAGACAGGTGACATTATAGTGGGAGTCTGCTACAGGCACCCGACCAGGAAGACTGGGCGGATCAGGCCCTCTGTAGACAGATAGGAGCAGCCTCACGTTCACAAGCCCTGATCCTCATGGAGGACTTCAACCACCCCAATATCTGTTGGAGGGACAACACAGCAGGGCATAAGCAATCTGGGAGGTTCCTGGACTGCGTTGATGATAACTTCCTTCTCCAAGCGATAGAGGAGCCAATGAGGACAGGTGCTATGCTGGACCTTGTTCTCACCAACAAGGAGGGACTGGTGGGGAATGTGAAGCTCAAGGGCAGCCTTGGCTGCAGTGACCATGAAATGGAGGAGTTCAAGACCCTTAGGGTAGCGAGGAGGGTGCACAGCAAGCTCACTACCCTGGTCTTCAGGAGAGCAGGCTTTGGCCTCTTCAGGGATCTGCTTGGTAGAGTATTATGGGATAAAGCCCTGGGGGGAAGAGAGGCCCAAGAAAGCTGGTTAGTATTCAAGGATTGCTGCCTCCAAGCTCAGGAGCAATGCATCCCAACAAAAACAAAGTCAGGCAAAAGTGCCAGGAGGCCTACATGGATGAACAGGGAGCTCCTGGACAAACTCAAACAGACAGCCTACAGAGGGTGGAAGCAAGGACAGGTAGCCTGGGAGGAATACACAGAAATTGTCCGAGCAGCCAGGGATCAGGTTAGGAAAGCTAAAGCCCTGATAGAATTAAATCTGGCCAGGGATGTCAAGGGCAACAAGAAAAGCTTCTATAGGTACATCAGTGATGAAAGGAAGACAAGGGAAAACGTGGGCCCTCTACGGAAGGAAATGGGAGACCTGGTTACCCGGGATATGGAGAAGGCTGAGGCACTCAACAACTTTTTTGCGTCAGTCTTCACTGGCAAATGCTCAAGCCACACCGCCCAAGTTGCAGAATGCAAAGGCAGGGACTGGGATAATGAAAGACTGCCCATTGTAGGAGATCAGGTTCGAGACCATCTAAGGAACCCGAAGGTGCACAAGTCCAATGGACCTGATGAGATGCATCTGCGGGTCCTGAGGGTACTGGCAGACGAAGTTGCTAAGCCACTACCCATCGTATTTGAGAAGTTGTGGTAGTCTGGTGAAGTTCCTACTGATTGAAAAAGGGGAAACATAACCCCCATTTTTAAAAAGGGAAAAAAGGGAGACCCAGGGAACTACAGGCCAGTCAGTCTCACCTCTGTGGCTGGTAAAATCATGGAGCAGATCCTCCTGGAAACTACGCTAAGGCACACAGGAGGTGATTGGTGACCACCAACATGGCTTCACTAAAGGCAAATCATGCCTGACAAATCTGGTGACCTTCAATGATGGGTTTACAGTGTTGGTGGATAAGGGAAGCGCAACTGATGTCATCGACCTGGACTTGTGCAAAGCATTTGACACTGTCCCGCACGACATCCTTGTCTCTAAATTGGAGAGACATGGATTTGATGGATGGACCACTCAGTGGATAAGGAATTGGCTGGATGTCTGCACTCAAAGTGTTGTGGTCAACGGCTTGATGTCCAAGTAGAGGCCAGTATTGGGACCGGTGCTGTTTAACATCTTTGTCAAAGACATGGACAGTGGGATTGAGTGCACCCTCAGCAAGTTTGCAGATGACACCAAGCTGAGTGGTGTGGTGGGCATGCTGGAGGGGAGAGTTGCCATCCAGAGGGACCTTGACAGGCTTGTAAGGTGAGCCTGTGTGAACCTCATGAAGTTCAGCAAGGCCAAGTGCAAGGTCCAACATGTGGGTCGGGGTAATCCCAAGCACAAATATAGGCTGGGCGAAGAGAGCAACCCTGAGGAGAAGGACTTGGGCGTGTTGGTTGATGAGAAGCTCAACATGACACAGCAATGTGCGCTTGCAGCCCACCAAGCCAACCATATCCTGGGCTGCATCAAAACAAGAGTGACCAGCAGGTCGAGAGAAGTGATTCTGCCCCTCTACTCTGCTCTGGTGAGACCCCACCTGGAGTGCTGCGTCCAGCTCTGGGGTCCTCAACATAAGAAGGACATGGACCTGTTGGAGCGAGTCCAGAGGAGGGCCACGAAGAGGATCTGAGGGCTGGAGCACCTCTCCTATGAGGACAGGCTGAGAGTTGGGGTTGTTCAGCCTGGAGAAGAGAAGGCTCTGGGGAGACCTTATAGCAGCCTTTCAGTACCTGAATGGGGCCTACAAGGAAGCTGGAGAGGGACTTTTTACAAGGGTTTGTAGTGATAGGATGAAGGGTAACAGTTTCAAACTGAAAGAGGGTAGATTTAGATTATTTGTTAGGAAGAAATTCTTTACAATGACGGTGGTGAAACACTGGCACAGGTTGCCCAGAGAAGTTGTGGATGCCCCATCCCTGGAAGTGTTCAAGGCCAGGTTGGATGGGGCTTTGAGCAACCTGGTCTAGTGTAAGGTGTCCCTGCCCATGGCAGGGGGGTTGGAACTAGATGATCTTTAAGGTCCCTTCCAACCCAAACCCTTCTATGATTCTATGATTCTATGAAAATTAGATTTTTTTATGGGTAGCAGTGACTTGAGAGCAGAATTGAAAATTTACTTTTAAAGACATTTTTGCTCAAATAATTAAAAAAGTACTAAGAACCTAGGAAATTATACTATATTGAAAATGGAAATAAAATGCTTAAATACAACTGTGAATGTAGAGAGCTGTCCCCAGCAAATCCATAATACTGAAAATAGTTCTGGGAGAGCTGGAGAGCTGACTAGAAAAAAAGGGCCTGTGTGAAGCAGAGAGAGGAATAGTCTGTGCTTGTCATAGAGCTTGTCAGAGCAAATTCACTGCTCTTCTTTCAGGGCTGTGAACTGTGACACTGCCTCTTGTAAACAAGGAGGCTTGAAAGATACTACAGAAATGGAAAGAAGTGTATCTTTCATAAGATACTAATGTAATTTTTGACTGAATAGAAGGACACGGATCTCATCAAGTAACAGAAACCCGTTTCCTGGCACACAAAGATGTGGAGTTATTCCTTTTGGAAAAATATTATGTCCTTCCCCCTAATGCCTGCAAGTGTAACATAATTGTAAATCCTAGTATGTGTACGTCTTAAGTGTGACTGCAATACTAACTAAAGAAAAGGAAATTGCAATGGTATGCGTGCTCCTAGAATTCGGAACACGCTTCTTACCCAGAGTTATCTTTCTATACTATGCCTTGCTTTGTGTGGGATATAAGCAAGTTTGATAAACTAAACTCAGACACTCCAGAGGAGTAAGACGATAATGCAAAGTTTTCCATCTCAAACCGATGGGCCTGATTTTCTTCTTTTTCTCATTTTATTTGGTCTTTCAGTGTAGTTTCACTGGCATAGAAGCGAAGCAATAAAGTTGTGACTCCAACCCAATGTGTGTATATGTATAAAGAACAGCCTTGACAAGAAAGAATGCCTTCTGTTCCTGCCAGCTTGTTTTGATAGACAATAACAGAACACGTCTGTCTCCAGTCATCTGTAGAGCCTGTAGAGATTCATGCAGCATAACTCATCTTTCTTACTTGTGGCGACCCATTTTTAACTCTAGAGTAAGACAAGCATGACTTGCTTCCCTTGGCTGAATTCTGCTTGTATACTGCTCCTCTGATTTGCACAGCAGACTTTCTGAAGGTAAAATAAATAAAAAGAAAGAAATATGTGGAATTTCTATAGATTCTTTTCTGTGAAAATTCAGACAATGACCAAAAATAGACATCACTGAAATAATTTTTTATGTGGAGAAAATGAGATGTGTTTTTTTGTTATTATTTTTAAGGAGTGGTAATTACTAAATTTGTTATTCTGGTCAACTTACGTGACAAAAAGTGATTTAGTTTATTTAAAAGACAAACCCATAAAGCTGTTGAAATACATGTTTTCATTTACCTTTATCTTAATTATGCTGGTCTAAATGTCAATCCAAAGAACCTTCTGCGAAAAGCTAAACAACATCATGTAAGCTACCACCGTTGGGAGAGGTCTGTCAAGTAATCATTATTAACTGCTTCCTTGCAGCCTTCCAAGAGTCAGGCAGAACAAGTGTGAGGCTGCAGTGAGCTGACTGAGGTGAAGATCAATAACACCAGCAGTTATCAGAAAAGTTTCTGTCTTGGCTGACTATGCTAGTCAAAGATTAGCTTGTCCAAGGTTGGTTATGAAACTGTTGACTTTTTCAAATACCCAGGCTATTTTGAACAAAGGCAAAATAGCAGTTAGAGCTCTGAACTGCAGAGACCTTTCCTCAATATTTTTGTTCTGGACTTCTCTGCTTTCCTGCCTATGGATTTACACCATGGCCATCACAGTAATACCTTCAAGCATGTAAAGAATGCTATGATAATAAATTTCTTGTGCCTACTTTTATATATATCGCAGAGAGTGTATGTATTTCAAACTGGATGCATCATTTGGCTGAGTCACCTGTGCAAGCACAAGATCAACTTGTTTGGGGAGCAATGCATTTCCATTGTGAAGAAGTTAGAGAATTCTAGGGACGTTGCTATGAAGGGAATGAATGTTTCGCCTTTCACAAGGCAGCTTGGCTTTTCTAGGATAACCTCATTAATTCTGAGAGCTCAGACTTGGGTTTTTCAAGGAGCCTCTTTCTGCCATTGAAATCCTTGCCATAGTCGAATGTGTCTCCACAGGTCACGAGGTGATTAACATCTCTTGTTTCTATTACTAAAGGGAAAAAAACATTAGTGATTTTAAGATGGATTCTATTTCATCAGCTAATCATCAGGCACTCTCCTCTGTTTAAAAACATTGTTGTACCATTCAACATTACCTGTGCTATGGTTTATTTTTATCTTTTTATGTACAACTGGTATTTAGCTAGCAGTCTTCTGAGCAAAGAGTTACCCACTTAATAACATTCTACCTCCTTGATCTGTTAAGATTGCTTTACATGTTCAATGAGATTTGTGGGTTATGAAGGGGTATTCTAGATTTTTTTAATAAATTCAGAGCTTTGCAGGATGTGTAAAACAGAAGTACATGTTGGCTCTCAAATTATTTTGTCATTGTTTCTTGCAGACTACTGCTGAAGTTTTACTGGAAAATTGTAAGACTTTCAAGTGCCATTTTTCCGGCCTCAGGGAGCACCCTAGATTTCTTTCACCAGTCTTACCATTTAGCTCTGTGTTCTCACAGTCCATTTTTAAGAACCCCTATCAATTCAGTTTTCTTCAGCTCAGGTCTAAATGCTCCTTTCTCCTTTTCTATCCAGCTTGGAAGACCTGCAATAGCTCAGTGTGTCTGCATGATCACTTCCCATAACTTCCTTTCTGTTTGAAGTAAAGCAGTGTTACAAACATGTAGAGGTATTTTGGGGAAGCCACAGGAAGTCAGATTAAATAAGATTTTAAGTTAAATGTGTGGGCTGTATAGTATGCAATGTGCCTGTAAATGTTTTTACATCTAGTTAATTTGAAGATGCTTATCCCACACACCTATCAAATGACATTATGGCTTGCCTTGTCAGGAAACTTCACAACTGCTGAGGGAGTGCAGTATATCTAGTACCAGAGCAACACCAGCCTGTCTCTCAGGCAGCTCCATGTCCATCTCATGGGACAAGGAGACGTAGCTACATCAAACATGGATGTAGCAATGCCCAGGGGAGAATATGGCCATTCACAAAGCATCTTTTAGCAACACAGAAATCATTATCCAAGCCCCGGTGAAGCATCCTTGGCCAGCATAATTAAACAGTGTAAAGAGTTTCCTTCCAAGAACCATTAAAGAAGGGATGTCAGGGATTCAGACTAACTGCTTTGCTTTTGACCTCTGCCACAGAAGAGGTATTGCAAGATGGAGAAGCCTAGAGCCATGAAGAAAATCTCACTGTGAATGCAACTAAATCCTAGTCAGAGTAGTACAGAATGACAAGTTTTGTCCCTGTGTTGTCCAAGAGGATGAGCTGCCCGGTCCACAGCAGCAACACAGGGCAGAAGAAAGAAAGGAACGCATCCTTCCTGCTAGTTTCACTCAGGTATCAAATGTGTGCTATAGCCCCTGCTGGGATGAAATGGTGTGCTGCAAGCTCATCCGCATTTACATGATATAGAAGCAGCATCACAGTTACATATGCTTCCAGCGCTGTCTTTCCCAGCTGTTGCCATAGCCTCGTGTCTGCCGCTGAAAGCAACTTCGGATCTGCAGCTTGCTTTCCCTGTGCTGTTAGCTTAAAGCCAACAATCAGCCTCAGAGGAGAAGACAGGGCAGTGCCTAATAACCCAGTAATCACTGGGGCAGGAAGGTAAGTGTTTGCTGACAGCATCCCTAGGTATCTGTGTGTTTGAGGGACAGCGGATTATATCGAATCCCCGAGCCTCTCTTAAAATCATATGGCTGGTGTGTGCTGCAGGGGTAGCTCCACCTCTAATCTCAGCATTGTCCCAGTCTCACACCTGCAAACACTTATATAATCTTTAGTGGAAAATAAATAGTATATCAGACAATAAAGACCACCATTTCTGAATTATTTACATTTGAAAAACACATAAACAAGTCCATAAAATATTTTCAGAAGATGTGTGTGTGTACAAATGTATATATTATATATACAACTTGCACATGCTATATATGTATGTGCATTTATATAAAACAGATGTACAGATATATAATGTAAGATACAAATACATATTTGCCTAAGTATGAAAAGTCATCCTTCTACTTGTACAGTGTAATGATTACTGCAAAGACAACGGTATAAAGTTAGGGAAAATGAAGATAAGATGCAGAGAACAGAAGCTTTATTGGCTCAGCTGGAACCCCAGCTCTTCCAGAAAACGACTTCCGAGGCCCCAACGTCAAGAACGTTTGTGAAGCTCTTAAGAATATGTTCGTTATTGAAATCTCCACAAGAGGGCAGTGCATCCCATAATTTTTCTACGTATTTGCTCGCATACTTTAACTTTCGAGTAGCTGTAGAGAGCTGCAGCTTCTAAGGACGAAAGACCACGCACCACAAACACTTGAAGCCTTGGTTTTAAGGATTACTTTATATAACTGGGTATGCACGTATGTGTGTACATAGAGGGACTGTTAGAGCTAGTGTCAATAGGTCTAGCAGTATCTTGAAAGAGATGCATTGAGATTGGAGATATAAAGGGACGTCATAAATACATTAATAGGTACTAAGATATGTTTGTAACAGAGCTTAAGGCCCCTTCAGTACGGTTGTAAGAACAGGAATAATTCCACCCTGTAAACCAAACAACTTTATTGAATATGAACTTAAAAACTTAGAGTAAATATTGTCAGATTAAAGGCTTTATTTTTGTCTTCTATCTCCTCAATCTGATCAGATTTATCAATTGAAGAAAAGTTATTTGCTGTATTTTGTCTTATTTTTGTACTCCTTTGGTCTTAGCAGCAATATGTGGAAACATTTGCCTTGTTAAAAAAGCTCAAATATATTGGCATTCTAGGTAAAAATGTACAGAGCTGTTTGCATTAGTCATGAGAATGGGGTGAGATACTGATGTGTTCTGCACATACTATGGAAAGCAAGGTGCAACAGGGAAAAGAAAAATGTCAGCTTGTGGACAATAATGAGGAACTGCAGAAACAGAACCATCAGTGTTGCAGTGCTGAAACTTTTTGAAGGAGAAAAAGTCATTGTACCTCCATAGAAAGTTTCTAATTGAGAAGGTGGTACAGTCTCTTTGTAGAGGTAAACGATGGGAAGAGGCTTCCAGTCATTTAACTTATATATTTGCCTTTATTTTCTGAAGCCATATGGGTTTGGGGAGGTGAGAAAGACCTGCAGCTTATTTAAGTGTTTGCTGAGGTCCCCAGCAATAATAACAATATTATTTCCCAGGTCATGAGCTGACATGGCCTTCCGTCAGATGAATAAGCTGCAGTTACAAGCATGAAGATGGCACAATCTGAAGACAGCTGACAAGAAGAAGGTGGTAAGAGTCCTGGGATACCAACATTGCTTTTGTGGTGGGGGTCCGTGGTAACGTCTACCAACATCTGGATGTCTGAATGCAACCAACAGCGAAAGCAGCTATCATGTAGGTTTTGGAAATGGAGAAGGCAGTCAACATGAATGATACCAAGCAATAAGATGCTCAGTGCAACACTGAGTATCTACTTTTGATCAGATAAGTTGCACCTTTGGTGCCTGGCAAGCCCACATTTCCAGAGATCTGAGCCACTCTGTGAGATGTTTGCTTGGTATCTAGGTAGTGGTTTATTTGTCTGTTAATCACATTCCTTTCCTTACAGCAGAGATCTGGAGATTTTGCTGCTGCTTCCAGCTCTCACACTGAAAGGGCTCCATGTTTCTAAAATGAAACTGACTGTTTATGAAGAAAACTATTTACAGACATTCTCTAACTGCACTTGGCCTCTTGCAGAGACTAACTTTCTGGATCTTTTTCCAAACTCACACTGACTGTATTTCTCCCCCCCCACCCCCACTGCCACAGAGATTACTTCTTCAGTCTCTCATCTCTGTTTTGTATCTGTTTATAATTCCCTTAAGTCTGTTGTCCTTTCTCCTTTGACAAGGCTGCTCAGGTATGCAGCAGAGGAGCCAAACCTTTGAGTTTCCTCAGATTTAAGGCACTCAGCAAAACACTTCCCCATTTTCCTGGTACCTCACTGTATCCAGCAACGGCAGTTAAGGGTGTGGAAGACATTGGGGAAAGGTTCAAAGGACAATTAGCCTTAGCAGCTCCCAGCAGGACAACGTGTGCACTTTACCTTCTGCAGCTGAGTAATACTGGCAAGCCAGAGCCAGGTCATGTGGGCAGCGGTGCAGAAACTGGGGAAAGAGGACCATCAGTGTCCCAGTGCTAAAAATTTCTGCAGAAGGAAAAGACTGACTGCAGGCCATCATCATGAGCCAAGATAGTCAAGCAGGCAGTTGAGGTATTTATTTGTGCTAAATGCTAGAAAGGTATTCTGTCGGACAGCTCTGAACTTCTTGTTTTATAATTAAAGAGGCCTGAGAGTCTCTTCATCTGATAAGATATTCCAGCTGTTTAGATTTTTAGAAAAAATACTAGAAGTCATAAGACTTGCAACCAAGTCATGAAAGACCAGGAGTTCAGTAGGAGTCCAGTCTTCAGACAGGCAGGGTTTTTTTGTCAAATAAAAAAGCAAGCTTTAAAAAAGATATTTCAACTAAGCATTATGCTCTACTCTATTATGTGGTCCATAATTACACTTTACAGGTTTGACAAGAGAACACTTACTTGCAAAAAATTAATCCAGAATGAATGTGATGCAAATATATCAAGAATAAGAGTATGATTAAAATTTTACTCTCAGTAATTCCTTTTAAGACTATGAACGGCAGCATAAATGAGGAACAACAGTATAAGATTTATTCCAATAGAGAGTTCCTCTTTTTTTCAGGATGGAATCAATTACTAGTACAATAACCAAGGCTTATATCCTAATCGTTTTTGTGAGAGTAATTTTATATTAGAATTTTCATTTTGGGCACTTAAAAGAACCATGGCTTTAGTTAATCTAAAAAAAATTGCCAGTAAAACTGATTCTCCTAATGGACTTTGCCAGGACAAGATACTGTCAGAATATTTTAAATCAGCTTCTCTGGAGGAACTTGTCAGGTCTTTGAGGAGTCTAGTGTTACATGCCCTTTCAGCAAAGGGACACTAGAGGTCTTGCATTGCCAGTGTATCTGTGATAGTTCAGGCAAGGGAATCATACTCTCTGACTAATGCAGCTGTGACAGCTTTCAAGAGTAGACTAGGCTGCTACCTGAGAAGTTGAGAGAGAGTCAGCAACTGCGAATGGCCCTGCCCCAAGAGGACAATGAGGTCTGCTGCTAGTCAGCTCCTACAGCAGCAGCCTTCAAGAGTTGGGTGATGGAAAAATGAGAACAGAGGTGAGAAAAAATGTTAGAAATTGAATTAATAATGAAATGCTTTGAAGCAAAAGAAGTTAACCGTTACCAGCAGCCAGAGGGGTTTGCTGAAGGGCGATGCATGAGTTTATCTTTACCTGAACATGAGGGACTGCTTGATCAGTGGGGTTGGACAAAATGACCTCCAGAGGTCTCTTCCAACCTCAACCATCCTGTGATTCTGTGACTTGTCAACAGGGCTAAGTGAAAGAGGGCCAAGCTTGTGCCCGAGGCTCCCCCTGGGGCACTCTCTGCTCCCTCCCTGACTCTGGGATAGCCTCTTCCAGTACAGTAGCAGGCAAAGCTCCCCACTGAATCCGCAGCAGGCAGGATGGAAGAGGCCAGGCTCCAAGGCAGTTCTGGCAGGCCTTACATGGGAGCGTGAGACTGACTGGAGTGGGGCCAAAGGGCTGTCTAGCTTACAGTGTCATGCCTCAAGCACTGGCATTTCAAGAAAAGGAAGAACAGGGCAGTCACATAATGTCACTTCCCCTTAATACTGCTCCAACCTCTGACCATTTTACGCTTAGGGGTTTTCCTGAGTCTGT
Organism: Morus bassanus; assembly: GCA_031468815.1. Lineage (NCBI taxonomy): Eukaryota > Metazoa > Chordata > Aves > Suliformes > Sulidae > Morus > Morus bassanus. The sequence goes on from CM062568.1 coordinate 77,367,797, forward strand.
TGTTGTTCGGCTATTTAGTAACCTGCAATGGATTTCTTTTTCAGGTGCCTTTCCAGTCTCTCTGTGGACCCATATACTATGTGCATCTACAACACAAGGTGTTCCCCAATTATACTATGAGTCATGAGAAGTGATGCTAACTTTTCCTGGTTTTGTGCCTAGGTTTAGAGGCACCCGCCACTGGCCAAGGCTGAGCCCATCAGTGATGGTAATAGCACCTCTAGGATAACATATTTAAGAATCCTAACTCCTTTTGTTTGAACATTTTTGTTATTGGTGATGTGAAGATGAAATTGGCAGTATTCTTCCCTGGCTCCTTAGCCTTTGCTAAACAATGGGACTTTGGGGGAAAAAAAAATAGTTTATTTTCAGTCTGTAAGTGTTTCATTCTACCATAAGGTAATTCTTTAAAGATCTGGCATTCCCTTACCATCGAAGTTTTCAGAACTGAAGCAGAATTTAACAGCCAGATTATACAGAAGGGAAAAATTTGACATATATTGAAATCCTTCTCAGAAGAACACTGAGCTTTCTTGAAAACCTGAATTTTTTTCTTCCTTCTTTATCCTGGCTTAATCTTTCAGGTGATATTTTCTTGCCTCCTGCATCTCAACCCCTTCCAGAGACCATTAATAAAGAAAAAAATTCCCCACATTTTGTGTGTCTAAGTGTAATGTGGAATTATGATCCCTATTTATACATACATATGACTTTGGTAGGAAGTACAAAAGACTGTAAAATGGAAGATTTTGTGACTTGTATTCAAGTATTATAGAGCTCCACATGTGCAGGTATTTTTTTGCACCATGTTTTATAAACGACAGTTTAAAACTTTGAGTTTAGGAAAATTGTCAGTAAAGAGCATATGTAGAATACTGAAACTGGTAGTGTGAAACCAAAACAATTTGTTTGGAGGATGCTCTGATATAGGTGACATTTCAACCCAGCATAAATGTTAGATTAATACAGTAACAAAGACTTACTGTTTTAGATGTGGTTTTGATGTTTTTCTCAGGATCAGCCTAGCAACAAAAGAAAATTTTAATGTTTGTGATTGTTCTTTTTGTTACTATAGAATAAGGGGTCCTGCCTTTTGAATGTTTGATTTTCAGGGAAAAAAAGTACATTTAATATTTTAAATGTGTTCTTTTGAAGACTGTGAAGTTAAGCTATTTGTGTTGGGTTTGCGCAGCAGGGTTTTGCTAGTGGGGGGGCTACAGGGGTGGCTTCTGTGAGAAGCTGCTAGAAGCTTCCCCCATGTCCGACAGAGCCAGTGCCAGCCGGCTCCGAGACGGACCCGCCGCTGGCCAAGGCCGAGCCCATCAGCGACGGTGGTAGTGCCTCTGGGATAACGTATTTAAGAAGGGGGAAAAACCTGTGCAACTGTAGCCAGAGAGAGGAGTGAGAATATGTGAGAGGAACAGCTCTGCAGACACCAAAGTCAGTGAAAGTCAGTGAAGGAGGAGGGGGAGGAGGTGCTCCAGGTGCTGGAGCAGAGATTCCCCTGCAGCCTGTGGTGAAGACCATGGTGAGGCAGGCTGTCCCCCTGCAGCCCTTGGAGGTCCATGGTGCAGCAATCCATCCACCTGCAGCCCGTGGAGGAGCCCACGCCAGAGCAGGTGGATGTGCCCGAGGGAGGCTGTGACCCCGTGGGAAGCCCATGCTGGAGCAGGCTCCTGGCAGGACCTGTGGACCCGTGGAGAGAGGAGTCCACACTGGAGCAGGTTTGCTGGCAGGACTTGTGACCCCGTGAGGGACCCATGCTGGTGCAGTCTGTTCCTGAAGGGCTGCACCCCATGGGAAGGGACCCATGCTGGAGCAGTTTGTGAAGAACTGCAGCCTGTGGGAAGGACCCATGTTGGAGAAGTTCATGGAGGGCTGTCTCACGTGGGAGGGACCCCACGCTGGAGCAGGGGACGAGTGTGAGGAGTCCTCCTGCTGAGGAGGAAGGAGCTGCAGAAACAGCGTGTGATGAACTGACTTCAACCCCCATTCCCCGTCCTCCTGCAGCAGTGCAAGGGAGGAGGTAGAGAATTCAGGAGTAAAGTTAAGCCCAGGAAAAAGGGAGAGGTGGGGCAAGGTGTTTTAAGATTTGGTTTTTATTTCTCATTATCCTACTCTGATTTGATTGGTAATAAATTAAACTGATTTCCCCAAGTCAAGTCTGTTTTGCCCATGACCATAATTGGTGAATGATCTCTCCCTGTCCTTACCTCTACCCACAATTCTTTCACTATATTTTCTCTCCCCTGTCCAGCTGAGGAGGGGATTGATAAAGCAGCTCTGGTGGGCACCTGGCATCCAGCCAGGGCCAACCCACCACAGCCTGATATGTTATTCCCCAGTACTTGCTTAGGCAAAGGCAGTGAAACTCATCCCTGTCAGCTTCTGCATTCCATTGAGAATTTTGTAGACTTCTTTCCTACCTACCTTACAATGTCTCTTTTCTGAGCTGAAGAGTCCTAAACTATTTAACTCATCAGGTTTTAAATTCATACCTTAGATCATCTCACATGCCCTGCTCTTGACCTTTTCCAGTTCTTGTAGATCCTATCTGTGATGAAGAGAGCAGAAGTGCACAAACAAGGTCTGGATGAACCATGGATTTCTACAATGCTGAGCTGACGCATGGAATTTTGTATTATGATTCATAGTGGTCACTGCTGAGCAACATCATTTTGTACACAAAGCTATGACTGGATTTCCCCATGTGCATTCACACTTACCAATGCTAAATTTCACCCTCAAACATTCATGTTATCATGCACACCCTTGGGTATGTAGCATATAGACTAAGCATCTCCTTAGAGAAACACCTCTCTGGTGGGTATCAGTGTAGACCTCATGTTATTTTAAACACTTTGAACTGGAAAACAATGACAAAAAATGGTCAAGTGACTTTAGGATGATCTCTGGCCCTCTCATGTATCAGCATAGGTATAACCAAACAGACACTGAACCCAAAATGGAGCATAGTTGGTCTAGGGAACATTTACTGAGGCACACCAGCCCTCTCCATCCCTGCCGAGCCCCTGGTGCTCCCCGCACCGTGCCCAGGGCCCAGGACCCGCCACCAGCCCCCCGGGGCCGTCAGCCCCTGCCCCAGCGACGCCGCAGCAGGGCCGGGCTCTGGCTCCCCACAGCCCTGCCCTGCCCGGCCATGGGCCCCGCCGAGCCGGGCCCACCCGCGGGCCCACGTCCCGTCCCTATCCCCGTCCCCGTCCCCGTCCCCAGGGAGGTGCCCGGTGCCGGGGCTGGGGCTGCCCCGGTGCCCCCCCGGCTGCCCTGCGGCCGGCCGGGGTGGGATGGGCCCCGGCTGCCAGCCCCCTTCAGAAATGCATTGAAATTTAAAAATATATATAATTGGTGCACCTATTGGGCAAGCAGAAGGATTCCAAGTTAGCCAACATCTCATTCAAGTATTGCTGCTTTTAAAATTTATGTGAAGGGGGTATGCCAATGCCAGCTTCTAACATATATATATAAAAAAAAATTGAACAGGTATGAAAGAAAAAAAATCAGTCTTCAAAACATTTGGGAAAAATAAGAGAATTAAAATGATACAGAAATCTAAAGAAAGCACAATAACAATGGGAAATGGATTCATTTTTTTTCATGACTTGGTTTTCCTGCCCTCTTCCAAGCTTGCAAGTTTCTCACATGTGGCAGGTGCAAACAAAGGAAAGAATCTTAAATCATGTCATTTTTATGGGGTTTTTTATTATTATTCATAAAAAAAAAATCCAAGCACATTCACAGATAAAGTTGCTAAACAATAATTAAAAAAACCCCAAAACACAAAAAGCAAAAACCCAAAACCAAACACAAGCCTATACATTCCTGTCTTCTCAGTAAAATTACATTAACCACAGAGGCAATCAAGTAAGCATGTTGCCCAGGACCCGTATTCCCCAAAACAAAGGCAATATACGCATGAACTTCTCAGTAACCTCTTAAATAGCAATCTATATTTATGTGTATATATTTTTATATATATATATATGGGGGGGGGGGGATGCGTCAACTCACACCCACTGACCAAGGAGGGTAGAAGTCTTGCTACTTTATGGTGCCCCAGAAGGACACGTTTCCAGTGTCAAAGAACAGTATGTTGGGTCACTTCAATGATCTCTTCTCCTTCTCTCTAAACGTCCTCCCCAAAACTTCACGATACACACCATTGGATTCAAAAGATTGCAGTTGTTGGGTTCATTTCTGTTTTCCTTTCTCAAGGAACAATCCTGCTGACCCAAATAGGAATTTTGCCTAATCTGAGCTAACTAGGGGATAGTAAAATGGCATGAAGAGGTACGTGAAGGAGGCGTCCTTCCTATTCCTTTTTAGACAATGTTAGAAGAGGGATGAAGGGCTATGAACAGCTGCATGAGGCTGGAGAGAACACTTTCAGTCAGTTGTGAGCATCTTTTCTCTCTTGCAAAAGGAGCAATTAGGTATTTTTGAAAATACAGCAGTTGATGTCCAAAGTGCAAAGTATCTGCCCTTTGGGCTCTATTTGGTGTCAGTTACAGTTCAGGCACATTGCAGCACATTTCAGGATGCACTAAGCTCTTGAGGTTCGGGTTCAAGATAAAACAGAGTGAAAATCTGCATTAGAGCTAGGAGAAGTAATGGTTTTCATTGTGAAAATACTTGCATGTTTGAAAAAAAAAAAAAAAGGAGAGAGCTTTCAGTATAACCTCCAAAGAAGTTTCTGTCGCAGCAAAATGCTGAAAACAGTTTTGGTAGTGAGAAATCTGGATTTCTGTGAAAGTAGATGGTGAAGGGACAGCAAGGTGAAACCATGTACTGCTAAATTAATATGGAGGTTTGCAAAACATACATAAACTAACTGAATTTCTGCCTGATGGATGTGGGACAGCTTAGGAAGAACAATCTTCCTTTCTTTGGAGGTCCTGGCGTAAGCAGGCATTTTGGAGCATGTGCTAGAGCTGACACAGGAGCTCAGAGCCCTGGGCTCGCAGAGGAACATATTCAGTGCACTCCTCTCTTTCAGCACATGCAAGGTGATTTAAAGTAGCACATAAGTTTAAAGTAACACATAAGCACACAGCACACAGGCTGGTAGTGCACGGTAGCTTCCAGGCAAATTGATGGGAAGGTTTGGATGGGTTATGTGTCACTAAGGTTGGCCTTGTGGGCAGGAAATGTGCAGATCAATTAAAACTAACACTGTGAAATGCCACAAAACACTTCAGATGGCTTTTGAAAAGTAGTACTAGGTCGACTCACATTTATCCTGCTCCAGTAACTGATGATACTTTAGCAGAAGATAGGATATATGAATATCTCACAGCTGATTTCATGGTTATCCAGCCTCTATTGTGAAGAAATTTGTGGTGATTAGTGGTGGAAAATTGTGTTTTAATCATGTCATACACAAAGAAAAAAGACACATTTTAAGGGCCTTGGGTGTTGTGTTTTACTTAGGCTCAGGAGCTCAGAAATCAGTATACGTCTGCTCAAGGCAGACCTAGCATGTGATGTCTGAACCAACTATCCATGATGTCGAAGACAGCCTCCTACTCAGTGTTGGATGGAGTCGCAGTGCAGCAAAAGGATACCGTATAGCTTTGTCTCGCTTGTGAGGGGAAACTTGTCTGGCTCTGTCAGGTGGTTTTTGGCTCTTCATTGTCAATGAGGGGGAAAGGTAGGTAAAAAGCTGTAAATACTAAAGGTATAACTTTACCTATGTCTGTCCCCAGTACATATTCTGTGGCAGTTGTCTTTCCAAGCACAAAGGCAGTTGTTGGGATGTGAGAATAATTAAAACATGACACAGTATATGCAAACGAGCTGGAGAAGGATATTTCAGAGAGGAGTCCCAAACACAGGACTTAATGATCAACCTGCCATAACCTGTTTCCAGTGTATTTGGTACTTCTCCCATTCTCAAGCCTTGCTTTTATTTTTTTCTTCTTCTTTCTGTTTTCCCGCTTGAAAGAAGTACATTTCTGACATCTGGCCATAGGGACAGGTTTTCAGCTGGCTTCTGCTGGCACAGAATCACTCCAGTCTGTGGTTGAATTCTCGTATATCCAGCTGAAAATCTGGTTAATAATCCACACCATTGCCATAAGGAAGATAAGATCACTGTCCGTGCACTATATAAAGCTAAATTCTCTGCTGAGGGGGATGGTGCTTCTGCATATAGCCTGTAGTGAATTGGTGAAAAGAACTTGTTGATACCAATCACATACAAGCAGCAGCATTATTACTGTAGTAGGTCAATGTGAGAAAATCTGTTTTCTTAGATCAACTGCTCCCCACTCTCCTGAGAAATTAATAACTTCAAGAAATGAAAATATAATCCACTCAGCAGCTGAAGTAGTCTCAAACCTTGTTAGTTCTAGCTTTCCTTTCATTGCATGAGATATTTTGCTATATAAAATTGAAATAAATAATATGTCAACCTAACCTTTTCAGAGGTTAGTGTGGTTTGGTTCTGATAAACAGTTGGATGAGTGTTGTGATGAATTCACAGTGGCTATGTACTAATGGTAAAATGACAAGCTATTTTCACTCATTCTTTAATAGAAATACAACAAAAGAAAAAGCAATACATTAAAAACAAAACAAAACAAAACACTCAGCACATTGCTTAGAAAAATAACTCCCTTACCCCAAATCCAACTTCAGTTTATGCTCTAATTCATATGCAGTAATATTTCACATTCACTGAGAATCACAAGCCTTTGGTTAAACACTGAGATCATACAACCTGAAAGTAATTTTTGTTCTAAGCTTATCCCTTGGCTTCATGCAGTAGGACTAATTCCAAGTCAACCCCTAATTATCAATATTGGGTTTGCTTCAGTGCCTTCTCGAATAAACTTAGTTCCTTTAATGCTTCCATTTCTCACCAGAAAATACTGAAGTAGGATGTGCAGTGTAAGTATGGCCTGAGTTCTGTCACTGGAGCAAGGTATTTTGAGGGTAGCCATTCAAAAAGAAACGTCTTCTCTGTCTACTCATAGATCTCACAGTTGCCTTTCTTTTGGGGGTGTCTAAGGCTAAAAAACACTTTCCTGTCTTTGCAAACAGACCTGTACTCCCTCTAACCCATCCATAGGTCCGCTTGACATTGACCTGGCTGACATGGTCCTGCCAGAGAATAAGCTTTCCCTTCTGTTTTCCAAACTGTCGCTGATCAGTACCTTAGGGCGGAACACTTGCATGGATTTCTGGTAAAATTCTTTGCATGCAAAATAATAAATGAAGGGATCTATGCAGTTGTTGAGGCAACTGAGGCACAAGGTGAGCTTGTAGGCAGGGTACAAACTGCTGTCATAAAATAGGCGGATGATCACATGCACGAGTAGGATAAAGTTATTGGGGGCGAAGCAAGTGATGAATACCAAAAGGACTATTATCGCCAGGTATATGGATCTAGTCTTCTGCTTGTTACCATATCTGTTCGATGTCTGAATAAGCTTCCGAATGATGCCAATATAGCATCCAACTGTTATAACAAAAGGGATCAGGAAGAGCACGACAAATAGCGTGAGGAGAAAGGCTACCCAGGCTGCGAAACTGGGCAGCATATCCCATTTGAGGACGTCAAAACAGGTTATAATCCCCAATTCTTTCACTTCATAGGTCAGATCTGTGCTTTCTAGTGGATAGAGGGCTATTAGTAAGAAAACCCACATACCTAGGCAGGCAGCCAGGGCATATCTTTTTCTTCTCCACTTGATCAACTTCATGGGATGTACCACACCCATGTACCGCTCGATGCTGATACAGGTCATCGTCAGTATGGAAGAATACATATTGGAGTAGAACATCACAGTCACGAGGCTGCAAAGAGTCTTGCTAAATTTCCAGTGATTGCTTTGGATGTGATAATAAATCTGCAAGGGAAAGCAGCTGACCAGCATGAGATCCGTGATGCTTAGGTTGATCATGAAGATAACAGAAGGTGTTTTGGGTTTGATGTGCCAGCAGAGCACCCAAAGGGAGAACAAGTTGCCAGGGATACTGATCATCGCCACCAGTGAATACACAACTGGGAGGGTGGTGGAGATAGCTTTATTCTGGAGCATTGCCAGCGTTTCACTGTCCAGGTGGGATCCGTTTTCAATCATTATTCACAAGGGGGTTGTAGATCCCTATAAGCCAGCTGGGTCATATCATGAACACTTGGCTTAAAAACCTAGAGGACAAATGTCAAGAGAGAAAAGAGATATGTCAAAACAGAAATTAAGAACATACTTCTTCTATTTATCAAACTAAGAAGAAGCATTATGTAGTTTGACAGATTATCTCTGAATGAACTGAATCCATTAAAATTTTCTCCTGAAAACTCTCTCCTCCCACAGAATCATGGTAATATTTTACCAGTCTCACTTCTTCCTAGCTTTGATTAGCTACTTTTTCCCTGCTGAATGGCTTTCTGATACTTTTTGCAGTCTATATGTTATCACACCTCTTATGTTATTGTAACATAAAGAAAATCACATGTCACAAATTGAAGTTAAATTGATGTCTGCTCGAGAACACTATGCCATAGGACCTCCACAAGCTAAATCCATCCTATCTACTCTGGATGTCATGACCTTGCTTCTTGTAATACACAGTATTTTCTGACTTTTTTTTTTCTTTTGTCCAACTAAACAATGATCCATTCCAAGTAAGTGCTGGATTTTTTTTAATTTTTTTTTTTTTTCAGTTGGGGAAAGGAGAACATGCAATCAATTATTCTGGTATATTCATGATATAAACAGAATATAAGGAAAACACTATGTAAAATCAAGAACCAGGGACAGATTGCAGTTTCTTGGACAGGTGTACAGGCTGAAGGGACTAGGCTAAGGAAGTAAGGAGCCCTCTTCTAACAAAAAAAAGAAAAAAAGAAAAAACTATTGAGTTTCAATTTCTGCAAGATGTCAGCTATTAAAAATGTTCTGTTTGCAGCTGTCTTATTGGCATCACCCGTAATTCTGCAAAATCGGTTTCAGTTTTGCAGTCTACAAAGCAAAACCATGCTTTCACTGTCTGACCTATATAGATTTTTCTTGGCAGACACAATAGTGTATGGTTTAGCTTATTTATTTTATACAGTGTAGCCGCATTGAGCAGCTGCAAACAAGAACTCATGTCTCAATGTGCTACATGCATGCGTGCTTACTTTCATTAAGCTGCAAGTACAGGGATGCAGTTTCAGAAAAGTACAGGGTCGAAAAAGTGAAGAAATGGCAATGAATGACCAGAAAGGCAGAGGACAGAGCTACAGTAAGTTCTGTGAAGAGTGGCAATAGGGGCCTGAAAAGGGTGCCAGGCCAAGCCAGATGATAACTCTGGGCCCATCTATGCTGTTTAATAAAAGAGGGGCAGAGAGTGAGTTCCGGCACACACTCCTACTTGTGGACTCTGACCACCTGCACTGTTTAATCCAAGCATCTCTTTGCAAGACACACCTGCTGTAGGAGGTTAGATTAAAAAAACCTAGGTGCCAGTCAGTTGGTGTCACTTAACCTCAGATCTAGTTAAATAAGACCTTTAATTTAATTGTGTTGTCATAGCCCCTGAGCAGTGTAACAGGTCAGTCCCTCAGAGAGGTCAGCCCTCGGTGCTGGGTAACTCTAGCTGCAAATAATCATTCTGACAAAATCTGTGATTTCTGACAGAAACTCTTACTGAATAACTTGCTAGACCTTTCACGAAATAACTGTTGATGGTTCCTGAGACCTGGCAAAGGTGAAGTCTCTACTGAAGGCTATAGTGCAGTAGAGAGATACTCAACTCTCAAAATAAGCTGAGTGTTGATCCAGAAAAAACACAGGTACAGCAGCAAGAAGCTCAGTGGGGGCTTATTTCTGTTGTTTCTTGATTTGATCAATTTGACATAGTGCTTCAAATGTCAGCTAAAAATATTCAGAAGTAGTGAGAGTCAGTATCAAACAAGTAATGTTAACTAATGTTGCCAATCTTTCAGGAGCTTCTAGCTGAGCTGTTGGAAGCCCAGAAACAGGCACAAGAAAATACAAATTGCAAAGAAGTCAGAGTTGTGTTCCTAATATATCATGCACATGACACAGAGCAAACATGTTCCAAGTAAAGAGCACATCACATGATCACAACTGCAAAAAACGCTTTGGGCCAAATCCATTGCAGATGATATTCTGTTCTTGTTGGTGGTGCTATATCAAGAATGAAAGTAACTCTTCAGTTTTCAGGGGAACTTGAAGAAGCACTCACTGACACAAAGCTCTTGGAAAAAAACCTTAATGCTATCTATTTCAGCTCTTCTATCTGTGACTTGCCATAGTAAATACGTATTCGTGAACTCTATTACCTCAAAAATCCTTCTCAGGTGGCACCCCTTTGTGCCTAACAACCCTAAACTTCCCAAAACAAACAGAAAATTTTTACCTATATCAACATATCTACAGAGCATTAATAATAGCCTTTGCAAGTGAAAGATATTTGCTCTCACTGCCTAAGGGTTCTCACCCCTAGATACTATTCCTACAGAAATTGTATGTACTTGGGAGGTAGGAGTATAGGTGAAAATTTCCATTAAATCTGTCACACTGATAATAAAGCTATTGAATACCTCTTTTATTCAGTTTTGTGTTAGGGCTAATCACAAACGTATTTTCTTCTAAACTTGCTTTTTCTGAGAGCACTTCCTGATGAGAAGGACATAAAAAAATGGATGAAGAGATGCTGCAGAACGCAAAACAGTGTCAGGATTCATGGCCTGGCTAAAGGCAAATTTTATGCACTTGTGGAACACTACTGTCAGTAAAACACAAGTGCCTCCCAAATCTAGGCGTCTCTTGAATAGGGGTTGAAAGGCACCAGACTTTGTGGTTAGGTGCCTACCAGAGCTCTCCAAAAATGGCAGGTCCCCTTGGCATGGTTTTCAGTAAGGAAGATGTCCATCACAACAAGGAAAAGAAGAATGATGCAATGGTTCCCTAGTGTATTCTGCAGGGGAAGAGGGGGCATGCAAAGCACACAAGGCTGTTGTTGCAAGTCATTCTGCTTCCAACTTTGTCTTTCCCCTTCTGGGGCTCTAATCCTGACTTCCTTGTTCAGGAAAGCCTGGGCTAGCAGAAATTCCTGCTCTGAGTCACCCTTACATGTGATGCTTTGCTTTTTAAATGCCCAGGTTAAGCTGCTGGAACCACAATGTAGCATTTCAACATACTTCTCAATTATTGCATCTATTTGGGTTTATTAAACACTCTATTCATATTTTCATCTTGTTCAGGGTAGATTTATGTCCTTCCCCCGCTGCAACCACAGTCTTTGCCTGTCTCTTGTGGTTTAACTTGAAAATGTCATAAATCAAGTGTGAAAGTTATCTTTATGAGGATTAGAATTAGATTCCCTTTATATTTTATGAGTTGCTTCCTTTCAATTTCAGGTTCTGAACACAATTCAAATCAGCAGAGCTTGCATGGATTCTCTGCAAGAGAAACTTTGCTGCAGGGTAATTTTAAAACATCAACCCTCAGGTAAGGTTTCGTATGTATAATCTGTAAAAATATAGTTCTGTTACATAAATATCCCTGTTAGAAAGAGATGGTTTTGCTTTTATTTTGGGAAGAGCTATATTTAAACTACGACAGACAAATGGACATACAGGTAGATTGAAACAAAAACTCAGTAAGAATTCTTCAAGTGAGAAGATCCAGTCTTATTGCTATTTAAATCAGTCCTCAAGCTTCTGACAAAGAAAGAAAAATGTTAAGCTTTTCTGCTTGCCTCATTTCTAAAACATTTAGTGGATGGATATATTTTAGTATTCTGTTAGGTACTAATTACACCTACAGCCTCTGGAGTAACCCTCACTAAATCCGGGTAGGGTTTTTTTGCTTCTCTTCATATTCACTGGCTCATGGCACTCTGGACAGAAAGCTCACTTGGAAATTCAGTAATGCCAAGTTTTCATCCAAGCTGTAACCATAAGGAAAGGTGACAGCTGCTTAGTGCCTTTTTGTCAGGAGTGGTGATTCCTTTCCCTTCAATTGACAAAAGGTAGCAAATAAAACATTGAAGAGTATACTGAAAATCAAAGTAAAAAGTCAGAAGAGGACTGTGTTATTTCTTTGCCATGGAAAAGTAATAGTAGAGACGTGTCTACTTTCTTTTTAGGGGACTACTAAACAAAACTGATGTGTTCCCTCTCTTAAATTTATTCTCTTCCTGTTGTTGATGTCAAGTGCACCTGTGAAAAAGACTGAAAACCCTGTGAAGCAAATGAAAACCAGAATTACCATTTTATAAAAAGTTTTGTGATTTGTTTTGTGATTTGAGACAGAAAAATAAATCTCAAAACATATCACTCAGCAGAAAGCCTTCCAAAACCTATTCTGTTTCATCATTTTTGGTTCAGTACCTGTCAAAGCACTATTGTATAGAATAAAAATTTCTTATTTCATCAATTCTTTGATATTGTTACACCTTTGGAAAGACACCCTTCCAGCTGAAGAATGTAGGATGGCATGTTTCAGATCACAGGAAAAACAAACTGAAATGCAATTTCAACTCAATTGCAAACATTTAGAATGAAGCAAAATGAAAGCACAGATTTTAGTGTAAGCACTTAGAGAAATCATATTAGCAGTTTTTAATTAATGCAAATGTGTATTTTGTTTTTACTCAAAAGACTGCATTTTTTGAAAAAGAAATTTATTTTATTTTTTTACTTGCTCAGTTTAGTACTATTACAAAGCAGTAACAAGAGCTAAAGAATTAGGATAGTTTATGTTTACCTAAATGTAGCTAAAACTGGTAAAAACTCAGGGATCCTCAGTATGCAGTGTTCCTGCTGGACTGTCTGAATTGCTAGTGAGATGAAAGAATATTAGGCAAGCACAGAAAACAGACACTTAATTTCTATTGTAGACTGAATATGAGGAGAAGAAGGGGCCAGAAAGGCAAGGAGTCAGCAGCCAGTCATCGTGAGTTGTGGGAAAATGACAAACACTTTGATATTTAGATAGAGTAAGGCGTTTTAATATGAGGAACAAGAAGAAAAAGTGCCCTTTTGTAACACATCTTAGTTGTTCCTAAAGCATCATTGATGGCATTCAGAGAAACACTTCTGCAAATATTCAAGTTTACCAAACTGAGGAATGTAAATGAGTGCATCTCTGATTGTGTTTTCCTTAAACTGAACATGGGCTTTACTGAAAGAGGCTTCAGGTTTTTTCTGGATGGTTCTTTCTCACCCTTGCATTAAACTTTCATGCAAATTTTAGCTTGTAGGGTTACATTTCTACATCTCTAAAAGCCAGGCATTTGGTTCACTCAGTCAAGACCTGAACCTAAGTCTTCTAAGAAAATTCTTTGTGTTGGGCCTTCCCTGTTCTTTTTGCCGATTTCTTTTTATTTGTTTCTTTTTTTTTGTTCTGAGTAACATTATTGCAAAGATCAGCAACTGTTGCTGAGCCTGTAGTTATGTTATCACAAAAGCATTGCACACCAGGTTTTAACTTATCTCCTTTTAAGAATAAATACAATTGCGAAATGAGACTTCTAACCTCTATGCACTTGTGTGTACAAGTATTTCTGAGCCAATAAAACAAAACTGAAAACATCTAACTAGCTGCAATACACCTGACCTTCTATGTCCTTCAGCTTTGGAAAAAATTTTCTTTATTTCTTATTTTTTGCCAAAGATTATTCAGATAAAAGACACAAGAAAACTGTATTTATGCCTTCACTGCAAAAGACGGCGTATTTTTTTACAATGAAAGAGTTACTTTGGAATCAGTATATTAATCAAAAACTCTTGCGGAGACAAACTTCAGTCTTCATCCTAGTACACCTAGTCAAAGTAAACGCTATGGTGGTTATAGCTCTGACCTCAAATAGTTAGGGCAAGATAAAACAAGAGTGTCTTCTCTCCACAAGGATTTCACAATGAGAGGTAAAAAAACCCTCTATTTTTTCAGTAAGAATATGTAGGAGCATTACCAGCTTTAGTGTAGTGGAGGGGTACATCTGTTGAGGTTGTTAGCTCTATCAATCTAGATGAAACCAGCTTCATTCAAAAGTGAAGAAAAAATAATCCTGTCATTTCTGCCTCTAGGAGAGTGCTTCTCTTCTCTGGCCTGAGAGAGTCCAAGTGGGCAGTTTCCAATTCAGCCAAAGAAGTCTTACTAAGTGTGAAATCTAAATATACATGTGAGAGGCAAAGAAACATCAGAAGGAAATACTGTACTGATTCTTCAGACTAGCTAAGTAGTTAAATTAATGGTACATAGATAGCTTTACATTTCCTGTGTCTGTCCTGGACTATGCAGTTTTACTGAGAGTTGAATTTTAGTTCTCTTGAACCTTCACCTTTGCTCACCATAAATTAGCAAAGTCAGGATTCTGTGCTGGTGTTAGCAATGTTCATCGTAATGCATATAAGGTTTGCATAAACACAGCCACTATCATCTGTGTCAAGAATCCTGTTCAGAGTGAAACTAGTCGATGTGGTTTTTAAAAAGTTCATTTGCGTAGTAGTCAGGTTTATGGAAATGGTAAGGCAGTGGGCCAGTATTGACAAAAACCTCTCAGCATCTGAAGCATGATTCTATGACTCTAAGTGCTAGTTACACTACAAAATGAAGCAGTTTGCACTTTTCTTGATTGGTGGGCAATATAGTCAGCTTTTAAAAACTCCATGAGCAAAACCTTAGGTCAATTGAAACTCAGCTTGTGTAACTCCACTGATAGATTTTTCTAGACTGGTTTTAATTTCAGCCAGAGTGAGCATCCTGAACTGGATTTAAAGAGGTTCCAGTTTATGGGTTAATAGCTAGAATATTATATATATGTTGGTCTTCCCTACATACACAGACTTTGTAAGCTTAATTTTTTCAAGCCTGATATTTTTAAAAGGATTAGCAAAGCTAAGGCAACCCCTTTTAAGAATTCAACATAACAGTCCAGGAAATCATTCTCCAGGACTTATACTCCTCTGTGGTCACTGCCCATGTGCATGCTCCTATTTCCCAACAGCACAAGGTAACTTGCCTCTTGGTGAAATAATGCTATCTTGCACGTATCATGGAGGAAGAGTGTGCATGCAAGCAGTTACTGAAATATTGCTGATGCTTGGCAGGGAACCTTGACTTCATTCGACGACAGTTTTTGTCAGATGGTGCACAGCCATGGACAAACAGCTCACAAAGCTCCTTTTAACAACTCTCGTGGACATCCTGGGTAGTGTGAAGCTATCCTGTGCCAGAGGGCCCTCCTGCAGGTAGCTTGCCCCTAAAGTATTATTACACAGTATTGAGTTATATCAAGTTGATGAAGATTTATGTTTTTGTAGAACTTTGGCCACAGAAAGTGCCTGATCAAGTCTAAATTTAAATAACACATGAACTGATTTCCTTTATAGCTTTAAATCTTTCAAATATTGTCTATGCCCAGAATTGACAGACAATGGCTTCTGGTCTGCAATTACTTCCTACTACAAGTAATTGCCTCATACATCTGTTGTGAAAGTCAGAGGAAAAAGCGTAGTCGATCATTTCCCTTCTGACCTCAAATACCAGGAATCTTTTACTTCTTAGTAACAGTTTGTTGGCACAAGGTGCTTGTGGTAGACAATGACAAATTCCCAGCGGTGAATCTCTCAATCTTCAGAAAACTGTATGGTCTTACATTGAATCTGTATGGTCAGATCGGCATTTTACAGCAAACATATATATACACACACATATAAACATATGTGTGTATATATATCTATATCCTACTTGAAATATGTGCTTTCTATCTTTTCATCTCTATTTTCTGTGAAACTCATTTTGAATGTTTCCTCTCCTGTTCAGTCCACAAAGGAATTGAGGTAGAGCTGCGTGTGTGTTTTTGAAGATTATCTTTAGAGATTAAAATAAAAGAAAAAGAAAAAAACTCCCACATTGCTTTTTCTTGCACTTTCATTCAGGATATGTCAGTCTGTAGCTGTTGATTGATTTAATGTATGATGGAGTCCATAAACAGGACAGTCAACCAAGTTTTGCAGGTGTAGCTGAAAGGATAATTTGGCATGGTATTTTGGAAGTGTTTTGAGAAAAGAATGTAGGGTAATTCTAACAATCATGTAACATACTGGGGTCAGAAATTGGAAAGAGTATTGTTAAGGGTGAGTCAAAGAACTTGGCTGAGCATGTAGGCTGTCTTCAGATAGGCCTTCTTCCACTACTTCCACTAGTTGGTCTCAGTATGTACAAACCTTTTACTGCCTCCTAGATAAATAGTCATGTCCCAAAACGCTCATGCTGGATCCATAACAACTGGTGACTTGTGAATACCAGCTGAATTATTGTTCCTCTTGTTAAGTAAGATCTATATGAATATGCAACTCTTTTTCCAGAGTAGTAGCATTAAGTAGCAGGATTTAGGAATAGCCAGCACCTTTCTTGCCTGGTCTTTGCTACAACCATGTATTTAACATCCATAAAGATCTAAGTGTCTGGTTAGGGTGAGCTGGAAAGTGTGGATGCCACTGACTGTACTGGCTGGATCTCCAGCAACTTAACAGGCTCATATGTAGTCACTTCCATTGTAAATGCAGGTGTTTGAAGCTGAATCCAGCCCATTTTAAACATCCCGTTGATACAGATCCTGGTTTCCTGGAGGCCTGTAATTGCCTGGATTCTGTCAAAAACTGAACTAGTCCACTAAAACATAATTGTCCCCTTTCACACTTGGACTGTTCAGCTGCCACTTTAAAATGACCAGGCCAGCTTCCATGTGAAAATTAATTGGCACAGAATAGGGCCAAATGCATGATTTTACCTGCACCCATCTTCTTCCACCTGTGTGTCAAAACCTACAGTCAGTTTTACATGATCATAACTGTCTGTGTAGCAAAGATGCCACAGTTGGACTCAGAATAAAAATTATTTTGTCTTCTATTGGTTCTGCTGCTGCACTTGCTCAGCACATCTCATTTAGCCTTTATTGACAGCCCACCTACAGAATGGACTGCTCTGCTCTCTCCCCATATGCCTGCTGCAATGTGCTGGCAGTGAACTCCTAGCACACTGGGTGTTCTCCTGGCTCACACATCAGTCAGAAGTGATTCTCACATCAGCACTAGTGAAGACAGACATTTTTCTTGGCTGAAAAATGCATGAGACTAGGGGGTCTGTAGGAGCTAAACTGACATGCACTTAGCAGCTTTCTCGTGTACCTGATTCTCTGCTCCTGGATGGGCAAGAAGAGCTAGATGTACAGGAAGAATGAATCTTGCTTCCTGTCAAACTGTGCCTCTTACCAGAAGGCTTTGTTACAAAAAATGGGCTGCTGGAAGATTTTTTGTATGGCTGGAACTGATATTGTATGCACTCATTCCCCTGGACCCCCTGTCAATGCCTGCTGACAATAAGTGACCACATGTATTTCAGCAGGAGAGGTGTGCCTGGGCTGATGAAGAGTAAGCAGGCAGCGATGTGTGCAATCCAAGGCAGTGGGAAATGTATGAGATCTGTGGTTGTCGCCTCATTCTGTAGCACTTTGGACAATGCTTCCCAGCTTCCCAGCTGCCCAGCCCTGCTCCACTGAAGGGAGCAGTGGTTGGGGATCACTTTTCCTGAGTGATGTTGAGTTGCCCATGTATATGGTCTTAAAAATGGTTGTGATTCTCTGCTACAGAAAGTTTCTTCATATTTTCAATGTTACCATCAGCAGTCAATAGTATTCAAGTTACAACCATGAGGTACCCTGGCTGATTCTGCCTTTTAATTATGGTCATGTCATGATCAGGGCATGTGTCACTAGGACAGCCATGTATTGCCTGCATATATCTTGAGAGGAGCAATTTAGGGCACACGCAGTACCTCTATGGAGCCCAGATGGCAGGACAAGGATTCATTTATCTTGGGACCAGTCCTGCAGGTCTGGCATTCATGTAACTCCCAGTGACATCTGAAGCAGCTCTGTGTGCTGAGTGCACAGCGCCTCAGAGCTCTTTGCTCCGTAGGTAGAAGCCAGCTCACTCTGTCCAAGCTCATGCAACCTCATGTCATTCACATGCTGAAAGAACTGAAAGTTGGCTTCTCTGCAAAAGCTCACCACCTAAGTTGAGCATCGATAACTGCAGCTGTGCTGCTTGTGGCTGACACGGCACAGTATAGATTGACATGTGCCTGAACAGTGCTAAGCAGATGTACCCAAAGGCACAGTGCACAGGTAACAGGAACCCCAGAAATAGCTAACTACAGGAGCAGATATACTGTATGACCTAGTTTTAAAAGCAGTGTTATATATGCATGCAAAGGAAAAAGAAAGAGCCAACATAATTATTATTTTTTTCCCTGACTTATGACTTAACACTTTTTTCCTGACTTCTCTTCAGTTTGGCTATTTGATACCGGTTAGAGGTATGACTGGTAACATACAAGAAGTGGAGATTATAAAATGGGAAAAAAAGAAAAAGATTTCTAACAAAAGCTTCACCTCTTGTTCTGTTTCTTTGTGACTACTTGAGCTATCACACTAATACAAAGAGATACAACAGGAATAGCACCCTGAAACCACATCTGCTATTGTTTCATTCTTCTGAAAGTCCTCGAGTGCAGATGAGACAGCAGGTCAAAGTTCAGCTCTTCAGCTGAACTGAACTGCAGGTGCCCTTGTATTCAGGCTTTGGTCTGCCTCTCAAGTCCTCACTGCACTTAGGTAATTTAAATGCACAAATAAGACAAAAATTGGATTCTTTCCTTGTCTAACATACTCTTTCTGCATTGAGAAGTATATAAGTGCCCTAATTATAGTCAAGATATATGCTGATATATTATTATATGAATGTTACCTATGAAATAATCATAGGCAGAAGTCAAAGGTGTTCTGCAGCTGGTTTTGTTGGGGGAGCTAGTCTCTGCTCTTATCAACAGACAATACATTGGAACAGCTTGTTATTGCTTTACTTGAGTTCCTCTTTATTGCTAGCCAAATGCCCTGAGATACCTGGATCATTGCTGCTCTGCAAATCATTACTGTAAACTTGCCATCTTGAGAAAAAAATAATGAAAGTGAAGATGCTGTGCTTTGAAGGGTGTTATTTATTGACCTGTGCACTAAAGATTAGTGTCTTAACTATAATTTTTATGACCTTGGCATTTAGCTCCAACTTAATAGAGCTAATTCTGGGTGTTCCATTTGTGAACAGTCTGTATCTCACAATCTATTCTACTACATATATCTGTGATCTGTTATTTTTAAGCATATGGGGAAGCAAACACATTCTTGCAATGTTAGTGAAGGTGTGCATCCATATCTCACCAGCTACTCTATGTATTTCACCTCACTCATACAGACAAAGGAGGTTGCTTACCCCTCTGGGATAAAGTTTGCAAACAGTTCCAGGTTACCATGTGAGAAAGTGTATTCATTACTATACCATAGGACATGCTACTCTACAGCCAATATACTACCACCTTATGCCCTACTTTGTCCCTGCCATGAGTTGTCTGCTTGCTCACATGCTTAAGGTAAATAAACACAGCTGAGATATTTTAAATGGTGACCACATGCAAGAAGCACAGGCCAGTATGAGGTGAGAGCAACCTAAGTGTGATTCTGATGCAGGCAGCGCCTCAGGACAGGGCACACCAGCAAAGTAAAGGAGAGGTGGGAAGCTGTCATGAGGACAGGTAAGCGTTCTTATTTATCCATCTTGTGAAAGGAATATTATGTATTAAATACTAATATGATAGTACACTGATATTATATCTTAAATATTGTATATTAAACATAATTTATGATATATCTATGCTATAAATATTTTTTTTACTGTTACCACGAACTAAAATACCTATAAACCCCATGATCAACACCCCAAGTGCTAGAATTTATCTCTTTTTTATCAGATGATGTTTTAGCCTGTGTTACTGATTCATCATATATATATGTCTGTGTACATATATATGTGCATGATATTATATATCTTATGATATTATATTGTATGATCATATATAATAATATATGATATTATTTTCTTGTTTCATAGTATAGCTACAATTGATAACATTCTTCTGTTTTTAAACTTTTTTTCATGACTACAAGAGAAATTTCAGCTATTTGGATATTAAGTGTTAGTAGATAAACCTTTAAATGAAAGGAAAGCAATCCTACAGTAGAGAAGCTCCAAGTCCTAATGTAAAAAGTGCTCAGAATAAATTTAAAGTTTGAGTTTCACTAGGTCCAAAACACTATAGAGAAAAATGTGGGCTCCAGAACTCATCCGGTCTTAAAGAGAATTTCCTTTTAAGGTGACACTTAAAATTCAACCACCTGGAAAAGTATACTAAGTCTGTGAAATGCGGTGACAAGGACAAATACACAAAACTGCATTAGTTTTTTAAAATTTGCTTAGCTTAACCCCTAGACTGGAGAACTTAGAACTTTTAAAGTTTTATCATAAAACAAATCCACGTACTTTAAATGCAAACTTTAGGTGATTCCAAACGTAGCTATATACATAAGGTCTGGTGTGACTCAGTCTTCAGTGAGGTGACACACAACGTGGCAGCTAATTAATTGCCCTTAATTAATCATCTCCTGGCTGTGGATCAAACTATTGACGTTTAGCTGAGGTCTAGCTGAGGCTGGGGTCTAACCTCAAGTGAAATATATGGTTTTGTCAGAGCAAGAAGGGGGCCCCTGGGTAGCATGAGCTCTCAAAATGAGCCTACAGGACAGAGAGGAACTTGACTGTGGTGGGAATTCAGGTGTGGGAAAAGAAAACAAAATATTCTTACCCTCTGGCACTTGAAAATGACAAAACAAACACACTTCCCTTCACTCTAATACTTTAAAAGGAAAAGGAAATTAAATTCCTCATGTTCTGCTAAAACCTACTAACACAATAAAACAAATGCAATAATCTGACAGGAAAGAAACGTGTTGAAGAAACTTGCAAGCACACCATAAAGGAGCAGTCCCACCACGGATGAGGAGTCCCTGCCTTTCTGAGGAGAATGGACATTTCCTGGCAGAAGAACAGCAAACTGGAGAAAAAGCTCCTACAGATGGGAGGTCCTTCAGTGGCACAGATTTAAATATCACCTGATCAAAAAGAGAGAAATTCTAGCCCTTGGGGAGCTGATTATGGGCTTTATAGATAATTCAGTTTGTGTGAAAACTGCCTGTTGGAGATGAAGACTGTGAAACTCATGGGACACGTAAAGACAAACTCTAAGGTAGTTTTGAAGACTGGTACAATTATGCTCCCATAAGATACTAATAACAATAGAGCAGTAGGAGACAGTTCTTTGAAGGCAAAATTTGGGTTGTTAGGAGCCCTAGAGACTTCTAAGTGATGTGCTCTGAAATATTACTGCATTCCTGCAGCTTAATTGTGTGAAGATAGATATTGAAAATAGCTGCATCGGAAAATGATATAAATGTACTAAGAATAAAGGAAATGTTTGGTGCAAATGGTGCCTATTCAGGAAAATATGGTTTGACCTAAACCAAGACAGGGCAAGGCTTCTGTTACTAAAAGTTAGGTTATAGTTTTTAAACTAAAGACTAGAGAAAGTCAACTGGCCCAGAAAAGCATATCGTTCAGGATGACACATATTTAGGGGTGGAAATGTTATTAAATCCTCTGTATTCTTAGAAAAAAGGACAGGAAAAGGTATTAATAAAGTCCAGGAAGGAACCAGACAAACGGTTTCTACATGTGAAGTGTATGAAGCAGATCACGTAAAACAGTCAGAAAAAAAACCCAGATATTTGTGTCTCTACAGATATGTAAAAAGTGTAAAAATGCTGAGGCTGATTGCCCTGGTTTTCAGCTGGGAATCTGACCTAATTTAGGTATCTGAGAAGTCTGATGGAAGAAAGTAACTGTTAGAAATGGTATGGCCAGGGCACACGCTGATACAGCCCTGCTGAAATAGGCTGCGTCACTGAAGGATTGGTACTATTGTATTACAGGAAACTTTGTGTCACATCCAGTACACAGTTTAGCTGCATCAACAAATGAGACACAATTTTCATGGGCTGAAGGCTGTAACTGCAGGACTGTATCATCAATCACATAACGAGGATGGTAAATGTGGCAGCTATGTGCCAGGATAGAAAAACTATTGTCAGAGCAAACAATACGGAAATTACAAAACACTTCAAGTACCCTTAAGCAAACTGGGGAAATGTGCCAAGGTGTGATGTCTGTGTTCAGGCACCACAAGCGTGACTCCTTGTGGAAATCACCCATTCAAAGTCCAGAGGGGAGTTCCTCACAAGACAAGAAGAAGCAGCTCTTGACACAGGCCTCTGTCATCCTGAGCCTCCTCAGTGGCAGGAGCACCGACCTGGGGTCTCCTGCTCCCCCATCAAGACACCCAAGAACTTTGGCCTGTGGCATATTGAAAATAAATTTTTACAACTTCAGCTGCTTAATTAAAAAAATAATATTCTATATCTGTGTGTGAGGTTTTGACCCTACCTGTGTTTAGTCGATATGTCTAAGGAGACAGACCTTCTCCTTTGCTTCTTTTTTTGGATCCTTAAAGTTCTTGGCTGGAGGATACACACCAGGTTGTCCCAGCCATTGCTTTGGGCTGTTGAAACAAGCAGCGCTGGGTAATGGCAAAGCCCAGCAGAGCGGGGAGCCTACGGGTGAGCCTGGCCCTTTGCTACATGGGGACAGAATTAGGTCTTGGAAAAATACCAAAGGAAATTCTAATATCACTGAAGAATCCATTTTCTTCTTAAAAACACCTTCTCCTGTCCCCAGAAAAGCAGCTGCTCTGACTGAAGGTAGAGAGAGCCCTTAGTTGGTACTGAGTGTTGCTTGGTACTAATAAACCACATGCACTTGGGGCCGTTCTCTGCTGTGGAGGTTGGCTGGCCAGGGACAGCCTCTGCCCATGCTATGAGGCTTCTTCAGCAGGGCGATGGCATGCAGCCTGTGTACTCGCAATTGTCCTGGCTGCTGAACCATGTTTGGGAGCCGGTGGGGAGAAGTCAGCTAGCACAAACCAAGTCTGCACCAGGGAGCCTTCCAGTGAGCTAACAGTGTGGAGAAGCATGTTCCAGTAACCCAAAACTTTCCCTGGAGCTGATGAATCTATTAGCATTGATGTAACATAAAAATGCAACTTGTTGGCCTCACAGAAATGCATAATACATGGAAATGTCTGGTGAGAAATGAGACTTGGTAGAAAACAGCAAGCTTGAAACCTGGGCTCTCGTGAGGGCTTCCCTGTTGAAAGGTTTTGGTTCTCTTTTTCACTCTCTTGTAGTGCCATAGATCTCGAAGGAGAGTTGCTGCTGGGAGCTCCTTCACTGGCAGGCACCTGATGCTTTGGCAATGGCTGAAATGTGATTGCAGCCCCCACAGCAGCCACCTCCTCTTCTGAAACCCCAAGGATGCCCTCAGCTTCCTGGGAGTAGAGACGGGACAGTGCTTTTGAAAACAGAACCTGCATCCCTGTCCGCTCTGAAGGAAGATCAGCACCAACTACTTTCTCGCTTCTCTTTCTGAGAATAGTGGAGGTCATTTAAATTTTGCTACTACTTAGTTCCCAGCTCTGTTTTGGGACCCATGGCTCGTGCTTGCTCATGGGAAGTTCAGGGGCTTGGGGCCACCTCAGGGTTTTCCCACAAACCTGCCAAGCCTATGTGTTCCCCAGCCCTGCTGAAATCACTTGGGGCCGGGGCACGGTTTCTGCATGTGTGCATGGTGGCCAGCCTGCCTCTGTGTGCAGCTTCAGCCAGGCAGTGGAGGGGCCCAGTGGGGCGTGCGAGATGGAGTCACTGATGCCTGTGATAGTCACTTAGCATTACAGGCTGCGGGAGGTTTAATGTGGTTTGGCAAGCAAACAATGGAAAAAGCCAGTATTTTGAAACTCATTCAGGGAACCGAAGAAGACAGGTCCAAGTCCTTCTTATTTTAATATCTCAGCAAGTCTGTTATAAAAACATGAAGGCAATGTAAATTTCAGGAGAGCAGCTTTAGTATCCTTTCTTTTTCTGTATGTGTTTCTCTTGCTCTGCCGCATTGTCATACACATATACAGAGAGGGAGACAGGAAGAAAAGAAAAGCAGAGTTTTAAGCTTTAAAATAAATAATTTTTCTCGAGGATTGGGGTTTAATATGGTTGTGCATTACATTTTCATAAAAGAGCCTGGAAAAGTGAAATAAATCCTCACAACCCCTTCTAGCACCATCCATCCAGCCACGCAGGTGAGCAAAGCCATAGTGCTCTAACATGTCAGATACCAAAGATAAGAGTGCAGTGATAAAAGATGTTTCATCACATGGTGTGGGGAAAGTTTTGTACAAGTTAGGACTAGCTGCTCAGCACAGGTTCCTCTTTCAATTCTCTGAAACTCTTAAAAAAAAATTATACACACAGAAAAAAACAAATTTCAAAAGCAGTTTCCTCAGTTCAAACTTCCCACCACTCCCACACCATCTTGATAGATGTTACCTCTAAGACATACTATAAACTACACTTAAAACTTACTTGTGTTTGCACTGCATAGACTTATAGTTTTTAGAGCATTCTGTTACCTCACATTATAAACTACCCTACACAAAAGAAATGAGGCTTGTTATTCAATTTTGTTTACCTGTTTCTTTAATGTAAAAGATATCTATCCTTTTTCTACCAAGACTAGTAGAAAGAGAAGACACCTAGCAATTCATCAGCTAAAACCTATCCTTTCTTTTTAAAGGTTATACAATCACAACAGGAAATATTTTGAAATGGTCACACTAATCACAAGACAGACTACTTTTTAGGCTGAACATGTGTTTATACTAGTCTGCTATTTTTAGGTCACATCACATGCCAACTCCTTGCTATTGCCATTTGTATTTTAATTACAGATGAAATAACAACTTTTTCAGTCTTCAAGGGTAATAGGATCATACTTCATTCTTGCTTTGTTCATACTTGCTATACTCAAATTCATAATCTGACAGAAGCAAAGAGTGACAACTACCTAGTTTACATTTAATGTCTGGCTTTTGTTTGCCTCTTAGTTATTGCCCTTTTTTTCTTGTTTCTTTAAGCACCTGCAGCAAAACAGTATTTGGGAAAGATACTAATTTTGGCCTAAGTCCTCAAGAGGAATTAGGCATCCAAATATTATTGAGGAATAAGTCCTTAGCAGTAGCATTCCCGACTGATTTCCATGCACCTTTCTGCAAAAACAAAAGCAAAAGCAAGCTTGTCTCCTGACGCCAAAACTGTCAACGAAAAAGTAGCAACAATACTTTGACCAGGAGATCAGTATGTTAGTGACCTCTCTGCAATGCCATGATAACCAAAACACTATGACTTTCTAGATTAGAGTAAGGATCCACCTTATTGAACATGCCTGTGTAAAAGGATGGCTCTGGCACTCCAAGAGCACTTCCAAAGTGCTGAGATCAAGCAGGCTGAGGACAACACCCACAACGAGCTTCCTCATTATCACTCCTGCAGACAGCCATGTCAATAAGGAGGTGAAAATGTTATCGACTTCTCTATAACTTTTTGTGAAAAGCCTCCTTGCAATAGCAAGAGATGTTTAAGAAGGAGGACTCTTCTCAGAGTTGACAAGACTGGAGGTGTGTTCTTGAGGATGATAATCAGGTTTTCCCCGGTTCAGTGCTCTCTCTTCCACTTGCTCGATGCCTTTTAAAAAGTCACTTTCCTGTTCTGATTCAATTTTCTTTTTTTTATAATACTAATATATTTGCACTGCTCATTTACCTTGCTGATGAAGGTTTAAGAAATATTAGTATCTTGCTTTGTAAATGCTCCAAGTATTATAAGGAGAACAAGTAGGTTTTGATATTGCTGTCGCACCACCTGCTTTTATTTAACTGAAGAAGCACTCTGTAAAAACCATACTTGCATGCTTACTCTAAGATGAAAACTGTTACTGTAATACACTACCCATTTACTTAGAAGATTTTCCATTTTCTAGAATGTCTCAAGAACTTAGATATGTTCTGTATCCAATTTTACAGTATTCATCCAATTAATTAACACTAATTTACTGGAATCAGTGGACTTGTTCTCATGGTTTATAACTATGTTTTTTCCAGACAAGGCATCAAGATCTCTTATGCTATAATCTCTGCAAAACTTTCAATGACTTCTTAAAACAATGCAGTAAGCTTGATGAAATCATTCAAACGTTATGACAGAAAGCTCTTGAATGAGTGAGATTTTGTGCCATCTTTTTGAATGTCCAGTTCAAGCCATATTCAGGGGACTGTATTTGTCAAAACTGTGTTCAGATATTTTTCTTTTTAAATTGAGCACTTCTTGTACCTTAAGTTGTGATACACATTTAATGAGACTTCCCGAATCCATTATCAAAATAGAAGGTTCTTTCTTTACAGGTAGTGGGGTTTTTCTGCCCAAATTATAACAATGCAATAATATCCTAAGGGGAAAAGTCTCCACAATCTGCAAGGTACAATAGGATTTTCTGGCTCTCAAATGACCGAATAACTCATATTACAAAAGACAGGGTATGAGTTTGTACTGGATTTCTGATGCCTTGTTCTTGTCACTAGTCAAGCTCAAGAAAGTCACAGTTCAGCTGAAAACCAGTTAAAAGAGTTTCTTTAGAAACTGGATATAAAAAGAGATTGTGGTTAGTTTTGCTCAATCACACAAAAAAGAGACACAGGAAAGCAACAGGTACCTAGAGGTAGTTAATACAGAACGCACACAGAGAGAGCCTAGAGCATCCACCATCCACATCTCCTCTACCCTTGGTTGTAGAATCTTAAGTAGACAGAGGCACCTGCCATGGACCCAGCTGAGATGCCCCATACCTCATCAGCTCACAATTAGTCATTTTAGAATGAGTTCCAGAAAACCAGGACACCGAGCAGCAAGCAAGTTAGACAACAGGAAACGCCTTGGTCCCTGAAAAAGCTGCAGCTTTTGACACTTTGCTGAGGGTTTCAAGGAGACCTCTAGCTACAACCATGTATCACAACTGAAATTTCTCCTGGAGTGAGATGCTTACCTCAGTCTTATCTCACAAAAAATGGAAGGATCCAAACCAGCAACAACAGTACTGTTCACATTTCCAAAATATCACTCAGTGGGGATGTGGGAGGTATGAATTAATTTCTCTCTTCAGCGTGGTGAGATTTGAATCTACACCTCCCACCAAGCAATAAGATTTTCTTTTATTCACTTCATATAAAACATATAAATTACGTTGAAATAGGAACTGCAGTTTGGATATCTTCTCCTTCAGGTACTGAGCAAAATACTACAGACTTTTTTTCTCACCCATGGACTTTATATCCCAATTGCACTATGCAAACTGGAACAAATTCAAGTGCAAGAGTAAAGATAAGTTGTAGATAAATAACTTTAACATAGTGGTTAATGCATTTCTGCAAGAATGGTTGGTTCCAATCATATTAGGTAAACATCCCTAGTCTGTAGAGAGTGCTCTAAGCATCCACAAGATTAAAAGGTATATGGCATTGTCACCTTTCTTCTGGCTGTATCCCATGCAGGATCTACTCCAGTAAGTCTCCATTAGGTGCTTTGACTATTTACGGGATACTGGGTCCTCAAAATGATACAGTGCAAGGAACAGTCTTTCCCCACTCCACAACTGTGAATCATTTCAGGCCTTCAGTCTGAGTTGGGTATTAGGATATACATGTTTCTGAGCATTTAGTGACTGTGTTTCATAATTTTGATATTGGGCACCCTTAGCAAAAGCTGAGCAGTTGGAGACCTCGGTCTTGAGTTTTAGCACTTACAGTAACAACAAGAGAGTATTTAGGCTCCTAAAGCCTTTTTTCAATGCTATCATTAAGGTTGGATATTGGTAATTTCACCTGTGAAGAAATCTCTTCTTCTTTATTGTGAGGTTGGGGTGAATGCCAATAAGTAGGTCAGGCATATGAACACACAGAGGCCTGATGTTGGGCATATAATGCGAGCCACAGATGCACATTTGCCTTGCTCTGCATTCTGGGATTGTGCCCCTTTTGCAGAATAAACTCCTTGGCTTGTACAGCTAAATCATCCCTTGGTGAGCATAGTCCCACCCTGGATGGACTGCCTGCACTGTCTACTGTAAGCCTCAGAGGCAATCAAGGAAAAGTACACACCTTTCCTGCTTTTGTGGGAGTCCCAAAGGCTTTTCTCTAGGTGAAAAATCCTGGCAGGTATTCCATACTGTACTGCCACTCAGTCAGCTAACCAGTCCTCCCAGTTCATGGTATGGCTGCAGACATTTTAACTTTTCCCTTGCCAAGCTCCTTGAGAACAAATATCCTGTCTGTATATCCTGTCCCAGCAGACTAGGACAGGCATTCAGCAGAGAAAAGCTACCTGGCTCAGCTATGCATTTTTGTAGCATTCTCCCAGACAGAGTAGTCTGGATATAAGGGACTTGTTGGGGTTGGATGAGGGTGGGTCTGGCAGGTGGGTATGGTGCCTCCACTGCAAATCACTGGGCCAAGTGCTCATATTTCTTTCCCTCCTGACAGGCAGGAATAAAGTAGGGCTGTTTCTTGTTGCATGAATATGCCTGATTTCCTGGGTTGTTTAGAGAAGGATGATGAGCCTTGGCTCACAGGGGTATAGGTATCTACTTGCTCTACCTCTTGCTGAGATCCTTTACATATCAACGCCCCCACACCCCAGGCTGGGATGGGAGAAGAATAATACAGAGATCCTATACTCTCACTGACTACATTTACCTACTAAGAGAGGCAATTACACAGGGAGATACCTAGGAAGTTGTTTTCCCCACTTTAAGGACAGAGAAAAGGACTTCAGTAAAAATGAAAGCTGGGCTCATGGAGTTACAATGTGGGGCAGGTTGGCCTCAGAGTGGAGACTAACCTAATGCTTTTTTAACAGCATTAGGCTCAGAGGACATACATAGAGTAGTTTACATGCACCTCCTCACCCAGCATGAGACCTCAGCTATCTCTTGCGACATCCTGTCATTGCTGGTATGACTAACTCATGTTAGTGGGTATGTGGATGCATCACTGTGAAGGCCAGGGTTTGAGGAAAGTAGCAGATGATCAGGTCATTTTTAGTGTTGTGTGGTGGCAGATCACAAGCTATCCTGATAGTTCTGTTGCATGTGTGATGTAGGCTTGTCAAAATAAAACACTATTAGAAGGATGAAAGAGAAGACCATAAGATTCTTGGTGGTAAAATCCTGACAAAACCCCACCCCTACCAAACTGTTGTCACCTCTTCAACATTGTCTTGTTTTTCTGATGAGAAGCCACCCGAAAATTTACTTGACTTTCATACTCCCAGTTGGTTGGGAAGACACATAGATCAAGTTATTCATGGATTGTAAATGAAGAAGAAAATAATGAATATCTAAGAGACTGTATATTAAAGAGTTAAGAGGAAGGGAGGAGAAATAAGGAAGTAGTGGTTGAAACAATCTGCTTTTAAGCGTACAAAAAGTTTAAAAAGACTTGATAACATTTTAAACAGAGTGTATAAACAACACAGAAGAGCCCCAAACTAGGTGTTTTGCTAGGGGGTGGAAGCGTTCAGAGCTAGTGGAAACTATAATGAGAACTTCAGAAATGGAAACTCTGCACTTTTAGCCAAAGAACAAGCACAGGTTTCTCACCTACCCAGACTGAAACATGAAGTGAAGGGACTATTTCTAATAATGAGAAGAGAGGTTGGTATCCAAACCCTTCCAGTGTAGGGTAGCACCATTTTTTCTACCCAGTTACCTAATTTGAGACGTATTAGATCAAAATTATATAAAACAGAGCAAGTGCAGTAAAGTACTTTGGGGTTTGCCACAAAGAACAGCTGGACTGTCAGTGTCAAAAAGAAAAATACAAACTGATTTGCAAAGAACATTTACATACTCTATAATTCTGATCTAAGCATGTTATGCTGGCTTTTCAAAAATTATACTATATTTGGCTGTCTCTCCTCTGGGGAAATACTCTTGTCATTTGTCATAATTGACAGTGGCGATTCAGCAGCAGTACAATCTTTGTAGCCCTAACACAGAAAAAAAGTTCTACCACTAAAGTCACTGTGTCTTGCAGATGTGTGTTGAAAAAAGTGCTGTCATTTGCAACTGTCTGTATGTAGGGCATTGCCAAAATCTATGGCACCGTATTTCACCCATGTGAGTGGTCATGGAAAAGGACTTAGATTAGAGATGGTTTAGGATTAATTTATTTCAATAAATAAATAAAATTAACATAAGATAAATAAATACATAAAATTGAAAATATTTAATCTTGATCTTCAGAGCTATTTAGTAGTTTAATTGCTGCAAACTTAACTCTCTGCTCCTATATAACCCCTTTAACACTTGTCCACGAAGCAATAAGAGAGCACATAACAGTCTTAAGATTTTTATTTACCAGCATCGCTGCGAGTTGTCTATCTTCAATGTCTTTGATGGCTACACATAAGAGAATTAAGCTTTGGCTCAGATCTTGAAAAAGGAAATAAGCACCCACAAGATAGTCTCTACAGCAGATTTCTCCTCTGGAGGAGAAGAGCACTGAGGCGTTAATGTTGACACAGAAAGCTCAGTCTGAATCTATTTCAGGAGAGGCTTGGATGTTTGTTCCCAGAAGAAAGTAAAAGGGCACAACAGCACTAGGCTGCAGAAGTGGAAGGCAAGGGCCAGGACTCTGTGGACCACCATGGGGATAACGGGCACCAAGATGTTGGGCCAGGCAATGTTTTCTATGAGCCAGCCAATAAATACTGTCCACAGAAACAGCGTAGGCTGCTTGGACTTGAAAGTGAAAGACTGTTTCTTCAGCACACCTTCTTACCTATCAATTGAGGTTTGTGGGTGGGCATGTGGCCTCATCTGCAGGGGAAGGATGTGATGTGGGAGAATCCAGAAGGGGATGTGGGAGTCCTGGGTTACTGTTAGCCAGAGCAGGCATCAAACACTTCCACTTGTTCACTTTATCATTAATTTAGAAGCAAGAATATAAACAAAACCCAAACAACTGCTGAGCCCAGTTGCTGTTCAGCTTTGCTTGAAAAAGATCTTTGGTCTATATTTACAAGTCTATACTTCCCCTCTCTTCCTCAAAAAATGTTAATTCTAGCCAAATTTGATAAAGGGTGTAGGTCCCAAGATTCACTAAGCTTCTGTGCATGTGTCATGGCTGTAATAACTCAGAAGGTTGTAGACATGCACAGTGACAATAATGACAGTCTTCACTATCTAATAATCTACTGTAAGGCACAGAACTGTAGGAAGAAAATAGGCTAGAGTTTTCTACTTCCCACAGAGCCACTGGAGAGCTTGTTGGTGTTATCTCCCCTTTTGGGAGAGTGTCACTGTAAGTCTCATGCTAACTGCTCAAAATGCCTCTCACCCAACCCTTTTTCAGCCTGGGATCAATGCAATAAAATTGTAGCTCAGAATAAATGGCAGAGTGTTTCATATGGTTACAAAAACTGGCCTGCAAATCCTACACCAAATCATCCTTGACTCAACACCTGACAAACCCAATTTATGAATGGGCCAAGACCCAGTGAATACATTTATCTTCCACTGAAGGCAACAAGAAGTGAGAGCATTTAGCATTCAGCTCTCTTGGGCCCACAACCGGACACAAAAATATCTTTGATATAGAAGCGAGACTTTAATTCTAACTTTGAATTTCTGGCCAGTCCTTTGTGAACAAACCCCGACTTATTGAATTCTTTTTTTCAGATTTACTGGAAAAGTTTAAGCTGATGATATATGGAAGGTGAGAACTTTTTTCTTTGCTGGGACAGGTCGGGGTAGAGGAGCATTTACAGCTCCTGTAGCATGTTAGTCTGAACCAGGAAATTGTTGGCAATGGCAAGCTGCAACATGATGTTTTTTATTTCAAGGAGTCAAATCCCCAGGTGCCCCCATACTCTTTAGAAGTAGGCAAAGATGTTTCTGACTACCTGTTTCTACTTCTACGCTCATGACTACACTAGTCCCAAAGACAAGTTATAGCAGCCAGAGTAGCAACCAAAGGAGACAATATTTCTGTAGTACAATTTGTCTCTCTCTGCTTTCCTACTTCTAACTGGCATAGGAATAATCTTTCCACATGCTGGTGTTCCCCGTATAACAAAGTGATCCCCGGACACTGCTACGAGAGACTTCAAAGTTTGCAACACTGCAGCAGCAAAAACTGGGAGGTGCTGAGAATCCACCGAATTCAGTGAAAACATTTTCAAGCAAAGGGTAGACCAACCGTCTATGTTATTGACATCCAGATCGGTTATGATCTCTGCCTCTCTCATGTGGGGGTAATCATGTACTTGTGTAAGACAGCCCACAAACATCAGCAGGAATAGACATGTGAGTCGAGCAAACCTATCAGCCTGCTATAACGTGTAAAACCGCACCATGTCCTGTTAGTTTCTCTGAGAAGTGTTGTTAGAAAACTTTTGATTTAAAAAGCTGAAAAATAGCTCTCACAAGTATATATGATTTAAACATTTAACAAACACCGAACCTGAAACATCTCAGTGTTGAGTTTGTGAGGCTATTTTATCCACCAAGACCAGATTTTAAGGTTGTGTGTCTACTCAGCGGAGAATTGCTGAGATCACGAAAACCAGACATCTATCAGGAAACTTCATTTTTCATCCTCTTAGAGGTGTTAACAATACCATTATGTCCCATTGGAGAAATGTGTGACTGAGAAGTCATGTCTTCATGTGAAAGAGTGGGTTCCAGATATTTTCTTTGCAAGCATGTACAGATTTTGGTTACAAATTGGGCTGATAAAGATATGTTGCATGCAATGTGTAAAACAGTGTTTAGTTCAACTTAAGGGTTTGACCTTGCTCCTGCTTAACTCGGTCTCACATTCTTGTACTAGCAGTCAACTTCCGTTAGCTGCCGTCATGGATAAGCTGCAAACTTTTTGACTAACTATGCATTTCTAATGACCACAACAGCTCTGATAAGTTCATTGATTATTTAAGCACTGTGTAATGGAGTTCATCAGCTTTGCAGAGACCTGGGATTGAGGGGAGGGGAAGGTGTCCCTTATGAAAATGTCTTGTCTTTTCCTTCCTTGTCAAAATACTCAAAATGCTCATATACCTCAGGAAGGTTACTGCTCTAGCAGCCTGGACAAATAAACAGCAGAAGAGCCTGGGAGCCAGAATTTCATTAGCAGGTTCACCTGGTTGCTTTGCAGTTTAATGATCCTACTAGTGAAAAGTTGGAAGTCAACAGGATGAAGCGAGGCAGTCAGCCCAGCTGTCAAGAAACTTCACAAGTCAGCTGGCTGGAAAAGAGACAAGTTTAAGCCTGCCCATTTCCATTTGATCGTTGTTGGAACCAATGCCCTCCCGGCAATTTTCCAAAGGCAAAATACCCCATCAGAAAGATTTAGGCTTTCCTCTTCTCATTGTTCAATGTGCTTCTCTTAGTACAGTGCACTGTTCAAACTTTCGTCCTCAATACCAAATAAATAATTTATTTATGGGTGTTTTTTTGGCATCCAGTGTTGTAGCATCAAAGTGCTTCAAAAAGACCCGCAAATTTCTTCTTTGCAGCCTTCCTCTATTATGAAGATCAACTCCATATTACAAACAGGAAAGTGCGGAATGGAGGCCCTCATTTGCTTAGGACCTGATTTCTAAGAGCATTTGGCATTACATAAAATGTTACTGTTTCAAAGCCACACTTCTATTGACTGTATCTGGATCTGTGAGTACTCAATACTTCTGCAAGTCAGACCCAGGTGTCTTTTAATAAGCATTTGAAAATGAGGAACTCGGAGTTGGTGCCTGTTTCTGAGAGCTTAACCCCTTGAAGCCAGATTTGAAATGGGATTTCAGGCTTTGTAAGATGAGCATCACGTGGGTGGAAAGATTAAGGCACCAATGAAGACTTAGGTGTCTCAGAATGGGATCTGAAATAGTCTGCAAAATTAGGAGGAACATCCTGAAGTCAGCACTCTTCACATGCCACACACATAGGTCATCTGGAGGAACCTATGGGTGAACCTTGGAAATATGAAAACTTGGAAAAATGATCTTAGTGAGTCTCACAGAACATCCTTTCTCTCACAGGAAAACTACTGGGAGACCTGAGCCTTGAACCTCTTTGTGAAGGTTCCTTTTATGAAAATTCCCTGTTGCCTTTTCTTTCTGGGGACTGAATATGATTTGCTACAATCTTTTAAGATTGTTGATAGAAGAGAAACACTTCCCTTCCCTGTCTAAATGATAGAGTAGCGGTTAAGGTCAGGAAATGGATGCCTCAAGTTGTCTCCGAAATCTGACCATGGGACTTATTATCTGAGCAGGAGATTGTTTTAACCACAAAGCTGCTGGGTACTGACCATATTTCACGTCAAAAATGCGCAATAAAAAAATTATAGATATGACAATTCAGGGAAGGTGAAAATGCCATGCAGGAGGGCAAGAGATTCTCTAGCCTAGTGACAGGGGCGGTCATCAACTGTAAGGTAGTGGACGTGGTCTGGTATCTACTCTTTAGATTGGCCTTTGGGGTTATCCAGTGACTACTTAATATGAAATAGTGTCTTTGAAGATGAGACTAGAGATGAGGTCTTTTGCCTTCTAGCTGAATGATATTTCATGCATCTGCTCATCTTTTGTCCAATGACCACTGCTAACTCTTCCAGCTTCAACTGGCCAGGTGCAAATCAGCCCAGACTGTGGTAGCTAACATACTCTCTAGCTAGGAAGGAAGGAGGTGGATAAGGCTTTAAGTACTTTCCAAAGTGAGTGTTGAACTTGCATGCTCTTTCTCCTAAAAGAGTGCTCTAGGGGAGGAGTTACACTATTTCCTAGTCCTTGACTGTGTTTGAAAAGAAAGTACTTGTATTTCTAAAGAATAAACATAGTCTTACTGATGCGTTTAAGCATGTTTCTTAATGGCACTATACCAGCTCTCTCAGTCCTGTCAAAATCCAATTGCTCTGTAATTGCAAAGGGAGATCTGCTCTATACTTGTCCTTAAGTATCTTAAGTACTGCTATCTTATGTTAAAAGCAACTACTAGGGTATAATTCCACAGTCAGAGGCTGTATGACAATTGTCCCTTCTTGGAGATGAAGCTCTGAAGTTCTACCCCAGCTCCGTTTCAGGCATTTCTCATGTATCCTTTTCTTATGAAGGTGCCTTTTTCTCAGCATCACACAAGATTTTCAGGCAGAATCACTGGCTTAATCTTGTTTCTCAGGACACCACTCAGTCACTAAAATCATGAGGCTACTTTGTCTTTTCCTGTAGTCCTGCCTCTCAGTCAGCATGGGTCCTCCAGCAGCAGGTAGATGAGCGCCGATCAAGGAGACAGGCAATGGTCTCCCTCTGAATGGGCTGTTGATTGATTTTTTGTGCTGAAGTATTCTTCTGTAATATTTACACTTAGGAGACTGAGGACTATACCACATGCACAAGGGAGACATTACTACATGAAGGGTATGTCAATATTAGTAAACTAAATGCTGTCAGAACCTGGGCTCAGGCCATGAAATTCAATTTCTTGGGCTGTTACAGTTTTGGTACAGTTTTGTTTCACACTGACTAATGCTCTCTCAAACAACTCTGGGCCCCACACAACCATCTTATATAGTTTAGGAGTTATCATAGACCAAAGACCGTTCCCAAAAAGGAGTTTGGATGTAGCCATCATGTTTCAGAGGCTGAGAACAGTTATTACAGATGTGTCAAATAAGCCAAAGACCAAGGTATGGCTGGTCAATAACCTCATCTAGGCTCCCTTTCCCAAGAAAGGTTGGACCAGATGATCTTCGTGGTCTCTTCCAACCTGGGCTCTTCTATGATTCTATGGTCCCAGCAAATGGATGTAGTGCAAAATTAGTTGGGTAAAAACGTATTTTCTGTCTAGACCACTAGAGGGTGCAGACAAACCTACTTTGCCCTGGAGATTTATTTTTTAGGTTACTGAGACCTGGATATTTCAGGTTTTTCTCCAGAGTATTTGAGGAAAAGAGCTGAAAGGATCATGCCTTGCTGTCCTCTACAAACCCACTTACGTCATCTGTAGCATGTAACCCAAAGTCTGTCTTTGTCCCGTTAACTGCTGTCCAGACACCACCCTCTGCCCTTGTCAACCTTGATTTCGTACTACCAGTTTTCCTCTTCTCTTTTTTTTTTTTCCCCCTCATCATCTCTGTTCCTGCTTATCCACATTTTCCTACCCTACCTCTCACCACCCCCTGTGCTCCAGGAGGACTTCCCTTTGATCCCTGCACTGCTTGACTGTCACAATGTGAAGTAACAAAAGTGCGAAAGGCTTATTCTCCCAGCGTTCAGCCTCTGAACCACTGTAGCCCAGAAGTGGGGTCTACTCAGTGTACCCAGGATTCTGGGAGAACAGAATTTCAATCTGGCATGATTTAGAGAGTCTTAAAGACTGATTATGTTTTTGAGAAGTCGTGGGGGCAAAAAAAGTTCTTTACAAGATGATTCCTTTCTTTGTGCTTACTCACCTACTCAAAGCAGAGACTTGTGTTCCTGAATATTCCCTTATTGCCTCAGCAATTGCCTCATACAGCTAAACTCTGCGTGTAACATCCTGCCAAAGAAAATGCGAAACTTTTCTTCTTAAATGTTGATCAGACTTACAGGCAGCTCCCTAAGGAATTTGTCTCGCCGTGGTCACTGCTGATGTTTCCGTGCTGCAGCAGATCAGATTTCCTCTATGATTAAGAGCTGCAGAAAGGACCAAAGAAATAAATCTTTCAAGAATCAGTTGTTACCAAAAAAAAATTTTTTAAAAGGAGCACTTCTAAAGATGTGACAACAAAGTGATACTGATAACACTGCCTTTCATAGCTTTAAAACACAGCTCACTAGCTGTAAAATGTACCTGTGCAGGATTACTAAAGATGCATAATATCCACATCTGAAGATGAAGAGCACATATTTTTTGGTGACTTGATAT
Organism: Morus bassanus; assembly: GCA_031468815.1. Taxonomy (NCBI): domain Eukaryota; kingdom Metazoa; phylum Chordata; class Aves; order Suliformes; family Sulidae; genus Morus; species Morus bassanus. Next base: position 77,404,686 of record CM062568.1, read on the forward strand.
TTTCCCTTCTTATATTTGCAGATTTGAATCAGCTGCAGTGTATCTGGTAGTAAGTAACCCTCGCTGCTTCACCATGACCGCACTAGTGCATAATTTCTGTTGTTATTTCAAGATTTAATCAGAAGTTGGGAGATAAGGATGTAAGGGTAAAATTATTTTCAATTCACCAGCTGCTGAGCCTGATTTCCTTATGCAGTAATGTGAAAATGTGACAAAAATGTGCAGTGTCTTGATGAACAAGCTTATAGATGCCTTGCCCTAGCCTGAACAACTCTTGGGCCCTCATAAGTCTGTGCACAAAAAGGCAGAATCTCTCTGTTACAATACCAATGACAGCTAAAATCCAGCATTTAAAAAAACTGAACTGTTGCATGAAGCATGTACTGATATAACTGTCTCTTTCTCTGTCTGAGTATTTAGCTTTAGTTAAATACTCAACAACACTGAAAAGTAAGACTACAAATGGGAAATTTCTGTAAGAATGGAAGGCTTCGGATCAGAAATATATGAAAAGAGACCAGATCAAACTGACGTTACCAGATTCAGATTATGTAGAAAATGAACCCTGTGGGATATTTCTCATTGATTAGTACCTGAATTTAGACAAAAATTGGATTATATTACCCATTTTAAACCTATTCTAAAATAACAAGCTTAACTCTCAGGCTGAGTCCCTCTTAGGTTTCCTGTGTATAAATAGTAAGTCCAGGAGGAACACCAACTTGACCTTCCCATTTGAGAGCTAGCAGTAAGAGTAAACAAGCCCAAACAGCCGTCCCAAAGACATGTACTTGTGAAATGAGCTCATTTCATCCATCAAGGGCCAAATGCTCCCATTTTCGTAAAATAATTTTTCAGAGGAAATCTCCATTTTCAGGCTCATTTTGCACACTGTGGAAAACATGAGAACAGTGTCAATAGATATGCCTGATATGAAAAACATCCTTCTGTCCATTTGGAGGCTTTGCAAACATTAGATGTCAGCAGTGAAGCTCCCTGGACTTCTGCTTCAAAACAACTTTTTATCTGGAAACCATGTGAATATGAAGTAAACTTGTTAGGTGGCAATATGCGTGCAAAATACCATCACTTCTTTTAAACACATTGAGAAATAGTCCTGGTGTCTCTTCATTTTTGAGCAGGACAGAGGAAGCCCACCACAGGATAACTTCTTGAGGCTGAGTTGTGGGCTGTTGGGTTTCTCCCCTCTAGCCGCTCAACCAGAACACAGCATTTACTGGGGGTTACCACATTTACCATGCAAGGAATGGCTTTTGTAAGGTTTGTTTCTTTTCCATCCTATTATGCCACTACATATAACATATGCCTCCCTCCGACAGAGACCTGAGGAGTACACCCTTTCCCCACACCAAACAAAGATACTTGTGCTGAAAGAGAGCACTGAGAGCAAACATTTTAAATCACCTAAGCTGGCCTTTTCTGCACTTACAGTCATCACAGAGAGCAAAATTGTCTGCACAAGCAAATGCATCTGAGTTGAACCAAAACCCACCCTGAAAGACAGAAGGTGAATAGATATGTTCAATAAAAGTACCTGAAGGGATGTTAAAAACTGAAGGCAGAAGCAGTGGGTAAGATGCTGGTTGGCAACAGGGGAGGCCTGGGTTCAGTTGCTCTTCCCATGCAAAGCTGCTGAGTACTTTCCCTTGAGCTGTTCCTATGCAGTAACCGGGAAATGTGACTGCAGGATGTGTAGGCACACCTCAGCCAGCTTTCATCTAGCAAGCTATAGCATAGGCTGCAAGTATTTAGCAGCTAAAACCATGCAGAGCTGTAAGGAACAGCAAATCATTTAGCCTTGATACTCAAACTGAGAAGACTAGGCTGATGCAAATACTTCTACCCATGCCATAACCTCTTCCCTAGCAGAATGGTGACATGCTCTCTGGCTGTGTCTAAATTGACGTACAGCTGTTTGCAAGGGAAGACCTGGGATTCTTGATCAGATCACCTGCACTGGGGAGCTGCGAAAACCAGGGCACAAGTCTGGCATCAACTGGTGTTCATCCAAGTTCCCCATCTGTAGATGACAGTGACAAAACTTTGGTGGCTCATAGAGTCTTTTAAGGGTGAAATTCATTACAGAGGTCCAAGTGCTACTGTAGTAACAATCTCACAAGCAATGTGGAGGTGATTTAGGAATGAAGTCCAAACATTGATGGGATTCACGTGTCTGAATCAAACAAATACTTTTGAAAACCCTAGCTAGATTCTCCTGACCACTATGTATAAAATTCAGAAAGTGTTTATACCAAACAATGAGCACAGTCAAGGAGCCAATGTCCAAACATTAAAACTGATTACAAGCAAAGACTTAAAAAAAAGCAAATGCCAAAAACCTGAATCTCCAGTGTATGACTTCATCCAGGGATCCTCACGACATACATAATTTCACTTTCTGTAGGGCGACCTGGTGACGGCACATTATTACAATAACTGCCCTACAGATGGCTATTTTATGCTTGTTTCTGAACTATTAAAAAAAACCTTCACTCAAATAGTCTCTCTCCCTGTCTATTAAGAGACAACAAATGCAGTATGCAAGAGTGCACTGTGTTACGAGACTTCCTTCTGGTGCCCGCCTGTCTGAGTTCAGTTTTTATGCATCAAAAGACCCCGATGAAATTATATAATTTTATGATATGGTTCCACAGTCACTTCTGTGTGCATGTTTGGTTGCTGCAAACCTCAGGAACAGTCTCAGGATGACTACAATACGTGACTCTGCAATAGCTATAGATAGATATCAGGTCTAGATTTGCAAAAAGAACTGGTCCAGAATTATCTGATTTTTTTTTCTCCCCCAATATGTAGAAGCTCATTCTTCCTCCTTTTAAAAATACCATCAAAGACACGCTGTGATTTTTACTACTGTCCTTACTAAAGCAAACTGTACACCTGAAAAGCCCTTATTTTGATAGTGATTCGTGCAGAGTGAGCTCCTTAAAACTGGTGGTAGGAGTTTTCTTTCTCTTTTACTGCAGTATTTACTGTAATAATTCTGACTTCTGACTATGTGTAACATAACCTCTTCATTATCATTGCTCTATTATTAACCCATACAGTTCGTTCTTTATTTCTCCAGCTCACAGTCATCTGGCACAAAGACACGCAAGTACTTCTTGGATTGTAATGAACTTTGTTCTCCCTTTGGATATAAATAATAGAAGGGAGAACAGATCGGTCTTGACTGAGTCTGACTCCACTGAAAAACAATTTTGAATAAACAATTAAGAAGTGAAAAGCTGTACTCCTTACCTGGTCTAGGATGTACAGTGCACCTTGAAAGCCTCTTAAATGGCAGAGGAGAATTAGAAATAGTTGAAAGTTTGTACTCATCCAACCACAGGGCTCAGGAAATGACCGTGTATTTTGCAACGATTAACTCCTTCCTCACTTCTAATGTCTTCACTTTTTCAAGTACAGTAAAAAGATCCATCTTACCCTTCCACTCCAGTTTGGTAACTAATGCCATGCCTTACCCCTGATTTCCGTTTCACACTAAGAATATGCAGGTGGCCAGAGGGGATGGCTCTGATCACCTCCATGGAAGAGAAAATTTGCAGTGTCTTCTGCATAACGGTGACCAAGTACATTTTACTGTCGAGTGAAGCTTATGTGATGAAGTGTAGAAATGACTGAGTAATGGCTTGAGCACCAAGCTCTCATGTTTAGAAGAGGCTTAGAGCAATATTCTCAACATGACTTCAGTGCTGCGGTGCTCAACAGAGCAAGAAAAAAAAAGTTATTTAAAGGAGCAGCATCCATTGCAGTCTGGAGAGGCATTTGATATACATATGGTGTATGATTACTTTTATGCACCAGGCATCTCCAGGTGAAAGTCAGGTATGCTGGAACATCAGGAGACAAGTCCTCTGCACATAAAAACTCTTCTGCCCCTAAAAGCCTGTTTCCCTTGGCTGAACATACCTGTTCAACTGAAAGGCATTTCTGAGCCTGAGCACCATATAAAACCATTAGCCTGAAAGCTAGTAAAAAGTCAGTTCCACAAAAGAGCACAGGCAGGAGCACAGGCTGCCTTTGGGAAGTGAGCATCTCCATGCTGAACCCAAGGTGTCACCCAGGCTCTCTGCATGCAGGTGCAGTGAGAATCGGCACCCCAAAGTGGATTATTCCCCCCACCAAAACAGCAGGCTGAGAAAGAAAACACTTCCAACAATGCAGACTCTAACACTGAAAACAGACCTGTGTTTTGCACCCTTCTTTTTTTATGATTTAGAAAATAAGCCCTGGACATATGTGCATACGTGTCCTTTGCACAGCCTTGAAGTTTCTTCACCTAGGCATGTGTGTGCTTTATTTTAGAAACCTTATGGGGAAGTGTCACTCCCTGCATTTGGGATGTTGGTAGAGGAAGAGAGAATAGAAAGGTCACCAATGTGCACTTTTATACAACAGTTTCATAGCTCAAGCACCCAGCTATGATGGTTTGGATTTAGTCTTCTCTTTGAGAAGAGCTAAATCTGTGTTTTGGGCATAAAGCATGCCAAAGGTCCACAGAAGTTAGAAGAGATAGAAATCTAGTCCATTATTCTCAGCAAAGCTGAGCTGACAAAGCAGGACTTGATGAGTCAGCAAGCCTGTGCTCCACAGACTTTTCCATGGGAGAGGCTTTGTATGAACTACATAAACGATTTTAGTAACAAGGACCAGGGCTCAGCATTGTCCAGCTCTCAGTGGATGGTGGGTTTCAGAAAGAGGTTTCTTCTTAGGTTATTACTACTTACAAGATCTGGTCACTCAGATGTTGGATTCATCTCAGCAGAGTGGTCTAGCTTCACCAAAAGGACTGGAAAGGGTACACATCTGAGCCATGTGCTTAGGGAATTATCCCAGAAAGTGGGGATAGGGAGCCTGAACCTGTCCAGATGGAAGGGTCTTCCACTGCCTGGGCTAGTATTCTGAATAACTGCCCTGAGGGTGTCTAGGACTGCCTTTCCCAGCACCGCTCACAGCCACCCTGCCTTGTGCAGAGAGCACTGCTGCACCTGTGTTGGACAGGGTTCCGGTTCCTCTGGGTGGGCAGACACCACAGGGTGTTTCCTCCATCCCTGGGATGACAGCAGATCTGGCACCTCAGCCCACAGCCTGCAGAGCTTCTGAGACTCTGGAGAGACCTCGTGCTTGGGTTATCTGAGGCAGGGGTGGGGTTGTCTCACCTAGCTCTGGGTGTTTGAACTGCAGATGTCTACACCAGAGCTAGTCATTTGAGGCAGTCTTGAATAAAGGCAATGGAGAGAAACAGACTTTTGCAAGGTTCTTTATCTGGGAGTTTTAACAGCCAAGTAAGAGTTCCTTTATATATATAATATATATGTATATATCATATACATATGTATTTATACATATATTATATACATATATATGTATATTTTTTATGCACTCAATTTTTTATAAAAACAACAAATATAATCCTTATTCTCTTGAATTTAAGTTCTTCCATCTACTTCCTAGGGATTATTTCCAGTAATAATGACTCCCAAGGCATGCTCTTGTAAGACACTGAGGAGTGTGATCTGCACTTGATGTTCATCCTTTCACAGTGTACCACAGAAATAACGGGGATACTCAGGATCCTTGGTGTAAGTGGATACTCAGTTGCTTTTTTTTGAATGGAGGTCAAAACATTCAGGTGATTCCTCAAGCTAGGGCTATTTATTATATAGCTTCATATGCAGAAGCATCAGGGAGTTTTACATTAAATGTGGTTGCAGGACAGAGACTCAAGTTCTTGCCTTGACTCACTCACTTTCACATAGAAAAACTGAATCAACTGTCGGTCTTTGTCAGCTGCCAGACTTGCTTCTCACCCTGAGCCTCCAGGTAAACAGGAAGGAGTTTCAGTCTCACAACCTCAAAGTATGCAAAAAACATTGAATCAGACCTCCTAAAAACTAATGAGATTTGGTTTGCTTCCTAGGTTGTTATTTTTTTAGAACAATCTTCCAGTTCAAATATAGCAGGTTAGAAATTGAGCTTTGTCCACTTTTTGATCCTCAAGGCTACAAATATTTAAAATGTTACAACTTTTATTCACTACCATTTTTAAAGAACCTTTTCCCTCTGTACCTGGGGAAAGGAACATTCAGAACAAAAAATCAGCATTTACTTTTGGTAAAAAAATATGAAATTTGACAGTCCTGGAGTATTATATGATATAATGAGTATAAGCAGTAACTAATGCTGCTGTACACTATACTATGGTATATCATAACATAATATAATAAAAAAAGTTATTTAATAATTAAATTACTACTACTACTACTACTACTGCTACTACACTACTACTACTATTACTACAGGGTAATCAAGTTGATGGAACTCATTTGGCCATATTAAAATTTCCTCAGAAAGCTATTAGGTGCTATGAAAGCATCACTCTGAAGACTAATCATGTCTCTCAGAATGATTATGAGCAATGATGTGAATTTTTATAGATCAGTTTCCTTTGGGTGAAGTTCTAGCCCTCTGGAAGTCCATAGTCAGCTGCTTACTGAGCTCAGTAGGGTCAGTTCATATTGTGAGCCCTCCCTGGAGCCATCTGAAGAAGTCTATGAGTATTTGGGTTCCTGCCTTTGTTGGTAAGAATTTGCACTTTGACTGTGTTCTCCTGGGAGACAGAGGCATGACTTTTGTGTCATTTTAGACTACTCTGGTCATATTTTAGACTTTATTTTTTTTTTAAAGTGATGTTAGAAATCTTCTCAGTATATGTCCAGTGCAGAGATCTTACTCTAGGGTGAATCTGCACCAACCTTGAGGGCAACCTGGGTGTGGCTCTGGCTCCTGGTGCCTGGAAGAAGCAGATGCAGACAGGGAACTGATTTGCACAAGGCTCTGATGGCTTCCCAGCCTCAGGGTATACCAACCCCTTGCATAAAAACAGAGAAAAAATAAATCATTTTCGGGAGCTGTACTAATGCTAAATGTGGTTATTTATTAACAGCAGTGTTAATCCCACAGAAGCAAATACTAGCTTCTCTTCTGCAGCTGGGGAGGGTCTGGGGTACTGCACAATTGCAGCCTAAATACAGGACCTGCTTTGGGTCTCTCTGATAGACCCAGCCAAACTGCCAAATCAATGAACAGAGGAAGGCCTGACGACTGGAGGGCATGGCATGATGTTAGCTGTAACATGAAAACAAGCAAGAGAGGCAAGCTGTCACTGCACCCTTCCTAAAGGGTTCTTCATCTTGGCTTGAGGTGCATTGGGAGGCAAAGAGAGCTTGCACAGGTGGTGGTGGTGGTGGTGGTGGGGTCTGTAAGCACAGCGATATGGGAGTGTGAACAGGGTGGTGGAGGGTGGGCAACCTCAAGAACGCAGTCCTGTGTTTTGGGAGTGAGAAGATGGAAGGGTAAATCTGTATGGTATTTATGATGCCATTATACATCTGATGAAACTCCAGACCTCAGGTATGACTGATTGGCCATTTCAGTGCTAACATGCAACCACCTGTGGAGCTTTCCAGAAAGAAGACATTCCTCTTAACTCTCCAGGGAATAAGCGGACAATCTTGGTCAATTACTTCTAAAGTTATATTCAGTATCCAGATGTCCTAGGCCCATGAAGGGGTGGTATGGTGAGAAAGAAAACCTACCTACCAGTTTTTCCTTGCACAAGTAGGTGTGACCTGTTTTTGCCTAAGAGAAAAAGAAGGGGAAATCCTCAAAGCCAAAAAGATTCATTTCAGTGTTCTCAAACTGACATATAATCTTTTCAGCATAGGAAATTTCTGTTGTAGTAAATGAGTGCTGCCTAATTCGGTGGCAATGGTAGTAGTACATGATATAGGTTTTTGCTTTGCCTGAGATAGGCCTTCCATTTAATGGGGGACCATTTCAGTCACTGGACTGCAGCATAGTTTGGGGTCAGGATCTCTCCAAATATATTTGTTCCATCACATCCGGGGAAACTTCCTACTTTTTACATTGAGGTGAGTGTCCTGGTTACACCCCAGAACCAAACTGTCTCAAGACTTTGAGACTCTCAACATTCCCTCCCCCTCCAAACACTCTCACACGTGCCCCTTGGTTTCTATTCAAAACTGGAGGCATTCTCCAAATGAGACTCCTGGCATGTGTTTTTCTTGCAGTCTAAGCAAGGGTTCTTGTGCTGTGTGGAGGCAAATTGGGAACAGGTGAGTGAGACCTTATTGCAAGCAAGGGATGCAAAAGAGTCTGGGAAAAGAGAGGGAGAGTGATGACAGATGGCAGAGGGGAGTGAATACTCCATGATGTGCAAGGATGAGGGAGAAGCAGGGGAGCAGGGAAAGGGGAAAGAATCCTTGGGGGGGGGGCACAGCCTGCAAATCAGAAATAACCAGGCTTATCAGATGCACTGTGGCAAGCATCAAAGTGCAAGTCCAGATGCAGAATTTGTCTTTCCTGTTCTATGTTTTATAAAATATTGAACTCCTCTCTGTGCACAGTGAATCTGCAGACTGGTGACTGTTCCTGGCAGGGAGGTGATGCTTGGACTGAGAACCAAGAGGTGCCTCAGTTTCCTGCAGCTGAAACTAAAGCCCACTTTGTGAAGCACCAGAGCTCTGCTTCCAGGGCTGTGGCTGCCACCTCACAGAACCCCTGTGAATCTAGCACTGATATTTTTAGAAAAAAATTCCCAAATGAAAAGATGTATTTGGGCTACAAATAAAATTTTCATCAGCTAAAATAAAATACATATTTCTTGATTCACTGAAAATTCTTGAAATTTTTATCCCCAGTCCTCAGTATGCCAGGGGTTTTAAGGTTTTGACCACCCTGTCATTACAGTCTTGATCACTGCCCCCGTTGCAGACTGCAGTGGAGTACAGCAGTACACAAGCTCACTCTGAATAAAACCACCTGCACAGCACAAAGTGGCTAGAGCCTTAGCTTGAATTGACTCATCTTTGAGAAAACTATTAACTGCTTTTGAAATAATTTAGAAAACTGCATGTTTGCTGACTGATCGTTGGTCTGACTAACCCGTAGTAGGCAGATTTCAGTTTGATAATCCTGATACTCAGTCAGACTTTAAAAGTGACTTCCCCTTGGTATTATTTCTATTTCAGAATATGATCCCCACATAAGTGGGTCTCCCTTAATTTTTCCAGGCTTTATAAATGGGCCATTAAATAAGCAAAAAAGAAATAAAGCAGGGATCACAATTTCTCCTTTGTATCTAATTATTGGAGGTATTTTTCCACCAGTCATATAAAGCCCAATTCTATTTGTCATTTATCTTTGTTAAAGATATATTTAAATTTCAGCCTAAGGACTAGACTCAGGACTGAGCACCTCAAGTGTTGTTTCTGTGGGAGAAGGGTTGGGAAGAGGCAGGATCCAGTCCTTGGTCCATCGAGTTACTGCATTTTGCCGAGGGAACTTTCTCCCAGACAGAGACAAGCAGAGTGATCAGAAGCTCAGGTAACCTGGGTTGGAGGAAAATGCACTCACTTGTTGCCATTCTCCAGGCACCTGCCTGAGCTCAGCCCCCACAAGATTAGACAGATACAACGGTCTCTGCTGGCATGGCCATGCACCCGTTTCTCTGAAGCCCTCCAAAAGAGTGGGTCTGCTTAAGAGACAAATATCTATGGTTCTGCAGAAGGCAGTGGTCTGGTGGTCCCTCTACACTCTTATGGTTGAAGCAATTGAGTGATGCCCCAGAACTGAACTCTGTTTTGGTCCTCTGCTCCATAGTTCCTAGGAGATGATAGTAAGACCGCTTCAACCAAAGTTTTCCCAAAGTGGACATATTCTTGGGTCTCAGTTTCTGGGAGCATGCTTTGAAACACCTGGGGACTGACCAGCTGAAGTCAGTAGGGGTAAGGCTTTGGTCAAAAACTGTGTTACTAGGGTCATATACGTTCCAGCAAAACTTCTGCTGGTGGTCATCAGAGTTGTTTAGTTACCTTAGCCACAAGTAAGGCTTGTTTTCTGGCAGACCTCAGCCAACCCAGACACTTGAGTGACTGGTGGGCAGACTGGCAGGAAACCAATGCTTCCTGTCTGCCTGTTCCCTGATTAACAAAGATCATGGATATATCACAGAATGGTTTGGGTTGGAAGGGACCTTTAAAGATTATCTAGTCCAACCCCAAATGAAGGATGCATGAGTGGGAAAGCCTTTCTTCAGGCTGCCCAGCTTCCTAGCTCCTTGTAACCACACTTTCTACTTCTTGGACAAAACAGGCAGGAAAATTGCCAGCTCCTGCAAAAGTCAATACACTCATCTTACATAAGCAAAGTATATTTCTGTGGTTAAAAATAATAGGTTTTTAATGCTTTTGGTTTGTTTCTGCTTTTTGTTTTTAACAACTAAATTGTTTCAGTTTTGTTTTACAGCTATTTGGAAAGTGGGGTTTTTTTTTTTGTTTTGTTGCCCAGATGTAGGATGTGACAAATTGGAATATGCCAAATAGATGTTTTGGAGCAGCCATCAGCTCTAGAGCAGCGGGTGCTGAAAAATGAGGCTGTGGCTTTCTCATACAGGAGAGTGGGTTCCCTGTAGGTTTTTGTCATTTTTTTTTTCCCTCTGCCCCCTTCTTGCATCACACAGCTACTGGGAGAATACATTCACCCATGTTTGGGTAAGCAGATGCTGTCAAGTCTTGACTGCCACCAAAAATCCTTTGAAGACACGTTTACTTCTACTCCCAATGCTAGGTGTGCAAGAAACAAGCCTGCCTACTGAATAAGAAGGGAAAACAAAAGGTGAAAGAGTTATCAGCTGGCCATCAGCAGCGATTCCACCTGCAGAGGCAGGGGGACCGTCACTGAGGCCTTTAAGAGACTCAGGATTAGGCCTACCTGGGAGGTGGGAGAGGGTCTTTTTTTTTTTTTTTCTTTTTTACTGTAAAAAGGTTGTTTTTCAGACGTTATGTAAGACGTCCTATTTATCTCTAACTTCTCACTGATTACAAACGGATTACAGGAAGGAAGCACTCCACCCAGTTTCTTAATTTATCATGCACCGTTGCTTAAAGGTGTCATCTGTGTCTCAACAGAAATCTGTTTTTTCCCCTTCTTTTTAAGAAAAAGGGGAAAAAAAAGCAGATGATCTTACTGCTCATTAATTATTAATTGTATGGCGGTTACACCCAGAAAAGCTTTTGATTTTTCCAGCTGCACATTTGCTAAGAAATCCTTTCAGCAAGAGAAAAAAAAGAAATTACTGTTATTTCTTGCAGAAAGGAAATGGTGTGTGAGAGGGAGATAAGTTAGGTGGTACATATTTCCAAAAGGCTCTGTATTGCAGCTCAAATCAGAAATGTGGATCCTACTCCTACGATACAAGCATCAGTCAGTACTTTCAATCCTGTAATCATTCCTGCAGACAATCAGAGTGAGGGTCAAATTGTGTTCCCAGTTCTGCCAGGGTGGGAGTAAAACCACTGGAGCTCCTGGAATGGTTCCACGCTTACTGCCATCCTCATGGGGCCACAGCTTTGCTCCTTAGATCCTCGTTGCTTTTTTTTGCAAAGCTGTGCATGCAAAATGCTCCCACTCACAGCAGGGCAGGTACATTGGGGTGACTCAGGGAAGAACCCAGTTCATGCATGGCTCTTGGGATGCTCAGGGGGTGCAGGGAGCCAGCTAAGAGGGAGTGCAAGGGGGACAGCACCTCTGGATGTGCAGTGAGTACCAAGGGCAGCGGGGAGGGGAAAGAAGCAAAGAAGGAAGCAAGACAGCTCAGGAAGCCTTTATAGGAGTGCCCAGGCAGCCAGGGAGGAGAGCCATCCAGGGCACTTGCTGTGGCAGCTGTCCTCTCAGCTGCAGCTTTCCAGAAGAGCAGCAGCCTCACATGCAAACCTCCTAGCTTGGATGCCTGCAGTGCTCCAGCAGCGGCGCGACTTGGGCTCCCATGGGGCGCAGCCGAGGCCCACAGAGCCACTTTTGTGGTTAAGGCTCTTTGGCAGTGGACCAAACCGAGGGCCAAACTTTGGGCAGCAGGTGAGGCTGTAAGACCAGTGCCCGGAGAGAGGAGAGATGCAAAGCACCAGATTGATTTTCTGCTATGCTATGCTTTGCCATATACTTCAGATACTAGGGGCTACGTAACATGATGGGCCATGCCCATAAACAGCTGATAAAAGCACCGGCACCATTAGAAAATGTGCCTACAATGTGATAACACTGAATGTATCAACAATGCAAATACTGATTGCAAAGAGGAAACCAAATTTACGTAGACAAATTAAAGCTAATCTGTGGGTCTTTTTGCCATTCAGTTTTTAACTGCAGGCTCTGTCAACTCATCTGTACTTACTCTTGACCCAGACAACAATGAATTTGCTCTCAGTCCAGATATTTCTTTGCTGCATGACTGAATGTTTATTGTATTGTCTTCAGTCATTTCCTTTAACGAACGGGAAAGAAGCTTTAGAATAATTTCTTTAAGCCCAAGAAATGTAGTCCAGCAGGGTGCAGGGCCCCTGCATTAATGTATACATGCATTTCTGATTCAGAGACATTCATATACTGGAGTATTCTGATGCCAAGGAAGATCAGTTCCTTTCTTGCTAGTCACACTGAGCTGTATTTAGTGCCAATAATTGTCTCCCAAAGAAGTTGCAATCATGTTCTGGTGGAGATCAGTGTGCACTCTTCTGTGGTTTTTGCAATCTGAGCTCTAAAATAGCAGTCTTTTCAGGTCCCAAATGAAACTATAATGTGTATCTATTCCAGATGAAATATATTTTCAGTTCTGCAATTCTTCTCTCAGGAAGTTCTTGGTGTATCTTCATTTCCATTGCATGTCTCAGGAATGCATCTGCAGATCTTCATTTGTGCCTTTTGTTGAAACTCTTTGCAGCACAATAATAAGCAACGGGATCAAAGCGGAGACTGTTTAATGCTATCAAAATCTTATATAACCCCAAACAAACTCTTCAATTTGGCAATATAGGCTAACTAGATTACTGATATCACTGTATCAAGCATATAGCACATCATAAAAATCTTAAACAAAACAAACTTGAAAGTACTAGTGTGCTTTTTGATTTCCCCAAATTGTGTACGAGGGGAAGTAAGAAGTTTTCAGTAAGAAGTTTTTGAATAATTGCGATACCATTGCTACTGAGGGTGGAGAAAGCACAAAAAGACCTGGAGCCAAAGCAGCGTCTCTAAGGTAAGCAGTGCTTCTTAAGGAAAACATAGTTCAGGGCAACAAACACAGTGAGCTGCTGTCTACCATTCCTGCGCTGAAAAGTGCTGTGTATCTTCCTAAGTGAAAATAAAGAGTTGAAGAAAAGTGGAAATAAAGAGTTGAAGAAGACATACACCAGAGGAGCAGACCTGAGCATCTCAAATGTTTGCAGTGTTGAGTGACCAGTTCCTGGGCAGCACCCGAGGCTGCTGCATGTGGCCTGAAATGGAGCATCACCTCTTTCTGCAGAAGGCAACAGCTGCAGGGTGACAGAGAGCAGGGCCAAGGAGCTGGCTGTTTCCTGGAGGCAGCAGCCAACACAGGCTCTCGTGCTACACACTGAAGTGCTGCTGGTCAGGTAAAGGGGTAATTTCAGAGAGGGAGACCAAGGCATCCAGCAGCTACCGGAGACCTGCCAGGAGCCTGGGCTGACGGGGAAGCAAGCAAGCAGAGGGCTGGCAGGGCAGCGTGCAGTGTTCGCTTTTGGGCATCTCCCCTGTTTTGTTAGCTAATGCTGCCACAGTGGTAGGATGGATTTGGTGATCTCTTCTGAAATTACTCTTCTAGATAAGAATAGAAGACCTTTTTTTGGGAAAGAAGGCCAAATGGGCAAAGAATAAACCCATTTTATTTCTTTTTAAATTTATATACTATATGTATTTAAACAGAAAGTTTCCTTACATGTCAGAAACCTTTTAACTTCTTTATTTTCATCTCAGTAAATACTATGCATTTTCATCATAAATAAACTTTTTTAAAAGTTATTTTCTGCAGTGTTTAGTATGTCTCCCAGTTGCAATAGTAATTTAGACATTCGTATATAATGCAACAGAAAAGGATGTTCTCTTAGGTACTCTGCATAGCTATTCCACCAAATAAATGTTTCCATTAATGTATGTTTTTATCCCCACTCAACTACTATTCCTCTCTATTCTCCCAGTCCCATATTCTCTTGTCACCCCAGATTCAGTCCAGCTCTTGCTAACAGGATTCTGGTTAGAAGGTGCACTACAAGTTTAGATTTCTTAAATTTAGTGGGATTTAAACCTATGCTTTTATTTTGGATTAGACATATTGCCCCGAATGGGGGTAAAAACCTGGTTGTTTATACAGGAAGGGGTGCACTTCATGGGTCCTGGTTTGCGTCACCAGGCACCAGTGCTGCAGGCAGCACTGCAAGTCGCCTTTTCTCCTCTCCCACCTGTGACTAGAGCATTTGCAGCTTTGCAGCTTTCAAAATGGAGTGTGTGTGTGGGGGAAACATGCAGCCCCAGTACCAGCCTATTCTGGGGTCTTGCCAGTTAATGTGCTGGTGGGGAAGCACTTGCTAACACAGCTGCTAGGAATACATTTGCAGCACCTACCTTGCTTTATGCTAGAGGTGGGCAATCAGCCTAAAGACAACCTCTGCTTTTAGCCGACCCAGCTGCTCTTTTTCAGCCTCATTGATTCCCATCACCCCCATGAAGGTGGGGGGGGTCACTGCTTGATGCTCCCCACCCCACAGCCTGCCATGACAGCAGCTAGAGGATAGGGGTGGGAGGAATTTGGAGGCTGAAACGCACCTTTCCTGCATGAATGCAGTGAAGGTCCCCCCCTCCCTCCATGGGTTTCCTCCCTATGCATTATATGGGGTTTCACTTTTTTGTCTCTCCTCCCAAGAGGACCCACTCGCCACCTCAGAAAATCTAATTTTGCACCTGCCACAACTCCTGCTGTTGGAAAGTTAGTGAGGTGTGAAACGAGTCTGAGGCCAGCATGAAAGCAGACAGGTGCCTCCTGGTGACTTCTGCCATGATGCCAAGCTCTTGAAGCAATGAACGGAGGTGTCCTCACTTATTTGATTGGCACAGAAATCCTCCTTCAGTCTGTAGGCTGTCACACACAAGTATTATAGGCCTGATGGCAGCAGCCAAATGCCAGCTTAAACCCCTTTTCCCCTTCACTGAAGGCAAGGGACCAGGTCACTGAGTGGGGCTTGCAGCTCCGTGACCGGTGGCAAGTGTGGGAGCATTTACTATAGCTGCAGTAAAATATACCCATGAGTGAGCAAATGAATCTGAAGACTTTTGGACGAAGGCCCCAGCATATTTTTGTAGCTCTAATGGAGACTGAAAGCAGCTATCCCAGTTGAGGTGGCCAATTTCTAGACAGCTATGAGCTGTTGCTTCTCTTACATGACCTGGACCACTTTGAGGAAGCTGGATCCAGTGGCAGAGAAACAAGCCTGTTTGGCTGACTGAAAGTAAAATTCAGTCCAAAAGCATCATCATCAGCATTTTCCTTGGTCCTCACTAACGAATTCAGCACTGAACAAACTTCTAAGAATCAGCCAGGAGCCAAAAGAGAAAAGGGAAAATTAAAATAAAAAAAAAAATTTCTAGGAATTTTTTGTTTCCTATGTAGTCTGGCACTATGGCTTTGTGAAAAGAAAAGGCCCCTGCTAGGACCTGAAGCAAACATTTCACTGGGTTTGATCTCTTTATTCCCACCTAATGTTGAAGTATCTCTAAACTCAATTTTAAGGCCTTGATGAGAAATATAAGGATTTTGATTTTGAACTTACAGTGGCAGCTAGACGGCAGGTATATTTTCAAGTCTCTGAGCACATGTAAGCCTCCAGAAGATAAAAATATTTTGTGTTTCCCCGGTTCCCACAGCATGAACTAATTTGTACTGGATTTCCTATCCTGCAGATTCCTCCTGCTCCATGTCAGCGATGGAGGATATTATTCACCTTCCTTGTTGACTCCCGCACACACACGAGGGGCAGCCTCAGCTTTTATTAATATGTGGTGACCTGTTTGAAGTTTCTGATTCTCGAAACATAGCTGCAAATGTGAGAGGCTGTCTTTAATGAGCTTGTGGCTGGGAATGATAAGGGATACTTCCTGTAGGTTTCAGCTCCATCTATTGTTTTTGGTAACAATGGAGAAAAATGAAATGTGTTTTCTAAATCAGCAATTTTATGACACAATTAGTTTGCATTCCCTAATAAGGAAGCATTACAGAGTACCAAAACTTATAATGGAGAAAGGATTTGAGCAAACAGGATAAAAATTAAGACTAGTACATCAGTAATTGCAGCTCATTGAGCTACACTGAATGCATTTAAATTTAATTGTTTGTTTGGTAGGCCGATTTTCTTCATCACACATGTAGAAGCCTCGATTGACACCACCTTCCTCCCCCATACAAAGGCATGCACCGTCACGAGCATGAAACCCTTGCTCTCACATGCAGCAAGATCCTCCTTCACTGCAGAAGTCCCCAGCTCCCCGCTTTGGAGTTGACCTGTGCCGTCCCTTCCCTAACAGCAACAGCTGGCACAACAAACATCCTCCTACTCCTGCCAGGACAAGGCAGGAGCAAACAACAGCTGTCCCAGGGAAGGGAAGGGAAGAAAAGCAGCAGGAGGGATGGCCGACCCGGCCCCTATTCCAAGCACCTGCAATGCTCCTCTGTGGTTGTAAGTATGCCAGGTCAGCTTCAGGAAAATCGAATTTGCTGATTTCAAAGTCTTTGCTCCTTATCTCCACCCTCCCCAGCTTCTTTCCCTTCAGCAGGTTCTGGCTTGATGTAATGCAGGGCTCTGTCCCAGGAAACATATTTTCAAGCTGCTGCAGGGCACACACTGTGCCTCGGTGCAAAACTGAAGCCTGTTGCTCCCAGGGCAGCTGAGACTGTGACTCATGGAACCTGAGAGGTCTTCAAGGACCCATGTGGCCTCTGCTTTGACTGTCAGATGCAACAGAACCTGGGGAGCTTTGACCACCAGCAGGGACCTGCCACCTCTTGGCCAAAGCCCAGACACAGGCTTGCACTGAACTGCAGTTATGCAGGACAAATTGCAACCCAAACACTTCCCTCGGCCTCCTCTTCACTGTCACCATTACTTTACTTGACTCAGACTTGGCTGGTTGTACAAAATGGTTGGATTAGCAATAAGCCATTTCTCTTAGGCTGAGTTGTAGCTTGTAGCTACCTTCACCCTTGTCTTGTTTGATAAAGTATCATTTTCTTTCATCTTCCTCTACCCTGTCAGGCCAGATAAGTGCGAGTTTAAAGCTCAAGTGCTAATCAACTGACATTGCAACAGTTTTGTGGATAAGAATCACATTAGCTGTGTAAAAGCTGCCGACGCTCGTTGGCTAGATTTCTGTCCTTGAAGAGGGAGCCATGGCCTGGAGAGTGGTCTGAAATAGCTGTCCTGGAATAAAATGAAATCTCTTTCTAGAAGTGCCCGTCTCTCCCCAGGTGACAAGATTAACCCAGACACCTACATTTTAGACTGTTCAATTTACATGATCTGTATCCCAACCTTTGTGACTTACTCCAGAAAGGCAAGTCTTAACTCATGGCTATTTTAATGAGTTAAACTCATTACTGCCATTGCTGAGCATATATTCAGCATGTAGCTTCCCAAAACTGGCCTTGGCATACTCAGTATATGAAACTGAATTATTTTAGAGTGAAGTTTAGATGAAATCTGATAACAGATGAGTACAAAAGTGATTTTCTTCCTCACCATTTCTCATAAAGAGATATAACTATTTCATTTCTGTAGGTGTACGGGTTAGAACAATTGAAAACATGAGTCCAAGGTAGTACCAGTTGGTGGAACTGATGCTCTAGCCCATTAAGTCTGGGGTATTGCTAGCTATGCATACCGATCTTTCAAATGAAATGTGGCAGAATTAGAGCATGGAGCAAGAAAGTAACACGGTATTTTTATTCCTTAACACTTTTACCTGGAGGTCCTACTGCCAGTCTCATGCATCTAGAAATCCTAAATGTGAGGAGTACTAAGAGATTGTTTTAAAAATCAGATTATTTCTTAAATACTTGCTTTATGGGTTGTCATTCATTGAGATTCATATCTTCAAACCTTTTTCTGCAACTATGGGGATGAAAAGCTTTCTCTTAAAAGCAAAAAAAGGGAAAGAAGAAAGTTTAAATTATAATCAAAAGGAACCAATTAATGTAATTAAAAAAGGATCTGAGGTGATCTGGAGTTGGTGATTTAGGCTGCTAGCTCAATGTTTCCAGATCAACAGGAAAAGCCAGAAGGAAGGTGAGCATTTATTAAATGTAAAATGACATTTTTAAAAGTAGTTTGGAATGTCAAACTTGTGGAAACTAGGAGATAATAGCATGAAAATCACTATCCTTCTGCACAAACATTCTGGGAAAGTTTGCTCTTTAACTATATAACCATATTCCCCCTTTTTCCTTGCCTCAGTTGGAGGGTGGCTATTGCTAGTCTACCTCGGCTTTACTTGTCTGTATTGATGTGAAGGACTGCTAATGCCAATTGTGTGTGCTATAAAACCAAGTTTTGTTGATACTGCTCATCGAAGCAGGAGCTGTGTTTATGCACTGCCAGCCCCACAGCTCCATTTATTTTGTATCTGCACATTAGCCTAGCCACAGTTCTGGCTCAGTATTTATTGATAACCAGACTCAAACATTTGCAAGGGGGTGAGCCTGGAGTACACTTGACCTCACCTGTGCCCCATCCTTCTGAAACCCAGACAAGGGAGAGGCACTGGAATAAAGGCTTGGGAACTCAGCTACATCTGTGCCTGACTATGGGCTGGTGTGTGGGTGCATCTGGGCTTGAGCACAAGTCCAACTGTAGACAAAATGCAAAAATTTGTCCAGCAGTTGCTGTCACGCATGTAGGGTTTGGAAGCTGTGGTGATGTGGAGCTACCCACCAGGTGGTGCCATGCAAGCATGAGAGTTACCATCACTGGTTTGCAGTGGTAAATCCAGCAAGGACCTTGTGCTCCTCCAAACTCTGTAGAAATCTGAGTTATTCCACATATAAGCACTCTTTTTTTAGTTGTAGTGGAAATCAACCCTAGGAGACAATTCTTGCAACTGTGTTGCTAACCTGCTCTTTGGACCTGTATTCTATTTTTCAAGAAACAACATAAAGTAAACATGAAGGAAAGAACAAGACAGAAATTATTGATGTAATTCTTATATTTTTGACACTATCTCCACTAACTTTTCTTTCCCTCAGTGTTGAAAAGCATGCATTCAGTCCTGAGATAAAAGTTTCAGTTGATGTTTCAGTGTTGAAAAGATTGTGCTTATCAGCAATGAGCAGGAAAACTGGTGTTATAATAATGAAAAAGTTTTGGGTTTTGGTCAGCAGATATCAAGGCTGACAGCACACCGTTTGGGATGGAAATATGTATATCTGCTGTCCTAGAGCTCTGATATCCAGTAGTATTCTCTCTTTCTTCCTCTTGTCCTCACAATTACTTTTACTAGCATGCCCTTTCCCCTACACATATTTTAGCAATCTTTTTTAGACAGTAAAAAACTTATCTTCATCCCTTGGACTTCCATCTCCTTCCTGAACTCCCTAAGAAGGACAGTTTACTCATCTATACCGAGCATTTGACTTCCTTTTGTCCCTTTTCCATTTGACTCATTCCTACCAAGGTATCTACTATGTCTGACTTCCCCTTCTGGATAAAGCTCATCCGCAGGGCTGAGGAGCCGCAAGCAGCAGAAAAATCTGGCACTTTTTGAGGCAGGAAATAAATAATGCAGTATAGTCAGAGGGTGAGAGGGATTCTCCATACATCCCACTTTTGGGGGGCTCTTTGGGCTGTTTGGTGCTTTGATGCAAGTGAGAGGAAGAGAGTTGGGAAAAAGTTGCTGAGACTTGATGCTCCACCCAGATAGCCCTGAAGTATAATTCAAAAAGCTTTAAAAAAATTATATGAAAAATCTTAAAGCCCAAGAAGCAATAGCCCACAATACAGTTATCAAAGTTCAGTACTGTGCAATGAACAGCTTCGAAGTGAGCCAGTCCTGTTCGCAAATGCTTCAAGGAATCAGCCCCTCATGCAAGGCATTAGGATAACATGAATATAGCCATTTCAAAGTATGATCCTAAAATGCCCAGCTAATGGGTGACAGTTTCCAGCTGTTGGAAACAAAACACCTGCACTTGGCTCGGATCTCCTGGGACATGCTCCCAGGCCTGGGGCTCAGCACA
Source organism: Morus bassanus (assembly GCA_031468815.1). Taxonomy (NCBI): domain Eukaryota; kingdom Metazoa; phylum Chordata; class Aves; order Suliformes; family Sulidae; genus Morus; species Morus bassanus. The sequence continues at coordinate 77,424,880 of CM062568.1, forward strand.
GACAGCTTGGCTTCACATCAGAGGAGATCCTTGGATGAAGGTGCCCAAGACTGGAGGACAGAGGGGCAAGGGCCCTCATCTCAGCTAGACAGAGAGCTGCCTTGGGTTGAGCGGGGTCATAGCAAAAGAGATGGTGCTGAGTCAGTTTTGGATTCCCGAGGCTGAGGCAGTGGCACCTGCTGAAAACCCCCATTGTTCATTTCCAGGGAATTGCTGCCGAGACAGGGCAGGAAGAACATGTTTAATGCCATGGCTTTGATGTGTGACTGAAATGGCAAGTTTCTGACCCCCAGATGGAGGGTTGTAACTGAAAGCTCATTCCCATATTACTGTTCTTGCAACAGTAATAAAGCACCTGAAACACCTCTGAAGAAAGGGACTTTTTTTCTCTGACTCAGACCAGATGTCTTTTCGTGTTAATGTCGTGGCTTCATGCTGATTTTATGCTGAACTTTAACCTCATAAATACAACACAGGCAAAAAATAGTGTTTGTATTTCCTTTCACTAGGCGTTCCTCACTAGTAAGGACTAGCTAACCATGAGTGGTTTTTCAGCTGTTTCACAAACAGATTTTGAAAAATGGACTTTGCATCACTTGCACGAGAAGGCAGAAGAAAAGGAAGCACTGAACTGCAAATTATTCATTGCTTTCCTTTTCCCTTCCTTGTGTTTTAGCAATGGGGTCCTTGACCTCTACAGCTAGCTCATGACTTGGCTATAAATTACAGCCAGGACCTTGATTTACTACCAAGTCAGTTCAACGCCCAACAGTTAAAAACTTCAGGCCGTCCTTACTTCTGAGGAGCTTCACTGGCACAGAACCAGTTTCAAGCTGTTTCAAGCAAGGACACATAAAAATCTGACAAGCTCAACATTCAATCAATTTATTTAAGGCAGGACTTATTTCCTACCACATACATAGAAAAGGTAGTTTCTGCCGCACATGCATACATGAGAGAATAGAAAACCAAGTCTGTTGGCTTTCATTTTATGTCATGGCTGCATTGCATTCTCAATCCATAAACGAAACTGCACTTACACTGTCAACAAAGCTTTTTTCTCCACATAGTATCTCACCAGAAACCAGACATTTTTAATTTTTACTTTGTTGTGCCTAGCTGAAGCTAAAACCCCTCTCCCTGTGAGGAACGGCCAAAAATAAAAGCCATTTAAATGGAGTCAGCCAGGCCCTACAGACCAGTTCCTTGACTCCATTAAGACTTTTATATTGACACGGTTTTGGCAAGGCAGCTGTTATTACACAGAAGACTTAGTCCAAATCACATCCTTATACTTGCCTGTGAATGGTGATGTAGTGATAAATAAATAAAAAAGAAAAAAGCTCCTCTGGTGAGAAGTGGAAAAACTCTACATTGTTCAGATTAGACCTTTTACCTGGGTGTAATTTGAGCTACATCACTGTCTGAAAAGACACTTTAATATCTGAAACAAGTGATGTGAAGCTCATTTGCCTGCTCATGCCAGTAATATCCTTAGCAATATTTTTAGTGCACTGAATTATCAAGTAGCGCATTGAAACTTCATATTAAAATACAGATAAGCCCCACTGTTATCAACTAACATTTCTGTTATGGTCTAACCACTGCCTGTAGAGAGAGATATTTCAAAATTTTCTGCCTTTATCCCCTCCCGAGAGCAGTAAGTCCATACCACACTACAAAAAGTCATTATCTTTGTGGCTGTATGATGTAAATGCAAATAAGGGTGATGTTCTCAACATTCAAGGCTTTTTCCTGCTCCAATCTATCCTACCTCATTACAGCTGTAGGGTCCTCTCTCTTCTCTACTGTGAAAGTCTTTTTTTTTTTTACATCCTGTTCTGAAAAGTTCAGCCACAGCCACAAGAGAACAACGTGCTTCTTGAAAAAGACTTGCGCAAAAATCAAGTTTTATTGTTCTAGGGAACAAAATGGTGAGCAGCAGAGTAAGCCTCCTTCCAGAGATGATCAGAAAGAGTTCTGAGGTTTCTGGGAAGTTTGGGCACTTTCGAGATTTGGGTTTGGTCTGAGTCAGAACAAAACTACACACACACACTTTTTTTTTTTTTTAAATTTCTCACAAACCAAATATTCCAAGAAATTTTGATGTTTCCTCAGACAAAACACACCTTGGGTGCTGCCCCTGTTCCAGGAGCTTGATGTTTCTGAAAGTTTAATGTTTATTTGGTGCAGCAAACCCTCAAGGGTTTTACTGAGTTACTCAGTATGTCAATTGCCTTCTGCACAGACAAATACATTGAAGCCTCTGCTCCCAGCATGGGCTCCTCAGGCCATGGACACACTGGCCCCTAAAGCTTTTTCACATTGCTGGCCCCATGCTCCAGACCCTGAGAGCCCTGGTTGGGACCCAGCGACTTTGTTGATAATGCAATATGTTTCCAAGAAAACAGTCTAAGTAAACCAACAGCATTTCTCAGTGATATTCACAGGAAAAATTCAGACCAGCTCTGCTGCTCAGTCCACATTCTCCAAGACCCTGAGTGCAGCCCCCAGCTCTGCCGCCCTTCCCCGCTCCTCAGGGCCAGGCTGCCCCTGCTCAGGCCAGCCCTGCTGCAGCTTGGCTGCGTAACCCGGGATCACACTGCTGGGAAAGAGCTGGGGCAGAAAGAGCTGGGAGTTTACTAGGGCAGCTTTACATCTCCCATTTTCTTGGGAACTACATTTGTGACCAGATCCTCAGCCTTGGTCCTTGCCTGAGCTGCACTGCATTCTGTTTGTGCCCACCCTCCTACCTGCTGACCATCATCTACTGCTCCCCGCTGGACTTTGCACCAGCCCCATCACTATGGCCTTGCCGTGCAGTTGCAGGGCTCTGAGCTGGCCCTGGTCACCATCCCTGTCCCATCCCTGCTCCCTCACTGGGTGCTGCTGGAGGGACCTTGGTCGGGGAGGGCATGGCCCTGCTGGCCTCACGGCCACCCTTGGCTCCTGGCTTGCGCCCATGGGGCAGCCCACCCCCACAGCCCCGGTGACATCCTTATGGGACAATGTCAGCAGAAAGGGTGCTTTTCTGCTCGCTTCTCAGCTACTCTAATTTGTCTACATACTTGATTTTACAGGCTCCAGTAATTTCCTAAATAAAAGTCAGGGCACAAAACTGAGATAAACAATCAGAATACAGCTACTATGTGTGTGTGTGTGTGTGTGTGTGTGAAGGTGCAAGCACTTGATCAAAAGAGCACAACTGACCAGAAAAGCAAGTATTTTGGAGATTTCTCATTAGGAGTTATCCTTTCAGTAGAGAGGTACAGGCTATGGTGTTGAACTCCCTGGCTATGGTGTCATAACAAACAGAAGTGGAGAGGAAAACTATAAGACTTCAGGCTCTGTTTTAATCCTTTAATGGGACTTTCTACAGAGGATATCAATTCCCTTACAAAACATGTCAACCTTCTCAAAAAAAGTCATATAGAAACTGGTGAAAACCACGGTACTTTTCCAGTGGCTCCCTGGGGTTTATCCTAAGCAGTCAAGTAATTGCCCTATGAGGAAAACAGTGGAGGGAAGACAGAAACCAGACTTCTTCACACTAACTATTCCACAGAAAAAAAAAAAAAAACAAAAACAAAAACACCCACAACCAGCAAAAAACCCACTTCTGTAATGGCCTTTCTCTGTGGAAAGAACTTTTTGCCTCATTATAATTGATGGGCAATATGTATGTATGTATGAAATACTTGAAAAGCTCTATATATTGCCAACCTGAGTATTCATAAACTCTGAATGCAGTAAGTGAGTATTAATTCGATGACATCTTCACCAGCCTTGCACAAATGTGCAGACGCTTCTTCACAGTGTCTAAAGTCACAGATGTCTGTCCAGGACAGTGAAAGCTTTCTGCAGAAAAGTCCATTTTCTCCCCACGTTTACCAGCTGGCCATGGTGTGTTGACAACAGTCCAGGTCACCTTCCTCCGCTCCACTGTCCCTCCAGCATCCACATCTCACCCACCTTCCCTCACTCTCATGATGCCAGTTTCACTTTCCCTCTCGGCAGCTCATTGAACACATGTACATGCAGATGGACAAGAACAGTCCCTCTTCCTGCAGCAAACCCATGAAGCACAAGTAAAATAAACTGAGCAGTTATCTGACTTTTAGTTTTTGTTGTTACGGAGTCCCTATCCTACTCAATCCTGCTGTTGCAGGCACCTCACCGATGTTTCACACTAGTAGGTCTTTGAAAGGGATGCTGAGTAAAATGTTTCTTTATGAAGCCTAAGTGACTTCAGAAGGCAAAATCTGACTTGGGCTCTTAAACCACGTAAGCAGTTCTGAAAACTTCAGCATTTTCCTAAGATGGATATGTGTATGTAAAGTACTTAGCATCATAAAGCACGAGTGGAAATACACAACTGAGTGAGAGCTAAATACATAGTTGGCTAAATAAATTAACTAGATCAGTAGTTATAATATGGAAGCCCTGTTTTCAGAAAAGAGCCATTGCCTTAAACAGGGAAGTTTTTCACACCTTTATTTAACCATGGTCAGGCCTGAATTCCATACAGACATTTTCAATAAAATGTGGCTTGTTATAGTACTCAGTTCGACATAGTTTTACATAATTATACAGCTAATATGGCAAAATAAAAGCATATTACTTATGATCCATGGGACTTTGGGAAATTTATAAATCAAATATTCATCTGGGAGGTTTTACTCTTCTGGAATTTGTCTCACTGACAGACAAAGTAAAGGTAGACCAAAACCTGTATAACTATAACTAACTATAGCCTTGTATAACTCAAAATGCAATATAAGAAATAGCAATCACAGTTTCACAAAACAAATAGGGCTGGATGGGGTCATCTTTGTTCATATCTTTTCCCTATGGCAAAATCAGTTCAATTTCTGACATAAAATGTCTATCTAACATCTCCTTAGAAAGAATGATGGGGAGTATAATTTCCTCAGGCAATTTGTTCAAGTGCCACCTTTAAATTAGAAAAAAGAAAAAATCTTCCAGATGTGACTCTTCTTTACTCAGTCTGGAGCCTGGGACTCCTGTCTTACCTACCCTGAAAACAGAGAATGAGCTTATTCCTACACAAGCCCTCCAAACACTCTTCTTCTCCAGGCTAGACAAGTTCAATCTCTTCAAACTACAAAGACTGAACAAATATTACCACAAACCTAACACTCCTGTCAGTCAAACAAACTGTGAAAAGAGTTACTTCTGCTCCTAATGACTTTATAAATTATTAATAAAGAAATTATTTTCTTACCTGATTTTTAACACACATTTAATTTCTTCAGTCTTTTTTCACTGAATGCATTTCTGCTGTAGAATGCCAATAAAAACATGTGTTATATTGTAACACCTACTTCCTCTTTTTGTTTCTTTTAATCACTGACAAAGCTATTTTAGAATATTTGCTAAAAGGATACATGTTTTTTCCCCAATTCAAAAATCTATTTTTGGAAGATGCACCCATTACTCATGGAGCACTGTATGACTGTTTCACTCACCTTGCATCACAAATGCTGGAGTCACAGCCAGAGGTATTTTTCCAGAAGGGACATACAGTTTTTCAATGCTGACATTCCAATGTATATCCACCTATTCTTTAAAGCAAGGAAAATTGCAAAGAATTTATTAAAATATTAAGTGCAATCCAAGGAGAAGAGGAATACAAGTATGAGGGAAGCAATGTGCTTGTTTCCATGTTACTAGCCTGATCTGTCTCTGTCATTCACCTATAAGATTAATTTTTCATAGTTGAAAAAAATAGGTAACCTGTTTCAATAGTGCTACTTATTTGAGATTAGCCACATGAGGATGCCCTGAACTGTACCAAGACTTATGCTCTGCAGCTGGTCAGACAGATGTCCAGCGCAAGGTGGCTCCAATACGACACAGTGCAGTAGTCTTCAAACTTCTCTGATCATGCACTCCTAACAGTAAAAAATTTTTGCACCGCCCCCAATATATGTGTGTTTATTTATAAATAAGTTATATACATGTACTACTGTATTAATATATTATGTACATTATAAAACCTAAAAAAAGTAGAAATTAAAAAGGATGAGACACAGATGAAATAAACACTATTTTAAAAACTCATATTTTCATTTTATTTATTCATGGTACAAAAATTTTTTCTTCCTGCACTCCAGTGGATTGTCTTGCATACTCACTGGGGTGTGTGCACCCTGCTTTGGAGACAACTGACATAGGCATCACATTAGGTGATGCCAACAGTGGCTACAGAATCCTTAGCAGACCTCTGTTTTCCCTGTAATATCCATTCCCATGCTAAGGCTTCTTCCTAAAAGATAGCTTTTGCATTTGTTTTACTTGTTCATTAAACCAGAGAACTTGTCTGCATTAGCAGTAGTGCCCCATGCTGATCACACCAGGTAGGAATCAATCCTGACCGGGGCAAACGTCTGGGTTTGGGAACAGGATGTCCTCTTGAAGATCTAGCTGGGATGCTGAAAGAAATTATTTACCTCAGCTATTCATATGGTCCTTAGCAGATTGATCCTTTAACGTAAGCTCCCCTAAAAGAGCTTAATACATTAAGCAGTAGAAGATAGCAGCAAAATAGATTGGGGTAGTAATATACATAAAAGCTTTCACAGTAAAAATGGAAAACAATTATATACGTCCAGCTTGGCTTTGCTCATGTTAATAGGAAATACAACAACCTGAAAGAATCAGAGCTGAGAAGATTCAGAAGTGAGAAGTAAGCTGGGGCTTTCCAAGAAGTAGAAGTCAGAAAGTATGATGATTAAAATCAGTAGATATTCAGAGTTCTTTATATAGAATAGAAAACTGTGTGTTAGTTTTAGGTGTATTACTCCTGATAACAATTACAAATGCTTGATAAAAATAGTAGTAATAATAATAATTTGCCCTAATTAATACAATTCTGATTTAGTAAAAGAGGTACTTTTCTTGGCGATATGTCCCTCTTTCTTTCATTGGGCTGCTGTCTATGTTACAGTTACATAACTCCTCAAGACCCTCTTGGAAGTTTAGTCTCTCAATTTAAGTTACATTTGGTTTTTCCTCTATTAGGCTGTTCTCCTGTTAGTGATCTTCAAGGTAAAACTTCAGTTTTGAATATTAATATTTGTTTTCTTGCTTGGTCATTATCTATATAAGCTAAATTTTATACTATTGTTATCTATGAATTCTTGGTGTATTGCCTGTATTTCATTACTTTTCACTTTCTTGTTGTACTTCTTGTATCATAAGTCAGATACAGCTCTTTTCACCTGTGGCTGTGAGAGCCCAGTTACTCTGGGTCACACTGCTTGAATTCTTGTGGTTTTTAGATTATAAATGGAGGTCAACAAAGAGAGTGACACTCTCTATATACAGAAGCCTTCCTAAAAGACACTGCTCTATACAAGAAATTTTCTTTGCTTTTGTGCAACATCAAAATTTGCAGCCAGTTTCCTGCACAGAGAAGTGGTGAGAGGGAGATGGAGAAAGAACCAGCTAAGTTTTGTCTTTCTGCTGTTTCTCATATCTACTGTAAACTAGTGCACAATTTAATTAAAGTGATTCTGAATCTGGCAGCAGCGCAGATCCCAAAGTCATGCACAGAGCATTGACCTCAATTGCTCCATACACAGTTTAGTGAACTTTTTGTGTCAAGAGTTACAAATGATCTCTTGTAAGTGTTGGCTGCAGCAGACTAAAATGGGGCATTTGCCCCCAGCTCCTGCATAGTTAAATAAGTTGGGCTGTTCATGAGGCCAGCAGAGGTGTAAACAAGTATCAATTTTTCCTGCCCCTGCTTGCAACATTTTATCTCCAGCAGAGGAGACAGCTAGGTGCGGCTGATAATATTTTAAGCCGAGGTAGTGAGTTCTGCCTGACTCTGGCTGGGAAATCAGTTAACCATCTGCCCACTGCCAGGAGGCAGCTGGGGGAAAGAGAAGGCATGGGGCAAGACTCTCCATTACCACCGATAAAATCAATTGGGTCAGCTAGGCTAGAGCTGGCTGACTGGCCTTTGCCTCCTGCATGAGAGAGCACTCATAGGAAGTGGTTTGCTAACAGATCAGGAGACATGGTTTTCCTTGACCAGCATCACTGAATTCAGCAGAGGATGCCTAGACCCGGTCTAAAATAAAATACCTGAAAAAGAGATGAAGCCGATGTGAAAATAATCAAAAACCACTGTGTATGCAAATGAAAATTTCCCCAAGTACTTCTTACAAGTAGCGTCACACAGACTTGGAGCTCAGCATCACACAGGCTGTAAAATATCACCCACTGATTCATGCCTTGAGGTCAGTAACTGCTGGCTGAGCAACAGTCCTTTGAGAAAGTCCTTCACAATAAATTTTGTGTACTAGATACTAAAAACAATTTCCTTTCTTTTTTAAATTCATCAGTTGGAACAGCAGTAAACACTATCACATTTCTGGTGCTCAGAGCCTGCAGTGAAAGGTAGAGTTTGGCTAGAAACCAAACACCTCAGGTCCATAACAGTGAACAGTTGCTCTGTGTTAAGAATATTCTGGTTTAACTATGTTGTAAAAATGCACCCTGACTATTTTTGTTATGGGCTTGTTTCCCTTCAGGCTGAGATAGGAAACGAGCTTAGGCTTCCCTCCTCACCCAAGAGAGCCTATGATTCGTGAAGCTCCTGTGATCCTCCCATCACAAGGATCCTAAGGAAAAAAGCAACAGTTTGATCCTTGAGACACAGAGCTTCAGCACTTGCCTCCTGCAGAGAGCTGAGATGAAGACCCAAAATCCATACCTGACTTCAGTTTTGACCAGTTTCAGCTCCTTCCAACTGGCTTTTTAGAACCTCACCTAAGGTGTTTGACTCCCTCCATGCACTGTATGCAGGTGTGCCCATATGGAGCAATGGCTTTACACTTAAAATTTAAGCATCACCATGCTTAATTCCATTAGCTGGAAAGGCTTTATGCAGAAGTTTTGACAGGGAGGGCAATTCAATTTCAGTCTCTTGGACAAGTATTTCAACTACCAAATTGCTTTCTTCTATGTACTGTGGAGAGTTACTATCAGCTGTCATGCACTTGGACTTGGCAGGCCTCATGAGTTTATTCTTACAAGGATGGTGCTTTACTCTCAAACTGATGTGCCATATCTCTAAACTCACTGTTCTAGTAAGAACATGCGAGACTGTTAGTGAAAGACAAGCAGAGCACAAAAAGGGAGTGCTGAGCTGAGAGTCAGGGAAACTGCAAACATTTGCCTAAAACTTTATGCTTTTCTGCAAGCTTGTGATCAGCAGAACTTGCTTAAAAAGAGTCATGGTCCCTGATAAATTGGTTGAGATTACAGGAACAACATCCCTCTTTGTAAAGAAAATTGGGGTAGCCCAGGTCTGTAGGGAAGGCTGATAAAGTTGTAGATAATCACTGACATAGAATCTAAATTCTTCAGGTCCTCTTGCAATACCATAATCGACTATATACAATGAGCCATATATATGTAAAATATTCAAACACATAATCAGAAGGAAAGAAACATGAAAAAATCCAGCCCTTAGCTCAATAAGCAAAGACTTTCTAAAGGAGGTAACAAGTGCTCCAGAATGCTAGCAAGCTTATGGAGCCAGAGAAAGATCACTGAAATCTAGTGGAGATATCCATTCATTATACCACCTGTGTTTACCAGCAAAGGGTAAAGTGGGCAACTGAAGCACAGACAAAAAGTTTTTAGTCTTTGCAGCTTTGCCCAGACAGATTTATTTCCTACAAAGTCTTTTAAACAAAACAATCTGGCTGTTATCATGACTTCCTCTTTTTACAGGTCAAAGGATCTTGCAATCATGACATTTTCTCTTTCTAAGTCATGTCCCATTGTGCTCATTTTGGCTGGAAAAAAGTTAATATTCTCCACAGTAGCTAGTATGGGACTATGTTTTGGATTTGTGCTGGAAACAGTGTTGAGAACACAGGGATGTTTTCGTTACTGCTGAGCAGTGCTTACACAGAGTCAAGGCCTTCCTACTCCTCACCCCAACCCACCAGTGAGGAGGCTGGGGGTGCACAAGGAGCTGGGAGGGACCACAGCTGGGACAGCTGATCCCAACTGACCAAAGGGATATTCCATACCATACGACATCATGCTCAGCATATAAAGCTGGGGGAAAGCTAGCTGGGGGGAGGGCATGGCTTGGGGACGGGCTGGGCATCGGTCTGTGGGTGGTGAGCAATTGTTTTCATTTGCATCAGTTGTCTTTCTTGGGTTTTACTTCTCTCTCTTTTTGTTATTTTCATTTTCATTACAATGTAATATTATTATTATAATTTTATTTTATTTCAATTATTAAACTGTTCTTATCTCAACCCAGGAGTTTTCTCACTTTTACTCTTCTGATTCTCTCCCCCATCCCACCATGGGGGAGTGAGCGAGCGGCTGTGTGGTGCTTAGTTGCTGGCTGGGATTAAACCATGACATTTACGACTCATAATTAGGTCCCCCTGCGCTAACCTAAATAAATTTTCTCTTCCTTCAGTGCAAAGCTTGCTTCATGTGGTTATTTCAGACCAAATTAGAAGAGAGACAACAATTAGACTGTAGCATACGTAGATGAAGTTACAGTTTAGTTAGAATTCATTACTTCTTTTATAATTAAAATTACTTAGTAAGAATCCTTTTATTCTCTCCCTACTTGCAGAAAACTGTCACTTTATCCTTCAAAAGGGACTGTCATTATATCAGAGATTATCACTGCCCAAAGATATGAAATATAAGGCAACCTATAATAACTTCCTTCTTATTCTGGCTCCTCTTCCCATCATGTCTATAATATTACTGCAAACAGAATAGGAAAGTGCAGGTTAAATAGAAAACTAATGAAAAAAGGCTTATTCAATTCAGTCACTGCAGAATCACTAGTTAGGAAAAGTAGCTCACCTGTAGTGATGTTGTGGGTCTTGCAGCCAGAATACTGGAAACTCCCAGGATTTATGTGAGTATTTAGACATAGGCAGAATAAGTAAATCCTACAGTGAGATGATGTGTCAGATTTTCCTGTGGTGCAGATCAAGACAAACTACACTCTACCTGAAGCTGATGTCACAAGAACAGAGTTATTAGCCTTATTTCTCCTTACTTTTACATTTTCTGCCACTTCCTAATAACACATCATTTCTTACTCAGGTTAGTTTTTACAACACTCACGTCTTCTTTCATAGTTTTGTCCCATGATAAAGATGGCTAACAATTAATGATTGATAGGCTTCAGTATATTACTGACTGCTGCAGAAGTTGTTGCTTGGACATGCAACAGCTGATTTCTAATACTCTATCATACAAACCTTGCAGAAATGCCTTCATTTATTTGTCACAGGGATCGGCATTGTTTTTAAAATGTTAGATACCCATATTATTTTTCATTTTGATTATACACTTCAAAGTAAGCTGCAAAATGAAAATACATGCCTCTGCCTAGCATCTTTCAGGTCTAGTCTGCTTGATAAAGTCAGTAAGAAACAGTGCACAGATAGGCAAGCGTTTTGCCCAAAGTCATGTGAGAATCAGTAGCAGAACAAGGAACAGAAGCAAAGCTGCTGCTTTAACCATAGGTTGTGGTTTAACCCAGCAGACAGCTAAACACCACACAGCCATTCACTCACTCTCCCCCACGGTGGGATGTGGGAGAGAATTGGAAAAAAAAATCCAGTAAAATTCATGGGTTGAGAATAAATGCACTTTATTAGGACAGAAGAGGAAGGGATTATGATGATGATGATAATAACAATAATAATAATGATAGAAGAATATACAAAAAAGTAATGCACATTTTAATTGCTCCCCACCTGTCAATTGATACCCAGCCAGTTCCCAAGCACTGGGCACCGCCCCCCCCGCCAACTCCCCCGGTTTATATACTGAGCATGACGTCATATGGCATGGAATATCCCTTTGGCCAGTTGGGGTCAGCTGTCCCGGCTGTGTCCCCTCCCAGCTTCTTGCTGGCAGAGCATGGGAAGCTGAAAAAAGTCCTTGACTAGTGTAAGCACGGTTTAGCAACAACGAAAACCTCAGCATGTTGCCAACATTATTCTCATCCTAAATCCAAAACACAGCACTGTACCAGCTACTAGGAAGAAAATTAACTCTATCCCAGCTGAAACCAGGACAGTATCCACCCCTTATTCTATATCATCTACGTCATGCCCAGGTCCCACATTTTTCAGTACATCCCGATTCATCACCACCACCTTTCCTGCCTTTTGATATATACACAGATAACATTCCTTTAGCCTATGGTTTCATTCTTCATTAATCTGGGTGATTCTTACTGTAATACCATTGATATGGCATACAGCCACCATAAAAGTGATCACATACAGTATTATGTAGCAATTAACATCATACCATTCAATTCATTGGCTATTTTCACCCCAACTCAAATCCCCTTGAGGCACACATTGAACTCCTCCATCCTCCCGCATCACCCACCAAGTGCACCCAGGTCCTTGAGCAAAAGGAATCCCATGAATGGGTTTGCCTTTACCCGAGGCAGGAATAACCCAGACTGTTTTCCCCAGCCTATTTTTGGTGTGCACTACGGGGACTTTATCCCCCTCTACAGTACGTAAAAGTTTTGATGGAGCAGGGCCAGCTTGATTGGCAGATCCCCCAGCATTGACTAACCAGCTGGCCTCTGCTAAATGTGTATCCCAGTGTTTGAATGTCCCACCACCCATCGCTCTCAGTGTAGTCTTCAGTACCGTTCAATATTCCCGGAGGATGGTGCATGATAGGAGATGTGATACACCCACTCAATGCCATGCTCTCTGGCCCAGGTGTCTCTGAGGTTGTTTCAGAAATGAGTCCCATCGTCTGATTCAGTTCTTTCTGGGGTGCTGTGTTGCCATAAGACTTGTTTTTCAAGGCCCAGGATAGTGTGCTGGGCGGTGGAAGGGGGCATGGGGCACGGGATATGTTTCCAGCCATCCGGTGGTTGCTTCCACCATTGTAAGCACATAGCGCTTGCCTTGGTCGTTTGTGGCAGTGTGATATAATCAATCTGCCAGGCCTCCCCATATTTATACTTCAGCCATCGTCCTCCATACCACAGAGGCTTTACCCGCTTGGCTTGCTTGATTGCAGTGCATGTTTCACATTCATGGGTAACATGTGCAATAGTGTCCATGGTCAAGTCCCTCCCCCGATCACGAGCCCATCTGTATGTTGCATCTCTTCCTTGATGTCCTGAGGTGTCATGGGCCCACCGAGCTATAAATAATTCACCCTTCTGTTGCCAGTCCAGATCCACCTGAGCCCTTCAATCTTAGCAGCCTGATCCGCCTGCTGGTTGTTTTGATGTTCTTCAGTGGCCTGACTCTTGTGTACGTGAGCGTCTACGTGACGTACTTTCACAACCATGTTCTCTACCCAGGCAGCAATATCTTGCCACAATGCAGCAGCCCAGATGGGTTTGCCTCTGCACTGCCAGTTGTTCTGCTTCCATTGCTGTAACCACCCCCACAGGGCATTTGCCACCATCCGTGAGTCAGTATGGAGATAGAGCATGGGCCACTTTTCTTTTTCAGCAATGTCTAAAGCCAGCTGGATGGACTTTAATTCTGCAAACTGACTCGATTCACCTTCTGCTTCAGCAGTTTCTGTGACTTGCCGTATAGGACTCCATACAGAAGCCTTCCATCTCTGATGCTTTCCCACAAGACAGCAGGACCCATCAGTGAACCGGGCATATTGCTTCTCATTTACTGGTAGTTTATTACACAGTGGGGCCTCTTCTGCACGTGTCACCTCCTCCTCTGGCGATATTCTGAAATCTTTGCCTTCTGGCCAGTCCGTGATCACTGCCAAGATTCCTGGGTGACTGGGGTTTCCTATTCGAGCCTGTGGGGTGATCAGTGCGACCCACTTACTCCACGTAGCATGAGTTGCATGATGTGTAGAGGGGATCCTCCCTTTGAACATCCAGCCCAGCGCTGGCAGTTGAGGTGCCAGGAGGAGCTGTGCTTCAGTACCAACCACTTGCAAAGCAGATTGAACCCCTTCGTATGCTGCCAATATCTCTTTTTCAGTTGGAGTATAGCAGGCTCTGGACCCTCTGTATCCCCAACTCCAAAACCTTAGGGGTCAACCTCGAGTCTCCCCTGGTGCTTCCTGCCAGAGACTCCAGGTAGAGCTGTTCTCCCTGGCTGCGATGTAGAGCACATTTTTTACATCTTTTCCTACCCAGACTGGCCCAAGGGCTATTGCATGAATGATCTCCTGTTTAATTTGTTCAAAGGCTTGTCATTGCTCAGGGCCCCATTTCAAATCGTTCTTCTTGCAGGTCACTTGATAGAAAGGGCTTACAATCAGACTGAAATTTGCAATATGCCTTCTCCAAAAACCCACAATGCCTAAAAAAGCTTGTGTTTCCTTTTTGCTAGTTGGTGGGGACATGGCTGTTATTTTGTTGATCACATCCACTGGGATCTGACGATGTCCATCTTGCCATTTTATTCCTAAAATCTGGATCTCCTGTGCGCATCCCTTGACCTTACTTTGTTTTATGGCAAAACCAGCCTTCAGAAGCATTTGGTCTATTTTGTTCCCTTTCTCAAAAACCTCTCTGCTGTGTTGCCCCGCACGATGATGTCATCAATGTATTGCAGGTGTTCCACAGCTCCACCCTGTTCCAGTGCGATATGGATCAGTCCATGGCAAATGGTAGGGCTGTGTTTCCACCCCTGGGGCAGTTGATTCCAGGTGTACTGGACACCCCTCCAAGTGAAAGCAAACTGTGGCCTGCACTCTGCTGCCAGAGGGATTGAGAAGAATGCATTAGCGATATCAGTAGTGGCATACCACTTGGCTGCCTTTGACTCCAGTTCGTATTGAAGTTCTAGCATGTCCGGCACGGCAGCACTCAGCAGCAGCGTGACTTCGTTCAGGCCATGATAGTCTACTGTTAGTCTCCACTCTCCATTAGACTTCCACACTGGCCATATGGGACTCTTAAAGGGTGAGTGGGTCTTACTGATCACTCTTTGGCTCTCCAGTCAACGAAGGAGCTCATGGATGGGAATCAGGGAGTCTCGGTTGGTGCAATATTGCTGCCAGTGCACCGTTGTGGTGGCGATTGGCACTTGTTGTTCTTTAACCCTCAGCAACCCCACAACAGAAGGGTCCTCCGAGAGACCGGGCAAGGTGGACAGCTGTTTAATTGCCTCCATCTCCAAGGCAGCTATACCAAAAGCCCACCGCTACCCTTCTGGGTCCTTGAAATACCCTCTCCTGAGGTAGTCTATGCCAAGGATGCACGGAGCCTCTGGGCCAGTCACAAGGGGGTGCTTTTGCCACTCCTTCCTGCTTAGGCTCACTTTGGCCTCCAATACAGTGAGCTGTTGGGATCCCCCTGTCACTCCAGCAATACAGATGGATTCTGCCCCTGCAGAGCTTGATGGCATTAGGGTGCACTGTGCACCGGTGTCCACTAGAGCCTTATACTCCTGTGGATCGGATGTGCCAGGCCATCGAATCCACACAGTCCAGTAAACCTGGTTGTCCCTTTCCTTCACCTGGCTGGAGGCAGGGACCCTCTAGTCCTGGTCATAGTATTCATTACTCACATCTTGTAAATAGGAATCAAAAGTCCCTTTATTAAGATCGGAAGTAAAATCAGCCCTTCTACTCTGTCTGGGGAACTGCCCACTGGACACTGGAGCAGCAATGTGTCCTGGAAGAACCCCCTTGTCTGATTGTTTTTCCTTGCAACTCACGTACCCGTGCCTCTAGGGTTGAGGGAGATTTTCCATCCCACATCCTCATGTCCTCTTCATGGTCACACAGGTAAAACCACGGGGTGGCCTAGGTGTGTACCCACTGTATCCTCTCTGTTGAGCAGAGGGACGCTTACTCCTGATGGCTGAGATGCTGGTTCATACAGGTGGGGAGTAAGACATATCCACTTTGAATTGCTGGAACTCCTGGGACAGCTTTCCAGGCAGTTTTTCTACAGCTGAGATGCAGGCCTGTAGGAAGGAAGAGAAACTTTCTTTGTATTGCTGGAGTTGGCCAGCCACTTCACCTTCGGTGCCTCTTCATCTTACCAGGTCAGTATTGCCCATGAGTTTGCATGCAATGCTCATGCGCTCCATACAAACTTCTGCCACATGGGTCATGTGCACGTGAGTTCCTCTGAATCTTTGGATAACTGTTCATTGTTCAGGTCATCATAAATCACCTCTAGCACAGCTAATTCCCTCAGGTACTGGACACCTCTCTCCATGGTGGTCTACTTGCCTGGATGACATAAGACATCTTCCTTGAAGGGATAACTTTCCTTCACGTCTGACAGGAGTTGCCTCTAGAGGCTGAGGGCTTGTGCCTCTTTTCCGATCACTTTGTCAATGCTGCCTTCTCTTGAAAGGGATTCCAGCTGTTTGTCTTCCCTACCCTCTAATTCCAGGCTGCTGGCTCTGTTGTCCCAGCATGGGAGCAGCCAGGTGACTATGTGCTTGCCTGGGTGACGACTGAATTCTTTTTGCATATCTTGCAGCTCACTCAGGGGCAGGGATCAGGTGGTTACCATGTCATATATGGGTTCTGCGTCTTCCTCCTTCTTTTCTCGTGATGGCCCTGGTTCATCTTCATCTCTTACCAAATGAGCTGATTTTCTTGTGTAGTTCTTTTGTATAGGGGTGACGGATAGCAGCACAGGTTGGTTCTCTGGCTCAGCTGCAGTGCCTGTCGTGGGGGTTGGAGTAGCTGCAGTGCCTGTTCCCAGGGTTTGAGTAGCATCAGTGCCTCTCACGAGGGTAGATCTCTGGCTGGTATTCTTAAATAGTTGTTTAACCTTAAATAAGACCTGGACCACATTCCGGAGACTTAGCAATAGGAACATGCTGGTTTAGAAAATCCCAAGGATATTCAGAATTCTCAAGAGCTGTTGTAACTAGCCTGAAGGAGAAGGGGAATATGGAGGAAGGTGTCTCCCCCATAGGTTGGCTCTCCAAGGAGAAAAAGTAAAAAGTGTAATTATTAACAGTTTCTGATAGATGGCTCACGAAGTACAGAGGTGACAGCAATGCTGAGTACAAATACCAGATTGGTGTCATGACTGATAATTTTGTTCTATCGTAAGCCAGTGTTTCACAGTACAGCAAAGCAATAAACTTAGTCCAACTCCAAGAGGTGATAAACAGCAGATAAATGGTGATAAACAGCAGATAAATACTGATAAACAGTATATATGGCGAGTAAGGTGCTATACAACACAATTCTGAGAACAAAAACAACAACTTTGAGAGCAAATAAATCAATGTTGTGACCATGACTACTGAACTAATATAATGAATGCTTATAACAAATTTGTTTTAACATGCTCTGGTCATATCTGTCATTATCTCAACCCTTTGTGCGCCACACTGGGTACTAAAAAGGACTGCCAAGGTTTAACCTGGCAGACAGCTAAACACCTGCAGCCATTTGCTCACTCCCCCTCACAGTGGGATAGGGGAGAGAATCAGAAGAAAAAAAGGTAAAATTCATGGTTTGAGATAAAGACTGTTTAATAGGAAAGAAAAGGAAGGGAAAAAAATAATAATAATGAAGAATATACAAAATAAGTGATGCACAATGCAATTGCAACTAGACATTAAACAAGCAATTTGAAAGGAAAAGCCTTTAAAAGATCTCAACAAAGAAATAGCTCATACTGTGAGTACCAAGGACCACTGTACTTATACGCAGTATATCCTACAGTATGCTTTTTAAGCCTGTCAGTGATGGCTTTTACACTAGATTTGGAATACAAGCTATTTTTTCCATAGTCTTCAATGAACATTGGCCACAGAAAGAAGGAAAGACATTTGGAAACATGGAAAGGAAATGTAAGATAAGCTTTTTTTCTTGTAGAAAATTATGTTGCCTGATGTTGCAGAAGGAATATTACTACCGTTAAAAATCAAATTAAAAAAAAAACAAAACCAAACAACAACCCAAAAACCAGATGATAACTGCTAACCATCTTTTAGTCATTGGGATTTAGTGGCATGTATAAAAACTATTTTATGTGCAGGGTTTTGTAGAATAGTACCTAAACTTTGCAGAACCATTTGCCATTTTCTGTAAATGTCCTTCCATGATGCATGGTGCCAACATCTTACTTTGAAATCTTTCAAAAATGCCACAAACTGACTCAGAATGAAGAGTGTGCAGTTCTTTCGTTTTGAAGTTGAGGTGGTGTTGTGGTTTAGCCCCAGTCAGCAACTAAGCACCACGCAGCCTCTCGCTCACTCGCCCCACCCCAGTGGGATGGGGGAGAGAATTGGAAGAGCAAAAGCAAGAAAACTTGTGGGTTGAGATAAGAACAGATTAATAATTAAAATAAAATAGTAATAGTAATAATAACAATAATAATATAATGAAAAGGAAAATAACAAAAGAGAGAGAGAGAGAAAGGCGAAACCCAGGGGGGGGAAAACCCCAAACAAACAACAAGCGATGCCACTATTCACCACCTGCCAACCAATGCTGCCAGTCCCTGAGCAGCGATTGCTGCCTCCCCCGCAGCTAACCATTAACCCCTCCAGTTAATATACTGAGCATGATGTCATATGATATGGAATATCCCTTTGGCCAGTTTGGATCAGCTTTCTTGGCTGTGCCCCCTCCCCTCCCGGCTTCTTGTGCACCCGGCAGAGCATGGGAAGCTGGAAAAGTCCTTGACTAGTGTAAGCACTACTTAGTAACAACAAAAACCTCAGCGTGTTACCAACATTATTCTCACCCTAAATCCAAAACACAGCACTATACCAGCTACAGTGAAGAAAATTAACTCTATCCCAGACAAAACCATGACAGGTGGCCAGTGTTAACTCAGATCTTACAGGCAGGCAGAGCCCTCACTGTCCTGTAGCACTTGAGCACGGCCAGGTTGGGGACAGGTTCCTTCAACTGTTGAGGGATTATCAGACAAGAAAAAGTGACAAATCAAATCTGAGATAAATCCAGGAAATCCTCTCTCCACCTGTCCATTCATCTCTGGGTGTTGCAAAGTGGCTTTGCACTGGGAGAAGGCCCATGACGTCCTTTGAAAATGTGGCTGTGAACTGCTCTCTAAGATGATGTCTGAGAGGATACAGGATCAGATAAATGTGTTGTGGAAAGAATCAGACAGTTCATGGCAACTTCTTGGCGGGGGGTGGGACGGTGAAGTGACCCACCTTGGTGAAACAGGAGGAGTCCCTGCAAGAGGTACAGATCTGCTGTGGAATCCATTGACACACAAGCTACCAAGGACAGTTGGACTGGGGAGGGGCTGCAAGAAACACTGTGGTGTCTGAGAAGGCTGTTTGGTACAAGCACTGAGTCACAGGCTCAGATGAACTTGGCCACATCTGTCCATAATATGGGCCACCAGCAGGTCTGGCTAATTAGGTGCTGTGTCTTTCAGCAGCTCCCATGTCCAGCTGAAGGTTGGTCACAGTATAAATGCTTGCAGTGGTCCCATGGGGATGTTCTTCCAGACTGATGGAGGCTGTGCCAGCTCAATGCTGTGCCAGGTGCAGGTTACTCAACAGCCTGGTAAACTTCTACAGTGAGCTCATCCTCTGCTGTGAGTGCCGTCAAGTGTCCCAGAAAAGATAGAAGGGCTGCACATAGGAGGTGTGCCTCTGAACATAAGTTCTTCTTCATGACAAGGCATTTACCTTGCCTTTCTGTATGTAAAAGTGAAGGGGAAGTGCAAAAAAGCGGAGGCCCATCAGGCAAGGTGGAGGCAGGGCGAGGCACTTCACCCCTTCCTAGCATTCCAAGTTCTGGTAGATGGTCAGCACCACTGTGGATCCTTCTCATTCTTTGAGAAGGTGCCACCACTCCTCATCAGCATCTTTGACCACCAGATAGTTACATTGACGCCTTAGAAAACTGCTGAATCCTCTTTTAACTTACCTCTTACGTGGAACCACCTATATGTGGTAAATATATCAATGATCCTAATAAGACCTGAAGAGAAAGTAGTCTATGAATTTGTTATTCAGCTTCATGCTGATCTCAATAAACTGAAGGCTCAGAAGACATCTTCAACTCACAATTTTCATCCAGTTCTCTGTAGAGTTTAAATAGAAGATTATCAGCAGTTGTGAAATTCACCAAATGCCCACTTTTTCTGTCACAGTTTATTTTGAGAACACTTACCAGAATCTTTATTTACCTCAAATGCAAGGCTTGAGCCAGCTGTCAGGGAACAGCAAGACTGGGGTTTCTCCATGAGGCAAGAGGAGCCACAGGTGTCTGCAGCACTGATGGGGCAGCACCTTCACCAGTCAGGGCACTGTCCCACAGCACCCAAGCGGGACCAGGCTGGTGACAGGGACAGGCTCCTCTGATTGCCTGGTGATCATCATACAGGGTGAGGTGCCAAGTCCAGTCCAAGGTCAATCCAGGAATCCAGTCCACAAGTCAGAACTACCTACACCATGGCTCAGATGGGGCCCTTGGCCAGAGGATCCACTGGTGGGGAAACCAGGTGATGCTGGTCAGGGCAGTTAAGGCCTGCTGGCACACTCCAGGCCCTTGAAAAAGAACATGTGAATTTTGTAAATTCCTGAGTAAGATTTTTGCTTGATGGCCAAAGCTGCATCACATTTCTTTAGAGTCTTCACAACAGCTTTTTATATAGACAGCATTGCTGATGGCTCCTCGTGAGAAAACACAACTATTACACACACCAAAAAATGTGCAAGAAGCTTTGCCCTAAATGGAACCTCCCAGTTCTCCTATAACCCTTGACTGAATTTCTCTTAACCCCTGTAAATTGCTTACAAAGAAAGAACTCGCACAGACACTGTCACTTGTATGTATTGTCACTCATGAATCCTGATTATCCTCCTGCAAAATAGGTGAGAACATTGTAACTGCCTTCCCCAAAACTCTGTCCACTCTCAGTATAGGTAGCTTCAGTTATGAATTATTTCTTCCCATGATTTAATGGGAAGACCTGGAACAGGAAGGTACACAAGGATCTTTGCAAGTTCTCATATCTTGGTGGCAGATTGAACTTTCATGCCTCTTTGAGCATGGTCCAGTGTAGATCCACACTTCCAGCATCACATTTACCAGCCTGATCTAGCAGTTCCTAAAAACAAAGGAAGTGGAGATAAGAAACTCTATCAAATAGCTACCACGGGATAAATGTCCTGAATTAACCCACAGTTAGAAGACTGCTGCTGAAACATGCGGTCTTAATTCGATCCAGGAGCATGACGGAGGCTTTTCAGGTGTAGGCAATTTAGACTGCCTGATACCCACTGAGATGTGTTCAAGCAACAGTACCTGAATATCTGCTCATTTGTGGCAAGTTCAACAACCTAATCTTTTTGGAAGCACTCAGTCTCTAGATGGAAGTTGATTGCTGTTCAATGGCAGCCATATGTGGTACCTACATGACTTAAGAGTTTTGTTCCAACCACCCAGGCTTTTTTCATATCTAAACACTTCAGAAGTGGTGTCTCTACCTACTGACATATCTGGGGAGAGAAGGGAGGAGAGTATTTACAAATTCATCCTAGGGTGGCTTGTCATCCCCTAGCACAGAATCACCAGAACACCTGAGGGCTTTCCATACACAAACTCGTGTGTCTCAGCTCACTGCAGAGGGAGCTTAGGGGGCAATTAGTTTGCAGAGTATAGTTTGTATACATACATGTGTGTGTGTATATATATAGATAGATGTATAGAGATAGATATAGAAGTATATAAGTATTATGGGCCAGAAACAAACTTTGGTAAAACTTTGTCAGTGTTTTGAGCTACCTGATGGTTATTTCAGCTGTCCTAATCTGCATCTTAGTATAAAACCACTATTTGGTCAACAGAAATGACTATGAGATATTTTTTAAGATTTAAAGCTTAAAAACTAATAAGCCCTGGCAGCACATTCTGAGACATACTGACAGTATCTGTCAGTATGAAAAGAGCAGTGTTATGAGCAAATGAAATGTGATCTGGCTTGGTCATCTTCCCTTTGTTTAGCTTGTCAGATTTCACAATCAGACCCTGGAAAATGAGGAAGAAGGATTGCCAGGAGCAAAAAGCAATAATAACGAAAACTCAGCACCGCATTCTGCCACTGATTCCCTGGACCTCCCCAATGTGTGTGTTGGAAAGCAAGGCTGGGCTACAGGCATTGCTGCTGAAACATGGAATTGATGCCATAGTCACTTATACTTAAGCCAGATGTACCAAAATATCTCTGGTCTTTCTGGATCAGGTGAAACATAAATGGGGAGGGCAGGCTGAACCTATACAGGGGATCTTGTCTGCTTAAAAGTTCTTCAGAAATTCATAGTTCTACAATTGTAATAATGCAGTTTCACTTCTTTTAAAAAAAAGTCTCTGAGGGGTCGATAGTTGCACTAGTACTGAATCTTGTGGAATTCTTCCCTTTGTCAAGAGAAATAAACTACTGAGGAAGGTTACTGGTATTAACCTGTTGCTCATCTCTGCTTCAGAAATAGATGAAGAGATAGGCCAACAGCCTTTGCATTTCACTCCATATATTGCTAAGGAAAATTTTGGATTTAAAAAGTGTACATAAAAACATGAGATGCTTCTATGATTGGTATCAATCTGTAACATGTCATATTGTGGAGGAAATACTTAATTTTCAATGTTAATTTGAATCACATTCAAATATTTCCCCCTAAACAGGTGATGGAAAAAAAGGAGAAAAAACTCCCAATCTTTCAGATTTGGACGTATTTTAAGTGATAGCTACTGAAATCTGTCAGTGTGTGAAAGCATTTCATGGGTGCCTGTTTAAAAACTGAAATAATCAGCAATGCATCTGATAGCATGGTACTACAACTATTTAAAACATACATCTTGCTAGTGAGCATAGTACAATGTGTCTTTGCAACTTAAATCTGATTTTTATGTTTTATAGGCTACAGCACACTATGGTTTGACCAGAATGGTTCATAAACCAGTACCACTACAGATGCTAATTCCTCCTCAATGAAAGCAAAAAACAGAAATTTTGCCATTTTTGTTTCATGTAAGATAGGTGGCAGTGGGCACAGTGTACTGAGATAAATTAGTAGAAAGGGCCTGCTCTGTGTTGCATGCTACTAGTCTGTGCTCACAAGACCAATTCTCTGCCATAAGGATGAGTTAGGGAGAGTGAAACTGTCTCTGGATATTGTCATTTTCTAATGCTTTAAACAGAATACAACAGTTAGGCCTGTGGAGAACCAGCCACAGGAAGTGGTGATTAATTGCAGTTAATTGAAATTGCCCTGCACCAGCACATGTAGTACTTCTAGTGTTATGTATTCTTTCCAAGGTAGACAACTTGTCACACCCACACACTTCACTGACACACAGCATTCAGTTAGATAAAAAAAAAAAATAACTAGGTAGAGCTAATGAAAGAAAATTGAACAATTTGTGGAGCCATTTCTTATCATGGGAAATAAAACATATACTCCAGGTTCATTCTTCTGTTTCTACCCACTTCAGGTATTAATTTTGCTTTGTGGGGAGAGGCTATTTAGAGTCTGAAAACCACATTGTAATGGCTCTTCAACAGTTACACAATCTCTTCATCCAAGAGATTCTTCTGTGCTGCTGCCTCCACCTCCAAATACCGTGCATAAACTGTTTGACTGCAGAGTGAATAATTTTGTTTTCTCTCAGTGTGAGAGAGAATAAAGAGATGTCCCCTATTCAGTGACACCAGAAAACAGAAACCACATTTAAAGTAACCTCAGGGTGCCATGTACTCTAACTTTTTCTAAAAAGATATGTACTAGGAGTATTTCTGCATATTATATAGTAGAAAAGATTTAGATGAGCACAGGAGAGAAATCATTCTCCAACAGATACAGCCAAGTTTTAAACTAAAAAGAGGTTTTCTTCTTCTTTGGTGTGTTTTGGAGAGGAAGGAAGATGGAAGGAAAGGAAATGGAATTATACCAGATTGTTGTTTTATTTTATGTAAACACCCACATAATATCTTGCATGCATTACTGAAAATGACCATTAAGGTCAAGAAAATGGTGCATTTCAGGAAGAGCAGAAGTACACAGATAAAACCATGTGTGGCTGGGAGAATTATATCCTCTTCCAAGAAAGGAAGAATGGTCTGTATTCTGGCATGAATACAAAACCTAGTATCTGCTGTTTATAGCCTATTTTAATTGTGTTTATAAATAACTCTATTATATACATGTAAATAACAAGCGCTCCCTCTAGTGAACTTTTGTGGGATTCAGTGTTGTAACTACTGAAGGTACAGGTGAGAAAGTTTATTGGCAGAAGTCATACCTTCTGTTAGACTATCTGTTGAAGTCAGAAAAAGTGTACAAGCTTTTAGACATGCTAGATGGTTTTTAAGGTCGGTAGCACAATGTATTTGTCAGAGTTGAGGAGATACAATGTCTTACAGTAAAAACCAGATTTACATACACTGTTGCACTTGGATACTGTCCCTTACTGATGGTTACTTTGCCTGTTCATCCTTCCTTTTCCTGGTAGGTGTGATACCCTTGCTTTACTGACCTTCACTTCAGATTCTGAAACCCGAAGGAAGACATTTCAGTTACTCATTTATGTATCTCACTACAGTGAAAAAATAATAATAAAAATGACGCATCTGCCCAACGCAGGGGACTGCATTTGAGCAGAGATACTGTTTACCCTTGCAGCACTGCAGTACTGATGCTTGATTACATTTTTTAAATGTTACATACATTATCACTACTTCTTCTTGCCCATATGTCTTACAGTATTATTAAATGTAATGCTTGCAACAATTCTTTTGAGTATATCAGAAAAATAGTCTGTGAAAGCTGTCATAGTTGTGGTTGTTGTCATGGCATGAGTAACCTCAATTCTGACATTTTGTAACTTTTCAGAGCATTGATTTACTCTTTTAGTTTAAAATACAGAATGTTTACTTCTGTCACAATCTCAGAGGGTGCGGCTATTGTTATGCACAGGATTCAATGTCTTTGCCACACACAGTGTTTCACTGCGCTGCTACTGAAACTCCCTGGAATGTAACTAGATCTGCTTTGTGCGCTGCCAAGTGCAAGTTTGTAGGTGTGGCATACTATGCACGGGCTCTCAGACTGTAAAGCACAAAACTATTTCCAGCTGTTATATGGTAGCAGTAGTTCCCAGTTCTGCCTTTACACTAGTGCTTAACTAAACCATAAAAGAAACAGAGTAGGACCAGCAGTTACCAGCATCTGTGATGTGAAATACCACCTCTGCACAAGAGCTGTGGTGTCGCTGCAGCTGCTGGATTGATGGTGACCTCCTGCGCCGAGTGTTTTCATTGATGCTTCAGTCATTATTTCCACACAGTGGTTAGCATCAGCCTGCCGCTGAAGCTTACTGCAGTCCTGGTTTCTCAAGTGGTGGGAGTTTATCAGAGGTGGGACGTGGTGCCTGTTTTAAAATGCTGGAGCAGCGGCAGAAAGGTGCTGTAGTGGGCGAGTCACTGGCTGAGGGCAGGAGGTTGGCAGCAGCAGGAGGAACAGCTTGTGGGCTAGGGATGAGCGGCAGAAAATTGAGAGGTAGGTGGGGGCATGCAACTACAGTCCCAGTGTTGAAACAGGGGTTCTCTGAGAACATGGGAGCACATATCTGGAGGGTGGTGGTGCAGGGAATGGAGGCGGGCCTTCTCCTGTGCATATGTGGCAACTTCTGCATCCTTCACTTGCGGTGAACCCAAGTGTGAGGAATCCGCTGATAGTAAAGCTACAGTGAGAAGCTCTGATGTGTTATCTGCAAAATAGTATAAGGTCATTTAAGAACTGTACATGAGGATCTGCTGGCCTATCAAATACTTTGCCTCATTTGTACAGTGGGCAAAGCAGATATGAAAAGCAAAAAAGCACAAAATGTACAACTGCCTCCCGTGTCCACTACTGCAACTTAACCCCCTTTTTTTCACTGCTGTAAACTGAGGACCAATGCAGGATGAGAGCACGCTCAAGAGAGGTGCTCGATGTGCCTTAAATATTTATTGGTAAACAATTATGTAGAGACACATCAATGCTTTCTATATTTCCGTTTCTTCTTCCCATGGAGATGGAGAGGAGAAAGGGAAACCTTTTCCAATTCAGATGCCCGTTGATTAAACAATTCCTGGATACTGAGAACACCAAGAATATCATCCTGTTAAATTCTCGGACCTCTGAATTCATGTGTCTGCATGCAGACAGCTACTTGTAAACTACAAACAGGATTCAGCTTCCTTGCATAGGTGCTAAGAGTCTATTGAGATGCCCTAGGGTATTGGAGATGTCAGCTAAGGTGCAGTAGGTTCAGCCCAGGATTTGAGAAGACTTGCACCCTCCTAAACCAGCAGCTCAACGCCAAGCAGGACCCAGACCCTGAGATGGCACCGAAGGCTCAATTCGGTTGCCTAACTCACATCCCTACTGCCATTTGGGGTGCTGTAGGGTATCCAGCACAACCTCCAGCTGCCAGTGTAGTCAGGTTTCCTGTAGGTCATGTGGCATATTCTCCAGACCCACATGTGTAGTAGCTTGGATTATTTTACAGCATCCCTAGTAGCACTAGTCACTCATGTTTATGCAACTAAATTACGTCTTGTTGATTTGTGCCATTCTTTCATAAACACAGACCTTGGGTTTGTTTTCAAAAAAAAGCACAGACTATTGGAAACGTGTGGTAAGCATCAAGTTGGAGGCTGCTTCCCTGGGTAGTTGGTGACCTCGGGTACCCCAGCTCTGCTCCCCGCTGGGTCGGGTGGCTTTTGGCAGGGCTTTACATAGAATCATAGAATCACAGAATGTTTTGGGTTGGAAGGGACCTTTAGAGGCCATCCAGTCCGACGCCCCTGCAGTGAGCAGGGACATCCCCAACTAGATCAGGCTGCTCAGAGCCCCGTCCAGCCCGACCTTCAGTGTCTCTAGGGATGGGGCAAAGAGCCCCAGGCTGTTAGAAAGGAACGGTGACAACTACCTCGTTGGGAAACACGCCTGTTCATACAGGCCGGGTGTGGGCACACCAACCACGCCGCGCAGCCCATGTCTTTGTGGGAAAGCGATAAACGCGGCCCCACGTCCCACAGGGCGCGGGCAGCCACTGCCCGCGCGGCTCTGAGCCGCCGCTCCCCGCCCCGCCGCCAGGCGTCGCCCTCGCGCCTCTGCCATAGAGAGGGCTACCATAGAGAGGGCGCCTATCCGCCCGCCCCCTTGCCGGCCGGGGAGCTTTCCGCCATGCGGAAGCGGAAGCGGAAGCGGCTCCGGCGGCGCGCGACGGGGAAGGGTCCGGCGGCCGTTGCCGGCTGCCGGTGAGGCGGGGGGGTCGTGGCGGCCGGGGAGCGGGCGGTGGAGGGGGGGTGCGGGTGGTGGAGGGGGGGTGCGGGTAACCCGTCCCGTCCCGTCCCGCCCCGCCCCGCCCCGCTGGGGTCGGGCTCTTCCCCGCTGGGGTGTCGCCCCGCCGCCCGGGCCCCTCCCGCCGGGCCGGGGGCAGCTGCCGGCCTTCCCGCGGGCGGGCTGTGCGGGGGCCGGTGGCGGTGGTTGCTCCGGTGAGGCTCCCGGCGCCCCCCCGCCCCGGGCTGCCCGGCCGCTCGGAGGGGGGGCGGCGGGGCGTCAGGCTGTTACCTAAAAGGGGCGTTTTTCTCTCGTTGCAGACACCTTCCGAGTCTTTCTGCTGGAGAGCGTGGGGTCCGCCTCGACGCCGGCCTGCTGGGGTTTACTGGTTCTTAAGTAGACTTCAAAGCGGCTGGACATCGCTCCGCCAGTCTCTTACTGCCTGAGAAAGGGTAGCTGCTTTCTGAGCCATCACATACCAACTTCATGTATTCCTAAGATTGTCATCAGCTTCTTGGCTTTTTCTCTGAGGCCTTACTGACGTTTAATTACTTGTAGGCTCTAGTGGTTATAAAGTAATTTAAGATGCTTGCACTGCTCGGTTTTAACTCTCTAATTGACTCTTGTATTAAGCGACATTGTTTTAACTTGGGAATGGTTAAATGGCCAAAGAATTCAATTATTTGTGGATAAGGGCTATTTTATTTGACTGCTGTTGGCCTGCAACTTAAACTTGCATCTTTTATTTTTTTTATCCTATGCTTTTTCTGTGTTATGGCTGCTGCAACAATAGTTCATGATACATCAGAAGCTGTAGAGCTCTGTGCTCCCTGTGGGTTATACCTTAAACCCATTACAAAAATGACCATCAGTGTGGCACTTCCTCAGCTGAAGCAGCCGGGAAAATCCATTTCGAACTGGGAAGTGATGGAAAGATTGAAAGGGATGGTGCAAACTCATCAGTTTTCCACTCTGCGGATTTCTAAAAGCACAATGGATTTCATCCGGTTTGAAGGAGAAGTTGAAAACAAAAGTTTGGTTAAATCTTTTCTGGCGTGCCTCGATGGCAAAACAATAAAGCTGAGTGGCTTCTCTGACATTTTAAAAGTCCGTGCCGCGGAATATAAGATTGACTTTCCTACCAGACATGACTGGGACTCATTTTTCCGTGATGCAAAAGATATGAATGAAACTTTGCCAGGGGAAAGGCCAGATACTATTCACTTAGAGGGCTTACCTTGTAAGTGGTTTGCAGCAAAGGACTCTGGCTCAGAAAAGCCAAGTGAAGAAGTACTTATAAAAGTTTTCAAGAAATTTGGAGAAATACGTAATGTGGACATACCCATGCTGGACCCTTACAGAGAAGAAATGACTGGCAGAAATTTTCACACTTTCAGTTTTGGAGGCCATTTAAATTTTGAAGCTTATGTTCAGTATCGAGAGTACGCGGGTTTCATTAAAGCCATGAACGCCCTGCGAGGGATGAAGCTGATGTATAAAGGCGATGATGGCAAAGCAGTGGCTTGCAATATAAAGGTGAGAAACTGCAGGCTTTTTTATGGGAAGCCCTGTGAAAAAGACCAAGTACAACTAAATGTCATTTCCCTAGTGCTTAAAACCTACATCTCTGTACTGTGACAACAGTTGTTGTATTGTATGTAACAGTCGTGCTGTATAATGACAACAGGTGATGTTAACAGCACTAGTGTAGTTTTATGGAACAGCCATAATAGAATTTTTAAAGGAAAATGATGGAAAAAAAAATGTGTTGTTAGACTACGTGAACAAAGTGGGTGGGATTTTGCTTTATTTTTTTTTAACAAGACAGTTCTAGAAATGAGAACCGCTTGATGGGAGGACCAAGTATATGAACACAACCTGCTAAATAGTTTTTAGAAAGTAATATGTATTTATAAATCTTGTCATTTCACTTAAAATTCTAATTTTGAACAAATTCAGACATATTTCACCAGAAGGCTGACTTTAAAGTGCATTGTTCTTTCTTGCATTTACTGCAAATAGAAATTTTGGGGGAGAGTTTCACAGCCTCTGTATTTGGTCCCTGCACTGATAATGCAGTTTACCAGACAGGTGTCAGAACTGAAGTTTAATAGCAGGTGGCCTGTACGACCTGGGAAATACACAGTTAATCATTGGCGTACTTCATGCACAGAAAGGCCCCACAAAAATTTAAATGATAGTTTTAATCTGTAGCAGTTTCCTGTGAATGCAGGATGCTTAATTCGTAATATTTACATACTGAATTTTCCAGATCTTTTTTTCTTCTGTAACCTCATTGTCTTAGAAAATACAGCTATCACAGGAGAGAACAAGACAGTCTGTTCAGATGTAGTATCTATGAAAGCATGGCCTGTAGAAAACTTGCTCTGTTATGCTTGGAGGTGGTCTGTAGATTTACATATTGGTTGAGTGAAATGTTTGCGGATGTGTTTCAGTATGCTCAATAGTCATTCATCAAATCAGAAAGTCTATTTCAGGAAGAAGCTTGAGTATTCCTTGTGTAATGTGGGAACATGCACATATTTATTCAAGCTGTAGTTTAGTCAGCATAAGTAAAATACTGTAATCCTTTATCTTGTTATCAAAGTTTGTCAGTTGGAACATAGCAGCTGTTTGTACCTTGACCCTCAAGGTTTTCAAGGGGATGTGAAATTCAAACTGTCACTTGCATGCAGGGGATCAGGGTTCCCAAATTTAGTTTGGCCGTGCAAGAGGAAGTGTGCCTTCCTGGCAGCTGTCCTGGGGATTGATAGGAAAGAGAGAGGGCTGTTTTTGCGACTCTGCTGTCAGGACAGATCTCTTTCATACAAGGTCACAACGCCTTGTCGGTTTCTACCTGTCTGTCCTTTTTGCCTGTTAGTGAAACATCATTTTACATAAAGCCTGGGTGAATTAAACTGCAGAGTATGTGCTCTTTGTTCTCTGCCCCATGCTTCATGATGATGGGCCTGTGGGAATGTACTATAGACCCCTGCCCGCCTGTACACGGGCGGTATCTAGAATGAGAGATTAGGAGATGCGGGGGTGTGATGTCTGCTGACGTCCTGTTCCAGCACACAGCTGGACGTGGCCAAGGCCTGCTTGTATGTCCTGTAAGCTGAGTGTTTTCCCAGGTCTTATTGCTCAGATGTGTATAACTTCCTTTCTCTTGTGTTCCCAGTCTCAAACTTTTGAGCTTCAGCCCAGTGTACCTCAATTTGGGAATCTTGGTGTTAGAACTGGTGGGGAGGCACTTGCGTAAACCAGGTGCTGAATGCTGTAGATCTGTTCCTTCTGCTGAACTTAACGATCACAGTTTTAGATGGAAGGGGAGGCCTTTATTTAGGCCCATTTCTACCTAGTGCTGTACAGTCCCTAATAGCGCACGAGTTGAAAGAGTATGCTCTTATTCTGACAGGTTGGAAACACTGGACAACCAGGGTCTAAACTGCTCTAGGGTTTACTTTTGGATGTCAGACACACATAAAAGTGTAAACTGGTACCTGATTGCACTACTGTGCCTGCATTTAGTTCCCAGGTGTCTGGTTGTAGTACTCTGGTGCTTGCTCTGGGCATGTAGAGAAGTTGCCTTTGTTTTGAAAAAGGTTTTATATTTCTGATTGTACTTACACTGCAGTTTGGATACCTTTGTGCTAGGTTAAAATTGTTGGGGATTGTGTAGGTTGTCGGGGATTTTTTGTCTACTTAAAACTGTTTTCAATCCTATCTTGTAAAGGTTTCTTTTGACTCAACAAAACACCTCAGTGATGCATCAATTAAGAAGCGTCAGCTTGAAAGGCAAAAGCTTCAAGAGCTTGAAAAACAGAGAGAAGAACAAAAACGTAAAGAGAAAGAAGCTGAGGAAAAACAAAAAGAGGAAGAAAGGTATTTATCACTTATTGCTTAGTTATATTTTTAACAATCGGGCATAGCAAAACTGTAGTTGCTCCTTCATATCAGCATCAATAGATAGAAAATAACTAAACACAAGTTTCCTTTCAAAGTTCTACTCCTATAGCTAAAGTGAAGCACTTAAATCTGAGTGAGAATATTGTGGTCCTTTTGAGGAAATAGGGTTCAGCGATTATGAGATTTGGAGAATAGTGTTTTACACTTTTTTTTTCTTTTTTTTTAATTGAACTTTAATACCAAGAGCTGGGAACTTACATGATGTGCAGTCATTCTGATGGAAAAATGTGCATTGTAAACAAAGAATAGAAAATAATGCCCTAGTTCTGCTACTAAGTAACTTTGATATTATAGAGCTCATTTGTTCCTAACATCAGTATTTTTCCAGGAAAGGGATGGGAAAGCATATCTTAACAGTGACATTTTAAGAAAATGTATAGGGGTGCAAATGTCATACGACAGCTATTCAGAATATAAACACAAATGGAGCAAGTTGTTTCAGAGATTCTATGGTGTCCATTTGCCTTGATGTGTATAAATTCTCATTGCTTAATGTTTAGGTATTAAACAGTTTCTGAAACTGTAAGCTTATTTAGATTATCACTAATACTTATGTTGAGTTCAAAATATTAAATCTGCAAGATACTTAATTTCCTAAAAATTGTGCCATTAGACACCTGATCTCAGAAACCCTTGGCCTTTTACATAAGCTGCCATTTTGCCTTAATGACTGAAATAAAAACCACCAACCCCTGCACACATTAATTGGCTTGGTAATTTTCTTCTCACTATGATTCACTGCCCAGCTGCCTGATGCATTGTTATTGTCTCTGGTCGAATTGGTTTAAAAAAAATAAATTTTTGTCGTAGCCATGTTTTACGTTTGGATTCCAACTTGTTTTTAAATATTGACAGGCTGATGATTGTTTGCTATTACAAATAATGGTTAAAATGTTCACTGTTTTCTACTGCTTTTCAGTACTCAACAAGGCTTATTTAGAAACAAAGTTACTCAAAGTACAAAATGTATTTTTCCGTAGAGTAGGAGTCTAAAATTTTACCTGCCCTAGATAAGGTAAAAACGTTAATCTCTTTTTTTTTTTTAGGAAGCAGAGGGAGCTTGAAGAATATGAGAGAGAGAGAAAAAGAGAGGAAAAGTTGCGCAAGAGAGAACAGAAACAGAAAGATCGTGAAGTTCGACGAAATAAAAAGCAACTTGAAAAGCTTCAAGCTGAAGAACAGAAAAAACTGCAAGAGAAGATAAAGTTAGAAGAAAGGAAGCTCCTGTTGGCTCAGAGGAATCTTCAGTCCATTAGACTAATTGCAGAACTGCTAAGCAGGGCAAAGGTAACTTCAGTATTTATTTCAGAAGCTAATGAAGAACCCAGCAGAACAAAACTTTTTACTGACTTGAGAGGGGGTGGAGAGTGCTGTTCATTAAACAACAGATTTGGTAGCTCTCCAGATGCTATTCCTTAGACCAAAAATTAAAAAAAGTGCAATGAAACAGTATTTCTTCCTTGGTAAACTATGCACATATATGTAAATGGAAGAGTGAAATGGAACCTGCAGTCCTGAACAGTATTTTTTACCTGTAAACTAATTGACAGGCTTGCTCTTAAGTCCAGTAAAAGAATGTGTTAAGTGTGATAAAGTGAACTAAATACAGAGGGCAAGATGCAAGACTCCTTATTTCTAATTCCAGTTTTGATGCTGTTTCCTGTCTGGCTTTCAGCAGTTCCATTAACTATCCTTTGCAGTTTCAGAGAATGAGCTTTCATTATTTGATGTTTGAAAGCGTGCAGAATGAATTTTCTGTAGGAAAAAAACTGTCAGCTAAGGTTTTGAATGTTAGATCCTGTCTCTCTAACAGTATTGTTATTTTTCACTGAGATGGGATGTCATTTGCTTAAGATTTGGATAAAGTCATGTTAGGGTGTAATGTAATGCACATTAAGTATTTTCTGTAGAAATGAAAAACTGCGTGGCAAAGCACAGGTTTTCTTCCTTGATGCCAGTGTACCTCAGGAGTGTTTTAGAACTCATACAGTGCTACGTGGTCAGTTATAGGCTAGGAGAAGGGAGAAATACTTCTTGTAACTTTGCAGCTGTGAGATAGAAAGGTTGTCTGATAAAACAGAGCAGTGTGTTTCTTTCACTCCCAGAATTTTGAGGTCTACACTAAGCCGTTTGTCTGGGTCAGAATGAAAAAAAAAGTTTGAACTTTTTTTTCAGTATCAGGAGTTTCTACATTGGTTGACAAAATGAGAACCAGTTTCTACATGTTATGTGTTTGTTTAATTATTTGCTGTCTCTTATGGACTCATTGTAAAGTCATCTGTGAACCACAGATTTCAATCATTTAAAAGAAATCATGTTTTAAATTTGACTGAAACCTTCAAGTGTTGACCATGATAAATGTATTGTAATAATTCAAATTTCACATGTAGCTTGTGTGTTACTCCTGGCATATGAAGGAGCCATAAAGACCAAGTGTTGTTTTCACCTTGTGAAATGGCTAGGAGAAATTAACACTCAAAAGAGTTTGTGGACTAATACTAATGTTTCACCTTACAACAGTTGTGTGTTAGTGGGGGGTTTTTTGGTTGGTTGGTTTTGGGGTTTTTTCCCTTTAAGAGGTAACCAACTGTTTTATTTTGGGGTGGTTAAGTTCTGTTCGTTAGATTTTATTTTCTTGCCATATTGCTGCTTTTGTGTTATGGTATAACTTAGAAGCATGAGCAGCTCTATAAATATTTTTTTGTTTACTCTTACCTTCCCTTTGACTATCTTTCAGACAGTAAAGCTTTTGGAGCAAGAACATAATGAAGAAAAGATTCGCCTTCAGCAGCTAGAGGAGAGACGAAAGCTCCAGGAGGCTGAGCTCAAACGTGTGGAAGAGGAAAAGGAGAGAGCACTGGGGTTGCAGAGAAAAGAAAAGGAACTGAGGGAGAAGCTACTGAACAATCTTCTGAGCAAGAAAATGGATGCAGTTAATCAAAACAAAGAAGAAACAGAAGCATCTCAGTCTGACATGCTGAAAACCCCTAGTGGCGTTCCACACACTGTGTCATCCAGCTGCATCACTTCTACCTCAGGACAGGCTGTTACAGGCAAACCGGCTTCCGGCTCTCAAAGAGAAGTGGCATCCCCTGAGAGCATAAATACTCAATGCAAGTACTTGAATGGCAACATTCATGACAAAGTTCATGTTAAAGAAGGTCAGAAACTTCATACCACAAACTCTGAGAGGTGTTCTGAGAAAAGAAGTTCAGGGGTACTTTCATGTGTTCCTGCCAATAACCAGCAGCAGAAGAGCCTCTCTAGCTACGACCAGAATACTTGCAGGAAGGACTCACACTGTGAGCGGGGCAAACGTAGCACAGAGCCAAGGAGAAGAAAGAGCCGTTCATGTAGCAGCATAAACACTGATGAGAGTAAGGGTAAACGAGAGAGGAGCAGACACAGAAGAGATGTGAGTTATCAGGATGAAAAACGCAGGAAAGAAAGGAGGTATTATAGACACTCTAGCAGAAGTTACAGTCCTCGACGAAGCCATAGTCCTCGTCGAAGAAGTGTAAGCCCCAGACGTTCACGTTACAGAAGAACTCGCAGTAGCGAACGTAAACGAGACAGAAGAGAGAGAAGTCGTAGTCGCAGAAGCGTGAGCAGGAGGCGAAGGCACCGGAGGAGATCACTGAGTAAGCAGAGGAGTACTTGGAGTGGGTAGTGGAAGCCTTGGCTCTTTGGAAAGGGTGTGGTTGGACAAAAGGGCCAGAAAGTTGTAAACGAGACCTCATCGGTGGACTGCTGTAGAAAACACGTTTGTTTCAACCAATGCTTAACTTGCACCTAGTCCCTGAAATCAAGAAAATAGATGCCTGATTTCTTTTGACGTTTCTTCGTGCTTTGTTGTCTCTCTCTAGGTTTCTCCCACAATGTAGATACAACCACCTGTGCTAGTGCTCGAGTTCCTACAGTGCTAAAAGCCAACCTGTTTTCTTGATTTTCAGTTTCCTAAACTTTAATTTTAGTCAATTTAGTTTTTGTCTCTGTATCACCTAATTTGGCTTGAGAAGTACATGGGTGCCAGTTACAGGAACTCCAGACGTGACAAGCTATTACATACAGATTTGATTTAAAATGCTTTCTGGTGCATTCAATGAAATCACATTTAACAAAGTAGAGTTTTTGCTGATTGAGATGGATAGCAGGACTTTCATATAGTTCTTAAAACTGACTATAAAGATATGCAGGATATCTTTTAAACTGCTATGACTCACTCCTTCATATGTCTGTAAGGTGCCAAGCTCAGTGGCCCAAATTATTCTGGCATGTAATGCCGTTTGTATAATAATAGTTTCCATGTAAGGGAGGCACACTGATGTAGGAAGTAAGAAGCAGTGGTAAAATGGTTGAAAAATTGTTCTATTATTTTGTTGACATATTTGGCTTTGTAATTACTTCAGGTGGCATAGAGCCGCTTGAAGCATTTTTTCAGGTACATACAGAGCTAGCCATTGTCTTTTGGAAAAGGGGCCTTCTTGCTAAATTATTTTTACTTGTGGTGTTGGAAAGTAAGGCTGCAGTGTCTCTTGTTAAATCCATTTAAGAATACTTTTGCTTCTAAAATGCAGCTCAGGAATATTAAAAGCTATAACAATTCAGTGAAAGAGTTTATTTTGCCTTTTTATGGTAAAATTAAAAAGAAAACTGTTTCCAGTGAACTGAAGTTGCTGTTTTCATATGTCAGTATATTAAGATCTGCAAAAGTGTTGTATGAGAACCCATTTGTTGAAAAAAAATCACTCAACACATTTGAGTAATGAAGCTTAGCCACTCTTCTTGATGGTCCTGTTATGTACAGCTATGTCAGCTGTTAATTCAGCAGGATGTGTGCTTTTTATCTACAGCCTTCAGATGCCATTTTCCTCACACTGATGCATCAAATCAAAGTGCATCCCTTTCCTGGAATGCCTGAGGAACACATTGGTGCTGCAGCTCAGCTGGATCCCTGGTTGGCTGAGTTTGCCTGCATTGGTTTCAGTGAATCCATGCAGGGTTTGTTTCTTACTAGACCATGCTGCTGAAATCTTTGTAGTTGCTAGCTGTGGAAAGAAGAGGTAGACATTCTGTTACCTTCCTGGCAATTCATGTTGTTAAAGATCTCCAGTTAGTTACATTACTTCTCAGGTTTCTCACTTCTCTTGTGAGTTTCACCACTGTCTTGGGGGATGAGAGCTAGACTGATTTATCTAATCATCTCAACACTGCCAATCTCTTGAATTCTGAGCAGCTGCTTTCTGTGGAGAGTTCATTTTTCTATCTTTGTTAAAGCGTTAAAAGCCTATCTACCTGAAGATGACTTCATCTTTAATGATTTAGCTAAGATCCAATCTAATGTTGGTTGCAAGTATTTGATAAGGCTGGTGGGATGCCTGTTTGTAAATGCATGCAATTCTGCTTAGCCTGCTCTTAAATACTGACACACTGTCCATGGTAGCACCACTTTTTAAAAAAAAGTGTATTCTGTCTGCATATATGTGAGATGCTTAACTAATGGCTGTCAGTACCAATGTCTTTGAGCTCAGGGTTAGATTCTTATAGTATTTCTGCAGTATATTTTTACTGTGGATTTCCACTGGGATTAATACATTGGGTGGAGGTCTTGATGATGTATTATGTAAGTAATCAGGGAGGTGCTAGTTTATAATGCTACTTTCAGAAAGTTATCAAGCTATGAATGCAGTGTCATTGCCAAGAGTGGAAGCAGTTAAAGCAGTGACAGTCACCACAAAGTGTTGGAGTCATACTAGAAGAATCCAACAGATATTGTTAGTTGATACAAAAAAAGACTGTGCTTGATAGTTTTTTTTGCTCCAGAGAAGGTGTCAAGAGCAGGTTTCATATCCCACCATGATATGATTAAATTCCATAAGCTCCCCTGACCTTTAGGGCAATTTCTGAGGCCAGAGAAGATGATTGTGGGGAGGATGTTCTGCTGTCAGGTTTTGGTAATGATTCATCTTAACACACTATATCCAGCACTGGCTTCATACAATGTCCTAAAAGTGCAGTAACGTAAAGTAACTCAGTTGTTTATAGTGCTCGTATTATTTCTTCTTTTCATAGCAGCTTCAGGAAGAAAAGCCTGAAAATGCTTTGCATTCTTACTTTCCAAAATGCAGAGGGAGTGTGGAAGAAGTCCTCTTTCAGTTGGCCAGCTGTACCCGCTCAAAACCTCTTAAAACTCCTTGTACCTAAAGTTGCCCAGTAACTGCTCAGTGCAGAGTTTTATCTAGTCTAACACTTAGTAGTATTGTTGCTACAAGTATGTGTTTTGCATCAGAGCTCTCCAAAATCTTTTCAGTGCTGAATCCTCTGAAATGGATATTGTGTCATGGGTCCTTGTACTGGGTACAGGCTGTGATGGAGTGTCCTGGTTTCAGCTGGGATAGAGTTAATTTTTTTTTTCATAGTAGCTAGTGTGGGGCTATGTTTTGGATTTATGCTGAAAACAGTGCTGATAATGTGGAGATGTTTTAGTTGTTGCTAAGTACCAAAACATAGCCCCACACTAGCTACTATGAAAAAAAAAATTAACTCTATCCCAGCTGAAACCAGGACATGGAGTTAAGTTTCTTCATGGCTGCCGGTATGGTGCTGTGTTTTGGATTTGTGACAAACAGTGTTGATAACACACCAGTGTTCTACCTATTGCAGAGCAGTGCTTGCACAGTGTCAAGGCCTTCTCTGTTTCTCATTTTGTGCACACACCCTCGAATCGGTAGGCTGAGGTTGGGAGGGGACACAGCCTGGACAGCTGACCCCAACTGACCAAAGGGATATCCTGCGCTAACAGTAAAAACAGGGTCTTTTGTCTTTCCAAGGTAGCCATTGCTCCAAGACTGGCTGGGCCTCAGTTTGCCTGTGGTCTTCATTGATGATGCGCTTTGAACTGCAAGGAAACTTGAAAAGGATTCGAAACGAATCTTTTAATAAGGTCACAAATATAAATTATGCCATGCCCAATATCATTTATTCAGGTTTTTATTATGGCTGAGGTATGTGCTTGTACTACTTCAAAAACCTCCCTTATGCAATAATTTCAAGAATATAATTTTTGATAGTAAATAATTACTCTTTGTTCTGTATTGATTGTAAGTCAGTACATTTCTCCCAAGTATCTTCTAGGGGTCTTAGTGTTTCAAATGAAAGAACCTAGGATACCAGCACTCTTTATAATGGCTTCTGGAAATCAAAGTACTGAAATTACTGATATTTTTCCCTACTCTGGAAGAATGTTGTGGTGCTGATTGCTTAAATCTTACCTGATTGCTTGGATTTGCAAGACTGACTTTCAGGAGTTGTCTAAAAGCAGATAAAATTAGTTGGTCTTTTTTATTCCATTTCAGTGTATGTCTGTTGAGTGACCTTGAGTTCATATGGAAAGTATTTAATGTCTATCCTTTGCTGATTTAGCTGCTTTAAAGCAATGTCCTTTTGAAATGGACTTCAAACTTTGATTGACAAACTTTGGTCTAATTAATGAAGGAGTTCCAATAATCCACACTGCTGTTCTTGTTTAATTATTAAATTTACAGTGCTTATATCACACTGCAGTCACAGGCTCTGATATAAATATTAAGGAAACTGAAGAGTACAGGATTTAGCAACTAATACTTATCAGAGACATACCAAACTAATAAATACTTCTGAAACACTGAATTTATGTTGGTATGGTTGAGTATTGGATAGAGTCTGACTTAGCTACTATGCTACCTCTACTTTCAAACCCTTAGCTGCTAGAAATCCAATCCAGTGAGAATGTCTGCAAAGATGTCTGTCTATTTAGTTCTGAAACCAGTCAGTGAGGATTACATACAAGTAGTAACCTGACTCTCTTTGTCTAGGCTTGTCATGAGTTGCATGTTACTTATGTCCCATTGCATC
The DNA here is from genome assembly GCA_031468815.1 of Morus bassanus. Classification (NCBI taxonomy): domain Eukaryota; kingdom Metazoa; phylum Chordata; class Aves; order Suliformes; family Sulidae; genus Morus; species Morus bassanus. The sequence continues at coordinate 77,464,035 of CM062568.1, forward strand.
AAAGTTCCATATCTTATTTCATTTGTCTGTCAATATTCAAGGTTTGGTTGTGTTTTGGTGGCTTTGTTCCCCTGGGTTGTAAGCAGGAATACAGATTTATTTACTGTTTTTTATCAGAACATCAAGGATCTGGGTGAGCAAGACTGTAAGTCTTTGTTTCTTCTCCATTAGACTACCATTTGAAAAGTTGGAGCCTGGATGTCAGCTTTCATCTTGACTGATTGCATGGCAGCCCTGGAGGTATAGGGTAGAGATGGGGCAAGAAATCTTTGAAGATGATGGAAGACTTCAGTACAAGTCATTCCTCCAGAAGTATTAAGCTTATCCCATGCATTTCACTTCATTTTTTTTGTCCTGCTTTCAAACTCTGGAGCTCTTCTCATGCCATTGCAAAGCCCAGAACTCCAATAATTCCCAACTTCTTACTCTGTGTCAGACAGCCATACCCCACCAATGTTAAGCTTACTTTAAGAGCAGCTTTTTCTGCTGGGGAGAGCTCAGGTTCACTCTTTACTGGTATGTTTTTTTTTCCTTCAGTAGTGGAAAAATTTCCTCAGCAGGACTGGCGTGGTATAAACATGCGGTGTAAATCGCATTAAGCCATGGATCGGGCAACTCCACAGTACGGAACACAGTGTGTTCATGCCTGCTGGGAAGCCTTGGCAGCAGTGAAAGGGACCTCTGAGCCCTATTCCACTTACTGAGTCCCAAGAAATGCCCAGGGTTTCTTCCAGTGTTCTGCCTCCATTCTTGAGCATTAAGGGACACGGTGAGACAGGAAGAAAGTTTGTTGTGAGGATGCACCTCTCATCTTGCACTCAGTTCCAGGAGAGATTTCACAATGTCTCCCTTTTGTCCTCATAGAGGTGCCAGAAGGACAGGATTGAGCCAGTGGGAAACCCACCTTGCTCTTAAGGACGTGTAGGTTTCAGAAGTGTATTAATCATCTAATGATACAAGACAGCAGGTGACCTCTTCCCATTGGAGGATGAGGACCCTGCTTATTACAGACCACTTGCAGCAAGGGCTGAGCTGAAGGGAGTGGGAACATTGTGGGCCAAAGCTGGTCCTCCCTGTGCTGCGCAGGAGCTGGTGCATGCTGTCCCTGTGTGTGCTGTTACCTCACCATAGCTGTTGGCACTGGCAGCCTTGAGTGATATTCTGTAGCCCTTGTTAAGCAAAGAAGAACATGAGTGTCAAGGATTAGCCCCGGTTGGCAACAAGCACCCCACAGCCACTTGCTCCTTGCTGGTTGGATGGAGGAGAGAATATGAAGAGCAAAAGTGAGAAAACTCATGGGTTGAGATAATAACAGTTTAATAATTGAAATATAATCATAATACATTGTAACTAAAAGGAAGACAACAAGAGAGAGGAACAAAACCCAAGAAAAAAAACTGATGCAATTGCTCACTACCTGCAGACGGGACCGATGCCCATCCCATCTCTGAGCAACCATCACTGCCCCTGGACAACTCTCCCAGGTTTATATACTGAGCATGACGTCATATGGCATGGAATATCCCTTTGGCCAGTTGGGGTCAGCTGTCCCGGCTGTGTCCCCTCCCAGCTTCTTGCTGGCAGAGCATGGGAAGCTGAAAAAAGTCCTTGACTAGTGTAAGCACGGTTTAGCAACAACGAAAACCTCAGCATGTTACCAACATTATTCTCATCCTAAATCCAAAACACAGCACTGTACCAGCTACTAGGAAGAAAATTAACTCTATCCCAGCTGAAACCAGGACAGTATCCACCCCTTATTCTATACCATCTACGTCATGCCCAGGTCCCACATTTTTCAGTACATCCCGATTCATCACCACCACCTTTCCTGCCTTTTGATATATACACAGATAACATTCCTTTAGTCTATGGTTTCATTCGTCATTAATCTGGGTGATTCTTACTGTAATACCATTGATATGGCATACAGCCACCATAAAAGTGATCACATACAGTATTATGTAGCAATTAACATCATACCATTCAATTCATTGGCTATTTTCACCCCAACTCAAATCCCCTTGAGGCACACATTGAACTCCTCCATCCTCCCACATCACCCACCAAGTGCACCCAGGTCCTTGAGCAAAAGGAATCCCATGAATGGGTTTGCCTTTACCCGAGGCAGGAATAACCCAGACTGTTTTCCCCAGCCTATTTTTGGTGTGCACTACGGGGACTTTATCCCCCTCTACAGTACGTAAAAGTTTTGATGGAGCAGGGCCAGCTCGATTGGCAGATCCCCCAGCATTGACTAACCAGCTGGCCTCTGCTAAATGTGTATCCCAGTGTTTGAATGTCCCACCACCCATCGCTCTCAGTGTAGTCTTCAGTATCGTTCAATATTCCCGGAGGATGGTGCATGATAGGAGATGTGATACACCCACTCAATGCCATGCTCTCTGGCCCAGGTGTCTCTGAGGTTGTTTCAGAAATGAGTCCCATCGTCTGATTCAGTTCTTTCTGGGGTGCTGTGTTGCCATAAGACTTGTTTTTCAAGGCCCAGGATAGTGTGCTGGGCGGTGGAAGGGGGCATGGGGCACGGGATATGTTTCCAGCCATCCGGTGGTTGCTTCCACCATTGTAAGCACATAGCGCTTGCCTTGGTCGTTTGTGGCAGTGTGATATAATCAATCTGCCAGGCCTCCCCATATTTATACTTCAGCCATCGTCCTCCATACCACAGAGGCTTTACCCGCTTGGCTTGCTTGACTGCAGTGCATGTTTCACATTCATGGGTAACATGTGCAATAGTGTCCGTGGTCAAGTCCCTCCCCCGATCACGAGCCCATCTGTATGTTGCATCTCTTCCTTGATGTCCTGAGGTGTCATGGGCCCACCGAGCTATAAATAATTCACCCTTCTGTTGCCAGTCCAGATCCACCTGAGCCCTTCAATCTTAGCAGCCTGATCCGCCTGCTGGTTGTTTTGATGTTCTTCAGTGGCCTGACTCTTGTGTACGTGAGCGTCTACGTGACGTACTTTCACAACCATGTTCTCTACCCAGGCAGCAATATCTTGCCACAATGCAGCAGCCCAGATGGGTTTGCCTCTGCACTGCCAGTTGTTCTGCTTCCATTGCTGTAACCACCCCCACAGGGCATTTGCCACCATCCGTGAGTCAGTATGGAGATAGAGCATGGGCCACTTTTCTTTTTCAGCAATGTCTAAAGCCAGCTGGATGGACTTTAATTCTGCAAACTGACTCGATTCACCTTCTGCTTCAGCAGTTTCTGTGACTTGCCGTATAGGACTCCATACAGAAGCCTTCCATCTCTGATGCTTTCCCACAAGACAGCAGGACCCATCAGTGAACCGGGCATATTGCTTCTCATTTACTGGTAGTTTATTACACAGTGGGGCCTCTTCTGCACGTGTCACCTCCTCCTCTGGCGATATTCTGAAATCTTTGCCTTCTGGCCAGTCCGTGATCACTGCCAAGATTCCTGGGTGACTGGGGTTTCCTATTCGAGCCTGTGGGGTGATCAGTGCGACCCACTTACTCCACGTAGCATGAGTTGCATGATGTGTAGAGGGGATCCTCCCTTTGAACATCCAGCCCAGCGCTGGCAGTTGAGGTGCCAGGAGGAGCTGTGCTTCAGTACCAACCACTTGCAAAGCAGATTGAACCCCTTCGTATGCTGCCAATATCTCTTTTTCAGTTGGAGTATAGCAGGCTCTGGACCCTCTGTATCCCCAACTCCAAAACCTTAGGGGTCAACCTCGAGTCTCCCCTGGTGCTTCCTGCCAGAGACTCCAGGTAGAGCTGTTCTCCCTGGCTGCGATGTAGAGCACATTTTTTACATCTTTTCCTACCCAGACTGGCCCAAGGGCTATTGCATGAATGATCTCCTGTTTAATTTGTTCAAAGGCTTGTCATTGCTCAGGGCCCCATTTCAAATCGTTCTTCTTGCAGGTCACTTGATAGAAAGGGCTTACAATCAGACTGAAATTTGCAATATGCCTTCTCCAAAAACCCACAATGCCTAAAAAAGCTTGTGTTTCCTTTTTGCTAGTTGGTGGGGACATGGCTGTTATTTTGTTGATCACATCCACTGGGATCTGACGATGTCCATCTTGCCATTTTATTCCTAAAATCTGGATCTCCTGTGCGCATCCCTTGACCTTACTTTGTTTTATGGCAAAACCAGCCTTCAGAAGCATTTGGTCTATTTTGTTCCCTTTCTCAAAAACCTCTCTGCTGTGTTGCCCCGCACGATGATGTCATCAATGTATTGCAGGTGTTCCACAGCTCCACCCTGTTCCAGTGCGATATGGATCAGTCCATGGCAAATGGTAGGGCTGTGTTTCCACCCCTGGGGCAGTTGATTCCAGGTGTACTGGACACCCCTCCAAGTGAAAGCAAACTGTGGCCTGCACTCTGCTGCCAGAGGGATTGAGAAGAATGCATTAGCGATATCAGTAGTGGCATACCACTTGGCTGCCTTTGACTCCAGTTCGTATTGAAGTTCTAGCATGTCCGGCACGGCAGCACTCAGCAGCAGCGTGACTTCGTTCAGGCCATGATAGTCTACTGTTAGTCTCCACTCTCCATTAGACTTCCACACTGGCCATATGGGACTCTTAAAGGGTGAGTGGGTCTTACTGATCACTCTTTGGCTCTCCAGTCAACGAAGGAGCTCATGGATGGGAATCAGGGAGTCTCGGTTGGTGCAATATTGCTGCCAGTGCACCGTTGTGGTGGCGATTGGCACTTGTTGTTCTTTAACCCTCAGCAACCCCACAACAGAAGGGTCCTCCGAGAGACCGGGCAAGGTGGACAGCTGTTTAATTGCCTCCATCTCCAAGGCAGCTATACCAAAAGCCCACCGCTACCCTTCTGGGTCCTTGAAATACCCTCTCCTGAGGTAGTCTATGCCAAGGATGCACGGAGCCTCTGGGCCAGTCACAAGGGGGTGCTTTTGCCACTCCTTCCTGCTTAGGCTCACTTTGGCCTCCAATACAGTGAGCTGTTGGGATCCCCCTGTCACTCCAGCAATACAGATGGATTCTGCCCCTGCAGAGCTTGATGGCATTAGGGTGCACTGTGCACCGGTGTCCACTAGAGCCTTATACTCCTGTGGATCGGATGTGCCAGGCCATCGAATCCACACAGTCCAGTAAACCTGGTTGTCCCTTTCCTTCACCTGGCTGGAGGCAGGGACCCTCTAGTCCTGGTCATAGTATTCATTACTCACATCTTGTAAATAGGAATCAAAAGTCCCTTTATTAAGATCGGAAGTAAAATCAGCCCTTCTACTCTGTCTGGGGAACTGCCCACTGGACACTGGAGCAGCAATGTGTCCTGGAAGAACCCCCTTGTCTGATTGTTTTTCCTTGCAACTCACGTACCCGTGCCTCTAGGGTTGAGGGAGATTTTCCATCCCACATCCTCATGTCCTCTTCATGGTCACACAGGTAAAACCACGGGGTGGCCTAGGTGTGTACCCACTGTATCCTCTCTGTTGAGCAGAGGGACGCTTACTCCTGATGGCTGAGATGCTGGTTCATACAGGTGGGGAGTAAGACATATCCACTTTGAATTGCTGGAACTCCTGGGACAGCTTTCCAGGCAGTTTTTCTACAGCTGAGATGCAGGCCTGTAGGAAGGAAGAGAAACTTTCTTTGTATTGCTGGAGTTGGCCAGCCACTTCACCTTCGGTGCCTCTTCATCTTACCAGGTCAGTATTGCCCATGAGTTTGCATGCAATGCTCATGCGCTCCATACAAACTTCTGCCACATGGGTCATGTGCACGTGAGTTCCTCTGAATCTTTGGATAACTGCTCATTGTTCAGGTCATCATAAATCACCTCTAGCACAGCTAATTCCCTCAGGTACTGGACACCTCTCTCCATGGTGGTCTACTTGCCTGGATGATGTAAGACATCTTCCTTGAAGGGATAACTTTCCTTCCTCCACAGGCTGAAGGTTTGTGCCTCTTTTCCGATCACTTTGTCAATGCTGCCTTCTCTTGAAAGGGATTCCAGGTGATTGGCTTCTTTACCCTCTAATTCCAGGCTGCTGGCTCTGTTGTCCCAGCATGGGAGCAGCCAGGTGACTATGTGCTTGCCTGGGTGACGACTGAATTCTTTTTGCATATCTTGCAGCTCACTCTGGGGCAGGGATCAGGTGGTTACCATGTCATTTATGAGTTCCTCTTCCTTCTTTTCTCCTCATGATGGCCCTGCTTTTTCATCATCCCTTTCCAAATGAGCTGACTTTCACTTCCAAGATCTCTTCTTGAGTACAGGAGCAACTGATACCCGCATGGGTTGGCTCTCTTGTTAGCTGCAGTGCCTGTCGTGGGGGTTGGAGTAGCTGCAGTACCTGTCATTTTGTCAACAAATCCAGAGACCTTCTCTTCCCCTTGAGGGTACTGAATAGCGTTGAACAGGGCTCCGTAGGCATGGGCCAGGCCCAAGCAGATTGCAGTGATTTATGTCTCTCTGGAATTATCAGGGTCACAGCATACTTTTTCCAAATATTCTATTAATGTTTCAGGATTCTGCACTTGTTCAGGGGTGAAGTTCCAAAACACTGGAGGTGCCCACTGTCCTAGGCATTTGCACGTACTATCGCACACACCCTGCGACTCATAACTATTGAGCCTTGGGGCAGATCTCTAGATGATATTCTTAAATGGCTTATTAACCTTAGACAAAACCAAAACAATATTCCCATGAAATACCAATAGAAGTATCTTAACTACCCAAGGATGTTCAAGATACTGAAAAGTTATTGTAATGGAGGAGAAAACATCATAGAAGAAGGTAGGGAAGGTGTCATTCTGTATTTCCTCCTTAAAAAACCTCTCAGAGGAGGACGTATGATTGGTAATTGTCTCCACGAGCTGGTACCCGAAGTACAGTAATGGCTTCAGTACAAAGCTCAAATACCTGATTAAGCTGAAGGACACTGTTTTAATAACAAACCTCCCAGCAAAACATCGCTAATCACTGCAGGGCACAGCAAACTGCAAAAACCAACACCGACCTTTAACATGTGCAGCAAAGAAACGAGCGTGGTGCAGATCAGGTAAACTAATATCAAGAACAGATGAATCAATACTGTGACCTGTAACTGTTAACAGATATAAATTCCTTAGTATGCTCTGGTTAATCTTTTTTGAGCCCCGTGTTGGGTGCCTAAAAGGACTGTTGTGGTTTAGCCCCACTTGGCAACCAAGCACCACACAGCCGCTCGCTCACTCTCCCCATCCCCTGGTGGGATGAGGGAGAGAATCGGAAGAGCAAAAGTGAGAAAACTCATGAGTTGAGATAAGAACAGTTTAATAGCTGAAATATAATAATTACAGTGACAACAACAAGAACAACAACAACAATAATAATAATAATGTAAAGTAATAATAATGTAATGAAAAGGAAGATGAGAGAGAGAGAGAGAGAGAGAGAAAACCCAGGAAAAACAAGTGGTGTAATTGCTTACCACCCGCTGACCGATGCCCAGCCTGTCCCTGAGCAGCAATCACTGCCCCCTGGCCAACTCCCCCCAGCTTTATACACTGAGCATGATGTCACATGGTATGGAATATCCCTTTGGCCAGTTTGGGTCAGCTGTCCTGGCTGTGCCCTCTCCCAGCTTCTTGTGTACCCAGCAAAGCATGGGAAGCTGAAAAACCTCCTGGACTAGTGCAAGCACTACTTAGCAACAGCTAAAACCTCAGTGTGTTATCAATATCATTCTCATACTAAATCCAAAACACAGTGCTATACCAGTCACTAGGAAGAAAATTAACTGTATTCCAGCCAAAACCAGGACAATGAGCCTTGAAAGCATAAGAAATCCATGTTCCTGTTGCTATGGACAGTGTTACCACATAGTCCTGTCCTGATCCTTAAAGAAGAATGTCTCCTCCTGTTTCTATCTGAGGGCTGATGAGCCTCTGCACTTACCAGCCTTTTGGCCTGCAATTTTCTTTTTATTCCCTGGCCTCAGCCTGAACTACGTGACTCAGGAAGCAGCTTTTTCAACAGAAACTACAGCTTCTCCACAAGGGCAAGGCCAAGCCCTTCAATATGATTGTTGTGGTGCTATCCATCTGCTTACTGCCTGCTGTAGTAAAGTAATTTTGATAATGTATGAGTCATATTGCCAGAAGTAATTGATATTAGTAAGAAGTGGTTACCAAAGCTGTGACCATATCCATGTTGACTCAACCTTTGTAGAATAATCTATTCAGTGACCTAGAATAAGGGCATATGCATGATTCAGTATGCATATAAAAATATTTAATATGTTATCTGGAAGCATCATCTTGAAAGCTGTTAGAGAAAATGGGAATTTTTGCAGTGGCTCCCAAAACTGGACCAGTGGCTGCAAGGCTATAAACACAAACCAACGAGAGCTGATCACTTATCAGTGCTACCTGGACATCGCACCAATGTCAGCTTTAGGGCAGTTTGTGAACATGTATAGGAACGTGTAACAGACTGTTGTGGCTGCTCATGTTTGATAGCAGAGGTAGAGATATTAGATTCTATATAAGACAGGAATTAAACCAACTAGTTTGGCAGATGGCTTAATTCATAAATGGGTAAGCAAAATTGACCACTTATGTCTTGTATTGCTATACAAGTTAAGGGTTTTTTTATTTATAATTAAGAGGAAAAATATGTCTTGCCTGTATTTTGATCTGATATCCTGCCTTTGAGTTTTGGTTATAATCTGGATACAACACCCATTTCATTATGCTTACGTTGCATTCTGTTGATCTGGCCCTTCCCCAGACTAATGAATGTGTTATTTGCAGAATGTATCTTTTGCTGCCTCACAATAAATTTACTGAGTTGTCTCTAGTGTTTGTATAAAGCAACAATCTAGTTGCAGTTGATCCTTCAGAACTGGGTGTGCAGAAAGGATCCCTCTAGTGTCTTACATTCCTACATGTGTAAGTATTATTGTTGTTAAAGGGAAGTGCACTTCTATTTTTTTTTTTACTTAATCTGATACCGGGCTCTTGAGGCTTGTTCGAAATGTTATGCACCACCATTCTTTCTTCTTTAATCACAACACAGAAAATGAATTTGATCTGTTTCCCCCTCACATGCTGCATCCCCTGAATACATCTCCTGCTGCCTCACAAAAAAAATTAATAGGTTAGCTTAAACAAATGCTTTGCCATAGTAGTAGGTTATACAACTTTTGAAGGGCTAAGACTGTTTGAAATTGTTTTCTAACTGATACCTAATCTAGTCACACATGCACTGTGGCACCTGCGAAGCGAACTCTACCTGCTCTGGACAGGATGCCCAGGAGTGCTGTCCTTGAAACTGGACTATTTGTAGGACAACATGAAGGGATAATGATGTGGTAGCACCACAGTCACTCCCACATAGCAGTCTCAACTTGCCAACAAAGTGTTTGAACAAGAATTTATCGTCCTCAGACCAGGTCTTTCCTGCAATTCTGCACATGCTCCCGGACATGTGTCTATAAGTGCTCTGAGGAATTGCCTGGTGGTGTCTGTTACTTTCTACCTTAACTGGTAAAGGGAAGGGCTGGCAAAGTCTTTCTCTTCTGCTCACTGCACCTGATGTGGCTTGCTGTCATGTTTTAACCCCAGTCAGCAACTAAGCACCACCCAGCCACTCGCTCACTCCCCCCTGGTGGGATGGGGGAGAAAATCAGAAGAGTAAAAGTGAGAAAACTCGTGCGTTGAGATAAAGACAGTTTAATAGGTAAAGCAAAAGCCACATGCACAAGCAAAGCAAAACAAGGAATTCATTCAGTACTCCCCACCGGCAGGCAGGTGTTCAGCCATCTCCAGGAAAGCATCAGGCAAAACGGTTACTTGGGAAGACAAAACATTATTCTGAACGTCCCCCGCTTCCTCCTTCTTCCCCCAGCTTTATACGCTGAGCACGACATGATATGGTGTGGGATATCCCCTTGGTCAGTTGGGGTCAGCTGTCCCAGCTGTGTCCCCTCCCAACTCCTTGTGCACCCCCAGCCCACTCGCTGGTGGGGTGGGGTGAGAAGCAGAAAAGGCCTTGGCTCTGTGTGAGCACTGCTCAGCAGTAACGAAAACATCCCTGTGTTGTCAACACTGTTTTGATCACAAATCCAAAACATATCCTGCATTAGCTACTGTGAAGAAAATTAACTCTATCCCAGCCAAAACCAGCACACTTGCAAACAGCATAAGACTGTAAAAAACATTTGAGATGAGCCACCACGTAAAACGACTTCAGGGGTGCTTGCCCATGCCAAGCCATGGAAACACTTCTTTCTGAAGCTCTCTTTTTGAAGAAATGGAGGAGAGGATTATCAGATTAGCAAGTGTAAAATGGCCTGCGCAAGGCAGCCGTGTGTCCACTGATTGCCTTTGTGATGCTTGACAGAGCAGAAGTCATTTCTGACATGAGAGCCTGCCTCAGCTGCTGTCCATCTTGGTTTTCTTTTTGCATCTCTCTTTAAAGCTTCGGCATCTACCATTTTTAGGTTGTGAACCTGTCTGTCCTCAGGGACACTATGCCTCTCATCTGCTGGGACCTTCCTCTGACAGAGATCGCGATGACTATTTGGCTGAATTATTTGTTGAGAGATTATTACCAGACCAGGAAGTTAAACCAAGAACAACTCTGGATTGCTTGTGATGGACTTTAAAACACATTCTCAGTCAGAGTTTTTACTATAAGGAAAACTGAGGAGAAGGGAGGGTTTGCATAAAGAATGAATGGGTATGCAGGATTTCCTGCCCACTCTAAATGTCTGTGAGTAGTATATGTGATGTAAACAGGAAAAAAATAAAATTAGTTGGTGTCAAAAACTGACAGAAGCAATAGTCATGTTACTAGGGAAATGCATCTATTGTAAAACATGAGAAGAATTAGAAGTTATAAAGAAGAAAATGAGCATTTTGTTAAAACTGGATGCTATATTTCAAAGAGAAAGTATGATAGCAAGTATCTTGGCTTTTTAGGATTCTTTAAAAAAAAGGGCCCGAACTGTATTATCTTAGTGCACTTCCAGGCCATCTTATATAAGCTGGGTGTACTTAGAGGCTTAATAATGATAGCAAGGCACAGTTGTTTCCATACTGGCACTGGCATTACTGAAACTCATTATCATAGTCACATCCCTGAGATTTGTACTTGTTGCTTATAATGAAGGTTACATGTGTGAAAATAGTGTCATCTGCCATTTCTCACTGGCAGACACATTAATTTTACTAAATCTGCTTTCTTTGTAGATCATTTCTTACTTTCAACTGTTATGCAAAAATTATGTAATTAGTTTTTGTGTAGTATTTGTCTGTAGTGAGCCATTTAGGCAAAGAAAAATTCATCACCAAAATAGAACCATGGAGAAAAAGTAACAGCTTTAGCCTGCGTGTGGTCTGTGTGCTATGACAAAAACTTTGATGGGGTTTTCACAGAAAGCAAGCTACTGCAATTTCATCTTCATGAGTGCATTTGTAGCTTAAAAGGAGCTTAGACTTTAAGCCTCAGTAACAATTTACTTGGAAACAGCAACACACTGTGTGTGGCTTTGCATCAATCTGGGGTGGGCTACCTCCAACCGTCCTCCCCTACATCTTGCTACTGGTAGTAATCCCATTAGACGATTACATCTGGTGTCCTCAACAGACAGATTTAGTCATAATCGAAAAAGTACTTCAAGTGGGTTTAATTAACTGTGTGGTCATTTTATTACCACAGCCTCTTGTACCCTATAACTTTGCCTTAACTGAAGTGAATTTATGGCCCATTAGGACATGCTAGTCACCAGTTGTGCACATAACTGTCTGTTATTTAGACAAAACTACAAGAATCAAGGGTTGAGCATTTTCATACTCAAGAATCTTTAATGCAGCTGTACTAAATATCGCTGTAATATCTGATTACCAATCTGTGGCTGAGTCATTTGAGGAAAGTGGTCTGTAAGCTGGTGAGCAGCAGCTGGCTCTTTCTAGAGTTGTTTTGTTTAGCTCAATGGAAGAGAAATGTATGCTTCAGTGTGGTGAGCATTTGCTTCCAGTGTGGCTGATGGCCTGGATCTGAATAGCTGTTATGATCCCGGGAATGAGAGATCTTTATGCTTGGGCAAAAGTGCACCAATTTGTTTCTCAGTAGCAGGCAGGCAGTATAGGCCTTCAGCAGAGAAATATTTTTATTTTCTTACATCTTCCTAATCTTTTGGCTAACGATATTTATATTTGGCTAGTGATATTTATCAATGTACAATTTATTTCTCTATTTTAATTGGAGAAGAGGGAAAGTTATTGAGGGAAAGAAGTTGACCTGGTTATCCATATGGATGGAGACCTTGTGAGAAGTTTTCAAGCTTTCTTTTCCCATAGAACTATCTTTGGAATGGAACTGAAAAAGCCATAGTGTGTTCACTAAAAGTGGTTCTAGATTTGGGAAGTGAATGAACTCCGCAGACTTGCACTTAGCACATGTGCAGACAGAAGTTCCTAAATAGAAACTGAGCTCGTGCGCTCTCCTTGAGGTGGGAATAGCAGGGGAAAATGTCCACTATGAATGTAGCTGTGTTCTTGAAACCTGTTGTTCAGGCTTTTCCTTCAGAGAAACCATGTCTTGTTAAATGCAAGCTGCAGAGATTCACAGTCTCTTTAGCAGAGAGGTGTGTTGTGATTTCCAGCCTCCACAGTAAAAAATAAATAGAATATTAGTGTCTAACCTGTACTGAACAGTGAAGTCTTGTGCACTAGCAAGACAATAGCACTATATTTACAGGCTATGTTGGCCAGGATGAGGAGGTCTAAGTGTTTCTACAGTTTGGTGCTTGCTGTAATTTTTGTATGTTTGGACCTAGTGTTCTGGTAACACAGGAGACCCCGTGGTGTTAGAATCTGGGGAACAGGTACTTTTTCTGAGCTGTGTACAGAAGGGAAAAAGCTGATAACTGTGACATCTGCTTAGCTAATTTTAACAACTAACTCTTAAAGTAGGTTGCTATTTCACTACTGGCTAAAAGAAATACAACATCTTTTGGCGGAAATGTAAGGATCTGAATGGAAAATACAGATTAACAGAAGGATTATATAGTGGAACCTTTCAGTTGAGAAAGTTCCACAAAATGGTCATAAAGAACATGTGGAAAACTTTATACTGGCCTGTTTCTTCTAAAATGAGGCAGGTTCAAAAGAGAAGCACAGAACTAACCTTCAGCAGTAGTGTATAGATACAACCCTACTTCCTAGGAAAGGAAGAGAACATTAAAATGTTGTGTTGGGACAAGGTTGTAAAGTGCAGTCTTTAAACATACACCAAGCTAATGTACACAAAATGTCGATCTGCGTGTTGATCGCTATTGCTCAAGTTTCACCCAGAAACTTAATCACTGAAGCATGGAGAAAGCTACCACTGAAAAAATGTTATTTTTTAACATTTTGCCATCACTGTATTACCTAAGTCAGGTCTCATTTAATGTTGCTGCCTGAAGGGTCAGTAGATGTGTGATATAAAAACTGTGAGTCTTTCCTTGATGGAAAGGGTCTTTTCTCACCTGAGAGTTGCAGCGTCTGTCCAAAAAGGCAAGATGGGCAAGATGGCAGGATTTTACAAGCTGGAGCAATGGACAGTGGGACAGAGAGGTTACAGGAAAGTAATCCAGGGTTTTAATTTTCTGATGAAAGCCCTATGAGGTATGTTCTGCATGAAGTTGAAATCCACGCCGCATCTGGCACTTGGCAGCCTGTTCAGTATTTCTCCCCAAGGACTTTCTGCATGCCCCTGCTTAGTTTTGCCGAGAAGGAGAGGAAGACTGTGGCAGCCAGCTGGAAAATGTAGAACATTTTGTCATCCCTCAGCAACCTGCTCTGCCAAAACATGGCAAAGCACAAGTAGGACACCCCTGCTGTGGTGCTGCTTTCAAACAGGCATTGCTTTCTAAGCTGGTATGTGGGGGAACCTGCAAAATATGGAAAAGGGAAAAGAGTAGATTCAATTCCTTGTGGACTTCACCTGACTGACCATTGTCAGAGCAAAGTAGTCATTATGACAGAGCAGCACAACAAACAGACTCTTACAGCTTCTCTTTGGACTGGCTGCTTCTGCACTTAGGGATGGGGTGTACCCATCATAGCCAGCCCCAGGGTCACCTGGACCTATGCCCATCACAGCAAGTTTCAGCTCCCCTCTGGCTACATGTTTCTTTTATCTTTTCTGTGGGCATAGGTTGCAAACTGGCAGGTTTTCCACACCTGGGTGGAAATTATTCCAGGCACAGACTGTGGTGGGATGCTTTCTTCTCCTTCAGTTCCTTGTGTGGACTCTGCTCTCAGTTTATTTCCTTGGCAGCTCTCTCCTGCTATGTAGTAGTTATGCCAGTCATTTTTCTTGCATGGGTAAGGTCTGAGGCCCTGGGTACATGACCCAGAGCCCGAAGCTGAATAAATCTCTGTTTCAGCATGGTGAAGGTAAGTGCTGTGCATATGCTTGAGTGAGGGGTGAGGAATTAGGGCTGTGGGAGGCGCCAGGCTTGGCCAGGGGTATGATGTGACCCCTTTGAGCTGAGCTGATATTTCTTCACCCTTAAACCCCTGGCAATGCCCACGTTTCACTAGAAGAATTGTGTTGCCAAATTGTCATCTTCCCCCTGGGGTCATGTCATTTTAAGGATTTCTGACATATGTAAGGATTTCTATCCTTGGGAAGTCTTCCAGCATCAAAATACCAGCCCAATGGAGTAGAGCTGCTTTTGAACAAGCCTCGATTAAGACTCTGTTTTGGTTTACAAACTCCTGGTGCATCACACTGAGTTCAGGTTCTTGATGCTGTTCTGTAGTGATTTCTGTTTTGCTTGTTACAAGCTTTCAAGCACTTCTGAAGTACCAGCCTGTTAACCGACTGCTGAACTGACAATACAAGCTTTAATCTGCACTGCTTCTTTAGCCTTGCACTTGATGATGGACGAGCCAAAGAAACAGCTGAACCTAGTAGAAAGACCCATCAAAGCCAAATAACTTAGCTAACGTGTTTTGTAACCAGTGTGTTTCTCAGAAGCAATAAGATTAAATGGATCAGCTGGTGTGCCCTGTGCCTGGTGGAAAGGAGCTTATTTAAATTAAGAGGACCAGAGAATCTGTGCTGCAGTCCAGAAAGAAGATGAGTTCTGCAGAAGACCTTGACTACCCTCAAATCATCTTGCAATACAGCAGTGGATTTTTAGTCTCAAAGGTAAGAAATATAATTCAGTCTTGGAGAGATGTCTAAGAGTACGCAGACAGAAACATTCAAGGATCTCACTTTAGGTCCTGAATGTAAGGCTTTGAAATGAAAACCATCTCATATGAAAGCATCCTGTCTGCTCATCTAGGCAGGAAGGACATTCGAAAAGAAGAAAGATTTGAAAGTGCCCTGACCCCTCAGGATAGACTTAGGATTTATTTGGACCTCTCTGACCTTTGGGGGCTTGGATAAGCAGACCTTGTCTCAGCATGAGGCTTTATAAAAAACACAAGAGTTTATAGCTGAGGGCTTGCTGTCTGACTGCCTCAAATGTGGAAAGTTCCTTCAGTGGTGGGATTTCTTCCCACTTTTCATTTTAGTAGTTTGAGAAACAGAGAGCTGACTTGAATTGCCCTTTCCCCTCCCTGTTAAACCATGTGAAGAACAAGATTTTTCAAATATCTTCTCAAAGAATTTACTTCCCTCTCCCACGGTTTGTCTGTATGTAGTATGCAGAAGGCTGAGTTTGAGAACTTCTGTGTATTCCCTCTTTTCAGGTGAAAAAGTCTGGTATAATGACTGTTTTTCCAAACAGCATTTGATTAGGGCACAAAGGTAGAACTAGTAGTTCCACTTTCCTTATTGTTAAGTGATGTTATTTGCCTTTCTGTTTGTGTAAGCACTTAGGCATAAAATTATAATATCCAGTGCAGTGGAGATTTTTTCCTCATTTACTATTTAGTTATCTTTCCAATTATCCCTTGGAGCACCTGTGGCCAACATGGTAATGGAAGGAATGCTCTTTGGGTTGTGCAAATAACTGTTGCATCCTAAGGCTCCTGAAAGGCAGAACTGACAGTAAAGAGAGGAAAAATGGATAATAAATGATCCTTTTGCTTGGTGAGGAAGAGGAGTGCCCAACACTTTCCAAATTAACACTGGTACTAATTTTTTTGAGGAATGATCTCAACTTTGGTTAAACCACGTCCTTACTGAGGGTAAAAGGAGCTTTGCATGGACTTTATCAAATCATTGTAGATACAGGCAGTCAATAGAGTTGATGCCTCTGTTACTGTTTTAGGAGGGTTTGTGTGGCCAGAGAAATATGCTAATACTTTTAAACTTGACTGTGTACAGCTAAAGAAGGATGTTTTTCGTATGTATGGTTACATATGTCTGTCTGAAGGTTGAGGGTTGTTCCTGGAGATGTTACACACCTTCCTTCTCTATGAAAAGACAGGGTAATTCTGCTGGCCTGAATGAGGCACTTCTTTTGGCTGAGAGGAACCTCCCTGCCTCAGGGAGACCACTGTAGTCATGCACATCAGTCCCTGAAAACAGGGTCCATAGAGTGGGATATTCCCCACTGCTGCAAGCCACAGGAGAGTCTCTAGGGTTCACTGGAGCATGCATTAGATCCTCAGTTAAAGAACAAAAAGAACAGCAGAAAAACTCAGCACCACACAGTCTTGCCTTTGTGTTCTCCAGGCAAAAAGCAAGAGAGATTATAAGAATGTGCTCTGAAACTAAGGAAGAGGTAGGAACATTCACACCCAAAACCTGGTCTTTAAATGTGAACATTTGTGAGCCAAAAACATTGGCTGGCTTTGCCAGAAAAGGAAAAGAAATGAAAAATATGCACCACAAACACTGTATGGTATTATCGGTGTTCAGAGAAACTTCAGTTTAATCATTGGACTTGTTTATATGAAATACGATTTTACATGAAAAAATATTATCATGTGTATATTTTCTCCAAAAAAGCAGTTTTAGAAATGCAATAGGCTTTGGTGCTTTCACCTGGTCCCTTGCTCCCACCTTTCCTTACCCCCAGGTTATGTTCACTGCCTGTGAGTTGGGGGTGTTTGATCTTCTGCTGGAGTCAGGAGAGCCTCTGTCTTCAGATGCCATTGCTGCACACTTGGGTACCAGTACCACAGGGATGGAAAGACTGCTGGATGCCTGTGTGGGATTGAAGCTCTTGGCAGTAGAGCTGACACAAGAAAGAGGTAATAAAGGCAGAAAAAAGGGACGAAACTAAAAGACTTAAACCTCTGATGGTTTTGAAAGTGAGGTGAGGTGTGTGGGGAGCGGTGGTACCTAGTGTTAGGACAGTTACTGTAGCTGGAAGGAAGACACAATTGCTTGAGAATACCATCCCCTCTGCAGCTGAAAGAGAAGCGGCAAATGTCAGCATGGTTAAAGGTGTAATGTAAAACCCAGGTGAAGGGCTCTATAGCCCTGAACTTCTTTGTGCAAGAGCCTCAGGTGACCTTGGAGAAGATATTCAGAGTTTCTGCAGAGCTGGTCTCCTGAAAACTCTGAGGTGTGGGCATGACTTTAAACCTTAAAACAAAATGCCAGGATGGATGGACAACAGCATGATTTAAAAACACCTTTTGATTTTCTTTGGGATGTTACCACCATGTGAAGTATTTTGTTAGGTTGCTGATCTGAACTGAAAGGTGATGTAATTTTGCCCTTGCGTCAGAGATGTTGAGTCCACGTGGTCAGAAGGGATCTGTGGCCATCAGACAACTGGTCAGGACTAGCCAGAGTCTTACAAGTTGTGTCCCTTGCTCTGGCTTGTGTTGTTTTGCCCTCTTTTAGGGCTTACAGTAGTTGCCCAATGAGTTTAGGGAGAGCAGGATCTGTCTTTTATATTCCTTTTGTATGCCAGTTCTGCGGGTGAGTGATGCCACTGCAGGTGCATTGAGGGAAGTGGGGGAGATTTCTGTGAGTCCTTTGGGCATTCATCTGCCTGTAGAAGGTCCTGCCCTAGTGAACTGAGAAAGGGTAGGTGTGGCTGGCATGATGTTTTGGGGACTTGTCTCCCACCTGATGACCTTGTTGATCAGAAAAAAAGACTTATCTATAAGGGCTTCTCATTTAAATAGAGCATACCAAAAAATTCCTCTGATAGTAGAAGCCTATAGGTAAATGATGACACTCGTAAGGCACTCCTCTTGCTGTTCTTGAAATAAATGTTTCGTGCTGGAGTGAGTGTAGGCAGGTAGTGTTTACTCACATTGAATGGGACAACACACCTTTCAGCAACCCTCACCCACTGCTCATTGCAGTGGAAGGATTGATTGTAGAAGCAATGTGTTTGTGTCTTTGGTCATATAGACATCTTCTGGTGATAAGTACCATGCTGTATGATAAGCTTGGTGAGGTGGTATATCATACATATTAATAAATATATTTATTTCACCCTTCAGCCCTCTACAGAAACACAGAAATTTCCAACATCTACCTTACAAAATCAAGTCCTAAGTCTCAGTATCATATTATGATGTATTACTCCAATACAGTCTACCTGTGCTGGCATTACCTGGCCGATGCTGTCAGGTAAGGAGGAGTGTTGCACACTGTCTGTTGAAGACTGCTTTGTGGCATTTGTGTGGCTGCTCTCAGAGTGGTTTGTTTCTGGGGAAGGGCACAGTGAAGCTGCTGGCTGGTTCTCGGAAAGAAAATCCAACAGATCATTTTGGCTGTTAACACAGCCAAGACGTATTCTTGTTTTTTCTTGTTTTCCATTTGTGTGTATTCTTGTTTTCCTTTTCATTCTGGTGGTAGAGATGATCTAGGAATCAGATTTCTGTGTGTTTGACCTTCAGGAAAACACTTGATCATTACAGTGGCTCTTACTTGAGGAGGCATCAACAAAGTAAATGATGAGTAATGTTGGCTAAGGATACTTCTGTTGCAAAGGTGTATTGGAGTAGTTTAATATGGAGCTGGAGTCTCACTTGTTCCAGTCCATGCAACTGATCATCAAACATGGTGTGTGTGATGGTGATGATTGCACCAGTCTTGCACCTTTACCTGATATGTATTCCCATAAATCATAAAATCATAGAATGGTTTGGGTTGGAAGGGACCTTAAAGATCATCTAGTTCCAACCCCCTGCCATAAGCAGACATACCTTCCATGAGACCAGGTTGCTCAAAGCCCTCTCCAACCTGGCCTTGAAAAGAACCAGTCATTCTTGTGAAAGGCTGAGAAATATATCAGCATATTTTGGGATGGCAGGTGAGGGTGCCTTTACAGCCATTACAAACAGTCTGGCTTATATCCTGTACGAAGTTGAGCACCTTCCACAGTGATGAACAACTGAAACTACAGCTCCAAGGTGTGTTTGGGTGAAAGAAAAATAAATCCACACTCTTATGCCTTTTTGGTTGCTATTTTAGAGAAGGAAGAAACCAATATGAAAGAGCTTTTGGCATTTCATCTAAAGACCCTTTCGGAGCAATGTACAGGTAATCATTAGTATATTTATAGAAATTTTATTCTTATTGTAGATAAAATTAATGTTTTTGTTATGGCTCAGGACAATTAAATATGATGATGTGAGAATCTCAGTCATCAGAGCCATCATGCAGCATTTTCCTTTCTCAGCAATATCCACTACTGAGACAGTGTCTGATATTTTTAATAGAAGTATATAATTTTGTATTCTGAAAAACATATCACAGGTCTCTGGCACAGAGGCAATTGTAGTTGAAGGAAATAAATCCCTTCGAAGCCTGAGAATTAGCAGCATAATACACTGTTGGACTTCACTAGTCTTAATTCCCTATTTAACTTCATGAATGCATAGCTGTACCCTTCTGCTACAGTAAACTCAAGGTAGGTTTATATGCAAAGAGAATGTATTCAGTGTCAATGAAAATAGAGATTAGTGTTTAACCGAAAACTTGTAATAACTGTTATATGATAGGAATCACCAAGGATATTGTACGTTATATTTTCTATGTGCTGTACCTGTTTGCATTACTAGATCAGAAGAAGAAATGCTGAAATTCATGGCTGGCCAGAACTCAATATGGAGAATATGTGGCAGAGATGTTCTTGCTGCATTTGACCTTTCCCCTTTCAGGCAGATCTGTGACCTGGGAGGTGAGCGTCAGCAGACCTTCTGTAACAAGGCTCTGAACTGTCTTCTTTTACAAGCTGTGAAAAGAAAAATAACTCTTACGTTATATGACGAGCAAAGCAATGGCAAGCAGGACACACCTCAGAATCTTGTCAGCAATAAAGTGCTTGCGTTTTACTGTCTTGGTTGGGTTAAAAGGAGAAATGTGAGAGTGGTGAGAGCATTAGGAAGCTGAATGCTTTTCTCTACAGAGTCTCATTTGTGTGAGTAGTGGCCCATCCCCTTGAGTACATGGCAGCTTTGGCATTTTTTCTTGCCTTGCTTGATACATTCTTCTTGTGCCAGACCCTTTCCCTCCTCCCCTTCAGTCAGTGTCATTAAGCTGAGATATTGCCTGCAGCCTCTTACACTGCTGCCCCAGCGCTGCTGAGCACTGGCAGGATTCATGGGACGGGTCAGGCTCCCTCGCAGGCTCCATCACTGCTTCCCCAGTGCCTGGCTGTGTGGCTCTGTTTTTCTTTTCCCATCCTTCCAGCATCCACAGCTGGGTCTGGCTGGTACGTAAGAGCTTTACGGGCTGGGGCTGACCCCATCAGCCTGGGTGCTAGGGCCCAGGGGCTTCCTGCAGAGCAAATGGAGATGGTGGCCTCTCCTGTCCCTCCTCCTCCTTTTCAGCAACATGTGGCAAGCAAATGAACCTTGCCAGCTGCTATGAGACTGAATGCACCATTGCCTGCATCGCTTCAAGGGGATGTTGCTGAACAGCTTGGTTTTGTGTCAGTGCTGACCTTCTTTTTCTTTCCCCAAAGGAGGTGGAGGAGCTTTGGCCCAGGAGTGTGTTTCTTTATACCCAAATTCCATGGTCACAATTTATGACCTGCCAAAAGTTGTGCAAGTGGCCAAAGAGCAATTTATTCCCCCTGAGGAGCATCGGATCACTTTCCATGAAGGTAGGTACAGACAGCGGTGTAGTGTTGTCACAGCTGTTGCTCCTGAGCCCCTTGTCTCTGCTCAGAAGTACCACGCTTGAGGATCAGGTCTCCAGCTGCCCGTTACATGGGCAGAGTGTCCCAGGCTGCAGCTTTCCCAGCCCAGGTCTGCAATTCATTGGTCCTGCAGGGCTGTCCCAGTTGTGCACCTGCAGCTACCTTCTCTCAGAGACATGATTCGGTTATTCAGCAACCTAAAAGCTCTTTTCTCCTGAACAGAATGATTTGATTTCTTCAGAACAAGGGCACTTCAACAAAAAAAAAAAGGCCTGCAATTTTGAAAAACTGCCATGCCATGTTATAAATCTTCCTAATATTCCCTTTTCTCCTGTGCAGACCTCCTGGCAGATGTGCAGGATGCCAGGCCTGCTCTGAGCAAGGGGTTTTCCTTCTCTGATCACAACTGATTGACTTTCAAGTCCTAAGATATTTCAGACTTTGAACATGGATGATCTAGCTCATATTCTTCTTGTCCAGTCCATAGATCTTGCATGGTCTTTGCACCATCTATGATGAAAATGTGTGTAGGGAGATCTAATTCTTAATGTTTACAAAAGCCTTCAAAGTGTTGGAATGACTTAATATTGCTTGAAGCTCAGAGAGAGGAAAGAAGCCCTGAGGAAGGACACGAGTATATAAAAACAAACATGGAGAAACACAGGAAATGTTATATGTGCCAGTGGTACAAGGAAAATGACAAAATAAAATGCAGAGAGAAAAATCTGAATGCAGTATACCAGGTGCTGGACAAAAGGCATGACGATGAAGCTAGTGCTGGGCGGTGAGAGATGTGTATTTTTTCCTTATGGATTTATGATGTAGCTGTGTGGTCTTTGAAAACTTGCTTAGATAAAGGAAAATTCTTTCCTTTTTTCCATGACAGAAACCATGAGAAACTGTCTCCTCTTCTTAATGCTTTATGAATCTGAGTTCCTGTCATTGGAGAAAACTTAGACTCAAATGCTTTCCTGTCCCTCAAAGGCTGTTTCAGATGAGCTGCTGCTTTTAAACATTTCAGACCTTCTTGAGACTGGACAAGAACAAAATCCCCTATGCAGTGCCACAGAGGACTTTCACCTGGTAACTCTGTTGCAGTCTGATGTGCCTGATGGATGTGGCAAGCCCATAGTCTTTAGAACTGGACAGAACTGAAAATATTTGCTTAACTCAGCCCTCTGTGTTTTGGGGGTTTTGTGTAATACATGCATTCTTGCTTTACAGGAGACTTCTTTAATGATTCAATTCCAGAAGCTGAACTGTATATTTTATCCAAGATACTGCATGATTGGGATGATGACAAATGCAGGCAGCTGCTGACAAAAGTTCACAAGTTTTGCAAACCTGGTAGGTGTGAGCTCTTGAAGAGCAGGGAGACTCTTGCCCATCAGTTACGTGAAGCATACCAGTCTCAATGTGCAATTTGGGTGGCAGAGTTTCAGTGCAGGGATTCCTTGGTTTAATATTTTGCTTTCCTAAGCCAGCTGCATTCAGCTACGCCAAATAGGGTCTGGTCTAAGTTCTCATAATCTGGCTTCCAGTTTTGGCCGCCTTCTTCACAGGGACTCCTTTTTCAACATATTTATGTATAAGGACTGGTGACCTGGGGAATTGTTTAGACAGACAGGTGTATACATCATAGTAAAAATCCCATTAAGCATCACATTTAAGCCCTGAGCTTTGAAAACACTGCCTGCAGAACCAGGTTCTCAGCAAAACCAGTAAGCCCAGCTCTTGTGGATTTCAGCTGGGGAAAATGGGAATTTCCATCCCAGCTGGAGCGTCCCCTTCAGCCCTGGTACTTCAGCACATAGAGAGCAGAGGCATGCTCCGATTCTTTTCCTCTTTCATTGTTTTCTGTGATGCTGAAATATGACTTAATGTAGAGGCTGCTTCTTCCTGAAACTAAAGGTTAGGATCTAATAACTCAACTGCAAAATATCTCGTCTTCTCCGAGCTCAGCGTGTGTTTTATTTCTCTTTATTCAACCAGGCGGTGGAGTGCTGCTGGTTGAATCGCTTCTGAATGAAGACAAAAGTGGGCCTTTAGAAACCCAGCTGTATTCGATGAATATGTTGGTGCAGACAGAAGGAGAAGAGAGAACAGCAGCAGCGTACAGCAAGCTCCTTGAGGCAGCTGGCTTTGGCGAGGTTGAAGTCAAGAGGACTGGAAAACTCTATGATGCTGTTTTAGGAAGGAAATGATAGTACCTCCATTATGTACCTAACAAGAGAGAATAAGTGGAGAAATGTGATATTCTTTTCTTAGAAGACAATCATCAACCTAGCTTTTAGTTAAGGCAGTCAACTTTGTTGTAAGCGGATACATTGTCAGGAGAATCACTGATGATACACCTTGGACGTGCATAGATTGTAAACCTGGCAGCCTGATTAGGGCTTGCTTTTGGCTGTGGAAGGGAAAGAAAGAAATCAACACCTGTTCCACAAGAAATAACCCATGAACGAAATGTGCAGTGTGTCTGCTTCAGATTCTTTTTATTCTTTCCAATTTTAACACTGTATCTGACAAAATCAAAGCTGAATTTGTACTTGGATTCCTGCAAAATAAAACTGATCACTCTACTGAGCTCTGTTACCTGCATTATTATTCCTGGGGAATTGATGTAGTATAAACAGACTAAATTATGTCTCCTTGTAGTTACTCTTTTCAGAGGTCCAGGAGAAATCCTGTCTGAGCTTTGGGGAGTTTGGCATGAAAAATTATATTAATTTTTCTTTAATTAGAAATTAAAGAAAAGGATCTTAAAAAAAGGAAATTAATTTATTTCCTCTAGATTTTGATTTAAGTTATGAAAAAGAATTTTGTAGCTTGATGACTGGCTGGAGCCCAGTGATGCTCTTCACAGGGCAGGCCCTGAGATGAGAGCTGAGAGAGAGAATGATGCAGCCAAGTCATTCAGTTACGCACTGGGGAAGTCCTTATTGCATGCCTCCTGCTAGTTCTTTAAATCATTTGGTCAAGCACAACCTGCCATACCCCGCCCAGTTCTCGGAAGCAGATTACTGGTCTGAGAAACATTTGGAGAAGGCACCAGAAAGTCACTTTCTGCAGTTCTGGCTTGAACACTAATTGCATTTGCACATTAAGCTAGATACTAGAGAAGGCTGAGATAGTCCTCTCAGTAGCCATCTACAGGAGCCTCCTGCTCCTTTGACTGTAGGCAGACCATAGAGAGAAGGTAGCCTCAGTAGGGAAAAGTTGGCCATTTGTCATGTTTTGTGACATCAAAATCAAATCACAAGGCTGTCATGGTCCTTCTCATCCTTAAAAGCAGTGAGGCACAGTTCATGAGCCACTTATGCCTAAGTAGGATCTCACCCTGTAGGTATTGAAAGGATGTTGCAGGAGTTGGGGCAAGTGGTTTTGGAGAGTTCCCTCACAAGCTGCAGTCAGTGTGCAGTGTTCCCTACCTGCGAGTTATGTGGCATGAAGGTGACTTTGCCAGGAGCTGCAGCCTGTGAGTAATGTGTTCTGAATGCTTGCTCACTTTCCAGGCAAAGCGAGGTGTTACATCCTGCAGCAGCCAGGCACGAACACAAATAATGAAATGAGGCAGACTAGGTCTTTGTTGATTGCCCCCACATGCCAAAAAGACAAATGTTCAGAGAAATTATTTTGCTGCTTTGACTGTACCAAGCAGCCAATGAAGTATGCTTGGGGAAAAAAACCAAAACTCCTGTCTGGACTTTCTCTGATACACTTTTTCCCCAAAAAAGTGGGAAAAAGTCTATGCATGCCCATAGACTGGTGGTTGCTCATGTGGCGGTATTGTTTCCTGAGTCGGTAGACAGGGTGGTCATGTTCAGCATGCTGCAGCTGTATATATAAACTGACACGTCATATAACCTTGATGAGTCAGAGAATTTCTGTCTCGGCTGGTGTCAGCATTAATTCTGCCCTTGACTTGAAGAAAAGTATGAGCAGGCTGTTTTGGTTTGTCAAAACAAATTCCCTAAAAACAGTACTTTTGCAATGAGTTGATTCAGGACATGGTCTGCATGTCATTAACTTACCAGTGAGTGGCTTGGGCACAACCTGAATAGGGAAGATACACACCTGGTTCTAACATTCCTTTTAGCTGTATCAAGGTTCAAAGATGCTGGGTCTTTAAAGAACAGGATTGACCCATCATTACCTGAAATACCGATGGAAATGAATAAAGCGCAGAATGGTGACTGCAGAATTTGAAGATCATTGGTATTTAAGTGACTTCTATGGGTCAGATGCCCTATCAGAGCAGCTAAACACGAACACACGATCACAGTGTGCTTTAACTGCCTGTGCGAAAGCTGGCTATAGCTTGGGCTGCTCATTCCCTATCTGCTGGCTGGCATTTGACCTTCCAGCTTCTGGGGAGATGCTAAAGCATTCTTGGCTACTCTCTTATGCTAGATGACCAAGGAAATACTGGAGTATGCATAAGGAAGATTCTAAAATTCTATATTCACCTTCAGAGACCAAGCCTTTGAAACCACAAATTACTGTAATAAGACGACTTGTGCTGTTTCCATTAGACTATATTTATTTATCTACTCAGTTCTGATTATCCTATTCTTCTTCTTCACCCCTACCATTTCCTCCACAGTGTGCTTAACCTCCTCTTCCTTCAGAGCCTCTCTTTTCTCCCATGACCCAAAGAGAGAAAGTTGCTCTATGAGCACAGAACAAGTCAGTGCCAGAGTAAGAGAGTAAGCCTGGAGTGCTCTGAGCTTAAGACATGCCTTGACAAAGCAGAAGCATAGCTGGTCTCATCAGAGCCTCTTCCTATTTTTTTTTTCCTTTTTTTTTTTTTAATTTTTCTTTTTTTTTTCCCCTAAATGACAAATGCTGTGAAGAAGACCTGAAAGAAGTGCTTTGCTGTATGCAGGCAAATTAAAACCTTGTTTGCTCTATGCCTTCCATGCTCCAACAGGCATTTCTGATGACACCTTTTTATATATGGGGTCTTTCAGCTGTGTTTTTTGCTTGTTGTTGGATATTTTAATGTTAAAAAAGATTGCATAGGAACAAAGCCATATGGTGGAGGTTTCCAAGTTACTTGTGTTTTGGGTAATGAAAGCAGTTCCCAAGTTCAGGCCCTTTCATTGTGTTGGGGTAGGAGGTTTTCCGTTTGATGCAGATGGCTGTTGTCAACAGAGTTCTTTCCCCCTCTCATGGAGATTTTAGCCATATAGGCTGAGATAAATTTTCTAGCTCCCAATATGACTTCGGAGTAGTGAGTGAAACATGGCCATAGCTGGGGTGAATCAGCCAAGATCAGAAGAAGAGAGGTTTGAATGCACCAGGCAGGAAACATATTCCGTGAGCTGAGACTGTCTGTGCCCAGCTGGGCTGGATGAGTGCAGCTGCCCCCAAGGCCGCCCTGCCTGGTAGGACAGAAGCTTCCAGCAGGGCCTTGGCCTGGTGCCCTGGGAATTATATGAAAGAGCAGAGGGCAGGAGGAGCTGGGGAATTTGCTTTGTTAACATGCTGACTGGAAGCTGAAGGCTGCTACATTTCAAATGGAGGCCTCTCCACCCTCCAGGTCCCTTTGGTAAGTTTCCTATTTTTCCACATACCTGCAAAGGAGTCAAGTCCAGGATGCTCTATAATGTCCCCTGAGGTGCATCAGTGAGAGGTGCACACAGCCTTGCTCTCGGTAGCCATGAGCACGTACGTATTCATGGGTCCCTTGAGAACGACCATGGCCTCTAGTTCCATCTGATCTCTGTGCCTCACCAGGTCATTGACTCTCAACTCTGGTCTTTCCAGATCAGGTGGGTCTTCTACTCAGCCAACAACACCTCATTGTCTGCTACCGCGTCCAGGTGTTTGGGCTAGCCATTGCCCTATGGAATCTGTGTATAGCAATATTAAATGTATCATTATTTTTTTTTTATTTCTTTTTGTCTGTGACAGCAGTCTTTTTTTTTTCAGTGGTAAATAGGTCTGGGCTAATAATAATTAAATTCTCAAGACTTCATTACACTGGGTGAGGTGGGCTCCTGGCTCTGTGTGGGAGAGGTGTTACTTTTGCCCATAACAGTGATTCTTGGTGTCTCAGTGAGAAGAGGACTGCCTTTGCTGGTGAGGGGCCATGAGTCTTACACTAACTTTGCCTCGTATTGACTTCACAAGGCCCCAGCTCTGGCCTATGGAGCTTGTTATCTGGCTGTTTTGAGAAACTACCGTGTGAAGTGGAGCTTTATAGCAAGTGTCTCTTGCTGTTTGTCATGCCATGCTTAGATTTCCCCATCATAACAAAGGCCTTGAAAGCATGGGTGCAGACTGAAGACAGGTGCCCCAGCATTGTCAAGAACTTGCTGACAGTCATTGGTCATTGAAGAAGCACAACCTTGAGCACTGGGAAAAAACTGCTTCAAATATAACAAACAAAAGAAACAGTAACTAGGCAAGAAAAGACAGTGGAAGAGCAGAGCAAGGAACCCCTGCCCAGAAAAATAACAGCCCGGTATGCAGCTGTATCAGGCGGAGTCTGGGGGCTGAGTGCTGCCTAGACACATTTCACCAAAGGAGACCTCAGAGGGGAGAAGGGTGGGAAATTGTCATCACTGGAGCTGTGGCTGCAGAAGCACTGCAGGATGGTGGGACCCCAGTGGGGGGCACATGCCCCCAGGCTCCCTGCTGGCTCCCGGGTACAGCCCTCCCTTGCTCCTAAAGCCCCCTTGAGGGACCTGGGACCTGGGACCACCGGTTGTCCTGGACTGTGTGTGCTGTTATAAGTGTGTGTGTGTTTTTCCCCACAAACTCTGCGCATTTCTCCCCTCTAATGCTCTAGCCCCTCAAAAAAGCCTTATTGCAAACCAGCCTAGTTTTGGGCAAGAGCAACATTTTGAATGAAGCTCCAGCAGGGTTTTGGAGAATGTTCTACACTGAGGGCAGGGAGGTGAGGTCAGAGGGAGACTGGGGGTGTGCTTTCTGGATCTCACTAAGGAAGGCCTGAAACAAACAGCTTAATAAAATAACTGTTTTACTAAGACAGAATAAGAGGAATATAGATAGCAAGTAAATCTCATATCCCTTCAGATGCCCTGCATCCATGTTCGTGCAGCATTGGATGAAACCCAGTTAGATTTTCCCATAGTGAATTGTACAGATCCTGTTCATAGAGGGAAGCACCTCATTTTGGGTCATTTGAGTCATTATATAATTTTCTTAGAAGAAGAAGGGTGTTCACACAAGAACTTGTTGCTGCACTGTTAGATAAAGGCAAGGCCAAGCCGGTGGCAAAGTCACTGGAACTGAGTGGGAGCTGCTTGCAGGCTCCTCTGTTATGGTGAGCTGGCTGAGCTCATCCTGCAGCTGAGGGATATCAGCAGCACAGCATGGGCCTGAAGACCACCCTGGACATACAACACGATGCAGCATGGGCTTACACCTGCTCAGGTGAGCTGTGATGTGGGTCACTACCTCCTAAAGGCATAATGGGCTCCCAGTCAGGATCAATACATTCCACCCCTTGATCTACATATAGCTTATCTTTCCCAAAGATATTGTAAATTACAGATTACCTTAATAGCATACAGGATTCTCAAGCCCAAAGTACAAGGCCCAATAGAGCAGACATGGCCTGTCCAAGACCACTGACTCCTTGAGCACAATGTCTTCTGCAAGGCTGCCAGTAGAGTGGCTTCCAGAAGGTCAACATGTTTCTGAAGAACTGGATGTTCTCACACCTTGCAGCCTCTGAAAGGGTGCAGTATCTGTGTCCAAGCTTGCCAAAAGCAATTTGTTTTTAACAGGAGGAAACAGATTCTTAAAACAGGAAATATGTCTGTGTGTTACATATTAGTGCAATCCGACCATCAGGAGCTGACTAAAAGCACATAAAGCTCGGTATTTCTTTCCACCGTCTCAGTGTGGATTTTCAGAATGACTTAAGGTTCATGTTGTTAGAAAGGTACATATTTAGTCTTTAACCTGTGCTGTATCTTGTAGCTTTAAAATAGGTAATGCTTTTTGAAATGGAATACAGTCTTCAATCAATAGACCTTTGGTGTGATAAATGAAGCCTTGTCAGTAGCACATGTTGCTGATTTCTTCTTTCAGCATTTATAATACAAAAGAAAGACTGCAGTTCCAGGCTGTGATATGAACGCTAAGGATGCCAAAGTGCAACAAAACTGTTCACCTCTTAATGCATATTAAAAACATTTTTTTTTAAAAAAAACTCATATGGAAACACTGAAATGTTGGTAGGAATTAATTTTTAGTTGGAGACAAGATAATCTAATACTACTATACAAACATTTCTTTCAGGCCTTTAGCTGTCAGAAGCGGCATTCAACAGCCTTGAACACCAAAGGAGGCTAAAAAGGCAACAAAAGTGATAGCATTAATATGTGTAGGAGTAAATGGTAAGGCCGCAGTGTTACATCTGGTGAGGGCAAGGATGTCTAAATGGCAAGGAGTATTTTGTATGCAGGGAGGGTGCAAAGAAGAGGGAGCCAGGCTCTTTTCAGTGGTGCCCAGTGGCAGGACCAGAGGCAACGGGCACAAACTGAAACACAGGAGGTTCCCTCTGAACATCAGGAAACATTTTCTCAGTGTGAGGGTGACCGAGCACTGGCACAGGATGCTCAGGGAGGTTGGGGAGTCTCCACCCTTGGAGATGTTTAAAAGATATGTGGACATGGTCCTGGGCAACCAGCTCTAGGTGGACCTGCTTAAGCAGGGGGACTGGGCCAGATGACCTCCAGAGGTTCCTGCCAACCTCAAACATCCTGTGATTCTGTGTGTCCAAATATGGATCAATTTAGGGCATGATGTGTCTAGCAACTCATTTTTCAGGAATGATAACCCAGTGCTCACCTTTAGCTAATCAGTTTCATGCAGTGTCTTGAATGGTGGTAGGAAAAATCAGATTTCAACTGTCTATTGGTGTTGGGCAAACCAAGCTGCCAACACAGAAGGAGACCAAGATGATACCTACAGGAGGACATCTCTCCAAATATGGGCTGAAGGTAAATCAAAGGGGGAAAGTTCAGTCCAAACTACTGGTTACTGGTCCTGATTTGTCCCCACCACACTGGAGCAGTTGGCTAAAGGAGGCTGGGAAAGGATTGTGGCCTCCCCTTGAAAGCTTTCAGCTACAGGTGAGTGCAGTGACCTAGCGTATATAGCAATCTCCGGCGTGGCCTGTGCTCAAAGCAGGCAGCAAAACACAGCCCACAGATGGTGGGCAACAGCGGCAACCCTAAGTGCTGTGACCCCACAGATGACTCCAATAGCAGCCAAGATGCCTGAGGTACTGGCTGCAAGTGTAGAGAGGATGAGGTAATTCATGATAATAGATTATGCAAATTCATGGGCTGATCAAGTTCCCACCCTAATGGGAAGGGTACCTGAGGGAAGAGCAGCAGTGTGTTTAAAGATTGTTGTACCTACATTGCTTTTAGGGTTCAGCCTTTCGCAGAGGTGCAGACAGCAGAATTACGAGCTGTCTAAAATGCATTGCCAACAACTGATCAAACGGGCCCACTGTGGGCTCTGCTGGGATGACTCCTATGCAGGATGGCAAGCAATTGGGATACAGTCAGGTTTCATAATGATTTTACAATCCAAGACAGGAAAGCAGGCATGTAAAAGCTGGCATGGAGAGCAGGCCAAGTAGTCTTGCCCTGGAAAGTCCCCACTTGGGTTACTCATGCATAGAAAAGCACCTTAGAAAAGAAATATAGAAGCTAAATGGAATAATTTTGTTTTAGCACAGACCCCTGTTGATATCCAGATCCCTCAAAAAGAATTTCATCTAAGGTGGGCATTTACAGCTCAAGAGGTTGTATTTGAAAACTGACAAGACAGAGGACCAGGTAGATTAGCTATGATGTTGGAATTGTAAATACACCAATATCTTTTTATATAAGTGATTCTCAACCTTTGTATGGGTGGAAATATCCTGAATTGTTTCACATTAATGACTTGTGTGCTAAATGGAGTGTAAAAATTAGCAAAAATACCATAAAACCCAACAACTCCACTGGACTGTAAAATGACCTAGAGGGTGGTCAATCTTTACTCTGGGTGCAGCAAAATAAAAATTTTGGAACTACTTTGATGTTGTCTATCTAAACTTCATGAAAGTGGGGTCCCCACCGGTAGCCATTCCCTGGGTACTTTCCCCTTATTTGCTGCGTTACAGGAAGGATAGCAATTTTGATGTGAACCACATGATATTCACAACCTTTTAATAGATTCAGTGAAGGTCAGGGAATAAAATGATCAATTAAAATTTTAGTTGGAAGTCTAATTCTGTGGGGAGAAACCCAGCTATAAATCCTCATGGAGAGTTGGAAAATCTTCTGGTTTTGGAGTAAAGAAAGGCAGACAGCAGCCTAAGTTCTTTATGAAAATTTAGGGATAGTGAAGGGTATCATGAATAGCATAGACGTGCAATACATTTGGAATAAATTCTCACTGATGATCAATGATCTGGTTAAAGCTTCCACACAGCAATATGAAATAGTACAAGTTTTAGTACAGACTGAGGTGGATTATTGCTGCTTGTCAAAGGCTGTGTCCTTGCGAACATTAGACGTTATACAAACAGGAAGATTCTGGCTGGAATATTACCTCTGTCAAGTAGTGTCCTAATATGCAGGCTTTATTATTTCCAAGAAGCAAATGCAAATCAGTTAAGTATGGAAATGTCCTCTATGATAATCTGTACATTGGAAGAGTGCATACCAGTAAGCATAGCTTTACAACATGGTGATTGGGAAGACCACACCATTTGCACAGTGTTCTGTAGCGACTATTTTAAAAAAACATTTTATAAAATAATGGTCCTGAGAAAGGTAGGAAATATCAGCTAGTGGAAACCAGAGGTTCCTCAGCTGTGGGCATATATTAATAAGCAAAATGCTGTGTGAGTGTGTCACATGAAAGCATAAATCAGTTTGATAGAGAAGTTCATTTGTTATTATGGAGCAAAATGGTTATTTTCAGAAATATGTAATCATCGTGTTTCTGTCCTAGAAAAATGTCTGCAGATATCCATGGCTCTAAAGAATTACTCTGATGCAAAAGGTACCTTGTCATTGTGGAAAAAAAAATATCTTGTGACATTTTAATGATAAGGCCACATTAAGTTGAAAACCACACTTTACCAGAAATCATTGGGTGTTCTGCATACCCAGCCTGTACATTTTGTTCCTCTCAGGTAGCCTGGCATTTGAAAAGCTGGAGTCATCATTTGTCCTGACAAATCCTGGCATGGCAGCCCCAGGGGTACAGAATAGAGATGGGGAAAGAAATCCTTGAAAGTGCAGGAAATCCGCAAGCTTGAGTAATTCTTCCAGAAGTATTAAGCTTGTCCCATGAGTCTGAATTCATACCAGGTAACTTAGAAAGCAGCTTTTTTCCTGAGATAGCAATGGCAGCCCCTCAAATATGAGGTCTGTGGATGCTTCCATCTGCATACCACTGCAGTAAGGCAATTTTGATGATGTGCAAGTCATAATGCCCCAATTAGTCAATATTGGTAGAAAGTGATTACCAAAACTTTAACTCTATATCTGTCCATTCCATCTGTCTGCTAATGGACCATTATTTTTGGAGTGTAAACTATTCAACAGCTGTAGAACAGAGGTGAATGCTTGACTAGTTTTGCTAATGAAACATTACTTATCGGGAAGTCACATCCTGAGTGCTGCTGAGCCCCACCCCTCCGATTTTGTCAAAGGCCCCTGAAGTACAAGCACAGGATAATACCAGGGGGCCCAGGGGTATAAACTGAAATCACAGATGATAAATTACAGAAAAATGCAACTTAAACAGGTGGGTAGAAATGATTTTATAGCAGAATTTGAAAATGTGTAGACTTGTGTAACAGATTAGTGCAGCTGCCCATGGTTGATCACATTGCAGAGATGCCTGTAGGGAGAATATAAAACAGCAATGAACCCAAACTACTTGCTACCTGCACTTGTTCAGAACTGGGTGTGCAGAATGGATCCTTCTGGTCCTTATATTCTTACATGTGTAGGTATTTTTTATTATTGTTAAACGGAAGTGTACCCCTATTTTTTTTACTTTGTCTGGTACTGTGCTCTTGAGGGTTTTTTGAAATTGTGTGCATCCTTTTGTCTTTAATCATGGCGCAGAAAATCTATTTGACCTGGTGTCCCCTCACATGCCTTATCCTCTCTATACATCTCCTGCTGCCTCACAATGAATTTGTAGATTAGCTCAACCAAATGCTTTGCCGTAGGTGTAGGTTAAAAGTTTTGCAGGACTAAGGGTGCCTGGTTGGAACCCTATTTTTATCGTTAGCTAAGCTAGTCACATATGCTCTGTGGCAGCTGCAAAGTGAACTCTACCTGCTCTGGACGGGATGCACAGGAGTGCTGTCCTTGAAACTAGCCTATTTCTAGTACAACAGGAAGGGATAATGGTGTGGTAGCACCACAGTTACCCTCACCAGCAATCTCCACCTGCCAGCCAAGTGCCTAATCAAGGATTTTTCACCCTCAGACCAGGTCTTCCATGCAATTCTGTGGATGACTGTTGTCGTGTAAAAGGTAGTGGCCCAAGGAATTGCCTGGTAAAAGAAAGTGCTAGTGATGCCAATTGCTTTCTACTTTAGCCATAGCACTGTCTTTGGAATGGATCTGAGTAGCTGAAAAAGCTTTCGTGTGATCAACAAGGGAGGGTCTGTTTTTGTGCGAATGAATGAACTCTGCAGAATTGCTCTTAGCACATGTGCAGACAGGAAGTTCCTAAATAGAAACTAAGCTCATGCGCTCTCCTTGAGGTGGGGCTACCAGGGGAAGATGTCCATTATGAAAGCAGCTGTCTTATTGAAACCTGTTGTCCAGGTTTTTCCTTCAGAGAAACCATGTCTTGTTAAATGCAAGCTGCACAGATTCCAGGCTATGTTGTCCAGGATGAGGAGCTCTACGTGTTTCTACAGTTTGGGGTTTGTTCTAACTTTTGTATGTTCAGGCTTAGTACTCTGGTAACACAGGAGACCCCCATGGTGTTAGAACTTGGGAAACAGGTACTGTTTCTGAGTTCTATATATTAGGGTGTTTTGAATGTTAAGGATGTGTAAACACCTGTAATATAAAGACGCCTGAGTTTTGAGATAGCTGGTTAAGGGCTATTCAGCCTAACAGACAAAGGTAAGAGACAGAAGCAGCAAGAAACCAGGACTAGGTACACAAATGCTAGCAAACAGGCATTGAGGAGAACAGTGCCAAACATCAGAACTCCCTGGCCATTCAGTGGGGGACCGCTGGAGGATGCCCTCAAAGCCATGAAAAGGTTCAACCAGATCTTTGTAGCTGAGAAGGGCAGAAACAAGATTATCAGGGGGGTTATGAGGGAGAACAAACATCACAGGAAATTACAGAGGGCTTGTGAGAATTGCTGTGGCAATCTTACTGTGGGGCTCAGGGGAAACTTACCGTACCTAGAGAAAGGGCCAAAGGCAGGAAAAGGGAAGAATCAAGGGAAGAATAGGCCTTGGGAAATGGAGAAGAGGTGAGAGAATATGTATTGGTCATGTTTTGCAAGCTGCAGGTCAGCACAGCTGTCTGGCCAAGCTATGTGTCTGATCAATACAGATTGTCTTTTCTTCTTATTAAACTCTATCCTCTGCTCTCTTCTGTTTTTTTTATTTTTTTTTTGGGGGGGGGGGAAGTCTTCCAGCATCAAAATGCCAGCCCAATGGAGTAGAGCTGCTTTTGAACAAGCCTCGATTAAGACTCTGTTTTGGTTTACAAACTCCTGGTGCATCACACTGAGTTCAGGTTCTTGATGCCGTTCTGTAGTGATTTCTGTTTTGCTTGTTACAAGCTTTCAAGCGCTTCTGAAGTACCAGCCTGTTAACCGACTGCTGAACTGACAATACAAGCTTTAATCTGCACTGCTTCTTTAGCCTTGCACTTGATGATGGACGAGCCAAAGAAACAGCTGAACCTAGCAGAAAGACCCATCAAAGCCAAATAACTTAGCTAACGTGTTTTGTAACCAGTGTGTTTCTCAGAAGCAATAAGATTAAATGGATCAGCTGGTGTGCCCTGTGCCTGGTGGAAAGGAGCTTATTTAAATTAAGAGGACCAGAGAATCTGTGCTGCAGTCCAGAAAGAAGATGAGTTCTGCAGAAGACCTTGACTACCCTCAAATCATCTTGCAATACAGCAGTGGATTTTTAGTCTCAAAGGTAAGAAATATAATTCAGTCTTGGATAGATGTCTAAGACTGGAATACTCAAGGGCCTTGCTTAATGTCTCTGAGAAGAAAACAGTTCAGAATAAAGCATCCTAATACTACACTGATTTTGAACTGGGAATAGGCATGATAGAAGTCTAAAAGGAAAAAGCCCTAAGGCAGACCTGGCCCTCAGGATGGACCTAACATTTATTGAGACACCTCTGACCTTTCAGGGCTTGGATAAGCAGACCTTGTCTCTGCATGAAGCTTTAAAAACACAGGGATTTATAGCTGAGGGCTTGCTGTTTGACTGCCTCAAATGTGGAAGGTTCCTTCAGTGGTGGGATTTCTTCCCACTTTTCATTTTTGGAGTTTGAGAAACAGAAGGCTGACTTCAAACGCCTTTTGCTCCCATTGTCATACCATGCAAAGAACAAGATTTTTCAAATATCTTCCTCCCTCCCCAAATTTACCATGCAGCAGGCTGCATTTGATAACATCTGTATATTATGTCCCTTCAGATGGAAGGGACTGCAAATACAGTATGTTATAATGACTCTTTTCCAGGCAGTATATCATTAAGGCAGACAAGCAGTAGTTTCAATTTCCTTAATGTTTGCTAATGTTCTTTTCCTGTGTGTATATGTGTTTGCATAAAATTCCTCTATTCAATTTCAGTTTTAGTTTTCCTCGTTTACAATCTACAGTGCCTTCAAAATTCACATTCATGTCATGTTTTTGAGAAGTAATCTCAATCATGTTCTTACTTAAGGTAAAAGAGTCTTCCCTTTCATGGAAGTTACCAAATCATTTTCCGGCAATACTAAATCGAGGTTGCTGGCTATACTAAATTAGGAGAAACCATTGATTCCCTTGAGGGTGGAGAGGCCTTACAGAGAACACTTGATAGATTAGACCACTGGACAATCACCAACAGTATGAAATTTAACAAGGACAAATGCCAGATTCTGCACCTGGGATGGTGTAATACTGATGTACGTATAGACTGGGGTACAAGAGGTTTGAGTGCAGCCCTGCAGAAAGGTAGCTGGGGGTTTTGGTTGATGGTAAGCTCAATATGAGTCAACAATGTGCCCTAGTGGCCAAAATGGCCAACTGTATCCTGGGATGTATGCGGCACAGTAAGGCTAACCTCTTTAAAGAAGTGATTGTCTCACTATACTCAGCATTGGTGCAGCCTCACCTTGAGTACTGTGTGCAGTTTTGGGTTCCACAATATAAGAAGGCTATAAAAATTAATGGATCCAAATTAAAGTAATGCTAAAAAGCTGAAAAGAAATGCTGAAATTCATGGCTGGCCAGAACTCAATATGGAGAATATGTGGCAGAGATGTTCTTGCTGCATTTGACCTTTCCCCTTTCAGGCAGATCTGTGACCTGGGAGGTGAGCGTCAGCAGACCTTCTGTAACAAGGCTCTGAACTGTCTTCTTTTACAAGCTGTGAAAAGAAAAATAACTCTTACGTTATATGACGAGCAAAGCAATGGCAAGCAGGACACACCTCAGAATCTTGTCAGCAATAAAGTGCTTGCGTTTTACTGTCTTGGTTGGGTTAAAAGGAGAAATGTGAGAGTGGTGAGAGCATTAGGAAGCTGAATGCTTTTCTCTACAGAGTCTCATTTGTGTGAGTAGTGGCCCATCCCCTTGAGTACATGGCAGCTTTGGCATTTTTTCTTGCCTTGCTTGATACATTCTTCTTGTGCCAGACCCTTTCCCTCCTCCCCTTCAGTCAGTGTCATTAAGCTGAGATATTGCCTGCAGCCTCTTACACTGCTGCCCCAGCGCTGCTGAGCACTGGCAGGATTCATGGGACGGGTCAGGCTCCCTCGCAGGCTCCATCACTGCTTCCCCAGTGCCTGGCTGTGTGGCTCTGTTTTTCTTTTCCCATTTTTCTAACTGTGGAAAGAAGAAGCCAAGGAAGGCTAGTCTGCAGGGGCCCCTTGCACGCTATAAACGCCAAAGTCATGATTCCCAGTGTTTTGTTCCCGGGGGCCACTAAGAGTTTCACCATTAGGCTGGAGGTGACATATACACTTACCTCTCATCAGCCTTTGTCTCTTTGCTCTTGTGAACTCACTGTCTTTATGTCTGGCTGCAAGGGCTCCCTTCCCACATCTGCTGAGGTTCAGCCTCCTCCAAGGGAAGAGAGCCTGCAGTGACTTCGTGCTGCAGGTTCAGCTGCCATCTTTTTGAACTCACATTTTTCAAGATAATAAAATCTAACAGAGTGGTTATCTAATGTCTCTACCAATGTTTGTACCTTCTGTATGAGACAACTGCAGGGAGACTCTTTAAAAGGCATTTTTCTCAGAAGGATTAACACTTAAATGTTTTGTGGTACTTTGTTTTAAAATAACTACCCTCAGAAGGAAACATCAGATACGTGGCATAACACTGTGGTGTTAGGCAAGTGTGTAAGTCACAGTAAAAATCCCATTAAGCATCACATTTAAGCCCTGAGCTTTGAAAACACTGCCTGCAGAACCAGGTTCTCAGCAAAACCAGTAAGCCCAGCTCTTGTGGATTTCAGCTGGGGAAAATGGGAAT
This sequence comes from Morus bassanus, assembly GCA_031468815.1. Lineage (NCBI taxonomy): Eukaryota > Metazoa > Chordata > Aves > Suliformes > Sulidae > Morus > Morus bassanus. The sequence goes on from CM062568.1 coordinate 77,501,813, forward strand.
TTCCATCCCAGCTGGAGCATCCCCTTCAGCCCTGGTACTTCAGCACATAGAGAGCAGAGGCATGCTCCGATTCTTTTCCTCTTTCATTGTTTTCTGTGATGCTGAAATATGACTTAATGTAGAGGCTGCTTCTTCCTGAAACTAAAGGTTAGGATCTAATAACTCAACTGCAAAATATCTCGTCTTCTCCGAGCTCAGCGTGTGTTTTATTTCTCTTTATTCAACCAGGCGGTGGAGTGCTGCTGGTTGAATCGCTTCTGAATGAAGACAAAAGTGGGCCTTTAGAAACCCAGCTGTATTCGATGAATATGTTGGTGCAGACAGAAGGAGAAGAGAGAACAGCAGCAGCGTACAGCAAGCTCCTTGAGGCAGCTGGCTTTGGCGAGGTTGAAGTCAAGAGGACTGGAAAACTCTATGATGCTGTTTTAGGAAGGAAATAATTCTCTCTGCTTTCTTCTGCCCTCTTGCATACGTACATGGGGAAATGAAATAAGCCATCAACTTAGCTTTTAGTTAAGGCAGTCAACTTTGTTGTAAGCGGATACATTGTCAGGAGAATCACTGACTGTTAAGCACATACGGATTGTATGTCTGAATATGGGAAAAATAAATTAACACCTGTTCGACAAGAAATTACCCATGTAAGAAATGTGAGACCTTATACTTACTGATTTGTTCACAGTTTCTGCTTCAGGTTTTTTCCCAATTCTTTCCTGGTTTAACACGGCACCTTACAAAGATAAATTTTAATTTGTACTCTGTTTCTTTCCTGCAAAATAAAACTGTTAAAAGTAGTAAGGTTCATTTTTCTCATGTTCTCTGGGGACTGATGTAGCACCCAGTAAGTTCTAACTACTCATCACTAGTGGTCACTTTTGAACATGTACTTCTGTCCTAAATGGTAGGAAAGAAAGGGTAGCCAAGGACAGTTGAAGTGGGAGAAAAAAAAAAAAAGGGCAAATGAAATATTTTTCCTTCCCTTGCTACAGTCTGTGACACCCATTGGTGCAGGGTATACAGCAGTATGATTTGCTATTAGAGGACTAAACACACTCCTTCCATATCCTCCTTAGGGGGTCAGCACTGGATTTCTGGATGTGAATAGCCAACAAATACCAGATTTCAGGGGGAAATTTGCTCCTGAAGGCAGTTTTCTCTAACCAGGATTTGGACAGAGGGGCAAGGTGGCCTTTTGCTATGGGTCATCTCATCTGTGAAAAATGTGCTTCATGCAAAGAGTCTCATGGGTGAGGAAATGGACTTGGAGGAACACAAGTCCAGATTGGCTTTTGTTGTGATAATTTTGGGGGATGGCAGCTTTGGTGGTAAATGATCAATTCAAGTGCAAGGCAGTGTCCAGGGACAGGTCCATGGAGAAGTCAAGAGACCAGGAAGGTCAAGGAGAAGCTGGTATGAAAAATGATGCTGTATTTTCTTTAGAATACAGATTGATTTGTGAAAAAGAGAACTGCACAGCCTAGCCTGATGACCATTGAGAGGGCAGTGATACTTCTGCACTGGTAACACTTCTGAGAGCCCAGGGAATAGCAGCTGTGAGGCGGAGGGAAGTAGTGGAGGATCTAATTATCCATCAGGTACCTCTCTGCCACTTGCCATCTGCTATTTCTTTAAATCAGTCGGTGAAGTACAGCTCGCAATAGCCCAGAGGGCTGGCACAGGAAGGATTTGGAGGATGTGGTAGGAAGTGAGTATCTGTGCATGTGGCTTGAATGCTAGTTGAGGTTGCAGCAACTGGTGTAGTTTCTTAACAGAGCATAAGAAGTGTACAACTAGTATAAGAAGTAGGGACTTTTTCCTTGTCAAGATCTGGTCTCCAAGTCCCAGAAGCAGAAACTACCTTAATTTTGATATTCCACACTTCTGAGTGTGTGACATTGCAACGTTAATATTCATCAAGGTTTCCTTTAGCTAGCGAGTTGGGTGTTTTGACATATTGTCTCAGTTCAAGTTGGAGCTTCATTCGACGAAAATTATCCTCTGCCAGTGTCGAGTTCTAACCTTTCAGTACAGCTGTGAACCCCTGTGACTGCACGGGGAAAGCTGGAAGGATTAGGGCTCTGGGAGACAAATAGACCCTTCTCTTCTGAACCACCCCAACGTGCATAGACAGTTGAATGGCACTATCCAGATATAGGTTATATAGGCTATTCCCCAAGCCATTTTTCAGCTAGGGTCTTGGATGGAATAAGACTCAATGCACAGCATGCAGATGCTCTTACTTCAGCCATCACTTAACCGTGGTTGAATAGGGCACTATTTAATCCTGTAGAATATTAGGTCTATATGCAGCTGCAAACAGAGACCAGAAGCTGGGTCTTGCATCATTTCTACAGCGCACATTTTGGGATGGTCAAGGGCAGATCCAAGTGCTCAGGAAGGCAGTATGGTAACAGCAGTCTGTTTATTTTGTTTATTTTGTGTGACTTTATAGACACAAGTATTAGAACAGCTGTCTCTGTCTAACTGTATATATTCAACCATATCTATCTATAACAGATATTGCCCCATGAGTTTTAAACTGATACATTTGCTTGTTTGTGAAGGGAAGTCCTTTCTTTATTTTTTTCCAGGATCTAGCTGAGAAATATCACACTTGGCAGTTCTGAACAAAGTATAATGTGCATATTTAAAACAGGGTATGAAGTAAAGGATGCTTAGTTGTGGGAGAGAGAGTTGAATATGCAAAGGCAAGAAAGACCCTGTGGATCGAGTTAAAGACAGTTTAACAAGTGAAAGAAAGAGGCAGGAAAAAAAAACCAAAACAAGTGGTGCAAAGGGCACCACCAGCAGACCGATGCCCAGCAAGTCTCCAAGCAGTGGCTGCCCTGGAAATACTACTCCACAGTCTTTATGGCTGAGCAAGAAGTTTCATGGTATGGGATATCCCTCTGGTCAGTTGGGGTCAGCTGTCCCTACTCCCACCCTCTTGCGCACCCCAAGCCTACTCAATGCGGGGGCAGAGCGAGAAAAAGAGAAGGCCCCGATGCTGTGCATGCACTGCTCTGCAATAGTTAGAACATCCCCGTGTTATCAATACTGTTTTGGTCACAAATCTAAAACACAGCCCTATATGGGCTGCTGCGAAGAAAGTTAACTCCATCCCAGCCAGACCCAGTACAGTGGTAAAGACAAGTTATAAGTTAGATACACGTTTTAACTACAAAATTGTCTATCTTGAATAATGGGTGTCTGACCTACTAAACACATGACTAGTGCCAGAAGGGAAAAAGACAAAAAACAATTGAATTGTTTTGAATCTTGTGTAGAGAAGACAAGGTACACTCCTGTCCCTGCAGGAATTGCAAATGTCTTATTACACATCTAATGTTTCTCTCATGCTTAAAGCATCATACTGCTTACTTCCTGAGTACCTAACAAAACCATAACTACATATATAATTTCCCTTGAAATTCTACTGTTATGCTTCTTCATGTTTAAAGAGTGCTAAATAGGATACAAACATACTGTCATCAAATCACTTGGTGTATGAAGTAATGACACAGTGTTAGTCATGTGAAGCAAAGGAAAAGTTAAGACTAGTTTATATTTGAAATATATATATATATTCTGTATATGTGTGTAAACATGAGAAAATTTTTAGATACAAATTATTACCGAAAAAGTTTTCTGTTGCTACTTTCTTTTCTTGTACATTTGTGTCTGGTTTATATCCTATTAATTGAAGTTGGTTTCTGCTCTGGTGTAGCCACCATCTCACTTGCCACTAGATGTTGCTGTTGCTGCGCTTGTCTGCTGAGACGGCACCAGCCGTGATTAAGGAAAAACTTTGGAAAACTCTACGCAGTCATTTGCGGTCACAGCTGAAGTGCCATGTAAATTACACAGTTCAGATATTGGAGGTCGAGATAAAATTGGTTAAAGAGTCTCTGCGTTCAGCTTTCAATAAATGCAAAATCGTTTTTGTCAGGCAGTGCTCAGTCCAGAGCCAAATGCAGAAGAAGGAGCAGACCTTTCACCTTCAAGTGCAGTGAGGGCCGTGATGTGAACCCATCCTTCCTTACCATCTTTAACATGAAGCTTACATTTCATTTCTTCTTGTTACCCAGGGAATAACAGCATCCTTGCAGATGCAGAGCCAGGTTACATCACGGGGTTGGTGCTTCTCTGCCGGTGCTGCCAGGCAGGGCCAGGCCCTGGGACGGGGACCCTGGGGTGCTCGGCCTGTTCCTCCAGTGCCCCACACCGGTTGTGAAGAGATCCTGACAACTCACCGCTCTCCCTGGCCAAGGGTGCTGGCCCCGGTGTGGGTCACCACCTGTCCCAGTGTGGGTCACTGCCTGACCCTACTGTAACATCAACTCATTTAGTGTAGACAGTGGCCCATGTGATACAACTGCAATTTTTATAAGCATTTCTTCAACTTTCTGTACCCATATTTACCTGTGATGAGCAGACAGCGCACACCATTTGCTCATGTCTTTGGATTCGTGTTCTGCACACACCCACGCTTTATGTGTTAGACTTTGTCTCCCATAGTAGTTGAGGTCACGTTCTTCCATTCAACAGCAGTATGTGAACAGATACAAACCAGAACTTTTTGACTTCTGGAGAATTTCTGAGTTCTTTGGGAGGTGGATACTGTGAAGGAACTACGTTTTTCCCTGACTCAAACTGATCCAAATTGTGGTGGTTTGACCTTGGCCAGCAGCTAAGCACCACCCAGCTGCTCACTCACTTGCCCCCGCAGCAGGATGGGGGAGGGAGTATGAACAGCAAAGTGAGAAAACTCATGAGTTGAGATACAGTTTAATAAGCTAAGGAAAAAGGAAGAAAAAACCAAAGAAGCGATGCAAAGGCAGTCACTCACCGCCTCCCACAAGTAGATTGATTGCCAGCCAGTCTCCAAGCAATGACTAACTTCCCCAAACCACCCATCCCTCAGTTTTTATTGCTGAGCATGACATTATGTGTCATGCAATATCTCTTTGGACAATCTGGGTCAGCTGTCCAGCCTACTTGCTCAGCGAGCAAGGTGGAAAACAGAGAAAGCCTTGAGGCTGTGCAAGCACTGCTAAGAAATAGCCAAAACACTAGTGTGTTATCAACACTGCTTTAGTCACAAAACCAAAATACACCATCATGTGGGCTGCTATGAAGAAAACTAATCCCATCCCAGACAGACCCAGTACACCAATTTAAAAGAAAATTCCACTGGAATTCGAGGTCATGTATTGGTATTGCCAACTAAAATAAACTTCTGAAAAATCAGTGCTTTGCATCTGAGAAGGAAATGACTTCTCTACATCCTTTCCCTGCTGATCCATCATCATGGGGGGTAGATAAATATACTTATGGGAAGTCACGGTTTTATTCTGAGTATATGATATCCATGTTAAAGTTCACGATCCTGGAGTGATGGGCGTGTCTAAGAATACCTTTTGTCATTTCAAAATACCTTTTAATCCCCATACTCAAGAGAAAAGTCCTGGAAACACATTCTAGGTGCATGCTAATGAATAACAAACCAATGCTAAATAAAAGAGAAAAAAATATTTTGTTCTTCTAAAGCAAGGCTTGTGGTGAATCTGTTTAATGACTTTCAAGGTGTGGATTTGGAAACACTTCCTCTATGCCTACCTTCCCAGGATGCATATTCATGCAAATGCATTTTTAAGGTAGTCCCATGGTCTTAAAGCCTGGACTGAGGCACTCTAATTCTCTGAGCACCTGGATGCACAACAAGGACCTTCTAGAACTGCTCCTACACACCTGGAGCTTGAGTCTTGGAGGATGAGCTTACACAAGAAGACTACTAAAGGAGACACACAAGATCTGCTGAATAAGGTGGTATAAGTACCAGGGAGGAGACCAATGTCAGATGTATGACAAGTGACTATCATGGGGCAATTGAAATATGGAGCTGAGCCTGGACGTGGTGCAGTTTGCTTTCCCAGCTCCTTCATGGAAGTAATACATCCTGTCTGCACAGAGATGGCGGAGTGAAAATGAGATAGGGAGTGGAAGTGTGGGTTTGAAAGAGGCCATTCTACATGGTTCATTTAGGGTTTGGGTTAGGGTTAGTGTTTGGGTTGAGAGAAAGAAAGCCTAGATGTCCAGGTGGAGTGGGGCTGGAAACGGGCTGTCAACAGGAATGATTGGCTGCAAAGAGAATTTGCCTGGGAGAGGTTTTTGGTCTAGATAATGGCTTGATGACTTTGTTGAAGGCTCAGACCAAACTTAAATTCTTGTCTTCTAGCTGATGTGCAGACTGCAAGATTGGAGTTGCTTCTGGATATGTTGATGAAGTCTTATATTTCTCCTTTCCTTCCACCAGGGCAGATGGTAGAATTGTCTTACTGCTCTTTCCCAATCTGCCTTGCAGGCTTGATCTGAAAGATTGTTTTATGATGTAAGCAGACATTTCAAATGTGACACCTTTCTCCTGAATGGCCTATTTTGTATATGAACTTTTTGACAGAGGTTTCAGATCATCTTTATTGATCTTTTGTGTCATTCTCCATTAAAATTATAAAATTTGCCCTTCATTTTTGGCCAGAAGCTGTTATTTACAGAGTTGCCAACCTTAAGTGCTCAAAGATTAGGAAGGCCTGCAAATCATGAGATTTATTTTAAAAGTGTATTGGCATTTTAAACTTGTTTTCACATTTATGAGTGTCTAGGACATGTTGTTCATGTTTAAGAGGATCTCTGCACAGATACACATGCTGGAAGCCTCTCTGTCTCTCTCTTTTAATGAAAGGTGAGACTTTACTTGCTTGTGATTCTCTGGCTATCAGGAAAAATGTCCTACCAGGTAAAAAAGAAAATAAAATTTAAGGGATAATGAAAACAGAGAAGCAGTGGTATATTCAGCATTGTTTGAGGTGAGCTCGTCTCATCTGAACCTCTGAATGTGGTCCCTTAAGTTCCAGTCACTTCAGGATACCATTTCTCCAAAATATTTTGCATGTCCTATTTTCCTACGGGACTAGAAAGAAAAGTGAGTGTGACTAGCTGAGACAGAGACATGAAATGATCTTATCTGTAGTGGCTTTAATTCAAGAACAGATGCCTTTCTAAAATGAATGTTCAATTCAGTGAGTTGTTGAGCTCAGTAACAGGCATCAAAGCATGTGTAAGTCTTTGCAAAGGCTATCAGCTTTGTGCGGCTAATCTCACTAGGCTCTCATTATAATCAGAGGAGACTGAATCAGGTGCAGAAAGAGCCTGCATTTCTAGCCATCTACAGGAGCCTCCGTCTCCTTTGATTGCAGGAGGAGCAGAGGGAGAAGGTAGCCTCAGTAGGGAAAAGTTGGCCATTTGTCACATTCTGTGATAGGCGCAAAATGAAGTCACAGGGCTGTCATGGTCCTTCTCATCCTTAAAAGCAATGGGGCACAATTCATGAGCCACTTATGCCTAAGTAGGATCTCGCCCTGTAGGTATTGAAAGGATGTTGCAGGAGTTGGGGCAAGTGGTTTTGGAGAGTTCCCTCACAAGCTGCAGTCAGTGTGCAGTGTTCCCTACCTGCGAGTTATGTGGCATGAAGGTGACTTTGCCAGGAGCTGCAGCCTGTGAGTAATGTGTTCTGAATGCTTGCTCACTTTCCAGGCAAAGCGAGGTGTTACATCCTGCAGCAGCCAGGCACGAACACAAATAATGAAATGAGGCTGACCAAACAGCCAGCAGGGATATATGGGGCTGACTCAGGTCTTCGTCAATTTCCCCACTACCACCTTAAAAATAAAACAGTTCAGAGAAATGGTTTTGCCTATTTGACTGCACCAGCAATATTAGTTTCATGCTAAAAAAGTATCCTGAAGGAAGTGGTGGTATCTGTGAATTAATTACCCTTTTAAGTGAATGAATTAAGTGGCTAAATATGAACCCTCTACAGTTTTTACCAAGGAAATGTTAATTTAGACTTGAGTGAGGAGAACTGCCAAATCAGCCTATGTTATAGGCTGGAAAAAAAAATCTTGTACATGTGTGCCTGCAAGCTCTCCCTAAACACTTCCTTCCCACAGTGGACACACAACATCAATCCCATCTCAGTATCTTCCATGCTTGTAATTTCTGTCCTCTTACATCCTTTACAACTCTGCCACTGTCTGTTGTGATCCTGGCTGTGTAAAGCCCACTGTAAATTGTCAGATATTCAGAGTATGGAGCTGTCACTTCATGTGCTTGTAAAGCATGCTGCATGCCCGTGGATTGCTGTGACTCAAGAGAAAGTGTTTGGTCTCAGGATGTGGCTAGCCTGTGTGGGTAGAGCACATGTAGTGTGCCCCAGATCCTGTGATTCCCTGCTCTACAGCCTGGCTTAGTATTGCAGCAGTAACTCCTTAGATATGTTGGGCAAGTGTCAGTGAAAAGGGCACAGTCTAAGTCCTGAAGACTGTTACACTGTAAATAGGAAGGCTTGCAAAAAAAATGAAAAAAGGTGCCTTTGATCTCTAGGATGATCCTGGAGGTGGGCAAAGAAGTAAATGCAGAAAAAAGAGATAAAACCAGGGCATGCCCATGGACTGCCATTTGCTCTTGTTGCTGCTTTGTTCCCCAAGTCAGCAGATGGGCTAGTCACAGTCAATATGCTACAGCTGCATGTATAAACTATATGTAGGACTGATGAATCAGAGAACTCCTACCTCAGTTAGAGTCTGGTAATTCTGCCCTTGTCTTCAGTAAGTGCAAGAATGGGATATTTTGGTTTGTCAGACCTAATTCCCTAAATGCAGTACTTCTGTGAGTTAATTCGTTACAGTGGGAAAAGGCCAATGACATGGACTTAGTGCTACTCTGTCTTTGCGGGAAAACCTTTACAAGGTAAGCTCAGAGTCCTTTCTGTTCTTTTGGGTGTTGAAGTCATTTTGCTGTTTAGGCATCAGCATCTTTATTGGGAAGGTATCAGCCTGGATGGATGAGCTTAAATCAAAACTCTGCCAATTACCCTTCAAAAAGATTCTTTCAATTTTTTTTTTCTTATTTTTTTATCTCCCATGAGTTCCAGTATTGAGGATCTGAAAAAATCTGAAGCCAAGTTGTGCTTGCCAGGTGAGTGACAATGTAATCCCTGACTGCTCTGAATTTAAGACAGAGGCATAGAGGCATCATCAGTTTCATCAAAGTCTCATCTCATTTTTCTTGATAAACAACAAACACAGTGAAGAAGACCTGTTCCCCACATGAGGAACACACGTGTGCTCAGCAAAACCAAGTTGCTTCTTTTGCTTATGAGGACATTGCTGTGTAAGGAGCAGCCACCCTTGGCAAGGTTCCTGCTGACCTGGTTGACAGATCTCAAGGAGAACCTGCCTTTGCAGGGACCTTTCTGTGTAACAAGTGCTTTGCTGTATGCAGGCGAATTAAAACCCTCTTCGCTCTATGGTTTTCATGCTCCAACAGGGATTTTTGATAACAGCTTTTTATATTTGGGGTCTTTCAGCTGCATTTTTGACTGATATTGATTGTTTTAATGCATATATTCTGGCAATAGATACGCTGGCATCCTCCCAGCAACCTTTAACCATCCTTTAAGAAAATTGCAATCAGCATAACTAGTTTTAGCAGAACTTTGATTGAGAAATGTGATCTAGGAGGCTTTTACACATGGTTGGATAATACAAGCATTTCTGCTAATAAACAATTAACTTTGGACTTCAGTTTTCCACCTGGTGAATTTTCAGCTCTGTTGAAATTCCAGCTGCAACACTGAAGGGCAGTGCCAGACTTTGAACAAAAATAGTAGCCTGGGTATGGAAAGATCTTCTGCGAGACAGATTTGAGTGAATGCCTTGTATCAGTGAGGGTGTCCTGTTTCCACAGGCAGTGATGAAAGCTAGACACTCGGAGGAAAAAAAAATCCCCATGATTTTAGTAGAGACTTTGCTGACCCTCTAAGCCTATCCAGGTGAAGCTGACAAAACAGGTTGGTGTGTTTGAGTGAACACTTGTGCCCGTTCATTCTGTCTATTGATTTTCTTGGCATCTGACTGGGTTCTTTCTAGGGCAGTGGAATGGGAGAAGCAAATTGGCTTTTGTAGGTTTTTTCCCTCCTGCTAATCTTGCAAAGTGGTAGGACAGTGATTTGTGAGTTTTGGGTGATGGCTATACAGTGAAGGCAGTACCCAAATTTGGACTTTGTGCTGGGGATGGAAGTTTGCTCCAATGGATGCAGATGGCTCTTAGGGACAGAATTCTTCCCTCCTCTCTCATCACTGATCCCATACCAAGGATTCCCTTGCACCTTCTCTTTGTACTTTTTAAAATCTTGGAGTCTTTGCTCCTCCAGAGGAGCATCAACTCTACTTATGTGGCTAGAAAAACATCATGGTTGTTTTTTGTGAATGTATAAGCAACATCTCATGCAACAGAACTTCTCAGGGCAGCAGGGGACCGGAAGCAGTTACCCATTGAGGTTCATGGCACGCGGCAGATCATGAATCACTTTTCTTTTACACCAGTGGGGAATGTGACTAGAAAATACATCTATACACTATAAAAATCCAAGTTCAGGTACCATAAAGAAAAAAGAAAATCTGTAAATTCTTACCCTTCATATATTAATTTTTATAGGAACTTCTCCTAAATTCCCAGTAATGAAACTTAACTGAAAATTGAGATTTTGCCACTTTTTCTGAGGTAAAAATTAATCCATCAGACTTAAATCAGCCAAACATAGGGTGCAAACATAAAACAAAAAAAATCCATAGAATGAAGGCCTCCACTATTCCTATTTTTCAGTTCTTGCTTCAACATTCAATTCATAATGTTAAAATTTTTTCCCATGCACTGTAGACTCCAAAACTTCAGAATATGATTTTCCTTTTCTTCCCTTTATTTATTTTTTCTTAGCCTGGTTCAATTAGTAGCAAAGCTCCCAAATGTACTTCTATTCAAGGTATAATCCTGTATCTGTGGAGCAAGTATGTAAGAGAGTTTTTCATTCTCCTTAAAACAAAATGGAAATTTTAAACTTCCGTCAAAATTTTCTAACTTCTCAACAAGAAAAAACACTTACCCACTAAAATTCAGAAACCAAAAACTGGGCAAAAAAGATTCCCCCCCCAGCCTCTTTATTTGTTTATTGGCATCTACAGCCTCAGATGCTAACATGACATTCTACAGAACTGGAGATGGCTCTTATCTATATTAGAGCATCACTTTCAGTTTTCTTTGCAAACCCAGAATGTAACATATCAGCACCTCCTGTGGTTCCTAATCTTTGTCACCACAATGAAGTAGAAATATCAAATCTGAGAAGTCAGTAAGGAGAAGAATACATGGCTCAATTCTTTACGCTAGTCCAAGTGCACTACTTGAAGAAGATAATAAACCAGTTGAATGAACAACACTGCTGTGCATTAAAAGATAAATTGCAAGGAAATTTTGAATTATGAAAGTGAAAGACTACTCAGTGTGAAACTATTTAAAAATGAATTTATCTCATGAAAAACAACCTAAAACTGGCCTAAGTATTTATGTTTGGCCTTGATTATTAAGTCCCTGGCAAGAAAATCCCAGCAACTTTCTTTAGAGAAATAGCAGTTAATGAAGTTGCCATTGGGTGTAGCTGTTGTGTTACTCTCTCCCTAGATGATCATATAACAGACACAGAACTGGTTATTTTTACAAGACAGCCATTATATAAAAATTATTTTTCCATAATAATTTCAGGTTCAGCAGTGTCTTAGAAGGATGACAGAAATCACACTAATTATTAGCATTCTTTACAGCATGAAAAGAAAGTTTACCATAAACCGATTCTTGTAACTGATACATATTTTAATCATTGAATTGTTTAAAAAAATACATACAGTATATTTTTTGCTTGAGTTTGAAGTTGGCATCCTTGAGGAGATGTGTCTTTCCCTAGTTTGAATAAATTTGGATTTGAAATAACAATGATCTGGAGGAGTGGAAAAAATCCACTTAAAGCTAATGAAACCTCGAGAGTATGCAGAGATGTATCATAAGCAGATTTTGTGTGCCTAGCAGAACTTGTTGTTCTACTCCCACGTGATTAGTTGTTCTCATGGGAATAAAGGCAGTGAAATAAATGGTTCTCCCTCCCTCTCCCTCCTTCCCCAGCATATGGGACACTGAGATGTAAGCATTCGGCTGTTTTTTAAAATGTTAGCGAACAAAGTAAGAGAAGAAAGACAATCACAGAACTAGGCCAAAATAACACAGTGACCATTGAATCTTCTCAGATCTATTGAAGAACTTACCACTTCCACACTGGTGCCTATGGACAAATTTAAAAGGCTGAATTTATGCCACTTAGCAAACTTTGACCGTATTATATATATCTAACATTAAAAACATCACTTTCAAGATAGGGGTTTGATGCAACAATAAAATCACTTAAAAGTAGCAGAAATAAGGATTCTTCAGAGCTTCTGAGATTTAAATGTTCAGATGGCAGGGTGAAGGACATTTCTTCTGTATCAAGGGCTAGTCTGTTCCCTGCTTTTCTGCTGCAGTGCAAGACATATATGACTTCCTGGGAGAAGGAGAGAAAAGTCACATTGTCTCTGATATTCCTGTTGGTGATGGAAGTAGAGCTTGCAGGATGGAAAACTTGGTGGCCTAAGTGATGTCTGGGAGACCCTTTGTGACTGTTCATTGTGCTGTGTCTTGAAACCATAGGTGTCTCCAGGCAAGGATGTGGTCTCTGTAGCCATACTGAGAAGCTTCAAACACACTTCTGGTTTTAGCACTAAAACAGCTTCATTTTTCAAACAATTTTTTAAGTGATATGAAACTGCTTCTGAGCATCTTGAAGCTTCAGCTGACACAGCAGTTTTGTTTCTGGAGTACTAGGAAATACCTGTAGGAAAAATAATTAACTGTTTTGCTCTAATTTGGTGTTCATTAGAGAGATGGAGTTCTAACCCTGACTTGCACTAACATACAGTACAACCAGATTTTTTCATGCACCTTCACATGGGTCTGTTGGTCTGCCAACCCGTCAGAACTTTTGACTATGGAGTGCCAGGGAATGACCTGCCAGGATGCAGGAAAGATCAGACTCCAAGCTAGGATGCTAAGGAAGGAGCACAAGTGACAAATGAATATGGAACTCCTTCATCAGAGTCAGTGATAGTCACTGATATCATTCTTGACCAGAAACATTTCCACAGCCATTTTAAATGAGCAGTTATCTGCTCAGCTATCAATCAGTTTATTTGTGATCCAAGTTATCTAAGGCATGTTGGTTAAATGGAAATAAGCAGTCACCCACAGTGAATTATTTGATTCTTTTTCAAAATTTTTTTTTAGGCAATCAACTACAATATCCCTGAGACTCAGAAACCTACTAGTAGAGTAGAAGAATATTAAGAATTTTATATTTGACCTGGAGAATTATAGGAAATGTGGGTAGAGATTCAAGAGCCCCAGAGAGTCCCAAAGAGTGAAATAAGCATGTTGTCTTTTTAAAAATATTAACTTTGTCCATAGATTTAATATGGTATATTACAAGATCCCACACTGGATGTATGGTTATTCCATATCAGAATATTGATAATCAATACACAGAAAATATTTGGTGTTCATAAAAAAGCAAAGTGTAGCTAGGAAGTTATTGGTGAATTTTATTTTGTCCGGCTAAGTCACTGGGAGGACAAAGAACCTTTTTTTTGCCCTCATTTTGGCTCTCACAATGGGTCTGCTACCTATTTTAGCCTTTGATCTTTCTACAGACAGGTGTTTATCAGGTAAGGCCTCATCATGCTTCTTGTTTCGCAACCGCAGGAGAGCCAGGGAGGGCCCTGCCATTCCTCCTTGTTCAACGGCAGCATCAAGTTAGCATGGATGAAGGGAGCAGGTCTTATTTATGGTCCTGTGACATTTTTAGGAGTAGAGCCTCCTTGTGATTTTGCATTGTACCTCCAGACAAAGCCTGCTTCCGGGGCTGTGGCTGTGATGACTTTTTCAGTTGCATTGCATTAGAGGGACATTACAGAACTGTGGCACTAAAAGTTACATTGGAGGATAAAGATGAAAGAAAAGGAAAGCAAAACCAAGTAAGTGTGGTGTTTGTAAGAACAGAGAACAACCTAAGAACCACATTAAAGATAACAAGAATGAAAGTTTAAAGGAATTGCTTGCAGTACTTAAAACAGTACTTCACTATGAGAAAGGAGGTGGGAGAATTATTGAAGAAAAGTTTTCCTAAATCCTATGTAGCCATTCAGAAATGGTTTCCAAGCAACCAGAACATCTAGATTGCCCCAGGAGTAAGAGGTATTATGAATGCCTGGAGACACAAAGAGGAAGGGAAAGATGAAACAGAGCTGGAGTCAGGCTGGGAAGATGCCAGAGTGGAGGGCTCCCCTCATGCAGTGCCAGCACTGCAGCCATGAGACAGAGGGTGAGCTGCCTCATGCTGAGAAGGTCCACCAAAAGAAGGAAAATGAAGAAAACAAGGGATACAAGGAATGTAAGAACCTAGATGAAAAGCATATGCTTTGTAGTGCTCTTTCAGATCTCCCATTAAAACAAATGGGCAAGAGTACATATCTTGCTGGATGTAATTATCTTTATTTTGCAGAAGACTGATGTTTACAGTTCCCCTGTACTTTATCCTAGCGGTTTAACAAATGTTCTTGTTAGCTTTTGATTGGATCAGTAATTGTTTATTTCTTATTCTGGCAAATCTTTCAGTAATGGCTGGATTTAATCACAAAGGAGAAAGATGAGTGTCTAAAAAATTACTAGTTAGCTAGATATGTGGCAAAAGGTGTCTAATTGAGTGAATTTGATAGAAAACACTGAAAAGCTGGACAAAATGGTTGTAATATTGCCAGCCAGGGTAAACTGAGATTGTAGAGTATGGTTCTGTTTACTCTGATTATTGATAAACAAGCCACAAACCTCCTTATATCATCCTTGTGAGGAAAACTTGGATATCCTTTTCAAAATCTATATACAACCTAAAAAGTAACTCCTCTAGTTCACACACTGGAACAGGTTGCCCAGAGAGGTTGTGAAGTCTCCATCCTTGCAGATATTCAGAACCTGCCTGGACATGGTCCTGGGTAGCCTGCTCTACGTGGCTCTGCTTGAGCAGGGGCGTTGGACCAGATGACCTCCAGAGGTCCCTTCCAACATCAACCATTCTATGTTTCTGTGAAATATAGGAAGGTTCATGTCAACAAGTTCTGAGGTAAGAACATTTACCTGTTCTGTCTTTGTTTTACCCTATTTTTCCTAAGTATATGGCTCCCCGACCTCTCTTTTAAAACTCACTAAGTGCAGCCTGGGAGACTACAGCACTCTCTAAGTCATGGGACTGAAGCCTCCCAAAAGCTGTTCCCAGCTGAATCCAGTGTCAATAGAGCTAACCACCTGCATACCAGGGATCCAGACCTCTTCCTTGGTCCGTCCATCAAACTCAGAACCTACCTTTGTTCTTGAGTTAAAACTGGTATTTGCCATGCGTGTACATATATCTAAGTACATTTTCAGCTGGTTTTACTGTGGAAGATTCTCAATGGCAAATTTCTCCAAACCACTCTTTATTGAAAGCCTCAAAGTAAATAAATTAAGTAATGTATGTCTCAGTACTGATGCACCGAACATCATCCACAGCAATCTAAGGACTGCCTATTTTCTCATGTTTGTAGGAATAAAATATCTCTGTGGCCTTTTCCCCTAAATCAGTTTTCTTTAACATAGGTAACTGCAGTTAGTAGTTACTAGGGGAAAGGATGGTCTGACATGCAGCACACAGGCCACATGATTGTTTATCCTAATTTTTTTGGGAAGTAAGGGTAAAATTAATTATGATGTTTTCAGTTGTTTTGATGGGAAATTGGGAAGTCTGTGACATTTTTGATTGTTACGTTTTTTTGGAATGTAGTTTAGATCTGGGTAATCACCATGAATACTCTACATTTCAGTTCTTATGAGAGTGGTAGGAGCCAGAGGAAAATGTCTTCCAATCTCAGAGGAGCCATTTCTTTGTAAAATATCTGCTAATTACTTAGGCCAATGCAACAAAGGCTGATACTAACACATTAAATCTGAATGGAGAAGAACCATCCCAGAGATGATGGAAATTCCTCTACAGCATTTATTGTCTTGTGCTTTGCATGATGCCTTGTCAAATGTCTCAGGACATCTTCCCAACATGGAGAAAATTTAATAAGTCTTTTAGTTAATATTTTTCAGCAAAATGTCATTTTCAATGCTTGTTATTAATTAAGAGCCCTAGATAAAAAAAAAAAAAAAAAAAGAAAGAACTAAAAAGAAAAGCCAGAAGGTTCTAATGGAGTTTTATTAGCTATACCAAAGTTGACTGTCCTTGTATTAGTGTAACTATCCACAGCTGAAAGACAGTAGACATTGCTGAATGTGGCTGCAGTTAGAAAGGCCTGAGTGTATTCAGTAGGGAAGGACATAGATCAAATTCTCCATCTTCCTGAAGCCATGCATTGCTTGCATCTTTCTTGAGAGGAGCAACCTAGGGCACATGCACTACCACTTTGGTGTCCAGGGGTCGTCTTCTACCTGAAGGAATGTCAGCATGATCAGCTTTGAGGCTTTCTTATGGCTCCTGGCACAACATCAGAATTTAACCTTAAGTAAATCACTATTACAGTGAGATATAGTCCGCAGCAATTTACCTTTATTTACTCACAATTTTTTCTGTCACTGACCAAGAACCTTTTCAACAGCTAATGGAAAACATAAATCACATCTGTCTTTGATGTATCTGTAATGAGTATCTAGACAATGATTTAATTAACAAAAAACACCCTAAGCCTCTGATTAATCTCTAACTTTTTTTGAAATTCCAAGGATTTTTTAATAGAAACTCTTAGGTAAATGGGTGATGATCAGCTGTGATTTACACAGGCTTTACAGTTAATGCAGTATTTGATTTCCATCTCAATTTCCCACTAGTTCCTCACTTATGAGTAAGAATGTTCATACAATCACTTCAGCTTATACAGCTCCATTTCCACCTGTCCAAAAGCCTTTTCTCCATTCTGGGAGGGATGTACTATAGGCATTTCACTAAAATGATGCAGGAGCACAGAAGTGGCTGAGCTGTATAGAAGGTACCCTGCTTCTGGTACTTCAGTGGCAGGCTCTAAATTGAGGAGAATAATTTGGGATAATAGCTAGAAAGAATTCTGAATGCTTCAAAATGAGTTAGAAAAAGATTTGGCTTTGCAAAAATAAAATTAATATAGACCTGATTCTCCAATCTGTCATCCTAATTTTTTATTAGTGCAACCTCATAGACTTTTGTGGACTTAAACCAATACACAGCTAAGACAAGGGAGATGAGAGCTGGGCTCCTGTGAGTTTTGGGAAGTGTGCTGCAATGCAGTGCCTGATCTGCAGTGTTGAATTCAAAATGGAACAGAGAAAGCACTCATGTTAAACTGCCTAATCCCGCACCCTCATCCCCTTTTTCAACTAAGGGTAATATTTTCATCAGGCAATTCGGGGAAGGAACATTTCGATTGAGGACAAGTTGCAGAAGAAGTCCTGTTTCTGCTGGAAGCAAATGTAGTTAGTTTTGAGATTATAAGGATTAAAAGAGATTGAAAAGATGGTGGATTTATTTTTTTATTATTATGCAAAAAATAATTTTGAGTAGGAAAATCAGCTGGCTGGGAAGAAAACAGGGAAGCTGTGAAAAATAATAGGCAGTAAAATACCCAGGAGCAAAGAGCAGTCAGACTGGGGGAAAAAAAAAGCACTTAAAAAACCTAGCACAAAGGTGTTTTTTTCCCTTAAAAACAGAAGTCTTGGATAGGGAACAATGGAAAACTAGGAAATGGCCCAGTGGATGCAGATCCAGGGAAGGCCACAGATCTTTGCAATGATGCTGAATGCACAGACTACAGAGAGGCTCTGCATAGATACTACAGTCTGCTCCGACAAATCTGATTGCAGGAGAAAGACTGCATATGGATATTCACAGAATACTGAATCAACACAATGGTGATATGCATTATAAAGTTATCCCAACAGGATCTGGAAAGACTGTGGGCCTCGTGCTTAATGCCAGGCCACTGTAGGGACACTGGATAGGGGGAGCTCTCTGTTCCTTTTAATTAAGTTTTTAAAAAAGTGCATTGTTTCCTAAGTCGTTTGGGAAGAAGGGGTTTGTGGACAGAAATAATTCAGCATTAGAAGGAAGATCCCAGTGAGAAACTATTTTTGTATGGGCAGATGGATTTGAAACTGCAGTTGGCTCAGTGCTGTTCCTAATCTATAATAAGAAACTGTTGTTCTATGTGATATCCTGGCCATATGCTAAAGCCAGAGGATAGTCTATTATAAAAGAGTGAAGAATAGTTTATCTTTCTGAATTTGTTCATACACTCTGTGGCTTATGCTTCTTCATCAGATAAGGAGAGCTCAGAGGATGGAAGCAGATATTCCTCTTGACTCCTGTCTTTATTGTAAGAATGGAACGTTCTCCGTCTTTTATGAAAAATACGGCTTTCAAAACAGACAGGAATGAACTGGACGTTCAGACTCAGAGGTTTTAAATAACTCCATCTCTCAGGCCTATACTCTATTTTATGCCATGCTAGTGGGAGGGGGCACAAAGCACTTTAATTCTATGGAAAATGTGCAGGCAACTAGGGAGGAAAGAAAAACACAGAGTGTTTTCTCTTCGTGCCATTACATCAGACATTTTTGCATGTAGTGTCCTAGACAGCTGTCACTCTCTTGTCCACTCCTCTTCTTCCCAAGAAACATTGTTTTGATTTACAGACTTTTTTTCCTTTGGAAGGTAGAACCAATGCAGACACATGAATAAGGTCAATGAATAAGAGTCTTGGTGCCTTGAGGAAGACATCAGAACAAAAGTGAAAGCTGGATTTGTAAGTGTCAAGGGAAAAGACCAGGATCATGCACAGTTATGTCAACCTGCAGGATAAGGAGCTGCTGCAACTTAGCAAGTAGAAAAACTAGATCGGAAAAACACCCTAGACTCATTCTTTCTTTGTAAGAGACTTTACAAAGAGCCTGGAAAACTGAATCAGTATGTAAGAGTAGGTATACAGATTCACTGAAAGAAAAAGAAAGGTAGCTATAGGGGCACTTGACAGTTACCCCAGAACCTCCTTACAGTCCTTCTGGCTTGTGAAGGAGACTGGCTGCAGAAGATAAATTTTTTGTGCGCCCTCAGTCCCTCACTATAAGAGTCTGTAAATAAACCAAGGGGGAGATCACAAACTTGACACCTACTGACAGCCTATGTGCAACAGTGGACAATGTCCACCTGGCTAAGGACACTTGCAGAGCAGCCTGGCCTGTGTGAAACCTGCAAGGAACCTGACAGTGTACCTCTATTTCCATGTATTAAAATTGCTTTCACATTTTTGTAGTTGCAGAGTTTCACATTGTTTATTGAGACTGAGTTATTTCTAGAATTTGCAGATGCAGTAGTTGGTAGACAGTACTGATTTAATATACCTTTATATAAATTTATTTTGCTTGTTTGGTCCTGTCAAGGTTGTGTTAAGGAAGGGAGACTGGATTCTTAAGAAAAGTGAGGAGCACTTGGGTGGGCTAGAGCTGCTGCTACCTGTGTCAGATATATTCTCAGATTTCCAAACACAAATGCTATAACATTCTACTTCTTAGCCAAAACATAAAACTTAAGAAAAGTTATGAACATTGCTGAGATGTGCATATTTGTCAGGAGGAACACAGAGTTGGTTGAAATATTTCCACTGAGCTATAAAATCGGTACTTTTTGGCCTGTGTCTTTCTGGTTTAACATCCATTTTTCAAGTAATACATTTGCTGAAAGGTATGTTAAGAATCAGGAATGTACATATAATTTCAAGCTAACTAGGACTTACTAGAATTGTGGTATCACATCAAGGTTCTGAGATTCAAGTGAGATGGCTGAATATATGTATTTCAAAAGGTGGACAGCTCTAGAGATAGGTTGGCACATACCTATTCAGTCTGGAAAAGCATTGTGTTAGTATTTCCAAGCCAGCTGCAAGCTTAGTAGTGCATCTACACTCTGCAGGTTGATGTTCTGCAGGTGCCAGTACCAATCCCAAGGGTAGAGGATTTAGCACAGTGCTGACCATGGGCTAATTCGCCCTACTTCTCAGAACAGCTTATTGGTTTAGGTAGCACATCTCACTGACAGCATTATCCTCCTTCCAGGCCAGCAGCTGACTTGGGGAACTCAGCACCCTTCTCCACTTTTTAGGGCACACAAGTGCTCTGCAATTGCCAGTTTGGTCTGACCTTAACATGTTTTTCTTCTAAATCTCTTACCAACCTCACATGCCATTTAGTCAAAAAAGGTTTTTAAAAAGGGAAATGTATATCTTTGTCACAGACCTAGGAATAGCCTGATTTTCTTGACAAAATCTATTCTTCACTTTCCAGGCATAACCATTTCCAGTGAAAATGGAGTAACTTTATAATAATACCTGCCCTGTCTTTCAGGCCATTTTGACTGCAGCATGAGTTTTTCTTATGTAACAAATATGATTTGCATTTAGAAAGGCTGAGGGATAAACGTTATTATAAACAAAACTGTTTATATGCAAAAGATAATTAACTAATACAGTGGATTACAAAGCCTGCCTCTTTATTGCCTAAGGTCCAGAGAAAGCTCTTAGATCTAGTAAAAAATAGAGGAAAATGGTTTTGAATATTCAGCTCTTTTATTCCACAGCTCTGGAAAATGGTTACTTATACAACCAAAAGTTTTCAGCTGTGATTTTACAGAAGCTGTTTTGTTTTCCACACCCATTTCTGCCCTCCTCCTTGTTTGCCCGTTTCTCTAGTACTTTACTGAAAAAAATATGATGCAAGAGAGTGAGATGACAAATTTAATTTTCATGTTTTCATTTTCTTGGAAAAATGTGACATAAGAAAAGAAATTTACTTTAATATAAGCCCCTCTTAAGTACATGTTTATCGGAAGAAGTTCAACCACCTTCAGACACAGTAAAGAGGTAGCTAGTAAAACCAGGATGTTGGTCTGTCCTGACTTCGCTTTACAGTGAGGTTGCATGCCATTGCATGAAACTACTCATTTGAATGGGTTGTAAGAAACAAAGGCTGAATATCTCTGTTCCTGTCGGACTGCTGTGCTAGAGAAGATCATGAATGCCATTTTGTTTTCAAATGACACCCAAGATATTGTGAGATCTATTGTCTTGAAGGGCAAGACATGAAGCTTATTGTGTTAAAATAAGGAGAAAAGAAATAAAATTAAATGTTTTAAGGGGCTGTGTGCTTCATTAATTTCAACTGACAAAAAGGTAGAACCAAATTAAGGTCGAGTAGGAATGAACTGACTACAACTCTGAAACAACAGAAGGGATTCTTTGACATGATGTTGTATATAATTTTTTTTTTATAATAAATTAAGAGAGGTGTAATATAATCTAGAAGATATCCTAAGCCTAGGAAAGACAAAACTAGCTGATGGCCTATTCATGGTGGAGAGAATAAAGAATACATTGTAAGACTGTGCAGAAATGGAAGAAGAACTTGAGAAACAAAAATCTGAAAGGGATGAGTGAAAATAAACTTAATGCATAAAAACAGACAGTCTGACTCTTGTGTTACTGTGTAGGGCATGAAAACATGATCCCCTCATATGAGCTATTTCTGTCCTGCACCTGAAGCACTGAGGTTTGCTTATTTACATAGCTCTAAATACTAGCATTGATGAGACAAGACACCACTTTAAACCCACTCTCATTGCTACAAATCCTTAGGGCAAGATGCAGAAGCCCTTAATCATATGCGGTATGGTCTCTCTTTCCAAGTTATACCGTTCAAAATGTGTTTGTGTGCTGGGAGCTACTTCCAGAACTGGATGTACCTCCACAGCATTTGAAAATGTCCATCAAATCTGAAGGGGAGAGAAGCATGAGACTTGCATAATTTTACAAGTTTATACACATTTTCCTTTTTTTTTTTTTCCTGGAAATTCATCACATTTCTCTTTTCTTTATAGCATAGCATAATACTTCTATTCCCTTTTAAAACATTCCTTCACCAACTCTCCCATTTTTATAAACTAAAATTTTTCTAAAATAATCTTACCTTCCACTTCTGCTCTGATATTCTCAAAGGTGTCTAAAGGGAACTGAACTAATTTCTGAAGGGATGCTGCTAAAATCTCAGGCATAATATGGTAGTGAATAAGAAATGGAAATAATTCATTAAAAATTAGTCTGGTAATGAATTTTTTGAGAGCTGGAAATTTTTTCTTAATGATGTGAAAGGAAGAGAAAGATCTTTTCAGAGGAAAGGTAAAAAGGACATAAATTTTAATTTTTTATTAACTTTAATAGTACTAAGGATGGCAGCATTGGTTGAACTGTTTTCTTGGCCATACTATATACTGCACCAGGGAAAAATAAGTGCAAGCAGATATGCCCCCACCCTTACTTCCTGTCATTAGAGGTTAATCTCAAGTCTTCCCTTGTCTCACGTTTGCTCAATGTAGCTATTTGCTAGTAAGCTAGTCATTAAGCAGGTGTGCTTGTTGATCTTCCACAGCAAATGCATTATGTGTCTCCCTTTTGCTTGTCCACAGCTTCTCAGCAAATACCTCTGAAAACCTCCTCTATACCGGGCTGTTGTTTAGGACATCCTGGGGACAAACACAGGTTTACAGGCTTGGAAAGCTGTGGTTGCAGACAGTACATGCAACTCCATGGGCACAAAGGCACAGCCACTCACCTCTTCTGCCAACACAAGCATATTCCCAGTGCAGCTGGGTCCTGCAGTTTTAGGATCATATTTTTTCAGCCTCCTGCAGGACACCTGCTCCAAAATGATGAGGGCCAGAACCCAGCAGAGGTTTCTCCTGAGGGTCATCGTGCCCCCAACAAAAGGAAAGGTAAGTGCAGGGGAATCAGCTCTAAAAGCAGATGATGAAAGTGTGGAGAGTAGGTGGAGATTGGTTCACTGAAGGATGATGTGACAGGGAATGACAGGAGATGGGTGTATCATATGTCCTCGGTCTTTCTCAGACACTCAGTAATTGGACCTGCATCAAGAACGGTGGTTCAGACTTTATTTAACTTAACCATTGCCCTCCCCTATTACTAATCATGTAGTGACAATTCATCTGTCATGTCTTAACGAGCTGGAATGTTGGAAGCTGTGACACATTTCTCAAGAACGGTGAAAAATGACTTGTAAGAGCATATTTTCAGATTCATCATAGCAGTGTTTTCACTGATTAACATATATGCTGACTGCTGTATATTTTGTAGGCTGACACATGTATCATTATTGTCCCTTTCTCTGTTTCCATACAGTATTTATTATCTCAGACACACCAATAGTTTACAAAATTATTAGATGTGTCTTTAAATGAACATAAAGGACATGGAAATTATGACAATAATTGTTTTATCACCTCAGTTGCTATTTATCAGCTCTCTTGTAGTTATTATGAATGGATTTACCCTTCAGATGAGACAACTCTATAAGATCTGTCAAAGCCAATGCCTGCAAGTATCTCAGTAAAATCAGCCATTTATCCCAGTCAAAATTTTCTGTCTTTCTCTATGTAAAATCCATACAGTAACATCTAAAAAGACAATGACAGTGTAAATGTGTTAAAATCTTTCACACACTAGTCAGTTGTAACATCCCTTGCTCAGGCCACACTCTTCTGAATCCTTTTCCCACTGGGTACAGCTGAGAAGGAAAATCTTGAAGGAGCCAGTCAGTGTTTCCTTAGCCATAAGCCCAACCCAGGCAGAGGGCAGGAGAACCCGTACCAGTAGCACAATCCAGCATGAAACACTGGTGCTGAGGGCTAGAGAAGCATATGACAGCGTGCTGGAGCACCGGGTTCCTTCCTGTCTTTTCCTTTTTGAGGGAATTGTGATAACAAAAAACAAGAAGAAATTCTCTCTTTCTCTCTCTCCCCCTGCAGGGACACTTGTTTATTTCAGAGTAAGCCTCACCAGGGCACTTCAAATAAGTCTCTTCTTTCTTTGCACTGATCTAAAGAAGGTGAAGTCAGCAGTAGATCTGCCTTATAGCAGCTAGGAAGTTTCTTTTTCTCCTTTCCTTCCTCTCTGTTTTCATTGTTAAATGGTGATGAATCAACACAATCAAGCTGAAAAATTCCTTCCTTTTGTTTTGCTTTCAATTTTTCTCTCCAGTGGAAGTGACTGCTCGTTGGTGCAAGGCTAACAATTACAATAAATTATCCCTGAAGGGTTTTCAGATCATATTCTTTAGAGCTGAAGCTTTTCTTTATGGCTTTAAAGTTGGGGTTTTTGGTTGTTGATTTTCTTTTTAATTAAAGGTTTCAACCCTTCAATTTTCATCTTGCATTTGAGCCATTGTAACATGCTTCAGAAGCTTGCAAACTAAACTTCAAACAGAGGGCCTGTTTCTGCTCCCTTTGAAGTCATGACAAACCTCCTGTTGATTGCAGAGAGGAAAACTGGACCAGAAGTACAAAGCACTTTTATTTCTTTCTGATTTCTTCAGTTACCCTGCTATTGCACTGTGTATCAGAGGTGCTGCAGACTTTTGTGGGCAAAGCATATATCATTAAAACAACTTCCCTAGCAGCAGCTTATTAAGGGTCATTCAGCAACAACTTTGCTCTTTACTGAAGAGCGTAAACAGTCCAGCTGTCAGATCTTGCTATGGCCCATTGCAGAGCAAAAAGAGACAGCCCAGAGGTGCTGTGATAGGCTCCTGAGATCAGTGGTCCTGGAGCAGGCTGCCAGGCAAAGCTGCCAAGGTGGCTCCAGTGCTAGAAAGTGCAAGTGTCCAGGGACCACCTGTCTTTTAGGTAACATGGTTTCAGTGATTCTGAAATCATACTTTCTCAGAATTGCTGGTTTTGTAAGAAACATTAGGAAAAGATAAGGACTTTGTCTTGCTTAGAGTTCAAAAGCCCTTATGTTCCTTTTTAAATGCCATTCCCTGCAGATTGGTAACTTTGCTTTCCTGCCAGCTCTAATCAGAAAGACATCTGAAATTGGTCAAGTGGGAAACAATACTTATCCTATACTTAGAAAACTTAGAAAAATTAGATTAGATGTTGTACTCTGACAAATCTTCTTTGATAAGATTCACCAGAATGAATGAAATGACACTATCTTGGAAATGAAAGACGTGTCAACTTCTTTAGCCAGATCATCAGTGAGATGAGTCTCCTTGCAATATGACAAAGGAGGAAGGAACAGTGGGGGGTCATCATTGCCTGGATGTTGTGTGCTACACACTGACATGACTTCTGGTAAGTTCCTCAAAATGCATCCCACTAAAGTTGTACCAGTCTTGCTGAAGTTCAGTGCTTGCAAGATGATTCTCATCTATCACTCACTCCTTTTCTCTATATGCCCCTGTCCTCATCTTTCTGACTCACTCCTTATCTCTCTTTGCTTCAGATGAATGTGCAAAGAAATTGTCCTGCTGGGAGAGGATAAAAAGAATATGCATTCAGGAGTGTGTCACTGGGGTAGTGACTGCCATTAGTGGTTGGCGTAGAAGGGAGTTACAGATTTCCAAGAGCTAGGCTGGCAGCACTCCACATGGGAAAGGGAAAGGAGCAGCTGCTTCTCAGGACTTTATGATATTTGTCAGGAATGAAAAACATGTTGGAAACCTAATTCCTGTAAAGAAGGATGGCCATAATTCATCAAAGCTGCCAGGGCTGGGGTCCCTCTCACCTGACAAAACTGAGCTGTGCACACTCAACTTTCTGAACTGTGAACAGAGAGAAGTAGGGGAGACCCATTGTGTGATTCATTTGACCTATTTTAATTGACTTTAGATAATTGTCTTTAATTGTCTTTAGGATAAGATTGGTTGCAACCTAGAAGTTCCTACTTTCCTCTGTTGGTTATAAATTTGCAGAAAATGCTCTGCATCCAAACAAGGAGGACCAAGCATTACCAGCTGACATAGTGGCCAGGTTGATCCCACCCCAATAGCCATGCTCAGGAAGTGAAAATTACAGGCCTGGAAAGTGCTTAAGAGGTTAGAGTCAGCAGAGGGATCTGTGTTCAACAGGCCAGACTGCAGCGTGGTTCAAAGCAAGTCTCTAATATGAATATTTGCTGGAAGATGATTGCATGGGATGAGACATTTGAGCCAGTCAGTTCATAGCCAATTTTATAGGTGCTGAATTCTACAGTTGTTACTACTGGCTATGGGCTGTGAATGGTAAACTTTAGTGTGTAAAGCAAACAGGGAAACAACATCTGACAAATGGCAGTGTCATGCTCAGTGTTCTTTTGTGCAGCAATGAATGGCAGAGGAGTTTTCCTCAAACATCACGTGTTTATGTGTTACCTTCTTTGAGGTCATTAATACACCTTTCTCCCTGTCACCTCCATTGTTCACATCTGACTTTTACTTATTAAAAAGATAATTCTTTCCTTAAAAGGTAAAAATTTTGTGGATAAAAAAAATCTGTATTATAAATACTGCTATGACTTCAGAAGTGTTTCAGGTTATCTATGCCACAAAGAACTTTCACCAGCATATGACCTACTGGGCACGTATATCCAGACAGCACTTTTCATTCAACTCTATTTAGGAAGGATGTGTGGTCCAGTTATTGAGGGAGATTATGAGTCAAGTGCCTGGTTTGTACTCAACTTTGCATGCAACACTAAGCAAATCCAACAGCTTCTCTGCAGCTTAGTTTTCCCATCTGTAAAATGAGAGTGATAGCACTCATTTATTCCATGGGGGTGAGTCTTAAGTATTGTTTTTAGAACACCTGCTGAGCTGGATGTGAATTTTCTTCTGCTGAAGTCAGTGCAGGTTTTGCTTTGTGTTCATTGCAAAAGGATTGAGATTTCATCCTTGAAGCAGTAACAGAATAAAGCTTCTCTCCTGTATGTGGAAACTCCTCTCTCCCCTGCTCATAGGTACCTGAACAACTCTGTGATAATGCAAATTGCACTGATTCAATTTATGAATTTATACCACAAAACCATTTAAAATTATGAATAATATATGAATTTTCTGGTTTCTGTTTTCCATTTTTTCCCAGCAGGGCTGGCTAAAGATGGCTTATCCACCCGGAATTTTTTTTGAGTTTTCAAGAGAACTGACTTTTAGGAACCACAGGAGATTTGTCAGCAGTGAGGTATTAAAACTCCCTTCCCTACTGCTGCAGAGCCTAAGTCATTAACAGCTGCATCCTTCCAGCTTCTTCAAGACATATTGTTGTGGTTTAGCCCCAGTCAGCAACTAAGCACCACACAGCCGCTCTCTCACTCCCCCACCCTTGTGGGATGGGGGAGAGAATCGGAAGGGCCAAAGTAAGAAAACTCGTGGGTTGAGATAAGAACAGTTTAATAATTAGAATAAAACAGCAATAATACTAATATAATGAAAAGGAAAATAATGAGCGAGAGAGAGATGAAACACTAGAAGGAGAGGGAAAGAAAAAAAAACAAAACCAAAACTGAACAACAAGTGCTGCAACCGCTCACCACCCGCCGACCGACGCTGCCGGTCCCTGAGCCGCGATCGCTGCCTCCCCCAGCCAATTCCCCCAGTTAATATACTGGGCATGACGTCACATGATATGGAATACCCTTTGGCCGATTCGAATCAGCTCTCCTGGTTGTATCCCCTCCCCTCCCGGCTTCTTGTGCACCTGGCAGAGCATGGGAAGCTAGAAAGTCCTTGACTAGTGTAAACACTACCCAGCAACAACTAAAACACCAGGGTGTTATCAACATTATTTACATAACAAGTCTAAAACACAGCGCTATGCTAGCTACAGTGAAGAAAATCAACTATCCCAGCTAAAACCATGACACATATTAATCCACAAAGAGTAATGGGAAACTTGAAATTGGGAAATCTAATTATCATATCACCTCCTCCCTTGAATCCTTTGCAAAAATTTAGGGAGGCAAATCTGTCAGTCACCTCTTATGCATCTAAGATGTCTGGGCACAGAGACCTTGCAGTTGTCATAGAGAGAAATTTACAGTCATATTAAACATCAGGAAAAGACAAGCTTTGAAAAAAATATTCGATGACAGAGATTTTAACAATATTTAAAAAATACATAGGGTATTAGCTCATAAAATTGAGAAATATCTAGACTGAAAGATTTGATATCCAAAACAGGAAGAATTTGAAAATTAACATCTTGCCAAGAAGATAGGAAGAACCTTCAAGCGGTAAAGAAGGGCTATTAAAAAATGCATGACAATTTCTTTTGGTGCTGAAGGAACAGTGAGAAGAAAAAACCTGAAAATTATCGGGTTTTTTCCCAAAAAGAGAAACTTGTATCTTTCTTTACTGCATTAAAGCTTAAATAGCAAGTAAGCCCATTGCTTACCAGCAAACTCCTGCCTTCCTGCTCTTAGTGAATCCTGCACGTTGCACAAGGCAGTCTGCTGCTTCCCCAAAGTGCCTTGGCAGCATCTTCCCCACTGGTAAGCAGCATCCCCCCCCCGCATCCAGGGAACCAAATCCTCATGGAGCAGTGAAATACACTTCCTGCATACAGGTTAGAAGTGAGAAAGCAAAGGTTCTGAGTTTTCATTTACATTTTTACTTCCTGAGTAATTTCTGAAATCCTACCAACCTGTACAATGAAGAATCGCCATTGGCCAAGAAACCAAGAAATAAACAAACAAACAAAACTTTCCATAAATCTTAGAAAACAACTTCCATCTTGTAATCAATATTATGAGGAAATAAGGCAAAGCAAACCCTGTCTTTTCTTGATGACTTTTTTATAGGTTCCTTTATAGAATTCTGGGTCTTTACATTATAGTGTAGGAAGGAAAATGATGCACCGAAAGCCATTTCACTTCTTGACTTGAAGGAAACTTTATTTTTTCTATTCATAAGCCTGAAAAAAAATACAAATAAGCAGCACTGGACTTTTAAACACAGTTGTTTAATCAATGTGAATATATTGGCAAAATGATGACTGTGACTTAAAGAAAATACTTTACCTGTTTTAATCCAACCACATCAGATTTATTCCCCAAAAAAGACCTGGTCTAGGCTATACATTGATGAATGGTACAGAATTGTATCTTCA
This sequence comes from Morus bassanus, assembly GCA_031468815.1. Classification (NCBI taxonomy): domain Eukaryota; kingdom Metazoa; phylum Chordata; class Aves; order Suliformes; family Sulidae; genus Morus; species Morus bassanus. Next base: position 77,530,833 of record CM062568.1, read on the forward strand.
TTCTGCAAATCCAGAAGCAGTCAGTTCACTTGAAAAAAAGAATTGTTTTGATGGGAACAGGCTATGTTAGTTCTAGTTTGCGTAAATCTGGGCTCAACTTTTTTTTTTTAATTGCTTTCATTATTAAAAAACCATTACATTTAAATCACAGTTTTAATATTGTAACAAATATCCAAATCTCTCCCTTTTCCATTTAGAAGATTAGACAAGAATGCCCATTATATTCAGTCATCATCAAAGCATTGAATAGATCCAAAGAGAAATTCAGCAATTCAGGCAATGCATCTTGTTTTACATTCAGGTGGAATTTTCCTACTTGTTACAAACCTGGATCAATTATTTCAGATATCCTACAAATAATAATTAACTTTGGCAACTTCTCCAACTTAAAGACAAATTGTGATAAATCAGACGTAGTGAGGATTTTGTTAGATAGAGATGGAACTGGACACTTTATGGAAACATTCAGAATGCATAAGGTGAGACAAACATCAAAGATTTAGACATCCATTTCCCCTTAGAAACAGAAATAGAGCCAAGGTTAATGCAGTCCCAGTAACTGCATAGTTAGCAAGTGACATAAATATATGGCAAGCACTGATTTTTTTCCTTTTGGGAGAAAATAAGTACAGCTGAAATGAATGCCATTTCTGGCTTGCTGGTTATTCTGAATATTCACCTTATCCTACACTCCTGCCTTTAACATTAATTAAAAAATGCTTTGTATTGAGAGCTTTATTGAGCACTGGAGGTTTACAAAACCAGAATTCCCTTGCAACAATGCAAACATCAACGTCTAGGAATTGTTTTTAGATTTCAGCAGTTCTACATATTTCTGTCAAACAGTTTTAATTCTGGGCAGGCAAAACATTAGTTTAATCTCCTGGCTTACAGAGTGCCAGACCAACTGTAGCAGACCTGGCTTCTTTATTCCTTCCCATGTATGGTGCCCTCAACCTGTCACCAAATCCCTGGAGTGAAAGGACAGCCCCAAGAAGTAGTGTGTGGTTTCCACTATGTTAAAAAAATATTATATTTCTGTGTGTTAGAGGGAACTCAGGTCTCTGCAGAGGAGATGAAACTGTCCTTTGGCTTAGGAATATCCTCTGTTCAATGACCTGACTGCTAATCAATATATGGGAAAATATGTCTTCCTTTTGCAGCAGTGAAGGAAAGACTCTGTCCAGAGAATAACAAGAAATAGTGATATATCCAACATAACTAGGGCACTGTCCTTTCAATAGCCCTGATGCTTGGACTGTCACAGTGCCCTCCAGAATGACCTTTGTCATCCACTGAGGTTGGTTGGGTTGCCATGGTGTGCAACAAAATTACACATCGCTCACCAGGATGTTTGAATTAAACACAGATTTCAGAAGAGAAGTTTGGGAGAAGGATCTCTGTCACCCCAAAACCAATGGAAACACATTTTCACATGTGCTTTCACTATTCCTTGGAGCTTTGCTTAAGAGTAATTCAGTAGAAAATTGCTTGCAAAATTGTATGGGGCCCCCTATTGACTATTTAAAACAGGTGAAGCTCATCACACTGAGGCTGATGCTGTCACTTGGCAGATGCTAAGCTGCTGCTTATGTTGTGGGAATGCTTTAAGATCTCTTTGATAAAAGTGGAGCTGGGTGACAGGTTTATATTTTCAGTCACAACAGTGGTATTGCAGCATAGCTATGCATCCCACTAAATAGAAGTTAAACGAATGTGAAGAGGGTTGGGGTTTTTGTTTTTGTTTTGTTTGGGTGGGGTTTTTTTAGTTTTTCTTTTTTAGTTTGGGTGCTTTTTTTTGGTTTTGGTTTTTTGTTTTTTTTTTTAAGCAAAGAAACAATTTAACAGTGTCCTCTTATCAACAGTGTGTATTTTCTCTGGAGTGCACAGATTTCAGTATTTATGCCTCAGACTGAGGATGGCCACAGCTCCTGCATCCACATGTGTGGAAATAAGTGGGCAAGCACGAGGAGCTGGAAGATGCTGTCTCAGGTGGAAGTGAGCTATCATGTGCCAGTTGAAATGTGGCAATTTTGTTTTGTGTGGGACAGCCTGGCTGCATGGTTAACTCTAAGAACTCACTTGTCAGCAGTGTCTGTGCTTCCCCATAGAGGTGCAGGTGAAAATTTGGAAATGGGAAATCCCAGGATTTTGTGGGGGTGGTGAATAATCAAAAGTTGAGAGCAGAATGATTGGTATCCTCATTTGGGAAGATGCAGGAAAGCAGAACAGATGATGACTATAAAATTGTCTGCTAGGTGAGGATTGGAGTACATGGCACAGGTTCAAAAGGTCTGGCTGCCCTGGGAATACATTTTAAAAACAGGCTGTCTCTTGCCCATTGAATACTGAATCAGCCTCAATAAAAATACTAAAAGAGAATTCTGGCATATCCAATAAAAGTAAGAGTATTAATGGTATAGAACACCAGTACGATGGGAGATCAAGGCCCTTTGTCATCTAGATTTACATTCCCTAATAAAAATATTATACTGCTATGAGGAGAAAGGAAAACTGTGTTGCCAGTATCAGCTATGATTTATACATGGCAGTAGCTACAAGAACGCTTGGCATAGCTCTTTTGTGGGATATGTAAATAACGCTAGACATCGTGGAAGGATCCAGGGGTATGATGAATAATGTTATCATCATTGTGGATACTAAAAAGAAGATATAGCGACCAGAAGGGTCAGTAAACAGAGAGCAGAGAATAGGAAAGTCCTAAACAATTTCTCCCTGATGAGAAGGCAATCAGTCCTTATTCCTTGTGGGTCAGAGTTGTTTTTCTGAAGTTTCTGCCTGTAGTCAGGAGACTTTTTAGGCAGAGTAGGTGATCACCATAGAAGCAGATGGCTAAGGGCGCCAAAATGACCTCAAGACAGAAAGCCTGTGCTCTGCTACCTGTGCACCTGATGCTGTTCTGCACTTGCCACAATCCTCTCTGTCTGTGGGGCTGCATTTTGCAGCTTGAGTGACCTTTATTCTCTTGTCCTGCAGCTGGACTCCAACCTGTTGTGCTGCTGCTGTCTGCGGAGATAGGGATCCTGCCTTTCCATGAACACACCCACACTCACAGTCACCCACGTTCCTGGCCCCAAACTTTCCCTGTTTCAAAGACTCCTGGCATGGGGGCTGGGGTGTGTTTCTCCAAGGGAAAAGTTTCAGGGGAAGAGGACTTGTGATAAATGACTTCCACTTAAATTCTTGGAGAATGGGAGTACAGGAAGAGGAAAATCTTGTAGAAAGGGATATAGCAATGGATGAAGACAGGAGGAGGAACAGCAGAGATGAAGTGCTGGTATTGGTGGAGAGATGTATACCTGTCACCAGGGAAGTAAATATGATGTGTCATGGAGGATTGAGACCTATTTAAGCCAAAGGAAAAAGCTGACATATGTATAATGCAGTACAGTTAAGTCATGGGGGGAAAAAAAACCAACAAACCAACCTGGATATGAGAAGAAGATTTCCATGTAACAGAGGGTTAAGTTCCTGGAGCAACCTTTGGAAGGTAACCAAGTTAAGTTCCTGGAGCAACCTTTGGAAGGTAACCAAGCAGTGTTAGAATGAAGCTGATGTATTTATGAAAGAAACTATATAATCTGGATGTTACAGCTGCCAGGAAACTAGTCATACCACTCAAAAGATGCTCTGAAGGGTCTATTTGTCAATGTTATCCCAAGTACACATCTTATCCAAATTAAACACTTGAAAGGGTCCTCAGTCTTGAATCCGCACTGTAGCACAACATGTGAAAAGTTGGCGCCCCTGTTACCCATTAAGCATACACCAAAGCCCTTCTCCATCACTGTGAAGGTGACCAGCTGTGGCTTTGCTGTACTACGTCTTGCTTGTCCTCTGACCATCACAGGGCTGAGCCAGCTGGGCCCTTCCCAGCACAGGCATCCTCAGGCCCCCCCGGGGTGGGAGGTAGGCTGCAAAGTGGCAACGTGGGTGCGTGGTGCTGTTTGCAGGGCAGTCCCCAGACAGCTCCCCCCGCAGCAGAGTGGGAACGGCTTCAGAGACCCCTGCTCCACTGAACGAACAGCAACACAGAAGACAGTTTTCACCCACCGCAGCAAGTCAGCCTGTGTTGGAACAGAAACACTGAGCTGAGAAATAAAGGATAATTAAATAATTGTAGTTAGACAAAGAGGTCCAATGGCCAAAGTGTAGGTTAGAAAGCCAAAGCATACAAAGCTGAAGGGTCATCCATGTGAGCTGTAGGTAATGTGTTACCTCTGGTTCCTAATAACATTGGTTTTAACCACGAGATGGATCAAATGCCTATGTGTCTTGACAGCAGGGATGGTTAGGTGATAAAGAAATATATCTGGAAGCAAGGAAATGCTGTAATCCACCTGGTCTTTGCTAGAAATGAGAGGTGGTTTTTGAGCTGTGCTTGCTTCTTACTGCAATTGTATTGTGCAAGTGTTGAGTTTCATTTCTGCTACTGGCCTCTAATGATGAATTAATTTGAATAAAAATATTTTCCATTTCAAAGGAAAACCAAGCTTCTTCTCATCCTTTCTACAGCATACAGAATTTTTCTATGAACTCCTCCACTTCATAATAGATTGTTATACCATTATTTAGGCAATGCAAATATAAAACAATTTAGGGATGTTGTTGCATATTTCACACTATTTTTGGTCTTATTTTACGTATCTTCATGATGAAAAGGTGTGGAATAGAATGCTGCAGATTTTCACAAAAATGTATCTTTTATGCATCATAGTTTTTTTTTTTTTAATTTGCTGAACAAGATCTTTTTATTTTTCTTTTGTGGAATATCCAAATGTCCTTTGGAGGTTCAGTTAGTAGCAACTGTCTGTGGAGTTATTACAAGTATATCCCTGGCAAGAATAATCTATTGTGAGCAATGTCTAAATATTTTTCTCCTTTTATAGGCTGTTTACAGATTTAATGCTGGAGTCTTTTATGTATATGTGTTTGTATTTTATATATAAATTTTTCAAATGTATCAGCTCCAAAATAATTTTCAGGCTTTTATTAAGTTACTGGATGCAATAAAATAGAGAATTTGTTGTGATGCAGTTCAACTTTTTCCAGAAAAATTTAAACCAAACTGCTATGTAAAACTGTCCATAAATATTTAGTAAGCTCTCCAGAACATTTGAAATTATGCACAGCATTATTTCCATTGCAGACTTGAGAACAAAATAAATGATATCTGCATTGCCAGAGTATATTTAGCATTTGCCTCCCCTCCAGCCTCAGCCAAGATCCTTAGCACCCTCCATAGTTTTATGATTGAAGAAACTTACTCCAAAAGCCCCAAATAATACAGATATCACCACTGATATTTTATGCGTTAGCATAAATTCTCCCCACTCCCAGAACGAGATATATTTTGTCCTGACTTTGTCAAGCTGTGGAGACCTATTAGGTGTCTGTTGATTAAGGGGATTGCTATCTCTTCATTAGCAGTGCCTCTTGGTAAAGGAGCAACACCACTAAGCAACTTCCCCATCCACACTATAACTGCACCAAGCTCTGCTATCCCACCAACAGAAAATGTCTCAGAGCTACTTGAACTCTCTTAGCTCACTCACAAAATCTTTTTAATATAGAAATGTCCTTTTGAGCTTGTACACAGAGCATAGCTACTACCTGGGAGGTAAAGAAAGCAGCGGTGAGATCACCTGGATATTTTTCTGTCCTACCAGCTGTCAATGGCATCATTTCAACAACATGGCTTTGGATTTCTGGGAAAACTGGCTGCCTCTGAGTCCAGAGTACAACAGTACAGGTACAGACAGGAATGCTGTCTATCCACATCAGGTGAACCCTGCATTTCCCTGATGGGTACCACTTAACCCTGCCATTGTTTGCTCTCACCCACCCCAGAAATCTTGCTGGCTGCAATGGCACTCCTTTTAACTGCATTTTCACATTGCCTCTTCTCAGGTATGTAGTAGTGTATCTATGTATTCATTTTCCAGGGAAGAACGGGGAAAATGGGCATCTGTCCTGGTTTCAGCTGGGACAGAGTTAATTTTTTTTCATAGTAGGTAGAATGGGGCTAAGTTTTGGATTTATGCTGAAAACAGTGTTGATAATGCCAAGATATTTTAGTTGTTGCTAAGTAGTTCTTACACTAGTCAAGGACTTTTTCAGCTTCCCATGCTCTGCTGGGTGCACAAGGAGCTGGGAGGGGACACAGCTGGGACGGCTGACCCCAAATGACCAAAGGGATACTCCATACTATATGACATCATGCTCAGCATATAAAGCTGGGGGAAGAAGAAGGAAGGAGGGATGTTTGGAGTTATGGCATTTGTCTTCCCATGTAACTGTTACGCGTGATGGAGCCCTGCTTTCCCGGGGATGGCTGGACTCCTGCCTGCCCATGGGAAGTAGTGAATGAATTCCTTGTTTTGCTTTGCTTGCACGTGCAGCTTTTGCTTTACCTATTAAACTGTCTTTTTCTCAACCCATGAGTTTCCTCACTTTTACTCCTCTGATTCTCTTCCCCATCCCACCAGGGGGGAGTGAGCAAGCGGCTGCATGGTGTTCATTGCTGGCTGGGGTTAAACCACGACAGTCCTTCATCTCTGTTTCTTATGACTTAAGATCACCTTACTGTTGAGGTATAGTGGTGAGCTGATGCAGGAAGCTGCCTGCTTGGCTGGAGGTCAGACATGCAAGGTACTGCTCCTCACCAATGCCTCTGATCTTTCCATCTGACCCAGGAGGAAGAGAAAAGCAGAACAAGTTCAATAGATACAAAGAGGAGGAGATCTTTCCCATGCCATCGCACAAATTCAGCTTCTGCTATGCAGTTACCCTTCCAGCTAGACTGTGAATTTAACCTCTCCAGGCATGAGTAGGTAAATTCCCACCCACAAAGAAAATCCCAGCAATGTGTGCTTTTTGGCAGTACCAGGAGTTCTGATATTTTTTTCCAAGGTACCTTCTTCCCTGTGAAGAAAGGCCGGAGATTGACAACATCAGCACGAAGCCAGTCTGTGCTGTTTTGACTAAGCAAATACTAGACTCCTTTATTAATATGATTCAATCCATCATCCTTTCACTGATTCTGGCAGCCAACATATCAGATGTATCCTTGATGCATATTCTTAAAGTAAAAAAGTTGTTTTTAACTTTTCTGTGCTGAACGTCTACTTATATAACACATGGCGACTTCAGGCATGCTGAGGGTCTTTGCATTTGGTTGCTTATTCCCCTTTAAAAAGGAAGGATGGGAGTACATGTTGCACAACAGTGGCTTTGGAATAAATGTAATATCATATTCCATCATCTTTGAAGAGACAATACATAATTTTTGTGACAATGGCACAATATTTATTTTGTTATTTTCTTGCCACTCCTCATCTAAATATTTTTTTTCATTCTGAGTTGTTGACATTGAGCTGAACTTGCTGATGGATTTATTGTGTGAGTAACATTCTTCAGCATGATTGTACGCTTTACTGTGTTTTTCCTTATATGCAATGAATGATGTGTCTTCTAACATGAAGGGTTGAAGAAGCGACCCTATATCACAAAGCCATAAAATGGATTTGTATTTTGATAGAAGAGGTTAGTAAATGGCTAACATTTTAGAAACCTGTATTTCTGCAACGGAAATGCTGAATTTGTTCAGAATTAGTTTAAATACTTCTCTGGCATCCTGAGTACTCAAACACTCTCCACTGCAAGACTTTCTGCATGTGGTACCTTCTACTGTAAATCCCTCTCATCTTGTCTTTATTACATGCCTTAACTCCAATAAGTGTGTGGGTGGTAAACATGATTTTTCTTTTTAAAACATAATCAGTCTAAGCATCAAAGGATCCTTTTGTGCTGTCAGCTACACAAAGGCAAAATAACCTGTTGCATAGCTGGCTTATTTCCATTTTCTGAATGGGTTTGTTCTGAAAAGGTAATTGAACTTCATAAGATAAAGCACTCTGGAAGGCAGTAAAGGAAACGACATATAGACTTTTTAGCAACAAACACTTTGAGTAAGCACTTTCATTAAGGTATTCTTACCCTTGTAAGTGGTGGCCTATCTCTTGGATATTCCCCTTGGTGAATGATTCTGCTGAAGTCAAACCAGGGCTATCTGGCTCATAAGCAAGGTAAGTTTTCACCTCTTCATTACTTACAGATGTCTTTCATATCATGCCACTGAGGTTGGGTAGCTTAAAAGGATCTCTCTGCATTTTACAGCTACTCTGCATTTGTTCTCTGTACCTTACCTGGGATCTTGGGCCTTGTCAGTGTGGAGGATTTAGTGCACAAGCTCTGGTGCTAACTTACAGATCCATAGCTGCTCTTTGCTGATTCATTGTATGGACCATAAGTGCACATCAAGTGCAGGGAAGTATTATCCTGTCTCTAAGGGAGCAACATACCTTATAAAACATCATTATTAGGGTATCTTGTAAAAGACCTTGAAAAGGTCAGTGCTCAGAGTGTCCTATTGGCTATTATCCCTGACAGGAATAGAAGTTTGAAAGACCAAATTTGCCAAGATCAGTTTGTTCACTATAATTAAGACCATAATTAAAGACAAGATATAGTTTTTGGTGAGCTGTGGAGCGGCAATAGTCTTAGTGAAGACAAGTAGATGTACAGAAGACTATATCATTTATACTTGACATACATTTTCTACCATTCTTGCTAAATGTTAAATACCTCAAGAATACAATCGATGTCCTTGGCTGTCAGTAAAGGTACGCGTCACAAGCATACCTTATAGAAATATTTTAACAAACCGATTCCTAGCTGTTCTATAATTATTATTCACTGCAATCCTAATGTTCCCAAGGTTCAGCAGCAGCTTACAACATCATTGCTTCAGCATTAGGAGATTCTGGTTCTCACTTCATGGTAGGAAAAGAGATGTAATTTTTACTGTAGGCTAATATATATTACATACATCATTAGGTAACAATCCACATAGGGACTTTGTGCTGAGTTATTAATATACTGTAAATTTGCATTCTAATTTACTCTGAAGTAATAAGAAAAGTGTTATGTAGACAAGCCTCATATAACTTCAGGAACAGAAAGTCCTGCTTGTAAGGTTATATACATCCTGTATGCAGACTGCAAGAAAATTTAGCATACCCTTTAGCAAAAGGTTTACAATCCAACTACAATAAAGCTGATCATAGAATTACTAACACTTGTTTCCTTTCCAGAAGCACACCTTTAGGAAGAAAGAGAGTGGAGTTTTGTTATTTATTATTTTTGCTTTTTATTGCTTATGGTTCCATTGAGACAAGAAATGCAGCTTTTGCTTGGAACACTTACATTGCCTAAGGAAAGGGAAGCTGTACAAAGAAATGCAATCAGCTGGCAGCGGAGCATAGGCAGAGCTGGTGTGCCTTTTGTTATTACCTATCCTTACCAACACCTGAGGCTTCATAATTGAAGCCACCATTTATACTCATCTGTAACTTCTCCAAACCTAAATCATATGATATTCCCATGCTAGCTTTCTGACCTTAATAATGGTCTTTCAGAATGGCAAAGAGGTTTCAGAGACATAAGTTTATGATTTATGTACAAATTCCCTGTGTTCCTGCCTAGGACAAGGCTTACAAAGTCAGAGGCTTATGTGATATTTTTATTAGTTGAAGAGGTGTACTTGCAGGTAGGAATAAATAGCCATTTGACACCTGATTTGGCTTCTTTTATTTATTACTACAAAGTGATGTTGGAGAAAATCTCATGAGAAAATGAAACATGGTTCTATGCGAATGTTATTTATTTATTTTTAAAAAATTCATGTAAATAACCATTCTTAGGATTTTTTATGACTTATCTGCCTGGCTGAGTGAGCTTCCACAAACCTGCCAGACATATGGCTGTGCAGAAATATCTCTTGGACTCAAACAGCTGCCCAAGCACAAGACCCTCATCATCGGCGGTGGGAAGTGGGTGAAGAAGGCTGAGGTAAGAGTGGGCAGTGCATCTCTGGACTCATGAGGGTGGAGCTTACTCACTCCCTAATGAGCATTAGCAGTGCTTTAACCAAGGTAATGCACTCCTGACTTACTATTATTCCCTCCAGATCTCCTGTTTGCAGAGCTTCAGCATGGACTCAGTAGCTATCAGCAAATAGGTGCTTGCTCTAGCTGCATCTCCCATGGGTAGGGACAGTTAAGTTCAGGCTCTGTGGGAAAAGCATGTCTAAGTATCACAAGGTATTTTGTCTTTGCAAGTGCTTTCAGTCTTCCTCCTACATGCAAAAATTCTTCTCTGCAGCTCTGTGCCAGCACTTTCTTCCGGTCTTCTTGCACTGCACATCAAGGCTTATCAGTACATCTGCTCCATTTTGCTATGCCCTAGCAATTTGTTTAATAAGCCGTTATATGACTCAGGATGACACCAGCAGCTGTGGCTTATTCTCCCAAACTGTTTTAAAATTATTTATGCAATTTACCAAATTTGATGGGCTTTATCTCACTTATTGTACTTTTTACTTGTGGAGTATTTTTAAAGTTTATCCACCACTGCCCTGCTCATTGCTGCATTTCTTGTTATTTTTATTTCATTCTGAAATTTAAGAAATAAAAAATTCCACACAAGTAGTTCTGACTTCCTTAGAGAGATTTTTTTAAGCATACAAATTTATGATGATTTATTTATGTTACTATAAACCCTAGTCACAGCTAGTCTTAAATGTAGATCTCTTCTTAATTTTTCTTATCACTCTCTTCCTGTTCCCATTTTTCTTGCAGTAATATTAATCCTTTCACATGGGCATCATTAGTTTGCAGGACCTGCAAGAACATTTCCTTTCTGCCTCTCTGCTAAGCAAGACTAATTCATCCACTGGTCTGATTGTTAGGGTTAATATGTTAATATGAAAAATGTTTGCTGAGAAATATCTGCATTATTAAAGATTATGAATAAACTTAAATGAGGGCAATTCATCTGATGAAGGATAGCAGCACTTTCTGTGAAACAGCCTTCCTTTTGAATGATGACCTGCAAAATGGGTTAGTGCTGGTCAACAAGAGTGAGGGCTCCCATGGAAACTTGACCAGAGTGCTGTTGGAAAACTGGGGCTTTCTGGGTCCCTGCCACACACGCTTACTCTGAAAATTTTCCTCAGGCTAAGTTTCAGACACCAAAGCCTCAGACCTGGCAGCTCATCCTGCTACTTGCCTGCCATTTCAAGAGTAAGCAAGCCACCTGGGCAACTCTGTTGCTGGAAATATGGGGTCATAGTGCCCTGGGAAAGTCCACACTGCATCAGCTTGGTGAGAAAAGCTCTGGGGGAATACCTCACAATCACACCTTTCCTGTTTCCAGTGCATGAAAAAGCTCAAATACATCTATATCGCCCTATACACACGAAACACGCACTGAGAAAAATCTTTTAAATGTAATGAGAAAAAATGAATTTAAAGATGCACAGACCAACAGAGGAAACTTCTGTCTGTGTGACCGCTAATTGCAGCAGGGCAGGCTGGACTCTGTGAGAGCTGCATGCAGTACATGCACTGTGTAAGGTGCTGGCCTGGCACAACCAAGTACTTGATTAAATTCTTAGTTTGGACATCTCTCCTTTCTCATGGACAAATCAGTCTGTCTTATACAGTAAGAAGGGATAACTGTACTCTGTTACTGAAGATTGAGTACTTAAAAAAGTAATTAGGTAGGCAGACAGGTAAATGGATCTAGGACTTTGCCAGGGGTGACTACTGGTGTATCTTTTCAAAATAATCTTCAAGCTCAGTCAGACCAATTACCAAGTGAATGTTTCAGTGAGCATGGCATGATTAAATATCCCATTTGTTTTCCATATCATCTTATACTCGTCCCATGGGACTCAACCATATATGACTATTAACACCAGGTAGCTGCAAGATAATTAAAACATAAGTGTAATCGATGTTTGCAAGTGTATGCATTGTATTCTGTGAATAGAATACAGGATACATTCCTATGATTTCTTTATATCCTACTGAGTATGTTTTATAAGCCTAGAGCTCAAAGGTGTAGCATGGGATTAAAAGATTTGTTATATCACCTTTGCCCTCCCCTAATCCTGATGTATTTATAATTGTCTGCTAAGCTACACAAAAAGCCATTTTATTCATAACATATCATTAATCAATTAAATTTAATTTAGATTGGTCTATAGGGTTTTTTTCCTTTTTTTTTCCGGCTTGCTATTCTGCATTTCAGTCTCTGCTACATTCTACTTGTTCTGCATTAGTATGCACACAGAGTTATTTTGCAATTGTGTTATTGAATATCCATGACAGTCAGAAGAGGTTCACACTTCGGTTGCAAGCAGTTCTTATTTCTAATGTGAGAATCACAAAGAAACACAAAAATGTTTTTCACTAGTTGTCTCAGCTATTGTTGATGATCCCACAGAACATACTGAGTTTAGCTGTAACTTTGGATGGCTGCAAGAAGGACATGTCCCATGCCAAGATTTCAAGTGTCAACTCAAAGGTTTTGAATTTGATTGAGTTCTCAACAGAAAACCAGTTTAGTAAGTAAAGAACTTGGGTGACTTATTAGTAACAGATAGATCTAGACTCTGTTTTCTCCATCGTAGTGAAATTTCTTCTCTTTTCAACATTACAAACTAAAGATATTCATAACATTAAAAGCTAGAATCATCTCTTTAAAATTTATTGAAAAAAAAAAATTGTTGGAAAAAACCTAACAGGTTTTAGTGCAAAACTGCTCCAATTTTGCATTTAACAACTATTCACATATAGCCTCTGTATCACTTCTAATACTTTCTTTAACAATTGTTTAACCAAGATTATCTGACTGGGCATCACCTATTCACATGGTATTTGTTCAGTCATGCAGTGGGAGCTTTTTAAAATGAGTAGTCTTGCTAATATGCTCACAAGTAATTGTCTAAGGCCTCAAGAACAACTAACACAATGAGACAAAGGATAACAGGAATCCCACAATCATGAATGAAACTTATCATTGCATTTTTCCATTATTTGACTAATTCTGCTTTAGGTCTATTGAACACCATATGGAAATTCCAAAAAGACTGATGGTATAATAAGAAACCGCCTTTCCTTCCTTGCCTATCCATTCTGAAGAGTTTATAGCCATCCATTGCAGCACTCCAGTTGTGTGAGTCATCCCACCATGTTTCTACAATTGCAACTACATCATAGTTTTTCAGCTGCACAATGGCTTCCAGTTCCTCCTGTTCGTTGCCCATGCTGTGTGCATTGGTGTAGATATACTTCAGCTGGGCTATTGATCCTGCCACCTTTTTTTGGGGAGAAGCCCTAATTCCTCTGCGACTGTTCTCAGGTGCTTCTGTGGCTTCTAACGTGTCAACAACCCTTACGTCTTTGCTGCTGTGTGGATATCCATCCCCTACCTCCACTGAGAAGACTAAGGTGCTGCGTGCATTTCAAATGTGCTTCAGTGCACTCAGCACATTGTGGAGCAGTCTGAAGGGCCTCACTAGCACACCGTCCCTCAAACATTGTCATGCCACCCCCAGACCTACCACTAGTGAGCCTGGTTTTACGCCTTTCCCCCTTCAAATCTAGTTTAGTAGTTTATTTGTTATTAGTTTATAATATTATTATTTTATTATTTATTAATATAATAAATATCTTTTTATATTGAGCATTTATATGTTATTATATATGTATATATAATACATAATATATTATTATAAATATATAAATATTTATATTTTATATATGGGCACCCAGTTTTTATGTCTGCATCAGCTGATACTGAATGCTGAAACAGATGAGAAGTGAAGAAGGCATAACTCCTTCTGCACAGTCTGTTATCTGTACTATTAGCATGGCATGTCCACTTTCTTTGAGAAGCTGGAGGCAACATGTCAAGGATGTTTGAGTTTGATAATATGAAATATTTCTTGTGGTATATAAAGAAATTATATAGGATACTCCCTATGTACCCCTGAAAAGAGCTGTAACAGCCTTGAATATGCTTTAACTGGGAAGAAGTTTTATCAGCTTGATGGACCGCTCTGTTTAAGAAAGGGACAGTTCTGTTTAAGGTACACAGATTGGTATTTGCTTTGAAGGAACACTGGGGACCTGAACACTCTCACTGTGCATTTGGTATCCAAAAAAATGGTACAGAAAATAAATAGTACTGCAGCTGTATGTGATCTCACCCCACAAACTGAATTTGTATTGGCTAAAATAACCAAGAGGAAAGTTTTAAAGAGAAGAGCAGAAACTGATAATATGGTAAGCAAAAGGGGGGACAAGAAATATGCTCAGAAAGCACCTCAATGACATGAGCTCCCCAGGGTGAAGGTAGGAGATAATTAGTAAAATTTCCCACCCTAGGAAATGTCCCTTACATGACTGAGACACTAAAATGACTCTTTAGTAACCCTCTTCTTAGATATAGTATAATTTTATGATATATTAGATTTAGCCACTGAGACTTTCAGTTGAGATTATAACCCATTAACTAAGACTTTCCCCTTTGCTTTGCAAGAGTAAACATGTCATTTTTTATTTTTTTAAGCTTGTCTTGTTTTTCAAGTGAGTCCAGACTAATTTAACTCATTTAACCATGTTCTTACTTCCAGAAAGAGACTGAATACAAACAAAGTGAAAACACAAGGCAGTCCTTTTGGAGCCTGCAATGAGTACGGAAAACACCAGAGCTGTTTTCCCTAAAGCTGTGAGAATCGGCCTGAAAGCAGCAAGGCTCTGGGAGAAATTCTCTTTGGTGAGCTTAATCCAAGGAGCGGGCTTGTCCTTACAAGATGACCCCTGACTTCACGTAGCTCCCAGCTATGGCAGGTAGCACTGGCATTTGGCTTTACGTCTTCCAAACCGAGGGCTGAAGCACTGGTTCAGCAGCATGCAGTTTGCTGCTGCATGCCAACTTCAGCTTTCACACCCCGCAGAGCAGGTGCTCCAAGAGCTAATGGAGCTGGAGATTTTCGAAGTGCCCGAACAGAGCCATATGCTGTCAAGCAGTTTGTCTCAGATTCATTTCAGCAGGCTGATGAAAGCAGAGACATATTTGCTGCTCTGAGAGGCTCTCTCTAACTGATAGAGCTTGTTGCAACCTTTGCAGAAGGGCCTGGATGAAATGCCACAGCCGCAGGGAACGAGAATGATGGAAAGCCAAATAAATGGCTTATTTTACATTGGAAAACACCCATGGCTTCAAACTGCTTTATTTGCTGGAAACTCTGAAAACAACTTTATATAATGGCACCAGGCTGTCCTCAGTCACAAAGACAGAAACAGGCGTACCACCAGAAAGTTTTTTTTGCCAGCCTTCTCCTCATCTTGCACCAAGCACAGCAGTTTGACCAAGCTCAAAAATATTTTGGAGGCAGGTGCTGATCAAGTCCTTCTACTTTCCTGTCTGAGAAACACATCGTACCATACAATAAAACAGATGTCAGTGAACAACTTTTAAACAGATTATTGCTACTGTCAGAAAACAGAGGCTAATTTTCTTTAGAGATCACAATATCTTAACAGAGATAAACATGTAATGCAGTTTATTCAATGCTCTGAATCATTAATATATACAGGAATAAAGAAATCTTATTTTTCAATTTGATTCCAATGGAGAAGCCATTTTCTGCTACCAAGTAGCCTGAGGATATACAATCAAGCAACCAAAATCGCTCCTGAGACAGCATGCCATCAAACATACTACACATCCAAATTTAATAGTGAATATTCCTTAGATTGCTTAAGAAAACACCTTGAAATGTGTGAAATTCAAAACTGTTCTGAAAAGGCATGTTTGAACAGTGCAGAAGAAATAAAAAGTTGGTTTCTCTACAAAAGCATAGATCAAAATGGATGATTACACAGTGGGGCACCTTTCTAATAGGGCAACAAGTAGAAGACAATCACTGAGGTGTAATGCCTGCTTGCATGAAGCCCCTTAAGTATTGAATTTGCTTAGCAATATTTTCTTTGTTTTATTACAAGCATATATTAGGACTGACTTAAGTATAGTTGCTTTTTTCCTGAGCTAGGGAAAAGACTGTATTATCCCAGGAACTCCTTTCCAGGAGGATTTTCCTTTGGTTCTCTGGGATTTTTAGGTGAATGGAGAGGAACACCTGTATGAAATGATCTTCTCAAGTGTCTCTGGTATGGGATATGGTTAGAGAGACACAGGTTTGTCTTGTGTGTCAAATCATCATTTTGACACTGTCTCCCACAGCATTCTCCTAGAGAAGATGGAGGCTCATGGCTTAGACAGACGTACTCTTTGCTGGGTAAAAAACTGGCCAGATGGCTGAGCCCAGAGAGTTGTGGTGATCGGAGCTAAATCCAGTTGACGGCTGGTCAAAAGCGGTGTTCCCCAGGGCTCAGTGTTGGGGTCAGTCTTGTTTAATATCTTTATCAATGACCTGGATGAGGGGATTAAGTGCACCGTCAGTAAGTTTACTGATGACACCAAATTGGGTGGGAGTGTCGATCTGCTTGAGGGTTCTGGACAGGCTGGATGAATGGGCTGAGGCCAATTGCATGAGGTTTAACAAGGCCAAGGGCCAGTCCTGCACTTCAGTCACAGCAACCCCATGCAACGCTACAGGCTTGGAGAAGAGAGGCTGGAAAGATGCCCAGCAGAAAAGGACCTGGGGGTGGTGGTGGACAGCCAGCTGAACATGAGCCAGCAGTGTGCCCAGGTGGTCAAGAAGGCCAACAGCATCCTGGCTTGTATCAGGAATAGTGTGGCCAGCAGGAGTAGGGAAGTGATCGTGCCCCAGTACTCAGCACTGGTGAGGCTGCACCTCGAATACTGTGTTCAGTTTTGGGCCCCTCACTACAAGAAGGACATTGAGGTGCTGGAGCGTGTCCAGAGAAGGGCAGTGAAGCTGGTGAAGGGACTGGAGAGCAAGTCTTACAAGGAGGGGCTGAGGGATCTGGAGTTGTTTAGTGTGGAGAAGAGGAGGCTGAGGGAAGACCTTATCGCTCTCTACAACTACCTGAAAGGAGGTTGTAGTGAGGTGGGTGTTGGTCTCTTCTCCCAAGTAACTAGCAATAGGATGAGAGGAAATGGCCTCAAGTTGTGTCAGGGGAGGTTTAGATTAGATATTAGAAAGAATTCTTTACTGAAAGAGTGGTCAGGGATTGGAACAGGCTACCCAGGGAAGTGGTTGAGTCACCATCCCTGGAGGTGTTTAAAAAATGTGTAGACGTGGCACTTTGGGACATTGTTTAGGAGGCATGGTAGTGTTGGCTTGATGGTTGGACTTGATGATCTTAGAGGTCTTTTCCAACCTTAATGATTCTATGATTCTATGATCTGAAACTGGGGTTGTACAGATTGCATTTAACTCATGCTTCCTGTAGAAGAGTTTACCCAAATTCTAGATATACAATGAGGAATATATTCTGTACCTGTGGCAAAGTGGAAATGCCTTTTCACATGAGAGATTACCGGATTGCAGGCTAAGAACTGTTCAGAAGGACAGTCAAGGAAGGAGGGTCAGGGAGGTTGCCCTCTATGTAGAAGAATGGATTGACTGCACAGATCTGTCTTTGAGAAACAAGTGACAACTGACATGGTACTCAACAATGTTTTTGCCTCAGTTTTCAATGGTAATTTCTTTTCCCACATATCTCAAGGCCCTGAACCTCAAGGCAGAGACTAGGGGAATGAAGTCCCTTCCATTGTAGAAGATAAGTTTCAAGACCACCTGAGGAACCTCAACATACACAAGTCCATGGGACCTGACAAGATGCATGCTAGGGTCCCGAGAGAATTGGCTGATATGGTTGCCAAGACACTCTCTATCATATTAGAAAAGTCATGGCAGTTGTGCAAAGTCCCTAGTGACTGGAAAAACGGAAACATCACACCACTTTTAAAAACGGTAGAATGAAGGTCCCTGGGAACCAGCAACCAGTCAACCTTAGCTCTGTGTCTGGTAAGATCATGGAGCAGATCCTCCTGGAAGACATGTCGAAACATATAGAAGACAGGGAGGTGATTAGAGGCAGCCAACATGGCTTCACCAAGGGCAAATCGTGCCTGACTAAACTAGTGACCTTCTATGATGGAGTGACTGCATCAGTGGGCAAGAGAAAAGCTACAGATATCATCTACTTGGACTTCTGTACGGCCTTTGATACAGCCCCCCCAATATTCTAAATTAGAGAAGTACAGGTTTGATGAATGGAATGGATAATAAATTGGCTGGATGACCATGTCAAAAAAGTTACAGTCAATAGCTCAATGTCCAAGTGGAAACCAGTAACGAGTGGTGTCCCTCACTGGTCTGTACTGGGACCAGTACTATTTAACAGCTTCATCAATGACATAGACAGTGGGATTGAGTGCACCCTCAGCAGGTTTACAGGTGACACCAAGCTGAGTTGGGCAGTTGATTCACTAGAGGGAAGGGATGCCATCCAGAGGGCCCTTGACAGGTTTGAGGAGTGGACCCATGCAAACCTCATGAAACTCAAGGCCAAGTGCAAGGTTCTGCACCTGGGTCAGGGCAAGCCCCAGTATCAGTACAGACTGGGAGATGAATGGATTGAGAATAGGCATGTGGAGAAGGACTTGCGGATAACAGTGAATGAAAAATTAGACATGAGCTGGCATTGTGCACTTGCAGCCCAGAAAGCCAGCTATACCCTGGGCTGCATCAAAAGAAGTGTGGCCAGCAGGTCAAGGGGGGTGGTTCTCCCCCTCTGGTCTGCTCTCATGAGACCCCACCTGGAGTACTGCATCCAGCTCTGGATTCCCCAGCACAAGAAGGACATAGACTTGCTAGAGAGGGTCCAGAGGAGGGCCACAAGAACGATCAGAGGGCTGGAACACCTCTGCTCTGAAGAAAGGCTGAGAAAGTTAGGGCTGTTCAGCCTAGAGAACAGAAGGCTCCAAGGAGACCTTATTGTGGTCTTTCAATACATAAAGAGGACTTATAAGATGGAGAGAGACTTTTTACCAGGGCCTGTAGTGACAGTACAAAGGGCAATGGTTTTAAACTGAAAGAGGATAGATTTGCATTGGACACAAGGAAGAAATTGTTTACGATAAGAATGGTGAGAGACTCGAACAGGTTGCCCAGACAAGTTGTGGATGCCTCATCTTTGGAAGTATTGAAGGTGAGGTTGGATGGGGCTTTGAGCAACCTGATCTAGTGAAAGATGTCCCTGCCCATAGCAGGGAGATTGGACTAGATGATCTTTAAAGGTCCCTTCCAACACAAACCATTCTATGATTCTGTGATTCTAATTCCTGAGAGAGAAACATAGGCCACCTAAGCCTGGAGAAAAGGCTCAAGTTTAACAGTAATATCTGTAAATGTCAGAAAAAACTGGGACTGTGAATTTTTTTAAACTAAAAAGTGCAGGGATTTTGTAGTAGTCCAGACTTAGCGCCAGTTTACACAGATCTGAGTGTACTGACTGCTGCATTTCTGCTGTCATGCCTGATGGAACCAATAAAGAGTTTATAATGAATAAAACAGCCTAAAATGTAGGGAGCACATTACAAAAAAAAAAAAAAAAAAGTTTTTTTCATATCTTTTAACCCTCTGGAAGTGAGTTACTAGTGACTTTGACAAATGCCAAAAAATAGCCAACGTCTGTTAATATATTATTTTTATCTTCCATATAGCATGCTGTGGGAAAAAAAATATTCAAGCAGGTGCTAGGGAACACATTTAAATATTTTAGGATCCTTTGCAGCGTGTGTATGCTGGCTGAACTCTGATCAAACATGAGAATATTTGTGCCAGGTAAGCTTTCAAGACGTATGGCTAATTAGCTTCTCACAGTTCAAGTTCAAGAGAATTTTAACTTTTGTAGGAAGAGTACTTTCTCCAGGAAAGTTTAATTTTCCTCTGCCTGTCATGGACTAGAGTTAAAGCCTGAAAGAAATCAGGGGCATGGTTATTTAAGTGGAGGACTTAACACATATCTTGTATTCTGGATCAAATAAATTACCAGCCCTCTTTTCACCTTCTGCTGAACACAAAACGTGCATTAAAGAATATTTTCTAGGAGCTTAGGATGAATTGGGGACTGAGACATGGGTTACAGGACATGTAAAATTTAAAATCAAACAACTTTCAGTGAAGGAAATTAGCATCATTTCCACCCTTTCTTTTCCCTAAAAAATATAACGCAGAAAAGTTATGTACTTGACACTTTTTAGAGGCATAGCATGTACAGTGTTTTTTTTTTTCCCAAGTCAGAACAGGAAAGAAATAAATTTCAGAGATATCATACTTCAAGGGGTGCCAGAATTTAACACCTCCTACCATGATCTTTCACTTTCATTTCCCTTTCTACCAGAATATAATTGCATGCCCTCGAGGTGATGAAAATAGTTAAAGAAAGTTGGTCAGGGTCAATTACTTGCAGCAGGACTCATCTGTCTAAAATCTTATGTCTGTATTTGAGTTACCTAACCTTGGTTCCCTTTATAGTAAGTGAAGGGAGATTTTCAAGTATATTAAAGAGATATTTAAGACAGGTTAGATGAATTGCACACAAAAAGTGCCACTTTCTTTCTACTGACTTGAAACAGAGCCTAGCTCAGATGTAGATGATTAGGCCAGATGAGTCCCACCCTAGATGTTTCCTTTCTTCCCAGCCTTCCAATAGACAATAGCTTTTCTCATGGCATCTACAGCACTAATAGCTATCAAAAATATCACTCTGAAGGCCTGATGTGTCTGTCTTCTTTTCAATTTCTTTAAGAAAATTTCATACTCTGAAACCAAACTCCAGATAAAATAAGGCAATGAAAATTGCCTTGGTTTTATGGAACAGTATGAACCTATAGTTTTGGTTTTAACAGTCTTTACAGTCCTTGTCCTGCGAAACATGCCTTGACCATATCTTGACTGTGAGATTTGATGAAACCTGGATATGTTTAGATCCCCTGCCTGTTAAAAGAAACTCATATGCCTGAAGAGTGAGAAACAGGGTGTGCTTCATAACAGTCTCCTCTTATGGGTGACCAGGGGACCAGGCTTGCACCATGGAATTCATTGTAGGCACAGCCAGGTGTGCTGTTATTGAAAAAATGTAGCTCTTTGAATGTATGAAGAGGAAAGAAATAAGAATATTAGTGAGATCCTATCTCTGCATTTGTGAGGCTGACATCAGAACACCACATATGGGTGTAGTGTCATAATCCCATAAAAGAGATTTGCAAAACTGGAGAAAGCCAGAATGAAGGCATGAATGATGCCCTACAGAGATAGTCACATATCAGGTGTTAAAAAAAAGACTGCAAGTTGCATTAGTTCTATTAAATCAATCTTTGGTAAGTAAAAAGAAAAGTCAGGCAGTAAGAACTCTCCATCCAGAAATGAAAGACACTGAAAGAAACAATGACCCTCTCAAGAAGTGGCAAGGTCATTTTTAAAAGTGCACTAGCATGATTAACAACTGAAACAAACTCTAAGGACAGCAATTGGTTCCCTCCCATCATGCCTTCAAAGCAAGATTTGACTTCTTTCTGGAAGATTTTGTAGACTATGTTTTGTATCAAGTGAGACTAGAGGGTCTAATGGTCCTCTCTAGCCTTAGAATCAATGAACCCATTAACGACTTGGACAGTGTGTTAGAGTTACCATGTTATTGTGTCATCTTGCAATATTACCTTCCCTGTGCTCCAAATTCATGCACTGCACTCCAACTCCCTGACTCTAATTTCAGGTTATCTTGATGAACCAGGCTACTTTTCCTGCTGTGTTAAGTCACAGAACAGCTCAGTACTAACAGCCAGCAATTGTTTGTCATGCACTTCAGCTGGTATTAACCAAAAAGGTGAGTGTGAGTGATAGTGAATCTCTAAGTGGTTGGAGAACCTAATATTCCCTGCAGCTTCTGTCTCTTTGAATGTACTGAACCTCCACTATTTATAATATCTTTTGCTTAAAACTGAAAAAGTTAGGTTTTGCTGTTCACTGCAGTGGAAGAAGAAATGCCTTTCTGTTAAGGAAACTGAAACTATTATGCAAGGATTGTTCACAATTAGTATCACCCTGACCATCCAGACTTCTTCCTGTTATCCCCTTCACCTTTTTTCATACTGTTTTTCATAGAACATTTCCCTTCTGCATGGCAGGTGCTCCCTAATTCTGCTTCAGATCCCTGTTGAAGCCCCATTTCTTAGTGGAATTGTAGAGCAGTGAGTCTAAGACATTCATTGAAATTTTCTCTGCAGTTAGAGAATTGTGCTGGAGAGTTACTCTGTGCCAGCTGCCCTCCCTGGGAAGTCATATACATTATATACTCTTGTAATTATTCTTGTGTATTTATTCTCTGATTTTCCTGTTGTCTTCATAGCCTTTTTCTCTTTTCTCCCCACAATCATGAATAAAGGTGTCTGTGGAGCTCCACTGCCAGCCATGAGAATTCGCATATTATGTATGAAGTTGTGCCCAGCCATACTTTCAATGCAGGACAAGGTCTGAAACTAAAAATGTTAAGGGAAAAATGAAATACTGGGTTCTTGAATCTTATTAAACTCAGGGGAGATCCAGTTGCTATGGAGACTTATTCAGATCATGCTAAAGCAGGAACATACACGTGGTCAGCTGGAGAGCTCCCTGGGCTCCATTGACTTAGCTACCTCATGCACATGGAGATACCTGCATCATGGACACCTAATCTGAATCCCACCCTTACTGTCATTCTCCAGTTCTCATTTTCATTGAATTCTTCACACAATGGCCTAGGTTTCAACAGAGGGTTTAAAAAGTGCCTTCATTCAGACTAGTCTTGTTGACAGACATCTGTGGTAGGAAGTGAAGGAAATGGGCCTGGAGCAGCTCAAGTTAAAGATGGTGATAGATCCAAGTTTTTCATTTTCTGGGTAACTGCTCAGACTATTATTTTGTAATAAATAAGGGAGCTATAACACCACCATCTCTGCTTTGAAAGGAAACTCCATTTTGTTGGCACTGTGATTCTGCTGATGTATGTTAGGTGTGTGAATGTCTATTCAGTAGGCTTTTCAGTTGACAGATTATTGGAGACAGCTGCTTTCTGGATCCTGTTACTCTTATGTATGTCGTTTGAAGATGCATGCTGTGCTTGTCTTAAGAACCAAGCTTGCAGAGATGGATACTAAACCTATTTTGGCATCTAAGACATGAAGTCAATTTAGCCTGGTCCTGTGCCAGAAGCTAGCTCAGTGCAAGGATCCAGGAACTATTCTCTTCTATATTTTGTCTCCATTAGTGTCTCAGTTTCATGCCCCTCTTTTTTTCTGACATTGCTATGAGTCTGCCTAAGACCTTTCTTGGTCTGACTCAGTATCATATTATCTGACATGTGAAGGCAACTCTGCTTTTATGCATCCTGTAGTGAACAATTAGAGTGTTATGTTTCATGTTTTTTAACTGTTTTTAACATGTTTTAGGACACCAATCACAGAATCACAGAATGGTTGAGGTTGGAAGGCACCTCTGGAGGTCATCTTGTCTAATTCCCCTCCCAGTTGCCTGGTGCTCAGGACCATGTCCAGACAGTTTTTTAATAACTCTAAGGAGGAAGACTCTACAACCTGCCTGGGCAAGCTGTGCCAGTGCTCAGTTACCTTCACAATAAAAAAGTCTTTTCTGCTGTTCAGACAGAACCTCCTGTGTTTCAGTTTGTGCCTGTTGCCTCTCATCCTGTCCCTGGGCATCACTGTGAAGAGCCTGACTCCATCCTCTTTGCACCTTTCCTTCAGGTATTTAATAAGATTCCCCCTGAGCCTTTTCTTCTGTAGGCTGAACTGTCCCAGCTCTCTCAGCCTTTCCTCATATGTGAGGTGCTCCAGTCTCTTAATCATCTTCGTGGCCCTTTGTTGGACTCTCTCCAGTATGTCCATGTCTCTCTTGTACTGGGAATCCCAGAACTAGGCACACTGGATGTAGGTTCTCAGTCATGGTATACTGGCACAGCTCTAGAGGAGTCAGCCCTTACCCACTACAAGTTATTCCCTAGAAAGTTTCAGCCCTTTGTTTCCGGAATTCACTGAGGTGGCAATTGTCAAATTTAGCTTTGTTCAAACACTGCTTTGCTGAATAGTAAATCAATGTCGGAAAAGGTTTATGAATGTAACGGCAAATTGCACATCAGTTAATGAAAGGGTATGAATAGATAATCAGATTATAAATCAAGTCAGAGTTTTAGAGAAAATTAAAAACTGTGAGAATAAAGCCTGGATGGTTAGTCATAGCTTCAAAAATTCATCTGTAGCTATCACTTTTTCAAAATTCAGTTATTGTTCTTTGAACAGAGTTGTGCTTGTGTTTGTGTATATGGACTTATGTTGTCTGGCCAGATTCCAATCTAAATAATTATATTTGCATACATCAAATTTCCTGTGATGTTTCACATTGTTCTGCATTTCCCTCTCTAAAGCTTTCATTAGCATGAGAAAATGACAAATGCTCTTGTGTTGCTAATGCAGATTAACAGCTGTAGTTCAATGATGAACAAATCATCCTTTCTGATAGGTATAGACACAGACATATAGATCTACCAACATATTTTGTATACTTTACTGGTGAAAAGCATGAACAGCCTGGTCATTATTCATGCATACTTATCTAATTATTGAACTATACATTAAGTGAATACATCCTGGCCTTCAATTGCCATTTCCACGTTTTGCCCATTGATTCATTTCCCCAAGAGTTATTTTAACAGTCGACACTAGTCTGACAAAGAAGATGCAATACTGGTGAAAGTTAAGGTCTAATATTAATATTTGTATTTTTAGAATTTATAATTTATTGTAACAGTTTAAAGTTAAAATCTTATCATCTTGACATGTATTATCTCCTGTCCTACTCTTAGTGCCAGCTCTGTTCCGAGTATCTCCTAAAGGTAATTACAGCTCTGCTCAATGGTGATATAAATTATACCTAGCATTTCTGGAAATGTGAAACCTCTCTGACCATAGCAGGACTGAAATAATCATCATTGGTAGAAACACTTAGGATTTGATCCTTTTTCCACAGAAGTAAATTGGGTTATAATCTAAGAGATTTCATAGACATGTACCAAGTACTAGGGAAAGGAATTTTTTAGTTTCACAGCACATGGTGAAGCAAACAGTAATAAATTGATTTCCCCATGTGTTAATTAATTTGATTTTACTAACCAAATATCTTCAAAGGAAATTAATAAAACTAATATCCTCGCAGAGTGCCAAGATTCGCACTCATTGTTTCAACCAGCTATCTGCCTCCTTCCTCCTGGTTTTGCCTGTATCCCAAAAACATCTTCAGTGGATGTGAATAGATTGCTTTTGGTGTAATGCAGTGACTCATCCCTGCACAGAGAGATGAGAAAAGCCCTCCAGACTTCCTCTAGAGGACTTCTAGGCATAAGCAGCCTAGCTCTGCTGATTCTGATTCGTCCCCTGGAAATGTCATATTTGAAAGTTCACTAGGTTTGCTGGCAAAGACATCTATATCTTTGTTAGTTTTCATCTGAGACTGGAAGTGTGGTACATTTGCTATTGTGCTGCAGGTTTGAGGAAGACAGGACACCCATCTCTTGGAAGCAGCATGATAACATGAGTCAGATTTTTAAGACTCTTTCTGTGACAAAGGGGAAAATGAGTAGAAAGAAAAGGGAAATAATTTTTCAAGCCCAAACCAGTATGCCAAAAAGACTCCTAAATCAAAACAAGGTTGTTCTAGATATTATTTTTCCTTCATTATTCAAAGGAAGGGAATTGGAAATCAATGACCCATGAAAATATATATTTTTAGAAACATGTTAAACTAAAGGAAAACAGAATTCTGCTGAGATCTGAAATGCTAGTACAATGGCTTATTTTCAACTGATGAAAAACATTCCTTCCACCTCCTCATCTTACAACAGAGATGTGTAATTTTTTTATACCTAATTTTTAAAGATAATTTGAGTTTATTTGTTGTAATGTATAAAAGTTAAAAATTAAAGACAGACTGAGATTATATCAGTCTATCCCTCCATCCTTTTATTGATTGAAATGGTGTACTGAAAATGTTTTTCTTGTTGGTGTTATTTTTTTTCAAGTGATTGAATTCTACCTACAAATAAAAGAGTATACAGGACCATTTCCTGACCAGCTGGAGTGTATCTCAGCAGAGGTTCCATCCCAGCTAGATCAGCCATCCAAGAAGTGTAATTCAGCTCCTGAAAAAGTACTTTGACATCTGTCTATCTCAGCATCTCATCAGGAAAAATTGTTGTGCTGACTCTAATTTTTCAACATCATTTTGAGCAGACAGCACTCACCAGAAGGGGTGGCCATACCAGCACCCTCTGTGGGACATGGACCTCTCCATTGGAGTGAACTCAGGGATCATCAAAGATGGTGAGACACTCATGAAACTGTCATTGGCTAGTTTATCGAAGGAGAGCAACTTGTAATTTCATTGTATATTCCTACTATCACCCCGTGAGAATTCTCTGGAACTTGACGAGATCCAATGAATATCTATGTTTCAATCTTTATCCTCCATCCTTAGCAGTTTTTCATAACACAAATTGTCTGTTATCCCTCAGGCCATCTATCTCCTCTACCAGAACCAATTATAACCTGAAGGCTTCCCAATTCCTAAAGCAAATTATTCAGAGAACAGTAAACGTACGAATACTCAGGGCTAACTTGCAGAGGGATTTTGTTGGTTGCAAATCCTAATTGGTGAGCTCCTCAACATAGGTGCAGAAATAGCCAGAGTGCCTGTACATGCATGGATCAGAGCCAGACGGGCAGGAGGGCCAGTGCAGAGACATCCAGCTGTTTGCACTAGGATCTGAGCAATGCTGTGCCGTCTCATGTGGCTTTACCACTTTGATCTCTGAGAGCTCAGATTCTTACACCACACATTACAGCCTGTATACATGCCCTTGCAAGCCAGGAAAGTGCCTTAATTAACATCCAAAAAACAATCACTACTAGAAAGAAATTCACTAAATCAAATATCAAGCCAAGATTTAACAGGAATACTGTACTATATGTATTATTTCATCAAAAAGGTGCAGATATCTCTATTTTCCAGTCACATGCAACACTCTATAAAGACCTGGCCAGATGTTTCAGCCTTTTTCTGAGTGAGTAGACAGGACAGATGCCACTTTTTGAATCTAGCTTCAGTACTGCCAATATTAGGATCATAGAAAGTCATTCCATTGCTTCACTTCATAGCTCATCCCAATTAGAAAATTGTATTGACAACAGCTTGGGAGTAGATGGGATGAATTTTTAATTCTCTATTCTCCTTTTCAGGAAAGTACATAATACTGTACATGATATTTCCCTGGTGCAGAGGCATTGGTGCTTCTTCTTCTCTGCTAGGAAAATCTTACCAGATCACATTTGATGCTTTCACAGTCACATTTCATTAGCTGTTCACAGTCATTTGCATGGCCAAGTAATACATAAAAATTTTCTTTTCCTCTACAGCCTTCCAAATGATGAGCTTCTGGTTTATAACCAAGCTTCTTCTTATTAGTTCCTAAATGCATGGTCTTCTATCCCATTCCTACAGTTCCCAGGGTCATACAAAACTTCCTTTACTACCTCCTCATCCTCGTACGCGTTAGTGCTCCCAGCCTTGTGTTAGTAGCAGTTTCTGTTAGCATAGTCCTGCTCTTTTGCTCCATTTCATGAATAATTCTAAATAAGTTCAAGCTCAAAACTGATATTTAAGTAACGACACTGGCAAGAGTCTTCTAGTCTCATAGTTTCTCTGCCAAGACAACCCATCCTTGGCTCCCAGCATCCCTACCCAATTTAGACGTCGTGTGAACAATTCCTGTCTTCTCATGTGGCTATATGTTCTATTGAAGTCCATGTTCAAAATGATCACCATATTAAAACACACTCAGGTATTTGATTCTAATCAGATTTGTCTTATACAGAACAGGAGCTTCAAGATCAGCAACACCTAATTTAAGGAAACATTTCAAAGGTTTTAAAACCATGAGTGGAATCTATTTTTAATTATTTTCTGATCTCTTTGCCTAGGGAAATGAGTGTATTAGTTACCATGAAAGCAATTACCAAGACTTCTAAGGGAGAGGAAAATTAAAAGAATAAATATAAAACTCCTCCAAAATGATCCAAACAGACCCCTGATACATGAGATTTTCTCAGCTTTAACTCCCAGTCTCCTGGAATCTCACAGCACTCTTCTCACAGAATAGCACTCTCCTCTTGAGAAGCTTCTTTTCCTTAGTCTCATTGATTGCATTTATGCATTTGTTATTTGTGTTCTGTTTGTAATGGTTATGAAAGCATAAGCCACGTTTAAGTTTTTGAGATCTCTATCTGAAAGTTAGTTCCCACAACAGACACCAGGCTATTTGATATAACAAAGAAGAACCAAGGTAGGACCTTGGTTGTAAAATGTATAGTGGTTTGTCTTTAGTGTGAAAAGGGTGTGTAATGTCTGTTAATGTAGTAGTTAAAAAAAAAAAAAACAAAACCAAACAAACAAAAAATAAACAGCCTAGAAAACCCTTGATAATTTGGTAGTTCAACATGTGTTAAATTAAAAAAAAACCAGATGTTTTCATGTGAAGAGACCTTATAAGATATCGCTGAAATCCAACTCTGTTCTTTACTATTTTTTCCAAATAAACTTTTCAGAACTCTCTGACTCTAATAATGTTGGTGATGGAATGACATGTTTGTAGCATTAACCAGCAGAATAATACAGTGCAAGCATGTTACAAAGAATATGTAGATGAGGTGTTTCTACAGAGAATGGTTAGAAAAGAATGCTGACATCTTCATTTATCTAATTCTTACCAAATGAGAGGTGTGGCCTGTATAAAAGTTGCTAGAGTTTCACTTTATTAAAATGCTTACATAATGTTAGTAATACTGTTAATTACATATTTTTCTGTATTTAATGTGGACATATTTCCTATAATTTTAATAACTTTCCTACTGCTGTTTTAGAGATGAACCTCCTTAAAAAACAGGTATAACTGACCTCTGTCTTTCTAACGCTCAAGAGCCCTGCAGCCTGGGAAGATTTGTTATTTAAAGCTGCAATATCTGATACATATAAATCTTGTATTATCGGGGATGAATCTTTAGGAGCAGGGCAGAAATTTCACATTCAGAGGAGAGAGGAGTAATTTCTCTGAAAGGCTGATGCATTTAAAAAGTAATAAATTATTTCAATAACTACCTAATGGTAGGTATTACACAGTGTTCTCTAATTATTAAGCCACTGTAGACATGATCACTGCTCTGAGAAAGAAAGTCTTTCTGGTACATAACTTCCTGCAGTTTGATAAGGTCACAGGTATCACTGTTTCTGATGGAGATCTGGCATTGAAGAGGTTCTCTCATGTCTTTGCTGCCTTCTTCTTCTGGGTGGAAAAAAAACCTGTCAGAAAGGTGTATCTCTTTCTGTCAAACCTGAGATGACTGCTATCACACTGTGGCTTCTCTTTTGGAAATGCTCCCTTGCTTCCCCACCTCCATTTATTCTGTAGCATTTTGTCATCTGCAGTCCCCATCCCCTCCCACCAGTTCCAGGGTTTAAAGGTCTCAACATTTCTTAGGCCCCATCATTACAGGATTGTATCCTGATTCTTTAGCTCTCACTGCATGTCAGGTCTCCTTGACTTTAGGTTACTTTTGGTCCTATGAGCCTGGCTAGACGAGCAGTGACATACTTGAGTCGAAGTAGTGCTGTGGAAAAGCTAAAAGTTGCAGTGCTGTGCAGAAGCTATGTAATACTCCTATTAATCTAAAAGATAAGGTCAAGCATTTCCAGTACGGGACTATGCTGATATGCCTATGTTGTTTCTAATTCCTGAGCTAGCTTGGATATTCTCATATCGTGTATATCTTCACCTTGCTTCACTGTGCAGTAAGTCAGATGCTGATACCAGACAGTAATTTTTCAGATCCGTCACCCCTTGAAACTCTCAATAATTTCCTTTTCTTATCTGTAATTTCCTTTCTTTCTAGGCTGCTCCAGGACTCAGTCTTTTGTCTTTAGCACATGTATTTCTGTAGTGTATATTCAAACTTTTAAAAGATAAAACATTCCTCACCAAAAAAACTTTCTTCCTTTCAAGATTTAAAAATCTTTCTTGTTTTCAAGATTTTTATTAAGAGACAACCGATCCATAATTTCTATGCTAATTTCTGATGTAAAACATAATCAGAATTTATGTCTGGGCTTTGGCTTGACTATGAAAGACTTCAATAAATATGTCTAAATGCTGTACGATGCTCAACTGGAGAACTGCATTTCATATCAATGTAAACCATTCAGATTTGTTTTGCTAGTCCCCATGTTTCCCCATCTTCTTTGTTATGACAATATTTTCTCTCTCTCTCCCAGAGGAAGCCAGGACTTGCACATAAGAAAACAAGGAAATAGAATGTAGCCGAAGTTTAGTCACCCATCTTAAAAGTGTGCATGGGTGGTGGGAGGAGTGTGTCAAACTATTGTTTGTCATTTTCTTCTTTATGCTGTAAAGAATTTTTTCTGCTTCTTTCTGCTCATTTTCTTTGTGAGTTGTTCAAGACCATATGTTTCCCTGTACCAGCAATCAGAATGAATTTTACTGCCTATGCATTATTGTGCGTATATTGGCGATATAACAAAAGATCTTGACTTCAGATATTCCAGAGAAGAGTCATGAAGCTTTCCCTTCTGCTTAACGATGCAAAAAATTTTCCTCTTTGGACTGGAGAAATTCTCAGGAAGATTGCAGTTTTGCCCTGAAGGATTCAGCTTTGCATTTAACCTGAGTCATTCAATCTCATCATAATACAGAAATCTCATGCTTCACGGTCTACCCACTGGTCAGCATGGGAATTCAGCTCTCTTTGCAAGAATGAGGGATTCTGATACTATTACAATTTTATCCTCTTTGTCTAGGGAAAAGATTTTAACTACAGCTCTTCATACTTATTCTCCATATTTAACATCTGATGCCTCTTTCATGTATTATATACACATAACAGTTATAAAAAATGTAAGAAAATATCTTCTGGTCCCTAGATCTGGAAGATCAATAATAGTTTGAAATTAAATTACCCAAAGATAATTTAAAGATAATGAAGATGGCAAGTAAAGTTGGTAAATTTAATTAAAAGTCAATTTGAATGTATTTTATTAGAACCTTTTGAAATGTAGTATGATATTGCAAAGAGTATGCTTAATGACAATTACCAGCAGATGAAAATAGAAAGTCAGGAACAGACTCCTGTTTTGAAGAAATACTTAGAGTTGATCTACATCTCAAATAATTTACAGTCTAACTAAAAAATGTCAAACAAACAATGGGAGAAAGGATGGATGTGTCAGTATGTGACAAACTGAGACACAGTCACAGACCATCACCTTGCAACCGGCACTTCGGTGTGCAGGTGCAGCAATGGCAGCAGTCCTGTTACAGGCGCCAGGATTATTTATGTGTTTAAAATCTTCAGCAGGACTGGGAGGTAAGGGCTGTCCCTCTTCCTTCACTGACAGCACAAGGCGCTTCACAGGCTTCCTCCATGGCTGAGTATTCGAGCTGCCCTTTCCTTTGGAAAAGCACTCTTCATCAAAACAGTTGTCTAGCCAGAAAAATGTCTGTTGGGGGAAAAAAAAAATGCTCAGTTTTATTCAGATTTAGAGGGAACTGATTTTTTTCTACATGGTAGGCATTGCTGAAATGGTCTTCGCATGTGGGTCGGCTCCTGAGGAAACCAGGCCAAAGCAATCACTTGTGGAAATGTACGTGCATGCTGTAGCTTATCAGCTGTTTGGAGAATTGCAGCCAAATTTGGCAAAGGAGTCTGTAGGGGGAAAAGAAAGAAAAAAAGCAAGCCGTGTGTAGGTTTCACAAAAACAGACTGCTGAAAAGAGGAGAGGGTGCCTACAGGTGCCTTGACTGACGGACGGGCTGGTGTCCTTGTGCAAACTCTGTTAAACACAGCAGAATCCATGCCTTACCTATATACAGCTGTGTATGTATATATACATACACACATATATACACATAACCACAGAAAAATCTGCAGAGGAGCTCATGCTCCACCGCCAGCCATGAAAAACATCTTTATTTCTTATGCTTAGAGGATTTTTCTTCTGGAAACATTTGGGAACAGCTATTACGTTAATTAACATGTTAATTAATTGTTAATTAACATTAACTATGACTTTCTACAAAGATGCCTGTCAGAATACAAACAATGCCGCAAAGCCAAACTCTTCGTGAGCAACAGTGTGTGAACCGCGCGGGGACCCACGATGGGGACAGGAGGCCAGGGAGGGAGCCCCAGCAGCCCAGCGGGGCAGTGGGGCCCCCTGCCCTTGCCAATGCCACAGGAGCCCCCAGGACACCCACATGGGCCCATGGCAGAGGCTGTCCCCAGGCACCTGGAGGCCCATGGGTCAGGACACTGTGTGGGATAAGGGGGATAAGCCCCCCAAGAAGGGACTGGTGGGGTGTAAGCAGGGGCCAGTCAGTCAGCTGGGGCCGGGAAGGCCTGGTATTGGCCTCAGGGCCCCAGCGGTGCCCTAAAATACCTGCTTTTCTGAGGAATGCGCAGTAAGCACAGATTAATGTCACCTATTTGGGAAATTGTGTGCACCTCTGAAATGTTTGTAAACTTCTTGGTTTTGATGACTGAGTGCACTCGAACGCCTTGTGAAGAAATTTTAGATTAAAAAATACCTTTCAGCAATACAGAAAATGAGGCATCTGGAAAAAAAAGAAAAAGAGCACCTTTCTTGTTACCTAAAGAGCATATTTCAGTGTAATATGTTTGTAAATGCACTCCGCTCTGAACCCTCTCCTGCAGCACCCAGTCTTGTGCATCGTTACCCATGGCCTTCTAGTAAGTCATGCAGTTTGCCCCGAGTACAAGACAGGGCTAATAGAAGTGTGCAAAAATTAACATGCGGGCAGCCAGAAGCTTGAGAAGACTTTAAACTGTGGCTGTTACATTATACCTTTGAAGCACCCCATTAACATGCTCAGCTTGGTAGCGTGCACATATACCACCATGCTCTGCTGGCTGCAAAAGAAGCAGTGGGCAGTCCCGTGTGTTATCCAGACCTAACAGGGATCCCAGCCCCAAATTCTCTGTGATTACCTATAATTCCAGTTGTCTGGAACTGTAGATGCATAAAGATGCATGCATAACTTATCGCTAAATCTTGACACTCGTGCAATGATTTCCTAATACCCAGGGACATTTTTTGTACTTCAGTAATAATGTGATGTGGGAAAAATGCTTACAGTTTATGAGAAGTCTGCCTGTAGTTTTGCTTAGTAGCTGTAGACTCTGTAAGACACAGTAAATAAAAAGCAGGAACAAGTAAGAGCAACATAAGAGGACAGTGTGTTACGTGGCATTCATACAGAATTCACAGAGATCCAGAGTAAACACATGACATCTCCTAAGCTAGCTTCAAATGCAACATACACACAGTTTTTTAAGGTCAAGGCATAAACACTTAAATACTTGAAAAACTAACTGACAGAAGCAGCTCATGTTTTCTTTTAAATTAAACCATCATGCAGGGAACTGTCCTGCCTGGAATACTAATCAGGAAATAAGAATCAACTTTAAAATTAAATGTAGCAAGCAGCTGTGAGCTAATTCATAATGATATAAGTTTCCAAAAGGTTTAGTAGTCCAGCTCAAAAGAGTTTTGCTGGGTTTTTTTTCCTAAATTTATTTTTTTAAAATTTACTTTGAAACATCCTGTACAAAGAAAATAACAAACTTTTACAACATTCTTCTGCAAAGATTTCCTTTTCTGTAATTAAATTTTAGTTCTGTTCCTACCTGCCACTTTCTATCCAAAACATTGTTTCCCCCACATCAGATTATAGTTCTTCCTCCTTTTATTGCAATTTCACCCAACTTTCCCACAAGCTTACTCTTTAATCTGGTGTTCGTCCTCAGTTGGGATTCTGTAAAGACGGTCATCTGTGTGGTCATTTAGTACAGCTCCAGTAAAAGATACTGTCTGTCTTAATTTTCTCCTAATTTTTATTGCTCATACAAGCTGGAAGCCACCATTTTTTTTCCCTTCAATATAAGTAATGCTTCATAAAAATGAGTAGAATCCAAAGTTTCTTTAAAAAATCTCATAGTAGGAAAAAGTTGGGGATTGTTGATGCATTTAGCAAGTGTTAACTGGCCTGGTAAGGTCCAGAAATTTTGTTGTCTGTTCTTCTGGGTCTTTGGCAAAGTTGCAAAATACTCCCCTGTAGATTACACGTAGGCTGAGGAATATATGAGATCCAATGCAGCGCGTTTGGCTTTGCAAAACAAACCTGAGGCTTAGAAGCTTTGCTGCAGAGGAATTCAGGAAAGTTAAGAGAACAGGCAACTTAGTAAAATTGTCAAAGTCAGTGCAAATATTTGGTTGTTGTCATAAGTTTATTAGCTGATTCACAGAGGACAAAACAAAGCAGTCATCTAGTAAATTAGTCATCTGTAAGCTTTATCTGGGGCACAATACCAAAATTCTGTGAGTAAACACCAGATTTTGGACTTACCACCATAGAATTCAATCAGACTTCCTCTTCCTTCTTTGCACAGCGTGGGAGGCTGAACTCTGTCACTTCAAATTTTAGCCTTCACCACTTAAATCTGACACATAAGAATCATAGTTTTGCTTGCAAGATGGGGGCTTGCTTCACACTTGTGCCTGCAGTCCTTGAGAAGTTAACGTAGTAGTGAGCTGTTTAATGCAGAACTTTGAAATAGACCTTCCTCCTCTCCCCTCATTATTTCTATAAAATGGGCATAATAAAAGCATAAACAACCAGAGTATACACTTGGTTTATAGAGGTATCATGGGGGAATTGTTGAGTAAATACTAACATTAGTGGGGCTATTCCTTTTGCACACCAACTGCCAGGATATGTAAAATGCTGTTTGTCCTCTTTTCAGTCAAGAAATAGATCTTAGGAGGAAGAGGAGGGAGGAGAACCAGAGTAGAGCTGAAAAAGAAAATGTCAGGGGAAAAGAGAAAATACAGGGAGAATGGGGGCAAGAACTGTATTTTCTTGTGTCCTGTCTAACCATTTAAAAATCTAAGTTTCAAAAGGTGGGTGAACAAAAGCAAAAACCCATCCATTTTACCTAAATTAGTTCACCCATCCTGTTAACGCTGCTATATGCATTACTGCAGCTATTAATCTATTAATGACACCATTCTTATTGTAAAGCCTCACTTGTTACATAGCCCTCAGGGAAAAGTCAAGTGCTGTTATTTAAAAGAATAATTAGGGACCTTACTGAGTTCAATCAGTGTATATACGTGAGGGGCAAAAAGAATTAACAATGGGCTTTATGAATTTGAAGACTCTATTGATATTCCTCCATTCTTCCTAAATACTAAAGCCTTTCTACCTCTCCCAAGAATAGTGGGAGACAGCCAGCAAATGAAAGCTAAATACCAAATCACAGCATCGGTGTTATATTAAATTTCAGAAGATACCTATGGGGAAAAATTTTCCCAGGCACTGCCACAAACCCAGACTGATCTGATTGCTTGTGCGGTGACAGAACTGTGTTACTTCTAGCTAACAGGACTCCTCAATTCGTCTGGCTTCTATCCCTGCAATGCATGCTTCACATATGAAATCCTCTGCTGTGGAGGTGTGTAGGACTCTCATCTTTACAGTACCTCTTGAGACACAGAAGAACACCTCTAACCAAGGGAATGCACCCTGGTACTATCAGTTCAGCATCTGCGCAGCAGGCCAGCAATAGTGCTTCTGTGTAGTGGTCAGCTTGTCAGTGGAAGATTAGCTAGGAAATGATGGCATTGAGAAGAGCAGGCAGCATTTGTATGGAGTGTTGTTATCTTGGTTAAGAGCAATCACACCCTAGTGTTTCTGCAGCTGGAGAATAAGGACTCATTCCATACAGAATGATCTAAAATGTGTTTGCCTCTGTGAACTGAATCAAGGAAATGATCTTGCTGAAATACAGAAAAATCCTGCCTTTCCCCAGACATTTTTTGCCTGTATCAGTTCTTGGCTTAGGTTCATAAGGAATCCCAAAAAGCCCTGTGGGCAAAACTGAAGGCAGCCCCCCCACTTGGGGGCTGGAGAAGAAGGGAGAGGAGCAATATAGTCAGCATGGTAGGAATGTCTAATGCTAAATATTGCCCAGGAATTTGGTTCCTTGCCATATATATCATAGTGGTAAAAGTGATAATTTTGATTTGGCATTTTACCTGTATCCTCAGAGGTTAAGGCTATCAGCCTGTCCAGCTACACGGGCTCGGTCCCTGGTCTAACAGAGCCTGGCAAGGAGCACTCTGAGACTGCAAGCCACAGAGCTGGATCAGCCCCAAGCCCCATCAACATGTACCCTGCACCTTGGACCCTGCTGTGCAGCTGGAGCAGAGCACTGCACTGTGTGGCACATCAGCCACAAATACATGGCTGCTGCTTCAGAGCAAAAGCAGAGGGAACATATGTCAATCTGCAAAAGGCCATGTAGACAGCCTCAGCGGGATGTGAAACACATAGTGAGCAGTAGTAACTCCTGCTGCACATCAACAGCTAGAATTTCAGGCTAGCTTATAAAGGGCAAATAACAGATTTTTTTCTTTGCCAGCATTTCTTTGCATGTTTCTCTAAACATGTATACATCACCCTGACATTATCTATCAAAGGCAAACACTCACTGAAGATGAGCATTTTACTTCTACTGTAAGCATCCTTCAGTTTGCATGAGTGCATTTAATGAGCCATCAGAAAATCCCCAGTATGTCAAGACTGCTTTTTACATAAGCTAAGAGGTCACATTATTTTATAACTAATCCCCACTCCATCTGTTGACACACTCAAACTGAGGAATGCATCAGAAATGAGGAAACATTATACCCTCTTGTTCTCTGATAAAAACCTGATTCTGCCAACTTGACCCATCAGGAGATCAGGAGCTTCTAATTCTGCGAGCAGCCCCCTGAGTCTGTGGGGATGGGTTTACTGGTGGAGCAAAGCAGCAGTCAACACGGGCAAGGGTGGCAGAATTAGGTCATAAACAACTTGTACAAGTGTCTTTTTTTGGAGGCATATGGTCCTTTAGTAGCATACTAATGGTGGTGGTTTGGAGCTGGCAGTAAATTACGGTCTTTCAGGACTGAATTTAGCAAGGCTAAGCACCCTATATGGTTACTTCTGCAAAGTCTTTTATTTCTTGCTAAGTATTTTTCATAGTTTTTGCTTTTCAGAAATTGAGAGAGGAGGACTTTCTGGGGATGGTGGGCATAAATAACTCTGAAAGCCTGGGTCTGCTCCAGGGCTGCCTTACCACCAGTGTCTCTGGCTGTAACTGCATAGTACTGAGACATCTCCAATTTTTGTCACAGAGCCCTCCATCTTTTCTGGAATGCAATGGATACCCAAAGAGCACCTTATGAACATCATATGTCCCCAGATGGTCCTTCACAGAAGAGCTCAGAACAACACTATGAGGAACAGAGCACATTAAATCATGCTCTTGGAAGAATTCTCTGGCTGCATGGGTCGCTGTGTTTACCGGTTTTCATATAAGCTGTGTCCACTAAGTACAACCCAGGTAGTACTCACACAATGCCTTATCCACCAGAAACACCCCCAGAGGAGCTGTTTATCCCAACATGTTTTACTTACAGGGAGTCAGAGTCAGCACAAGGACATGCCATTTTTTTGTTTTATGCTTAGGGCGGTAGTTTTCATGCTGTGGTTAAAAAAATCCCAACAGTCTGGGATCTATGCTGAAGGCACTGCACAATAGGCAACGAATGCTACAGTTCAGCACATGCTTTAGATCATCATAAGCCACTTCTGGCAAAAAAAGCAACCCAGCCACTCATTTCTATCCCCAAATTACCTTTTGCAATGTTCTGGCACAAATGTTTATGTGGTTACTTAGTAAGCCAGAATGAGGAGCTGCCCTGACTGATTTGCTTTAGGCAGGTTGCTTTTCAGCCGGATTGGTACTCTGGTCCAGTTCACTAAGCAGTTAGAAAAATGGACATGCTGACTTAAATTATGCATCAAACAGCAGACTGAAAAAAGCCAGCCTAGTGTCAGTAGGTTTAAATTCACCAGGTAGAAATTCAGATACACCATCTTGCCATATCTAGGGTCTGCAAATGGAAAAGTATTGAAGACCATATATATATAAAGCATGATGTACGCTCATCTGCATTTGCAGTCAGTGTTGCAATAAGGGACCTGCTCCCAGCAGGGAACATGGGAGCCTGTGGCAGTCACAGCTCAGGAGCAGGTTACTGCCTGACTTGCTAGTTATCTCCCACAGGCTGTTTGCTAAGAGAAGAAAAATTAGTCACTAACCAGGAGCCAAGGCTGTCTGTAGTTAGACAGCCCCATCCATTGCCTCTGTAAGGCTCCCAAGTGACTCTCTGTGGAGGCATGATGTCATCTGGTGCCCTGGCTGGGGATTCACCACATACGCTGCACACGTCTAATAGGCCACTGGGGCATTCAGAAGGTTAGTCTTATCATGGAGACTTTTAGTGTTCCCATGGGACATTGTTGCCCATAGCAGCTGCCAGCACCCTTGGGTTGTGGCCAAAGAGAGACGTGCCCTTCAGGTACGTGTGCAAGGAGAGCCCTGTGTGCACCAGTGTCGCAGGTTCAGCCATTAGCTCCTTGACACACAGGGATTTTAGACCCATCCACTCTGAAGTCAGCCACAACTGGGTCTCTGCTAATGTCTTTCAGAGTATCTTTTTTCCTTTGCTTTCCTGGAGTAGTCTTTTAATGGAGAGAATACAGTTCAGATGAGATTGCCTTCTGCCAGAATTGTTAGTGGAAATATCAACTGTGCCCTTCCATAGTTAATTTCCCTCTCTCTTCCCTGTTGATTAAATGTCAGCTCCTTTCTTTGTTCTCTTCCAAAGGAAGCTAATATCCTCCTCCAGCTGCAGCAGATCCCTTTAGCAGCACAAAACAATGCTGCCCAGTGGTTTTACAAACCTTTCCAGCACACTGCTCCTTCCCCCGCTGCCTCCCCAGCCCTGCATGTGGCAGCCTGAGGAAAGGCCAGGCACTTCTCTTTTATGATATACCATGTATCTGCCACCACAGGACACAGATGGCTAAACAGATGAGAAAAGTGCAGCAAGGACTGCCCAGAAAAATTTGGTATAATACGGCTTGAAGAGCAGGGGCCAAACTAAGCATTAAACATGATAGTGCATGTAAAAGCCTGCAGCTTCTTATAATTTATAAAACAGCCATTTTGTTGAAAATCGCCCTTTTTATAATGCACCTCTCCTACTGTGGTTTAAGTTTAGTGACATTTCCTAAAGCTAATGCTGGTAAATAATTTACAGTGAGCAATTTCACTTAATTTCACTTCTGTGCTATGTGAAGCAGCTGGGAGAAGGTCCAAAGAGCACTTAGCAGCTTCCAGAGGCATGTGAGTAAAATTCAGGCACCTGAATGATCCCAAATATTCCACTTACCTCATCAGGGTATCCCATATACCCACCTGAGATACCAAAACATTGCTTATGTGATTAAAGCATTGCATTTGCACTCTCCCCAGAAGAACTGTTTCCTTGTGTGAGCTAAGCAAGTACACCGTGGCACTCTCAGGTGGGTATCTGGTTCTGTGACTAAGTCTCTGGTTTTTTTTTAAGAACAGTCATCACTCAAAGCACACTCTGCTGTCTCAAGTCACCTCTTGAGAAGAGGATGCACTCTTCTCACATCATAGATTATTGTGTAAAGCCCTGCTCCAGGATTTGGAGGGCCTGGCTTCTTGGCTGTAGCTGCAATCCCAACCAGTAGGAATGCTGCTTACCCCAAGGTTTAGAGCAGGAAATTCTAGCTCTCCTACTGGAGTCTGGTCATGTTGCAGAAAGAGCCCTAAGTCTGGAAGGAGAAGAGGTGAGGCATGCGGAAGAGCCTAAATAACAGATAAGGCACTCAGTTAGGAGTATAAACAGCTTACCTAGGTTTTACTTAAAGTCTCATAAAAAATAGCAGCAATTGCCACCCATTTAACAAATCAACTAATTCCCTTTGCTCTCTGCAACCCAGTCACTGCCTGGGAACACAGAAAACCCATACTGAAAAGTTGAAACTAGGAAAAGTTTTAATAACTGGAAGTGACACTATACAATTGGAACACTTTAGAAATACTAATGATGGGTTTCAGTAGGCATAGCACCTGCAGAAGAATGATCACATCTCATGCTGGTAAAATCTCTATGGATTTTCTCAGGAGGGCAATGCAGCTGGCATTCTACTCAAATCACTTTATGCAAGATGGTTTCAGAAGGGAAATGAAAAATAGCTTCTTTAATTGAAACAATAGGGGTGGCGATGAATTTTTACTAATGAGGCAAGTTGTTAACCTGGTAAGGGTTTAGCATTTATATACCTCACAAAAATATGGGATACAGTAGATGATCTAATCATCCCACTTGGTCTTCTCTTGTACATAATTTATACATTTATATCTCTGAAATTTGTAGTATAATTAGAATAGAAGTAGTTTTCATGGAACTGCTGCAGTGTTTCATACAGCATATGCAAGGGCTCACAGTGGAACGGGTGAGCGTCATACAAAGAGAAAACTGGGAAGGCAGCACACTGTGGCATATAACACATGCAACGCGGCTACTCAAAAACATTACAAGGTCCTACCCAGTTCTTCAGTTGTGGGTTACATCAGAAATTTGACTCCTTGCAATAATAAACATAGCAGGTCAGCAGCCAAAGAGCTGTATATTGTTATTTTGATCAGCTTTGCTTTGGACCCTGCTTAAGTCTTTTTTGCAGAAACAGAAAAATAACTAGTTGTTGGAAGAACAAGGTTGATTTTAGATGAAATAGGGGAAGACCTCAGACAGTGATAGGAGGTCAATGCAATATACACATCAGGTCAGGAAAACGTATAGTGGTAGGGATCCATTTAACATAAAGATAGTTCCTCTTAGGAACTATGCTGCAGAAACCAAGATAAATCAGTGTTTAGATACTTCTTGTTTGCACTGTGTTTTTTAAATGTGATTCAGCCAATAACCTGCAATTCACTAACTATTGCAGGCATTGATTCTCGCTGATATTTTGTTCGTTGTTCCATATTTGAAAAATAGGTGATATTAGCTCAGCAAATTTGTATTTTCCTATTTCTTTGCCTCGAAATCCTGAGTCCAACAACTTCAATGGATGATTTTTCCATTGCCTGAAACAGGACTAAGACCTTATAGCTATGATTTTGAAAGTCAGAAAGATTCCTGTATTACATAAACCAAAGGATCATATCCCATAGTCCCTGAAGTGGAAGTTTTTGCTCCTTTCAAAGCAATCAGTTCTGGGTTCAAGAGCTATGGTTCAGCCAGAACATCTTTTCCTGCTCTACTCTGCACTGGTGCGGCCTCACCTTGAGTACTGTGTGCACTTTTGGGCACCACAGTACATCAAGGATATAAAGCTACTAGAGGCTGTCCAGAGGAGGGCCATGAAGTTGGTGAAGGGTTTAGAGGGGAAACCATATGAGGAGCAGCTGAAGTCACTGGGTTTGTTCAGCCTGGAGAAGAGGAGACTAAAGGGAGACCTCATCATGGTCTACAGCTTCTTCACAAGGGGAGGAGGAGGGGCAGGTGTGGATCTCTTCTCTCTGGTGACCAATGATAGGACCCGAGGGAATGGCAGGAAGATGTGCCAGGGGAGGTTTAGGCTGGATATTAGGAAAAGGTTCTTCACCCAGAGGGTGGTGGAGCACTGGAACAGGCTCCCCAGGGATATAGTCATGGCGCCAAGCCTGACAACATTCAAGAAGCACTTGGACAACATCCTTAGACACATGATGTGAATTTTGGGGTTGTCTTATGCAGGGACAGGAGTTGGACTCAATGATCCTTGTGGGTCCCTTCCAACTCAGGACATTCTATGATTCTATGATTTTCTGTAGCAAGACACAGTGTGCCGTTAGGAAGACTCAGAATAGCCTTGAATGTATTCGTCTCATTGTAACAACTTTTGCTTGTTTTTTGGTTTACTACTTTACAGAGTTTATGCCATTTCCTCCAGTCACAAAAAGTCCAACATTATAGGTATGCACATATGTATATGTACACGCACTTTCCATTTTGTAGAGCAGCTAAAAATAGCTCAAGGGACATATTTTGCCTTTATAGCCAGCTCATAATGAGAGTTGATGTTGTACTGGGTGCAAACAAAGCAATAATCCTTCCACACAATAACTCACACATATCCCCTCCCATGTTCCTCCATTGGATAAGTTGTACAGTTAACTACCTTAGCTTGAAACACACATTGGCATAACCCACACACTGGTTAATCTTCCTGCCATTAAATCCATTCACAATGTGTTCCTTATGTGAATATCTTCAGAAATACCAGGAGCAGGACCAATGATTGCAAGGAAATTGTTTTGTAGCATTTTGAAGGGTTAAAATGAAAACAAGAGTTGTATGGCACAGTCCAGTTCCAATGAATTTCACAGAGAGAGACATACATTATGGCAGGAAAACAGATTAAAATTAATAGGATTTAAAGGGAGCATGAGGAGTAAACAACTAAGAAAGTGCCTGTAAAGAAGTGTACATTGTACAAAGTCTAAGGACCATATTGAAGTCAAGGGTAATAGACTTCCATATGATCCTATGGAAATGGTGATTTAGGAGACTATAGTCAGAGAAGGTGAGTGTCTCCTTTGCGTGAGTATTTGCAAGACGAAATTCCTAGGGATGAATCCTTTCTGACCTACTTTCTTTCCACCTACCATTTGCTTTGCCTCCAGTCACAGGTATTAATTTACAGGCAAAGAGAAAAAGTTATGGCCATTCCTCTCTACCACACCCATTTTTACACCTTGGTGTGTTACATATGATGCAGCTTATAAAATACAGCTGTGGAAAATTCATTTCCCTTTTCCAAGTAACCACTGAGGCTGGCCATGGTCCCCTCAGATCTGGATCAAGTTTCTATAAGCAGGGTTTAAGTATTAAGTGTCTGGCAGACTTTATTATCAAGCAGCATTGCCAGTTCTGTCAATGGTACTGTCTTTCCCAAGAAACCTTTCGGAATACTCCATCATCTAAAATACAGAACGTAAACCCTGCTCAAGTTAACAAAGCACAGATTCAGTTAACAGCATGCAATATCGAAGAAGTGTTAATGAGTCACTTTAGGTTAGGCAGCGATTATTTTCCAGTACTGCTAATTAGGGAGTCTTAGTAAATGAATGACATCAAACTTCCTGCTAAACACATTTCCTTAGAAATTATTTTTAAAATAAGAGAGAAAAAATGAGATTGTGTAGCATTAGTTTTTGTCCAAATACGAAACTGCAAAAGATCAGGGTCTACCAGTTGTTTTTCTATTTATTTATAACATACTTTTGTTGGAAACAAAGATTCCAATCAATTGAGCAAGTACTATGATAAACTGTTCTTGAAAATATCTTTGAAAAAGGTAGCTGAAATGGTATCTGGAAATATGCAAGTCTATAAATTATTTTGCACATATTTTGGACTTGGTGAAATGAATTAATCAATATTTTAAAAATTAAAAAGTGAAAACATCAGCTAAATAAAATCAGTTCCACTGAATTTAATTTCACACTACAAAAAAAATTTGAAAACTTTGCAAATATATTATGTTCTTTGATGTATAAACATCCTAGGCACTGATGGTCAGATTCTTGCAGTCCTGCTTAGATACTGAATTACAAAAGAAACACAGGTGATTAGCTCCTCTACCAATTTTCCAAGGTAAAGCAGTGATACTGATTTAAATAGTGCAATCCTGACGCCAGGATTAGCTCTGCTTCTCTGTTTTTATGGAATGGTGGTTTTATCCATCAAAAGTTGGTGCGCTTAGTTTCCTCCTTTTAAGAAACACAGCAGCATAGCACATTGAAGAATACCAAACTTACTGGTGTTAGTCTTGTTTGCTTCAAATTCATAGATATAATTTCATCATTCTGAAAAACAACCATCACAGTCTAAAGCCAGTGAGT
Organism: Morus bassanus; assembly: GCA_031468815.1. Lineage (NCBI taxonomy): Eukaryota > Metazoa > Chordata > Aves > Suliformes > Sulidae > Morus > Morus bassanus. Next base: position 77,574,771 of record CM062568.1, read on the forward strand.
ATTGTCTATTCATCTTCATTAATTTTAACAGTCTGAAGCCAGTGCCTTCCATATATAATAAAGTAGTTTTGGCTTTATATATTCTATTTATCTTTATTAATTTAAACAAAATCATTGAAATTGTTTCCAGAGTTTAGTGTTTGCTATGTATTTAAAATCCAATGCATTAAAACAGAGTATAAGTAAATTGGGTATTCATACATGAAGAGTAATCTGTTTTTTCTGAATAAAAATCAAAAGGTGTATTCACTGCATAGTTGATATTAATCTTGTGATTTCCAATTAGATTTTAGTACAAGTGTGTCTTAGCTCAGTTAATAATTCGTGTTCCCTTGGGTTTCTAGGATGAGTTATTTCATAATCGAAAAAATGCAGATGAGCTTAACAACAAATATCAAGGACAGATGCTGTCATTTTCATATTGCTTTAGGAAGGAGACTACAACATTAAACAGAGAACAAGGGCTTCAGTTATATCCAAGTAGCTAACCTCTGTAATCTATCCATTCAGTTTATCTACCTCTCTATAAATTAAAGCAGTCAATAATATGGCACAAGCTTTTGAGCACTGCAGGGAAGAGTGTAAAACATTTAGAGATGTCATTCACAAAACTTTTTTTCTTAAGTCTGTAATTTAATGTCATGCAGACAATGACAGAAATTGCATAAATTTTCAAGTATGCAAGTGTTTAGAGATTAATTGATTTAGTGGCTTGCTGGTTAAAAGGGAGGCTCTGTCACTCATAAAACTATGAGGACAGAGCCACCCACTCTTAAATAGCCAGTAATTCTAGTTTAATACAATAGGATTTACTGATGCTGTATTCAAGAAAGGATACACAAAACAAACTTCAGAGAAGTTACTGGATGAATGTATTTACAATTTAATCAGTATTCTACACCATAGTCATGGTAATAAAATTAATAGTAATAGAGATACTAAGTAAAAGGCAGAAACAGAAAGAATGTGAACTGTAAGTCATCAACTGCTTCCTTGGCTTATGATTTAACCGAAAGGTTTCCACTGACACTTTCTACCTTTTTCTGGTGATTTTTTTGGAAGAGCTGTTGTGCCCCAGTGCATAACAGGCAGAATATTTCAGATCAGGTTGTGGAGTTGCTGTTGTAAGCAAATCTGTAATTACTGAAATCTTTCTAATTTTATGGAGAAAGAGTGACAGGTCTTACAAAGTGATATAAATCCTATGGGAGGTAGTATTTATAGCCCCACATAATTTAAGGGATTCTGGCTTATTTCCATAGTTGAGTTACTTATCCATTTTACAGTCCTTCTCTCTCTAAATAATAAAGGAGAAATACGTTGCTGAAGTATGTCTGTCAGGAAAAAGCATAGTGCAGAAGTAGTGAGGTGAAGTTAGCATACAATTTAAGGCCACGTCTACACTAGAAAGTTTTAATAGGGGCATTACTGCTGCCATCTATTTTCTGAGTATATCTATTTAGTATTTATATTGTCTGAAAATATCTATCTTCAGAGCATTTGCTTCCACCTGTGTAGTGTAGGTTGCCTGGACTGGCAGAAGGTACAGTTTACGGTGCTGTAGAGAGGCATCCCTAATTCCCCGTTTGGCTCCATGCCTTAAAAACCAGTGCAATAGCAACATTACTTGCAGGGAACTCTGAGATTCTGGAGTTCATTTCTTATTACCCTATCTTACCCACATCACAATCTCCAATTTTCTATTTCTGTATTTTTTAAAAAGTCCTGCAGCTTTACACCCAATAATTTTCTGTGTCAGTCTCTTTGTCACATCATTGCTGTGTTAATGGGTGAGTCAATACTGATGACACTCATATCTCTTTCAGAGCTACAGTACGTGACACTGCCAAGCTGTGAAAGCTTTTACCTATTACCTTAGAGGTAGTCCATCATGTTACATCCTACCAATCAGTCAAGATAAAAAATTTTCAGATGACTACAGTCCTGTAATTATGTGGCAATCATGATCCAGACTTTTAGTACCAAGACAACAAAATAAAAGTTTTGTAAAAGATACATCCACAGCAGAAACATAAAATTACACATTGCTATCAGGCAGTAGGTGATCAATTTAGAGTTGGTTAATCTTTGCAAACTGACGAGAAGTTGACAGAGAATTGCCAGCACCCCTGCAGAAACACTGCTTCTGGACAGAAGGGAATGCAAAAGTAATGGGGTTGTTTAAAGAGGAAAAAATATTCCAAAACCTGATATCTAGGACTTTCAGCTGGTGGAGTAAAAAGGTAGAGACTGTTCCTACTTCCTGCTGCCGATACAATTTTTTGCTATATTTAAGTGTTCACTGCATAGTATGGAGACAGACATGGTACCAAAGGTGGAACTTCAGACTCTCCCTGTGAGAGTGTTAACCGCTAATCTTGAGTCACACATGCTCTTATATCCCATCTTTCTGGTATCATAAATCTTGCACTCCTACCTGCACTGGCTCAAAAAAGTAATGCAGAGCTTTTTTTGTGGATGCAGAAATGACACTCTACTTGCCAAGAGAATTCTGATATGAAATAGATTAAAGTAACCCAAGATGTGTATAGCCCCAGAGCACTAGGCTTTTTATGTTGCTTGGAATTAAGTCACTAAAATCTGACTAAATCCTGGATTTGTTGTCTGCATCCCTTTTGACTGAACAACTAGCTATAGAAAATGGTGACAGAACTGAAAACACAACCCAGACCTATTTTTTCTGAATTAAGCTTTTAATTTCTGGAGCCAACTTCTTGTTTAGGATGCAGAATCTTCCCAGTTTATGTAAGTGTCATACTATGTTGTGCATATAGTTAAGATTATTCCAAGTCAAGTTTACATTTTCATTCACATTTTGTCATCTCTTTCATATCAGTATTGCTATTTGATTTTTCATGGTTTAGTCCCTTGTTAATGTACCTACTACATTCCCTTCTCATACAGCTGAGAACCTGTGTAAATGATCCTGCTTTATTTTAAGTTACAGAGGAAGGTCACAATCTGGGGCTTTCTCTGCTGAGACCATGAAGAACCAGGATTGCAATGAATAAATACAATAAAAAAACAGAAGCCTTAGGACTACTCTGAGAAGAATTTATAATCTGTCCTAAAGACAGACTACTAGAGTTTGACCAGTGAGTGCAGACTATGGAAAAGAGAGTCTGAGCTGCTACCTTTAACCTTCTCAGTATCGTATACACTGATTAGCTTCTCCCACTAATTTTTTTTTTCTTTTCTCCGCTTGCTATAGCTTTGCAATGAAAAAAGTAAATCAACATATATTGTGGGAGCTGTAGAAACACCAGAATGCAATTTTCACCAAATCTAAAAAGGCTTTAAAGACTTGTTCTCAATATTATTTTAATGGGATTACAACTGAATTATAAATAGTTTGTTAGCTAATACAAGTAAATGGAATGAAACAGGGTAAAAAGCAGTTGAGCAGCTGCTCTAGGTTTCATGCCACACCTTCTCTAAAACATGCTAATAAACATCTTATATGCATTTTAAAAGGCAAAGTGAATCCAGACTTTTCATACTAGCTCACATTTTGGAGAGGTACAAGGAAGAGGTTAATGTTCCAGCCTGTGTGAAAAGGTTCCTTTAAAGAGAGGTTTGCTTGTGCATGCTATATTCCAGTGAAACTCCTACAGAAGCAAGTGAGAACCACTATAGACAAGTGATTTGGCTAGACCACTGTCTAGCCAAGTATTTGGAAAACAAAATAAAGATTCAGCAGTATTTTTCCTGTAAGTCAGGCAGTGAAATACGTGAAACACTTATCCGGGGGGGGGGGGGGGTGGGGGGGTGTAGATGGAAGCTGCTGACTACACTCCCTCTTGTACTCAATGTAGCAAAACAAACATTACAGGAGAAAACATGGCACACTCATTTCACGGAGTAAGTGGAACAAGGCAAAGGAAGCTCCAGGAAGGAGGGAAATGATCACTTTTTACTAATTTCTGTAACTGCTGTGTCACCATGGCGGCATAAACAAAAGGCCGGTGCTCTCAATTAAAGTAATACTGCTGCCTGAGACAGAAGTGCATCTAAAATACAGAAGATAAAAACTTGCAGGCTTTCCTAACCTCGAAACAGTTCAGAATACACATGCAGAGGAGTTGAGATGTTTTCATTCACCAGCAGTGACTCTCCATTGACTAAGACTTTTACTAGAATGCTGCAGGGGCATATCTCAAGTGTTGTGACATGGTGCAGGTTTCTGCCTTGTACACTCACTGAATGATTCTGATGAAATTGATAGCAAGCTGCATTTGGCACAGGAACTACTGCTTTATTCCTCAGTGCTAAGGAAAAACTGACAGATTAGCAAACTGGGAAGGGATATCTCTAAATCTCTAATGCAATGCAATATTGTGCAGAGAAACCCAAGCTGAACCAGCTACCTTGTTTACCAGTGACTGTGTTAAGGTAGCCTTCCACTTACATTAATTATCCTTTCTGATGAACTACAAAGAGTGGGAAAACCTTTGAAGATTACAGGGTAGCAAAAGGGAAAAGTAAAAACCTAGGGAAAGACAGAATAACACAGTAAGATGGCTGCATAGCTAGCTGGTTTCCATCAAGATCTCTTATGAAGTGTTTGACCGGTAATGATAAACCTGTAGTAAATTTAGAAACAAGTGTATCAGCTGGAGTGTAGCAGCATGTCATGAATTAAGAAATTAGGTTGTTCTCTTCCTTGAAAGCATGAAAATTGCCTTGTGACCTTGTTGTATATTACAGTTTATAATTCAGTACAGATTTACATGGGCCCACCTTATTTTAATTGTCTGCTAAGTGAAGTTTCACTTTTGCTGAATGACAGAGCACCTTTGGGAATGGAGGTTAATACCACATGCATACCAAAAGAGTTTGTTATGACCATGACTATTACACTGAAAACCAAGTGAATCCGTAGTGGCTGGGCTGTTAAGTGTGACTCAACTCTGAGATACCAGAGAATGATGCTTTTATAAGTATGACTCCTGTGTGTTGCTAAGTAAAGATATAGTCAAATTGCCAGCCATCACTGTGAGCAGGATGCCTTTAATCAAATGTAGACATTATTAAACAGTTAAAAGGTAACAACTGTAATCTGCAATAATTCAGAGTTTTCATAATTAAGATTACATTCCCATTATGATCAATGGAGCCTAATCAACCCTAATCAATAGGCCATGACTAACCTTTGACTATAAGAGGGGTTGAGGTGACTAGGCTGGAAAGAGATACCTGTGTTGCAGACCTGGATTCAAAAGATCTGCAGGGTTCATCAGCTGAATCGTCCCTGGTCTGCCTATTCTTCCTTATTCTCCTATTTTACATTGTGTAACAACCTTTTCTACTACTACAATATTTACACCTATAGTGTATTTGTTATTTTCTACAAACCAGTCTTCATCTTTACACCTTCACCACTGTAGAAAACAAAGACAATGGGATGAAAGGAAATAAAGGAATCTTGTTTTTATGGAACAGCACTACCTCTCATCTCTTTAAAGATAGCTCTTTCTTTTTGTCTGTGGTCATCCACTCATGTGAATCAACAAACACTATATCAGCTTAGCACAAATCATCAGAACCCTATATTCACCTGAGTCATATGAGCAGATAACTAGAGTCAAAAAGAAAGATCTCTCTTTAAAGCTGTCAGTTGCCACTGTGCAGAAACAAATGGGATCACATCCGTAGCATCCATTGCCAATCCCTTCTCCCCCTGCAGCAAATGATACACATATTTATACACACTCTAGAGGATTTATCAGCTCATACTGCACATTTTCCCGCAATGCAGAAATGAGCTATAAATTTTTTACTTAAGAGAAAGACATTGTTTCCCTTGTTTCTGTTCCTCAGAGTGCCACACTGCATCAGATATAAAGATTTCAACAATCCATGCTTAACAATAAAGTCATCTGATGTGCTCCAAGACTTAATTTGAAATTACTTCACCGACAAGCTCTGCAGAGCATTGAGGCTGTGTTTGCACTACAATTTCACATTGCAGATGTGCAATGTGAAATACCTGCCACCAATGCAGGTATTGGTCCTAAATCAGCGCAATGCAGTGGTGTTAAACCAGGAGACCTCCACCCTTCAGACACCCAAAGGGAGAGATCTAACGTACCTGGGATGAGCACAGGGATGGGTGCTTAAACCACCTTGCAAACTTTATTTACCAATAACTTCATCTACACAGACTTTGTACTTGTCTTAAATTATATCTGCTTTATGGTTTGATTTTTCAAATACACTGCCAGGTGACTGTTATTACCCCAGGTGTTTTCACCAAACTCCTTAAATATGTTGAGTGAAGTTACAATTCTCAGAAAAGAATATGAATGAAATTAATTTGATTTTATGTAATTCAAATTCAACCCACATAAGCCTGAACATTTACAACAGTTCAAATTAGCGTCATTGCAGTTTTAATTCCTCCATCTTCGTTTTCTGTCACAACAAATTATGTTAGATTTGCTGTTTTGAGATCTTTATGGCTTTCTGTGTTCTTGCTACTTAAATTAAAGACCCTTCTAATCCATGACATGATGTGTAACAACCTCAGAAATAAGTTATGACATCAATAGGATTATGCTTTTATGAAAATGATGGCAAGTCACAATCAATAAAGCATTCCACAATGTTATCAGTGAAAAGGAAGAAATACGAGCAAGATTTGAGAACTTAAACACAAAAGAGAGAAGAGTAATATGAATATATATGTATATTTTCACTTGGTATTTTGGAGGTTGTAATTATAATTAAAACCTAATAAATGATTAATGAATTTATATATTCAACAAATTAAACTTTTGTAGAATGACCACAAAAAGACAGATATGGCATCAGAAATATTAATTATTCAGTTTATAGTGCTTGTCTGGTTTGTTCTGAGCTTGATTTATGTATTACTTAGATGTAATAGGTCAGAAAATATATATGTTATGATTCCTACTCATTATCTGGGTAAGTATCTTCCCAAAGCTTCTGAAGGACACATTTGAATTTGGTACCAGAAAATATGTTTTCTATGATTACTTCCAAAATATGAGAAAAATTATTTTTGCAATGCTTTTGCCATTAATAAAAGCTTGCTTGAATAATTAGCTGTGCCATTTTAAAATGTGTTTCCTTCTTTTGTTCACATTTAGGTTGCTAACATCCCTACCACAGAAAAAGCTGTCAGGACTTTATGTGGCATTTTTGTGATGTGTACAACACCGCTACATTTCATCAGCAAGCACAATGACAGATCAGGTGTCCTCTGCTTGTAGTTACATGTCAGTGCTCAAATGATGGATAATTACCAGTGACAGACCTAAGACTGGAATGGGAAGAATCAAGGGTCAGGAGAAGAGACGGAAGTGACAGTGCAGAGCACTCAAGGCAGCGGGCATAGAGACAGGCAGCAACAACAAAAATCTGTATATAGGCCACATTATTTATTTATTTTTCCAGGAAATGTGATATCATAATCTAGAAGCTGCTCGTTCTGCTCATATTTGTGGTTTGTGGTTCAGAAATTCTTGACGAGGGGAAATCATCACTTTCTTCTTGCCTGTCTAACTGGCAGCAATTAGCTACTGCTGAGTGAGAGGCATTTCTGTAACCGCAGGCAATGGCAATTGAAAAACTTGTCAGGGAGTTTTTTCCATTGATAGCAGAGGAGAGAGTAAAGCTTTCCAGTTCTAGGAATGTAATAACTTCAGGATTACAACTTACTTATAAGGACAGACAACCTTTATGGTATAAATGTTGTCTTTAGAAAAGAATGTTAGCAAAAAGTACGTTGTGTGTGGCTCCCCATGAGCTTGCCGTGAAGTAACCCTGCCTGATCAACAGGAAAGCAGAGCTACAAAGGCACTTGTGGCCATCCATTATAATGAAACTCTGAGAAAAAACATGTTCCAGGACTTGTTGACTTTGAGCTGAAGAAACAACTGTTCGGAAAATGTGGAGCTGATTGAAAGCACAGTGCTGGTTTTACTCACAGTTCCTAAACAAAGGTGAATATCTTCCTTACTTAGACTACTTGATCCTGCACATGGGTACTAAAGATACTTTTTGGAAGAAAAGCCAAACTTGGCAAACTTGTCTTTTGTACTCAACACCTGTACCATGACTGTGCACCTGCTGGGCACAGAGGTTGCTTCTGGCAAGCAGAGCTTGCCGGTAGTTTCCCAGCAGTATCAAGTAGAAGGTGATTGGTAGTAAAACAGTTATCCTTCTTTAGTGACCTAATTAGTCAAGTCTGATGTGAGTCTACTCAGATGTTTGCCTGCTCTGTGGATTCCCAAAAGGATCTTCATCTTCCTGGGGGATCCCCACGCACAGGTGCTATGCAGATGATCGTTTAAAGATGTTGTGGTTTACGTCTAATATGACAAAAAGACTTAGGTAGCAGAACTTCTCAGAAATGGCAAACATTGTTACATCCCAGAATGTAAAGCATAAATGGAGAGAGTGAATACCATAACCTCCCAAAAATCTAACTTTGACCCTCATGGTAAGTGTGAAAATCTTTCACTGAAAATCTCCACAAATATCAAGCATTACGTCAGCAATAAAGCTAGTAGCTCTTCCTGCAGAGGAATGCCATCATTTACCAGCTAAACAAGGCAAGGCAGAACAGGGTTTGTGAGGACAGTGACTTTCCCTGTGACTTCTGCATTTCCCCCATGTGAATTCCTCTGCGTCTTACATCCTCTCTCTGTTACTGTGTCACTTTGTGATCTTAGAGAAACCAACTGCCCTTAAGCTCTGTGGAGGGAGGAACAGAGAACTGGAGGAAAAAACCCTAGGGTACCAAAACTGTGAAACCACAGAAGGGTGTTCATTCATCTAGACCCCTTCTCGCCTCCCTGCTGAGAGTCTGCCATGGGACACAGCCAGAGCACCCATGGCTCATGGGCTGCCTTGGGGCTGGGGAACCCCCAGGCTGGGGTTGCCCAGTGCATCTGCTTGGTGCACGCAGCTGCTCGGCAGCTTCCTGCGATGCAGCTGCCTGAGCCTCTCTGCTGGGTTGGGTGAGCACAGGCCGAGATTGATGCTGCTTGGTGCAGAGTTAAATATGTCTTTAAAGTTAGTGATGGGAAGGAGAAAAGAAGCTTCGAAAGCATTGTCCAGCAGTATGGAAAACAACATGTAAGTCAAACAACTGTTTTACACATAGAGGTGCTAAAAAGGTACTATCCTTTAATTTCATGGCCTAAACACATAACTCAGAATTTGGGAGATAAATATCCCTACCACATACCAGGGGGTAGAGGCAGCTATCATTAAACAGAAAAAGGTAAGCTGCTGGAAGAAAATATAAAATTATATTCAAATTAAGAATATCTGTTGGTTAGCATGATTTCAATGGCAAAGGATTTCAGACAGGCCCTTCTGAAAACTCTAAAAAATAACTAGGGATTGTTTCAGATATTTGACTCTCCATAACACAGCTTTAAAAGGGATATTCTTTACATTATTCCTCTTACATATGTGGTGAGTAGGTTTATTTCCCTTAATTTTTCCAACTTACATTAATATCTTCTTGTCTTTTATTGATTTAATTCTCAGAATTTAATTTGCCTGAGAGGATTTATAGTGTGATTCTCTTACTGTATAAGATTCACTGTATCTTATCCATCATTGTTATTATTGGGTTTACTGGTGTGAATTGTCATTATCACCTGATATATAAAGGTATAAGGCAGAAGCTTCTTTGCATGTTTTGAGTTACTTTTAAAAAAGTTGTTTCCTTATTTGCATAATTGCATAACTTGTTGGAGATAAGATTTCCTTTACGTCATTAAATTTCCTTTTGTTCATTGCTCATTTATGCTAAGTGAAATTCACTTCATTCCCAAACAGAGCAATGTTTAGTTGTTGTTTTGCTTTTATTAATTGGTTCATGACCCCTAGGGATACTTGTTTCACTCTCATCTCTGCAAAGTGAATTCTAACTATGTTGTGTTTTCCTAAAGGCCATAATAATTTAATTAAAGCTTAGAAGATAAAACCAAAACTTACAAACTCTATGTGTAAGTCGGTTTATCATTGCTGGAAAAATATGATGTTCAAAGAACTCTTTTCTCAACAACAGAAATTTCAAGCAGAATAAAGAGGACATGGCACGTTAATCTTGTGATACTAGGGAAAGGCTGATTGGAGCTTACAGTAAAGCTCACACATGGACATGGGTAAGGGTCTGAGAAGCTGGGCTTTTGGAGCAACAGTTCTGAAGACAAAAGCTCTCTACATTTTGGACTAAGATTCAGATCCAAAATCTTCTAAAATAGGAGGATTTTCTCCCAGGTTTGAAGGTAATGTATTATGTCCTGAAAATCTTCCACCCATTTTCTTTCAATATAACTTCCCAAAGTGATTTTCTTTTGTTTGGCATTTCACATCATCTTGTTTTGATTACTTGTCATCCCTTTTCCCCTTGATTACAGTGTCCTCTGCCGCTCTCCTGTACCTCCTGTAGTTTTCAAAAGCTGAAAGAAATCAAATTGAATTTCATATCCCACTGGAGAATTTTCTCTTGCAATTAGAAGAAACATACACTTCTTTTAATGTGTATATAAATCAAAGAACTAGAAAAGTGTTGAGCTACAGAATACACATAATCCTATAGTGCTATTTGACAGAATTAATTTTCAGAGTAGAAACACATTTAATCTCTGAAGATATCTTGACACATTTATGATTTACTTAAAGATTGATGCTGACAGCCTTGCTAGTCTTCACGTAAACTCTAAAGTAGGCATTAATTTTCATTATTACCTGTATGATTTTGACAGCCTCTTAACTCCTGTGATTGAGAAACAATTGCATCCATGGATACTGTTTGAGAAAATGCTTGTTCTGAAGTGCTCCACACACAAATTATGTCATTAAAATAATAAGAAAAAAGAGTTCATAGCTGAGTTTGACCTGACGTCCTCAGGAGTACCACAGCCCTAACAACTTATAAACATCTTTCTTTCCTGGATATCATTTAGGAAAAAATTCCTGTCTCTTTTCAACTATGGCAGCAAACTGGGGAGCAAGACTGGGGAGGGAGGCCTGGTGTCCTCCTGCACATTGCCTGCCCCAGATGATGGGCAGCAAGGTGTTTGGGCACTCTGTTGAGCCCCCTGCCTTGTCCCACTACATAGAAATAACCTTGCTGATATCTTAGCATATGCTTCTGAGCTTTTCAGTTATTTTAAGCATAACTTTCTAATGTAGTATGACCATTTACAGAAAATTTAACAAATCTGGGAGTTTTTATATATATTCCTTGTTCTGTGTTTTCCTTTCAAAAATTCAGGTTGGTGTTTGCTGAGTATGATGACTGGCTGGAATATCAATATTTCCCCATTTCTCCATGCACAGAATTACAGATTTTGTATCTTCTAAGCAGAAGGGTTCTGCTGTAAGGGAGCAAAAAGAAATATTTAAAGAATGCCCTTCACTGTTTCTTGAGACAAATTGGCCCTAGAGTTTGGTCATAAGGTGGGTGGCTTAGATGGTTTCTTGTTGGTTTTTTTGAGTTTTTTTTTCTTTGTTTATTTTTTGATTTATCATCACTGAAAGCATTATGAGCCTACACATTTCTTTCACATTTTAAAAACTACAGGAGATAAAGGAGAGCAGCAGAGGTCACTGTAATCAGGGGAATATAGGACAACATTTAATACATTATGCATTCTCTGAAATGAAATAACTTCAGTTTTTTTTCAACTTTCTATTAAACAAAAGTTTAAGTTAATATGTGAATGGGTAACAGCACTGTGTGCAGCAGGAATTGCACTTGTTAAGGATGAATTTGGTCCACTCACTACAATATACAGACCAGTGCACTGCATGCAAAAAAACTTTCCCTTTATCCCAACAAATCACCTTTCAGACCTGAGAAAAGTTGTTATCTGGAGAACCTCACATGTTTCTGGTTATGAATTATCCATGTACAAGCATTGATTTCAGTGGACATTCATTTTATGCTATTATTGAGGAAAGGCATTTCAGTCTTTCGATTCTTCACAAACTCCTTTGTCTGGTCTGCATAACAAATGTTTTCACATGAACAGTATTTAAATGCTGCCACATTTTCAGTGTTAGCTCTTCTACAAGCTGTTTTCTTTATTGGATTCATTTGCCCACATAATTCAGACTCTAAATTGCAATTTATTTAGATCAAGGAATGACCTGACAATTAGGAATCATGATTCAGACTGTTACATATTTTTCTGTCCAATATAGATATTTTTCTGTCCAATATACATTTCAGCATTTGCCAAAAATCCCTTTTTCTAAGTATATATTTAAAACCCTTTCATTTACTGATTTACTTTTGGCTTCCTATATGGATTTATACTGATCTAGCTGCCTTAATCAATAATTCATTGTGCCCTGGGGTGTAATTCTTTTTTTTGGCTCCAATATGTTGTGATTACACAAACAAAATGAAATAAGAAAAAGACAAATTTATGGGCCTAGATGCGTTAATTGAAATTGAATTGTATTTTATTGAAACTGTTCCTATTTGAAGTTTAGTATTCCCATGGCAGTTGAAACGGCCATACCTTTTAAATGTATATTACTAGCATCCCTTTTGAGGTAGACTTGGCACATGGGTTACAAAGCAGAGTTGCAATTTGGCTCCTGTAGTTTGAGGAGCCCATGTGCAGTTTAGGGATTCTGTTTAATATGGGGGACTCTGTGTGATGTCCATTTGACCAAAAATTTCATTTGGAAGAAAATATAGGTCTGTTTACTTCACCCATTTGATGGCCTTATTCCAGAAAAGGACTGCAAACCACAGCAATTTGGTGTGAACATCAAATTCCAGGAAACATGTGTGATCCTCTGCCCATATGGCATTGTGCTCAGGAAAGAATCTCTCGAGTCTGATTTCTAGGGGTCAGGCAGGCACACAGTAGATCGCTCAGTAAGTCCAACCATGTGTCTCATCTGACAAAGGATATATATGTCAGGGCATCTGAAGAGAGCAAGAAGAAACAGAGCAGAAGGAAACCAGCTGCACAGGAGACAGAGAGAATCCATGATTTGGAGGAGAAAAACAATGGAAGGTGAGGATAACAGACTCTCTGGAATTGCAAGGTTCACAGAGCAAATGATACTTAAGAGTAGTGATAATGTTATCATTTGTATATTCCTTAGCTTAACAGTGGCAAGGTTTTGGCACCTACATACATCTTTGATATTTGTTTGCTTCAGTTATGATGTATGTCTGAAGAGGAGAATTTTGAACCAAAACCTCCCAGAATATCTTCAAGATCTCAGAAGAGGCATTATTAGGCTTCAGGGCAGCCCACACAGCTCCTGAATGCCCTAAGCTGGTGACACGCAGGACCTGGTGCTGTCCCCTTTGCCAGCTCTGCCACTCCACCCCGCAGTGCCTGCCCCACAGCAGGGGAGATGAAGGTAAGCCACCTTTACGCGCCTCTCACCGCAGCTTGCAGCCTGGCACAGGTATGCAAACACACATTGCCAGACAGCAGTGTGCCATGGAGACCTAGGGAGCATTCTGGGTAGGGAAGAGGCAGAGACGAAAGGCTGAAAGCCTTGCTACTGGTATTACACCACGTGTTAATGCACTTTTGTTGTACAATAGGGCAGAGATTGCATCTGCCCTCACCCACGCTGTTGGTACTGCAGGATCACGCCCACACCTGATTTTTTTTTTTACAGATTTTGTAAGAGAGAATAATGCTTTAAAGTTCCTCCTTGACAGGCACAGCATCAATCATCCAGTGGGTTGTTTGTCTTCTCCTCACTGCTGAGACGTTGAAAGGGATTCATCAAGTATTAATAAGTCCCCTAGGTTGCTTGCCGTGAGCTATAAAACTGCGGCCTGTAATTCCATGCTTTGAAAGGAATGTATCTCTCTGTCTCAGCGTATGTTAAAGGTGCTCTTTGAAATAATTAAAGAGCAGAAAGACAGGATATGGCCAAAATGTTAAAAACAAGATCCCTGTAGCAACCCATGTTATTTTTAAATTACTTCGTTGAAACCTTTTCATCTCTACCCATGATAACACCTCTACACAGATGTGCCAGACAACATAGGCTTGCCAGCAAAATAATTTCTAAGAAAACTGTGAAGCGAATTGGTGAGAAGCAGCTCTAGAAACATACTGCCCACTGGAAGAAAAATATTTTGTCAACACATAACAGATATGGCTTATCATACCTGATACAAGGGTGCTCTGAAAATATAGCCTTTTGGGGCTTATTAAGTTGTTTGACAAACCATCAAAAGGCAATTAAAAATTCTAATACCCTCTGATAAACACACTTGAAAAAAAAAAGCATTAATTCAAAGCTTATATGTGAGCATGATGTGTGCATGATCATATGTGTGTTCACATATCGCAGCACAGATTAAGAGAGCATGTCTGAATAAAAAGCATTAGAAGCCTTAATGTCTCAAAAGCTGGAAAATCAAATGGGGGACAATAAGGACCGCAGAAGTAGTTTCTTCCTGTATTTGAGTACAATGTGGAGGTTAGAACTGTGATTCTGGGACCAGAGCCACAGGGTGCTCTGGGGAAAATATATGTATTAGTGTTCTCTTTCTGTAACATTATTCAAGATCTTCCTGTCTCTTTTCATTTGCACAAAATATAAATGTAGGCATATTAAACAAAGCATTCTTGGGTTTACTCTATCTATTTCCTTACTGCCAGTAAACCTTCTTATCTCAGTGAAATTGCTGTTTAGACAAACTGCCCTTGAGGAGCAAATCAGCCTTCAGAGGGATGCACAGAAGACAAGAGAAGTTCTAGTTTCTGATGGCTAAGTGATGCAACAACTGCTACCGCTACTGTAGCATATTGCTAAAAAACTGGGGTATCCAACAACCAAGACTTTACCCCAGGACCACAGAGAAGGGTAGAGTTAGTAGTAATATTTAACATGCTTTATATTTCTTACTAGTGATTAGATTAATGCTCATATAAGTTGTTTAAATCTCCAACTGCTTATGTTTTCTTTAACTACTCTGGTAGCACTCTCATGTTGAAGCAGTAATATGAAGTGGAGTCTTCACAGAACAGGAGCAAAATAATCCTCTCCCTAGTATCCAGTCACTGCTATGAATGTCCCATCATTGTAAAAGCAGCATGAGATGAGTCCTGATAAAATAAGAACACTTTGAAGATGCTCAGTAAAATAAAAACAGCTTATCTGTTGGACAGAATACAATAATTCAGCCCAAATTACAGGTCTGGACTTTATTTTCTGTTACTGACTTGTACTTGGGGACAAATATTGTGGGGTTTTTTTCTTCATGTTTGTATGGTTCACAGCTCACTAGCTGCAGTCAAGTAACCACAAAGTAAGGTAATAAAATGTTTCAACCAGTATATTGGTCATTTCATGCAGTTCATAATCCATTGATCTTGGTTATTTATCACATTTCATTGTCCTTTTTGTGCATAAATGACAACAGTATTCTAAAGGTCAAATGTGAAATGTAAGAGGCAAAAAACAGCAAACATATTTTCTTGTTGAACATTTTGTTTGTGCTGTGCATAACTTGCCCTAAGGATTTCTTGCTGTCCTCGAAAAGTCAACAAGCAAACCATTTGAAAATTATTAATATTGATTTTACAGAATACACTGCAGTTCTGCTGGAATTCTTCTGTCTGCAGCAGAAAGTTATATTTATTATTTTGAACAGAGGACAATTAATGTAGTAGAAGTGAACCCAGAAATAATGGTCTGGACAATTTCCCTTTTTTAAATTGCTCCAGCTACTTCCGTTCAATTGGTTTTATGAGTGTAGCTGAGAATAACTATTACACTTGGCAATCTCATTAGGGATTCAGTCAAAGTTTAGTTAGATGAACACATCAAGGAACAATGTGCAGAAAGTACCAAGTGTTCCTGAGGTTGATGCTGGTGCCTCTCGCTGCACCTTGTGCAGGGTGTATTTAGCTGCACTGATACAGATACTGGACTTGGTGGTGTGTGATTGAAGATTGGCTCTAAATACAGTTGGGGATGTCTTCTGCAAAGACAGGGGTGTTTACTGAGGGTTGGTTGCTTCCATGTTCAGGGCAGGAAATGCAAAACTGAGTAGGCAGATGTCCTTTTTCTGTAACTTCCTAGCTGGGAAAGCCCTAGCTCAGCTTTGTACTCTGTCAGCTGCCATTGCCAACAAGTGCTGGTGCCCTAAATGCAAAGCCAGGGTCTGCAAGGCAGAACTGACAAACACTAACAAGAACCAGGGCTGCAAACACGTTCTTGCATTAGCCCAAGGGATGCCAGTAACAAGGATTCACTGCGTGGATATGAAGTCTCTGCATGACCGCAGGCCCTGGCATGTTTTAGACCAGGCTTCACCTGCCCCAGTCTGAGAGGCTTTGAAAGATATTGCAAAATCCTGATGTAGCTTCCCATGAACTTGTTTTTTTTTTTTTTTTTTTTCCTCAGTAATACTGATGACCAGCCAACAGCCTAAAGTCTGGTTTAACTAATTCATTTTTCTATGAAAATTCTTTCAGAAGATAAACAAATGTTTATAACTTAATTTAAAGAAGGTTTAGTTGAAACTCCTAGGTTTCATGGGAGATCCTTCATATCCCTTAGGGAATGGGCCCTTGCTAGCATTACCAACATCCATCAGTTACTTCTGTCATCAGCCGAGGGAAAGGGTGTAGACCCAGTGCTGAGTCAAAGTAAAGAGAATAATTCACTGGCTCAATAGAAATCTTCTTCTGTGGAAATCTATTTTATCTGTGGGGTTTTGTGATGTAATTGTAGATTTACACAACCTTTGCACAGAATTACAGCTCAAGAAGTAATACTTGCAGATAAGCTTTTTGCAATTTTACACTGACTATTCAAAAATCATACTTTCTATGAAGGAAGTATCCATCCTCCTTGACTGCTTTCTGTCCATTTTTGATCTGTTTCCTTCAGAAAATATATATAAAGGACAATAGTAATTATATAATATTTGAATATAATTAAAATAATTCATGTTCTCACAGCTATAAATTCACCAGCAAACAGCTTTTGAACTCTTTGTTTCAAATACCGTCAGTGGAAGACAGTATTCACTGGTTAAAAAAAAAAAATGCTTCCACACAGAGTGACAATTTCCTGTTTCAGGTAGCCGTTGTTTTGGTTAAAGCAGAGCACAAATTTATCCACTCCATTCTCCCTCCCATACTGTGATTCAAAGTGTAACACAGCCAATATATTTATTGCTAATTTGAAAAGGAATTATGTTTCATACCATGTCATCTGTCTCTATCACATACATGCAACCTCTTTCTTTCTATTAACTCATAAGATTGCATTGTTATTTTCTACATGTCAAGACACTACCAGTATTTTAAAATATGTCATATTAGAATATTCAAGAAAATTAAGGAAAAATGTTATCCAGGTATTTGTCTACTGCTTTCAAAGAGAAGAAACAAGCTCTTATAAAATGTTGAAAAATGACCACACTGAAGTGGAAATTAACAAGAAATTTGATTTCTGCTGAATGAACTAATTTTTTTTTTTGTCAAACCAACAGTATCATCAGCTTAAAACTGGTAATATCTAAAATATCGAAGCACTTCAGGAATATTTCTGAGGACTGATGTACTGTCTTTTAATTTCTGAGAAGTTAGTAGTTAAATACCTTTGAAGAGTTAAACATCCAAATTTTAATATCATTGTCATTGTTGATAACACCAGATGGCACTGTTACATATTGGTGTCCAAGTTCTTTTTGAGAACAAATCTTGACTCTTGGGAAGACAGGCTGGAAGTTGCTGTCCATTTTTGCTTTTATGAGTTATGGTATGGAAAGCATGAGGCAGCAGTTGTTAAAAAGAAGCTGTGCAAACAGCAATTCACTCTCTGATAACATGTAATTTTTCAGCCAGTGACTTGAGCATTGAAATAGGACCGCCTATACTATACTGAAAAAGGGTTTATAGGTAGCATTTGTCCATCTCTGTTCCTGGAACATGTATCTCTAACAGGAAAGTTATAAATAGAATATGTCCACGCTCTGATTCATAATTTCTCCTCCACTACACATTGCTTTTTGCTTGTCTAAGTTGACTGTCAGCTTCAGACCCTCACCATGCTGAGAGAAAAAGGCAAATGCCATCAGTGTACCTAAGGTCTTCTTTAAGCAGAATTGTGTACAATACAATACCACAAACAGCTGTTTCTCCCAACGTGTCCATCAGCTGAGCAGTGTCAACAGTGAACAGTCAGAATGGGCAGGATTTGGCTGTGCCATGTACCCATGCAAACCAGGGAAAAATGCCATTTAGCTGTCATTTATCCAAACAGAAATTTCCATTCCTTTAAGGGGTTCTTTCATAAGTATTACTTCTTCCTTGGGATTTTGAGTCACTTCCTCTGGTCTTCTAGGCTTGTTTGATATGCTGAATCAAGTGCCTGACAGAGACAGACAAGAAGAACTGGACATGGCTCACTAAACTCAGTTATTTCCTCAGAAAACATATGTGATGAGGGAACTTAGTTAAAGGCAAAACACGTGGTCTAAATCCACACCATATACTCCTACTTTGCCTCAAGGTGCACTGCTGACTGAGGCATGAATACAGAAGCAAAGACACTCACTGTAGCTGACCAAAGAATAAGGCTTCTGTGGTTGCTGTGTAAACCCCACACCTCATCTTTGAGCAGAACCTTTCCCAAGTCCTGGGGAAGACGGAGTACCCACTGAACTTAAGAGCCTATGCAGACAAACTACGAAACTCACCTGTCACCAGCAGTGATCTTACCACCTCTGACACCTCACTAGATTTCTGGGAGCAGGCTGTGATCTCACCTTCTGGCTAAGTGAGGAAAGTTTCGTGCTCACAGAGGAGGCTTGAATGAACTGCTTCAAAGTGATTTTTCCATTGATCCAGTAATCTTGCAGCCTGCCACTCTGCCTAACACAGATGCCATTCAGTTTAATAGAAGCTACAGAAATTATGCCTAGGTTCTGGAAGGTTTTCCACATTGAACATGATCTTTTCTGAGCAATGAGTTGACAGTATTCTAAACTTGAAAACTGATGACCTTTCTTTTTTTCTCAGTAAACATCTGTGATGACACTTACTGTATGACAGATTCTTATTTGCAATAGCTGCTGCAAAATCACCTCGCATGTGATGTCTACTGGTCAGTTGTCTGCACAGGTGGTCTGAAATAATATTGTTAAAAAATTAAAAGAAACTGAAAATTCAGACAACTTGACTCTAATATGATCTCTCCATTAAAATCTGTTACTTTATCTACCAGAATATCTAGATTAGGCAAATATTTTTACTGGCAGAAAACTGTTGCCAGTATCAATTTTTCTGTCTGCTCATAAACTGAATTCTCTTAATCACCAATTCTAATGACCAATAGCAATCCAAATGCAACTGTTCAGATTGGTATCAACTCTCTTGATCAAACTTGAGGTAATGGAAGAAGAGTCAATAATCATTGTATCACTGGGATATATGAATCCCAACAACTGTTGTCTATATCTACTCTTCATGTCAGGTTTCTCCAGTGTAACTGGCTGGATGCCCTAATCACTTTCTACACACCTACTGGTATAATCCAAAGTAATGATGACTGGTCTTTCCAGGTATCATTAATAACCACCAGTTGTTGACAAAATAAATCACAGAATTGCTAGCCTGAATCTTAATAGAAAGACATACCATAGTGATCTGAACTGGCCCTGGTTGGTCTGAAATCAAATGTTGATGAGTACTGTAGGGTTACACTGTAAGTAAATAGAGCCACTAAATATGTAACAAGCCCAAAATACCATTTTGGCATGGAGAGAAAGTAGAGCAGCCAAGCTTTACTGAAGCAGTCTATAGAAGAGGCCTACAAACAGAATTGATTGACTATTCCATTGAGTTTCTCTTTTTAACCAGTAGTTTTCATCTGTTTTCAGACGAGTTTGTTTGAATTGGTACTGATAAAATTTGGGACTCTTAAAGTGTCAATAGCAAACCTCTCCTGAAAGATCTTAATTGACAGACCCCCATGAATTCGATGTACTTACAGCATGTTAAAAGTAAAGTCCAAACATTAGGGTATTTAGGCATTGAGCAAAGTGTTATCCAATCCAAAATTGTGAACACCAAGTTTACATGCATTTTTATGTCATGCATTCATTTTCTGCTCACAGCATAAGCTATTCAGCCTATGTTGCCTTCCACAACTTTGCAAATTCTTTTAAAGATTCTTTTAAGTCTAAAATTCATTGCTTTACTGTATTCATAATTTGTAAAAACATAGGCATTTTCTCAACCAGCTCTTCATCATGTCTAGGCCAAGCTATTTCAGTTCAAACTTTTTACCTAATAAGGAAGGTGGCAGCAGGTGTTCTGATGAAAGTCAGCCCAAACACAAGTTTTATATTTTGTGACTGAGGTGCTTTTACCAAAGTGGTCTGATTGCAGATCTTCTTGATCATTTTCACCTCAGAAGCGGGTAAAAACTCCTGGTCATTTCAGCTACAAGACTAACAGTTTGGTGGTAGAGGTGTTTAACAGACACATTATCATGATATGACCACAAGGGTAACATCCTGAGGGCTGGAATCAAAGAACAGCAGACAAATTATTTTGTCAGATTAAAAAAGTTATGGTCTTCAAAGTGGTTTATTTTGGTTTTATTTGATACTGTAATATTGTTATTTCATTTATATATCAATATTGCCAGTCAGAGATGTGTAAGACATTAGGTTCTTGAAATCATATTTCCAGTAGAGAACTACAGCTGGTAGAACTGGAGATACTGTGAATGTAATTAATTTTATTTGCAAATAAATATTTGTCATGGAACACATATTATTAACCACCATGCTGGGAATTCATCCTTCCAGGAATTTCAGCACAGTATTAGAACAATATTGCTCAACAAGCAATGATAACTAGAGGCCAAGGAAAAGAGAAAATACTTCTATTGTTCACAGCAAAGACTCAGCACTTTGCAAAACACAGCCATCTTGACAGGTTCTTATTAAGTACTTGGAACAGTATTTTAATATTAAGGGACTTTTACATGCAACTGATATTTAGTTCATTTAATGGGCTTAAAATAAAATCGAACTGGGAAAAAAAAATCTTTTTTAATCTTGATTCAGCTCAACAAATAAATATATCTGTTGTATCTATAAAGATGCTCCATAAAATGTAGCTACACAATCCAAAAATGAACTATTAATCAGAACTCAGTAGATGGAAAAGGGCACTTTCTAGACTCCCACCATTCTAGACTCTAGTCTTTCAAGCAAGTGAAATGTTCATCATTCATTTCCATTTCTTTCTAATGAAAGTTCTTTGGGGAAAGCACTGTGAAACACTGTGGAAAATAGCTTTTTTGTATTTGGGAAAAAAATTATTAATTGGGGTTTTATTATTTACATAATATCTTTCTTATTTTGACAGAGAAAATTCCATTAGTCCATTAAATACAATATGTGGTTAACTGGTTTTGGTTTAATCTGAAATGATCCTTTTCCCAAGAAGATGTTTATATGCCTGATCTTGTATCTGTTTGTTTTCACTCTGTTCTGGTGTTTGTTTAATTTTAATACTTTGTAGGTACATATGGTCTGCCTTTTCTCCTTCCAACAATGCAATAATTTACAACTTTTTTTTTTTTTTTTTGAGAATTTCTAAGCTATCCCTTGACCGAAAGAGTGTGGCCAATAAAATGAGCTCTTGGTTTCTCATTTGGGTACAACATATATTTTTTGATTCTTTATCATGCTTCCTGTTTCTTTAAAGAAAAGTTAACCTTGAGATATACTTGGATTCCAAATCATGTTTTCCTTCTCCAAACTTCTCTGCATTCACATGCAGAGCTAGTTAATAAAGTCCTCCTAACATGTGAAGTAAAATAAGTAAGTCCCAATTTAACATCTTTACTAACTTACTAGCAACATAGTTCTAAATGGAGAATGCCAGAAAGCCTCCTTTCTCCACCAGATTGTTTAAGCCCATCCCTCCACATACCTCCTCCTTAGATCCTAGGGTTTCTCCCTAGACGATAACGTCTTTCAACTCTCAAGCTATTCTTGTGTTGAGTGTTGCAAATATGGTTTGTGCGGCCACGGCTACAAGTAATGCCTTGGGATGAATAATTCTCTCTAAGCCATGATATTGCCATGGTGACTCAGAAGGAAGGACTTGAAGGGTCTCCCTGCAAGTGGAGGGAAAGTGGCTTGCTGAAAGTCATGTAAGCTTTCTGCAGCTTTCTCCGCTTTTGCTCCAGCCTGTCTTTCTATACCAGATCTGCCTGATGTCTTTGCTTCATGATCCAGCCCTCCTCCCAGTCATCGGCTTCTTCCCTGCATTTATGTCCGTATTTTGCCATGTGCTCCTAGTCTCTGCTTTGCTTCTTTTCTGAACTTTGCCTCAAGTCTCTGCATCACTTCTGCCTTGACTTTCTGCTCTTAATATCACACAGGACCATTGCTTTGCCTGAGTGCTAGAACTATCAATTTAAAAGCTTTCTTTTGGAAAAATCATGTCATTTGGCAGAATCATCATATAAATCTGTGAGTATGTTTTGGCTGTCCATCTCCATTTATTTCCAGAAATAGAATTTAAAAATACTTGGCCTACCTTTGTTAGGTTTAGTTTGCATGTTGTAATTTCAAGAAAATTAAAATATTTAGATTAAATTTATATATAGTCATATATGTATAATTTAGACATACACAGGATGGCTCCACTGAGCCACTACAAGTCTCATTGGCAGTCCTATCATCATCGTTTTTAGATATGGATCTGTTATATCTTTTCATCACAATTTTGCCTGGAGAATTTTTTTCAGAGCAATAGTTCTTGCCAAATCTAATATGAAGCCAGCAAATAGAAATGCTGTATATGTCTGTGAAATCTAATCTCTGCAGCAATTTTTTTCCGACAAAGTAACATTCCAATGCAATGGCAATTTATTACTTTAAATCAATTCCTACGACCCTGAAAAGTACATTCTTGAATAACACAAAATACCTTTTTTCTTAACATTTTTAATTAGAATCTGTATAGTGCTGAACCACTGCAACATGTCTGATGAGAATCTAAACGAGTCCACCTATGGAGGAAGATGATACTTTTTGCATTATCTACATGCACCTTCAGTTTAACATTTTTGTTATCAAATCTAATCCTGTGAAGAAAATCAGTCACTGTATCAGTCTTCAGAAGTTCTCCTCGCACCTAGCATCTGACTTGCTTACATTCCTCCATCAAAAATCAGTAGGTTTTGTTTTCAAAGGGAAAGGAAGTATGTACAAATGTGACTCACTAACAGTTCTTGAGAGAGCAAATAATTGCCCCAGGCTTGTTCGTGTTTCCCCAGCAAAGTAAATTAAGAAATAACTCAGGTGCACAAGTGGTACTGTGATATAAATGGAAAATTCACCTTATACAGATGTGTAAAAAAGATATATAATAATTCTTTGGGCAAAGAAGAGTAAATTTAGTGTTTGTAAAATATTCAGTCATGGAGAATAAAGACTGCACAATCAGAGATTAGTCAAAGTGTTCCTGTGGCAGCTAAATGTTCCCTGATATTAGTCAGCTTTCCCTGCAGCTGGGAAATCACATCAAGGGATGAAGGGGCACCCTGGCATTTAATTTTCTTTGTGAACCAACCCTGAAGATGCCTGATGTTGCAGTGTTTCAGTAATGTGGGTATCATCTGCCTATTCACTAGGGTTTGGACAGAGCCCACCAACCATTTCTGTACAAGCTGCTGAATACCTAACAAATATCTAGCAAAACTATTCAGTCCAGGCCTACTGTGTCAAACTGATCTTTGGATATGCATGCATGCAATGAGAGAACAAGCAATACAAATCTAGGGGAACTATCACATGATTGTTACACACTTGCAGTGTTGTCAGGCAGAGTTCACTGGATACCTGCCTCTTTTCCCCACAGTCAGACAGATCTAAAAATGTAAAGTATTGAACAAAATTTTCACTTTTCTTGCCAGTTCACCCTAGAAAGCATCCATCCAAGAGGCACTCTTCTGCTAATGCCTGTGCTGTATCCAATATTCCTTTTTTTGGGAAAAGGTGGTTAAGACTGTCGTACCAGCTGAAAAACAAATATTTCTATGCATATGGTTATTTCTAGTCCTGAAAACTGGCAGAAATTACATTAGTGCTAATAATTTACCTCTTATCATGAAAACTAATATTTTTTGTCTGACTATTCCCTTCATTTCCCTCTGTTTGCCTCTCCACCCTTCCCAATGCTGCACTGTTACCATCACAGAAGCATTGGCATCAGCTGGCCACTGCTACCCTTGGCTACCTCCCCCTCCCTTTTCACAACCGGACTGTGCACATCGTTCCCAGTAAGTGTTCCTCTAGGATCTGAATTGCCAGACCTCATGTACCACGTACATAAAAGGCTGCTAGAGCAGTCAGTAAGGCATTACTAGCTGCATTGCAGCTCACAGTGTTTTGCAGAGTGGAGCAGATAATCAAAGTTGGGAAGGGATTGAATTTTGGACAAAAGCTCTCTGTTTTCAGTCTGCCTCAGAGAAGGCTGAAAAAGGAAGGTAGAGTTTTCATTTGGAAAGACGTTGGCAAGTCATTTCTGTTCACATTTCTGTCGCAATGTGACATTTCTGTCACATTTTGAGTCCTATTTTTTACTTATTTTAAGATTCTTTAAATACATCTAAAGCTAGATGCCTTCATAAACAAAAATTTAAATAGATAAACACATTTCATAGATTTAGCAGAGATGAAGACTACTCCTGCTCTTACTGATGTCTCCAAGGTCAGTGTGAGGCAGATATTTCACAGTCTAAAAAGGCACAGTAAGACTCAACAATGATCTTGTGACAATACAGAACACTAATCTGAGACACAAGAGACTGTGAAGTGTGTCTGCAGTAAATGGAAAATGAAGAAGGCAAGGAC
This sequence comes from Morus bassanus, assembly GCA_031468815.1. Taxonomy (NCBI): domain Eukaryota; kingdom Metazoa; phylum Chordata; class Aves; order Suliformes; family Sulidae; genus Morus; species Morus bassanus. The sequence continues at coordinate 77,599,681 of CM062568.1, forward strand.
AAATATATCCATAAAGATTTAACAGAATTATTATTAGCATTAGGAGCTGTTAGCTTAATGAAATTGCTATTAGTTTTACCAACCAAATACAGTATTCCTGTAGGAGTTACTGTAAGCAATGTCACTGGAATCTCTGAGCAATAATGGATTAATTACCAAAGCCATTCCTTTTACTTTTTTTTTTCCCTCTAATAACCAGACTTTTCCTTGTCAGTCTCATTAAAGAGGGTATTAGTCTTGTAGCTTTATCATCTCCTGTAGACAGAAAAGGGCAGGCAGAGTAAGATGGTGCTCTGACATCAGCTATTTCCTCACAGTCCACAGGGGCATGTAGTATATCCTTGCTCATAATCTGAAAGGAGAACAAAGTGTTTGAGTTTTTAACCCAGCCACCGTTCACTCTGACTTTTCTTTTTTCCAGAGCACAGAGGGTGCTGGGAGTTCCTGCCTCTGACACAGACAGCAACAATTTTATCGGCCTCAGTAAGTTGCCTCAGTGGTTCAGAAGAAATAATTTCCATGCCACCTTGCTGGGCATCTATTGTACCTAAAGAGTACAACAGAGCTGCCCTTGCCAAGTGCTGCTCAGCTGGAGTGGCCCTTGTCTCTTGTTACTGTTCTTGCTTTTCAGTCAGCCACAAGGAAAGCTGTGGGTGATGAGGTGCCCCTGTCTGGGTCTCCAGCCCCTGGAGATGTCCTGTCCATCCCAACTGCCAGCAGTGTCAGTCCTGAGCCATGGCCTGAAATCCAACCTAGATGTTCATGGCCCTTTCCCATTTTAGATGTTAATAAGTACTGTACTTGAGTTGCTAAGGGCAAGCCTGTCCTCCATCTGCTTTGCCTTTCTGCCATTTACCAAAGAGCTGCATGCCATTTCTTTTCACTTGTTCATTTGGCAAATCATTTCTCAGTCAACATGACAGAGTTCAAAGTGCTTTGGTCTGCCTAAATACATGTTTGTTGGAGACGTGTCAAACATGAGTAGTTCTCGCTGACCATCACCATATCTGTTCTGCCCAAAATATACAGGGCAAAACGGCCTTAAATTAAACAGCCTGGAATATTCCTTTCTAAAATGTAGATTATAAAGAAAATCTAGCTACTTAAGTGTAAGATTAAAGACACTCTCATACAGATTAGATTTAACTCAATTTGACATTTACACTCAAGGATATTTCTCTTCGGTATTCAGATCTAGCCTTCACTTCTGAATAATAGTAATTTTTCTGAACATCTGACACAAGTGTCATCTCATTCTGATCAAAGAAAATACAGAAAAGTTAAATCAGACTTAAACTGTTTATAATTCACAGTGAATAATTTTACTTTGATTACTCCTTCTTTATTAATTAAGTTTTTTTACTAGTTAACGCCTTAGATACCTGTTTTAATTATGTTTGCCATCCATACCTGTCATACCCACAATGTAGTACTGCATAGCATACCTAACACATATGCATGCTTGAAGGAACAGTGAGTAATCTGTTTCAATTAAATCTTGATGTTTGTGTTCGGTATTCGGTAAATGTTGTATTACTATGTACAGGGTCTGGCTGGAATGGAGTTAACTTTCTTCACAGCAGCCTAGTATGGTGCTGTATTTTGGATTTGTGACCAAAAACATTGATAACACAGGGATGTTTAGCTATTGCTGAGCAGTGTTTGCACAAAGTCAAGGCCTTTTCTGCTCCTCACATCACCCCACCAGTGAATGGGCTGGGGGTGCACAAGGAGTTAGGAGGGGACACAGCCAGGACAGCTGACCACAACTGACCAAAGGGATATCCCACACCATATGATGTTGTGCTCATCAATAAATTTTGGGGAAAGCAGGAGGAAGAGGGGATGCTGGGATTTGTCTTCCCAAGTAGCTGTTATGTGTGAAGAAGCCCAGATTTCCTGGGGATGGCTGAACACCTGTCTGCTGGTGGGAAGTAATGAATGAATTCCTTATTTTGTTTCACTTGTACGTGCAATGTTCACTTTACCTATTAAACTGTCATTATCTCAACCCACGACTTTTTGCACTTTTACCCCCTCTGATTCTCTCTCCCCCATCCTACTGTAGGGGAGTGACTTAGCAGCTGGCTGGGGCTGAGCTGCTGACAAGGATTAAGCCATGACACACTATGGTATTAGAAATGTTTATTAAAGTGTATTTATTTTTGTGTTGATTTGGAGTGGGACTAACTTTAAAAGTTCTTTTCTCATGTATTCATGTGCTCTTACATTATGGGGCTTGCGAGACACAAAACACTGTTGTTTTTTTCTGGTGATGCAGTCCTGTGGGATACAAGGCTTGTAAAACAGAGGGATGAAATTTGCCTGAGCTCATGACTTCCTTGGAAGCTTATTGCTTTAGAGGTCTATATTTAGAAAGGAGACAGAGGACCCTCACCCCAGACTCTCAATATCCAACTTTTCTTAATGACTCCTGGTCGGAGTCGCCCAACAGCAGCACACGATAAGCAATCAACAGGTGTTACAAACACTTCTTAAGCACAAATATCTTTGTCATTAAGAAAACATGAAACCTTTAAAGAATAGTGGCAACTGTGGCAAATAATGTACCAGAGAATATTCCTGAGTGGTGCCCTATCTCCTTGTAATATTTCTGTATGTAAATTGTCTGCAAGGACAGGTCTGTGTTCAACTGAACAGCGGTCACGGTGGTCCCATTCAGTATTTACCTATCATGCTATCCTGCTAATTGGACCTTGTCTGAGGTATGCTTATTCCTAACAATTTAATACTTCAAACATCAATAAAATCACTTAATTATAACTTATTTTCTTCAAGCAAATCTTAGACTCAAGACTTCAATTTTTTTTTAACAGAAGTAGTTGAAATCACTTAGCTGTTAAAATTTCATCGTTAAAATCTCTTCACTCTAATGTCATTATGGAGAAGAAAAGGCTGAAACAGATGGTCATTCCCTTAGAGGACTAATTTTCATTTATAAGTGAGTCGGCAATCTATGTGGCTAGTAAAATAATTCTGTACCTGTAAAACACCTGTTTTGGGGTAAGAACCAACAGTGTTTTTACACATGATGAAAAATAGAAAATAAAAAAGATGTTGAATCAATGCTCTGAGTGCAACACATTGTACCTAAATAGCAGAAATAGTACTACCATATGTGCTTCTGATACCAGCAACCAACAAAATACACACACTACACCCAGAAGTATTTTGTTCTTTTCTGGTATTTCAGATTGAGTATTTGATAAGTCTCCTTCTGAGTTAAAATAAGTTTTGCATAATTATTATTTGCACATTTTTATTCTGGTGTGTGAGTACCAGTACTCAAAAACTAAGTCTTTATTTGTTATTAAATATTTTTGTGGGTGTTAATTTTTCTGGATATGCATATAATCTTTTGCAATTTTTCTATTCAAATGACATACAAACAGTTCTAGTTGTAGGCAAGTTTGGTATGTTTAGTTTAATTAGCCTTCAGCTTTAGAATGGATTATTATGAGTTATAAAATATTAATGCTTAGATTTATTACATTGAATTTTGAAACACAGTATGTTCCTAGATCCAGAGGCTTAACCAGAGAGACTAAGCTTCAACACTGACTTCCCAGAACATTATGATTGATCTTTTGATGTGAAACCAGAGGGAACTTCCTATCTAGGCCACTTGAAAGATATCAATGGCCAATGTGCAGAAGAGTTCTTTCAATGTATATGATGGGGAAGGAGCACTTTTCTGATACATCCTTTCTCACCAGCATGACAGCATCAGGCACATATCTATGAGGCATTAATTAGAAACTAAAAAGGCTGTAGCCCCACCTGACAAGCCACTCCACTGACAAGTGTCTTAGATGACACTGTTTGCAAGAGATCCTGGTCAGCTCTCACCTCCTCCAGCAATGACATCATGCTCTTTTCTGTTGCTGACATGGGGGTGTAGTTCTACAATCTACAAAAATGTCGTGTTGATGCAACTTGCTTGCCTTGCTATGCAGCAGTAAACTACATTTTGGGACACTGCAAGGTAAATGTTGTGTTTCAAATGCTAGCATGTGTAGAGCAAACAAAGTGTTGCAGTAAAGCATTAGTTTGCCTATGAGAAGCTTGGACATTTCTCAATTGATCCTAGCGTATAATGCAATTTAAATATTTCACAAGTCTCCTCAGATCATTTGGAAAATGCATACAATTAGTTTTTAAGCATCTGAAAGAAGTAAGTGATTCATAGTTGGTAATTATTTTCTTCAGCTATAAGATATACTTTCAAGAACCCTTAATCCTAATTAATTGTTAGTTGGAATACAGATGCTTAATAGATGCCAAGTACTGGATCTATTTCACTTTTTTCAGAGCGTAGAATAATATGCTGCAAGTGGCAAAGACAGAATGCAAACCTGTGTCAGATGAGTTTCTTTAAAACCCTGGGCCAAGAAATTACCAGGAATATGTGAAAACCCAAGGTTTTGGAAGGCATCTTGAATCACTCTGGAGAAGATGGAAAGGCAAGCACTGTTGTCATGGGAAAATGTAAGTTAGGACATGGTGGCTAGTCATTGGTGAGGGGATTTGATGTGACTTCCTAATTATGTACAGCTGAATAATGGTTATACTGATAACTGGTTACAAGCAGGAAGCTGAGCCTCTTAAGAGCCACAGTGGTAAAATGGAGAGAAGAGAAGATAACTGAAGAACTGAGGAAGAAGCTATGTAAGATAGGAAGGGGCCATACTTATTTTACCACTCTTGACCAGTTAGAAGTGGCATGGGAGTAAAAAATCAGGAGATACAGGTGCTTAGCATTCATCTGGGGCAGAGATAGCCTTTACATGAATGAAACAAGCACACACGTGCTCTTTCTGCTAGAAAGTAACCAGGAGTGCATCACACTGTGACTGTCAGAGGGGAAGTGCACACCCCTCGTCCTCTCTACCCCTTCCCTGCCCCTGATATATCAATCCTTATCCATCCCAAGGAATAGAAGTTTAGCAGTAAAGGATGTTATTTATAGAATCATAGAATCATAGAATCATAGAATCATAGAATCATTAAGGTTGGAAAAGACCTCTAGGATCATCAAGTCCAACCGTCAACCCAACACTACCATGTCCCCTAAACCATGTCCCGAAGTGCCACATCTATGCGTTTTTTGAACACCTCCAAGGATGGTGACTCCACCACCTCTCTGGGCAGCCTGTTCCAGTGACTGACCACTCTTTCAGGAAAGAAATTTCTCCTAATATCCAGTCTAAACCTCCCCTGGCACAGCTTGAGGCCATTTCCTTACATCTTATCACTAGTAACTTGGGAGAAGAGACCAACACCCACCTCACTACAACCTCCTTTCAGGTAATTGTAGAAAGCGATAAGGTCTCCCCTCAGCCTCCTTTTCTCCAGACTAAACAACCCCAGTTCCCTCAACCTCTCCTCATAAGACCTGCTCTCCAGTCCCTTCACCAGCTTCCCTGCCCTTCTCTGGACACGCTCCAGCACCTCAGTGTCCTTCTTGTAGTGAGGGGCCCAAAACTGAACACAGTATTCAAGGTGTAGCCTCACCAGTGCCGAGTACAGGGGCACGATCACTTCCCTACTCCTGCTGGCCACACTATTCCTGATACAAGCCAAGATGCTGTTGGCCTTCTTGGCCACCTGGGCACACTTATTCAGCTGACATTGGCAGTCATTGGCAGTCATTGGCAGTTATTGGCATTTAGTTGTTGAGGCACTTAAGACTTTTTCCAAAGTACATTGCAACTGAATGGCAATTTTGCTGGTTTCTGAACACTGGATACCTAGCGATGTTTACATACCCAGATTTTCCTGTCAACCTAATGACTTATTTCTAGGCAAACCCAGGTCTTGTTGGTTGTGTCTATACTGTGGAAGCCAGGAGCACTCCCAAACCCTGGGCCCAGATGCGAGCACTGACCAGATGCCAAGACTATGTCAGGATAAGATCAAACTAGCCCCATCCCTTCTCAGCCCACACCTCACTTATCTTGAGGAGGAAACCTGGGCCATGAATGGTTCCTGTCAGATCCTTGGTCCGGACAGTCGAGGCACCAGAACAACGGAGTGGTGCAATTTGTGTAACACTAGCCACTGAAAACTGCACAGCCTACTAACACCTCCTCTGGGAAGTTAATATGGTGTTTCCCAGGTGCGTGTCCATGCCATAGAAACTGCCCCTTCTATGATGGGCTCTCTGTTGGGTAGCTATTTAGCTAGAAATGGTGTCACAACAAGCAAGGGATCAGGATGTGTCTTCTCTCTTTCCAACCAGGCAAATGGAATTGTGCCAGATCTGCTTTGTGGATTAAATGAGTACTCACATTTCTGGAGGCTTCACAGGACATTGAATACAATTTACAAAATGAAGGCAACTAGCATGAAGAAGGAGCTGAAGCTGAAGTTTTTAGTTGTTCTCTGCCTTTCATGTTTCTTTTCTTTAAGACAGAGAAGTCAACTCTGGCTGTTGTGCAAAATGAATGCAATCCATACACAATGTTTGTGCTCAGGGATAGCTTGAAACAATTGTTTTGAGCAGTGAATACTCATTCAGTGGGTGTTGGGTCAGAAGCCAGGGACCATCACTGCTGGCAATATTATCAGTATCTGGCATATTTTCTAAGACCCACAGACCCAAGTCCCAAAGTTGCAAGACCCAAAGTCCTGGATTCAAGAAAGCACATAAGAAAGACATTTCTAGGTGTTGTAGTAGTTGTGAAAGGCTTGAAGATGTGAAATAAGAGTTTCTTAAAGACTCTAAAGCTAGAAAGTGAAGTTAAAGAAAGTTGTTGATTTTTTGGCAGAGGATGAGGAAGGGAATTGCAAAAAACTGGGATTTGAAAGCTGGTTACATCATAAACTGTTTCACTATCACTTGCAGTGGTTCTGAGAAGTGAGAACAGCCTTTAAATCCCTATGACAACACTTTGGCATATGGGTAGTTTAATTTTCCTTTCGGAGGATTCAACATTCAAAGTTTGAAATGTGAAGCCTTAATTCTCATCCTGAAAGTAATGAGGCAACAAGGAAAAATAATACTCAAACTCACCCAAATTTTCCTCTTTGCCTGTTTTGTAGCCCTCCCTTCATTCTCACTGCTCTTCCCAGAACTTTTTTCCTCTGGAAGCTGTCCAAGTAACCCCTATCTTCTTTGAATTTCATTGCTCAACGCTCAATGTTGCTGCACTTCAGGAGAGGTCAGTGCTGAAAGGAGCAGGATTACTTCAAATGTCTTGTTAGCTACACCAGTTTATTAATCATTGTGGGTGATTAATTGTATGGGGTTTGCCTTTACACAATCCTTTTGATTCCTATTGAAGCTGTGATTCACAAGAATTCTAAACATACTCCTGCAGAGCTCTATCTTAGCCCTTTGTTCCCTTTCCTATATTTGTGCAGTTAATTGTTCTTAGCCAAGTTCATGGTCTGGCATTTGCCCTTATTAAGCAGTACTTTTTCTTTTTTATGGCATTTCCCTGTGTATCAGGATCCCATTGGACTCTAACCCTGTTTCCCAATGAACACTATCAGCTTACTGGTGTCTTCAAATGTAATCAGCACATTTTCTATTCAATCACCTAGATCATTAAAGAAAATATCTGATAGTACCGCTCCCTTAGGACTGAACCCTGCAGAACATTACTCAGTCCTTTTCAGGATGTACCTGAACCACTGTTAATGAATTCCTAAGTAATGTTTTCCCAAGACTTTGGCAACTGCTTTTCTTCATCTCAGTATTCCTTGGTTTGGTTACGGGAACTCTATGCAGTATAGTATCAAAAGTCTTATATAAGCTAAGGTATATGGCATGCATTTCTTCTTGTCTTTGTTACCTTGTGTTAGAAAGAAAGTGGTTTGATTTGATATGATGTGTTTTTATGAAATTCACTCTGGCTATTGCTCCTCTCCATGTTTTCTTTTAGGTCCTTAGAAGTAGTCTGTATGCTAATTTGTCATGGTTTTGGTCCACTGGTAGGAACTATTACGAACTATGAGTTTCTATACAATTATTTCTGGTGCTTGGTACCTGGCAGCAGGCACGTGGGTGGTGGCAGTGAAACCCAGGTTTCACCAGCTTAGGCTGCGCACAATTAAAACTGTTACAGATACTGTTACTGCTTAGCAGTGTGGAAACAACCACCTACCTGATATGACTGCATCAGCAAAGGTTTTACTGTGAGCAGAACTATAAAAACATGAGAACAGAACAAGCAACTCACACCTAAAACTTCATTCTGTTTTGTTCAAATGAGAAGAAATCCTCAGTCTTTGAGAATGAACTTGGTCCAGTCCTCCATCCTCATCTGTGCTCTCTTTTTGTCCTAGCCTGTCTTCTTCTGCAGAGATTGATAGTTATTTCTATTCCACTAGCAAATAGATCTTCAAGCTATTAAAAAAATGAATGGCAACACCTTCTAAGGCTGGTATGTCCATAAAAATTGTTTCTACTACTAGACATTCTCCTAGCCTATATGGTGAATATGGATCATACAGCCTGAAGACTAAGCCCTGGTGATCATTTTCCTTCCTAACCTTCTTCATGTGGCAAAGTGTTTTGCAATAATATTTAAAATAAATATTAGGGTGCTTATTCAGCAGTACAAAACTTATAAAATTACATTTCATCTAATTCTGTTTGTGATTTCAAGATGCAGGTTTTAAAAAAAATTAGAAGAAGCTCTTCACCCAGAAGTATTCCCCATTCACTGCAAAGTAAGGACAGTGAATGTGATAAAGATACAGCAGAAGAGAAATATATTTTTGTTTCAGGTGTCCGGGCTAGGATGTAAAAATAATTTGATGCTTTCTTCTTAACATCACTGAGTTTAGCTCTGATGCCAAACACAGTTATTATTTTGTACACAGAAAATATCAGTCTTAAAGCTGGCATAGTCTATCTTCTGAATGCTTGATGAGCAAGACTACTGTTCTTTTAAAAGGGGCATTACTTTTGTTATTTTTAATATTATTTGTTCTGTAGTTTATTATTTGAAAGCAATAAGATTTCTCAACACAGTGACAGATTTCTTCCTTCCTTTGTGGAACTGTTGAGTTTTTAACTATATCTCGCTCTGTAAATTTTTTTATATTTTTCCCTGTAGGTTTTGTTTATAAATATATAGAAGTATATGTTAGAGAAATAATTTCCAGACTCAAATTAAAAATTATAAGCTTTCCTATTCTCACATGGCTATCTCTGTCTCAACTGTAAGAAAAGAATAGGATCATTTTCAATCTCTAATAATATTTGAAAAGTGCACTCTATTGTGTAAAGATATGCCATGGGAGCTGACAGTCTACATTCCAACTCAACTTTAATATCTTATGATATCCATGAGCAACTGTGTCAAGGACCACTGCATGTATTTGGTTATTTTTCAAGTACTTTCAGATGGAGAAAAGAGTATTTCTGTATTTTTGATGCTACTGATTATAGGCTTTATAATATCATTTATTTTGAATGTCATAAAATACGAAGCTAGAATTTTGGTAATCAGAAATTAAAGTTTGTTCTTTAAATATAAATGTTATTTCTAAAACATAAGTAACTTTGAGAAAATTAGTTCCAAGGAATTTTATATTGTATACAGTAGAATGATATATATTGCCTGTGTAGATGTTCAATGTATAGATTCAATTTAATGTTCATGCCAAATGTGAGAAAAGTGTTGCTTTATTTATATGGTGACACTGGATGAACACTTTTAGCTATCAGTATTTAGTTATTGCATTTGGTTTATTGTAGGTCAATATGACTCAAAATAGAAAATGACGTTGCCTTGTACTGGCTTGTTAAGTCTTGTCACAGTATTAGAATATATTAGTTGCTCTTTAGTAATTTCAGAAAGATGTTAAGAAGTTGCCTGGGAGACAGGAGATAAAATGTACACATCTTACTAAAACTGCCTTCTCAGCATTCATCATTATGGCTATAGGTTGGCCAGCCAAAGAGCTGTTTAGATCTACTCTTTTTGCTGTTCCTGCAGCATTTCTTGTTGTTATGAGACACCCTGACACCTTCAAGTATAAATTATCTACAGAAGTAGAGAATATTCCAGTGCAAAAAGGAGAGAAAGCTGTTTCTGCTTAACTTGCCTTCCTCAGTCAGGCCAATTCTGCAACATATAAGGACCCACTTGTCATGAACATAAGGACCTCTTCACAGCAAACCGATCATATGAATTGCAGCTATTCCCACTGGTCCTTACATGGTTATGATGGTTCAAAGGCTGCAAGAGAATTTCAAGCCACTTATGCACCCTCGGATGTTGTGAGGGACCAACACAGGACAACAGAAACAGCTGCTATCTCATCATCTGCCTGAGCTGATAGCAAGGTAAAGATTAGCTCATACCTTAGTATAGTACCAAAACCACTGGAAAAAGGGAAAAAGCAGGTGGCAAGCCCCTGCAGACACCCTCCTGCCCCATGCGGAGTGCACACATGGCCGCAGTTATAATGCTGCTCTCAGCGTAAAAGCCATTGCCATTCAAGGCCGACAAAATTCAGCCATAGGTGTTGGTGTATCTACATGGGTGGCTGAAATGACTTTCGTTGCACGTTGGCCTGAGTTGACAAAACACAAGGTGCTTCCAGCCCAGCTGTAGGAGCGTGGTGCTGTGCTTAGCCTCTCGCTGGTGCTCTGCCACGCAAAGCCGTTCCTGTTCTCTGCACATACCTCTCCCTGTTCAGCAGAGGCCATCTCCAAACGCCCCTCAGCACAGTGTACAGCTCAGCTGAACTCCGAGTGTTCAGTGTTCTAGTAAAGATTTCAAACCAGATTCAGTATCAAGCTTGGAAGGTAAGTGGCAATTTGTAATGCTAATGTATTGAATGAATGTAATTAATATTGTAATGAATGTAAGGCAATTAGTTGGGAGAGTCTTTCTAACAGCTAACGTACCAAAGTATTTATATTTTTACAACTATGTTTTGGTAGTTACCCTGAATTTGTGACTTCGTGTCCATTTTCCTTTGTTTATGGTTTATTTCAGGTGTTTTCTCTTGTTGGAGGCAGCTAAACAAACATACCTGTGTCCACTACAGTCCAGAAAGAAATAATTTCTCAGGGACAGGTGTACTCTTGTTTAAAAATTAGTCTGGTCCCTAGCACAGCCCATGAATGGAATACCCTCCTTTTGCAACTCAGTGCAGCCTCAGGGGCATGAAACAAAACTTGTTCTCCTGCTGTGTGTCCAGAGCAGGTGTGTTGGCCTCCATGTCCTTCAATGCTTTTCAAAACTGTGTCACAGCTGTATCTGACTGAAGAAAGGAGTGTCCAAAGACCAGTAAAACAGGACAGGGAACACACACAAGGTAGAAGATGTCAAGATTAAAGCTGTCTCTGCAACCTCACTGTAAGGCTTCTCAGTGATGTCCATTATACAGACTTCTTGCCCTCTGCAGCCTCTGGCCTGGATAAGCGCAGCAGGCTGTAGCACAATGCACTCACAGGGACACTAAACTGACACTGAGTTCCGGCATTTCCTTAATTTGAATGTCAGGTCTTACTTGCACAAAATGTCAATATTTAAAGAGCTGTCAATATTGTTGCAGTTCCCTAGGTTAAAACAACTGGGGAAAAAAAGGTCCATCGTGTGATGGCACACTGATTCCCAATGGTCACTTCCACAAGTTTGAGCTGGTTCAGGGTCAGCAAGATGCAGCTGAAAAAATTACTAAAATGTGTGCTTACAAACAAAGCAAGATTTCTGCCTGGTAGCATGTCAGTTTGGCTCAGTTATGTACATTACTCTTTTAAGACAGTCCCCAAAAGGAATGCAGTGCAACCTTAAGACTTCCTCCTGCCCTGACGCAAAGTGGCTGCCAGTGGCTTCAGCAGGGATTTTGTGTGCATGTAAAAATCTCAGGCTGGACCTGGGAAACAATAACAGCACATTTTCCCTTGCCTTCTTACCTTTCTTCTCTTGGCAGTGGTGCCAGCAGCACTCCTACAACAAAGACCAGGCCACAGCTGACTCTTTGTCTGAACGTCTGTCACCCCACAGACCCTCTTCTAGCGCTGCTGTCAGGGTCTGCTGGCAGTCATGCAGGCAGTCATGCACTGGTGCCAGAGTGGCTGCTGGGATGCTCATGGGATCCAGATGCCTCATTGCCTTAGAGACCAGTTATGCTTGTGCTTTAGAGTTTGTGCAAGGTTTTATTCCATGTGGAAAAAGATTGTTGTTATTTTCTATTTCCATGCATGGAAGATTTTTTCAAAAAATGCTCACTCCATGGACTTACAGAGTTATTAAGTAGAAATGTGTTCACTGTACTAGGGGATTAAGTAATGCACTTCTGCACTTATTCTCTAAGCAGACACTTCCATCTCCTTCTTACTGCATGTAAAAGAATATGTGGAAAGTCCTTTACATTGCTTTTGCATTGCGTAACAGGTTCCAACATTGACCAATTTCCAGAAATACTGAAGTGTTATGTCACTCCTATTTATTGCTAATAGGTTATTTGCACCATTTCAGTGAGTGTTATTGTCAAGGCCTAGAGTTTGTGTTATTTGTCTGTCTAATACTACTGGATTTTTTTTGTGTGCAGGAAGTTCAACATTCTCTCCTATATTTCATCTTTAGAGCTAAACAGGCTTGTGTGTTCCTGCAAGTAAATGAACATCAAGTGGCTAAATATTCAGTTACTGTTAGACATTTCAACATCTGAAAGGCAAAATCAGAAGATAATTATGGGTTACAAGAACACAGCAAAAAAATGTGATTCCCTATAATGTAGTTATTAAACAGAAAAATGTATTAATTTGCAGCATATCATTAGGAGGGTTAGTGTTCGCTAGACTTCTTTATGACATGCTGGGCTATCCCATTTAGAAAAAAAAAAAAGGTACTGTAAAAGTGAATGTTGTACTTGTCATTCATCAGGGAAAATAGAAGAAATGTGAATATACTGGGTTTTGAGCAAGTGTAAGGGAACAGTGACTAAACCATTTACATTAACTGATACAGAAGTTCAGTTTTGTTTGCTGTCATAACTCCAAAGGTTTCAATGAGTTTATGATAATTTTGACCTGAAAAGTTTCTGCTTCATTATTCTAACAGCAGAGTGCTCATCTGAGTTTTCTCTTAATACCACATACCTTCTATAGTTAAAATCCACAGGAACAGCCTCATTTGTCTCTTTGGCCTACTTCTCACTTTTTCTTTCTTTTTCCTCTTTTTTTAAGTCCCTTTTAGAGAAGAAAAAGGAAGGAAAAAGTGTGGGGATGATGGTGTCAGGTAGCCAGAGATAAGGGAGGCTGCAGATAGTGCCATGGCCTTCCAAAGCATCCTGGATTCATATGACTCTATGGGTTAAAGAGCATCCTTGGAAAAATAACTGAAAGAAAGCATGTATCTCCGGGCAATCTAACCATTTTCTTTTCATTTTCTCAAATGCTCTTGTGGGAGGGAACAATCCTGTCTACTGAAACAAGTATTAATTTGCTATCGCCTACTCAATAAATGTTTAAATAAAATTTCTTCACCAAAATGCAACCCATGAAAGGTAAGGAATGATCACTTATCCAGGTCAGGTTCTTTACAGCTGAGACCAGCGAATGTATACACCTAATATAAAATGCAGTTCCTCACATAAGATGTTGCTGCATGCTACTAATACAGCCCACAGAATGGGGGCTAGATAAACAAAGAAGCAGACGACCTGAAAAAGAGGCAACAGCAACAGTGGTTACAATTTAATGTTCTTATTGTTTTCTATACATATAACTGGGTTTTATCTAATCAGGCTTCACACTCTGCCGCTGCCTTGGGTTGTCCTTTCTGCTTGACCTTTGTGTTTCCCATTGGCCTCGTCCTTCCATCAATTCCTTTCTCCCTTTCAGAGGGCCAAGCTAGAGCAGTGCTCTACTGGTTCCTCCTGAATTTCACCCTACTAATCAAGGGTGTTCCCTCAATGGGCCAGGCAGGATCAGCGTAGGTGCAGTCCAGGCTGCTCCATGGGCTCATCAAGGCAGAGGGTCTCGGCCCAACGACAGCGCCAGGCTGGGGATGGCCCGCACATGCACACTGCATGCACGCTCGGGGTGTGCGCGCATGGTCTTTACACATATGTGAGATTCACAAGTAATGTGCAACATTCAGACCACTACATTTTTAAGATTTATACTTTCTACTGAAAATGTGTCTTATACTTCTGCATTAAGCTGTTTTGATAAGTCTCCATTGCCAGAAATACTTTGTAGCATTAAGTTTAATGAAACCTCAGTTTAAAAAAGAGGAACAGAAGAGAACTTTCCAGACATTTGTACTGAAAATGGGTAATATTAATATCTCACAGTAAAGCAACCTAATTATTTCTATGGGGACCCTCATTTAGAGGAGTAATTTGCAAGTCACGTGGGAGCGTTTGATCTCTTCATGTGAAGAAGGGTAGGACTCTGTTAATTTCAGGCAGAGACAATCACATAATTAATTTACCCAGCAGGAGAAAAGACTTCATTGAGCAAGTTGCCCAGAGCTGTCAGTGCCAGGGAATGACCTCTCACATCTGATTTTACACTGTAATAACTAATGGCACAGCTCTCTGCAATTCCATCTTTGTTCAGCAAATTTAAAGAACTTTTAATACTTTTAAGCATAGCTTCTGTTTTGCTTCCTCCAAAAATACTTGCACCTGCCACAGTGTGGGCTTGGAAATGTCCAGAGAGGAATGTTTCCTCTCCTGAAAAAATTGCTTTTTGTTTTGGTTTGGGTTTTTTGGTAGATGCTGCTTCTCTAGGAAGTATATTGAGGAAAGATGGTTACACTTTTTCCTCTTCATTTCTTCAGGAATCATGTCACATTTTCTTCCATGTGCTGTTCCCTGGGAAGTAAATCCTTGCAAATAATTCTGATCCCATCTTATTTTGTCCCTCAAAGTCCCCATTTATTAGGTGCAGTGATCATCTTGACGGGAGCACTGGGTAAGAATAGAGCTGCTTCCTGCCACCGCAGTTCCCATTAGTCTCTCAAAATCTTGACAAAACAGGAGGACATTGCTTGTTCTGATCTTTGTCATCCACTCTCTATTTCCAGAACTGTTTACAAAAATCAGGCCAGGGATATATGCAGCTAGGCTATAGCTGTGACAACTGATCACCTCAAATTTCCACCTTGGTTTGTGCTTTTACTTCATCTCCTTTAAATCTGTTGGTACATAGTGTGGGTGCTATGACTTTTACCTCATTTAGGGTAGTTTTTAGAAAGGAATATCTTTGCAAGTTCACAGCAATGCCAGTCCCTGCACAGAGGTAGGAAAGAGTGCTCTTCCTCAGAGAAATAAGGTTCTTGCACAAATATTATGCATTAATAATGCAACACAATAAGGAGGTAAAAAACAATGCAACAGAGAAACTATGAATTAGTAGATTAAATAATGCCAGGGGATATTCCCAGACACTGAAACTTGAAAATTATTCTCTCAGACAATCCCCTGGTGTGGTTGAAGAGTTAGCGTAAGCCAGAGAGCATTTCCAGTAAGCAATAGGATGTTGCCACCCTCTTTTTTTAGAGAGTGAGAGGGTTCAATCATATAGATGTGGGACACCCTTTGCCAGTTGTTTTCAGTGCCATGCATTTAATCCACTGCTATAGATATAATCTGGAAGTCTGTACGCCGGCTTGGACTATGTTTGTCTATTGATTTGCTGGGCAGTTGTAAGGATTTGGTAAGGATTTTCTGCAGGTCCTGCTCTGACAGGCAGAGACGCAGCCTTTCAACCTTCTCACTATGAGCACCTCTCCTCTCTCTCCTGCTGGCTGGCTACCACAGGCCTGACCCATGTTGCAGAAACTCTCTGTCTCTCTTCTGGTGGGTGGAACATGGGTTTGAGTCCAAACATTCATACCACCCATTCTGCTCAGATGCAAACCCGAGCTGAGGCCAGGTGAAGTTGGACCAAATCCTGGAAGGAGAAAATTCATGTAGAGCAAGCCCAAGCCATCAGTCACACAGTCTAGGTGGATCAGGCATTAGCAGTACTGAGCACTACAGCTCAGTTAAGAGTCTAAGCACTTCTTAAGACAGCAGCTCCAGATGTAACCAAATCTGCAGCCTTCGGTGGAGGTCCCAATGTTGGAAAGCCTACCTTTGATAAATCTGGCTTAGATTTTAAGCTTTTACTTCTAAGCCACAGTAGTAACCCTAAACCTCCACCCCTTACACACTCATATGCACATTCAGGTACAAGAGGAAAGCTATTAAAGATGCAGGCAAGTTTAATTGGAAGATACACACCTCTATCCATGGGGCAAGAGCTGACCTTTTCTTTTCTTCTGTAGGTCTAACAACACAGGGTTTGATAAAAGCTGACAGGAACATATGGAAGAGCCTCTACCCTCTTCAGCATCTTCATACCTTTAAGGTTTTCTTCTACTGGAGAGTACCACATAGATAGCAACAATGGCAGAAAACGATAAAGATATGTCCTTCTGACTTTGTTGTGGTTAAAAAATGCAGTACAGGCCCATTAATGGCCATTAACCTTCTCCTTGTGATCTCACTTTTAGTATCTTTTGAAGATGCTCCTTCCACAGGCATTACAGACTGTATCAGCGGGCTGGTAAGATGAGGCTTCAGTGAGATATAACATCCACATAAAAATGAGAGATTACAGTGACAAGCTGGTACCAGTAGCTTAGGAGATACTGAAATTAAATCTCTTCAGAAAACAGACTGCACAGAGCAGTCCTGCTGAAAGCTGCCTGTGCCACAGGATGAGATCACACATCTAATTCCCCACCAGTGAAGGCAGATGGGGCTATGTGGTGTGCTATAGGCACTAGGTTGCTTCCCTATGTGATCAAATATCAAGGCTGAAGCCATGACTGAGGCAGAAAATTGTATGACACTGGCAATCCTATCTGCAAACCGCCTAGAGGATCTTATGAAAAACAATTGATCAGAAAGAAACAGAGAAGTATAAATGAAGATAATGATGCAGAGTTCTTTGGCAAAGTGCTTTCAGATCAGCAGATAAAAGCAACATGTGAAAGCTAAGCATAGTATTATTAGTATTAGTATTAGTATTTGGCGAACTAATGGATTACAACATTTTGAACAAGAAAATTTAGAGTGATTGCAACTTTTAAAAGGAAAAAGCCTCCCAAAAGACAGGTACAGGCCACCCCTTGCTTGCAGAATAAGTAACACTAGACAATGCTTCAGAAGTTTGCTTAAAACATGCTCTTCAGCGTCACATTAACTCGATTGCTTTTCACATTTTCTCTTCTGATTTTAAAGTCATCTTTGAAAGTAAGTGACATCATAGCTATACCAGCTGGAAAATGGCACAAACAAAGTTTACAGGAACAGGAGTGACAGACTGCAGGGCAGCTTTAATTAATAAATGGCTTGCCTTCCCAGGCACGAAGCAGTTGGGTATTGACCCACCAAAGAAATGGAGCTTTTCGATGAGTAATATAGTATTAATTAAAGCAGTGTATACGTGTTTTGGGAAAGTACGTAGCAGGGGGCTGTCTGGAAGAAGGAAGGTTGCTGGGGTTTTGTTTCTTTGTTTACTGCTTTTTCCTTTCTTCCTTTGCTGTGCGCTTTTCAGTCTGAAACTGGAAGGGTGACTAATAGGCAGTTATTCTTCTGCAGCAGCCAAGGGCTCCACCACAGTCCTCATTCCTATGATGCCCTCACTCTCTGTGTGCACTCACTTAGAGAAAAGACCAGCATAGAGCACAGCTGAAGTAAAAAAGTCTTGCATGAAGTGACAGGCACTTCCTGGAGGATTATGTGTATACTTCAGAGTATGATTTGTCGTTAGAAAGGTTTATTTATGGTGACCCTATGCAGGCTTCTGTTAAAGTGAACCACCAAATGTCAATATAGGTTTTATTCCATTCTGTGTATGTTCACTACTTCCTATACGTGTGAAAACCTGCAGGTAGTCATTATGTAAGGTGATATTTGTCAAGTGTGTTTTGTCTCTCTTGTGCACCCACACTTCTTCCTTTGTTGTTAAAATCTCTCTAGGCATCACTATAACTTCTGCTTTGGGGGAAATACACAACTTTTTTAATGCATAAACAGGACTGATTAGAACTGGGGAGTGACTGACTGACAGCTGGTGTTCAGCTTGATGACAACTGGGAGAGAGGGATGCTTTAACCATTGCAAAGTACAAAACGGCAGGTTTGCTTTCAAGCCTGCTGTGTATTAGTAGATGGCTTTTGGGGATCTTTCAGGCTGGAAAGCTTGAGTTCCACAATGTGTGAGCATTGGAATACCAATTGTTGGAGATTCCTTATAATCTGCATTTTTTCTATTCACTACTTTCAAAAAGTTTCACAAAGCTGCCTAAACTCTCCTTGTAGCTCTATGGGCCTTTTAAGCTCTATATGGGTCTTTAAGCTCCCTACAGATGACTCATACACCAAAACTTTTACCGTTGTTTGTTGTGCTCACATAGCCTTCTGGCAAGATTTTGTTTGGCTTGGGCTTCCTCCAAAGTCCTATGCCCACACCTCTCAAATATGCTAGTGGTTTAACAATACTCCTTTCTGCATCTCTGTCCTCAGGCTAGGCTGGTTTAGAGGTTGCTTGTTCTGGAAGACACAACAGTGGAGGTAAATTGGTGTAAGCACTGGAGAGAGGTTTTCAGTACAAAATGTGTTGTGCAAATAAGGAGCAAGCATAATAATAATAATAATAATAATCTGGAAATTGATCCTGGTTTCTTTTTATTCATAACTAAAGTATTCTCTGGGGCTTGATCAGTTGTCTTCCATGATTCCTGATCCTCTTGCTCCAAGGTTTCTCAGATATTTGCCCATGGTTTAGGGTTTTTTTGCCCTTTGTCCCACTTACAGCCAGCTTGCTTTGTCTGACAAAGCAATTCATTCACCAGTTCCAACACACCCAGAAAAAGGCTGCTTTTCTTTCAACCCAAATACACCTTATATCTTGGGTGGGAGGAGTACCTGTTTCCTTGGTTTCTCATTTCACGGCTGTACTAGATGACCTGGTAAAGGTGGATTCTTCCGGGACACACACCTGTCTTAGAACCAGACTAAAGGTCATTTAGTGCAAATAGTGTGCTTTGCCTATTCTGGATCTTCTTCCAGAGAGAACATGTGATACGTGCCTTTCAAAGGCCCAGTCATGATTTATTTCAAATTGAAGGTTTGAGTTACATATGCAACTTATAATCACAAATTGATAAAAGGCCTTTTAAAAAACAAAACAAAAAAAAAAATCAAAACCAAACCAACAAACAAAACAAAACAAAAACCCCAACAAAACACGTTCCCCTTCAAAAAAAATTAACATAGAAAGTCTTCCAAAACACTGTTCCCTAACTGTATATTAAGGTCAAAAGTTAAACAGTCAGTTCTACAGCCTCTTCTCACACAAGTGGGACTGCTTGGGCAATGTAACTCAAATTAGGACCATGGCTTTAGAGACTGGATTCATCCCACTAGTTGCAGTCATCTGCAGTATACAGATCTACATATAAGATATTTGGTCACCCATAGGTATTTCTAGAGAGCAATTTACCTGATCTATTGCAGATATCTACTTGCATACAATCTTCTATAAGTGCCTCCATCCTTATGTTGAATACAGTGTCTCTGGGTGAGTCTCAGGAACCTCGCTGCAGATCTTTATGACTGTGCCTTGCAATTTCAAGGTTGCACAGTTAAAATTATCTGGGATGATATATCCTGGTAATTACACTGGAATCATTATCAAGGACACATTTGCTTCCACAATTGCAGCAATGGAATTACATTTCTGCCATAAAATTGGGCTCTGTTAAATGAGATGGTGGTTTTCCACCTTCAAGGTGCTACCAATTTCCATATCCTATTCTCTGCATGCACAAATAAAAAAGGGCTTTATCATCTAGACCCCCAAACTCATCTCAGATTTCAACAACTCTGCTGTGTTTTTTCCAGTTCATGCACCAGCACCTCTACAAGTTCTTAGGTGGCAAATGGGGTTACAAAGGGAATCCTTACAAACAATGGCAGATAACAGTTGCACAAGTACAATAAGATCTGTTTTCATTTACAGAGGATGCATGAGATGAAGAGGACATTACGTATGATAAGGCTTATCAATTAAGAAAAGTAAGGCAAGGCACATATAATGTACAAGACTCACATTTTTTCCTATGATTGTATTTTTAAACACAAATATCTAGAAGTTATTTCCATATATATTTAAAATTAAAAAGACGGCTTTTTCTGTAAAAAAATATTGAAATAGAAATGTTTTGGGGTTTTTTTTTCAGATTTATTACCAGAGAAATACAGACTTGACATTTGGCAAGCACTTGCCTATTACTGAACCTCACAGGCATGTGTTGAGTACTCTGTTGGGATCAGGGGATGACATAAATCTTGCAATTAGAACAGAAAGTCAACATCAAAGATGTTAACTTAATACCTAATTTTACCACAAAAAAGGTACCATTTGGAAAAACTTTTACTAGGAAAAAATGCCAGATGTTGAAAACAAAGAAACAATTTAATACTTGTATAAATAGTTCATAATAGTAAATTTGTAATTGTCATTACAAAGACCCACTTTTTTGCCATGCAGTCTGCTCTTGTGCCCTGTGCCCCAAGTGTCCTGGTTTTAGAATTAATATGTAGAAAACACTGCAGAGGAGAACCAGTTTCTTAGGAAACTGGCATAGCAATTTCTACTATACAAATTATTTGGTACATATTTCCACCACAAACCCTGCAATAGATCTGTAATGGGAGTAGGTCTAATTCCCTGCCAGGCTGGGGAAAGCCTTGCATCCAGTAGCAAGTAGTGCTGCACAATAGGAAACAATTTCTAAAGCATCAGTTGCTGCTGAAGACCTAACATCCAAACTACATGCAGTTCAAGAGGTCTTTTCTTTGGATTAACTCTAGTTTGGTGGTCGTGTCTGAATATTCACTGAAGTGTGCTTTAGCATCCTCTTTTGTTTTAGTTTTATCTGAGAATAAGAGTCTAAGTGCTGTGAAGAGTTTCTTGACAAGAACCAAGGTGCAATAGATGGGAAAATAAGAAGACTCACTTCCAAACCTCAGTTCCCATTTGAACAGAAACACTAACTCAGGTGCACCTAGTAAGCAGTATGCACAAAGGATAATTTAGCTAATTCCCCAAACTCCTTCTACAATTAATTGAGTAAACTGAGTAAGATATAAATTAAAAGCAGTCTGGAGCTTTATTTCTGGCTGTATCAGTCACAGTGTGTCCTCTGTAGGGAGCAGTGGGCACTTACTGCACAGTAAGCACAGAACAGTACCATTAAGGCATACAGGAGCAACAAGGTAATTAAAATAAACCAGTATTTTGTTGTTTTTGCTGGACTGGTGTTGGCTGGATTATCATAGTCTTCAAGAAAGAATTTTGCAAAGCCACAAGCTGCATGAAGGAACACAGCACATCCCAGTCTCTCTCAGGTTCACAAGAGGTAGATGTGGTGTCCACTGTGCTATGTCCCACAGAAGTCCAGGGTGGCCTGTCTCCCAGCACAGCCAGGCCCACCTTTGGCCAGTCCGTAAGGAATCAGAGGCTTTTTATGCTCAAATACATCAATGGCAGAGATGAAAATGTCTTGCAATTTTTCCTTATTCACTGGAAGAAGATCCCCAGTGACAGATAGGAGACCTAGGACAACTGAAACTCTACTGATGAGACAGCTGTCCATTGAAACAAAAGTCTGTCAGGATCAGTATCCTGTTTCATGATGTTTCCCTGATAAAATTGAAAATAAGAATTGCATTAATTAAGCTTAGTTATTTAGATCATTGCATTTTAATGTACATTAAAAGGCATTTACATATAATTTTGTGTACTATATTATGATTTTTATTGAGACACAGAAATTTTGGTTTTCTGAACTTAGATGCTATGGAATTTCCGATGGGTCCATGAAAAATTTAAAATTTAAAATTTTGCTTTAATTTAGACAGGAAACACAGTTTGAAATGGATTTCCCTTGAGGACAAAATTCTCTTATCAGTCCACCTCTAGTCCATAATTGTCTGTTCTTCAATTTCTTACCAATAATACTTTATTATGGCTGGCTTTAGTGAGAGCTTGCAGAGTGTGCTGAATCCTGCCTCTTTGTGTTTTATCTACCTTTCACCTCCATTCTTTTATCTGTATTTTGTGACTTTGGGCTCATCCTGCAGCCTTTGAAGGTAACACTAAGAGATCAGCAGGAGCAAAGCTAAGGTCTAAGGCTCACAGTACATGAAATGACAGCTCATGAACTGATCGATTCATCCTCAAACTACCCTTTGTCTTCAAGGACACTCCATTCAGAGACAACATTCCTCCTGTGTGCTATCAGTGGCAGGATCATGGCCATAGGCTTTCTGTAAGTGCTTTGGGCAAGGAAATGTCTCCCTGTATTTGTCTGAAAAGTGACATTAAAACCCAAGGATGTTGTGGTAATGAAGTAATAATAATGTTGAATTTTAAATAGAGTGCACATTTTGCATCCTTTCCCCTCCAAATTCAGTGCACATTTTCAAATGCATTATGTGCAGCCAAGTTCAAGCCTTTAGAGCCTGCCCTTGAGAAATGTCTGATAATGGTGTATTTTATCTCAGTAAAATTTACTTACAGAAACATGCATCATAAAGCTATTGTGCTCCTTAATATGTTTAAATTTCCATATACAATGAATTTTAATGTACTCTTCTTACACCATTGACTTATTTTGTTCTAATATTTTGCAATATTGATCAGATTGATTTAAGAGTACTGAAAGATGCTGCATTACGACATGGTTACTTATACCTCCAGCTCACATAAATTCACAGATTATTTTAAAATTGGCAATACAAATAAGTGATTTACATCTAAATCTTTTTTTTTTTTTCTGGAATAGTGGTTGGCTGTGTTGTCCATTTCTGCCAGCATCATATGTACCTACCAACACTGCTTTTTTGCTCTCTGTAGAGATTACTTAAAAGTAACCAGTTTAGTAGGGACTGAATTTTTAGAACAATACAAAAATGGTTTTCATGCCTGGACTGAGCCCACACAGATTTTCAGATCATAAGTAAGAGAAGAAATAGGATTTGGAACGTTCAGTCAGGCATGCAGATGCGAAGATGCATCACGGTCCTCTCACTTGGCTTATGCTGCAAAACAACTGTTTCTTAATCTCCCCATAGTAAAATCTTTATCTAGCAACACTTCAGTAAATTAGAAAGTATGGTCTTTGAAGGTGATCGTTCCCTTAATAAAGGAGGCTAAGAAGCCTTCCAGAAGGGATCCAGAAATGTTGCTGTAATTATATCATATAAAAAATGTTATTGCTGTCTGTAAAGGTATTATTATATAAACAAATGAAAATGCTTACTAGATTTTAGCATATTTGAAGACTAAGTTGTAGGTGACGTTACTCTCATGACACACAGGTATAAAATATTATCTGCATCAGCAGTCTAATGTTCCAAAATCTAAGCCTAAAAAAACATAACAAATGACATTAAAAAACACAAACATCTGCTTCCAATTAGTTTTATGAATGCTGGAATCCAAACTACGTTAGCTGGTCTGCTGGACACTGGAAAGCTCCAGCAGAAGCATGAAGCTGGAAATGTGCACTGCGTTACTCAGCAGAGATGGAAATGATAAGGGATTAGGAGTGATGAAAGACCTGAATGTTAGTATTCAACTCTGCACCTTTTAAACACTGTGACACTGCACACTCCTGAGACCTTACTCTTTGGAGTAAGTCCTCCTCAGTTTAGTATGGATTGCAGAACCAAGTGCCAAAAATTTTTTTCTCTCATGATGACAGTTGTTCCACATTATTTTTGTTACTAAAAATTACTAGTTGTCTTTTAGCCTGAGAAACCTCTGCTGAGTGAGAATCTGGATTTACATGCTCTGAATTGCCCCCTGGAGGAAGCTGTTTCTCTCCATCAGCTAGGCTGGCCAGGGGGATGAGGTTTGCAAAATTAAAGTAGTCTTTTAATTGAGCTCATAAGGAGCTTCACTTTCTAATTATTTTTCTCTGGTTTTGTTTTGCAGAAGGTGTCTTCTGGGACACATTCTTAGTTTCTACTGCAGCCCTATGACACAAATACTTGACTTCCAATAGAATCTGCACTGTTAGAAGAATCTCATGCAGCTCAGTTTCCTCATAATATCTATGCACTCAACTGCCTCTAGGCATTATTATCTAAGTGAAAGTGTGACTAGAAATGAGAGAATAATATTATAAGAGAGATCCAGAAATGTCCACTTTAATTTTCAAATGAATTTTCTTTGGCAGTCCTAGTCTTTTTTTGTGTTTTGTGTATGAATAATCCAAACCCCAGGATGGTAGAAATGTTGGCCAAAAAAAGTAGATTGGAAATAAATAGCAAAATATGGAAGAAAATTATTATCATATTTTAATTAAGGGTACTTGCACTGTTAATCCAAGTCTATGAGTTGTACTTAGTCATGAACATAAATATGCCACATGATCAATGGAGCCAAACAGCATATATCAAACCAAATAGTCAACACGCCAAGTGATTCTTCAGTTCAGGAATATCTTCCAGAAATTGCTGGGGCGAGGTTCATCGCACCTGACTGTAATCATCGAAAATGCAGATATGTAAGTCAGATCAAATGGACTGTCTTTATTTGCCCTAGTCAGTGGGGAGAAATAACAGCTCTAGAGAGAAACTCCCCACCCTGGCCCCACTCTAGGCATCTGTATGAGAAGAAGGTAATGAGCTTTCTAGACAGAGGCTGAAGTGACTAGTTCACATTCAGAAGTTTTAGAAACCTAAGTGAAGGCATCACCAATATATAACTTCCAGCAGCACACTCGTACAAGTCTTGGAAACTGTAATCTGCTAATAATGAAAGCCAGCAAGCTACAGCTCAAACAGAGGATCCAATCTCATCCACAGATAATGGAAAGCACAGAACAAGAGGCAGAAAAGATGATGAGAAAATTATAAGCACTTGAAAGCCAGAATGATGGGAATAGGACTACAAATAATTTAAATAAGAATAACCGCCGTTGTTCACATGAACCTGCCTTTCAGGGAGGTGAAGGTACTCTTTCTACAAAGAAGGTGCATTTATATCTTACAGTGTAGAAATCCAGGTAGGATATAGCTCATGGAGATGAGACTGCGAGACTGACCATTACCGTTTAAAATCTTGTTTTTCATTTCTTGTTTCAGATAATAGTGTTGGTGGGAACTATCAGATGATATTGGATGATAATTAGAATGGACTGGGCAACGTGAAGGCAACATGCTTTCTAAGATGTTTCTTTGGGTACATTTACTATTAAATGAGCAGAAACTTACCATTTACTTGTATGAACCCAGGATTAGGCCCTAACTCTTTTCCAGGAATGTTTGACCTATAAAGAATACAGTACACAGCAGCACTGCTACAACCATTCGCACTGATATCCTTGGCCACTCGCGCATTGTCTCAGGATGACTCTTCAACAGAATTTATTCTACCTGATCCACTTAAATTTTCATAATTTATGGCATAACTACCTGTTCTTATATATGGAATTTTCTAACAGATCATTTATTCTGTCAGAAAGCAGTATTCTATCAAAATTAAAAGTTTTAGTGAAGAAATTTTTCTAATTTTATTTACAAATCCTATGTGTCCCCCCTGAAAAATATCAGGAAAAGTTAAGATTTTCCATGCGCAGAACAGAAATCTTTTCAGAGGCATGGGTCTAATCGCAAAATAGCAAACAGTCCCTGAGTTATGGCATGCACATGAAGCCAGGGGAATGGGATGGGACAGCTGTAATTCTGGATAACTTATACAACAAGTGGGTGTCCTAAGATATTGGCCAGTGTGTGGTTTCTCTGTTTTCAGGAATGCCAAGCAGGTTACAGCCTGCTCTTTCGTGCTTTTCCAGTTCAACCTTTCTCCACTTTCAGCAGGCACTGGGGCTGCTTCAAACAAGACACAGATTTGTCATCTTTATTTTTAGTAAATGCTTAGCTTTTGAATATTTCATTTGCTCTCTCTAAGCAATACTTATTCTGATCGTTTCCCACATTTCAAAGGATTATTCTAGACTGGATTCAGGACCTGGAAATAATGTACATGCACAGCTGACAAGATATTGCCAGTTGGGAAGTATGTTGCCCTTGATATGGGCTGAGAATGGGATCAGACAGCCTAAAAAAAGCCTCACAACTTTGATCACTGCTATTTACTGAATTAAAATTGCCAAGCAGTTGTCAAAAATAAAGTCAAGGGACTGTTTTTCTCATATTGCTTCCTG
This sequence comes from Morus bassanus, assembly GCA_031468815.1. Lineage (NCBI taxonomy): Eukaryota > Metazoa > Chordata > Aves > Suliformes > Sulidae > Morus > Morus bassanus. Next base: position 77,625,920 of record CM062568.1, read on the forward strand.
CAATGCATTTGTTTTTTGTTTATCAGAAAGTATAAAAACAAGCATAAACATTCAGGATCTAACCCCGTGGCTTTTCTAATTAATACCATCAGGTCTGACAGTGACCAGTAACAGATGTTTTACATGAAGGTCCAATGATAAAGTCCACAGAATGGATATTTTATTTCCTCACAGGGGAAGTCCTTTCCCAATTCCTACCAGCTGGTGTTTGATTAAAGCCTGAAGCATAAAGATTATATCCTTCTTTAGGTTTTTGTTTTGATTGTTTGCAATATGCTTGGGCATTCAGCTGTTTTAACCTATCAAAGATAAGCAGAATGTCTAAATCTATGTATCATTCTCTTTGCTTGTGTGAGTTTTTTCATTAACTTGAAAAACAAGAAAACTTGTGGAAGAGTGTATCAATACCTTAGCTACCAAAAACTTATCCTAAAGGCTAGATATATGCAGCTGGCACAAGCTTGCACGTGGGGAAGCTGGGAGCCATAGGATATGAAACCCTGCTGCAGGGATGTACTAAGTAGCTAACAAGTATTTCAGACCAGTTGTGCATAGACCACTTCCCTCTGCAGGTGCAGATCCTGTCTCTTTTCTCCCATTTTCCTCCCTTTCTGGATAACATGCACTCAAGGAGATGCCTGGAGAAACCCCTGTGCTGTACAGAAGGACAGGCATACAGCCACCTTCACTGCTTGTGCAGAAACCCTGAAAGGAGTGGCAATCCTTTCCCATACTGTCATGGTTTTAGCTGGGATAGTTGATTTTTCTTCACTGTAGCTAGCATAGTGCTGTGTTTTAGACTTGGTATGTAAATAATGTTGATAACACCCTGGTGTTTTAGTTGTTGCTGGGTAGTGTTTACACTAGTCAAGGACTTTCTAGCTTCCCATGCTCTGCCAGGTGCACAAGAAGCCGGGAGGGGAGGGGATACAACCAGGAGAGCTGATTCGAATTGGCCAAAGGGTATTCCATATCATGTGACGTCATGCCCAGTATATTAACTGGGGGGAGTTGGCTGGGGGAGGGCAGCGATCGCGGCTCGGGGACCTGCAGCGTCGGTCGGCGGGTGGTGAGCGGTTGCAGCACTTGTTGTTCAGTTTTGGTTTTGTTTTTTTTCTTTCCCTCTCCTTCTAGTGTTTCCTCTCTCTCTCGCTCATTATTTTCCTTTTCATTATATTAGTATTATTGCTGTTTTATTCTAATTATTAAACTGTTCTTATCTCAACCCATGAGTTTTCTTACTTTGGCCCTTCCGATTCTCTCCCCCATCCCACAAGGGTGGGGGAGTGAGCGAGCGGCTGTGTGGTGCTTAGTTGCTGACCGGGGCTAAACCACAACACATACACAAACTATGGCCACTCTCACCCTCTTCTGACAATTATATTTTCATCTAATTCACCAAATGTTAAGTCTTTCCATTTTGGTCAGCCCATCCATTATAGTATCTCACCAAGTTCAACTACTACACACATCCCAGACAAAACCCAGTGTTAATATCTGTCCACTCACATCCTGCCATAGCAGTCCAGGAGTCCCGACTCCGACAGCCTTACTGACACAGAGAACCACCTCACTGCTCAAGTAGACTTCTTGCCTGACAGCAAACCAATTTTGATAGGTAGGAAGTATGTCTATGAACAATCTAGTTAGCTCCATCCACAAGTACATGCAGAAAACAAAAGGATATATTAGTTTTAGTCTTTTCAGGAAAATGAGCAAGCCATAAAAGCTGAAGTGTGTAATCATGAGTAATATAATGTATACAGTGATAACACATGTTGCAATGTCTACTGATGTACTGTGAAATTTCGAACAAATTTTTTCATTAAAAACTTGATAGCTCCATTGGAAGCAATGAGAACTACATGCTAATTTTAAAAATATTTCCTGTCATCAGTGCAAGACAGTCTCTGCATAATTTTCATTGAAGCAACAGAGCAGAAATATAATTTTAAACTTCATAGCCATTCATCTCCATTACTTTGTTAATATGCTGTGCCATTGCCACATCTCCAACCAAGCGAAAAATACTCTGAATAGTAATTAAGAGGATCAGCACCTTCTAAAATAATTGTTTGATCAGGTATGAAGCGTCTCTTTCATACAGAGTCTTTACATTAATTACTGGGTTTAATTAGACTGGTTAGAAGTCAGAAAGAAGCAATTCATTCTCAGCATAATAAACTGCTAATTACTAACTGCACAAAAAAAGGTTATGGATAAAGAGGACTTTTGCTATTAAGGCACATAACAGAACAACTTCCATTCCCCTCACATTTCCTACATTTATTACAAACAATTGCAAGACTCTTTTCAAAGCTTATTGGTCTCTCTTCCACTACACTACTCTGAGATGAAGAAACAGCTTTAATGCCAAGAGTGTAATTTCCATTTACATAGAGGGCATAGAGGCATTTTAAGCAACATTCCCAAGACCAGTGATGATAGACCCTCAGAATTTCTATTTTGCTGGAATTTTTTTTCTTCTCATTCAGAAACCAAATAACAGACACTTAAAAAACTCATGTAAGAATGATATTTGCAGGCATTGTTTAGGAAATACTTTTCATTTCAAAATACTGAGATTTAGGGCCAGAGAATGTCAAAGCAATCATTATTACAGTAGTGAGTGACATTGTAATATGATCTTAAAACAAAGGTAGCAGCTACTTAATAAATCTTTGAATATTTGATTTTTCTTCTTAAGTCAAAGTAGTTTCTATTCACATTGCAGTGTCCCAGTATTTGAACCACTTCATACACAGTGATATTTCCTTGTAGTTCCATGACACAATGAAATCGTGTAGCAAAATAAAAATAATTTAATAGAAGTGATTTTACAAAATTGAAAAAATTAATTTTTAGATTTTCCAAAACAAGACACAATTTAAAATATTATTTGGAGTTGGTAACATTCTTTTTATGAAAGCCTGGTTTTGTCAAAAATTCACAGCTACTCTAGTCATGTGTCTAATTTGGTGAAGGAAAACAGACCACAAATAAAACTTTCTTCTGGTGGTGTTTCCTACTTTGCCGTTAGTAGCTTCCAGTGTGAAAGCTGAGGATGCTGCTCTAAGCTACCAAATTGTCTGTGGCCAACCTACAAATGTGCCTTATTCTCTGCTTTTTTCTTGTGTGCCAGGTCACAAGAGCGCAAAGGTATTGTTCTGACTGCTGAAGTTAGGGGAAATTTGGTGGAAGTATGATTTCATCTGATATACGTTAAAGAACAATTCCAGAAGTAGAGAAGAACTGAACATCAGTGAGGGTTTTTTAGATGTTCATGTTTTGAAACCCAAGGAATAAAAGGTCTGTGTACAAGATGTGAATTTTCCTTTGAAAAAGTGGAGCTATGGAGGCAAGACATTAGGAAAACACTTTTTTACTATAGGACCTTTTTCCTATTTCTTCTTTTTTCCTTTGTGTGTTTGATTCCTGCCCCTGCCCCCACAGTTCATTCTGAGAAAGATTGCCAGCTAACATTATCAACCCACTGGTAGTCAGAGGGAATTGTATGCAAACACTGTAGCTCAGCTCAATGACCTCCAGTCTAGCTCAGACCCTGGAGCTCTTGAGCAGTACAGAGCTCTGCAGAAGCAATCCCACCCTAATACAGGGATGGGAGTCCCCATGACAGCCACACTGTCCTTCCTGCATGGGAGCATCACCCATGTTTACATTCCAGCGAGGCAGTGACATGGCCTTCTCTCCCTGTGGGATAATTCAGGCTGGAAGGGGGCTCAGGAGGTCTCTACTCCAACCTCCTGTCTGAAGCTGGTCCAGCTCTGGGGTTAGACCAGGGGGCTGAGGGCTTGGTCCAGTCATGTCTTGAAACCCTCCAAGGATGGAGATGGCACAGCCTCTCGGGAGAACCTTCCCCACTGCTCATGGGAGAAAGGTTTCCCTTTATACCTAGTCTGAACATCTCTCTTGTTTCAATCTCTGCCAGTTGCCTCTTGCCCTCCCACCGTGCAGCACTGTGAGGAACCTGGCCCTGTCATCTCAAAAAGCTCCTCTCAGGTATCAGAAAGCTGTTGTTAGAGCCCACAGCAAGCCCAAGTAGCATACTATAGGAGGGCATGCAGGCTCTAGTGAAGCAGAGTCCACATGCTATGAATAAAAAAGTTCTGTTATCAAGTCTCTTCAACGATGGTGATTTCTTGGGGGGGGGGGGGGGGGGGGGGCAGCGGAGCTCCACAGTAAGTTATGGAAAAGTAACCCGCTCAAACACAAGGTGGAAAACAGGAGTATGTCCAGCAGAGCTCTCTCGCAAAACACTAATTGGAATTATGTTTCTAAAATTAAATAATTGCATACATGGTAATTCTTAGTATAGACATTCATTATTAATATTAGGAAGAGCACTGTGTGGCTGTAGAAAAACACAAACACATTTCTTATGCCTCGTTCTTTCATGCTAAGATACCTATGAATGGTACTCTAACAGATCTGGTTTTTCCAAGGTGCCCATGAGCAGTTCAATGAGTTTGACCCTAATCATAAATACAAAATAGCATGATGAATGCAGAAGCATTACTGAACCTTCTTGAGCTTAGACTGATTATTTTGTGTAGCTTGTTGTTCAGCTACAAGTTCAGGAAAAAGGCACAAGTGAGTAGTACATTACCTTTGTAAAATATTTTTAATACTGACAAAAAGACATGCATTTCAAGTTATTACTATTACAAAGGATCTACCCAAGGACTGACTTTACCTGGCGTATCAGATCCAGAGCAAAGAAACTTTAATTTTTTTTTGGTCTTCACTTGATGTTGGCTTTAGATACTAGAACATCCCTTGGCATGAATTAGAGGATCCTATCTGATTTGTAGAAGTTCATTGCATTGGCTAGACCACCTGAACGCAGCAAGCTCCGCTCATACGCTCTCCTCTGACTTCATGACCCTCCAGCCAAGTAGGCTGTCATATGGGAGGAAAATCTTCCTAAAGAAAGGAATTCCTGGTATCCCCTTTTGACAGTAAAACTATTTTCATTGTGCCACTCTGTCAGCTGCAAAGGACTACAGCTTCTGACTGGACCAGATTAGGTTTCCTTCAGGAAACCTGCATCCCCCAGATTTAGTATGTCTTGTTGCTAAGGGCTCCTTTGGGCAAAGGATTCCCTGAGCTTTATAAATAGCAGTGCAGTTGGATCCTAAGCATTATGCTTTACTACATTTAACTAGCACAGTGGTTTACAGTTCACCATCTTAATTCAAAATCTGATTCATATCTGAAATTGTCAGAGGGACCAAGATGGAAAACTCTTCAGTTCCTGATATTACCATGACCTAAACATGTCTTCTCCAGAAAACTATTTTCATCTCTTTGACTTTATTAAATGCATTCTTTTATTTAAAATATAGCTAGTCTTCCAACTGTTGCATTTGTTTTGCTACTACAGTAACAAAAGCAGGGGGGGAAAAAAGAGTAAAAGAATAGCAGCTAGTTCTTTGTGTTCCTACTGAGTCACAGCATAAAGTCACAAAGGGAATCCAGGATATAAACTCCATTAGCAGATTGCAGACCTTATAGGTCTATCTCCCACATGCAGTGTTAAAAATATATCCTATTGCAAAATGTCTGTGGCTTTGCTGCTGAAAGCAATAATTAGCAGGGCCTGTGATGAAAAACAGTAAGTGTCTAAAATGAATGGGCACTGGTTATGTTGTTGTTGCCCAGGTACTTTCATTGACTATAGCATCCTAACAGTACTTCCCATAAGACACTGCATTCTTGCTGTCAGTGAAGCATATCAGGAAGACAGCCTTGCCACCCATTTGCTTTCACTTCTCTTGTTCTTCAGTCCTAATGTTGAAAACCATTCTCCATGGGAACGACACAGGTTTTTGAAATATGATAAGCAGGTAGGCAGGTGGGTAAATAAGAAGCATTTAGAGTTTTGTACAGAAACCACTGGGCAAATAGGTAAATGTCTGATAGCTAGTTAGAGGGCCATACCAGGTATCCTCACCAAAGAAGGCAGAAACATTCTGGTATGACAAAATTCAGACAGCTGCCTACTCACTTTACATACTTCAAACCAAAATAAATAGCACGTCTGGAAAGTCTCACTGCAGTGGGTTATAACTCAAATCATCCACCAAAACTCCATGTAATGGGGAAAAAACTTTCAGTGTTGTACACCTGCAGTATTCCTCAGTAATCCAGGTGTTTCTACCACTGAGGTGGCCAGATGATGAGGCTGAGCTCCTTTACGGCAGAGGAGGAATTCAGTCCTCTGTCTTCAGGGGGCTGTGCAATGATAAAAAAAAATCCCTCATTACATCCCTGTGGTAACTGCTACACAGAACTTGTTTAATAAGAACCAGAATCACTTTCAGCCATGGGAGGAAAGCTGGCAGCCGCAGAGCTGTTAATGCCTCGGCCCATCACAGGCCACAAAGATTCACCAGGCACCTCGCAACCTCCAGGCAAAGCAAAGCTGTTGTCAGCTTGCCTTAACTGATACTCTGACAATGTGCTTAGATTGAGCTGGCTGTTTTAAAAGAACTACAAATAGATTGGTTCATATATATATGCACATATATATATATCTATATACACACATCTGTATACATATATGCATACACAGATATAGAGATTGTACAAGTTTTTTTATACAGGTATGTGAAAGCCATCTTTCTCTCTCTAGTTAAATATACATTTAAGTGGGAATTTATTTTAATCTTTATTTCCTCATATCTCTTTGTTTAATTTAGTGTAATTTTCTTTAAATAATGAAGCCTATGAAGAGTTATGTTGTCTAACATGTTTTAATTCAAAGTTTACACAGTAGAATTTGCCTCTGTATAATCCAACATTAAGGTTAAAATTTGGGTCACGCTTTCCTCACATGGTATTTAAGTCTTGGGGATCTCTTACAAGACTGCTCACCTTCCACCCAAGATGTCCTCCCTTGGCAGAGCTGCCCCTGTGCCTTTGCAGCCCATCTGAAGTTGTGGTGAATCACACTGAGGCAGCATGTCCTGAGAGGAACATGTCCTGTTAAAAGAGCAGTTTCTTCCAGCCAAACTTCAAGTGGGCAACATGGATCTTTTCTTACAAAATGCAGACATTTTGTGGTTTTTTTAGTGAACTTTAGATTATAGCTGGTGTATATGCAGCCCTAAAACAGCTCTTCCCTATATCTGGGGCTCACTGCATTGGGCCATGAATTTTAAGAATTTTGTACCCAAACAGAGCCCAAGCAGTGCTTCTGCCTGGGGTTTTAAGGCACAGTCTTGGTGTGCAAATTTTCTGCTGGGCACCACTGCAGTATGAAGGTTGTGATTCTACTGCAGAAGTGAGAGACCCCGAAGGATCCTGTCTGAAGAAGCACAGCTGCAGTGGGGGCCGGGGCAGACACCTCAACTTTTCAGAGGGGTGCCATGAGGAAATCCTCATTTTTTGGTGACAGTTTAGAACAAGACCCTAAAACACCCTTATTCCTTTCTTAGCAATGGGAGATGGTGGACCATACAGACTTCCCATGCAGCCTCTGCCTCTGCTCTCTGGTGGCCAATGACTTGCTGAGAGCCATTCGTTGTTCCCTCGGTGCCCAGGTCGCCCAACCAGCAGAACACCACTCATCTTCTGAGCTTCAAAGGCTCCATTATCTGCTCCAGGGTGCTTTGATTTACTTATGACAGTTGCACAGCCATACCAGCCACTCTACTCTCAACACACTCTTCTTCTTCCTTGTGGCTTTGTCCACCTCTTTCTACAAAAGTTGTACTTCATTAAAATGTGAGATATTATAATTTGCTGGCAGTTGTCAAGTACAGACCACACCATGTATTGAAGAATCACAAGCAAGAAGAATGGGAAGAGACATCAGAGCAAGACAAACAGAAACAGACAAATAGGAGCATGTCAGAAAAATTACCAATTATGCTAAACATCCTTGTCTTCAAGAAATCTGATATTAGATTCATGAAGGTTATGTTTGCAGTCCAGACCCACTGAGATTAACAATGAATTCCAATTCATTGAAGCAAAAGCTGATTTAATTTTTGAAGACGGCTATGTTGTTTATGTTTCAGCAGAAGTTCAGGCAATTTTTTTTCTAGATAGTTGTTCTCAACAATATTTTTATAGATTGAAAATTATTCTCTTTAACTGCTTACATTGATTGCAGAAGTCAGCAACTTTCTGAATCTCCTCAAATACTTCTAATCTGAAAAATTAGTGTAAAGATGATATCATATATCCCTTCCTCATCTTCTCTACTTGGTTTCTGACATGAGTAGAGTTAATTATTAAAATAAAAACTACTGAATCTCTCACATCTTCAAGGATGAGAGGGCTTACTACAGATTGTGAAAATGTGTCTTTCTGAAGTATGATCAGTAAAAGAAAAATGTATTTTGCAACTCAAGTAGAAACTCTAAGTTCTATTTATTTTTTCACATTACTTTTTTAACCTGAGCACAAATGAGTTATATATATCTTGCATCCAGAGAATTTTAATCATAACAGGCATAACAAAATTTAAAAAAAATAAAAACAACAAGGAAAATACAGAAATAGTCTCTGAAAAAAAAAATTCTGAGTATAAGTTGCTTCTTGTGTAACTTATGCCTTCTGTGGAAATGGGCATAATTTTTCCAAGGAAAAAAAAAAAAAAACAACAAGAAGTTCATCAGTGGATGAAATTGTTTAGTTCCCTTTTCTACAGTAGACTTCAGTTTTCTTAAGTGGAAGGAAAACAATTCACATCACATAAAGGGCACAGTGTAGAAAATGTTTGGTGCATATCATTCCTCAGTGACACAAAGCAAATATAAATAGATGAGACACCTGGATTTTTTGCTTTTTGGTTCTTTTACTCCTTTTCCAGCAACTTTTTCACATCAAAATGGAGACTCAGTTGTTCCTGAATGACAGTGGAACAATAGGAATCAGAAAAGTCATCCCAGTCTATTTAATGTACTGCTCAATGCTAATTACAACTAACTATACTCTGCTGCTTTCTTTCAGATTCAATAGGCAGATGCTGTCATAAAAGTTATTGACTGTATAAAGATTATGTTGTGGCCAGGTATAGATTATCTCAGTTCAGAAATGCAGTAACTTGCACTGTTTCATATGGTATTAACCTGCCCATTCCTATTATAAAAAGCAAGAAAATTTACAAAAATCAACCCAAAGCTTATGTAGCTACAGGCAATGTAGCTACATAGTTTGAAGTGCAATGTAAAGGAGTACATTCAGGTGTTTTGAAAAGCCCAGAGGCCTGAATCTATGCCATAAATCAGAAGAATAATTTCTGCTCCAGAAAATAGATTTCTACTTAAGTTCAAGTAACACTCAGACTTTAAAATTTATACCTCCATTCTCAAAATGGCAACAGACAATAGTTGGAGATTGCTTGTCATTACAGGTCTGGTGTGTGGGCTGCAAAGCCTATCATCATTATATCACACTAATATAACTTGATGACAGTGGCCACATTTGCATTTTCCACGACACATACTATTTTTCTGCAACCAGAGAGATCAAATTCATCTGATGAAATAGTATTATTCATGATGACTTTATAGAACAAGTATTTCTTTGTATGTACCACAGTGTGTTCCATGTGTTATGGATGATTTTGCTGTTAATTGACAGATTTTAAGTTTGCCAGAGAAGTCAAAACTGACATACGATAGAAAACCATGGAAGCCTTTTTATCAGGCAAAGCTTAGTACATCAGAAATTGTTTATTTTCCCAAAGAGACCAGTGAATTGTCAAAGGCAATAGTGGATGTTCCAGAGAGCCAGTCATCCAGGGAAAATTATTGACAGCACTTACTGACTGCAAAAGAGTTGTATATTTTTGCTGCCCCCAGGATGACTGAAACCATGAAAGATCAGTTTCACAAAGAGCCACAGTGGGATATAATTTAGACAACAACAACAACAACAAGCCTCCTAGTGTATCTTCCCCATATTTTAAACTATGTGCTTCATCTTTACATCTTTTCCATTCAATTTTTAATGTATTCAACATAAAATCATAAGAAGGGCTAGGCCAAGAACAATCCAGCCAGCTCTTTGTCTTCCAGCAGTGCCCAGAAGGGCTGGCAACATAAAAGCAGTATCAAATTTTAACAATAGCAATTATTTAGCAATATTAACATACTCAGAAATACTTCCTCAAAATACTCTTCCAGTCTTCTGCAACTTGTGGCTTGGAGACTTCCTGAGCAGAGACACAGTCTTTGCCTCTGGTAGTCACTAACGTAATTTTTGCCCCCTTGATTTGTCCAACTGCTTCTTGACCTCATGCAAACTACTAATTCCACCTCATCCAGTTGTAACATTCATGGGTCACATACACAATGTGTGAAAAATAGTCTCCTTTTTCTTGTTTTAAATCTGCCACTTTCTAGTTTCGTTAGATCCCCCTTGCTTCTTGCACTGAAACAAGATGGGGAAAATCCATTCCCTGTTAATGTTCAGATCAGCATATTACCTGTGTCATGTCCCTTTCAATTATATTCCATTTGGTGACCTCTTAGTCTATTTAGTCATTCCGCATTTAAAACCACTCCCCTCCTGTGGCCCTTCTTGTTGTCTTCACAGGATCTTTCCTACTTTTATTTTATCCCCTCTGAAACTGAGACCTAAGATCTCTATTAAGTGTTCAAGATGCAAACACCCTGTAGATTTATACTGTGCCATGAAGATGCTGCTGTTTTGTCTCTTCTCCTTTCCTAATACTTCCCAATATTTGGCGTACCTTCTGGTGACTGCTGCCTGCTGACCTGGTGTCATGAGACAGCTGTCCCTGCAGCCTTCTGGCCTGGGGGATCAGCAGCCGCTTTAGAGGAGCCAGAGGCCATGGCCATCTCTGTGTTTAGGCAAGGATCTAATGAGTAATATCATTAATAGCTCAGGATTTAGAATGTGGCTGAAGATTCATGGAAATCCCTGACAGTTTTTCAAAGACAGGATCAACCTTTCCATCGTATGGTTTTCTCTGGGGGAAGGCATGGACTGAATTTTTGGCCAGTAAATTGGCCATGACAGTAAACCTTTCCCATCTTTACCAGCAGACTTAGACTGATAGCAGTCTAGCCCACACCATAATGCTCTTCCAGACTTGCTGTTACAGTTTTAATTTAAAATGTTTTGCATTGGAGACATGTTTAATATTTTATACCCTAGTTACACTCGTTGAAGTGTTGTTAAGCACAGTGTGATGCTTATTATTCTAATCATATTAGGCCCCATTTGGGAGCTAAATTGTGTGCAGTTATTGTGGACTCTTTATCTCTTAGATTCAGTTTCCCCACCCCCTTTAGGAGGATGAAAGGTTTTAATGAAACAGCCAGAGCAGAGAGCGCTATAATGGGTAGTAACAGCATGCCATTGTTTCCTTTCAGGGCAAGAGCCATGGAGTGATCTGGTTTTTTTCTTTTACATCTAAGGAAACACATTTATAGAGCTTACGCTCTGCTTGCAGGACTCCTGGACATGCACAAGTATCTGTTTTGCCATGTGAGGATCTAATCAAATTCCCTTTAGAAACCATTCAGAGTGCTTGGCTCTGAAGAACAGACACACAGGACCACTTGAGAGCTGAAATTAAAAAATGAGGTGCACGAATGAAACATACTAGTTCCATGTAGTTTTATTTAAGCATGAGATTATAGCATATTATGCATTTTAAGACATCACATCATCATCAGTGTGTTCTCTAATAAAAATTTTTAAAAAAGGAATGGCAGATTTTGTTCCATTTTGCTTTCTCTGTTGGGCTTTGAACTGATCAAGAGAGATATAAAAGCATAGCTTTGGCAAAGGGGACTGAATTTTGCTTTATTACCTCAATGTACATGGAGACAGTGCAAGCACACTAATTTGAAAGAACTGACTTAAGAAATTCACTGAGGAATCCACAAAACTAATAATTACTGTCCTTGACAGGCAGGGAAAGTGTTAAACAAATACAAAGAAAAGGGCAAAGAGAGAAATGAGGTATGCTGTTGTGTACAGTTTCAAGGATACTTGAATTTTTGAATGCCAGATGTTACCTTTCTTGCTTGGCTGAAATGCTTTGCTTCATAGATCCAATGAAGACATTTGAACAGAATTATGGTGCTCACCTAAAAAGATATTTAAATCCAACCATGACTAAGTAGAGCTTGTTGCTGTTTCCAGAACAGATAGGTTTTTTCAGCCTTTTATATTCTTAACTCTTTTCTTTTTGACATCCCTTTGGTTTTAATTTTTATGAACTTGACTGTGAGCAGGAAGGTGCGGAAGCCCACACCTGGAGGTGGGACTTTCATCAGTCCGGCCCAGAGCTAGCTATGGAAAATGGGGGCTGACACCATCAGTCACTTGCCTTGTCACCATTCACTTGCCACTTCAGGTTCACTCACCTCGTAGAAGAACAAAGGGAAGAACAAACAAACTTTGTCTTAGCAAGTAAGCGTAATATAAATTAACTACTAATCTGAAAAAAAGTATTAGCAGAGGATTTGGGTTGCAAAACAAAAGATGCATTGGATTGGTGAACTGGTTTCAGTTTCTATAGAAAATTAGGTGGAATAAAATCTGATATCTTTCTTGACAGCTGTAACTACACATCTTGACAGCGAATAAAATTACAGTTCATTTAAATCTGAAATTCTGTTGAAATATTTATTAATATGAGCAACTGGCATGGTAGAAAAACATAACAGTAAATGATCGGGAAGAGTTTGATGCACAATCAACAGGAAACCAAAATTAGTATTTTACTTTGCTGTCACTTTAAAATACCTCTCCTTCCTGTGACAATCCTCTTTTTTTCTTTCACAAAGGCTTAATAATTATGCACCCAAGGCAGCAGTAGGCTCTCCAACAGTTTTAAAAACTAGGGCACCTTACCATCTCTGTGACTGTCATTATGAAAACGGGACGCTCATGAAACTGGGGCACCTGGTGACCTTACCAAAGGTTTATATTGAAAATAGTAATGTTAAAAGCAGATAGACAATCTAAATGAATCACATTTTTAAAAAGCTAAAATTATTCCCATGTAAGTGATGGTAGGAATGGAATTTGGAAAGTTAATGCACATGTATTTGCATTCAGCCGATGTTGGCATACACATGAATTGGGTGTTTCCATAAGCCCACGGGCAGAAAGGCGACAGGCATTTGCAAATGGCAAAGCAGCCACTTCTGGGTTAGATGAGCTGAAGCTGTGGCAGCTGGGACAGCTGACAGCAAGGCAGCCTATTCATCATCAGGACTGTAGTTTCTTGACACGCCTCAGCAGCACAGCTCCCTCAAGGAGCTCTTACCCTGCCCCTCTCACCCCTTGCTGTTCAGTCCTTCTCCGGGCAGCCCCCTGAGCTGTACGCATGTCACTTTTTTGTGGGAAATTTCTGAGGACCAGCTCAACGACATCTGGGTTGACTAGAAACACACACACGGACCAGTTCACCGATGTGGTTTCACATCCCAGCTCCACAGGCAGTGCTGTTGGTGCAACCAGAGGGGCCATGGGGCAGCCCCATCAGCCAGGGTCACTGCTGCAGTCTCCAGGCTGGGAGACTCTAGCTTGAGGAAACATGCCAGCCCTGTGCTACAGCTGGTCCTGAGTGGAGGTGTCCTGCCCAGTCTGGGGCATGGGCAAGGTAATGGGGCCATAACCTGCCTGAGCTACGCTAGGGGATCTGTGGGAAGAGGGGGCTGGGAATTCAGAAGTGAATCAAATATAGCTCCTTCAGAGGAGCTGTTTTAAAATAGCTTTTACCAGACTTTTCTCCAGTTGGTCAAGGAGACAGAGATTAGGTGAAAGGATCTGGGGGAATCTGCGTAAGTAAAGCTTATACATACCTAATTTATTAGAAGATGCGCTATTATGGGAGTCCTCAGTAAATATGCAATTTGCACTCTGCCTGCAGTGCTGTGCTGTTCATCAGCCAAGCGGAGATAACATTATTTATTCAACTGCCTGAGTAGAGATATTTTGGTGGCACGGAGAAGGCCACTTTGGGGACAGAAAAGTTTTTCACCTTTAAGGTGTGAGAAGACAAGGGAAAAGAGTGTGGAAAAAATATTCAACAGCAGAACAAAGCATCCAAAGCACCCAAAGCACCCCTATTAGCTTTAGGGAAGGGGAGATTTATATGTTGTCTATTTATCTGTTGATGCCACTGTAGCGTTTCTGTTGTAGGTGTAAAGAGCTTACTATTTTTATAAACTTATACACAGATTGCCTGTGTTGTGTTACACCTGCATGTGGCCTTGAAAAAGCTAAGTTGTAAACACTTACACCAGTCATTTTCCCAGGAAATAATGTGCTTAATTATTAAAGCAGCTTGGGGTTCCCAGCTCTTCCTGGATGCCTGAGGAGACTGGCTAGGCTTTGATTTGAGGACTGTTGTGGTCTCACTTCAGGTGTCCCCCAACAGGTTTTTGTCCTGACTCCAGGGCAGGACAACCCTGTGGGGATGCATGTGGAAGAGAAGGAGGAGAGCAAGCCTGCCTATCTGGATGTGTAGGGCAGCTGTAGAGCTCACTTCCCATTTTATTACACTTTTAGAACCTGTGTGTGTAGTGCAAAAGCTGAGCATGGCTGCTGGTGGCATTGACTAAAATTCAAGCTCCTTTCTGTTTGGCATCACAGAGTAATCACACAGGCACTTGAAAAATCACTGTGGTTTCCATATTCCCAAATGTCCCTATGACTTTTTTTATGGTACTGTATCACTTAATCCTTTGTCTTTATGTATTAATACAATGCATTTTCACCAAGGATTTCACTGTTATCCTCAAATTATTACTGAGATAGTGATTTCTAGCTTATGTGGAATTTCAAACAAAACTCTCTCTTTAATTTTTACTCTCTACCATATTTGAAGAATTTAGCCTTTTAGCATTTATGTCTTTGCTGAGGTAAAAAAAAAAAAAAAAAAAAAAAAGGATTAAAGAAGAAGAAAAGCAGTTACTGCTTTCTTGGGTATTTTACAGTTTGGGGATCTTACCAAGAAACTGTAGTGTTCTTGATGTATGAGCTCAACTCCTGCCGTAGCTCTGTCAGATTTGGCACCAAAAATGAAGCTGGGATCTTGTGTTCCCAATGTCAAGAAAAATTCAAAGCTGAGTACAGAAATATGTCAGTTCTTCCAGCCTAATAATGGAGGGGGTTTATTATTCATTTAATTTAAGGACAAGAGTATGGAACAAACCAGTGTGGCTTAAATTTGCATGTTTTCAAATGCCACTGTAGCATGACATTTTTAATTAAAACACAGTGGCTGTGGTGGGACAATGCAATGGAGCATTTATCACTGCACTCTGTGAAAACAAGGCTCTGTTTCACAATTAATTATTAACTTTTGTTCATTATGTAGTGTTAAAAAAAGTATGCTGCAAGACTACTAGTTTTCTGCTAGTTATCAGAGACAAAAATCTGGAACGCTATAACTATTACTAGCTTGAATTTTGAGATTATCTGTAACTGTTAGTAAGGTCCATTTTCTGTTACTGTTTGTCAGTGTCTGCTGGCAGAGCTTAGCACCTGGAGTTAGGAGCAGCGAATACTAGCTCAGGAGCTACTTACAACTGTTCACACCTTGACTTTAACAGTATCCATTTTAGAGGACAGAAACATCCTCTTTCTCTCTGTCTCTTTTTGCAGTTGGTTACCACATTTACAATATCCATATTAATTTAGATCTCCAGAGGAGAATTGATTTTGCATGTTTTGACATGAGAAAATTTATCTCATTGCCTTTTGTCTGACCCCTCTCTTTTTTTAGTTCTTATTTAAATTCACACAAAGTCTTTATCACAAAGATTATCCTAACATTCATCTTTTGTATTTGTCACTGGAACAACTTGTTCTGTCTATTGTATGAATATAGAACTCAGATCTCCTTGAAGATCTCCTTCTACAACATACTCCTTAACAAGAAGAAAGAATGATTTCAGCAGTGTCCCTTTTGAAAAACAATAATTAAACAAAAAAGAAAAACAGAACAAAACCTCGTCATTCAACAGAGATGAGGTCACAGCCAGGAATAGCTTAAGGAAGTGACTGAACCAGATTTGCTAAATCTGCAGAGTGTTATGATGAATAAAACCTAGAGAAGCCTGGTATAGTCTCCATATATGACAGTGCAGTGGAGAAGAGAGCACCATAAAGGATGTAAGTTGCCCCACGTTAATGACAATTGATGATAACAAATTCTCAAGGGACAGATCTCCTGTAGAGGTTGTGATTGAGGAGAAACTTAGCTCCACTTAATGGCTTTAAATAAAATAATTCAAAAACTATATATGAATCTTTATTAAACCTTAGAATTAATGTATAAGAAGAAATATTGTCCTACATAAAAATCATACACTGCTGAAACTAGCCAAAGGTCTCATTTTGTCATAGAGAATAGAAAACATCTTCACAGATATCTAAAAATATTTAGGTTTTTTTTTTTCTATTCAATAAACATGGATAATTGTTAAGAGATGAATGGAAAAAGCATAAGCAGAAATGATCTTTTCCATGCTCCTACACCTACTGTTAAGGTGCTCAAGAACTGCTGTGGTTTAACCCCAGCTGGCAACTAAGCCCTACACAGCTGCTCACTCCCCTGCCAGTGGGAGTGCTAGGACCAGTAGGTAAAGCAAAAGCTGTGCACACAAGCAAAGAAAAACAAGGAATTCATCCACTACTTCCCATCGGCAGGCACGTGTTCAGCCATGTCCAGGAAAGCAGGACTCCATCACATGTAACGGTTACTGGGGAAGACAAATGCCATCACTCCGAATGTCCCCCCTTCCTTCTTCTTCCCCCAGCTTTATATGCTGAGCACGACATGATATGTTATGGAATATCCCTTTGGTCAGTTGGGGTCAGCTGTCCTGGCTGTGTCCCCTCCCAGCTCCTTGTGCACCCCCAGCCCACTTGCTGCTGGGGTGGTGTGAGAAGCAGAAAAGGCCTTGACTCTGTGTAAGCCCTGCTCAGCAGTAACTAAAACATCCCTGTATCATCAACACTGTTTTCAGCACAAATCCAAAACATAGTCCCATACAAGCTACTATGGAAAAAATTAACTCTATCCCAGTCAAAATCAGCACAAGTACACAAACCATTCACTTCATTGTTCACAAATCCGTACCAAGTCACCTTGAAATCTGTAAAATACATGTGCAAGGAAAGCAGGGGAACCTGTCCTCCAGAGGTAACTATTTTTCTCCATTGACTGTAGAGGGAGCCTAGAAACTAACTTTGACTTGATGCTTAACATATGCTTAGTAAGGTGGAGGTGCAATCCTTCTTCCTTCTGTGTACAGCATACACATTGCAAACAGAAGGAGCACGTCACAGTCTCAAATGGCAGAGAATAACTATGACTTTGTGTGTCTTCTCTTCTTTCCTGTGTCTTGAGTAGTTTTACTCAGCAAACATCCATCTTCAAATTTTTTTTACTGCCATTGCATGACCAGTTTGTTCCAGCCAGCTCCTAAATGCTCTGGCTTAGTAAAGATTTTCTCAACAAGAAAAAATGCAAAGCTACATGAAACTTATAGAGGAGCGCATGCCAGCTGTTACAAGTAGGTAAAGAAGTCTGTAATACAAACATAAGATTTCTTCTCCCCTTTCACTCTTCAAAATATAAACAAAACAAAATAAGAAAAAGCTATCATTTTTATTTTTAGTGTGTACTAAATTTTCCTTGATTATCATTCATTTTAGATTATCATTTTGTATTTAAAAATATACCTGTGACTTGGCTGTAAAATATTGTGCAAGTACAAAAATGTAATAGCAGATGTTAGTCTTGCAGATGTGCTGATCAAAACACATAGAAAATGGAAAGGTTTATCTTGCTTGCTGTGCACTTGACAGCTGCTTTAAAAAAAAAAAAAAGGCATTCATCTGTATTGGAACAATCTAGCAGTCTACACAGTTTGATGTATTTTACTGCTTAAAATGGATTCTTACCCTTCTGACAACTCACTGTTTGGATCTAACATGGCACAAGAATGCAACTAGGCAACAGTGATTAGCAGATCTTATCTTTTCTAGTCCACAAGCCTCCTCAAGGCCATTATTATGAGCCACTCTTTCAGAAGGTGAAAGATGGTCACCCAAGGTGCCCATGCAGAACGATACTTTCAGTGATGAAGGATGGGTTGGAATTGATTCATTCCCATTATTTCAAAGTTTCTTCCACTCCAGAATGGAAATAAAGCTTCTAGAAACTCCCTGTAACTTTTACAATTTTTGGGAGTCTGATAAGAGACACTTCATTTTGAGAAGTGAAAACTAAAAGTTTCAGTTTGTCATGAGGTCCAAGGAGCAAAATCACCTCTGGCTTTTACCCAGGACATGCCTGTTTGTTGCTCAGCTAAACAAGGCTCCTACTGTGGGCTCCTTTAGGTCTCACAGCCACTCTTTCAGCAGCTGCAGTGCAGCGTGATGTCTTGTGCAGCAAGGGCACAAGTCAGGACTGTAATAACCTTTAAAAACAAGGTATTAATTATTAGGAATCCCTTCAGCTTTAAATGAAGAAAACAAAATATGCATACACGTCCATGCTGGCAGCATTACTCACTTGTGGCTCACCAACCCCAGGATTCATTCACTCCCTGCACCCGGCAGCCACCTTCCTAGTAAAGTATCTGTAAAGAGACCTCGGTCCTTGGTCACAGTGTTTGCACATGCTCTGTCCCCCTTGGCTGCCAGCTGCTAAAAAGTTAGTGTCCAGTTGTTGACTGTCATTGTTATCTCCAACAGAGCACCATTTGTTGTCAGTCACCTTGTACGCATGTCTAGACGGATACAAATGCACTTCGGTCAGCATGCCGACTTTCACTCTTCTGGCCCTGAGAAAACGTGAATCACATCCAATGCCGAGCAGATATTAACACAAGGCAAACACTCTGCATGCAGTGCTCTGTTCTCTACCATCAGCATACATTTAACAAAAGTGTTATTTTAATATAAACTAAAAAGAAAAATGTCTTGAAAAGGTGTTTCTTTAAAATCTCATCTTTCATCAGAGTTAACTTTTTAGCAAAACACATCAGACTTTTATCACTTGGTCTCTTAACAAAAAACCCCCCAAACCCCCCACCAAACCACCAAATAAGCCAACAGTCTCTGAAAATTTCAGACTAGATCCCACCCTTGTTCTCTTGTGCAGGCACATGGGAAGGGCCACATTCTGCTCCTGACACTTTCACAGGGAGAACTGTGCATGTGCCCATCACAGAGCGGGATGTATAGGAGGTAGGGGGTGGGGTGGGGAAGGACCACAGGGTTCCACAGCATTGGGAAGGGATTACCGGATCACAGCTCCCCTAAAATCTGCTAGGCATTTTGCCCACTGACTATTCCAACAAATGTGTGGATACTGAACTGGAAACATAACTTTGTTATTGGTACTATGAGGGATGCAAAAAAAAAAAAAAAATTCCAAATCCAGACATCTAGCCTTAGCCTTTTCCAGAAAATTACTTGCAAAATGTTTGATTGAAGAAACTTCAATATAAGCAGGCATCCAGTTTTATGCATCCACTACCCCCAGCTATATTGCCAGGCCATTCATAGGATCATTCCCATAGGATCACATCCAGAACCTGCCTCGGTCTTACCCTTCTCCATCCCCACCTTAACCCTAGAAAAAGTCAACTATCTATCTCAACCTTCGTAACTTCAGGTAAGAGGAATCCACTTGGTTTCAGCCATAGTTACAGCCAGTCTTTGCAAGCTATTTGCTCTGGGATCTTGTCTCTGATGCTATTTGATAACCTGAGAATTTGTACAGTGTGGTTCTCAGTGCATTCAGGTAGGATAATATAGTACAAACTGAGGTAAGGAAGTCAGACAACACCCCCATTTTACAGAGGTACATCCTGGAGAGTGGAAAACAGCAGTTTGGAGGTAAACAAATCTATGCAGTGCCTAGAAATCAGCCATAGTATGATTAAGTCATAGCTATAAGATTATGTATATCTATTTTCAAAGTGATTCAAATGGGTACCTCAGTCTTTTTGCATGCACAGTTGGAGACCTTGAAAGAATTTTTATTCTCAGACCTCATCACTCTAAATTGCTGCTTTTCCAGGGCAGTACACATAGTCACCAGTCACCTTTCAAAGGTTTGACAGGTATGTCTTATCACATCAGTTAAACCCATGCAAGAAAACCCTTGGCTAGGAAACCACCAACGAAGTGCAGTAACAGCACAGCAGTTAACTCCTTCCCTGCCTCTCTGACCTCATGTTCACGTCTAACAATAAGCCCAGTAATATACCGATTAAGCATAGAATATTTATAAGGGCAGAAATACGAACAGGGAGCACTGAAAACCAGCCATCAGATGATCTTGCTGGCATTTTATTCTTCACAGCTGATTTTCATCTAGAAGATTGCTCAGTCACCCTTACAGCACAAGCACTGCAGCACTGTATAATGAAAAGCTGGCTGTAGAGTGACTTTTAGTGTTCCCTGTCTGTGCTCTGCTCCACTCTTTCTGTGCATCACAGAAAACAGGGCTGTTTATGCTTTATAAGGAATATCATTCACCTCTTTAAAGGAGAAGAAGTAGTCTCATCCCTAATTGTTTCCCCTGTGTAAGTAAGGAACATCCTTGGCTCTGCTGCAGATTGTACCATCCATGGACCAGCCTGGGGCAGCCTTTCTAGAGTCAGGGAGATCATGTACAGGGTGTTTTGCTGATAGACTGGAGCATCTCCTGCCCAAGCTGCCACAACATTAGGAAGCCCTGCAGCCAGGAATGGGTAACCAGGGTAGCAGTGTCTTG
This sequence comes from Morus bassanus, assembly GCA_031468815.1. NCBI lineage: Eukaryota > Metazoa > Chordata > Aves > Suliformes > Sulidae > Morus > Morus bassanus. Next base: position 77,646,684 of record CM062568.1, read on the forward strand.
CCAACGCTATGCAGAGACCAGTCACAAGGAGGAGAACACCAGCTTGTGCCCTTTGTAGCAGCTTTTGTGATATGCACATCTGTCATCTAGGACTACGACCATGAACGGTAAGCTTTCATGGAAAAAAACAGGTACGTTCAACATAGCAACAAGTGCAGGGTGGATAAGCCATTAGGGTCTCAGGGTACAGAGAGCTTAACTAATCTACAGGAATGTTATCTACACTGTAGATGTAAAGTTACGTCAAACAATCTTGCCCTTGGCAGTCACATCATTCAAACCAGCCATTAAGATGCTCTGAGTTTCGGCCAGAACTTGGTTACAAGCCAATCTCAGGGCCAGGGCATGTGAAAGCAGGCTTAGCTCCAGAAGCCAGGAGCTTGCAAAAAGAATTAATTATTTTTAAGCATCATGATCATTATAGCTGTTCCCTTTGAGACATCTGTGAGTGAGTTAATTTATAATGGATAACTTTCTAGTCCTTTTTGGAAATGGAGATGCCATATGTCAGAGCTGGTTTTCTGATAAGTTGCTTCTTTGGCTGACTTTTTCAAAGTTTCTGCTTCCCATTTGTTTTTTGTGTGATGAACTGAAACTCAGTTAAGCTACATTCAAGAACTGAGCCCTATATTCCTCTTTAATGAGGATCAGCTTGTCTTTTTCTTGGTCCTCCATTTTGTGATTCTTAGTCATAAATATTTCTTTTTTTGAGATATAACATCAAGGCAAGAGAACTGTACAGATATATCTGCTTTTAGTGATGCAGTCTGGCTTTAGATATGGAAAATACTACATGGCCTTTCCCCCACTAGATGATTCTGCATTTTGTGCTTTAGGTTGTGAAAAAATTCACTATGTTGTTTCTTTACCTGCTTCCTTTTCCCCCTATTGTCACTATTGATAGTACAGGAGGTTTTACCTAACAGCAACTTAAGCAACTGTTTACTATTAAGTTTCTTAGACATACCAATGACACCAGTAGTCCTTGAGCACATGTTTATATACTTTGCTGATTTTTTTTAGAGTTGATAAAACAGGTACTACAAACCCAGTTTTCTCCATTTCTTAGTTTTACCAAGCAATCTGGTCTCTTCTTCATTCTGTCAAACAAAATGTGGTGTATCACCAGAGATGGAATCTGCCTGCAACCAAAAATAGCAATGAAATCTACCATGCTGACCCAGAGCATCAAGGGAAATATTCAGTCCAAAGCATCTGGGCTTAGAAGTATGAAAATTAAAACAAGAGTAAGACAAAATCTGCTTAAATGTGAGGAATAATATGGTTCAGACTGTGCTTTGTCGTATTGCATCAGTTCCTGTGGCACAGCACCTTTCTTAAATTAATTCTGCACAAAGCCTTTTATGATATCACACATTTTAATCAAAAGTTGAGAACAATATTTTAGCTCCCCTTGTCTCCTAAAAAGAATTAATACCAACATGAGTTGGAAGAAAATTAGTCAGCAAAATATTCTGGCTAATCCCAGAGAATACAATTTTTTATTTTTCAATTTGAATAATGCTTTCAGGTACATATTTCTCATCTCTATCAGGATGGAATAAATGAAATTTCAGAATATGAGATAGAAAAACCAGGGACTGAACATAGTATGTGGTACTGATGGGTGGCAGCTGGCCATGCCAGCTCTGATCTAGTATGATTTGAAGGGTATAGTAAGGGGGTCTTTCCAATCTTTTTTCAATGTTGATACTTGTTTCTTAAGTTTTGGGGGAATTTCTTTCTCTGTGTGTTGAGAATGTAGGTTGTATTTTTAATACTTAAGTGTTAAAGACCACCCTTTTCATTACTCTCCATCCATAAAGAAAAATCTTCTTCAAGTTTTCTGGGGTGTTTTTCTTTTTTTTTCATGGACAAAGTTTCTACTTAAGATTTTCAGGGCACAAGGACCATAATTCTCTGATCTAGCAGAACAGTTAGACCTTCCTGAAACCTGGGGAATTTCACTTTAGGCAGATGAGATGCTGAATTTTCTTTCTATGCTGAGAATCTTTTGACAGTACCAGTGCCCAGCTGCAACAGTAAATACACTAAGCTTTAAAGATGACTAAATTAGGTACAAAGCCACAGGGGATTTCCTATTACCTCCATAAATGTAAGTATATCCTGCTGATTAAATGTCCTCTAAACATTCTTAGACAGTTACTCGTGCAGTTTGATTGTACAGTAGGACTAAAGAAAAACACCTACTTAGCTGAATAAGATATTCTGGAAATATTTTTAAAGTAATAAGCTGCCTATAAGAACTACTGCAATTTTAACACTGAGAGGAAAAGAACAGCTGGATGCTGTTGAAGGTCTTGTGGACCTGTCCTCTTCATGCTTTTCTCATCCAAGAGTACTATAGCTTGAGTTATCTGGATCCTGTCCCAACTCCCACCAGATATTTGTACTCAGATAATAGGGTAAAATAGCACTATTGTTTCATTTCTGAAAAACTTAAATGAATCAGAGAAGTGCAGTAAAATGTTCCATCTTATATAGAAATAGATAGATTTGAATGGATATGTGTAAAAAAATTGGCATATATTTATATGTGAAATTACCTTTACATTTTATTTTACCATCAAACTTTAACCATAAAAGTTAGGATAGAGTTAATTGTCACATAAATATGCTTATAGCTCTAATTGAATGATTTCTATTTCTCTTCAGTTTTAAGTGCCTGTTTTGGGGTATCTAGATGGTCTCTTTTCGTTATGCAAAGATAACCAAAAATTTACAACACTTTTGAAAATGAGGCCTGCAGTGAATATTTTATATAAAATACATATTGTTTCTGCTTCTGATGTTTTTGGAGTTTTGGGTTGGGTTTTTTTTGTGTTTTGGTTTTGGGTTTGGTTTTTTTACAGTTCAGGAATTTCCTGCACAGGAAAATGACAGCTTTGAGGAGTATTGTTGATGACATAACAGTTTTAAAATGAATTTAAGAGTTTAATGTTAAATTTCTGTTAGAAAAGAAATATTGGGGAGGGGGGTGAATCAAACAGCAATGAGCCATTTCCCCTGGAACTGGAGTACAAAGCGCCACTTGACAATATTCTCAAGTTTCCTTCCACTGATGTGTCCCCACTGTCCCATGGAGAGCACGCCAAGGACAGACAGACAAATATTCCCTCAGCTCAGAACTATTCTGCACCTTCTGCTGAGCCGACAGGAAATAGAAGTCAGCTCTACAAAGCAGAAAAAGATACTTCTCCCCTGCCTCCTCCTAGCAGGAATCTTGAGATTGATCTCAAACATGGATAACTTTTTCAGGAGGTTCCTGTGATTTCTAAATCATCTTCAAGTTTCCACCCTGGGACAGTAAACAGTGGGATCGTGCAGCTCAAACTGTGTTTGGCCGCCCTTTCTCCTTTAGTCACAATTTTCCCCTTGTCCTCAAGCTACCCTTGGGTGCCATCCTGCTAGACTTTAGCTAAATATTTGTGTAGACAAGGGTACTTTGTTCTTTTATGATTCATGAAGATGTACTGGCCCATTAGCATTAGCAAGGATAAAATCCACTTTTCCTTTCATTTAAATAAATCTCTCGCATCTGTATGATTGCATCAGTCTGACAGTCTTAATGCTGATGTACCTTTCTTTAAGTACATACAAAATCAAAGCCAAAGGACAAAACGTACAGTAAACAGGGAACTCCATAATTCTGCTAACTGCAGAAAAGAAAATTAAATAGACTGAGATTACACAAGGTGTTGACGTATTTAGATTTCTGTTAGGCATCTGAAATGTTATACTGCACTAAATCATTTAGGAGACTGAATGATATGAAAGAAACATGCCTTTCATTAGAAGGCTGATTGGTATGTCTCTACCTATAATCATAAGGAGTAAATCACTTTAAAGGGGCATTTTTTAAAATGAGATCCTTCTAGCCTTTAGAAGACAAAATAAAACCAATATTCTTATATTATTATACAGCTTTCTGATATTCAAAGACTGAGGAAATTGGAACCATAATGAGAACATGGTTTGGGGGTATTCTAATTTGCTCAGTAAAGTGGAAATTTCAGCACCAACTGAAGTGTACAACCAAAGCCAAGAAAAAGAATAAGTCTGTAGGACAAGCAGGATAAGAGCTGCTAGCCTAGGAAGAAATGACTCTCGAAAAAAACAGAGATAAATATGTAGATTAATATCATTTTAAATGCAATGTTATGATAAAGAGATTAACATGACAGAGTGGATGTATGCATTAACTGATGAACTGTGTGTAGGGACACTGTGGGTAAAACTCAGATGCCTGAACAGGTGTCCAGTGCTGTATAAAGTGCTGTTCAGTCCCCAAAACACCGGAGCATGTCGCACAGATATGACAAAGGACCTACCAGAGATGAAGACCCATTTGGGGTCACAGCTGGAAGCTAGGCAAGATACACTTCTGCATCTAAATTTTCACTAGACACCTACACTTTAGGCAAACAAGCCCTACCTCTATTACTACTGTATTTTAGTACCAGTGTAACTACTACCAGGACATGGTATTGTGTTCTACTTTCAACAGCTCAAGAGAGAGTGAAAAGACAACTCAGAGACACTTGAGAATGATGCAATGAGTATCATGCATGCTACAGGTATCAAGCTACAGGGAAATCACCAAATTTTTAGGAGACTTAAAGAAAAATATCATTAACCATAGACAAGAGTTTCCACATGAGAAATTCAAATCTGAGAATACAGAGTTTTTCAATCTAAAAAATGAAATTCTGCTAACTGCAAGTCAAAGTTAGATACATCCTTAGCAAAAAATGAGACGGAAGTTTTCACACAGATGTCAAGGGTTATAGCCTAGGAAGAACAAAAGGCTTTTGTTCATTTGTTTTCACTTATTACTGGAAAATGGCAATTACATTTGAATACCTCTATAAAAGTGCAACTCTAGTTCAAACAAAAATTAAGTTTTGGTCTTTGTAATGAATATGGGTTGTTTTTTTTAATCTGAGTTCATGAACTAGCTTCATTATATATTAAAATTACCTGAAAAGCAAATTATAAACCTGGGTTCATGTTGACAGTGACTTTGAGAGGCTGGAGAAGTGGGTTATCAGAATCTCCTGACATTCAATGACAGCAAAAGCAAAGTCCTTCACCTGGAGAGGAATAACCTCACAGACCAGCACAGGCTGGGGACCCCCCAGCTGGAAAGAAGCTTTGCAGAAGAGGCCCTGAGGGTCCTGGTGGACAAAAAGACAACCTGAGCCAGGAATGCACCCTCGTGGCAAAGAAGAACAACAGTCTGCTGGCCTTCATTAAGAGAAGTGTTGCCAGCAGTTTGAGAGAGGTAATCCTTCCCCTCCGCTCAGCACTGGTGAGACACATCTGGAGTGCTGGCTCCAGTTCTGGGCTCCCCAGTACAAGAGAGACATGGACATACTGGAGTGAGTAGAGTGAAGGGCCGCAAAGGTAGGTGGGGAAGGAGGTTTTGGAGGCAAATACAGCGTTTGTGAAGTACAAATTACTTGATTTAAGGTATTCACAAAATCAAGCAGTGGCTTTAAAACTTTACTTAAAAAATCTTACACACCTCCATCCCTTTGCCAATAAATAAGAAAACAGGTTTTGAATGTAAAGCACATACTACTCATTCTTTCACAGAAGAATGCACTGCTGTTTGAAATTGCTTTAAATTAGCCCTAAAATGAGACTGTGAAAACATAGAAATGGGATCAGAGAGTAACCAAATGTGTAAGCATGTTCCTATAACTCCTTTCAGAGAAATACATTGTTTTGGAGAATTGTTTGAAAAATAGAACATATACAAATGAAGCGGCAGAAGCGGGGGAAGACACAACAAAGCTTTTCTCATTATTTGGACTACTGCTAGCACTTTCGACCTTTCTCTCATCACTGAACTTTCAAAAGATGAAGGAAAGAATCATTTCCTTGGAGAACTCCAACCACATAGAAGTATTTTAGAGGGGACAAGCTATATGTGGACAATCCTTTTTACAGACAGATTGAATTATTCTTAGCACAGAGCTAGATTTTCTGGTTTGCAGAAATGGTGATTCATTGTTCTTGTGATTTGCATTTCTGCATGGCTGAATTAAGTACCATTTAGTGGCCAGTCATTGTGAAACTACTTTACACTACGCACAGATGAACTAAAGGTAAACTTAACTTGCGTGTGGCAAGAAGAAAGGTGGATGACATACTTGATCCACTGGCTTCTTGAGCAATTTATGGAAAATAATTGCAGGAATAAATACAACAGGCTAGCAGGAAGGGAAAATGGGCTGAGAACCAGCCTGTCCATCTCAGGTATCTAACTTGCACCTAGCATTTTGCAGTCTGGTGATGCAGTCTCTTCCAGTGCTTTCTTACCTGCATGTGAAGAGGTGACTGAAGGCCTCCAGAGGGATAGCTGGGCTGACTTAGGTGCCTCAGCTGAGGATGTGAGACCCTCAGAGGTGCTTCTTTCTCCCTTGCACCAAGGGAACTGAAGCACTTCAGAGGGCTACTTCCCTCTGAGCCCAAGATTTCTGTCCCTGTTATTTGCCTGAGCAACATACTGTGGAGCCCACCATTTTTAGTGTTCTCTTATCACCATGGAGTGGGTCCCACATTGAAAGTCCTATTCAGTCTTACTAAATAGCTTTTTAACTTTCTTTTTTTTTAAAGTTTGTCTGCAATTACTGATCCAGGAAATCAATGACTTTTGCATCACAAAAGGCTTTTTAACCAGTGTGAAATTAAAGCACACAGTCAGCTACTCCACGTCTCCCAAGATCTTCTCTCTGCTACAACCTCCAAAAAAAAATTCACAGTTCCTTTACACAGCAGTCACTATCGCCATCCTTGCATACCAAGAACTGGACTCAAAGTGCCAAACCTTTCTGCATTACCACTAGCAGTATCAGTCTCATACTACTCATTTAAGACAAATGTTAATTAACTGTTTGGAGGTCAAAAACCCAAACGATGGTAATTCCAGTTACAAGTCATTTGCTATGCAACAGAGATACATGTGCATTGTGCCTGGACACAGCTGTTTAATTTAAAATTAACTCTCTGCTCAGTCAGGAGGAAGATATTTTTGTTGGTACTTTTAGGGTAAACCAGGGAGAACATAAAATCACTGAGATGTTTCACATGTTGGGAGGGTAAGAAAACTGCATTATGAATGAAGCAATGTAATCAACCCAGCTGTCCTTTCCTCACCAGCTTCATCCTCTGTGGTATAAATTAGGGATGCTCAACTGGTTTGGATAAAATAAAAATAAATATGCACAAATTTTTCATTATATTTCATATCAACTAATTCAGAAATTAAAAAATATGAGGAGTCTTCGATTTAGATGCTTTTTTAGTTCTGTGAATTTTCTTCAGGTTGTATAATTTTGTGGGAGGTATATTTTTAGACCTTTATATGGTAAGGACTCCTCACTCAGATGAGACTAAATCCACAAATACATAAGTACTTATCAAATTATTCTGAGGTTTGCCCTTTTTATTGTGAAAGCTGTGGGAGGAGGAGAAGTTGAAGTTAAGAGAGGAAAATCTGAAAAACAGCACAGATTTTGGGGACAGGTTCGTATATTTGGTGGCTGGTTTTCACTCCCATGATACTTTTGCCAACGCCTGGAATAACAGGAAGAAATGTACTCTGAAATAGGGTTTGCTGCTGTCCTTGCTCTCTGCCTCTGGCAGAAAGTTTTGGGTTCATTGACATGTGATTGTCAACTTTGTGCAATTTCAGGAAAGGGTTCTCTATGAAAAGATTTTCAACTTGAAAAATGTCAAGGAAGTAAAAGGTGTCAAAGGTGTTAAATTGAGTGCATGGGGTTCATTATTTCGGTAATATACTATACGGAATATAAACTGAAGCTGTGGGTGAAGTTGACGCATACACATGGTCTTCACACACCGTAATCTCTCATAAAATGCCCTTTTTAATATAAGGTAATACTGGTTGCCACTACAGTTATACAGTTGTATCATTTTGGTTTAGGAGAAGACTGAAACCCCTTAATCTTTAAATGTATTTGAAATTTACACTCAGCAATTAGGGTGACAAATGATTCCTCAAGAAACATGATACCTCTAACAATTAAAAATATCGGGTTTATAATTAGGCTGCTCTCTCTTATTTTTTACTTCTCTAAAACAAGGAGCTGACATGCTGTAGAGGGTTGACGTTAACCCTAGCCAGCAGCTAAGCACCAACCAGCCACTTGCTCACTCTCCCCCAAAGGGACTGGGAAGAGAATCAGAACAGCAAAAGCAAAAAACCATCAAGGTTTGAGATAAAGACAGTTTAATAACTGAAGCAAAGAGGAAAAAAACCCACAAACAAGTGATGCAAAGACCATCACTCAACACCTCCCCCTAGCAGACCAATACGCAGCCAGAGTCTGAGCAGCAGTTACCTTAGAAAAACTACACCCCCTCCCCAGTTTTTACTGCTGAGCACAATGCCATATGGTATGGGATATCCCTTTGGTCAGTTGGGGTCAGCTGTCCCGGCTGTGCTCCCTCCCAGCCTCTTGCCCACCCTCAGCCTACTCGCTGTGGGGGCAGAGAAACAGAGACAGTGTTGACACCGTGCAAGCACTGCTCAGCCATAGCTAAAATATTGGTCTGTTATCAACACTATTTTGGTCACAAATCCAAAACAGCACTATATGGGTTGCCAAGAACAAAGTTAACTCCATCCCAGCCAGACTCAGTACACTTGTATAAATTAATACCTAAGTCACATCCTGCTTTCTTTAGGTTTTCAGTCACTGCTGCTCTTTAACATGTTAAAATACACAAACCAATATAAAGTCAGACTGCAGTGTAGAGTAAAAATGGTTTCAGAGTGTTTGATTGCCTCCACTTGCATTGATCAGTTAAGCTCTTATGCTACTTGCTATTTACCAAGACTTGACTTTCTTGTCCACTGTATGGTATAGTGGTGCTGTGTGTATTTGCCTAACAATGGAAAATTACATTTCATGTTCTCTCTTCCATTCCAGTTGTCAGACACATCACATAAGTCACAACTGCATCAGCTAGAAACTGAACCTCTTCTGTAAAGAGGCTAAAGATTGAGTAGGCACAGACAACCCTCTTATTTTTAAGGTTATGTCTATGACAGAACTTAAAAGATAAATTACAGCTCATGGAGACTGTTAAACTTGCCAGATTGGGTCTTGACAACAGTGAAGCCAAGATAAGAAGTGGTTAAGGGGCTGAGGACAGACTATAGGACTCATCAAGATCCCAAAGTAGATATTTACACAGGCTGTATCAAACTAGCTCAGGTATCTCTACAACTCAAAAAGTTTCAGTGTAGTAGTTCCTTTGTACAGTATAGAAGAAAAAAGCTTGCATAGTTGATGCCCTGTCATAGCTGTTCTGCCTGGGAGGCTGTACTGGAGGACAGATGTAACGAAGAAATAAACTCTGTGTAACTGGAAAAAAAACTTAGATTCTTATCTGAGTTATATAGATAATCAAGGTTTGGGGGGTTGTATCTAGGAAAAGTGCTGGAAAAATCCGTGAGCACAGAAGATCTAAGAAGACACTTTTGAAACGTTGCCCCCAAAACCTTGAAATCAAGCAAAACAGGAATGGTGGGACATGTAAAGGTTTAACAGAACATGCTCACAATAGAGCCTGTTGTGAATTCCAGTATCAAATATCTGGAGAACCCAATTAACTTTCCAGTCTTTTAATTAATTATTTCTGAGAATTCCCACAAAGAGAATGGGCACTGCATTATCTTGTTGCATTGAGAATCACTGCATTTTATTGGGTTCAGTTAATGACTTCTGCTTGATCTGTTGACATTTAATCCAGAACACATATACTAGAGCAGCCATCAGTGGCATGAGAAACCCACATGCCCGTTACACATTGTATTCTAAGGGTGCATGTCTGGCACCCATTACATCCCACTGCTAATACAAATTTGGCTAGTAAGGACAGTTTTTCTGGTAAAGGCAGGTTTTGGGGTAAGGGGTACTATTAATGTCAAATATGTTATATTTCACTTGATTACACTCCTCACAGAAAACAGAGCAGCTGAGCTTTGGAGAAATGATACCTCAGCATTTGCAGTCACCAAAATGTCAAACTGGACTGTTAGGCCTCCAGTAACTGCTAAAACATGTTGTACCTGATGGAGGAATACAGCTGATAGGCACTAGGCAGATGCTGAGACAGGAGAACAGAACTAGGGCTCTGTTCCTGCCTTCAAAAATGGGCTAACACCAAAGATAAATGACTACCAGCAGATCCTCTCATTGATACTTCCTCTTATTATTTTGAAGTTTCTTTCACAGGAGATAGAAGTATAACTTCCCGTGGTTTCAAGGGTGGAAAGAGACTCCTGAAATGTCTGGTATCATGAGGGGATCACATCTGGAGTTGCTTACTGTACATGACATTTGGATTTGTCCCATCCTCCAAACCACTAGGGAGTGACTGCCATAACACCTGTAAAGATCCACAGCTAGATGACTTCTGTCTATTATTCTGCAGTTGAAGAAAAGTTATTCATGCAAATAAGTGTATATTTCTTTCTCCTATGCACTAAGAGCTATGTCTTGTAAAAAGAAATTGTGGCAATTTATTGGGTGGACATGGGCAACACACCAAAACTTGTGAGCTTCTCTCTTGCTATTCACATCTCAGCTCACTGACTGTTCTTTTATACCTCCATGCTAATTGCCTTAGGACCATTTTTATTTCCACCAGCCTATGTTGCTGAAAAACTTCAACACCTCCTCCAGAAAAGTCGATCAGGCTCCTTCTGTTATCAGCTGACATGGTAGGCATCCCCAGAGCTGGTACATACCTCCAGATATATCCAATAGACTTAATGGGAAGTTCATGTGTTAATTTAGACTACATGCAATAGGCTAGATGTCTTCAATGTGTGTCACATAGTCTGCAACATAAGAAGTCGTGTCAAAGACATTGTTCCTCCCAGTCCCAGCACAGTACATCAGTGACACAAAACCACCCATTTCACTGACGTGAGTCTTGGCTAGCAGGAGTCTAGGGCCAGACAGTATACAGGATCTTAGATGTTTCTGAGGGAGAACTGGGCTTTGGATACCTGAAACAAAGCACTGAGTCTTCACTGTTAAAAGTAAAAAAAGAAAAAGCCTCTTGCTCTCTTGTGTTCTGTTTTTCTTCTGCTGCTTGAGGAGACTTTTTTTCCAGTTCTGGTTACAAGAAATGTTCTAATGAAGATATCTTTAAAATCTATTTTGCTACTTGTCCGCTCCCTTTGGAACTAACTGTAATGTCTCTAATTATGGCATGCCACACTTCCAAATTTGAAAACATACTTTGATTTGTAGTGAATGAGGGAAATAGTTCTATACACTGCAAATTCCACAGTACTTTATTTTTCTTAAGGAGACAGATTTGCTTGAAAGGAAGATCGGCTCTAATTCACTGACTATTCAAAGGTTATTGTTGCACAAATAGTGAAAAAAAAAACCCACCTCCATTACGATCAGGCTCTTTAGTTTTGCTTCATGCTCTACAGAAAATAATCTGAACATTCATCTAAATGTTGACACACAGTTTCTTTGGAGATGCAAGAAGCAATCTGTATATACACAATGCTAAATATTTGCTGTATATGGATCACTTAATGAGGGCTGTTTAAGATTTGTAAAGCTTAAAGGCCAACCAAAACATACCTTAGTAAGGCATTTGTGCAGCTTTCCTAGTCATCATTGCTGAAATTGTTATGAAACTCAGGGGAGTAAATTAGAGCAGGTATGAACCTGCAGTCTACCCTGGCACTCTTTGCCTTTCCTCTGCTCATCTCCAGGTCCATCCAAGTCAGCACAGGGATACCAGCTGCCAGAGCCTGTTGTTTACTGATTGTGTAGACAGAGCCAATGGAAAAAATCCTCTGCCTTCCACCGGAGCAAGAAAATGTGTGTGTGTGTGTCTTTGGTTGGCAGGGTGACTTCTTTAAGCTGCCTGTTTTGTCATTCAGCAGCGAACAGACTAAGGGTAAGGACACAAAAAGCTTAGGTTGCCAGGCTGCCTTGGCAAAACTCCCATTTGGAGCAGCAGCAGGAGGAAGTCTCTGAGGATGAGGTTTTGCAGCTCACATCCTAGGAAAGTGGATGTGGACCACTGACTCCTCTCATTAATTTCTTCTTAGTTTTGGTGAGATGTAATATCAAAAATATGAAAATGTACCCCTTAGATACTGTCCTTGAGACTTTGCATGTAGTATCACTCAAATCTGGACAGATTTAATGAAGTATACACTGACAACAACTTCCATATTGTACTGTGAATATCCAGCGACAAGATAGGTTTCCCTCTCTAACCAATGAGAAAAGGAGGTTTCTTCAAAACCTTCCCTCAACCATTGTAATTTGTGTGGTGGGTTGACCCTGGCTGGATGCCAGGTGCCCACCAAAGCCACTTTATCACTCCCCCTCCTCAGCTGGACAGGGAAGATAAAATATATTGAAAGGCTCCATGGGTCAAGTTAAGGACAGGGAGAGATCACTCACCAATTACCGTCATGGGCAAAACAGACTTGACTTGGGAAAATGAATTTAATTTATTACCAATCAAATCAGAGTAGGATAATGAGAAATAAAACCCAAGTCTTATAACACCTTCCCCCTACCTCTCCCTTCTTCTCAGGTTCATCTTTACTCCCATTTTTCTCTACCTCCTCCCTCACAGTGGCGCAGGAGGACGGGGAATGGGGGTTGTAGTCAGTTCATCACACGTTGTCTCTGCTGCTCATTCCTCCTCAGGAGGAGGTCTCCTCACACTCTTCCCCTGCTCCAGCGTGGGGTCCCTCCCACATGAGACAGCCCTCCATGAACTTCTCCAACATCAGTCCTTCCCACAGGCTGCAGTTCTTCATGAACTGCTCCAGGGTGGGTCCCTTCCCACGGGGTGCAGCCCTTCAGGAACAGACTGCTCCAGAGTGGGTCCCCCGTAGGGTCACAAGTCCTGCCAGCAAACCTGCTCCAGCATGGGCTCCTCTCTCCATGGGTCCACAAGTCCTGCCAGGAGCCTGCTCCAGCGTGGGCTTCCCACGGGGTCACAGCCTCCCTCAGGCACATCCACCTGCTCTGGCATGGGGTCCTTCACCAGCTGCAGGTGGATGGATTGCTGCATCATGGACCTCCATTGGCTGCAGAGGGACAGCCTGCCTCACATGGTCTTTATCACAGGCTGCAGGGGAATCTCTGCTCTGGCACCTGGAGCACCTCCTCCCCCTCCTCCTTCACTGACCTTGGTGTCTGCAGAGCTGTTCCTCTCACGTGTTCTCACTCCTCTCTCTGGCTGCAGTTGCAGTTTTTTTGCTCCCCCTTATTAAATACGTTATCCCAGAGGCACTACCACCATCGCTGATGGGCTCGGCCTTGGCCAGCGGCGGGTCCGTCTCGGAGCTGGCTGGCACTGGCTCTGTCGGACATGGGGGAAGCTTCTAGCAGCTTCTCACAGAAGCCACCCCTGTAGCCCCCCCGCTACCAAAACGTTGCCACTCAAACCCAGTACAGTTTGATGGCCTGAATTTCCATACAACTGCTCTCTGTAGCTAAGAAGGGAGGGTGGCTTAGATGACTAAAATAGGGATCTAAGTACCCCTTCTAGCTACAGAAAATCAAGAGGAAACATCTATGTGGCTTCTATGGCTATTCAGTGAAGAGCCATTCATTCTTTTGCAGCCATTTCCCAGCTGTGACCCTGAATCTCAACATTCAAGAAATTTTATACAGGTGTTTAGTACTAAAACAAAGCTGCAAAGAAAACCCATATTTCACATTTGTGTAACATGCAGCACAAGACATGTTTTCCTGACACTCATTAGCTTAATGTGCAATTAAAAGAAACCCACTCTTTTTATTGGATATATAAAATAAAGCAGAGACAATGAAGACATATTCTAAAAATTCTGGAATAAAATATCTGTCTCAGAGCTCATCTACTTTAATATATCATTAAAATCTACTGGTCTTACTGGATTCCACTAGAATTAAAATTCACTACTCTTTGCTCAGATCATTTCACATGAAGAGCTTCAAACCTTTCTTTAATCCCAGCCATCTTCAGCAGCTTGCTGTATTGCTCTTTGCATTGTTCTAGTGAAATCCATTTCACACACAGAAAAAAAGGGGTCTTGCCCTGTAGAATTTTTTTGATTTTTACTGACCCAATTTAAATTTCATTTTTTTATCATTTGAATTAGGGAAATATTCCCCTCCCGCAAAATCAGACACATTCCATCTTTTGGAAACTGAAGAAGGCTGCACATGAGCACTTTCAGTGGGGACTATCAGCAAGGCATCAGGATGTGATGAAACAGGGGATTAACCTTTTTGAGACTGGGACACAGTTGCTAGGGCTCCCAGCACAATAGATCCTTTCTTATTGTTGTGCTTCCTTGCTGTTATCAGAATATAAATATCAGAGATACATTGTTAATTCTGCAGTATGTTGTGGGATTCAAAATATCGTAGAAGGATTTCAAACCAACATGAATGAGAGACTACTCTAGAGGTAACAGGGACTTTGTACTGAAAGTACTTTAATCTCTCCAGCATGATGAAAGCTTTTGTATACAATTATCTGAGGTGATAAAAAAAAAAAAGGCATGTGTGATTGTAAGTCAAAGTGAAATACAACAAAATCGTAATGTGTTTATTTTTTATTTCTATATTTTACTATCACTCCCTCCTCTTTGTATTCATAACCCTCGTTCCATTTTTATGCCTGTGTATGAGCCCAGTTACATGTATCTATGTGTTTAAGTGTATAGTTATCTTTCTACACTCCTAAATCATTCTCTTTGCCAGAACAAAATGAGCTCTATGCAGAACATTAGGCATTTGCGTAAATGGCTGGCAGCTGTCTCCCTAGGTGTGAAGACCTCTGTGGAGCATGAGCTTCTTTGTATGAATGTGAAACCTCTAAGTGCCAGGATGAAAGGATGGCCAAATGAGCTACAAAATGTTTCCAGTAATATCATTAAGGAGCGAGCAGCTAAACATTTCCACATGATTATCATAAAATGTTTCACCAATCAATATTTGCAAGTTTAAGTGCCAAACTGTAATTAGAGGCTAAAGGCCAGGAACCAGGTGCCATGCAGTAGCTGCAATTAATTTTGTGTCCAGCTGTAGCTATCAGCCATACGTCTGAGACAGCCCTTGCCCTGCCAGTCCGTGCTTAATCAAATGGCTGGGGGAGCTCGGGGAAGAAAAGGAAAAGGCTGCTGAGTGCTTAAAAATCTTACAAAATACTTGGCTGGTGAATTGTAGGTGTGAATCACCAATAATGCTCAGTAACTTTATATTCACTCTCAGGAGAAATGTCATACCCAGTAAAAGGAAAACAAATGCCACCAAGGCATTCTGTTTAGGTGTTGCTGAGGCTGCTTTCTATTTGTCTTCTACAGCTCAGGAGGAATAGGACTGGAAGTGTGAACTGATATCATAAAATGAACGTCCCAGAGTTCTGTGGTATGAATACGAGCACACATTCAGACACTGCTGCAGCTGATCAAACCCTACTTTTTCAGCTCAGGATTCTAAAAACAGGGAAAGTCCCTAAAATATGTAAGTATTTATTTCCTGCAAAGAGCCTTAGATGATTCTAGTAGCAAAGGACCTATGGGCAACTGTGAAGCTGCTGGTAGGATGAAAGGATCAGTTTTCTTTGAGCGGTAAAAAGCTTCTTCCTCTTTTTTGCTGTCTCTGTCAGTTAACCCGTTCTCCTTGGTACATTGCACATGCCACTTGCCCTGCCTGGTAGGGTAGCAGTCATAAGATAACGAGCACTAATGAGTTTCTGCAGTGAATGTTATGACTTGGCTGACCTATTTAAATATTACAAGCAGCCACTTGAATAATGAACAATAAAGAAAATGAAGGCAGACTGTTCTTAGCACTTTGGTGTTTGAATGTCTTAAGTTGCTCGCCGTTAGTTTTGTCATTTAGCAAAGACATAGCACAGCTGGCAGAAATCAGCAAACAGTAAAAATGACAAAAGTTTTTTCAATGCGCAATGTATTTCATACTTTGAAAACCGTCTGTTATCCATTGGTTTTGCAGTAATTTTTTTTCCTGACGCTGTTATGTAGCTAAATAGTCTGTTTTGACTATTTAAGTATAGAGACTTGTGGGAAGAACACTTCAAACTGAACTTGGCAGGGTTATTTTTGTTCTGTTCCCCTTCAGGAACAGCTGTGAAATTTTTGGATGCAGTATTGAAAATAACATAAGTAACAAAACTGAGTTTTTATAAGCAGAACTGTGTGATTTTAAAATTTGCCATGAAAGTACTGGTTAGATTGATTCAAAGCTATTTTAAAATTCTAGTCATATTTCCCAAATAGTTTTGAAGAAATGAAATGAAATATCAGAAATTTTGAAAGAAACCTTCCAGATTTTTTTTCAGAACATATCTCAAAAAAAATTTCGATGCTAGTTAGATAAACTTGGAGGCAAAATGGAGGAAGAAATAGTAAATATTTATTGGCCAAAGAAAGAACTTAAATGTCTTCCAAAATTTTAAAGTGCTTGCCTGGGAAGTGAGAGGTTTGTGTTTCAGTTCATGCTCCCTTTGCTATTAAATGTTTAATGAAAATTGCAAAAGCTCCAGCAGAAGAGAATGAGAAAGCCTTAACACAAAATCTTATATAGTCCAACAAAGAGGGTGTTCAATGATACACATATTAAGAAACCAGTTCTTTGTTCTTATTGAAAGTGTTCTTAGTTAAATATTTTGCTTATCCACATTGGTTTGATTTGATAACTATATTGACAAAATTGTTTGAGGTCAAACTGGGAAGAAAAAAATTCTTTTTATTTGAGTACCAACCAAAAGCTAACCGTGGTCATATCCATAGCTGTAAGTATAAAATATTCTTAATAAGGAAGGAATTCTTTATACTTCCATCAAGAAAGAAGCAGAGCTAACTGTTAGAGGAAACAGGCTTTTTACATCCAAGTGTCTGCCATCTAAATATCCTGCTGCTTACCAGAACTCATGAAAAGTTGATTTCTTTGGTTTGCTACAAGTTCAGAAGCATAGCAACTAGAGCCAAGAGACAGGTGCTTTCATGGGCAGCACTAGAATGGTTTCTCTCTTTTAAATCCCTGCTTTTTAGTTTAGGGTAGGTAGTGGGTGGTTGTTGTTTTTTTTTAATATTGGATTTTGTTATGCTGTTTTAAGTTTTTTCCTCATAACATTTCAAACTGATTAATGGACTTTTATCCATCAGAATCATATGAATTTGAAGTCACATGAATTTGAAGACAATAAAAAATATTTCAATAAATACATTAGCAACAAAAGGAGGGCTAAGGAGAATCTCCATCCATTGGATGCAGGGGCAAACATAGTGACAAAGGATGAGGAAAAGGCTGAGGTACTTAATGCCTCCTTTGCCTCAGTCTTTAATAGTAAGACCAGTTGTTCTCCAGGTACCCAGCCCCCTGAGCTGGAAGATAGGAATGGGGAACAGAATGAAGTCCCCATAATCCAAGGAGAAATGGTTAGCGACCTGCTACACCACCTAGACACACACACAAGTCTATGGGGCTGGATGGGATCCACCCAAGTGTACTGGGGAAGCTGGCAGAAGTGCTCACCAAGCCACTTTCAGTCATTTATCAGCAGTCCTGGCTAACCAGGGAGGTCCCAGTTGACTGGAGGTTAGCAAATGTGACACCCATCTACAAGAAGATCTACAGGAAGAAGGATCCAGGGATCTACAGGCCTCTCAACCTGACCTCAGTGCCGGGGAAGGTTATGGAGCAGATCATCTTGAGTGCCATCATGTGGCACGTACAGGATAACCAAGGTCTAGTCAGCATGGGTTTATGAAAGGCGAGTCCTGTTTGACTAACCTATCTCCTTCTATGACAAGGTGATGCGCTTAGTGGATGAGAGAAAGGCTGTGGATTTTGTCTACCTAGACTTTAGTAAAGCCTTTGACACTGTTTTCCACAGCATTCTCCTGGGGAAACTGGCTGCTCATGGCTTGGACGGGTGTACTCTTCGCTGGGTGAAAAACTGGCAGGATGGCCAGGCCCAAAGAGCTGTGGTGAATGGAGTTAAATCCAGTTGGTGGCCACTCACAAGTGGTGTTCCCCAGGGCTCAGTTTTTGGGATAGTTCTGTTTAATATCTTTATCAATGATCTGGATGAGGGGATCGAGTGCACCCTCAGTAACTTTGCAGAAGACACCAAGTTAGGTGGGAGTGTTGATCTGCTTGAGGGTAGGAAGGGTCTACAGAGGGATCTGGACAGGCTGGATTGATGGGCCAAGGCTAACGGTATGAGATTCAACAAGGCTCAGTATCAGGTCCTGCCCTTGGGCCACAACAACCCCATGCAACACTACAGGCTTGGGGAAGAGTGCCTGGAGAACTGCCCAGCAGAAAAGGACCTGGGGGTGTTGGCTGACAGCCAGCTGAATATGAAGCAGCAGTGTGCCCGGGTGGCCAAGAAGGCCAACAGCATCCTGGCTTGTATCAGGAATAGTGTGGCCAGCAGGAGTAGGGAAGTGATCGTGACCCTATACTTGGCACTGGTGAGGCTGCACCTTGAATACTGTGTTCAGTTTTGGGCCCCTCACTACAAGAAGGACATTGAGGTGCTGGAGCGTGTCCAGAGAAGGGCAGGGAAGCTGGTGAAGGGTCTGGAGAGCAGGTCTTATGAGGAGAGGTTGAGGGAACTGGGGTTGTTTACTCTGGAGAAAAGGAGGCTGAGGGAAGACCTTATTGCTTTCTACAGCTACCTGGAAAGGAGGTTGTAGTGAGGTGGGTGTTGGTCTCTTCTCCCAAGTAACAAGCAATAGGATGTGAGGAAACAGCCTCAAGTTGCGCCAAGGGAAGTTTAGATTGGATATTAGGAAAAATTTCTTCACTGAAAGCATTATCAAGCATTGGAACAGGCTGCCCAGGGAAGTGGTGGAGTCATCATCCCTGGAGGTATTATAAAAGACATGTAGATGTGGCACTTAGGGACATGGTTTAGTGGTGGAGTTACCTGGAAGTGTTAGGTTGATGGTTGGACTTGATGATCTTAAAGGTCTTTTCCAACCTAAATGATTCTATGATTCTATGATTTTGTTTAGACAATTTTAGACAAAAATATTTCCAGTGTACTTCACTTTTATTGGGTGATGTATTTTTGGGGAGGAGTGGTTATTTGATTGTAATTTCTTCAGGTGGAAATACTGGTTCTCTTAACTTGGGGAGGTGATAGGCGAAATTAAATTTACTTTTGTATCTATTCATGTTTCTCATCCAGGTTTGATTGAGTTCCATGCCTTCCTGCTGTGTTTTCTGTATGCCTTCTCAATGTTTGTCTCTGGTATTTTGGACAATTTTCATTCTCTGCATCTCACTCCCATGCCAACATTGAAGGATGCATTTCTGTATGGCTTGGTCTCTGTCTTCTGTTTAGATATAAAGCTCCTAATGTTCGTTTTTATCCATAAATGAAATGTTTCTTACCCATATCCTGAATGTAGGGTGGTATTTATACTATCTCTGCTTCTGACTTATGAATACATTAGAATTAACTCCACACTTTACTTTTGTTATTGATCTCTTTGTTTTGCACACTAGTGTTAAAGAGTTAGCTTGAAGTGTTTCCATAATATAGCTATTTAAGTTTCCTTAATTATTACCTAATACATGGACTACCATCATTATATAACATTAATAATAATATTTCTTTCTGGGCAGGGAATTATTGTTATTACTGCAACACCTAGTATGATCTTTGTGCTGTGGCTTCTAGTGGAACGAAATAATAATAATGCTGGAAAGGGCCAAAATGCTTTGTTCTTGGAGGTACGCCAAGGAAAATAAATGCATGGTTACCTTTCTCTGCCAGGTAATCTTTCTGGTGCTGATTGGGACATAGAAGAAATTATTCCAATGAAGTTCCTTTCTCTTGAGATGTTTGTGCTGGCAGAGAAACAGTCTCAAATGCATATTTATCCCCAGAACTAGTATCCTGAAGTTTTGCTCTTCTGTTTATCTTTAGTGTGCTTTACATGCGAGAGACACAGAAGAAATAGAAGTCAACCTGCCTTACACAGCCTCTGCCATACATATACAGACTTAGACACTTGTTTGCAAACTTGGCTTATTGCACATCTGCCCAAGCTTCTTCTGATGGGGAGATAACACAGCTCTTGGAAGTGGTTTAACTTAACGCTGAAAGTTGTATTGCAAAGTAACTTTGTCATCAATTTATTATTTTTCCAGCTAACAAAGATCTGGGAGAAACATGAAAGAAATCAGGTATCATCAGACGTGCTCCCTGGACAACACAAGGAAATGCACTTAACAGTTTACTTGCTTTCTTTAAAATATTCCTATCCACTCTTCTAGGTTGAAACAAATCACAGTAATTTCCTTCTTCTTCCTTGCTTCTTATGGATGAAGAACTTATTCTACTTGTGTGAATATCTTTCATGATGTGTAATTCAGCTCAACTTTTGGCAGTTCTCACATTTCTCAGTCTCAAGTGATATACATCTAGGAATTAAAATCTCTCATTAAGGGCATAACTTTCAGTATTTATTCATGTCTACAGTCTCATTACAGAGATCCTTGATCCATATATACATTTAACCCTCAGGGTTTATCACTGATTCATCAAATTGTCTCAGGAGAATTTTTTTAACATCCTTTCCTACGGACCCTCCAACATCTAATCTTCTGCCAAATCTTTGTTCACCTGAGACCTCTTCAGTTAGATTTTAACACTATGGTGATTCAGAAGTGTCTCCAGATCACTTAACTTCTCCACTCTTCCATTTCTCACTTTTAAGTCATCCACATCATGCCTCAGTATCCCAGACACCTGCATGGTGTCAATCCTTCAAGAACTGTTTCTACCTGATTGCATATCTGTGACTGGAAGTCAAATTTTTCTTATCATAACCAATCCATGTTGTTTGTTTTTAATTTTTCTTGCTATGCATTTACATTCCTCTCACAGCAATGCGATGAGTTCCAGAGATATAACTTAAACCTTCTCTCCTTTGATCATTCTAGCCTAGCATAGACAACCTTGACCCACTCCATTGTAAGTTCTTGTCCTGATGTCAAGAACACTCAGTAGGGTCCTCGCTGTTATTTTCAAGATCCTCTTAGTTCCAATCCTGTTTCTTAGTTCATGTTTTTCCTACCTCAACTTCTGTGGTGGGGTTTTAATTTTCTTTTTCCTAATAAGTGCTTCTTCCTGGTACGAGTTCTAGTTTTCTCTGTACCAGCTACCAAGGGCTCCTTGCCTATCAATTCCTTTCTCTTTGTTGGACTAAATGTGCTGTCTTCTCACTTGCCAACTTATTTTGTGCTCCCATCAATTCTTTTTCTCCTTCTCTGAAGCAAACCTGTTCTCCAGCTCTGAGTTCTCTTTCTGAATCCCCATGCAGGCTGCACAGGCATGTGTTTCCAGGTTCACTTCCTTGTACTGGTGTTTGCTCTGTAGTTCTGTTATGCAGTACATTTGCTGAACATCACTATGCCCAAATGTCAAGAGATCTGTAACTCAAGCATATTGCCAAGTGTTACATCTTCCCTCTCTTGCACATCCTCAGATCCTGAAGTAAAGTCTACCACCACCTTTGGTTACACCACTTGTTTATTTGCCTCCTTTTTCATGAGTTCCCAGTTGATGACTCTTCAACCAAAAACAGCTTCCAGCTTGTGTACTGCTGGCAGGGGAAGGGGAGGAAAGTATACCACTGGAGGTTTTAATAAAGTAAGAGTAAATCAGCAGACTTGGGCTTTTCTTATAGGCTTTTCTTTTTTTCTTGATGAAGGCTTTGTCAAGCTCATGAATTCATGTGTTCTGGAGTACTGAAGCAACTTGAATCATTATACCACAAACGCATAAAGTTTTATCTATAGCTTTAATTTTCATTATGTGTACACTAATTTATATTTCTTTGTGGGGAAGGGGTTAAAAATATCTCTGGGATTTCTTTTTTCCTGTTTCATTTTCTTTCTTTTTTTTCCTGCTGCAGAAAAACTAGTATCAGGTTAAGATCTATGCAGCAATAAACCTTTGCCACTGGCAGGAATCTAGCAGTCACAAACAATTAGTTCTTTCTGTGAATGGTCCAAGGTTAATTTTAGCCTCCTAAACTGTCTCCTGCCAGATCTGATAAGTTTTCTCCCTTAGCTCCAGCTGTGTGGTCCCTGATGGGATTTGGCTACAAGGAGGATGGCATTATCAGCCCATTATCCATCACTAGCAGGAGAACTGTGATGCTGATGAATATTGATCACCTGTTCCACAGGGTTATCAGATGATGGTGAGTGAACCTGACGCTTGGTTGTTTCTATGGGCAGCTTTTATTCTTTACTGGCTGATGGCAATTCCCTCCCTGGCTCTGCCCATGGAGGAGAAAGAAATGCAGCAGGGCATCTCTGCTTTTGCCATCAACAGGTTATGTTTGACTGCAGGAAAGGATTGGAGTGAATGCTTTGTCCTGTCTGGGTCAAAGTCCAGATATGACCCATGCAGCTGTCTGTCTCCCTTATCACATGGCTTTGCAAAATGTTTCTATTAGTGAAGCAGGGCAAGTCCCAGCGGGTTAGAAAGGATTGGGAATGGACTTCCAGGCACTGGAGGGATCTGTGTGGTACTCTCTAAACTTGGATGGCTTGCACCAGAGTTGTGACTTAGCTGTGTCTGTGAGAGGTAGGTATAAAAGATGTGGAAGTTCTATCAGTGAGATCCAGGCCAGTGGGACAGCAGTGTGCAACGAGCTTCCTGCAGACACTTGAAATCAGAGGGTACACTCGGTTGTTTTGTTTTTCAGAGCAGACAATTATGAAAAAACCCTGCATAATGCCAGTGTTTTCTTCCTAGTTAAACAATATTACTCAGGGCTCTGGAGGCTGAACAATACTTGTTTGTTTGGGGTTTTTTCTAAAACAAACAGTCTGCAAAAAATAAATATTATGTTTACTTTCAAGATGTAGCAACAGATGTTCAGGGAGTAAAACCAGGACGAACAGAGTATTTATTAATACACAAAATATGTAGTCAATTAATCAAGGTAAAATTTGATAAATCCTTTATTTTGGATATTATTTACCCATTTATTTCATTACTTTGGCAGTTGGAATTCATTCAACAGACCTTGGTGGGGGAACCAAAACAGGATGTCATATTAAGACACATATTGAACAGATATTTCCTAGGAGTAAGTGGTACCTTGGAATAAAGATGAAAGAAAAAAGTGTGTTTTATTATTACCTTATGGAAAAAAAGAAAAAAAAGAAAGATGGTTTGAAATATCACTGTCTTGTTTGTTTGTTTTATCTTGCTCCAATGCATTGGAGAACAGGAGTAGACTTTCTGTTTAAGATATCTGTTTCCCCTTTAAATTCTAAAGTAAATGTCCAATGGATTTTTAAAATTTTAGTAATATCTGTTGTCATTTAATTTTATAGTTTAGAGGGAATTAGAATAAAGTTCTACTTTATTCTTTTTTCCTTATGTTTTTTCACACAAGCATTTAAAAGTTATTGTCTCAGTGTATAAATATAATTTCTAATCACAAAAAAAAATAGCATCAGTCAGTATTTCTTCAATTCTTTTTTTCCAGCTTGATTAGTGAAGTGGGCATCAGCTCTACCACGGGAACATACAGGCATGAATGGTGGAGGAAAAGGAGATTGCAGTGTTGAAATGGAGGTGATTTAAGCGTTGAATTTTTACTATGGATAAAAATTAAACATTCTGAAAAAAGGGTTTTTCTAATTTAGAAAGAAAAGTTAAAGTTTTGGACCTTTCAGCAGAAAAAAAAAATTGGAAAACATAGGAGCTCCAGCTGCAGCCAAAGTGCTGTGACCTGAAGGCAAGGCTTCCCTGGTGTCATGGGGAAAGCCTGGCCTCCCCACAATGTAGAGCATCAAGAAACAAAGCCTGCCCATCAAACTTATACCTCTGCTTCACTGAGAGCTCATCACAACCAACAAGCCTCTGCAAGTGCATTTGTTTTGACACATCAGCCCTTTTCATAAACACTTGGCTTTCTTTGAGAAAATGTCTTGTCAAGAGGCTCAGGTACTTCAGTGTTTAACCTCAGTAGCATTAGAAGAATGCAGAATAGTAGAGGAGAAATGGGATAGCTAGAGAAACAAACAAAAGGAAAGAAAGAAGAAAAAAGCCTTGTTTTTTTTTTGTTTTAAAGTTAGAGATCAATATCACTGTGATGATCTTGGTTATTCAGTGG
Organism: Morus bassanus; assembly: GCA_031468815.1. Lineage (NCBI taxonomy): Eukaryota > Metazoa > Chordata > Aves > Suliformes > Sulidae > Morus > Morus bassanus. The sequence continues at coordinate 77,670,919 of CM062568.1, forward strand.
AAATACTTTGAAGAAAGCACAGAAGTGTAAATTGAAATGCTCAGCGACCGTTCACGAATGTGTTCCTCTTGACTGCAGATTATTTTCATACCTATAAATTTGCAAACACTGAAACATTGCACTTCCCTGATTTTGGCTTTAGTTAGCAAAGCAAAAAGAATACCGAATCAACTAGCACAAAAATGCTAAAACAATGAAATAATTCAAGACTACTTTTTGTGTGACTTCCATCCAAAACTCTGTTCCCTGCTATCTACAGAGTGATTTTTCCCAGTTTGTACAGTCTGCAATTTATTGTAAGATCTAGTCATGAAGCCTAAAAGCCTGAAAATCATAAAAGAACTGTTTTGATCAGGTACCACCCATCATAACAGAAGAAATTAGGAAAAAATCAGGAAAATACGTTTTTGACAACGATGTAATGGGTGAAAGATAATCTTCCTGCAGTTCTTGATTTTTGACAGCTGATTTCTGAAGGTATATCTCAGTAAGTCTGGTAGGATCTTGTCAACCTCTGTGCTACTTTTGTGAAACTTACACACCTGTGTCCCTGTGTGAGTTTCAAAACAGCCATACAATCTTTCCAGGACTGCCTAATGCTAGAAAAACTGAATTCAATTAATACTTCCCTTTTTATGCTAGAAGTTTCTTAGATGTTGACTTTCATCACCAAACTTTGATGCCTGCTCTGGTGGTGTGTCCATTAGTTGCATGTCAGAAGTTCTCTTGTAATCTATATTCAAATGAAAGAGTACCTGGACTTCACATAAAACCCATGAGAAAAGGCTGAAATGCTAAATGCTGTTGGTAGTGTGAGTAATTTTAGTAGCCAGCAGCAGTGCAGTACACCTTGACTAATTGGATGTTCTAGGTTTTACTCTACTCAAAGAGTAGTAGAAGGCAACTTCTCGAATATATCCAGCCAGTGGGCTACGGGGCACACTGTTCAGACCTTCAACAGAAGCCAATCCACCATACAGATGAGGATTCAAGAGTCTCAAAAGAAGAAAAACAAAAACAAAACCAAAAAAATTGGAGGTCCTGGCTGAGTGGTTAAGGCTGGACATAGGCTGTGCTTCCAGACACAACATTTTTGAGGTTGCATGTATTTGACAATCAGGGATTAAGGACTAGCAGTTCCTGGAGGAAGGACCAGAGCACCAGATATGCCTATGTCCTAACAGTACAGTTGTGGCCTACTGTTCAGGTTCATGTCAGAGGATGGGACTTGACACACATGGGCTGTTAAAAAAAAAACAAAAACAAAAACCAAAGAAGCAAAGAAACAAACAAAACCAAAAATACCTTACTCTCATTCTTGTTTTGCATTACCTTTTCCCCTCCATCTTAGAACAGGACTAGGCAGAACAAATGCTGGGTATATGGACACACTCAGTATTATCTACTGGTTCTTGTAAACTCCTTGTGGATGTCACTGGAATCCAATAGACTAGATCACCCTCTCAGGTGATGGATCTCTTTATGCAGTCCAGAAAAACACTAAGTGACACAGACTGGAGCTCTCTCTGGAGAATACAAAGGTGTTTTCCTCACCTTGTTAATTGTGAGACTGTGGCCAGTAAGGGACCTCAGTTAGGGACTTAAACTATGGAGACAGAATTCCCTACCTTCAAGTGTTTTTCCATAGCATGGCTAAAAGAGAAAGACAAAGCTGTCACAGTTTTGTTGGTTTCTGAACCAAACAGAATACAGCTTTCCTTTGCCTGACTATACACATTCAAACCTGTTCCTATACAAAAAAATGAGAACGGTGGCTATACTCATAAAACACATTCATATCTTCTGGAGTGCCTTACTCTATCTGGGCTCAGTTCAGCTTCCAACTGAGCAGGAACAATCCAGTCACTCTGGAACAGCAGCATCCACCTATGGCTGATTCAGATTTAGTAACTGTGCTTTGAATTCATAACTGTTTGAATGTGATTTTGTTTTCCAGTTGCAAGATGCACTAATGTACTTGAAGTCACAGGAAAAAAAAACAAATTCCAGAGAAATGTGATGAAGGATTTTTGTGCTGATTTTGCTCTTTTGTGGATATTGTCCTGCTTCAGAAGATTCAGGGAAAGTGCTTGATCAGAAGTTTGTTTTCAGGAAAAACCTTTCTTGAGCCTTTTGAATTTTGTGTTTGGAAGCTTTGAGGTTGTCTCACGCTCTCATGCTGAGCCTAGTAGGGGATGGATGTGCATACTGGCTTTCTTGCCTGTGAATCTTCTTAAACCTTACATATGTTTAATGTTTTTGAAAAGCCACCAGAAAGCCTATTAAACACGATAGTTCAAGGCATAGCTATAGAATACATACTTCAATGTGGCATTACACATCAAAGGGCTCTGATAAAGTAGGTCTTTGAAAACATTGATGCTGGGCCAAGTAAAATACAGTTATAAAGCAGGACTGTGTTTCTCTGTGACCTCAAAAGTCCTTGTTCAACAGGCAAAAGGAATGTACAGTGAAGTGATGTTTGTAAATGAAAGGCTGGGGCACCCATGAGCGTCAATGCACTTTGTAACCTCTTGAAATGTTTTCTAGAGTTTGCAGAATTAGTTCCCATTTTCATTTCTGATAAAATAATTCATTCTGGCTATGCCAGTGGTGGACATATTGGAAGAAAGGCAACACCTTTCAAACATACATATTGATACTGCAGTGCAGAAAAAGGCAGCTGCACACAGCTTCCTGAGGCTGTCGTTCTGCTACCTGTCGTGCTCCATTTCCCTTTGGTGGTGGTTAAACTCAGCACAATCAATTTTGCACTTAAATCAGGGATCAAAGTCACAAGTGAAGTGGGCAAGGGGCCATGGGCATATCACTCATTAATTTCTATTCATTTATGTTAGCATGGTAAAGTGACATTGATTTTAGAGTTGGATATTTTGCCTGTTTAACGCAGCCAACATTTCCTAGCCCTCTGCCCACTGCCTGTTACTGCTTCCTTCCCCTTCACTGTGAATGTCTGCAGCACAGTGTTTAAACTTGGACACAGTGGCCAGCCCTCCAGCGGGGAAGAAGCTGCTTAAGAGTTAGCTATTCAGTATAATCCTCTGCCTTTTTGTTTGGTGAGGATTTATTGGGCATAAGTAATGAATAAGGAACCACAGGAGTGATTATGCACTGACCACTCAGGGAGGAACATTTCTGAGCTGCTGAAATAGAAGCTATTTTGCACAATGTGTTAGATAGGGCAGTGGAAACTGTGATTAAAACAGTCTCTTCTGAGAAATTAGGAAAGACCAAAGACAAAATAACTCCTAATAGTATCAAAAACATTGACAAAGTGCCACAGAAAGATATAGCTCTAAAGAACAGTTCATGCCTTAAAAAGACATTCAAGAGAAATCACTGACAAATTACAGTACTCTTTGAAGTGCTGGAAGATTTGGACAGAGAGCAATACCACTGTTCTACATATAGTGCCATCAGCTGATACAGATTCACTTTGAGATTTTTTCCAGCTTTGAAGGTGGAGAGAGCCTCACCTTCCTCCAGGTTATACAACAGCAGAAAGCCTTAGTGCATATGCAGCCACCAGATCAGACCAGGTACTTGCCTGACAGGCAAAAATTTCTTGTTCTGCCCCATGCATAAAGCAGCATGGGGCCTTGGACCCTCAGTTTCTTTATGTCAAGTAAGTACCCTAACTATTTTTCACAGTATTTTACCAGAAGTCCATCTTGCCCTAAGGAATCCTTGTGGAAACCTTTAATTGCAACCGTGTGTTCTCATCAGAAGCTGGAACAAATCAGCATTTCCTTTGCTTGTCTTCAAAAATGTATCACCCAGCTCTAACTGCCAAATCTATCAGAAGTGTTTGTAGAGACAACTAAAGGAGTGCATTGCTCATCCCCAGCTAAACCTTTGTCTCAACACGAGTTGCAGACACTGATAAACTGGCCAAAGTAGCTGCAAGTCCTTCCTACTCAAAGCAACCTCAACAGCAGGTGTGATGGGGTCAGGGGAGGGCACATGTAAAAGCAATGAAGCACAGGGTATGTGTCAAGGGACTGACCAGCCTCTTTTGTTCAGGGGTCTCTCACCCACATTTGTAGGTTCTTTAGAAAAGTTGAACTAAGTCAGAGAGGTAATGAAGCGTTCTCTGCCAAATGACTGCAATGACAGAGTTTTAGCTGACTGCTCAAGGAGAGCTCCCTGATAAGAGAGGACAGAGCTGGAAGACATCTTGAGGGGTGCCAGCCTTAGAGAAGGCTAAGGGGAAAGACAGCTGAAAGCTAGGAAACTTAAGATGCACAGAAACTTTTATTACCTATTGAGGAATTCTACCTATTCTGCTCAGAACATTGACTCCAAATGGTGAGATTATTCTGCTCATCAGCTCCTACTACCATTATCTCTTTACCCAAATTTGCGTAATTTCTATGCAAAGCAGATGAACATGTTTTCTCTTGTTCATCAGATTTGTCCTGTGTGATCTAATATTAGACTTACAATAGCTAAAATAATAAATACTTATTGATTCTTTGGCCTCATTTCTGACCATTAATGGTAGCTGCTTTTTATATCCATGTATATATATGTAATAGCTACCCTAACGAAGGCTCCTGGCTATAGCTGTGCTTTCAGGGTTTAATTCCATCTGCTATATTCATTTTGCAGACTTCAAAATTGTCACATCTTAGTAATCTTCCAAACCCCATAAAAGCCGTCCATTATCTGTGTTTGCAGCCAAAGAATTGCAGCTTTTTCTTCTGCATTAACCATGATCTGCTTGCTTCAGTTTAAGCAGCAATAAGGGACAACTTTGTCAAATGGTACTCCACTAATGAAATGTGTGATGCTTACCTATGGAGAAGAAGAAATGAGAACAAAAAGAAACTATAGTATCTGAAATAATGAAAACATTGGAATATAGAGGCTTTAGTAGTATATAACATCTTTTTTCTTTCAGATGATGTTTGATTTATTAATACCAGTACTTTCGAGAAAGAGCAATGCCTTGGCAGAGGGTTGAATGTCACCTACTTCAACAGAGAGCTTCTAGGCACCACAGCAATCAGCTTATCAGATATTCATAGAAGGGGATCATGAGTACATCACTTCACATACACTTTTATAAGAAACAATGTACCTGTTTGTCGTGGTTTAGCCCCAGTCAGCAACTAAGCCCCACACAGCAGTTCGCTCACTCCCACCCTGGTGGGATGGGGGAGAGAATCAGAAGAGTAAAAGTGAGAAAACTCGTGGGTGGAGATAAAGACAGCTTAATAGGTAAAGCAAAAGCCATGCATGCAAGCAAAGCACAACAAGGAATTCATTCACCACTTCCCATTGGCAGGCAGGTGTCCAGCCATCTCCAGGAAAGCAGGGCTCCATCACGCGTAATGGTTACTTGGGAAGACAAACGCCATCACTCCAAACGTGCCCCCTTCCTTCTTCTTCCCCCAGCTTTATATGTTGAGCATGATGTCATATGTTACGGAATATCCCTTTGGTCAGTTGAGGTCAGCTGTCCTGGCTGTGTCCCCTCCCAGCTCCTTGTGCACCTGACAGAGCATGGGAAGCTGAAAAAGTCATTGGCTAGTGTAAGCACTACTTAGCAACACTAAAACATCTCCGCATTATCAACACTGTTCTCATACCAAGTCCAAAACACAGCACTATACCAGCTACAGTGAAGAAAGTTAACTTTATCCTAGCTAAAACCATGACACTGTTTTAAGGTCTGCATGCATTTCTGTTATCCTGTTGCAGATCGCTTTGAAGTCAGTTCAGGTATTTCTACCAGTATAAGATACTGCTAGGCACTGACGTAGGAACAAGAGCTCTGATGTGAATTTTATTTGTAAATAGACAGCATCTGTCCCATGATCAATAACAAGAGGACCAAAGGTGGTTATAAGCAACAGATGGAGAAAACACATAAGAGGCAGTCTGGTAGGTAATGAAAAGCACCAGTTACAACATGCCAGCTGTCTGACTGTCAGACTTTTGGCATTGCAATTGAGACAAGTTTTGAGGGGAAACTTGCATATGGACAATGAAGTCACTTTGTAGATAGTTTTCTGTCATGCATAGGGAGCAACATGGAAGAAACTTCAAGGGAAATATGAATTGGTAAATCACAAGTATCATGGAAGGCCTACAATTGCTGCTTTTAAACATGAACTTTCCCACTGAGAAAATGAAAGTGCAAGACAGGATTTCTGCTGACTTCATCTAAGCTGATGATATAGACTGAAATAATTAAACGATAACAAACGTTTTTCATATCTTCATATCTCCCTTTCCCACCTGAATAACAAAAAAGCTGAAATTTTGTTTTGGTTACTAATAAGAAAGTAGAAATGCTAACTAAGGAAATGGCCAAGAAGATGAATTAATCTTTGCCTCCTTGTAGGGGAAACGAAGAATAGATAGAATTATCTGTTATTTGACTTACAAGTCTAGAATAGTACATATGTTTCATTTATATCTTATCTTACCATGAGCAGTAACTTGTCACAGAAGAAGGTCCCTGAGGGAATCAAAAGCACAGGGCAAAAGCTTAAGAGGGAGCTACTTTGCACCAGGGACTCTAAAAAAAAAATGACCTTCAGTAAACACAGGGTTTTTAACACTATGCACAGGAGAGCATAGGCACCAAATTAACCAACTATAAACTCTCTGAAGCTTTCTCAGATGCTGCCTATCTGTAGGTTTTTCATTCCCCAGGTACACAAGGGCATGTCTACACTTAGGTACAGACATCTTGGCTGGCTCCACTGCACTCCGCTGAACAGAGGAATGCAGAGATGCACAGTGCCATCCAAACTTGTGATCTTGAAAAACACCAGGTAACCCTGGAGGCACCTTGTGTTTTTCAGAGTTATGCCTTGTTACATGTCCAGAAATGCCCCACTTTTGATGGGACTGAGCATCTCAACACCACATGCATGCCTAAACTTAATTGCAATACAGAAAGCGGGCATTCCTCCATTCTGTAATCCTGGAGGGATTGCTCCCATATGTGTTCCCAAAACATGTCCCCACAGTAGGTCTGTATCCAGTGCAGATACCAGTATGCCTTTTGATGCAAAGGAAAAGAGGATGACTCATGCCCCACCTGTTCTGTGTCGTAACACAGTGGTCTTACAAAACGCCTTGGAGCAGTTCCCATCCAGAGCGGTTTCCAGGCCATACTGACCTCCTCCCAGGAGAGCATCCATTTCAGAAGGCTGTGTGCTCTTCTGGGCTGCTTCATCCTGCAGAGAAGGATCCAAGGCTCCTCCAATCACACAAGGAAGCAATGGCTCCCAGCCTACCTGTTTGGGCGCTTGCTTATTCTCTGCTCCAATCCCTCCAACGGAACTTTTTTTTTTTTTTGTGACTCTTTATTGTAAAACACAGAAGCAATGCTGGAAGTGGGAAGTGGGATATCCATGTTTCCTTGTTCTACCCCTCCGTGGCTCGACTGTGCAAAACATTTCCAAGATCTGCATCTCTCATCTCATCTGCTCATGGATACCTGGCTCCTGCATCTTTCTCTCTGTTTGGTTCTGTAGAATAAATACCTCCAAGCATTTTAAAAAAACCCCATCCTTATAGATAAATATTGCAAATACAGCTGTGGGTCAGGGTGACTTTACTCCAAATTGATCTTGTTGCTGTCAAATGTGCAAACAAGTACTTGAATGATGATGTTTCCAATGAATTGGTGATGACTTGCTATCAGTCAAATTATGGTCTATGCTATTTGACTGCAAAATTAAAAAATGCAATCTTCAAGGCATATTATAATGGTGCTCCATTTTTTCTATGCTATTGCAGCAGTGCAAATAAAACTAAAGCAGGAGAAGCACACATCAGGTTTTATTTCTCAGAAGTATTTTTTTTGTGAGATCTCCCATTATACCCTCTAGGATTCTTGCTTTGCAGATCAACAGCAGTGAGAAGACAGGATGTGACTTGTTAGCTGCATAATTTCCATTTAAAATTAAAATAGTGTCAGTACTGACTAAGTTGTTCCTGGAATTTATATACATTTCCCAACCCAACTGACAACAAACTTCAGCTCTGTTATGCTTCTATGATCTTTCCTTCATTAAAATGTGTAAATAAATGATGTGGTAAATTATCTCATATCTAACTCTTGTCTTGTTATTAATCTAGAGGGAGATGAAGTTCTTAGAAGAAGGCAGGAAAGACAGAGAATACAAGTTGATTAACTTATCTTCAATTCCACTCACAACAGGTTTTCTTTTTTAATATATGTTTACTCCTTAAAATATGTTTTTCTAATTGCAGAGGAGAGATCCCTATATGACAATAATCTTTTTTCTTGAAGTGGTAAAGAAAAACACCCTTTATTAGAGGTTTCCACAAATAGAAATTAATCCTGAAGGAGCTCTCCAGAGACATTACAGGAAGCAAAGGAGGTTTTTTTATCTGATTGTTTGTATTCTGAAGAAAAAGAAAAAAATAACTCTCATTGCTCACTCTTAAATAAAAAAAAAAAATAATTATTATTTATTCATTCCTTATGCAGAAGATTGCTGTTGCCAATAGGCAAATAAAATGAAGCACTTTTTGTCCCAAAGACTTTATAATTCAAGTTTGCATATGGTGGATGGAAGAGGGATAAGGAAAATGGAAGAATAATGGCTACAGAAAAAGGTTCCTGCAGGCCCCTTGGTTTATTTTGCATATGTCAAAGTAATATGACAAATAATGTGTGTATGTTATATTAAATATATTTAATATAAAATCTGAGCTATGGTCTGACTAAAGCTGGGTGTAGATGCTACCTCTGTCAGCTTTGTTTGTGGGCAAAGGACTCACAGTAAGAGGGGAGATGTTGTGAAATAGGGGCAATGAAAAACCAGTGGAAAAGAAGCAAATGTTGATGGGGAGGAGGAGTGGGTGGGAACAGGACCTCATCCCCAGAGCTGGGCTCACAGGACAGGGAAGTTCCATCCCATTTGACTGGAGTAAGACCTATGGGCTGCACGGGCAGATCTGTGACATCCCAGACAATGGTCCCCTTTCCTGCTGTTGTGAGGAAGAGGATCATATTCCTGACACTCCCCAAGGGCCCAGAGCCATCAAATGCTGCCAGCGCGGTGGGGAAAAAAAATGGGGACGCTGAGCTCAGATGTGCTGAGGTGCTTTACAGAAAAGGATCTCCTGGAACAATTTTTAAAAGTTCTTTCAGACAGAAAGAATAAATATGTGCTACAACTATCAATCAGACGCCAATTAAATAATATGATAACAGTTGAGTCACACAGAGAGCACTCAGTACAAGCTTCTTTGGTGACAGGAGAATGGACAAAAATATTCACACTGGTAGACCAAATCAAAAAGCGAAAATGAAATCAAAGCATTTCTCTTCTATAGTTACACAGGCTTGGGGTCTTTCATGAGGAATCTCTTTGCTCTCTTATGAAAGGAAGCTTATGAGTGCTGGGAAGTCAACCTTTATTTCAGAAAAATACTACTGTATCAGTGAAAAAGGATGGTTATGCACACACACCCCCCACAAAAAAAAAACATCCTTCCTGGCCACATTGCCTACAAGAGCAGACATCTGCCTTTGGATTTGAAAATGACCACATAGTGCCAGTTGGCATTTTAGTTGGCAAAATGTGCGCAAGCAGGGCACAGACTCAGAACAGTTATTAGCCCACTGAAAATCTAATGAAAATCTGTGCGCATGGGTGGCTTAAAGATATTTAAACATGATGATTAAATATAAAATGCCTGTAGTTTAAGAGACTGTCTCAGTGGACATATATAACCTTGTAAAAATTCCAGAGCTGCTGGGCTGCTTCATAGCTGTAAAAGAGAGAACAGGCGGATGGTTGTACAGGCAACCAAGGATCATACAGGCAACTGAAGATCAGCCTGGTGTGATTGGATGGAAGGTGCAAATAAAGAAAGTACTTCAGCCTTTCAGTGTCCAGCATGGAAATAAGCAACAAATGTCACTTGTGCTAGGCCAAAACGAAGACCTTGACGCCCCTGCCCTCCTATGATAAAGTCACAGCCTCCAACAGGAGCTTAAGAAGGTGATTTTTAACCAAAGTCACCCGCGGCGGAGGAAGGGGGTGGACCTGTCTTCTGGACGTTGGTGCTTCCCTGCCAACCTGAGGTGGGCATCTGTGAGAAACTGCAAATTTGTAACCTCTCCCACCAAGCAGTCTCTCTGAATACTGAGGGTTTGATGGTGGGGTCAGGAGAGCAGAAAGCAGAATTGGTGACACCTGGCTGACTCTGTGAAAGGCTGGATGTGAAAAATAACAGTGCTTGCATTTCATGCAGTAGTCTAGAGAAAACAACATTTGACCAGGAGGTGCTATTCCCTGGGTTCCCCCCACTCTGGGGCAGAGGGTGCCTTGGAGGCCCGAGGCAGCTCCTTTCCTATACCTTTGCATGGCCATGTCTCTGTACAGCCCAAAGAGACAGGAGAAAGGTGCAGCAGTAAAATATTCCCTTGCTTTCAGTTTCCACTACCCGCTTCACCGCCCACTTTCCCCCCAGTGTTCCTGTTAGACATTTCAGGTTCACAGAGAGTGCCCAGCAACACCATCCCCATCAGAAAGCAGCTGCTGCACAGTGCCCTCTCCGCTTTGCTGAAAGCACCTGGCCATCGTGGGGAGGGACGTCCAGCAGCAAAACCACAAACGCTGCTCTTCCTCCACACCCGGGCCGGGGGCATGTCACTCTTCTGGCTGCATGACACAACTGCTGAGCATTTCATAGAGCACAGGCATATCTGTGTCCCACAGACTAGACCCCAGAAGTTAATGGGCTCTCGTAACCAGCGCTGCTGCAGTTTGCATCCACCCAGAATGCTGCAGCCCCTTGCTGATAAGCCAGAGTCTTCTGCATCACATGAAATACTGTAGCAACATCTTTATAAGGTATGGGAGCAAATGACTTCATTCTCTTGCTTATTCTCTTGGCGTAGATTTTAACAAGATGAAATGGTACAATGCTAAATTAATTTAGTTTAATGATTTTGATGTAACAAATAGGGAAAATGGTACAAGCACAGTCCTTTATAATTACACTGCAATCTTGTGCTTTTCTCCAAATGCTGCAGCCTGTTTCTGAGATGCAGAATAATTTCTGCTTCAAGGCCTGAAATTATTTTTCAAGACACAAATCAAAATAATTTTCTCTTTCAGCCTTTCTTATGCCTAATGTTTTTCAATTCTATGCAACATTTCTATAGAGTTATTTATAAAGCTTCTTAACTTCAACCAGCCCTGCAAAAGCATTTTGGATATTGCTCAAAACATGTTAAAACATAAAACACTATTAGAAGTGCCCATCAAAGAACTGCAATAGATGCTTAGCTGTTGTGGACAGTATTGATTTCACTGAAATCTGTGAAGCTGATGATTTATATAAAATCAGTAAGAGCAACTAAAATGGAAAACTGAAATGACAAAGAAAAGTCATAGTTATGGGATTAAGTGATTTCTGTAAGCACCTGAAGAAGAGCAAAAGAACATTCCTAGATGATTTCAGGTATAGCAAATGTTAATGCAGAGGGCTTGCCAAAGGATGGTTCACTCCTGTCAGTGCATTTGCAAAGGTGAGGTTACTCTAAATAGAGCTGTTTTGTTGTTTGTTTTTTGTTTGTTTTTTTTTTTTTTAAATGTCTTTTCTTTTTGTTTCTGTTTTTAAAAAATCAAATTTTAAAACATATTTGGTTTTGAGTTTTTCCCTCTTTCTACATTCACTCTTTACTCCCTTCAGGAAAGCAATATTCAGACAGAAACATGAAAAAGCATGAAAAAGCATAAGAAGGGTAATTTTGAAAACCTGTAAAAAAAGACTCTCCCACACCAAATCCCTGCCTTATTTCCTGGTGCTTGAATTAAGAGCATGCAGACCAAAAATACAAAACAATTTTTAGATGGAAAAAATGAAATGGTTTAAAAAAAACTAAGGGAGTAAAAAATGTTTACTTCATAGAATTTTTTACAATTTTTGGGAAGACCATTTTTTGCTGATTTTTTTTTTTTTTTTTTACTATTCAAATGGTGTAAGAAGCAGATTTTTTAAACTTTCTTCTTTTCTTTGTGCTGTAGTGGTGAGCCCTGACACAGCCAGCTAATCAGAGCCCTATTCAGCCAGGCACTGTATGCATTGTGGCAAAGTTGTTTAATTTGTAAATTTGACAGTAAAATAAGGGGTTGTTTTTCAGATTGGACGGAAAGGACATAAGAAGGGCAAAACACAAGTCTGTAGAGAGACTCCCAGCAGGCAGTTTAAGGGCAACCCTTCCACTGGCAAATTTAATCATTTAACATCAATCCAATTTAGGTTCTGTTGAATATTAGGAGAGAACAGTCATTTTTATTACCTGGAGAAAAAGAACTTCTTTCAAAATAAACACTTACACTTAAAAACAAGAAGTAAATTATTGCGTCCATCCTGTCTGTTTCTAAAAATCCATTCACATGATGTAACACCAGTTTACTTGAAATGGGAGATTCTGCTTTTAAGTGATATTGTGACACTTGCAAGCAGATGATGGTTCTGCCACCATTATTAATCTTATCTGAAAAAAAAAAAATTCCCTTTAATGAGTTTGCAGCTTATTTTTCAAAAGTTATAGGGAATCTAATGGCAGTGAGGGATCTGTGGGTCTTAGACAAGTGTGTCTGTCTGTGTGAATAAACCATCAGCATCAGCATTTTCCAGGCAATCTCTCTATTGGCTTGAATTAACTTATAGTTCTAATCATTATTCAGTTAATGAGGGAGGTGGGTGGTTGTTTGGGTCTTTTTCCCCTTCTAAGACTTTTGTAGAAATGAAATCTGCTGTTGTGCAGAGAGCCAGCATAAGGTATATTCCTTATTTTGTATTCTTGACTTCCATCTTGCTACTGCTCTGCTCTGAGGATTAGCATGCAATTCTGTTGATGCATTAGCTTTCTGCTGATCTTTTCTGTAGGGACAACCTTCCTGGACAAAACTTTTGAAAATACAAGCAGGAATGGTCTTGATTCAAGGATCAATGACAAGTCTAGAAAGACCAGTAACAAATTTTTCTAGGCTGCTTAACTGCAGATACTAGAGAGTATCTGAATCACTGACTCACTTCAGGCTACTACTTTTTGCTGAATAATTTTACATGAAAGTTATTTTAAATGTGACCTACAGTCTCCCAAAGCACCACAGGCTCATCTGCTTTTATATTATAAACATCTTGTTTCTTGATGACAACATAGGTATGCAATTTTTGACCAGGATGAAAAAAACAGTGACAGAAAAAAATCTGCAAATGCAGCTACTGTATCACTGGAGGAAATCTTACAAAAATAGGTAGACCTGATCATGTCAAATGCAAGGCAGTTGTTTACACATGGGGTTTAAGGACAAAAATTTGGCAGTGGTAGAAATTGGAAGTGCCATCTTCTCTTTCCAAACATGTATTTAATGTACAGCCTGTGTTTCTGTATATAGAAGATATTAGCATGTTTCTAGCCTCAAGAAAATGATATAGGGGGACTTGGATATTCACTGCAAATTATTTCCTGACACTACAAAGGTCTGAGAATTTTTTGGCACCAAAGAACTGCAATGCTACCCTGTGATGTGGCTTTTCCCCTCAGTAATTCACAGTGACAGATTTTAAACAGAATTAGATCCCCCTAAGCAGTTTCCTGTGCTCTGGAGATGGGCAGGACAGCACAGGCAATAAGAAAACATGACTGGAATACAGACGTGGCTGTCCCTGTTGTTTGGCATCCACACAGAGATAGGTGTTCAGCCTTTATTCCAACAATGAAAGAACACTCTGTGCTTTCTGTGCATTTTATTTCTGAGGCAAAAACAGCACGTTTGTGAACATGCATAAAAGGGAAAACAGGTTTAAAAAAGAAACCCTGAATAGATCACTGTTTCTAAAAGGCTGAAGGTTGCTATTCTCATGAGATTCGACCTTTAAGGCATCTCAGCTCTTTCACAAGCCTATTGTTGCTATGCAAGAACGCTCCCACTGTGGGCACATATTTGACCCAGTCTCATCCCTTACACCTGTGTATGAATTTATAAATGAGAAGCTATATAGCAATATGCCTTTTTAAAGAGCTTTAGAATAGAAAGTCCTACTGTCACACATGGCTGTAATAGAACAAAAAACTGCTTTTGAGCATCAAACCTGCTGGAGAGTGAGAAGGACCTGTTGTCTTTTAGGCACAGAATGGTTAACATATAGCCTGGAACATGCCATAGATATCTTCCTGCAAAATCAGTATGTCTGTAGGGAAGATAACTGTGTATTTTTATGACATTTATTTATACAAACACTTTCCATGGCTGTGAAAATGAAGAAAAGGATAAGCTGCAGATATCCAGAAGCCCATGTATGGCACTCATAGACATTCATTATTAAAGAACTGTTAAGTGTCATTTGTGATGTATGTTCCGTGGCTTGTACATACTGTATAAACAAAAACTAATATCGCAGTAACAGATTATGCACTGGCATAGCTCCAACCACTTCCATGGCAGGACTTATAATTTATAAATTGATAAGACTCCAGCCTTAAATTTTTTCCTTCCTTGCTTCCTGGTCTAGAATGCTACAGTCTTTCCATGATGCTGGCCAACTATCTGAGAGAGTGACAAGAAGTGCAACAGAGAATTCATAATTTGCCCCTGTGACTCTATTACCAACAATCCTTTAATCATCAAAAATTACTTCTGAAGAAATTTGGATTTTGCCCTCGTTGCAGAAAAGGAAGAATCTGATTCTGCTCATAAAATTTACAAGACTCTGTGTTATTAATTTATTTTCCTCTTTCTTACAATTTTCCATGCTGCAGCATAAGATTTAAATGTGGACTTGCTTATGGCCAGACACACTATGGATTGTATTGCAATAGCATGGAAAGGTCACACATGGAAAAAAGGAGCAGGACCGGTGCGATTAGCACTGAAGCACCTTCCAGGAGGAGCGGATTAACAGAAACCTCTGAGGTAGATCTCTGGTTTTGGATGGAGTCAGGCTTGCAGGTCCAGGTCTGATCAAAGACCCTGGTGCCTCATGGTAAATTTTGAGGCCATTGGTCCTCCAGAGTTGAATCCAGGACTCTGAGTAAGCCTCTGTCATGGAGAAAATTTAGTACCTTAAAAAGGGAACCAAAAAGGCTAGTTTGTTTGAGCCAGGAGCTGTCTAAAAGTTTGCATGAATGAAATGTTGAGCCTCATCTCCCAGGTAACTTATTCAGCTCTGCACTGAGATGCCTCTGTTCCAGATATGCAGCCCAGAATACTGTCCTGAAGGTTAAATGCTTTTACCCTTTACCTCAAAAGGCTGAGAAAGGCATACTGCTAGATTTCTTTTATGTGGTGGATGCAGTGCAAGGTTAATCTTTTTTTTTTTTTTTTATAATGCTGGAGTCCTTAAAGCCTTGACGCTACAGTGTCTCACCTAGACTAAAGGTTAGGTAGGACAGATGTCCTATTGTATTAGTAACACAGAGTTCAAGAACCATGTGCTAGGCTTTGACTGTTCCTAGCATACTTTTTCCCTCCTTGCTCCAGACTTAATGACCAACTGAAGATAAGGAACAAAAAGAGTTGTAGCAAACTAGAATCTAGGATTTCTCTTCTTGAATGAGTGGACCCCAAGCCATGCTCTTCCTGACCCATAGAAGTTTGATTTCAGTTCCATGTCTTCAGCTGCAAGCTGCCCTCCTCTCCTCTCCTCTCCTCTCCTCTCCTCTCCTCTCCTCTCCTCTCCTCTCCTCTCCTCTCCTCTCCTCTCCTCTCCAAAAGGACAAACTTTCCCATCAGGGAACTCTGCAGGGACACGTGGACTTCAGAGTCTCAGCGGGCACTTCAGACTGGAAGTGACCTCTGCAAGTCATCTGGTCCAACCCTCTGCTCAAAGCAGGGTGAAATTCTGATCAAGATAAGGTTGCTCAGGCTTTGTCCAGCCCAGGTTAAAGTATCTCCAAGTCGCTCTGGACAGCCTGGTCCCTCTCAGAAAGTCACATACTTCTTGGTCCCATCAAGATACACTAGGTCTGCTCTAAGACTGCCTGTCTGCCTCTTTGGCAGGAACACCTAGAGTAAGATTCCTCCCGCCTAAAAGCTGGATGTCTGATCTTGACCTCAGAGGCCTTCAGTCTGTGATAAAGAAATAGGTGCTCTTAAAAGTGAATTGTGAGCCACTTTCTATCCCCTGATTATAGAGGTAGCAGCCAGCAGAGTTGTTATTTAACTCTTACAGGAAAGCTCCTTTCCCAGGTTCAGGGGTTTCAACCTAGGCCAAATGAGAGGAAGACACCAAGCACTTTGACTTGCTTGAAACAGGATGTGGGCAAAGACATAATTCAAGGTAGCTGAGGAACTGCTAAGCTATTTTGTGGAGTAATGTGGCAGCAAATTGGAGGAGAGGATCTCAGGATCATAGTTTTGAACTAAAACTGAAATTTGAAAAACGACCCAACTGACCCAGCATTGAGCTGTAGTTTGCTTCACCATGTTTAATTAAATGACTGTTAGTCACTGAAGCTTCATTTTTTCTCTCAGCCTCAGAGGCACAGATCCAGAGAGACTATGTTTGCTTCAGTTCTCTCTTTCAAAGATTATGCTAAGAAGATCAGGATAGTCATTTACAAATGCATCAAGCAAATAGAACATGTGAGGGATTTACTTCCAAGACAAACAGGAGGTCAGGAATAATGAGAACCTTGCATTAAAATAGTGATAAGCAAAAGGTGTTGCTCTCCAGGCAGCAATGTCTAAAGAGGTTTTTCAAAACAAACAGAAGGTTTCCGCTTCTTTACCCTATTTTCTTCAAGCTGCTTAGCTGGGATTATATTCTGTTTTATTCTGCAGCTGCCTTCTCCATGGTCAGTCTTCTCCCTGAAGACTCTCCTTCATATCTTGCATCATTCATATTTCATTATCCCACTCTCTTAGAAATTGCTCTGTCCTATCTCTTGTTATGTTCCTTAGCTGGCTTATTTCTTTTCTGCTTTTGTTTTCTGCTCTGCCTTTTCCCACTTTCCTATTGCAGTCTTGCCCTTGGTAAGCTCCTGTCTACCTAACTACTGTACCTAAACATGGCCAGACAAGATCTCCCTCTGGGAAACTGCAAAGACTCCTCCTGCTTTCCACTGACTCTATGGTGAGCGATGGAGTTACTGAAGTTCAGAGGAAGGTTCCACTAGGAGCCTAAAATTTACAAGCAAGCTGGCTGAGTGGGACTAATATTTCTTCTCTTACAGATTCTTTTGAAGTTTAATCCCTTCATTCTACTCTTTTTCAGTTGTATCCTCTGGCTTTCTCCAGATCTTTTTCTCTAACAGTTCCTCCATCCCTTTTAGGTCTGTGGCTGCTCAGACAGAAAAGCCCCTCTCAAACTTGGATTGAACACCTCATATCAGAACATAACACCTTCTTTCTTCGAAGCGTTTCTGTTTCAGAGCTTCACCTCTGGCCCTGCAGCACCAGTGGGATACTACAGGAGAGCAGAGTCTCTGTACTCTCTGCTACACTTCCCGCACTGGAAAGGTAACCTGGATGCAGTAAGAGCATCTCCTACTCTTCCTCAGTTCATGTAAATGTCAGGTACAGAAGTGAAGCCTTTATGTAAAAAAAGCTGCTCCATCATTTTTTCCCTCTCCCAAATGCCATCTATTTTGCCCAGGGTTAGGAATAACCCAAACTCCCATGTCCACTCCCAAGGCAACTTTTGAGCTGCTAGTCTCTACTTTTATGCCAACAGACATGATTTCTTGTCCTGCACCCACTCACAGCAAAAGTTAAAAAGGCAAAGGCTGTCTCCAAAAAATATCCTCTCATCTGAACTCATATGGCCTGTGCTGACAAACAGCAGCTCATCACTCACTACCCTCATCCTTGAACACAAACCTGCTGAAGGTGAACAGGGAAACCAGGAGCTCCCTGCCAGCCCAAGCTTCCCAGAGTCCCTGCTGGCAGCACAACTTGCTCACTGCTGTCTGAACCTCATCAGTAATTTCTGAGAACACAATATCAAGAAAATAATCTACCACCTATCAGGAAGTGTGGGAGGGGAAGAAGTATTTTTATATAAAATTAGCCAAAAAATATCCTCAGAACTGCTTGACTGAAGTCTGTAAGAAAGCTGAAGGAGTTTAACAGCGGGTGTTTTTCCCAGTTCTTGGAAGAGAGAGCACCAGGCCTGCACATCACCACAGCAGTATGGCTGCTGGGGAGTTGCTAGCCCCAAAAGAATTACCTCCAATGGGATCAGAATAAATGTATCAAAACCTGTGTTGTGTGGACATGGATTTAAAGCACTCGAAACCAGGATATGAACTCAAGAACTGCTAAACTCCATTGTTCTTACCAGACTCCTTTCCTCCCCTCCTCCCCGCTGCCTTTTTTTTTTTTTTTTTTTTTTTTTTTTTTTTTTTGTTTGCACTAAGATCTGCCCATGATGCTAGGAACACTGCAAGGATGGTTAATCCAGGCACTTACCACTTAACAGTTTACAGGCTGTGTACAGGTATGAGGAATGAGAAATCACCGCAGAGAGAAGGGCTCAATGGTCTGTTTGAGAGCAGCCTTTTAGCATGCCAGAGATCAAGTTCCCTTGGAAAGAGAGGGATCCCCAAAGCAGCAGTAGGGAATTCCTCTGTTTCCTCATTGTACTTGGATTCTGAGCTACAGCACAAGCCTCTACTGTGGTTTAAAGCTAGAGTGTCTTAATTGCTTCCTGAATTACACTTATTATAGGAGCCTTGATTAATTTCTCCTTTCTGTTGCAATTCTAATCAGTGTAAGTTTTTGTTATTGGTGGGCTTACCTAGGGCTGTCATTCCTAAAAACCCTTCAACAGTCTTCATAAGTAACCAGCATTCACCAGAAGGCAAACTACACTCTCTAGAAATGCATGATGTTAAATGTGTCAAGGAATTTAGGTTTGCAAGAAGCTGCTTAGGTTATCAAGCTCAGGTCCATTCCTGTGTATACACCTGTCACCACTCTAATGAGACTCCAGTTTTAAAAATACTTCAATTTCTTTAATCCTCCTAATCCCGTTAAAACTATTGCTAAGCCACAACCCCAGATGGCAAGAAAATTTCTATTGCTGTTCAGCCTAATTCATTCATCACTGAATTATTCCTCTTTGTGCTGCCACCACTGTCTCTTGGCTTAAACAGTCCTTTTTTCCCACAGTGTTTATAGATAAGAGCTGGAGTCTCTCTAGAGAGGAACAGGCACTGGGCTGTTTTAAAGAGAGACTCATGTACCCACTGCACCTGCGATGTATTTACATGCCTGACATCTGGATCTCACCTAACACAGGTGCTGTTTGTAATTATAGCTGTCTTGCACTCTGTAGGAGCAAAGACGGGAGAGCACAATGGCCACCCCCTGCAACAGTTTGGCTTTTGTACTAGTTTCATCTTTCTGCCAGGGATGTTTCTGATACTTCTGAGGTGCTCCGTTTGGTCCTCGTGATCCTTTCCATGCTCTGAGAAAGGAGAATTTCAGATGCCCAGGGCAGGCAGGTGCCCTTCAGCCCTCTACCAGTCCCTGCTCTGCACTGTTTTCCCAACAGGTGAGCAAAGTATCTCAGTCCTGTCTACTCCAGCACTGTGCTCCGGCAGGGCATTCTCCATTTTTCTCCCCAATGCATGTGAATTAGCAAGGTTCAGATTTGAAAACAAACAAAATCTCTAAAATAGGACAGGGATGAACACTGTAATACCCAAATATCCCACCAAAAACTCCTGCTCAGGACTTGCCTAACCTTACAAGCACTGGTAGCCTCCCTGTCTCATCTGGAATACCCTCAGGTGCACAGAAATCCGCTGCTGTGCACAACTGGGACCTTCTGCGTCTTGATGCTTTACTACTATGTCATCTCTCTTACCCAGGAACCAGGCAGAGCCACACTTAAATCTTCTCACAGTCTGAACTATATTCTGTACTCTGAGTTCTTGTAAGACCCGCTTATAGGACTGGGACCCCCAAGACAGGCACTGGGACTGGTTTGTTCATAAAATACCAAGCTCACTGCCTCTTCAGTGCTCAGGGAGTGAGTAAGGTTCCCCCCCTCTATCCTCTCTCCCCCAGTTAATCTCCCTCTTTACAGGGCTGTAGCACAAGCGGTGAGGGATTAGCTGCTCTGGGTACAGTCTCCTTTTTTGCAGCCAGCACTGAAGCTCTGCCAGGCTGCAGAGAGACACAAATCCAGGAGAAAAGCAAAGTGGTAAGCCTGAGCCTCTGCAGCCTCCTGAACACGCACTCACCTACAGCAGGGATGTTAAGCCCTGCTGCCTCCCCCAGTCTGGTGCATCATCTCAGCCCATGTTTAATTTAAGCCTGGGCTTACTTTAATTATTACTAGGAGCACTTGTATGCTACATTACCCACATCTTGCCCCATCAGCCTCACTGTGTTTTTAGAACACCTACAGAGCAGCTTTTTTAATTTTTGTTTTGTCTCGAGCAACATCCAGGTCACCTAAATCCTATGAGAACCTCTCACCCCTCAGTTTCTTCTGTGCAACTATCTCCATCCCCTGGGATTTAAAGCTCTTGCCTTCTTTGGCCAAGAAGACTCCCTCAGGCCCATAGCTGTCAGTCAACCTTTCTCTCAAGCTACCTAGTTGATTAGCATAATGAAGTTAAACTGAGAGCTATTACTCTCAAGATCAGGACTTGTATTTTTTCAAACCCGCAGAAGGGCTCACGAGCAGCAAGCCTGCCTGTTTCTTCCCACAGCCATACCAGCTGGTCTGGAGAATGATATGGACCACATCTCACTCCTGTTCGTGAGCCCCTGACAGCTACGGTACAGGTTCATCTCAAACACACAAGTAATTGTCAACTGCGTTTCATAACTTGGGATGCATTTTGGCAAAGGTAGATGGAAGAGACGGCAGGAAGAAGCTATCGTTTTGCCTAGCAGAGGGGAGGTGAAAGGCAGGCCAGCTGTAGGTAATCAGGGTGGAAAGCTGCTGCTGTGCCATTTTAGAATTGGCAATTTGCAATCGGGAAATACTTTTTCTATCCTGCCAGCTGGAGGCTCTTGGCCAAGTGGTTATGTTTTTAGAAGCTAAACAAATTCGTCTTTCTAATTTTTCCACAGAGTTTTGGATTTTACCTCAAGAGGTTTGATCTCAAGCTTTTTATCGTATCTGACTAACAAAAGACTTATTAAAACTGTAAGAGGACACAAGAAAAATAGGAAGAAGTACAAGTGTTCATCTGTATTCAGCAAATCAACTGCTTTTTGAACAAATGAAATCTAAGTGGTTCTGAATGTATTTATTTTCCATTCATGAAAATAAACAGTTTTACACTGACATATAGTTACCACTCCAGTTTATGTTCCTGTAAAGATGTGCAGAGCTTTGAGTTGTCTTGTAGCACTGTACATAATCAAGTACTTGCAAATAATAGTTATCGTATTTATAATACTTTGACAAGGGGATCGTTCTCCCATGTCTTCTCCCAAAACTCTACGCTTCTTACCCTTAGTGAGCTTTGATGTATGGTTTGAACTTGTGTCATGTGACTATTTTTTCAGCAATATAGGGTTAGTTTAGGTTTTCTATTTTAAAAAAATATTTTAATGTTTCTATTATTTTCCTCTGGAGATTATGCAGACACAATGATTTTCTGATTAAAGCATATTGAACTAAAAGGTTTAAAGTTTAAACATATCTTTGGGTTAGTGTTGGTGTTCATGACAAACTTTCAACCATGGAGACTGTTTGGCTTAGTCTTTATTACAGAAAAAAATTAGCCCTTCAACTAGTGCTGTGTATTATACCTGCCTGGGTGTGATTTCAAAACTTTTTTGTCACCTGTCCCACATCTGCAGGACAACACACTGTAGCCCCAAGTCAGTAAACACACGCTGAAATTTGAGTACATGCTTAAAAGCAATATACCTATTAGAATATGCTCAAGCACACACTTTTATACTAATGTGTTTTGCTGAACTGACATGATGAATAGTCTAACTGCAGTGTCCCAAAACATCTGCTTTCAGGAGAATTAGGTCATGTAGATTTATAGAACTTCAGGGAAAGGAAAAAATTAGAAATTCAGTCTCACCTTTTACCCAGACGTTTTTATTTGCATTATAAGAACACGGGATAGGAAGGTATTTGCAGGATCAAAATATTAATAAAACTACTTTGCAGATATTCTGGTTGGAAGGTGGTTGTTCAGATGACCATGGTTCTTCCTCCTGACATCGGAGCCTTTAAAATAAAATCAAAATGATTTTGCATGAATTTTCAATGAATTGAGAGGATGGTATTTCAAGGAGAGCAACGCCCAGAATTTGACCTTTTCAGCTGTACTGAAAACAGCAGCCACTTTTTGTTACCAGCTATTGTGAAATTAAGGTTGAACAAGCACAGAAAGAGTCTTTCATTTTAAGAGGAGGCAAGTCACACCTCCTAAGAGCTGGGACCAAATTTCCCAAGTCCTGTGACTGAGAGCTACTCTTCAAGGGCCTATTCAAAACTGAGATATGAATGCATCAGGGATATGAAGTGCTTGGTCTGATTAAGATTTGCGTAACTGCTCTCATTTTTGCACTTTTCCAATGGAAGCACATTGCTGCTAATTTCCTTCTGTTTTCTTTTCATGCAGCCTTTGTAGCTGAAACAAGCGGAGGGACAGGAGACAAAAAATCAATCATATGTGCTGTATCTTCCTTTCCAGGTCTTCATGGGTCCCAGCAGTGTGATGTGAAAGGAATATTTCTGTGCAATGAATCCTCTCCTACAGTTCAAGTCGTCAAGTCATCTTTGTCAAAAGAAAAATCTCTTCAAAGCACAATTACTAAAGATGTAGAATTTTATTTTCAGAAGAGAATGACACGTCTTTCACTAAAGGCCTCTTCCCTGAGCTTGTTTCCGAAAACTACTTCACTGTAAAATACTGCACCATCTAAACTGAAACAGTATGAGGAACACAGCCATATTCATCCAAATGACTTCAAACTTGAATATAATATTTCTGTTTACAAGGTATTTAAAAAAATTAGTCTGCTGCTATATTTCATGTTCTGGAAAATTATTTTGAATTTTTGGTATTAATATTTCTATTGCCTTTTTAACATTATCTAAATTAAACCTTTTGATTAGGCCGTTTTGATTTTCCAAAAGAAGTACTTCAGAACCTGTGTTCTGCAGGAAATACTCACATCTTGGGTTTTTGTTCAGACGCAGGATGACAGCTGTATTTTTCAGTATTTCCTGGAGAATGGGCTGGTGGTAAAATGCTTTCTGCTCTACAAGAAAACTGGTGATAAATGCAGTAACAGTTATTGTGTATTAAGTAAATGTGGTATGAAATGTGGTTTAGAGTCCCATAAAACAGATGGTAATGATTCTCCTCCTAACAAGCAGAGAAGCTGTGAATTAGCAGCTTGAATTCAGTGTCCAGGAATAAGACCCAGCAGGGCAAGAGGGAGTTACGATATTACGATGACAACTGTCACGCCAAGCGGATGAGCAGAACAAAACTCATTTCCATCAGCTTTGGGAGAAGTCTCCCACCTGCACAGAGGGTTGTGTAGAGAAGCTGCGTATGAGAGGGAAAGAGAGGTTGAAAATGAAGAGGAAGAATTCATATTAGATTTAAAAAAATAGATCTCTGAGAGTCTAATCTGCTTTTCTAAATCATTGCTAGATCCAAGGTTTGGAGCCAAGTTGCTGAAGCTTCAGAACTGTGCTGAAGTACTGTGTAATTGCCAGAGATCTCTTCACCTCACAGGTGCAGAAAAATACACATTTATACAGCTAATTCTGGCTGGGATGGGAGACAAACATCTTCTGGGAGATTCTGTCAGAGTGATAAATAACAGAAATAATTTTTAAAATGAATGAAATTACTGATTTGGTGTAATTAGTTAAGTTCCAGATAAGGCAGGTCACTGCTTACTATTTTATCTATGGCTTTAATTGCTGAACTATGGCATGTTTTCATGATGTCAGTGCTTCAACTTTTGGTCCCTGTTGCACCTCCTGACTCAACAGCTCTAAAATCCTCTCAAGCACTATTTAGTGCAGATTTAGGGCTTTAACAGTGGAAATAAATCATAATAAAAGAAGCGTTAAGCGTTCTATTAGACCATACATCCTGAAAAAAATGAAGTGGGCTGTATTTATGGGATAAGACTTCATGGGTCTGAAAAAGGTTTAGAGAGTCTCAGAATCTGAGCTTCTCTGATGCTTCAGGGAAGAAGGTCCATCTGGCCTTGGGGTGTAGGAACAGAGGAAAAATAAACTGAGTAGTGAGGCTGTATTATCTGTGTATATCAAAATCAGCTGTTGAGATCCTGAAAGCAGGAAGGAAGCTGAAAAATTGGATGAGATTCATAAAGAGACAAGAAAATGATTATAAAATGTAAACCACGACTTCTAATGAAAGACTCAAAAAGCTTAATCAAGCTAGGTTATCAAAAACATGCCAAGAGATGATTTCTTCACTGCCTGGCCATCTCCACTGGGATCAGAACATGGTTTCTTCAGCCCAGCAGATTAAAGTGTAACTAGATTAAACAGCTGGGAGCTGAAAATCTGCTCCAATTCAGATGTGAAATAAAATTCAGGTTTTTAAGCTGAGGGCAATTTATGGTTGGAAAGAACATATCCATGTTGCTCTACATTTCACTGGAAAATTTTAAACAAGGACTAATGACTACCTGGAAGAGATGATCCAGTTCAAATCAGAATTAGCTGATCTTTGTTGTGCAGAAGATCAGACTGTAAGATTGCCATGGTGCCTTTTGAGCTAAGATACTATGAAAAAAAAATCCCTGAAAAGAAAAGCTTTGTTCTTAGGCAGTTCGGTTGCATGTAGAGCTGGCTGAGCCACCAAGAGCTTGATAACGTACAGGCGCTGGACATTTACCTTAGACTACTTGTCTATTTTCCCTCTCTGGCCAGTCAGAAAGATGGCATCATGACTCATTTCACACTCAAATAGGTCAGAGGAATTGTCCCATAGAAGTATTACATTCACTGACCACAGATGGAGCCTAACTGACCGGCTTAAACTACCTCTCCTGCTTTTAGATGATTTATTTTGAGATGAATGCTACTCTCTTCTCTCAATATACCATATCAGTGGAATTTTTAGATTGCAGATTTTTTTAGATTTATCTCTTCGAGACAAAGAAAGGGCATTAATATATCAATAGGAGCATGAAGGCGCTTTCACTCCAGAGATAATGTTCTGAGGCATTATCAAATTTAAATGATACAAGGTTTTTATAGCTGCTTGTGCTATTAAGTTACGTGTCTTTCTACAGTGATTCTGGGAAGTCTCATTAACTGCAGCAGAGCTGTACAACAGAGTGAGGGAAAAGTTCTACACAAATATTTTACATTAACTTTCTTGAGCAGTCTTACTTTTCTTGTAAAGAACCGAGATTCTCTTCAATGGAAGTTTTCGCCGAGAAAAGAATGCAGGATTTGGCCCTTAGCTATGCTGTAATTCTTAAAAGGAATTTGTTTTTTTTTCCTTCAGTATTGTTAAAAAAGCTTTAGATACATCACAGACCTTGAACATATGCAGATCAGTATGGACTAAATCATGAATTCCATAAATGTGGGCAAGCTGGAACAAAACTTGTTACTAGTTTCAGAACAGGGAAGATAAATAATAGATGAAGTGGATCTGCTTTGTGGTGAACTTTAACAGTGACGTTCCTTGAGCTCATTTTGAGAGTTCAAGTAATGCAAAGATAGAGGGGAAGGCTGTGTTTGTTGGTCTATGTCCTCTGGAAAAGACATAAGCCTGCTTACCATTTAATGTGTATGACATTCTGTCTGTGAAGAGGTGATCGGGTTTAATATGATTCAAAAAGTGTCACAGCCTGGTTTTGGCCCTTTTTTTTTTTCTTTTCTGTGATTAGGAAGTCTTTCACTTTAAGGGCATTGGTTTCAGTCTAGATAGTGTTTGTCTGAATAAATGATGGTCACTACTACTTTTTGACTCTTCTTGATTGCCTGTGTGAAAGAATTCTTGGCTTGGGTCTATTTCCAAAGGGAGAGATGCTAACAGGGTTGATGGGTACTAGTATGGAAGCCAATAACTACATGCATCTGGAAACAGCACTCTTGGCCACTGGCCTGTTTTCTTCCTGACAATGCTCATAGCACTGAGCTATGACATAGCATTGTCAATGTTACCACAGCGGATTGCTGAAACACAGTGGTTTTGTTTTAAAAAGGAATAAAATTACCTTAAAAAATTGTTCATGATAACACCTTATCTGTCTTGCCTGGTCTGATGTTGTGCAATACACTTCACATTTTGCACTGCTTCTTCAACTGTTGCAGATTGGTCAGTGTCCTCAGCCTTCGCTGTCTTAAAATCATGTGTTTTTATCTTATCTGTGACAGATTTCATGTTAACTTCACTGGAATCTGCTTCTGTCTTTCCATGGAGGAAGCTGGAGCATAAACCATGTCATATAATGAGCAAGGACAGTCAAAGGTGAGAATTGTGCAAAAGCTAAAGCTTGCATAGCTTATTTAGGATAAGGATTTAAATATCTGACACATATTCTTATATTTAGGACTAACACTACTGTGCATTTGGAAGAGGCAGTAGCAAGAGTGATGTCAAATAATGAAGCCCTTTGTTTCTTTGTTATACCACTTCTCACTGTGTACTAAAGTAATCAATAGTTGTGCAAAAATTAAACTATGAAGTTTAAATATGTATAAAATTTCACTGTAGAAGTGCGGCTAGAGGTTCCAAATTTAGGGTTTAAAATCAATTTTGAACTGGAAGTAAGGATATAACTACTTTATTATGTGCAAATAACAGTGTATTCACACATGAATTATAGCACTTATTCTTTCAGTACATGATTAATTTCCCCACGGTTTATAAATAAACTAGTTAATTAATGAAAAAGTTAATATTTTTCCTAAGAAACTTAGGGCTCTTTGTCAGCACATTATTTATTTCCTGTGCAAGTTCATTGTTTAAATAACATCATCTTATCAAATTCCTAGATAACTACATTCATTGCAATAAGATCTATAATACTCACTTGAACTATCCTTCAAACCAGTATTCATCTTTTTTGTCCTTTTTCAAGATTACTTTTTTATTTTTCATGGGAGCTGAAAA
Source organism: Morus bassanus (assembly GCA_031468815.1). Taxonomy (NCBI): domain Eukaryota; kingdom Metazoa; phylum Chordata; class Aves; order Suliformes; family Sulidae; genus Morus; species Morus bassanus. The sequence continues at coordinate 77,698,016 of CM062568.1, forward strand.
AGAAAAGTAATCCTTTTTAAGAAAAGAATAAAATATTGTTTTGAAATGGCTCCACTCCCTCACTGAGGGCAATAGGATCACACCACGGTGGCCCTTAGTAGATGCTTCTGTTGATCACGGGGGCCCTCAGCAGATGCTTCTGTTGATCTCAGACTTGAACTGGACCGTAGATTTTGTGTGCACTTTTGAGACTAGGTAAAGGCACCTAGATTTTTGAATTAAACATTAGCCTGGGTGGAGTACTGGCATGGAAATATCCATTTTAGAAGTTGTGAGCAATGGGTCACACTCATACTAATCAAAATAAGTGCTGTCACTTTGGACTTCACTGTGACTGGCCTTCTTTGCTTAGAAGCCTACCTGGCCTCCTTGCCAGGTATCTTTTCAGAAGCATCTTTTCATTATCTTCAGATATCAGAGCTATGTGTTCCAATATGTAATTACTCTCATAGAGAGAGGATCTGTTTTCATGTTGGAAGGTTGTCTAACTTCAGTTTACAATTCTTGGAGCTTGTTTTGCCTTTCTTTTCAAGGTTAAAAAGCTCTTAGGTACTTTTTCTATATGTGTGCACCTACTGCAAGGACTCAAGCCATCTCTCAGCTGCGTCTTCAGTGAAGTGAAAGAAAGGGCTTCTCAGATCTCCAGAAATTCCATGTCCTTGAAAAGTGTAAAGTAAATCAGCTCTTACCATTTCTGTGTTCAGAAGTAAAATCATTGTCCTCTTTCTACACGCTTCAAGTATTTTTTTTCTAATAGATATGCTAAGGATTATTTTGGATTTTTGCAACAGTATCACAAGTGAGTGCTCCCAGTCACACACAGCACTTTATGACAACACTGGATTTTGCTCAAAACAAGCTCGCATGCTTATGTGACATTGCAGAGCTGACAGTTTTCTGCTTTTAGCTCCTGAGATAACTCTTTTGCAGCTAGCTGAACTATGTCTTCATGGCATTGCACCATTCTAGAAATCCCTGGCTTCAGGACATGTTTTTTTCCCTCATGCAGGCACAATCTGTGTTCTTGGTTCTCACAAACCATGTATTCAGTGTTGTGAAAACATATTTCATTGGACTGAGGCCGTTAACAAAGTGCTTCACATTACACTGAAAGAGTAACTAGCTCCCTTTACTGTTTGCTTTTTTACCAATCCCTATGCCACTTGAAACTGGTTGTGCAAATATTGTGGAGTTTTGAGAGAGTAAAACCTGAAGGTAATTTGGTCCCATCTCATTTGAGTAATCCTGGACATACTTCTAGCAGCAGTGACGTTCTGTGGGAATGCTATGGCAACATCAAAATGTTGGCTGTCTAGCAGGCTTACTGCATCCTGTGCATGATCCGTGAATAAACAGAGGAATTTAGTTCCCAGAGTGTCAGTCTGGCACATTTCACAAGCACTACATTCATTTACCAAAAAAAAAAATAAAGTCAGCCAGTCATACAGAGAAAGTGCTATGGTGACTGAGGGATAAATTTCCTGCTGCTAACCATTGTATATACTAACTCTAAGAAGCTAGGAATAAATCATGCATGGCTTAATTCAAAGGGCAAATATGCTCTCCTTTAGATTTTTTATTATTTTTGTACTCGTCTGCTTTCCTTTGTTCATACTATTTTTGTGTCTGTGCATCTCCTTGCTAGTCTCTGGACATATTAGTATGCTTCTTTCGGTTAGATGTGATCTCTCCCTGAACCAGTGGCTGGAGATATGGTCAGTGAAGTACCAGGTTTGAGCTAAAAAGCCCAAAAGGGATATTAGTCCAGGGTTCAGTGCATAGGAACATGTTCATATTGTTTCTAGTCTGCTGCAAATGAGAGCACAACATTGTGTTTGCACTTAGTTCTGTCATGCAGTGATTTCCAGTGCCCCAAAGTGAATATAAGATTTACGTCTGCCTATTGGTCTCTTTTGCTATGTCTGTCTTAAAAAAGGAAATGCAAGGACATTTATAGGATTATGCTGCTTTTTCAGACGACACCTAAAACGAATGAGATGGGAGTAGGGTAGAGCTTACTCCATTAACAGCAAGAGTTCAGGCTCCCTAGTCACAGAGTCCACACTTGGAAAGCTTCTCTCACTAAGGAGAGATCATAGAATCACAGAAGGGTTTGGGTTGGAAGGGACCTTAAAGATCATCTAGTTCCAATCCCCCTGTCATGGGCAGGGACACCTTCCACTAGACCAGGTTGCTCCAAGCGCCATCCAACCTGGTCCCAAACACTTTCAATGACGGGGCATCCACAGCTTCTCTGGGCAACCTGTTCCAGTGCCTCACCACCCTCACAGTAAAGAATTTCTTCCTAATATCTAATCTAAATCTACCCTCTTTCAGTTTAAAACCATTACCCCTCATCCTTTCACTATACTCCCTGATAAAGAGTTCCTCCCCATGTTTCCTGTAGGCCCCCTTTAAGTACTGGAAGGCTGCTATAAGGTCTCCCCGGAGCTTTCTAGATGTTTTGGAGAGACTTCTAATCGTGACTGAAACTTCCAGGGGAAGTTTCTCTGTAAATTACTCTCATGGTTTATCATCTCCCCCATTAAAATGTTGTGTCTATCTTCAATCCAATTTTTTCTTTTAGTTATATGAGCTTGTAGAAACTCAGACTATCTTCATATTGCCACATGTCTGTTTTGTTCTTTAGTCCATGGATTTGAACATTCTTGAAGCTTCACTTTGGCGACATAGGTAGAGTTCCCTGAACTATACACGCTGAAGTGTGTTCAAAACTGATGGCATCTGAACTGACCACTATCTCAGTCAGAAGACAATTCTTAGGGCTTACCAAAAATATTTTAATAAAAAATATCAGCTCCACACTCAGAGACAGTCAAATAAAATTAAAACTAAAACAGCTGTTAGGAATTTTTAGGAGAAAAATACATAACAAAAGGGAAAATATCTTGTTGCTGCTGTTTAAGTTGGATGAATAGGCAGGGAGTACTCTTCAGCATGGCAAAAAGACGGTTTAAGGGGGACATGTTGGAAGTCCCCAAAACCCTTAGCAACATCAAAAAAGTGGACTGGCATTAATTGATTGCTATCTCTTCCAAACCATGAACACTAGTTTTGAAACTCCTATGAACTAGGCTCAAAACCAACCACAGGAGGTGATTCTTCATGCAACAGGCAATAGATAAGTGAATCTCCATGACAAAGAAAATGCAAGAAGTTGCAGACACAAGTTTACACAGGTTCAGGAGAAAAAGGGACAAGTAATCTTAGCCCACTCCCAAGACAACAGGCCAACTGCACCCTCTGCCAAATCCAGTATCTCCCTTATTACATTTGATCCCTTCTTCGTTCTTACGGCTCACCTTTAAAAGAGAGCTGAACTTGAACAGAAAACAACTGAATTCAATATCCTGCCTGAAGACCTTATTTATTTACTTTTTTTTTAGTTCTGACCTTCACTTAAAACCTCTGGATAAAAGTTGACATATAAAACTAATGTTACGATAGAAACAACACAATGATCATGAATGCCAAATGTCTGCATAAGAACAAGCTGACATCCATTACAAAGTGACTTAAAGATCAGTGAAGCTTAAGGAAAAAAGCTGAAACTTTTAAAACTGATTGAAAAATAGTAAGTTATATGTACAAAGGTGGCTTAAGTTCAACATGCCACAGACAGAACATGCTTACCAGGGAAAGTCTTTTTTTTTGTTGAGCAAAAAATGAAAACTCAACTCTGCACAAGGTTAAAGATTGTATTTTAATCACGGACTGAAACATCATGATTTACAAAACTGATGGTTAGATTTAAAACCAACCACTACATCTCTCTGTGGGAATACTCCCCCCACACCGTAGCAGACTAGGGGTTCAAGTGAAGAACAGAGCTGTTCATGCTTGCCTTTGGGACTGAACAGTGATTTCCAGGATGATGATTGATGCTGCAAGAATTCACCTAAGATGTTTGTCAATACATTTCATTTACCCAGCTGGAAGTGGCTTCTTCTAGGGAACTCTGCTGGATTCATCAGAAATCCCAACCATCTTGCAGCTTTCTGTCCAGAGCCTCCTCTGCAGCTCCTCATCATATGCTACATCAGCTGATTTTGTCCTTTCCTCATTGTAAAGGTAGCAGCCGCCAGCTCCTTCCATCTCGGGTGATACTGCTGCATAGATGCTTGTAGAGGCTCCTTCCTCTGGAGTCTACAGAAACAAAAAAAAACCCCAAATTCAGGCAAGGCAGGTACAATGGAAGAATTATATTGAACCATAGGACCTTACCAGTGACAATCAGCTTCCCTAGTTTTGCATCACATTTGTGGTCCTTAAGCAAAACTCGAGCTGGCAATGATAAAAATACCACCTATCCAACAGGCAGAGTACAGTCCATTTCTACAACAGTGCTATTTTAACATAGCTTAAAGCCACAGAACAGATATATGGAAAACTCGGGTCCATTTGTTCAAGAGCTAGTCAGATGGAGCATACAAAATAATTGATTTAGTTTTCACAGTTAGAGCTAATAAACCCAAAAGCAAACACAAATATTAAAATCCTAGTTTAATTATTCATTTTGCAAGGATGAAAGGGTCCATACTCTGCCTTAAGAAGATGAAGGCTATGCTGTATGCGCAATGTGTTCATTGTAACAACAATATGACACAAGCAAAGGATCGTGGAAACCACAACAGCAAATTAGGATTCTGCAGTTCAATCCAAGCAGGCAGGTAAACCAGGGAACTACATTTTACACAGGGCATAGTTATCAGAGTTCTGCAGTATCATAAAGCAAAATGGAGAAAGATCTATAATGTCTGATACATCATGAGTATTAAATGAAAATTAATAAATGAATAGCTTAGAGTGATAACTCCTTTCATCCCAAGGATATGCAGAACATTTCCATTTTTCATTCAGCTGGATCACACAGCTATCATTGAAATTATTTCAATTGCATTTTTTTTCTTTTATTGAAGGGTATATTTAAAACATAACATTTGATATGTTTTGCCCTTATCAGTGATATAACTACGATCAATGCCTGCTAGATAATAATGTGTCATTTTACAATCTTTGCAGTCATTCTCTGAGTCATTAACAGCACCAATGCTGCTCATAGCTTTGTCTGCTGCACCTGACAGGTTGTCTTTTCCTGAAGAACTCACTTGATGAATGAGGCAATATTGAATAGGTTACTCAGTGCCTATTTAAAAAAAATATAAATCTAAGTCATTTGAAGCTTTTTGTGACAAGGTATTTTAAAGAGAAACAACTCCTCTGTTTTCTCACTGTACAATAAATACAACACAACTTATTAGAAATAATTAATTTATCTGATGCATCTGGCATTTGGTCTCATTTACAAATAAGTTAGAGCCATGTCACTTAATGACACAATAAGACAAGGTTACCTAAACTGCAACCTCTCTGGCTGCTGCCAGGGCAGAGCACCCTCAGCATCTGCACGGGAAACATTCCCTGCATGACCACAGGCACATTCCCCAAAAAGGGAACTGCTGAAGAAGAAACGTGCCCTGCTGAGGTACTTCCATGCACAGAGTTCCACTGGTTCCACGCCCAGCCCTTGGTCAAAGGTGTTTAAGCTGAAGGAAAACTACTGATGCCAACAGGCCTGAAAGAGAAGTAATACCACCATAGTTTCCTTCAATGGTCACAAAATAGCCAGCTTTTACTATCAGTTACCACACAAAGACAGCACGTCCTGTTCCAGATACTACCTAATGAAATAAGATGATAACTCTGCTACAAAACAGGCTATTCTCTCAGCAAAATATCAGACAGTATGTTAAAAAAGGTCACGTCCAGGTAACTGCTGGCGTATTTTTTATTTTTTGAGAAGATGACTGTACTGTGAGACACTATCTAGAAACGCTTACAAAGTATTTATTTACCTTAGTTTAGTACTCTACTTCTACTTCTTCACCCTTCTTCATCTTATGGAAAGCAGTGCTATTCACATCCAGTTGATTACTTAAACATATATCTATGTGCATGTGTAATTCTTTGCAGGATCAGGATGACCCCAAAAACCTGGAGTCTACATGCTCACATACTATCATGATCAGCTATGATGCAATATAAAATATCTTTATACTGTAAAGCAGCAGAACAATGCTGAATACAACCATTCATATTTTATGCAACTTATTCTGGATGACAGAGAGAAACCAGAAGTTTTTAAGTTACTGCTGTGCTTTACTTAAAAATCTAGTGACACAGATAAACCATTACTTCATGCAATGGTTCACTGGACATTATGTTCCTGTGTTCAACAGCTCTCCAGTACAAATAAATAAAAATGTCAATGTTGATGACTCCCAAATCTTAATGACAACAGCTCAAAACTAAAATGCTTTAAAAAAATTGTCTGTGGGCAGAATTTGTGTGATTATGTTCTTAGGAGCAGGGGTCTCTACAGCCTCAGAGACTGGTCTGTATGGATCTTCCTACAGCATCAGAAATACCATGTGCCTTTGTTGATTCTATGGGAAAGTTCTCCCAGGATATGCAGGATTTATCAAGATTTTTATTTTTTCATGACATGGCAAGTAAGTTCCCCACCAGAGGGGATTGATTCAAAATAATATCAACTACAATAAATAAAGGCTATGCACAAGTTGAAAGACAGTTGTTGGTTTTATTCATGCAGCTCTAGTAGGCCTTTACCAAACCATTTTACATAGTAAAATGATACCTATTCTTCAATACAAAGAAAATATCGAGCGGGCTCAGCCAATAATAAATGTGCTTACATGGCCATACTGTGACCAGTCTATAAGCACAGTGACATTGTCACTGTCCATTAAGGTCAGCTTGTGTAACTTTTCACAAGATTTAATTTGTTTTTCATCCTGTCCACCATATCTAACATGCTGAGTAGAAGGTTCTAGGCAAAATTCCTATTTAGTTTCTATCACATATTGCTAAAAATGATTATCTAAACACATAAGGAAAAAAATACTATAATACATTAAGCAATTAGTGTATAATTTAAGTTAAAGGAAAACAATTTTTCCAGTGCAACGGGGAGGAGAGTTGCATATGTATGATTAATTAACTGTCTTATCCCATCTTCTGTGTGCTAAATTAATGCTGAAAGCATTAATGGTCCCTTACTGGAGGATCTCTTTATTGTTTTGGCATGTTTTCTGTTTTAATGAAAGTAAAAAGGAAATCCTACACTAGGAGTCCCCTGGCCTTCCGGCTGGGTGGATGACCTACCTGTTTTGAGAGGCTGGAAGAAAAGCATATGCTGTGATTCCATCTCTAGATCATGCCCATACCTACTGTGAAAGCACTGTACACCCACCTGCCCACACACAGTCAAGACTCTTTCCCAAAGTGTTGGATCTACTACACACCCATAGATCAACTGCAACACACAGAGGCACAGGCACACATGTCCTGCCTGTGTACCAGCATCTGAGGAGCTCTTGGGAAGGAAGAAGCTGGCAGCAGGTTGCAACCACTGGAGCAATTCATGAATATCTGGACAGGGAGCAGGATTAATTGTTCCAGCAGTGGCAGCCCCACTCCTGGTTGTCAACTTTCCTGGGAGACCCATGGCTCGTCTTTTACCACATGACAGCCCATCAAAAGGTGAGAAGGAACCATAAAGCCCTTGGAAAAGAAAATGACCACAGGCAGGAGACTACTGTCAAAGCAACACATCTGACCCATCCTTTGATGCCAATGGCGTTCTAGGAAGGAGAACACCTGATCACAGGCCTGAGAAATCACCAGCCAGTGGTTGAATACGTTGATCTATAAAACCCAAGATGTTTGTCATGATGCTCTACACAAACAGGCACAAGTTCCTGTCTTCAGGACTCTGAAGTATTACACCAAAAGTTGCAGGTAGACAGGCAGTAATAATAAGTATCATTCAAATCACAGGGAAGGATATTCTACACATTGCCAGAATTAAAAAAAAACAAAAACAAAAACAAAAAAAAAAAAAAAAAAAAAAAAAAAAAAAAAAAAAACACAACAAAAAAAAAAAAACCAAAAAAACACCAAGCAGTAACAGTATAATATACGTACATACAGGATCAGCAACATCTTGTTCATGAATTGACTGGACTTGTCGTAAGACAAGAGGGATTGCTATAAATTGCACGATGCTTCTTCACTCCAGTTACCAACTTATTTGTGCTGAACTTTTTTTTTTTAAATCGGATTTTTGTTTACAAATTATTATATTATTAGTATCCAAGCAACTGTAATTAATACCTTTGTCATATCCAAGTAAAACTGATTTCTGCTTAACTTTTTCCTAATGAAATTCTGTATCTGCAATTCATTTTACTTGTTACAGTATTGATCACATCTTTTACTTTTACATTCTTTTGCAATTAACTATTTGTTTGCAGTATCCCTTCAACAGTAAATAAAGGTCTGATTGAAATTACTTATCTCTGTATTGCTCATTACATGGGTAGGCTGTGGAAGAAGGAGCGAAAAGATAGCATGTGATCAGCTTATTTAAGCAAAATGCAGTCTATATACACAAAATGACATTATTTTGGCACTATCTATTCCCAAAGAAAAAGACCTTTTTTTACAGAACTGTTGATATTTCTTTTTAAAAATATTCATCATAGTAAGTCATCAACATAGAATAATTTTTCCTCAGCATCAAATGGAATATTCTGTTCTATGAAAACTGGGATATATACTAAGAAGCTTTGTGTTTTAGTATTATTTTTTTAAGACTTGCTGGTTAATGCATTTTGATTAATGAATTTTTAAGTGCCATATAATCTTGTCAATTCTAGGTGTTAACGCTCACAAAATGTGTTAGCTGATGACAGTCAGTCCCTACAGCCATGTCGCCATGAAATGTCACATCCTTTTCATTTGTCTACAACAGGCGCAAGAGCTTAACTCTTTGTAAATCGTGTGTCTGCATCAGTTATACATGATGGCATGGTGGTGCTTTCCTTGTTAATCTATATACTCATCCAGTTCCACCTCCACCTGAATTCATAGCTCAGAGCCCTGGGCAGACAGTATGGTATGGCCATCAAAAACCACACAAAATTGGACAGGAAACAAAACTAATAAGCTCCCATAATAATTCTTCTGCAATCCATTCATTTTCCCACTATCATTTCCAGTAACTACCAGCAAACAGTGAGAACGTGCTATGTGTCTTAAATGCTATGACGAACAGTTTGAATGGATGGCATGCATAGACTTCAAATTGTATTGGTTGACAGAGTTGGCCATATGATTAAAAAAGCAGTACTGATACAACCCATGGTATTAGAGAAGTACTTACTCTGGAATAGCTTCCCCTCACCCCAGTCAATCAGCTTTTTGTACTTGGTTTGTATTTTATGACTTCAGGATGCTGCCATCTTGAGAGATGGTAGGAGAGAAGATTGGGCAAAGAGGGCAGAGAGCAGGAAGCAGCTGGCAAACTCAATGACTGACATCACAGTTGTATTTTCAGGGACACAAATGAGGGGCCAAACAGGCAGATGTACACCCAGGACTGGCTGGTATGCTGGTAAATGGCCTAATGTTGAGGAAGAACACATTAAAATACCTTTATCCATACAATTTGTGATGCAGAATACATTAAGTTTTGGTGGAATGCCCCTCACCAGCAATATTAAGTAGACTGCTGTAGGAACGCTCATCGATGCTGGTTTTATAACAGTGTTACTACCTCATGTACTCACATCCAATACATCATGTACTTTTCAGTTCATATGGGAAATCTACTCATAGGCTGATGAGTTAAAGGAGTTTTCAGGGATTTTTTTGGCATGGGCCTTCATAGAATCATAGAATCATAGAATGTCCTGAGTTGGAAGGGACCCACAAGGATCGTTGAGTCCAACTCCTGTCCCTGCATAAGACTACCCCAAATTCACACCATATGTCTGAGGGCGTTGTCCAAGTGCTTCTTGAATGTTGTCAGGCTTGGCGCCATGACTATATCCCTGGGGAGCCTGTTCCAGTGCTCCACCACCCTCTGGGTGAAGAACCTTTTCCTAATATCCAGCCTAAACCTCCCCTGGCACACCTTCCTGCCATTCCCTCAGGTTCTATCATTGGTCACCAGTGAGAAGAGATCCGCGCCTGCCCCTCCTCCTCCCCTTGTGAGGAAGCTGTAGACCATGATGAGGTCTCCCTTTAGTCTCCTCTTCTCTAGGCTGAATAAACCAAGTGACTTCAGCCGCTCCTTGTATGGTTTCTCCTATAAACCCTTCACCAACTTTTTAGCCCTCCTCTGGACACTCTTCAGTAGCTTTATATCCTTGATGTACTGTGGTGCCCAAAAGTGCACACAGTACTCAAGGTGAGGCCGCACCAGCGCAGAGTAGAGCGGGACAATCACCTCCCTCGACCGGCTAGCAATGCAGTGCTTGATGCACCCCAGGACACGGTTGGCCCTCTTGGCTGCCAGGGCACACTGTTCGCTCATGTTCAGGATTCAGGGTGTTTGCTCTGTGGCCTCGCTTTTTTTAAATGGGTGAGTTTCCATCAGGCCATTCCTGGCTCGGGTAACAAGAAGACATGTCTCATCACATGGGTAGTGACACATTTCCCAGGTTCCAGCTAGGAAGACACAGCAAGCACTGAACAGGCCATCTCCTGGGCCTGGATACTCAGGCACTTCTGCCAGCACTCCTTTATTTTTCTCAGCGTTAATTATTCTGGTAATATTTTGCAAATGTTAGTATTTTACTGACTTGCTTCTACACTGAAAAACTCTGTATATACAGTTTTCTGCCTTTTCTGTCTTTCTTCAGGAAAGACAATGATCATCTGGGATACCTGAACAGTACTATGCATATGCACAATGGGGCTTAGCAACAAGAACAAGACCATGAAATTACTGTTACTCGGTACGGCAAAGTCTTTCATCTACTTCCTGGCAGTTAATGGAGGGGTGACACCCAGTCACCCTCAATGCATTGCTTGACTCTCAAGAACAAATGCAAACATGAAGCCACCACAACACAGAATAGTTTGAAAACTGTCAGAAACAGAGTAGCTGGGATTGCATTCCCATGAATATCAAAGCAAACAAACTTGTGAGAAACAAATTCCCTATGTTCCAGGGAGCACTGATTACTATGATCTGTGAACTACCGAATCATTTCAAAACCAGGTTACTTAAAAGTGCAAGACCCCGAGGTGAAATAACAACAGCTGCTCTGGTGCCACAGCCTCCTGGTGAAGACACGGGCTACATGCGCTCAATGCTTGTTGTGTAACTTTTGCAGTGTCTAGACCTCCTAACGTGCTTTGAAAATTTCAGCCAAAAAGTAATCAGTTGAAACACTGAGTACAAAAACAAAGGCTAAAATGGAAACCATGGTGCAGGTGTAAGGACATGTTCAGCAACCTTTGATCAATAAAGCTGTAACAGTTGACTGGAAGTCCTGGTGAGACCAGTGGCCAGGACCAACTGTCAGATCCCTAGGAAGCCAAAGCTGCCAGAGATGGCTGGCGGCACAGCTTTTCAGACATCTCTGCCTTCACTCAGAAGCCTTGGTTTCCATCTGCATTCTTTTTCTCCCCCTGTTCTTTCCTATGTAGCTCACTATTATTCTCTTTCTATCCAATTTCTGCCTTGATTACAGACCAGAAAGAGATAGAGATGTTTTACTGAATATACAGTTCTCCCCAGAGACCTAGTCAGCACCATCAAATTAATTTCTCTTCAATTCCCAACTCATGGCAAAGAGAATTCTTTAATAAATTCACTCCATAATAAAATTCTTTAGATTTCATCTTTAAAAAAGACAGCAGCTACAAACAGAAATGGCTGAGTTAAAATGTGAAGCCTTTCTCCTGACAATGTTGTGGCTACAGAGAAATAATTTCTGAATCAAAGATATGAATATATAATAAAAGATGAAACATTGATGAATTAAGAACACAAGGCAATTTTCAAACTAAAAAAAAAATACCAAAATGTTGAAGGAAAGGAGCTTTTATAATATGAATAATTCATGCCGATTCTGGGAAAAATAGAAGCTTTTCCCTGAGCGTGCTAGCTCAAGATGCTGTAAAGAACAGAGGCAGAGATAGCTGGCAAACAGACATAAAGAGTATCAAATCCTGAATCTCTCCTTCCCTTTCTATTGAAACCAAATTTTCTGGAGAGATCTTTCCAAAGAGTGCAAGTACACAGAGAACCTCGAAAGCCCTACCTCATCTTCACATCAGCTGCCACGTAGGTGGCTGGGAAGCCTGTAGACAAAGTAGACCACAGAAGAAAGGAACTGTCCCCAAAAGACTGCAATGGTCAGCCTGTTGCTCAAGGAGCCCAAGGAGCAGGCAGGCACACAGGCTTGAATGCCTAATTTCCCATGAATCTTTTGATGGAGTCAATGGTGGAAGGTTTCACTTTGTTTTGTGTCAGAGCAATGCCTTCTGAGAAATCAGTTTTGCTGGAAAATCACCAAGAAGCTCTACTCTGAAGCCCTGAGATGGCTTTTCTGTCAGACTCATAACACAAACAAATGTTTACTGAGGAAGACAGTGGCCATGGCTCTGAATCCTCCTCTTCCAAAGCAGCTGCTTCAGACTAAGCAGGAAATCACAGGTCATCTCAAATTGCATCAGATGCCTATGTTATCAGGCAGCTAAATAAAGCCCCTGTTGGCTGTTCAGCTTTCTGGGCCACACTGAAGAGATCTCCATTGACTTCAAATAGCATTTTCAACAGTGAACTCACTTGTAGATGCCTAAATGCACAAAAACAATTACGTGTCTTAATTTCAAACTGAATCTCTCCCACTTAGAAGAACAATATAACCTCAGTTATTTGGGTGGAGTGTTTGTGGATCCATACTTTGCATTTTCTAAGCCACTGAAATGAAGGACTAGAATAATGATGTTTAGTTTTAAGCAATTTTCAAAATGGAAACAAGAACCCAACTTTACATGACTGAATTTCAGCAGGGACTTGAAACTTTGGGTCAAAGTCATTAATCATAACTGAGCCCTTTGTTCATTTTGTCAAGTGCATTGAGGAAGATTATTTTGCCTGAAGGTTGATTCCTAAGCTCACTTTGCAGCAGACAGCGATGTCTTCAAAGTCAAAACTGAGATATCGCTGCAGCCACTCAAATTACGTTACACTTGTTACCTTGCTCAGCTCAGTAACAGTATGCAAAATTTGACGGATAGAAGCCTGCTGCCCCAGACATTGCATAAGCATCCAGCGAGAGACAGTCACTTGCTGGAAGAACATCCAGTCTCTAGGAAATAAGGCAGGCAATAACAGGAGGAGAGAGCCGAGAGAGTACACATACTTGATAAAAAGCTGGAGTCTCTTCTGGGAGCATGGCGCACTGGTTAACCAGCCCTCTGGAAAACAGGTGATGTCCTGCAGCTACCTATTGCTGAGGATGCCTGACTTAAATCACTCAGAATTATCCTGGGTAACTTCACATAATCCAGGATTTTCTGCAACACCTCTATTAATATACATGCAAAGTGATTTACTGAAGCAAATGTGCAAGTCAGGAGAAGAGATGAGGAAAGAATGAGCCTCCTAAGTCCTAATCCTGATGTCTTGTGCACTAGGCTGTTACTTCTCTTCTGTCTTCGTAAAGGAAAATATGCAATTTATTTGTTTACTACCAGCTTTATGGCCATAATTACAGTATTATTTGTGCAATTCAATATAATCTTCATTCTGAGATGTAGGCTGATCTATCATTTAGTAAAAGTACTTAATTACAGCTTAGTATTCATGCTAGATATATGCTAAGGAATCATCCTGTTATTTGTATTAACTATGCAAGGCTTTAATTCTACTAAGTTTTGAACTACTACTATCTGAGAAATATGAATAAAAGCATAAGACTACTCCTCCCTCCAACAAGGCTCTTAGAGAAGCAACCTCTTTGATAGGTAGTGGCTGGAACATCTGCATTATTTAATAATACATGCTGAATTTTTCAGCTGAAAACAATATTTAAATTGATTCAAAATGTCAATGGATCAAAATTAAAGAGGACTTAAAACAACAAACAACCATGAAAGCTTTAGAAGTTTCATTCTCTAATGCATTATCTTATACCAGTACGTGGGTCATCTTTAGTTTGCTGAATTCTTTCAAATGATGCCAGATTTTGGCAATCAAAATGAACCAACACAGAAAACACACAGAAGTGTTTATATTTGAAATGGTAGCTGCATTTTTACCAGGCCCAGAGAGTAGGAGACACAGCACAGCTCTAAGTGCTGAAGAGAATGCTCCTGAGTGCATATACCTCTGAACAATTTATCTTATTACCTCCCTGCTCACGTGAAGTAAAATGTCTTTGCCAGCTTTTGCTGAAAACACAAGACTTCAGGCAGAAGATATATGGCCACTTCTGACTTGTAGCACCCTACCATCATCTCTACTCTTTTACTTACTGTTTAACACTTGACAAGTCACTTTGCCCATATATCTTGTTTTCCTTTCTCAGAAAATGGAAACTGACACCTATATCTCCAACTTCACAACTTTCTTATGAGGACTGTTAATTTTTTTAATGCTTATAAGCACTCAGGACAGGCATGGAACTCCTAAATATTTAAAAGATAACCACAATATAGAAAACCTTTATGAACTATGATGAGATCAAAAAGCATAAAGACTCTACAGAACACAGACAAAATGAAATAACCCAAAATTACATAGGCCAGCGGCTATTTCACAGCCTTTGCTGTTTTAAATTGCTACAAACCCCGTTTTGCACCCCAAACAGCAGCGGGGCTATTTGTACCCGTGGGCTCAGCTGGGCGGTGGGGCTGGGAGAGGCTGGCTGCCAGCCCAGGTTTCTCACCTGCCCGCTGGAGGCACTTGCTGAAACCAGATGGCTCAGGTGAGAAGGTGCAAATCCCATCCTGGATCACCAGGTAAGGTTAGCGAAGGACACTTCTCCTCCAGAACTCAGGCAGACCACACGCCTCTGCTAGCAATGATGGGGACCAGAAACAGTAAAGAGTGCAAACTGACCCAAAATGACTACAGGGTGCTACATCTCTGCATTAATACCATGCAAGATGAAAATACGCCTGGGAAGATGGGAGGGATGAAAGCAAAATACACTTTCTCCCAAATTTCTCATGTCTACGTTGCAGCAGCATGCTAGCTGGGCTGCAACATGTCCCACTGATGGGTCTGCTCCACACAAAGCTCCTGCATGGAAAAGAGACATCACCTCGCAGCACTTATCCTCTCCCTGGGTCTCAGCCTTCATCTCCTTTTCCCTTTTGCTGACTCTGAGCCCTTCTGCAGGACTGAAATGGGATAGTACTGCAGAGGCTGCGCTGGCTGGAAGGAAGAAGTTTCAAGAAGATCGCCAAATACCACTTAGCACTGTCCAAGCCCCAGTTGGTCTGGATTTCTGTTTTGTATATAGTTATTGTGTGTAAATTATAGTTTTACAATATTCCCCAAGCTGAGAGGAGAAAGCCCAAACTGGAAGGCAGATAAAAGTGGTGGGGAGGGAAGGAATCTTATTCTGCAAATTTATGTTTCCTATAATTCCAGTTGCTGGCAATTTCAGCATTTAATCTTGAACAATAAACCAAAAAGATATAAACAAGGGGGTTAATTTAGATTTGTCCCTAGTGACATGTTCCAAAGACAGAAAACAAGAAGTAGACTAATTTTCTATAGTTATTTTAGTGAAGGAATAGAGATAGGTGAGAGCAGTTCAGATTTTCTCATCTTTTCTTTCTGACAGATACAATAAACAGAATTAGTTAGTTCAAGTCAGTAATTACAGATTATACATTCTTGGTTTTGATGTGAAAAATGTGTCCAATAAGTTCAAGGTATTTCTGTTTAAGTAATAAAACCCTTTAAAAATGACAGTTGTCTTCATTTTAATTAAAGCCATATTTCATCTGAAAGCAGCTTGTAAAAAAGTAAAGAAAAAAATTAGTCATCTTGTAAACAAAACTACTGCTTCCCATTTTCTATCACAATAGAATGCTAAAGCATAAAATCACAGACAGATTCTGAAACCATATGATTATGGAGCTGTCTGCATATCTTATCCTCTCGGTTACCTAAGAGAAGTACTAAATTTAAAGGCAAAGGCTATATTCAGTTGCAAACTGACATATCTGATTGCTTACTAACCCACCAGAATCAACCTGCTTTTAACAAAATAACTAAAAATGCAAATGCAAAGGAGGACTGAATCTTATTATTCAAATCAAGCTTTTTATTGTGTAAGCTGAAAGTGAGTTTAAGCTCTCTAACTAAAATCCCTTGGTTTAAATCAGTCAACCCCAGGACTCTTTACTGTCCGCCAAGGAACCTATCAATGGCTTCAATTCAGAAGAGCCCCAAAGAACATGTATAACTTTAGACAGGCAAATAGTGCCATTGATTTCAACGAAATTAGTCATGTTTCTAAAATCATGTCAGACAAGATCTGAGGCATCATATCTTTTACCGCAGAGCTGATTATAGAGAGAGCAAACACGCAGACTCTCAATCCACACAAATGCTTCCCAAGGTCTGAAACAGAAGCAAAAAACTTCCATCTTGAAAACAATTACTCTTGAGTTTAAACTCATCACATTTAATCAGCTAACCAGTTTGAAAGAAGGGCAGGTTGTTATCCTGGGGAAGGTTGATAGCGTTATTAATTTGCAAGGGGGAAGAGAGAGAAAAGCAAACGTGGCAGTTCTTGCCAGTGAAACAGATAAAGGAAAGCAGGGAAGTGGGATGTACTGAAAATTGTTAAGTACTAGTAAGTAGCAAGACCCAGATTTACTATCCACTGAAGTTATTCATTTTAATATCCAGGCTTTTTTCTAAGGTGTTCTGTAAACCTTCATTAAGGTAGCAGATGGAGTCACTAATTTGTGAAAAACGTCTCCCCTGCAAAGGCCAGGACTGGATTTGGTGACAGATGTGGTCCTTCCCATGTTCCCGTTTCCTTTGCTGGATGACAGAAGTCACAGCAGAACTCTCATGTTGCTGTACAGGTGATATGGTATACCCCAGTCATGTGTGAAAGACTAAACTGACTGTCTCGGCTTGTGTTACAGGAAGAATTGGTTCAAGTTCCAAAAATGAGATCCATAGTGAACGGCCAAATCTCATTACCTGAAGGAGGGCAATGAAAAATTGGAAAGGAGAAAAACATTTAATTCCTTCCACACCCAGGATCCTTCCACAATCTGCTATTTAAAAAAAAAAAAAAAAAGGTTGTGGGGCAAGAATGTTAAAATCCCAACAATCTTCCTGAAAATCTTCATATCCCTTTTATTACATTTTCATATAACTCCTGTCTCTGCACAGAACTTCTGACTGAGGTTTTAATACTGGACTGATTAAGGACATAGGTAGCTATACTGGACTGATTAAGGACATAGGTAGATATGAACCAGAGACTTACACTTGCAGAACTATCAATAGCCAAAATAATGCAGTGAGAATTAACCTTTTCTTTTTATTAAGTGCCGCAGGAGACTTTCTGTTGCACTTGTATTCATAGGGCTTTTTGACTAAAAGGATAGAGCAGTTGTCTAGAATGGGAAACAAATACTGTGAGGTTTTGTGGTTCAATAAATACATGTTACAGACTCATCTGGTGCTGAAATAATTCACTTTGTTTAGGGAACCCATATTGAACTATGCTGTTTGGTAACGCCATTTTGCTACACACGTCTGTTTGCCTTGAGAGTCCAATCAATGACCCCTCCCCACTTGCTCGCTCGTAGTGATACACTGCAAACAGCGATGCTCCAGATGATTAAACTTCTGCTTCCTGGGAAAAATTCCAGTTGAATTAATGCAGAACTGTGCTGCGGTTTAGTAACTGGTTTTAACTCATAAAAATATAGGCTGAGGTCTGAGCAGAAACTTGAACGCCAGCGCAGGCTGTCTGTCTCAGCCCTCCACGCTGCTTCTCCTGCTTGCCCAGCAGCTTGCTTAAAATTCTGCTCTTCACCTGCAAGTCTGCACAGCTCTGCAGCCACCTATTGTTATTTAATATGTACTTCACAGAGGAATTGAATTGTTCCAATCAAGATTAGGACTCCGCTTCTCTAGGTGGTATGCAAAGCACATCTGCAGTCTAAACTTTCACCCATTTCTCCACCTGCCCTTTCATCGTGCCCCATGACAGTCTCACAGATAGTCCCAGCTCTTACTCATTCCCTTTTCCTCCTCCTGAATTCCTAAATGCCTCTTGCCAGTCCTTCACCGCAACCTCAGTGTGTGTGGCTCCTACATCAGCATGCCAGGCACTTGTCTCCATTGGGTCACATCCCTTTTTGCAGCCCATATGCCATGTAGAGGAGGGCCCCCTCAGGGGCTTCCAGTGTAGCACTGACACTCACCCTCCTTGGATCACCCATCCATGTGACCAAGACCCTTCAGAAACCCAGAAGAGGTAGAGAGCAGCCTTCAAAGCATGAGCTTTTGGGGCAGATGGCTCTTATCATCTCTAGAGCAAAGGACCAACCAAGCCTTTTGATTGTAGAGAAAGAAGACGGAAATATTAGGTGAAACCTCATCAATACATTGACCCAGCCAAATCTGAGAAGACAGGGGAAGTGATGGGTCCACAAGCAGTGCCAAGCCCTTAGAGGAGGGCAGAAAACAAGGCTCCTCTTGCAGCAAAATCACAAGGGACATTGAAAGGGTGATGTGACAGCATGTTGCATTGCTGGATGTGTGGGGCTGCAGGGAAGGAGCATGAGAGTGGGGCTGCAGCACTCCACGGTGCGGAGGTCACCAGCATCAGCCACAATCCCTGCCACTGCTTGGCCCTTCCTGGGCATGCGCTGCTCCTGCGGCTGGAGGGATGAGCTGCAAGCCCACTTTGCTCTGCAAATGTCTGCTGAGCTGATGTGGCTAGTTTTTAATCCCTGAGCTCTGTAAGGGAGCTACAATCGAGAAGCAAGAGTTTCCCAAGCAACACGCTTTTTATATAAAAATAATCTAAATGTTTGGTTTTTACCAATTACATAAACTCCTCAGTGACCAAAACATAACTGACCTTTACTTTTAAACCTGTGCTCAATAAAAGAGGATTACAATTGTTTGTGAACTTTGCAAAGTCTGTAACATGGCTGGGGGAAAAAAAACCCTTGATTTATATTTGTCTAATCCCTAATAGCAGCTGACAGTCTGTGAAACAAATAGTTTTAATTATTTTCTCCTTGCTGAATCTCAGGTCTCATCATTTAATCAAAAAATAGCATGTTACCAACAATTGGGATTAAAAGGAGAGTCATATAGTAGGAAAAACAGGAAATTACATTAGCACCAAACAGTGACAAATACACCGTTCTTATTGGAGCCCTGTCCTGAGACAGCAGAACATTTACAACTCCCCCATCAAGAACAAAAAAAACTAAACAAAAAAAAAACCAAACCCTTAAGACTTTTTCCATTTATCCTGAGACTTACGGCTATTGAAAGTGTCAATGTGGTCTCTGCAATAAAAAAAAATATTCTAAAGACTCCTTTCAGTTATTAATGAACAATATATGGATCTTACACATTTGTGTAAAATAAGTACTATGTATTTTTTTATCGGAACTACTGATGCATGAAAACGACTATAGAGCTAATCAATAGGTAATGACTATATTTCAGGAGTAATGCTCTGTTCAGAGGAAAAAATGGGTGCAATTCACAAACAATTATTGACACCATGAAGCACATGAATCAATGCCACAAGAGATCTGCACATTATTTAAAATTTCTTCAGCAATATTTGTCATTGTTCCTTCATCCCAGTGTAATTTTTCCCGCAATACTGTGAATATATTAAAGGTTAGTGTGACTGTATTAAAGACACTAGAGTAAAATGCAAAAGCTAGACTTCTGATGGATAAGTCTAACAGCCAGCAGTGGCATGACTATTACTGGAGTGCTGCAGCCATGGGACTGTGCAAAGCTCTTTCTTGCGTAAGACACTGTCAGTCACAAAATGATCAAAACCTCACCTCTCATGGGCCCAGTATAACCCTGCAGGACTTCAAATTTTTAAAGTCTTCCCAGTTTCTTTTTTGGTGTGCAATGGTTTACTGCTTAGACTAACTGAGAGTACATGAGGTGGCCGGAGCTGGAGGTGATGTGCCTCAGTGCTCGCTGAAGTCTCCCAGAGAGACAGATTTATCACTGGCTCCTAAAATGAACTGATGAGTACCTATTGGCCTAATTCTCTAAATATAGCCCTTTGCCTTGTTTTTATCGCCATCTCTGTGTAGAGCAAGGGAAAAGCATGAACTAGTCCAAGGTACAAAACTGATTTCTCTGGTAACACAGGGGAGAGAATAGCTCATCCGTTCTTCACTTGCATAAATGAATACCCCAGATTTACATGGCAGTGAAGAAGCCGATTACCTCTGGCTCTAACATTTTTCTTTTTGAGTCATGTGTGGCTTGAGACATGGCTGGTTTACAGCCTGAAATAGTGTATCTTTACTTTAGGTTTTAACTGCAAATCAGTCTGCTTACTCCAGAACAAATATCTGGTCTTTGCTTAGAAATGAATAGACAACTTCACGCCTGCCATCAGAACACAGCTACTCGAACAACTGACAACAGTTATCAGCACCATCTGATAGGAGGGAGAGATTTACAAAAGAATAAATACCCAGCTGTGACTAGAAATAACCAGAGTTGGGTGTCTTACTACAGTTCTACAGAAGAAAACATCAGTATTTTTTAATCACTAATATAATAAAATGGAGAAAAGCGGTTTGGTTCTTGAAAAATCAGCAGATTGCTCTTCTAGTCTGAATTAATATTATGAAGAATTTACAAATACCTGCAGAAGGCCACAGCAGAAAAAAACCCCATAACCACAAAGAGAAATTTGAAGAGAAAATAGCACCGAGGTACACGTTATTACAGAAAATGTTTCCCTAAGCAAAAATAGATGCCCAAGCCAAGTACGCTTTTTAACTCCTTCTCTGAAAATGTAAAATCATTTCAAAAAGGCTCACTCAGGGTTTTTTTCCTTTTATTTAGGCAAGTACAAGAAATTACTCAGCATACACCTCATCTGCAAGTAGTAGAGAGTTGCTCACACTTGTAGAATTTGCTTTTGTGTAGAAAAGGAAGTAAAATCTAGACAACCTTCTGGCCTGCAGTAAGTGCTGCTACATTAAATAAGTACAAATATAACTATTTCGAAACTATAAAGGGTGAAGGATGCTCAGCGAAATGGAGATGAGAATATAGCCAGGAATATAGTGACTGGTTTTCCAGTTTAATTTAGAGAAAAGGTTACTAACATCTATCATGTTCCGTGGGTTGTCAGGAAAGCCAGCCCTACGTATTTTATCATTAAGAAGCCCCACTGAAGAAGTGTTTTGAAAGCTTGCAGTGGAGGTTAGCTGACTACTTGCCAGCTGCACCGTAGCTCTGCCCTTTCTTCCAATTCAAAAGTATATTAACCGAAGGATAATTTCAGGTGTTCACATCCATAATCTACAGTGACAATAACAAACAGCAGATCAAATAAAAAGGATCTTGCAGACTTCCAAAATATTCCGGGCTTTGTCTTTTGTTACAGCAATTTTTAATCCTTCCTAAAAATTCCTAGGTATTGCAAGTAACTGAAATCAAGAGTGGAAGAATATTATTGAAAACTACATAATAATATATACTTAACTTGCAAAGCTACAGTAGGTTATATTTTTTTAGTATATGATTAAAAGGGAAATTATGTTTTATTAATGTAATTTTGTATATGAAAAGGTTCTATATTTGAAGGTAAGTCATATTTTAACATGAAAATTATCTAGTCTGCACAGATTTTAGCAAAGGGACTCCAAAACATGAAAGGTACAACAGGCTCCTCCATCTGAGATACATCTATTTTTCTATGATAAAGGCACTATATAACTGTAACAAGAAAATACTTGCAAAAGCCTGTAAATAAATACCTACTGTCAAGAAAATGTCTTCAGAAATACATGCTGACAGTGAAAATATGGAAAAACAAGAAATGAAGCTATATGCACTTACTTAACAAAAGTATCTTCCACATAGTACACAAGAAAATAAGGAATTTTTTATGCAAGAAAGCTGTTTGCATGAAGAAATACCTATTGATACAAATGACCCAGCAATACGGTGTTCTTTACCAGAGAAACTATGCACTGTTTACTAATTCCATGAAGTGGCAAAAACACATGTATCTCAGTGACGTGATTCATAGACATATTTCAATCATAAATATAAAAGAAACCCTACAGGCGCTGACAGCAATGAAAGATGAATGAGAGATTACTGAAATGCAGCTAAATTGAGGGTAGCTTAAGAGACCTATGTTTCAGTTCACCACACCATTTATTTCTTGAGAGTTCAAATTTTCAGTATAATCCACAGGATTTATTTTTTAAATCTAGGCATCCATTCATATCAGACAGCAAATCTTTAACTCAGTAATTTGGAGCATTGACACATCTTAGCTATCATAATGGATCCATGATCAGTAGCTTGCAGCACGTCTATTGCTCTGATTTGAAGGGCCCACCCAAGAAAGCCCAAGAACCCAGCTTTGCCCCCACTAAAATATTACATCATGGTTTAAATAAAAATGTCCACAAAAAAACAAACAAAAAAGGAAGATCTCTTTTTTTTCCCAAATATTAAAATATACAGTATAACTTCTCCATAAGAAAAATATGGCAAGTAGAATTGCAAACACCAATTCCGATGAGCAGACTTACCAACACAAAACAGGAACAGAATACCTCTTTCTTCTTAGGCAAAATCCTGAACCAAACTCCCTGTTCAGGATGTTCTAGGAATGTGCAAACCCCTACTAGTCTACTCTGGACACTGTCAGCTGGAGCACCTCGGCTGAGTTTCAGCAGGGTTATAAGCCACCCTAAAGTTAGTCATCTCAAAGGTACTTTAGTTGCAAACCAGTCAGGAAGACACAAAACAATGGCCATGAATTGCTTGTGGACACACAGTGGAAGCCATGGTCTCTTGTACAAGTGTCATGTGCTACCTGCTGCTGCCCCCAGCTGCCTGGCCTCTCTGCTGGAAGGGGTCTCTTGAGCACTGACGAATTTCTGGAAGAACACTGCTGTAACCCAGATTAGAGATTAACAGGGTAGCTACACCAACTATCTCTACAGCTCCATTTCCAATTTACCTTGGCTAATTTATTTTTTAAAATCATGCACAGATTTCTTGGCCAGGACAATAAAAGATCTCATTTTCACTGAAGGCTCTTCAGCCTGACCCATAGCCCCAGCTTCACTTTTCTCCTGTAAACAAGAGTTAGCACTGTTGGAAGTACAGTTCCACAGAGCTCATCAGCAAACAACTGGAAGAACTATTGTCTGGAAAGGCAAGGATGGAGGTGAGTGCGAGAAGTGGCACATCTTCACCAAAGGTTTTCCTAAAGCAGGATTTGCTGGATACTCATCACATTCAAAATCAAAATGAATGTTTGTCGGGAAATCTTCACTTTTGGACCCTGACACTGTATTCCTTTTTTCTTTTCAGGATGGGAGCAAAACAGATAAACCTGAGAGAAAACATCTGTATTCTAAATACAAAAGGAATTCAGAAGGAGCAGGGGACTGCAGGGACCTCTTGGGACATCTCTGATCTTATATTGCAGATATCCTGTCAGCTGATCTTCTCCATAAACCTACTTAAACTCCATCTTAAAAACAACAGTTTTCTTATAGCTACCACTCTGTGGAATCCTTTTCCAGAGTCTGATTCCAGTGATTAGGAACAAATTTCTTACTTCTTTCTTCTTATTTCTTTCTCACTTCTTCAAGGTAAATAAATTTCCAGTCAGCTTGCTTCAATTCATTCTTGTCTTGACAAAATTGTTTCCTTAAAAGCAACCTCACTCCTGTTTATTTTGATTAAAGGCTATTGCTAGATAGCATGATATAACTTGACAATAAAGAGAAAAAAAAAGTTACTGCCTAGAGCTTCTACAGAGTCAAACTGAAATTAGCACACAAAAGATGTGTTGTCTTTATGGTAATAGTGACAGCACCGGTACCATCCTTGTACGGGATGGTACCTGCTCACATCTATAAAGTCTAAAGACGCTAATGCTGCAAATGCTTTCTTTCCAACCAGGACAGCGTGGGACAGATTGTACATCACATGTACGAGTGCTGCTTCCGAGCACCGGAGGTGCTTTATAATCCCCTTGGCTTCTCTGAGTAAACTGTTGTGTAGTGACCTGCAGATGACAAATCCAGGTACCTCAGCGTAAATATATTTTATATTTTATCACTTTTTCAAAAAGCTGGAAATAGATGACTCACCAGCAATCTGCCTTTGATCCAGCGCTGTGATGAGTGGGTTGGAACTCTCATAGCAGAAGTTATACAGCCAAGGTACTGGGTGATGGACATATTTTGCAGTGAAAACAGTGCTTCATATGAAACAGGCTTGCCCCAATACAAAGGGGAAAAACCCCACCGTACCACCAAAACCAAAACTGAGTACTGAGTGTATATGAAATAGTATTAACAGGGCAATTATATTTAGGAAAAAAAAGACTATGTAAAACTCCCTGCTTTCTGCCTTCCAAATCTGCTTCCTGAGTGGATCTCAATCAAGATCAGCTGAATCTAGTATTACAAACATTTGAAGTTCTTACTACCTCTGGAGACCTGCAGGCCCTCTAAAGCGATTAGGGTTCGGTGTATCTGTGCCAGCCTTAATCCACTTCCCCAGAAAACAGGCATAGAAAATAGGACACATGTACCACAAACCTAAACCAGGCAAGAAATATTAAAAGACCAGCCACAGATCAAGAAGAACCTATAAGGAGCAGGATCAGACATGTAAAATGCTTTACATAAGGACAGTACTCCACATAGAGGATGACAAGTCAGATCGGCTAATCCTTGCTACAGGAATATCACAGCAAGATTGGGACCTGGATGCTCTTAGGTTTAGGTCTTATTTACTTGTTTAGCAGGTTCTGATCAGCTACACTTGTGCAAAGCCACTGAAGTACCAAAACTTCATGATGACGGAAGTCATCATTTTATATGCAAAGGAAAATGGGGACCTATGTTTTCATCACTGGTCACGATGTATGAGAGTGGTGATAACCGAACTCCTCTCTGAGAAATGACCAAGCTGCATTCGCAGCTTGGGCAGTCATAAAAATAACCTTTGTACCTGGACAATGTACAACCCTGACAGAAAAAAAAAAAGCATGCTGCCCCATAGTGCCTTTTCTACATTCATTTTTACAACAGAGCCACCTGTCAAAATATACTCATAGCGTGTAATTTTATTTTCAACACTCAGCTCAGAAAAAGCACTTCAGTGCACAAAAACAATGGGACAGCTTTTCTTTTTCTACATTTTTAATCATCTTAGGATAGTATACAACAAGTGGCAGACACTGTGGAAGACTGCATTTTGCATCTCAGGAGCTTGGCAGGCAAAAATATTGAATAAGTCAATCAATACCACTCTTCCTGAGACACACTCAGCCTCAGCATACTGTTGCATGCTGAAGGGATGCAAGGCAGCTTGAGAGCCATTGCACAACACCGCTCGCAGCAAAGCCGTGGAAACACAGGGCTGCCAGGCACAGGGCACCAACTCTGGCCCCGGTTATTCATTCAAAAAGTAACATATATACTAAATTGGATAAACTATTAATAAGACGGTAAGTTAAGCTTGTAAGCTGGCAGTGGCTAGCTCCAAGACTTTAATGAGCAATTAAGAGACATTGGGAGCAACTCTTATTTTTTCACACCGTGCCTGAGCCTAGAACCAGCAGCAGCACCTCCTTCCGGTGACAGAAAAGTAGGTCAGCGTGACGGGGCCAAACAAATACCACTACAAATCCCATCCCTGATAAGCTGTCTAAGTTCATTCTTGTCTTATTGCACATTGCTCAGGTTTCATCCAAATCCTTTTCTGCATATATTCTGTATTCTCTGCAGAGCGCCTGGTGCGTGGTAACGTAACTCCTGTGGTTGGTTCCCCTTTCCAGCACTGAGATGGCAAGAACCAAATGTACTCATTTGCCCCAAAGAGACTTACAGACCCAATTTAAAGAGAATGTTTAAATATGTAATAACATATAGAAACCACTAACTCTGGACAGATTGTATTAATGACTTTTGTTTGTGCCACATCTAGGATCAAGTTCCTTCTAGAAAAATGGAGGCTAGAGACACTGCACCAAGATCCCTTCTCATGTTTACCTATTAAAATCCACCAAATCCCATGTATTTAGGTGAGAACGTAATGAGAACAAAACGAACCATATGAACTATGTCTTGCAGTATCTCAGTACCCTTTCTAAAATGCAGACATGAATGTTTGGGGCTGGCAACCATAATTGTTATAGTAATTAAAAAAGCCAGAGTTATTTAAGTGACTTCTGAATTGAAACTTTTCAAAACTCACAAATTGGCCGCTGGATGATCCTGTTTTTTTAAAAAATGTATTTGCTGTTTCCAGTTCTTCCTCAAATAGTGGATGTTGCTTGCTTTCTGTGGTTCTGTCATTACATACATTACACTATTATAAATACATACAGGGAGTACACGTAACTACCCATTTAAAAGCACACCAATATCTATGTGATAGGTAGTGGAGGCACACGATGGATTGTAAACATATATGAGAAATACATTTCATAAGTAACTGGGATTTCCTCACCTTTGGCCGCCCACGAGCACATTTTCCACTTATACGGGAAATGGCCTGATATTCCAAACACCTTAGAGCTGCCATTTGACAAACCAGCTTGATTACAGATTACTTGTGCCCCAGGTATGTGAACACACCCTTAAAGTTCCTACTCTCCCCTGTGCACATCCAAAACCATACTAACTTCAGATCTTTACTAGCATCACTGGTTTTTAAAATAACACAGATTTAATGTCCTGTACCTTGGGATGGGATCCATCTCTAACTAACTTTATACGTTTATACAGCACAGACATCTACAGCTGAGCTAGTCACCAGAGGACCCCTTCATCATTCACAGGATAAACTGGTGCTTGAAGGACTTGATTCATCTGGCCAACTGTAGATATTTATCTTAGGATAAGACAGATCCAGTACTAGCAGTGACCATGAGGACACCACTGGAAGAACAGCTCTGATGCAGGCATTCATACTGCAGACGTTTACGAACTAGGAGAGCTGTCAAAGGTGGCTTCAAGGCATGGATGCCTTAGACCACTGGAAAAGGGGATGTTTTCATCTTCTTGGCAGAACTTGGCATTTTCTGTCAACCTTTGAAGGCTCAGGATAACCATTAAAAATTGTGTCTGTGTTGTTCATGGAGGAGTTTCCTTACTTCACATTGAAAGGTTTTTCAGTCTCCCTGGATTACTGGTACATTAAGGACTGCCACATTCAGAGAGGGGGAAAGGAATGCCTGTAAATCTCCAAAACCTCCTAAAATTAATTTTTCTGGAGTGACTAGGGGTTTTAGGTGATGGGGCTCTGCAATATATATTTTATAAGCATTGTTTTGTTACAGATGCATTACTCAGAGGTAGCAAAACAACAAAGAATTTAGGTAGGACATCCACAGAGAAATATTAATTGATCTATAATGCACACCACAGCCGGTGGCAAACTGTCCGTGTGTGTATATATATACATATATAAATGAATATGCACTCCCACAACCTCCTCCTCTGCATCTCCTTATTTTAGTGATCTAATTACAAACTGCTGCTCACCAGCAAGCTCGGTAGTAGGATTTTCCAAAGGAAGCTGGTGGTCTTTCTCCTTAACTCAGTGTTATGGCTCTTTCTCATGGAAGAGAGAAACTTCCTGTAACTCCTGTTCCTACCCTTGCTGAATGGGTCATTTCAGTGGGGCTGGGATGGTCCCCTATTGCTCTTTCTCTTTCTCTCTCTCAAAGAGGTATTGGAGAGGTACGCTGATGAGAAAGATTAGTGGCTGCCCTGTATTCTGCTGCAAGTGGGTTTAGGTTTCCAACAGTGTTGTATTAACTGACCGAAAGAAAATGGAATTTTAATTACATGGTGATGGAGGTAGAACTTCCCAGGCATGTGAGGGAGAATTACAGTAGTGTGATGCTATAACCCCTAACTATAAAGATTATGGCTTGAAACTGAAAGGCTAATGGTCTAGTTGAAATGTCAAGATTTTCTCTAATTCCCCAATCTTTCAACCTCTTTTTTGAGGCCTTTGTATCAGAGGCATTGTGGCTACCTTCTTTTAAACTGACAGGAATCAGTACCGAGTCCCTAGCATGTTTTTGGTCCACAGCAAATTATCTTCCTCTTTTGTGTTCGTTCCATTTTCAAAAAGTCTTGGAATAGATTACTATACAAAGGTATTACCCAAATACAGGGGAAAGTACTGCCAAGAAATGTTAGCAAGGAATAAACTGATGGAAAATGTCTTCCTAACTAACTCTGTGGGTTTTGAATATGAAAATAGTTAGAGATTACAAGACAATATGTGCTGATGTGCTAACACCGGTTAGGCTCATATATTTTCACAATTTCTTAACAGTTTACTTACTCTTTCCCCATTACAGCAATACAGATACTGTTTTTTCACTCTTCTGGAGACAAATTTAATTCCTTTCAGATAG
Organism: Morus bassanus; assembly: GCA_031468815.1. Taxonomy (NCBI): domain Eukaryota; kingdom Metazoa; phylum Chordata; class Aves; order Suliformes; family Sulidae; genus Morus; species Morus bassanus. The sequence goes on from CM062568.1 coordinate 77,726,563, forward strand.
AACGAAAGAATCTGCCTGAGCTGTCAAGTTAAATCAATAATCCTCTATCACACAGGAACTAGGGAAAAACCCTTTCTTGCAGACTACCAATGCCTGTTTTCAGTATGCTTTTGCCCTGCCAGTACAATGATATCACAACATTTCAGTCGCTTGCCAGTCCAGAAGTTTCACTCCAAAACAATTTCACACAGGGTAAGTGTAGGTTTTTACAAAATGCATAGTGTAGGTTTAACCTGTGTTTCTTTAGACCATTTTCCAGGAAAAGAGTCCATCCTGCAGGCAGAGTTAGAGATAGAGACAGTTTTTTTGCTCTGTGAACACTTTTGAAAGATGGAAGATAGTCTTCCCATTTCACACCATCAAGAAAAAAAAAAAAAGGATGCTTTTCTCTTTTTAACCAAACAACTAAAACTGTGGGACAGAGTAGCGAGATGGATCTCTGACTGTGCACACTGCTTCATTTTTTGCTTGCTCCATGGCTATGTTTCGGCCTGTTCCAACTAGCACCCTCCAAGAGGAAGCCTGGGTGTGGTTTGGGGATAGAACACGCCAGCAGCTGCTCCAAATGAGAGCTATAAACAAGAACTTCAACAGCCTTGATTCCTTCTGATGCACTCTGTCGTGGTTTAGCCCCAGTCAGCAACTAAGCACCACACAGCTGCTCGCTCACTCCACCCACCCCAGTGGGATGGGGGAGAGAATCAGAAGAGCAAAAGCAAGAAAACTTGTGGGTTGAGATAAGAACAGTTTAATAATTAAAATAAAATAGTACTAGTAATAATGGTAATGATGATAATAATAATGATTATGATAGTAATAATAATGATAATATAATAAAAAGGAAAATAACAAGAGAGAGAAATTAAACCTGGGGAAAGAGAGAAAAGAAAAAAAAAAGAAAAACACCATAACTGATGCAACTGCTCACCACCCGCTGACTGACACCGCCAGTCCCTGAGCAGCGATTGCTGCCTCCCCCAGCCAACTCCCCCCAGTTAATATACTGGGCATGACGTCACATGATATGGAATATCCCTTTGGCCAGTTTGGATCAGCTCTCTTGGCTGTGCCCCCTCCCCTCCCGGCTTCTTGTGCACCCAGCAGAGCATGGGAAGCTGGAAAAGTCCTTGACTAGTGTAAGCACTACCTAGCAACAACTAAAACATTAGTGTGTTATCAACATTATTTTCATACTAAGTGCAAAACACAGCACTGTACCAGCCACAGTAAAGAAAATTAACTCTATCCCAGCTAAAACCAGGACATGATCCACCCCTTATTCCATACCATTTACGTCATGCTCAGGTCCCATACTATCCAATACAACTTCAATAACCACCACTCACCTTCCCATCCTTTGATAAAATACAGATATATCATTTATCATCCCCTTAGTCTACGGACCGCCCCTGTAAAATATCTTAGAGGGTCCACAAATGTCCAAAAAATGTCCACTGAGTTCATTTAGTCTATGACTTCGGGCTCCATCTATCATAACAGTCTTTCAGGGCTGGAGAGATGGTGTGTGTGGTGTCGGATTATTGCATGCTGAAGTCAGTCCTTGTTCCATCACTGCTGCACTTTGCTTGGTTCAATCAAAGTTCATTCTTCATTAGCTTGGGAGATTCCTACTACGATACCATTGATATGGCATATAGCAACCATAGGAGTGATGACATACAATATGATACAGCAATTAACAGCACACCATTCAGTTCATTGGCTATTTTCACCCAAACTCAAATCCCCTTGAGGCACACATCGAACTCCTCCATCCTCCTGCATCACCCACCAAGTGCGCCTAGGTCCTCAAGCGAAAGCAATCCCGCGAATGGGTTTGCCTTTGCCCGAGATAGGAATAACCCAGACTGTTTTCCCCAGCATATTTTTTACGTGCACTACAGGGACTTTATCCCCTTCCACAGTACGTAAGAGTTCTGACTTGGCTGCCTTTGACTCCAGTTCGTATTGAAGTTCTAGCATGTCCGGCATGGCAGCACTCAGCAGTGAAGTGACTTCATTCAGGCCATGATAGTCTACTGTTAGTCTCCACTCTCCATTAGACTTCCGCACTGGCCATATGGGACTGTTAAAGGGTGAACGGGTCTTACTGATCACTCCTTGGCTCTCCAGTCGCTGAATGAGCTCATGGATGGGAATCAGGGAGTCTCTGTTGGTGCGGTATTGCCGCCGGTGCACTGTTGTGGTGGCAATTGGCACCTGTTGTTATTTGACCTTCAGCAACCCCACAACAGAAGGGTCCTTCGAAAGACCAGGCAAGGTAGACAGCTGCTTAATTTGCTCTGTTTCAAGGCAGCTATACCAAAAGCCCACTGGTACCCTTCTGGGTCCTTGAAATACCCTCTCCTGAGGTAGTCTATGCCAAGGATGCACGGAGCCTCTGGGCCAGTCACAAGGGGGTGCTTTTGCCACTCCTTCCTGCTTAGGCTCACTTTGGCTTCCAATACAGTGAGCTGTTGGGATCCCCCTGTCACTCCAGCAATACAGATGGGTTCTGCCCCTGCAGAGCTTGATGGCATTAGGGTGCACTGTGCACCGGTGTCCACTAGAGCCTTACACTCCTGTGGGGCTGATGTGCCAGGCCATCTGATCCACACAGTCCAGTAAACCTGGTCATCCTTGTTGTCCACCTGGCTGGAGGCAGGGCCCCTCTAGTCCTGATTGCAGTATTTGCAACTCACTTCTTGTAAATGTGAATCAAAAGACTCTCTATTAAGATCAGAAATAAAATCAGCGCTTCTACTCCTCTGTCTGGGGAACTGCTTACTGGAAACTGGAGCAGCAACTTTCCTGGAAGAACCCCCCTTGTCTGATTGTTTTTCCTTGCAACTCATGTACCCATGCCTCTAGGGTCGAGGTAGATTTTCCATCCTACTTCCTCATGTCTTCTCCATGGTCACACAGGTAAAACCATAGGGTGGCCCGTGGTGTATATCCTCTCCTTCAAGCAAAAGGACGCTTATTCCTAACGGCTGAGACACTAGTCTGTAGAGTTGGGGAGTAGAACATATCTTCTTTGAGTTGCTGAACCTCCCGGGACAGTTTCTCCACAGCCGAGACAAGGGAGGAAGAGACATGTGCTTCATAATCCCGGAGTTTATCAATCATGTCCCCCACCTTTGGTGCCTCATCATCCTTCCAGGACATTACTGCCAATGAGTTTGCATGCGATGACGGTACACTCCGTACAAACTTCCACCACATGGGTCGTGTGCACTGGGCTTCATCTGGATCTTTGGATGACTGTTCACTATCCAGGTCACCATAAATCACTTCAAGCGTGGCTAATTCCCTCAGGTACTGGATACCTTTCTCTATGGTGGTCCATTTTCCTGGGCGATATAGAACATCTTCCTTGAAGGGATACCTTTCTTTCACTCCAGACAGGAGTCACCTCCAGAGGCTGAGGCCTTGTGTCCCTTTTCCAATCACTTTGTCAATGCCCCTTTCCCCAGAAAGGGATCCCAGTTGTTTGGCTTCCTCACCCTCTAATTCCAGGCTACTGGCCCCATTATCCCAGCATCGGAGCAGCCAGGTGACAATGTGCTCACCTTGACAACAGCCGAAATCTTTCCACATATCTCGCAGCTCACTCAAGGATAGGGATCAGGCAGTTTCCATCTCTTGTATGAGTTCTTCCTCTTCCTCCTCCTCCTCTCCTCATGATGGCCCTGCTCTTCCATCATCTCTTTCTGAACAAGTTGACTTTCTCTTCCAAGATTTCTTCTTGTGTATAGGGGCGATTGATACTGGCACGGGTTGATTCTCTGATTCAGCCACAGTGTCTGTCACGGGGGATTGAGTGGCCGCAGTACCTGTTGCCGGGATTGGAGTGGCCGCAGCGCCCGTCACTGGGGTTGGAGTGGCCACAGTGCCTGTCGCCGGGGTTGGAGCGACCACGGTGCCTGTCACCTTCTTTTTCTTTGTCTTCTTAGATCCAGAGGCCTACTCTTCCCCTTGGGGGTATCAACAGTGTTGAACAGGGCTTGGTAGGCATGGGCCAAGCCCCAGCATGTTGCAGTGATCTGTGTCTCTCCAGAGTTGCCAGGGTGACAACATACTTTTTCCAAATACTCTACTAGTTTTTCAGGATTGTGCACTTGTTCAGGGGTGAAATTCCAAAACACTGGAGGTGCCCACCGCCCTAGGTATTTGCCCATACTATCCCACATGCCCTGCCACTCATAACTATCAAGCCTTGGGACAGATCTCTGGATGATATTCTTGAATTGCTTATTAACCTTAGACAAAACCGAAACAATCTGCCAAAGAAATACCAACAGATGTATCTTAACTAACCAAGGATGTTCAAGATGCTGAAAAGTTGTTGTAATGAAGGAGGAGACATTACAGAAGACGGTAACTAAGGTGCCATTCTGTATTTCGTCCATAAAACAACTCTCAGAGCAGGAGGTATAATTGCTAAATGTCTCCATGAGGTGGTACCCGAAGTACAGTAAGAGCTTCAATATAAACCTCAGATATCAAATAAAACTCAAGGCCAGTGTTTTGATAAAAACTCTCCCAGGCAAAGCATTGCTAATCACTGCAGAGCACAGCAGACTACAAAACCCAACACCAATCTTTAACATGTACAGCAAAAACAAGAGCATGCTGCAGATCAGATAAATCAATATTGAGAACAGCTGAGTCAATGCTGTGACCAGGAACTGTTACTATTCCCAAATCTTTTGAGCCCCACGTTGGGCACCAAAAAGGACTGTCACGGTTTAGCCCCAGTCACCAACTAAGCCCCACCCAGCTGCTCGCTCACTTCCCCCACCCCAGTGGGATGGGGGAGAGAATCAGAAGAGCAAAAGCAAGAAAACTTGTGGGTTGAGATAAGAACAGTTTAAAAATTAAAATAAAATAGTAAAAGTAATAATAGTAATAGTAATAACAATAATAATATAATGAAAAGGAAAATAACAAAAGAGAGAGAGAGGCGAAACCCAGGGGGGAAAAACCCCCAGACAAACAACAAGCGATGCAACCACTCACCACCTGCCAACTAATGCCGCCAGTCCCTGAGCAGCGATTGCTGCCTCCCCCAGCCAACTCCCCCCAGTTAATATACTGGGCATGACGTCACATGATATGGAATATCCCTTTGGCCAGTTTGGATCAGCTCTCTTGGCTGTGCCCCCTCCCCTCCCGGCTTCTTGTGCACCCAGCAGAGCATGGGAAGCTGGAAAAGTCCTTGACTAGTGTAAGCACTACCTAGCAACAACTAAAACATTAGTGTGTTATCAACATTATTTTCATACTAAGTGCAAAACACAGCACTGTACCAGCCACAGTGAAGAAAATTAACTCTATCCCAGCTAAAATCAGGACACACTCCAACACCCATTTTGTGCTGTCCTGTACAGCATCCTTACCGCTTTGCGTGCCATATACCAAGGCACACAACACAAATCCTTCACTTCCGCACCATCAAAACACTCTCCAGCAACACTCAACATGTCTCTTATAATAAACATTTTGGCTATGTAGACCTGAGAAAACACACACAAAACTAATGATATCTTGGGACCTCAGGGGAATGACAGGTTCAGTGGAGACCAAGGTCCAGTGCTATGTAGCTGTGCACTTTGAGTCAGCCTCCTTTAGAAGGGTCTAATCCTAATTAGAACAGGCACAAAATGCTGCAAAGCCTTCTTATTTAGCAGTTAGAATACATAAAGCAGCCAAGCTGCATCCACATACCCCATAACAGGCAGGACCTGGGTGCCTACCCACGTCCAGAGGTTCACATCCCAGAAAAATACCCAGATCATCAGGATTTGGTAGCTCAGAGGTGGATTGCTCACTATCCTTCTCAGGCAGGTTCCTCCATCTTTCCCCCTAAAATCATCCTACAGCTGTATGAATAAGCAAATATTTATTAGATGGAAAAAAAGAAGCCCTATGGCTCTGAAGCTTACATCCCTGTACCAATGTGTACAAAAATGGGACCTGTTTAAAGATCAGAGTTACTAGGACAATGTAGACTGTTTCATTCTCTCTGATTTTGACCAGAATCCCATTTTTTATCTGAAAAGCCTTTTGCAAAAATTAACCACAAATGACATGTTTCTGCAAGGAGTTTTCATTTTGTGAGAAAATTCCAGACTAGCTTTACGTGAGGACCACACGTTCACATGGACCAAAGATGTAGATGAATTGCTCCTTTCAGCTGTAGAATTTAATTATTCTCATTCTGTACAGCTGGCGTTATTGTGTGGTGATGTGTTTGTCTTCTGACACCTCGGGGGGAGAGGATGAAATGAATTTTCTACATTCACAGTGCCAAAGGGACAGTTTGAATAAGAAATGCTGCAATAAGACCTGCATGACTATGTCCTCTGGCATGAATGATGAATCCAGGTTCTATAGACCTTGTTTTCTAGCAGCACTTACAGACTGGAAGCATTTCTTTAAAAATGTTATAGGAAAATTACGCTAAAGTTAAGCCTATTGTGACAGACGAAAGAAATTAACTAGTTTATAATGGCTGCTTTCTAGCCTGTATTCCTGAAGCCTTTCCCTTCACTTTTAGAGGCCGGCAGGGTCACTAATCCTACTCATTTTCACTTTGTCAGTCAATAATCACTTACATGGCACTATGTCTTTGGAAATGACAGCTGAGACAAGATTTGATGCACAGTCTTCCTTCCACAATGCCTTCCTAAATACCAATCTGAGGTGGCTGAAAGGACTGAATACTCTATATCTGATACTGACACATTCTCCCAGCTTGTCATAAAGAAGGTTTGGGGGAAGTATACAGTGCTGCTATGCTGGAAATGTCTCTACTTTGATGGCATAATGAAGCCATACGAAGCAGAACGGTCCCTGCCATTGGACATTAATGAGAGTCAACATTTTTTTTGCTCTAAGGCATTTTAATTGTATCACAAGCAGAGGCCATCTGGCTTAAGAATGAATATTCAGTATCTGTAGCAGAAGCAGAAATATTTGATAGGGAAATGTTACCTTCCCAGCTTCCAGCTTGGACAGCACCCATCACTAAAACTGGTGTGTTGCATAGTTGGCTAAATTGCAGTTTGATGTCTGACCAATGCCTTTTTAGGCTATTATTATCTTATTAATTAGTTATTGTTTACTAATTTGGACTTTCTGTCTTCAAAAAGAGGATCACTTTATGTTAAAAACTCCTAAGGGATAACATATTTCACCGCACTCTGCAGAGAACTGTGACAGCTCGTCAGTTTTTATTTTATAAGAAGTCATGGGGGTAGAAATCAATTTATTTTTTTGAGGAATAAACATAATTTCTCTCTTGCGTGTGACGGGTGCAATCCCTGTTTATTAAAAATGTAGAGAAAACATTTGTAAAATGGAAATTTAGAGAACAAGTATCACAGCAGACAATAACTTTCCTGAGAAAGAATCGAGCTGAGAAAAAATGAAACCATCACTTCTAAAAGGCCTGCATTCATTTCACAGTTGTTATGACTGTCACTGGCTCCTTTAGCTTGACCTGTCTCACTTCTACAGGGGTGCCTCTCACTGCAGCTTGTTGGGGAAAAAAAAACCCAAACTGATTTGGCAGAGATTTTTACTGAGCCACATATGAAGACCAGAAGACAATGTTCTACACTTCTGCGAAACTCAAGCTGTTAATACTTTGAGTAAATTATATGTACATATCATGGCCTATTTACGAGACTGTAGGTTTATTTGTTTAAGTACCTAAATATCTTGAGGCGGCTTTGAGGCGGATGTTGAGCTGACAGCCTTGTCTGCCACACTGAGCCACCTCAAATATGAGCAGCCCAGCAAGAGTGGGGCCAGGCTGCAGTCCCTAGGAAGTATTTGACTTGAATGCAACTGGGACCAGTGCTGGCGGAAATGCATTTAAAAGTGGGGAGGCTCTGCTACAATATTTTGGAATTAAATCAAACAAACTGTTGACGCTCTCCTGAGGGAATGCGAAGTGACAAATCTGTGATGCATTTCCTCACCAGAGCTATCTGGGCTGTGTTAGCTCTCATGAGTGCCAGGTTGCAGTGGGTGAAGCAATTTCCTGCATGCGTTTAGAAACCTCTCTGGAATACTTCAGGGTGATAAAAGTTAGTTGAGCCAATATGATTAGAGAGCTATCACCTCATTTTCACTGCATTACTGCCATAATCCTAGAAGGAAGATTCATATACGTGCACTTGGGAATGAAATTCCAGGGGAGAAGAAATCCATAATACCATCTATCAGTTAATATTATCAGGCAACTGAATTTTCTTGTACTCGCTTTCTTATTTTTCTCAGGGGAAATTTACCCTAGTGCACAAGACCAACACAAGACGCACCCAGGCTTGAATGCTGGATACCATGGCGCTCAGTACAGCGCTACTGAAATCGCCAGGCAGGCTTTCAACATGAGTTTGCCATGGAGCTAAACATCGCCTTGTGATGCAGTTCTGTTGGAGCTGAACAGGGTGTTCCTACATAAAGTGCTCCTGAATGTGAGAAAGGAAGGCAAAGTCAATCCCAAATACATAAACATACCTTAAGCAATAAGCAAAGAGTAGGAGTCAGAGCTGTAACTCAGAAGTCTAAGGGAGGATGGGAAGAGTGATAGTAAGAGTTTCCCTCTCCTTTGGCTGATAGGAAAAACACATCGGGTGTTATATAAAAATGTGAAAATCTCAACCTCGATAACTGAAGCATTCAGTTATCCAAACCTGAACTCATTCTGACTCAAAAAGCAATTGATGCATTTGCTTTTCGGGCAGTACACACATCATACTTCCATGCAAGTCAGTATGTCTGTCCGTCACCTGTCACAAGGCAGAATTCCTTTAGAGCAGTATCTCATCCAAAGAATAGGAAGTGATCAGGAACTATCGGTGGCAGTTCTATTAGAGCTGAAAGTATGAGACTCCCCTTTGTGATAAATCCAAACTCATTTTATGTGTCTTCAGTGACATGCCATTCAGTGTCTAAACATGGTCGGCATAATACAGAAGCGTCTCCCTGGGCACACCAATAAAACTGAATGGGATTGAGTGCTGTAAAGAGCAAATGACTCAATTCTCACTCTCAGACACAGAAGTTTTGTCAGAATTTTATGGCTCTAGAGGAAATGCTGAGCACAACCTAAACATCTACATGAAACTGTTATGTTAGCAAGGTGAATTAAGTCCAATGAAAAAACACCACCACCTGAGACTGATATTTAGAATGGCAATCACAAGAGGCAAAACAAGTTTAATATATACAGTCTGGCAAAGCTGCATTCTGCTTCTTTAAGAATGCATTACATATTATGAGCATTCCTATTACAATTTTATTGCAATATTCAAGGTGTACTCAGAAGATACTATTAATTTTTTTAAATATGGGTTTATTTGTTTGCATCTTATTTTACAGCCACTCTTCCAGCCTGCAGTTTCATTTCTAAAATTAAAGCTAGTGATATTTCCATATCAAAGTTTAAAATTAATTTGCTTTGTGGGACATGCCCCTTCATCTAAAATACTTCATTTTAATTAGGACATTTAATTTTCTCTAATGGAATCAGGTTCCTTTCACTTAATCCAAAACTACTTTCTGAAAGAGTTATAAGCAGTACATTTTCTCAGCACAAGTCTTCCTAAGGCTTGTCTGCATGAGGAGATTGGACGTACGCAGCTAAACTGATTTCAGATTGATCTACTTACACCACTAAAAAATGTTGCTGAAGTTTATCATAACTGGGTCTGCCCCACTTCTGGATTGGTTTTATCAAACAGCTTTGAGTTTCCAAATGCAGACCAGGAATAGATAATGGAAAATCAGGTACCATTACAAGTACATGTTGGGATGAAAAAGCTAAATGAAAACTGCCCCACCTCCCAGAGCATGAGTGTCTGGACCTGCACAGCCTGGAATATGGCCACTTTCCACCATCATTTTTGTACATCTTCCTTCTTCCCTTTGCTGTCTTCTCTATAATGTGTTGTGTACACGTAGACCATGCCAGATCATGTCTGCTTCTCATTAAGAGGACATACAAGACATTTCTGAGGAACACTTTGCATATTCTGGCTCTGTGTTAGGATGATGTTCTGCCCCCATGCAAGCACAAAGGCTCACAGATAGATCAGGGCGGAGATAATCAGTGCATGGGCACAGACAGTGAAAGGCACTCCCTTCCCTTACTGTGAGAGCTCACTCCCTCCATTTAAAATAAATGTTTTTTCTGGGGAATGCCTGTCTTCATCAATTTTGTACATCTCATCAGCACAGAGAAATGCAATAAATACCATACATTATGATAAACTCTGAAACACCTTCAGCTCCATGCTGACTACAGCTCTCAGAACGTAGGGGCACGGCAATAAAATTATTTAAAAAAAATGCATACCTTGAAAAATAGCCAGGCTGTCATCCATTTGACCACTTTTACAACCCAGAAGACATGCTTGTAGAGGTCAGTATTCACTACTCCAGGGTCTACTACATTAGCAGTCACATGGCTTCCATTTGCAGTCAGAAGATGCTGTAGTCGATAGGTAAATAACACAAGGGCAAGTTTGCTTTGGGCATAGGCTCCATGGGGTGAATACGAACATCTGTATACAGGAGAGAAAAAGAGAGGAAGATGCCCATAAAATAATCAGAAGGAAAACAGAATTGCACAAACATCAAATGTACTACATTTTGCAATATCCAGCAAACAAAGCTATACTTTGAGATGTTAGAAGAAACAGCTTATCACTGGCAGGTATGTTGTTTGCTGAATTCTGGTGATTGTTCCATCAGACACCAAGTCTGATGTATGGCAGGGTACCTGCCAGAATCTCTATGTCAAACTATTTAAACTAGAAATGCTGAGGCACCGATCTCCAAGATATCATCACCTAGAGGCCCTCAAATTACTCTCTCCTTCCCCATTGCCCTCTCACCACACATACATACCCTGTTCCCACCCAGTAGATCTGTGACTGATCATACTACTCCTGGTTATTACTATTTGTATTGCAGCAGGACCTACTAGTTTCTGACAAAGGCTTCTGTGTTGGGCACAGTGCAGATGAGTAAGGCAATCGTTGCACCTGCCCCAATGACACATCAGATTACGCACAGCTAAAGAGATGTATATAAAGATGGGGCAAGGAGAGCAGCTCCAAGTGTAACTACAGTTATGCCATATACAACCTTTAGAGCCAAGACGGCTGGCTGGGTCTGTGCCAGAGAGGAGGTGCGATGAAGGCACACAAATACTGGGAGTTACAGCAAAACATTACCTGTTGAGAATCCTGTGCACCTCTCTTCTTTCAAGTCAAATGTTTCAGGAACTGCTGATTAGTGGGGTTTCACTGCATGCAGGCAGCAGTGTTTTGTTTTTTTTAAATAAGCAGGCTAGTTCCAGGCAAATTAGCAGGTATGTCACTTAAAATGTTCCTCCCGACTAAAGCCTCAGCATCACTTCCACAAATTCCTATGCTATGACAATTCGCTCTTGTAATTACTACAGCCTCTCATCTAACCTTTTTTTGTGCTTAGCAGAACCAAAGGTAATTCCTGGCATTACAGACAGCTCATAGGCAAAGCAGGCAGGAGCCTGAAGCAACGTGCTCCTGGGGGCAGCAAAACAGCTTTGGTCCTGATCCCCTTTGCCTCTGCCAGAGCTGGGGAAGCGGTGCTGCTTGCTGCTGCCGCTGATGTGGAGCCAGGAGTTAGGGTCTGTGGGGCAGCAGCTACTGCTGGTGGAGGGAGATAGAGGGGCACCCACCCAGGACCAGATCTCTCTTTCCCAGCTCTCTCCTTCCCCCTAGTTGTTGTCCTGCATCTGTGACAGCCACAGCTACATCCTCTACACCTTCATCCTTGGTGAAGCAAACACTCAGGTTGGGGATGTTCCTACTCTGCTGAAAAGCCTGCCTTCAGTTTTCTGTGGTTGCTACTACGGTCAAGGTTTTTATTTTGAATGAATAGGAAATACGACTCAGAGTTCTTTTTGTTATCTCATTCTCATTGAATACCTTATTTATAATATCCTATACACTTCACTACAGAAAGCCCTGGATGCTAGCAAACAGGCTCACTCTCTGCAGAGGTATAAGGCTACTGAAGCAATTTAACTGTTCATGTTATCTGAAGGGACCCAGAAACTTGGAGACACAATGGTAAATTGTACAGCTCAACTACCAGAAGTAAAAGACAACAGCATTGTCTCTCCAGTGCATCTCCTTTTTTTTTTTTTTTCTGCTTTTTTTACCCTGCTCCATTCTTGTTCAAGCAAATCACAAACAAACAAGCTACAAAAGCATTATATAAATTGAGAGATAATAAAAATGGACAGCTGATCATAAACAGCCCTTGCACCAACCAATGGCCTGAGCTGTAATGTGCTGGATAACGTAGCTCCATCATCATAAAGATATCACCTGCGCCTCAGGGTAAAATGGGCTATTTTAAGAATAAAGAACAATCACTGCATGAATATAAAAGTGACTTGGCATTAGTCAGGAAATTGCAGTTACGTTTTAAATTCAGTAACGTCCGTGCTCTGATCTGAGACACTCAAAATGTCACCTTATGCTTCATGTATATTTCAACCCTTTTAACTTGAAGGACCAGATCCTCAGCCGCTATGAGCTTCATTTGCGCAGCCATGCGGAGCAGAGCTCACACCACCCATGGGAAGAAGCAGTCATCCAAAGCTGCCTCCGGCAGCCAGCTGGCAGCCAACCCTGGCACTTCTCCATTGGTGCCACCATTCCCCCACCGGTGGAGAATGCAAGCTGGGGCACGGGACGAGCTTCCAGAGTTGAATCAGAGTGATCTTGTCTGGCAAGTGGCTCACAGGGAAGCAGGGCTGGGGACTACTCTGACTTGTTCTGCCTGGGTCTAGTCTGGCCTTCAGTAACCTTCAGATGCCAGGCAGGAGGACGGTGAGCGCTCCCCATTACTTCCCATTCCCACATTTTGTGCGAGTGCTGTTTTGACTTACCTTGTGGCAATGAAGCATGACTACAAGGGCTGGATCCTCAAAAGCCTTGTACTTTGCATAGATATCTATGTCAGAGAAACACAAGTGCTGAGAAGATATAAAAAGCTATCCAATCAGCAAGGATGCCTTTTATATCACAGTGCAGAGATGCAAATGATTTGCAAGGCAGCAGGGAATCAGACTTCAATAACATGCTATAGATATGAAGGATATAAAACTGGATACGCAGAGCAGACACTTTTGGCAGAACCCCTGCAATGATTACCTGCTCTCTTCCCATTTTCTCTGTGTGTGCTTTTTGCTTTCCAGGAATCTGATAACAATGGACTACATAAGACAGAGGAATAACCTGTGACACAGAACTGACAAGGATTTTCATTGAACAACTGTTTTGTTTGTGAGACCCTGTTTTACTAGGTTCATGTTGTTTAAATGCCACATTGGGAAAAAAATCAGCACTGGTTACTTCATTTCATTGCATCCAGTCTTGATATTATGCAGCAGAAAAATAAGAGCACATGGGTTCCTGTACCTGTACCACAATTGCATCTCCCATGCACATACATGTAGAATCGCAGAACGGTTTGGGTTGGAAGGGACCTTTAAAGATTATCTAGTCTTACCCCACTGCCATGAGCACGAACATCTTTCACTCAATCAGGTTGCTCAAAGCACCATCCAGCCTGGCCTTGAACACTTTCAATGATGGGGTATCCACAACTTCTCTGGGTAACCTGTTCCAGTCTCTTACCTCCCTCATCGTAAAAGATCTCTTCCTTATGTCCAGTCTAAGTCTACCCTCTTTTAGTCTAAAACCATAAAATGTATTCCTCTTACACATGGAACTATCTGGCTTTAAAGACTATGCATCTAAATCTAGCCTTTCTTGATGCTTTATGCTCTGTATGTACATTTTCTACACTGAGTGAAACTATAATTGTATACTAAATAAAATAATAATAATGACATTTTGCATTTCCACATTGCTTTCATTTTCTGAAGGCTCTGCAAGCATTCTAAAATGAAAGTGCATACAAAAGGCCAACTGAAGCACAGCCCAAAGCACAGCACAGCTTACCAGCAAACTGTGCTGGTGCACCAGTGCACATGGGGTGCCTGTGACACTTGGACCCCAGAGGACATATGGTATTGATGGTTTGCAGCAATGGAGGCAGACTCTCAAGCAGAGAAATTCTGGCTCCTAACTGGGTGGCCAGCAGGCAAAAGACTGGTAGCTCCCAGCTCCCGGCGGTATATATGCATGCTGGGCAGTCAGCTAGAGAGCTAGGAGGTATGGGTGTTCGACTGCACAGGGATCCATCCTAATAAACGCTGCCCACCAGGCTCGAGCTATGCCAGACAGCACGTGCTGTGGGTATGGCAGGTGTGTGCAAGGTCAACAGCTGGGAAAAGCGGAGCAAGGGAAGGCACCAAGCATGGACTTGGTGGGAAGAAGTCTAGTGGGAAGGAGTGGCATGCCTGGCATTGGTAGGTTGGAGAAGTTCATGACCACCCACTTTTTTGAGTGGTGCTCTCTGTGGACCACTCTTCCTACCACAGAAAACAGTCTCCCCTGGGGGATGCCCGCCTTGAGCATTTTGCCAAGTTGGTGCTGATAAAATAGGACAATGCACAATTCACTAAATGGAAACTACAGGAGGAGTTAAGGCAGACAGGATTTAATTAGTTGCTTTGAAATCTGGCCAAGAGAGCAGCAATATACAAGACCTTATTCCTTTTAAAATAATGCTTTATTGATTCTATACTGATGAATAAAGGATCAGGATAAAGCAGGCTATGCATTTTCTGTTCAATTAAATTTTAGCAGAAATTCTTATTTTCAGCTTAAGATTTTTTGCAACATAGACTGACAAGTTTGAATTGTCATTATAAAAATTAGGGAGGAGAAGAGAAAGGGATTGTTCTCCATTTTTCCCAAAACAAAATAAGTAAGTATTCAATTCTGGAATGAGTGAGTGCCTTGTGGTTTGCTGATATTTTATTATTTTTGTTTTTATTATTTTTTTTATTATTATTTTTATTTTTTTCTTTTTCACCAGAACCTGATTTTACCACTCATCTCCATGGTGCTGTCTCCAGCAGCAGTCTGCCTAGCATGCTGGGGTAATGTATTTGTAAAAGGTAATGAGAAGCCCAATTTCAAACCGGAGCCTGCAGTTGCTAATTAGGTTTTTAAATATGGACTCATCTGTTACCCAAGTTTGAAAACAGGATCCCTGTTTAGTACTTCCCTTAGCAGCCAGTTTTACTCTGGTTTCTTTTCTGTCTGGCTTTAGTCTGTGTTCAGTAGAGGTCTCCCATTTACATCCAGTGACACCATGTTTAGTGAAAAACATTAAGTCAGCTCAGGGTACCCACTGAGTAATAGGGGAAACAAAATTTCTGCTCAGCATAGACCACTTCCTCCACACCTCCTGTGCACAGGCTCTCACGCTGCTCTCAGCTTTTTCTCTTTCATTAACGGTTGCTTTTGCATTATGCACACATATGGAGGAAGCCAATACAGACCGACTGAAAGAAGGGTGCAGTGACAGCATCCTTTCCCTTCTCCACCACACCTTGCTTCAACAAAAGGCTCAGAGGACCTGTGACCATACTGACTGACACACAGCCACATTTAACCTGGCCGGTGCTAGCAGGGAAGTTTTCCTGACGTGGACCTCTGTCACACTGCACTTGTCTTGCACATGTCATCCTCCCCTCACCCACCACCACGCTCCCCAATTTCCACCGTGTTAATTTGCCTGGAGGACAGAGTGCACCAAGATCAAACTGCAGAACAACCCAATTGTTATGTGCTCCATTAAAAAACAAGTGATGCAAAACGTGGGTGACATGCTGGGGTTTTTAATGAAAGGCCACACAAAATTTCAATATATGCCTTAGGATGAATCAGTGAATTAAGCAAAACACAGACTTGCTGTATTAAAATTACTAAAGTTTCCTAATGATTTATGTATTAATCTTGCAATACATCATCACCATTGCTTAGTCAAGAATATAAAAGACTATTATTAAGCACTCATGAAGCTTTCATAGTCTTAAATTTTCTTTCTCCAGGGAATGCAGCACAAGATTTTTTAAGAGTTTTGATAGATTTTGTAGTTTATTTTGAAGCAGCTACAGAAATATATTGCAGAATATAGGTATGTCTTTTCTGGTTATCATAAGCAGTTTCTGTCTCTCTTTCTATGATAAACCAAAGCCTGAATCCAAAATATTGCTTATTAGATTTAAGCAAACTTCCTGACAGTACTACATATATTTATCCCATGAACACATTTGCTGAGTCTCATCAATTGTGATTTTCCCTCAATACAAAAAAAAAAAACAAAACCACCAAACCCAAAACCAGAAAATACAGAGATGGAGAAAAGACAGAATTGGAGAAATTAGAATACATGTTTTACCACTGAAAGTTGCCAATTAAAAGAAACAAGCATATGCGTTAGTAAAACAAAACTAAAATCTAAAGTGTTAAAGTATCTGCTTACTCAGATTTTGTTACAGTTCTGTACAGTAGCTGTCCTGTTACCAACTACTACAATAGGCTATCATATAGTCACCTATTTCATACACATGCCTTTGGGTGTTCACTGAGCAACTACACTTCTTCATGTCCATTTCTTTCGTATACTTGATATGTAGCCTTAAAAAAACCCAAACATGTAACAATCAAGGTGGCCTTAGCATACCCCCATGTATTTGAACTTGAAAGCACTGGTAGCTGTAATT
Source organism: Morus bassanus (assembly GCA_031468815.1). Taxonomy (NCBI): domain Eukaryota; kingdom Metazoa; phylum Chordata; class Aves; order Suliformes; family Sulidae; genus Morus; species Morus bassanus. Next base: position 77,743,283 of record CM062568.1, read on the forward strand.
TCAGTGAATAAAGACTCAAGCATTAGGGACTCCCGAAGTGACCTCATGACCCTGTGATGGACATGCTGGAAAGGAAGGCTACAAGACTGATAAATAAAATTAGTGGTTCTACACAAGCTGAAAAGCAAATTCTTCACATCCTAGCTGGTCGCACCAGGGTTACTTAAGCAGAGGCAGGTGGCACTTTCAGAGCAGCTCACCTTGCCCTTTAGTTCTGACCCACAGACAAAGACCAACCATGTCTAAAGCTTCCCACTGCAGTGAGCCCCTCGATGCCACATGCTGCTCACACACAGCTCTGGCCAAAACTGTGCTTTCTCTGAAATCTTTCAACAGTGGTAAAATAGCATTTTTCTTCTTAAAATTAGAGGATAAGCATAAGGGTAGAGGCTCAGAGCTGGGAGATTCTCTCTCTCTCTCTTAATTTTTGGTGATGGTCTCACTAGCAGTATCTGACTTCTCTATAAGTCAGTGACTGCAGCTTTGTGCTTAATCCACAGTTCAGTAGGAGCCATAAGCTGGAAGCTGGGTTGTGGGGTTTTTTTAAAGCCATGCTTCCCAACTTTCAGCAATTCACTGTATAAATAGAAGGTCTTTATTATAAAAATATTTATGAAAGGCAAAATAAGCAGGGGCTTGTCATCCTGGGCATTACTGTCATTGGGATGGAATCAATGAATCATTTTTCATTTGGCTGATCCCTCCTCCTAATGGGAGGAGGTGAGATGTCAAGAGCCCTCCTGTTCTACTGATTGCCTTGCTGTGCACAGCTCCATTGCTCTCTGCTCAGCACAGTTCTCAAATGTAGGAAGCATCAGCTCAAAGGCTCGTCTTCTCAAAGTCTCACCAGAACCAGTGTCTTAAAAAAAGTCTAATTTTTCTGTTTGCGTACAATTGGTTGTTTTTGATGATTTTAAATATTGATGGCAAGTTCAAGTTGTAATTACTGTAATTCCATTCTCCCAGAAAATATATCTCTTTATAAAGAATGACATAAATTGCCTCTTCTGAAGCATCATTTTTCTACAGTTGGTTCATATGATGCAATGTTAAGTACTTGCTAATATTTGAAGTGGTATTTGAGCATAATGGTATCCCTTCATTCAATTAAAAATCTCCATCAAACAAATGAATGAGTAAATAAATAGAAGCAAGTAAGGTTTTGCATTTCTGCAGCCAAGAAACAGACCAAGGCTCTGAGACCTACGTTCTGTTTCCTCGTGACCCTTTTGAGTGATGGGGAAACATCATTGCCACATATCTTTTAATATTATCTCTTGGATAACCTGGCTCTCAGGTTATTGAAGATTGTCACACATCTTTTGAGATTATCTCTGGATTATATCAAGAATAGCTCTTGAGGCACTCTCCATCCACTTGTGGAAGCTTCCTAGCTCTCCTGCAATAGACCTTTTAAGTTGAAGGAAGCAATGGGTCTTCTTATGGTTTCTTCCACCAGAATGCATGTAAGGCCACAGAATGGCCCAGTAACAACCTGAACAATCTCAAATCTTACTTCTGTTTGATAAAACAATTTTAAAACTGGTGTAGGCTTTTCCAGACCAGATGCAGATTCTGGACTTTTCATTCTGGGACTCAGAGGGAACTGTAAGGTCTAGTTATGCCTAATAAAGTGCTGCCTTTTCAAATCCAGCATAGTTCACCTAACATGGCTAGCAGATTTTCAGTAGATTACATGAAATATATTGGTGTATATGTGAAGATAATGTAAGGTTTCATTCTGTGATGGGCCAAACCTACTGCACTTCCTTGGAGTTGAGGAATAGCTGAATGTGTTCTGCAAGTGCGAATGTTCAACACTGAACTGAAGGACTGGTTCGTATCACCAGAAGAAACATGGCTTAAATGTACACACAGACTGCAAAATCCTTTTTCCTCCAAGGTGTCTACAAATACTGTGCAGAAAGTCCTATGCCATCACTCTCCATCTACAGAAGCAATACAAGACCATCAAGTCTGGCACAACAAAATGATTTTGAACATCATTTTTTGTTTGTTGAAACAATCTAACAACTTCTGCTTTTTCAAAGGTTTCTTACATAGTGAGGATAAGAGTATCTCAGCTTCAAACTGAGAGGTAAAACTGACTAACCCCCAGTACATGAATTAAGACAAGGAATAAGCTCATAAAGAAAGTCAACTATTTGTTAAAAACATTCATGAGAAGTCTTCCCCTGTGTAGGAAGTTAAAGAAATAGGGCTGAAATGCCAACAGGTATGGGAGAGATTAAAATGTGGAAGCTTTCTGCACCCGTGAAATGACTGATAGCCCAGACATGGCAGGAAAGGCTTCTCTTCATGTGAGACCAAATGTCACCAGCAGCCCTTGGCTGCTCTCAGAAAAGATGAGGGATTTAAATAAGTGTTTGAAAGGGGCCTGTGAAGAGCGGGGTCTTACTTAAGGAACATAAACAAGTCACCTTCAGCAAACAAAAAAAACCTGCTAGAAACGAGTAACGTACAGTGGCTCAAAGTAGTCCATAGCCAGCATTGCAAAGTGGTTATTTCAAAGTACCATAAGGCACAATGACAGCAATCACCTTCTCTACCGTTTAGCCTTAGAGCTGGTTTTTGGTTTTGTTTTATAAATTTCCCAATACTGTGTTAAACTGGAACACTGTAAATGGAGATCTGTAATGGAAAACCAAGCATTTCCTAAGAAGGGGCATGGCATGGCCTGAAGCCAGAGTGCATGAGATCTCTTACACTTGCAAACACACCAGAAGCAAGTGAAATCAGGCAGGTTTGGCTTTCCAGGAAATGATGAGAATTTTCATGTCCAAACCCTGAAAAACCAACACACAGTCACAGAGCTGCCCTGCCCCAGCCCTCACTGGAAAAAGAATTAAAAGATACTGCACCTTTGGCAGACTGATTGATATCTGGTGGTAATTCAGATACTGAACACTCCCCACCACCACCCCTTTGAGCTGAGAACCAAAAGATTTCATGCAAAACTCATAATATTTTAATTTGGATATTTCTGCAGTGCTGTATTATAGCTAGCATCACTGTTAGAAGCTCTTGAGCTTCTCAGAAAGCTACTGTGAGCCACAGCGCTCCTCATTGTCCTTCTCGGGATGCTGAGATGGTGCTGTGTACAGCCCGTCTCCACCTCCCATGGCAAGAAATGCAGGAGAACCACAGCACCTGACACATAACAAGTACAGAAGAAATGGATCAACGAAGCTGCAACTATGTAAGATATTCTGGCAGTATTAAAACTCCTGGAGCTAAAATATTTCACTTTTACAGTGACTTATTTTAAATAGAAAGTATATTGGACAGGCTGGATTGATGGGCTGAGGTCACTTGTATGAGGTTTAACAAGGCCAAGTGCCAGGTCCTGCACTTCGGTCACAACAACCCCATGCAGCGCTACAGGCTTGGGAAGAGTGGCTGGAAAACTGCCCAGCAGAAAAGGAACTGGGGGTGCTGGTGGACAGCCAGCTGAACATGAGCCAGCAGTGTGCCCAGGTGGCCAAGAAGGCCAACAGCATCCTGGCTTGTATCAGGAATAGTGTGGCCAGCAGGACTAGGGCAGTGATCGTGCCCCTGTATTCGGCACTGGTGAGGCTGCACCTCAAATACGGTGTTCAGTTTTGGGCCCCTCACTACAAGAAGGACATTGAGGTGCTGGAGCATGTCCAGAGAAGGGCAGGGAAGCTGGTGAAGGGTGTGGAGAGCAGGTCTTATGAGGAGGGGCTGAGGGAACTGGGGTTGTTTAGCCTGGAGAAGAGGAGGCTGAGGGGAGACCTTATCACTCTCTACAACTGCCTGAAAGGAGGTTGTAGTGAGGTGGGTGTTGGTCTCTTCTCCCAAGTTACTAGCAATAGGACACGAGGAAATGGCCTCAAGTTGTGTCAGGGGAGGTTTAGACTGGATATTAGGAGAAATTTCTTTACTGAAAGAGTGGTCAGTCACTGGAACAGGCTGCCCAGAGAGATGATGGAGTTACCATCCCTAGAGGAGTTCAAAAAATGCGTAGACGTGGCATTTTGGGACATGGTTTAGGAGACATGGTAGTGTTGGGTTGATGGTTGGACTTGATGATAACAGAGGTCTTTTCCAACCTTAATAATTCTATGATTCTATGATTCTATATTTTTCATAAACCCCACATTTTTTATAGAGAACTTGATTTAATCAAAAGACCAATTTTTCTTCACAGGATTAAATATTCTAATACCTGGTCTGCCTTTGAACAGACAAAGTTCTCCTTCACTGAAAGAAGAGGTTTAGGATGGGGAGCAAAGAAAAGGTTAAGAGTTATCATTTGTAATTGCAGAGGCAGAAGTCTGCCTTTGCCTCCCTCCACTACAGCTTGTAATCCTTAATGCACTTGGCAAGACCAGGGATGTATGGTTGTGAAGAACCAGGAGCAACAGCAGGGCTGAACCCAGAAGAGATCTGTGGAAGGCAAGCTGATCATTTTTGAACACTTCCCTTAAAACGTTATTCCAGGGGTTTACAGGCAAGTGTGCCATCTTTCCCCAACTACACTAGGCAGCTCGAAGGACAACTCTGCTGCAAAGGTACTGTGAGGATAGTGGTAGTTAGAGCAATTGAGAGGAATGCTAAAATCATTTGAATAATCATCCAGGACCTGAATTCCAAGCTTTTAAGGTTCACTCAGCCTTAATGGGTCTTTTTGCTCACAGGGAGACGTTAAACTAACCCTGCCCTCTCAAGGGTGACAAGCTATCTCCACTCCCTATTCTCTGCAAGTCCCTTTTGCCTTCTCTGTCACACGAGTGCAGTACATTAACTTTCAAATTACCAGTGAACTGTCTTGCTGTTTTGGAAAGCAGCATGTCTGCAAGATCCACTGTCCTGTGTGCCACAGAGAGTTGGCTTCACCCACCCAACCTGCTGTGCAGGGAGAGGCTGAGCAGCAGAAACACCCATATATCACATACCTCCCAATGCGCTGCAATTTTGAACTTGTCCAGAAACACTGTGTCCTATTAAATCATTAACCATTATTAATAATCCTTTGCTAAGACCATTAATCGCTTTTAGACAAGAAGGAATTTAACATCATGACACACAAAGTAGCTACATTTATTTTCCCTGAATACATTAAAGTCTGGCATTACCTTTGTGATAGTAGTGTTACACTGTGTTACTGTTCTTCAGAAACCAGTGAACCCTAAAAGTATTTTGATTAGACAGAAAGAAAATACACTGATAAATGTAAAATTAAAACTGTCCAAAGTTGGCATCCTGACTTAAATATTTCTTCATTATTTGTTGCAGGAATTGCTAGGGATCACCTGTGGCCTGCAACAGGGATAAAACACATGCTGCCTTTGAACTAAAACTCTGTCTTTTGGCCTGCTGATATAATAGCCCATTTATTTTTTTTTAATTAATTTACAGAATTTGAGATCTGTGCCTTCACGAATACACTCATTTTCCAGGCCAGCAAATCAATTTTTGCAATTAATGCTAATTGCTGCAAAAGCAAGAGATCATTTTGCAAAGCAGCAAATCTTTTTGCATTTATACAGAAAAAATTTTGCGAGGAAGGACTGAAATACCCTTACGTAGGTGCATTAAGCATTTGAATACTTATCATCTAACCATAGACAGGAAAACTTGGTAACCTGCTGCAGGAAGATGTTTAACTGAATACAGCAGTGTGCTGCAGTTGGTATTTGGTCCTGTCAAGGGAACATGATTTATCTTGCAAACAGAACCAGAATAATGCAATAAAAGTCACTGTGGGGAAGCTGTTTAAATAATACAACTCAAACAAAATCATATATTCTTTGAGTAAAATAAAATCTATAACATGTATCTATCTTGTCTAGAACAATCTGTTATGATTACAATTTCTGTAGTTTTCAGAGAGTTTTATTAACTAGCAGTGCAGTGACAAAGGTCTTTATATGTAACTGTGAAAGACTTCTGTACTGAATAAAATGGTAATAAATAAAATAAATAAAACAAATAAAAGGGTAATATTTAAAATCCCTCCTACTTCCTCTTACAAATTTTTCTTTATTATTTACAAACTTGGAAACAAAAAAATAGTTCTATGCTACTACTATGCTACATCAGCTTCATGTTTGCTTTTGCTTGAATGGAAGATATTCTACATCACGTAAGTTCTTCCAGTCAGAGAGAATTAAGAAACTACAAGTGATAGTTGTGAAAAGGCACTGAAGGAACCAACTGGGAACTTAAAAAAAAAAAAAAAAAAAAAGCTTTGAAAAAAAAGTTGAGTCATCAATCCATTCTTAAGGAAAAAAACTGTTTTAAACAAATGTCCAGCTTAAAAAAAAAAATCCGAAACTGATAGAGATACCTTACTTCAACAGGATGACTTAGAAATTAAAAGTTTGGAGTTTCAGTTTGATCAACATTATACTTCAATTTACAAACATATTCAAAAGAAAGTATTCTGAAATCACTGAAATTAATAGTTTTGGTCTGAAAAATGGATTCATATTTCCCAAAAGTAATTTGACATTTTAACTTTTCATTGCTATTTGTGGACAATATTTTCAAAATCTCAGAAATGCTGGTGGGACAAAATCCTCAACTTTCTGCCCAAACTTAATACAACTTCATTTACCAACAAACGTCACACACGCACAAGAAGAGAAGATGAAGGACACCACCTAACCAAGAACAGGAGGTCTCCAGGGACTTTGCTAGACAGATTTTCCCAGCAGTATGTGACACCTCCTGATACAGCCCTTATGAACTGCCTAGCAGAGGAGACAAACTGGAGCTGCCTCCTCTCCCCAGCATCCTCCCAGGTCCTGGGCAGAGCTGTTTACCCTGTTTTACACCAGCTAGGAAGCATATATGGCAGCTGGGATTTTTGTAATTCCTTTCATCCAATTTCTGTTTTCTCTGACATGATTCATGCACTAGGGCTACAGGGAAAAAATACAGAAATTATCTGGGGAATGTACCAATATACATGAGTTACAAATAACATCAGATCCTTCCTCAGTGAGAAAGCAGAGGAAAGAGAGCAGAAAAAGCGTGACTAACTGTCCCTGCATATATACAGGAGATGTGAACCAGAAAAGGAACTGTGTTACTGTGGCTGGGGAGTTCATAGATCTGTGATTCACAGCATTACAGGGCCCATTTGGTATGCAAAAAGAGAGGATGATGAAAGGCATAGTTAGTCATGGAGACAAAGCTAGACAGAACACACAAAGATGCTACCCCTGGGAAAGGGAACATATTCAGGTGTGACCCACAGCCTGGGAAAGGGAATAAGGTTGTCTTTTCTTTATTTTCCTAAAATTCCTTCTTACTTTGGTAGGTAGAGTACTTGAAGGAGTGCCCTCCATCCCAGCCTTGTAAGAGCACCATGAACTCCAGTGCACTGTTCAAGCCTATCTCAACCCAAGAGGACAACACAATGTTCTTTCAGCTTTTGCTAAAACGAGACAGCCATATTCTCTCATGACCATATTTTTTTTTTCTCTCACTTTAGAAAATATTATTTAAGGCAGGCAAAAGCAGAAAAAAGGATATCCCAGTTATGCTGTTAGAGTGCACATTGTACTACCCTCAGCATGTAACTGTTGAAACACTTGCAGATAGCGTTTCTGTTAAACTTTCACCTCCTTGAAAACAGTCGTTTTCGAAGTAGGAATGAAGGAGAATGATTTGCCTTAGGGATCCCCTTGTCGACTCATGTGATTGCTGTTGAAAATGGTCTGGATCTAAAAGACCACAAAGGTGTTTGATGTTCTTCATATATCCTTCAGCAAAAGAACTGGGAGAACAGTCATTGCTCTTGTGTGTTTGCATTTTCAGTAACACACATGAAACAAGCTATGCCCTGCCAGTTTGGAACAAGCTGTGTCCTGCCTTGATGTACCCATGTTGTGTCTCTTTTACTGGTGTGTGTGAAGAGGATGGGCAGGAAGGGGGAGAAATGACATTTGTAGGGGAGAAATAGGACTGCAGCTAGGGGGAGAAGATAGGAGGAAGACAAATGGAGAGGAAGAAATGAACTAGTGGGCAGACATAAGACACTCCCCCCCAAAAAGAGAGAGAAAAAAATTACGAGATAGGGAGGGAAAAGGCAATGGAGTCAAAAAAGCTCAAAAGACACAAGTGAAGACGAAACTATGAATGCAGAAATGAAGTAGGCAGACATGAAGAGAGAGACAACAAAGGAAGAAAAATAATGTAAAATGCAAGGAAAGTAAGAAAAAGTTAAATTAACCCTCCTGCCAAAAAGGAGCTGAAAAGAGAAATATGGGATAAATCAGATTGGTAAGATGGCAGAAAACAAACCAAAAAGGAAATGTGGAAGACAGTAGCACAAGCTGCATTTAATACTGTTCATGGGACAGACCTTACAACAATTATTTTTTATGCTGTTGCCCTGTGGTTACTGTGATATGGATGACTTCTGGCTTCAGAGCAGAACTCTGAGCAGCAAGTACAAGCAATGGGAGCAATGGCCACAACTGTGTCTGCCAGCCCAGAGCCTCCTGAGTGGAAGAATGATCCCACAGAAAAGTCTGTGGTACAGCAGAGAACTGAGCCTCAATTTACACTCTCCTTTATGGCAAGACAGTCTTCTGCCTTTCCTTCTCTGCCATGTTTGATGGAATGATCCCTCCTCTGCCACCACCATTCACCTCCAGTTTGGACACTAGCCCAACCAAAATCCAATACAGGAAATAACAGGACGAGAGCATGGTAAACAATTCAGTCTTCTGCCACCAGTAATTTTTCCAGCAGAGAGTACAGCCCCCTTTCCCCATTGTGAGTAAATGACTTCAAATCGTTTTGCTGCCTCCCTGCAAGGCTAGGACTACCAGCCAATCTGGGAACATACACCCAAGTTGTGCAATGAATTATGCCAGCTAGTGCAACTCAAAATAAGGAAAAAGCCAGTATGAAATTTTTAGAAAGATTTCCCATTCACACAAGCAGCACAAATAAGGGATGGCATCAATGGGAAACTGGGGCAATTCATGGAACGGTATCATATCACAGTGTTCACCATGGGTGCCTTTACCACATCCATTAAAGCTCTTAAATGCTGCTCTGAAACACAAGGCATCTCCAAGGCCCCATGGTGTAGGCAATGCCTGTGTATGGTACCCCACAACAGTCCTCCAGGGTTGCTAAGCCACTCGCTCATGCTGTAGCCACACACTCAAACACACAAGCAATCTCACTGTTTTTAGCAGCACCATTTATGTCATAACTAACCACCCAAGTTGGGGCTTATCTGCAGTTAGGCTAAAAAAAAAAGCCAAGAGTATCTTCTTCCCCCCTGAATCAACAAAAGGTTTGGAACTGAATCCACAGCCCCCTCTGGGTCCCACTGGTATGCCTGTGTGCTCAGAAAGCAGGCACCGCTGCTGCCCCTGGGCAATTCAGAGCATCCATGTAGGAAAGAGCAGACAAAGTCAGCCAGTCTGTCATCCTTTATGGCTCTTCTTATACCAATAACACTGAAATGTAAAGAGCACGGTTTGGTGCAAAAGCTGCAGGTAAATATCACTGGTATATTATTATTTTTTATATCAGATTGGTCATGTTCATGCTCAGCCATAACTTTCCTAATCGAAACATTTCTGGTTCCTTTAAAATATGATTTAATAATGACAGGTAAGGATGATCCTAGATTAAAAAGGCACAGTACAAGACTTTGCTATAATCAAGGAAGCTACTCTTATCTAGAGACAAAGAACAGCCACATTTAATTTTGCATTCTGCACTTTAGCCCAAAGAAATACTAATTATACTCCTCTTAGCCCCCTTGTGTGGTGCCATCCAGCACATGCCCATCAGAAACAATGAATACATACATCAAGTGAAGAGTAAGGGTAATTTCCTGTGGTTGTTTCACAAGCAAGAGATTAAACTGTGACTACCCTGCAGTTTAAACAATGTGCTTGTAATAAAACTGATGCCGTAGTATGTAATCAGAAGTCAAACAGAAAGTTTGACATGCTTAATGCAGCATTCATATGTAAAATGTCTGCAGTGGAAACAGCCCAGCCCTCTAATTTCAGTCTTTGTTCCGAAATGAAATCTCAGGCCAGGTGTCTCTGAACATGTGTTGAAGTCCCTGTCAAAGGACGGAGACAGAATTTCTCCATGGAAATGATGCAGAACTCAGACTGGCTCTGTGCAGGCAGAAACGCTCTGGAGCCCAGAAGACAGGCTCTGTTTGAGCCTGTTAGTAAGCATGTAATTGCCACACATGACTGCACGGGGAAATTTTGAAATGTATCTCAGTTATCCTGCCTGTTCCTCAATTAACTAAACAATCCTACATGGCTCCTGTATGACACCAGAGACCTTTACCACATCATTTGATGTCTTCCTAATGTTAGAAATATCCCATAGATGTTCACCCACAGTTTTCCTAAATGGAAGTAGTTGGACAAAACACGGCCATGCATTTTAACCCATCTGACTAGGTTAAAAACCCAGGACAGCCACGCACCTGGATCTCAGTAAGCGCTCAGGGAAGCACAGGGGGTGACCCAGACAAGAGCCGAGGCTCCAGCACTTGCAGTGACTCACCGGGCTTATGTATGAGAGGGCAAGCACCATGGGGACGGGAGGGATGACAGCCCAGGCATGGGAGGCAGGTGGGGAAGCTGGAAAAGGGCTGTCAGGGAGGCAGAGGTGGGGGACCAGAACGTCAGGAGCGGTGCAGGGCAAGGCAGTCGCCAGAGGTGGAGGGAAGGGAGGATGGTATGCCAGGAGCTACAGGCCAGTGAGCAGAGCTGCCAGGGAGGAAGGAGCAGCAGGCAGCTTGTGGGCTGAGTGAAGCTGCGAGGCAGCTGGGCGGGTGAGGCTAGCTGCCCCCCCAGAGCCAAGTCAGCAGCCCTGTGCTCAGCAGGCAGGGAGCTAGCGGCCACAGGCATCTGTCTGCATGCATCTGAGGGCAGGATCAGGGCCTCTACATATGCATTCACTTGAGGACGAAGCCTATTAGCATTTGCCCAAGCCATCTTGAAATGCTGCAGTTATTGAGAGTCTCCCTGATTAGGCAGTGAGGAGTCCAGATTCTGCACCACAACCGTCACTGCAGTGTAAGCATGAGAAAATCAGAAAGGAAGCAAGGCTTTCAAGGGTCAGAATAAATGACTCAGTTTACAAGTTTATAAACTACTTGTATCTTTGACTGAAGGCCGCAATCTTTGCTCAAGTCTGAAAGATATTTAGCAACTTGTTGAGAATCACCATTCATTAAAAAAACCAAACAAACAATAAAGGCAACAAACCCCCCCACATTCAGTATTCAGTAACAATTTTCTTGGAGTTTAAGGTGCACACCCTTACTGCAGATCAGTGAATACCAAAAATGGATTGGTACCTGCTTTGTAAGTCGTCCAGGTGCAATTTGCCTACATAATGGGTGGCTGATGAGACAGTGATGATCCTAGCGTTGTGACTGTGCGTTCCTGATTGCTTCAGCGTATCCAAGAGGAGGTTAGTCAACAGGAAGTGTCCCAAGTAGTTCAAGCCGAAGTGCTCCTCAAACCCATCCTCCGTCTTTCTTTCAGGGACCAGCATCACCCCAGCTAGAGGAGAAAGTAAAGGTAAAACCTGTTGATTTATTTCAGAGAAGGAGCAAGCTAGAAGGAGCGTGGATCTCCTGCTGCAGAGTGTAAACACAGCATTTAGAGCAATGAGTGATCGGTGATGGCATGTGAAGTGTAAAGCCGACGCTGATTGATTCCTGCTGAGAAAAATGTCAAAACCCCCACTTCAGTTCCTTTATCCTGAAAACAGGTAGACTGACTCTCTCCCTTCTTCCCTCCCTCCCTGCAGAACTGTGAGGATAAATGAGTGCATTTGTGAGACGTGTTTTGAAGACATTAAAAGTTGAGTTAACCCAATGCTGTCGTGCCAGAACTCTAAGCTACAGATCCACAAGAATAATTAATCCATCTACAATAGGTGGGAGCTGAGTGATCCCAACAACATTCCCTCCATCAAAGAGCTCAGAACAGTGGAGACAAGACCAGGCTAAGCAGCAGACCTGCTCTCCCAGGTGGCTTTCTGCTGAGTCCTGGCTGGAGTTTAAAGATCTGTTGAGTCTTCATCTGAAATCTGCAACTTCTACCTCACTGGTGTGTGTGAGAAAAGATGTAGTAAATTTACCCAATATGTCTTAATTACTGTGCTTACAAGCAGCTGCATATTGAAATGAGTTTTTGAATCCTTATTTTGGCAATATTTTTGCATATATTTCTACAAACCACAATTTTCAAACTCAGTGCCTAAAATAAGTATCCACATCCCTAGCACACAATGTTGATTTCAGCATCTTGCAGAGAATCCTGAGCTCCTGCCTAAACTATATTGTGTATTGAGGCTGTGGGGGGATAGCTGTCCCACTCAATTATAATGTGGACTTGAATGTTATAAAATATTCTTATTTTATTAAAATTTAATTATCCTGCAAGTGGACCTGAACTTTGTAATTTACATGTAGATGGATGTGGCTCATGGAGAATAATGTTGCAGGCCATTTGTCTTCTCTCTAATACACATGGATATGATACAGCAGAAAGGCCACCTCTGCTCACATACATGAGAGGGTGTCAGCTTCATCCTCATGCTATTTCATGTGTCCATTAAAAAGTCTTTAACATTCCATTTCTTGAAGTCAGCCCAATGATGGCATATTAAATTACCATTTTAAATTGCACACGGTGTGCATCTGCACCATTCCTTCTTTGTGGGGGTCCCACCACCTGACAGTCCTGCTTCATTACTGCTGCTCAGGCTGAGGAGGAGATATTTTCAGGATCTTTTTAGCACAGCCAATACCCATAGCAATTCACCTATGGCTGTCTATTGCTTAATGGAGCAACTGGAGAAGCAGCGTGAGGGGAAGAAACGAGAGAAGGTGACAGAGCGAACAAAAGGTTTGGGTGTAACACAGCATACCTGCATACAGAGACCTTAAGACTGAACATAACCAATGCTGGCTAATGGTATGACGAAAGAAACACAACACAAATTACGTAACTGGGCTCTGCAAAAGCTCTGACTGGCATCTCTCTCTGTCATTACAACCACTCTCCCAGATCCCTCAGAATGACAGGAAAACCCGGCTGCTGGGTGTGGTTTCTCTGCATGTCAGATCTCAACTTTAACAACCGAAAGGCACAAATTAGAGGGTGTCTGGTTGGGTGTCCCGTTGTATTCTCCTTCCTCAGCAGCACTTACTCTGATACATGGTGCAACCGCTAACAGAGATGGAAACAGATTTCCATTTCCTCCATAACCTGCATATGCAGCGTATAATGATATCCAGAACAGTGGCTGGGACTGAACGCTGGCGTGAAGGTTACAGACAGATAGAAAGGTGAAACAAGTCCTGCTGTGATTTATTCTTGTTTTCTGGGAAGATAGAAAGGGTGGGAAGGGCAACATACCCCAAGCTCCCAGACCAAGCCTCAGCCTGCTACAGTGCGAGTTTTAGCAGAGATGGGGCTTAGCACAAGCTGTTGGAGGGCAGATGGGAACAGCACCACATCTATGAGCACCCAGCCTGGTACAAGGAAACAATTTGCATCTCTCTGAGGCCCATCTTGCCTTCCAAAGCTCTGACACCTGGAAAAGGCAGGAGGAAGCAGTTTGCCAGAGGCCTATTTGCAGCAACACTGGTAAAATGCAAGCCCAAGAAAAGGCAGCCAACATAAAACAACCCTGGCACAGCAAAGCTGATGTGAACCCCAAATGCTGCTTCTGCATCTCCCAGGGCTGCTGCAAGGTTTGCTAAAGGCACCTCCATGCACACACACACTTCTTACAGCTGAGTCAGATGGAGAGATGGAGGTATTTGTCTGGAGAGAAGTGCAGTAGATGACTGCTACATCATAACCAGCAGGCAAACCCGGGGAGGCTGTCACCACTCACACCGGCCCCGAGGATGCTTGTGCTACAACAACTGCCCCCTTGACCTCTGGAGAGGCACGGGATTTCAAGAGCACATAGAGGCTCTGCCCTCCACCCCAATTAGTCTCCACCATCTGTGCTGCACATCCTAGAAGTGGAAAACAGATCTGAGCTCAGGTCAGGAGATGGAAAAAATTTACAGTCATGCAATGTTAAGATACACGTTCCCAAAAATTATTTTGCTCATTCTTTAGGAGATTCCTCTGAGCAGAAATTGTGGTCAAGTCCTTGAGCAGGAACAATCACCTCTGCCTGCATTTGTTGCTACTACAATTCCCTTTTTGTCTTCAAGAGCTTGTCAAATAATATTAATCCAAAACACCTCTGAAAGATTTTTTTTTTTTAAAGGCTCTCATCTTTGAGGTAGTTCATATCAAGGCTATCAAAAAATCTTTCCTTGCAATTTGAGGGCAGATTCTTTTATTTGAGGAGAAGCCATTTTAATTCACTGAGAGCGAGCGTGCAAAGGAATACCCAACAGGCAACTGAACCTGGCTGCTTCTCTGGCAAAAGGGAAAACCTTATAAGTATAGCAGCAAGCTCTCTTTTTTAAATTATTAACTACCTAACATTCAGTAGATACTAAAAGTGGCATGTTATTGATTTTCTTTCATCTAGAAACATCATCAGCTTTACTAAAGGGTCCCAAATGGTAACTCAAAGAATGAAAGTTGCTTCTATTTTTAATTCTTTCACTTAATCCAATACTATCTGAAACACAAAAAAAAGTCTTTTTTTTTTTTTTTTTACCTTACCTCTTCATTGTAAAATAAGAATTATTTTGCTTATTCCTCTGGTATGGAATCCATACAACCCAGTATCTTTCTGATTTTAATTATCAATAGTCAGTCTCCTCAGTTTTTTGGAGCGCATGTGAAACTTGAAGTGGCAGCACATAGATCATTAATGCCAAACATCTCAGTTCTGATACAACTTACTTATATGTTTTTCCCTCTCATTTAGCCGGATTGTTTCCAGAAGATTTATTTTAAAAAAAGTCACTGATATCAGCATGGCATTAGAAAATGAATTAATAAGTAAACTGAACGTGAGCTTTTACTTTGTAACTGATTAGCTGTTTTTGAAATATTCAGGCAGAAGACTGAGAGTATGCATGCAGAAAACTGGCTAAATGACACATCGATGTGTGATTTTGCAAGAGTAGAAATAAATTAGAATAAGGAAAATATTTTGCTGCGTAACTATGCTGAACAACTATTCTTCTTACAGATATAGTAAAACATTCCAGTGTGCTGCAGTTATGCATTTATTGTAATATGTTCAAATTATACACATTTTAATTAGCTATAATGAATAAAAATTTCTATTCTGTCTTACTTTTATAAGTAGGCAATAGTCATTTTTTTCTCTCAAAGAACGAATACACCTCAAGAGAACTGTCTTTGTAAACAGTCATTTATCATGATTTTCTAAAAAAGTTTCTAATGAAACTCGTGGTTTGGGATCCATCAATGAATTAGTCTTATGTGATTTTAAGAGCATAAGGGATCTGATAGTGCATACACCATAAGCAAAAAGTTTATGACAGTTGTCAATATTACAGGCCAGGCATACTGTATTTTTATTGGATTATGTAGGAGAATTTGTACCATGCCTGCCTGTACTGCAGATGATGGCAAACATTGTTGTAATTCCTGTACCTCCAACTGCAAAGACAACCTTCAGCTCCATTATAAAATATGTTTTAAGAGCTTTAAAAGTGAAAGATTTTCACTCATGTAGATTTATTTACAGTGAGCTACTTGGAGGTTTTTAAAGGTAGTTCTCTCAAACTCACTGCAAAAGAAAGATTTAAAATCTTTTTTTCACATGCAGAACAAAATGTCTTCCTTCCCAGTCAGGCTCGTGGAGGAGGGTTTGAGGCAGTGCCCCCACATGCAAGTCCTTTTAACCCCAGCAACACAAAGGCTGGGAAGACAAGGCAAGACATCAGCTTACATGTAACACCTTCACAGCAGGAGGTGAACCTATATAATCACATTCACCCAATTCTCTCTATTTACAAGGAAGAGTTACATACTGTACCAAAAAAGTTCCCAAGGGGAAAACTTAATAAAGACAGTAACCCTAAGTAAACATACAAAGCCTTTTCTCCATACAGGCTTTGTACTGGTGTAGCTGATCCATTTAACAGCATTTTCCATCCCACGAGTGCAGCCACATGAGGCGACCCAGAGTCACTTAACGGAGTGTCAAAATTGCTCTGCTGCACACCCATACAGCAAAAGATCTACGCGTGGACCTATCTAGCTATAGAATAGTATAGCCCACTTCTCTCCTGAGTTGGGACAGCTATAGTGGAGTGAACATCTCAATAATCATATAGCAGCATCCCCTGGCTAGGCTGCCTATACTAGATTGCTTGTTCCACCTCGTTCAGTTCGGCTATGCTATCCCAGAATATGCCTGTCCTGTGGATCTCATTGAGCTCTAGTGAGCAACGAGAAGGTGCAATGCCTTATGAGATTCGCCCGCAGAAGCACCTATTGGAGACACAGCCGTACTCACATAACTGCTTTTTACAGGTATGACTTGTCTGGGCTGCAGAGAAGTGAATTTACAGCACTGCTGCGACACACTGCTTGCTAAGCTAAGTCCATAACCCAGAGCCCCGTGCTGGTATGCTACACACGTATTGGTATCCCAGAAAAGCGTTATGAGTCTATACAGTACCACGTGCCAGCTTAACAGCATATGAAAGCTGAAAAGGCAAAAATTCACACAGTTAAGAAGAAAAACACGAAAATACAAATTAAGCTTGGTACAGCTTTCCAGTGCATGGTCCTATTTCTGTCTCCCCAGAGGGACTGGTGGATGTAGTTCAGACTCTTGCGCTTCCTAATGTCTTCTAGAGCCCTGTATATGCATATGCAGTTTTCTAAAGCAAACTGGAAGGAAACTGAGGCAAGCAAAGAATTTTATCCCATGGTGTAATGATGACACCTAGATGACATCTAGTGTGGACTCTAGATCCTCTTACATCTCCCCTCGGGGGGATGCAAGGACATCTGCAGTCAGTCTGTCTGGCATCAGTGGTGGGACAGTGTCCCATGCATGGACCTTCCCTGGAGGGCACTGGACACTGTGAAAACCGGTTTGATAAACAGCTGCCGAGAGCAGGACAGCACCAGGACCAAGCCTTGGGCTGCAGAGGAGAGCTGTATCCAGCGGGTTCAGTCTCTCCTGCCTCTTTTCAGAACAAGGTCCTCCACCAGAGTCTGCTTGAGCCTCTGCTCCAGCACTGAGCAAGTTCCCACTAGCTCCCATCTTCTGCTCCCTTGCAAGGGGCTCTGCACCACTTGTTGCCATTTTGGCATGCTGGCTTCCTACCAACTCCCCTAACTCCCTGTGCTGGCCAATATGCATGGCCCTGCTGAAGCCAACAACAGTGTACGACTTCCCAGCCAAAGCTACCCTCCCTCCCTTACCCCCAAAATCTGGTGACCCAACACTGATCTTACCAAGGAGCAGCACATGTGCAGGAAGGAGGGGAGAGGCTCAGCCCCAGCCATGCATATCAGCTTCATCTGCCTCTCTGCTTCCCTGCAAACATTAAGTTCATTCTCCCTAATTTTCTTACCCAGCCACTCTAGCTCCTTTATGTCTGAATCTCATGAGATCTCACTCTGCATCCTGCAGGCATCTGCCAGTCACATGCCTGGCCCACCCTTCCCTTGCTCCTGAGGCCGGTTTCCTTACAGGGCCATGACCCATAGCTCTGAGGCTCCCACCAGCTTCCCCATTCCCTCTTCAATATCAATCAGATGTGACACAGGGGTAGATGAGAATTAATTTGTACAAGTTACGTCAAAGTGGGTGGCCAGACAGAAAAGAGAGGTTCCAATCATGTCCCCACCGGATGGGGGGGATAACTCTCATCTCTGTTAGTCAGTAAACTCGCAAAAAAGACATCAGTCAAGAATTCCCTCACTGCAAGAAAAGGTTCAATCAGTTTGTGCACAACAGAGACTCTAGTCCTCAAGATAAGGACTCAATCCTCATGAATTATGTGGTGTCTAAGCACTTGCAAACTCTGACTGAGACCTCTTGTTAGAGTTCAAACATGTCTAATGCCTCTCTTCATCCTCACTACCCACCCCAGCTCCCTCTCCTCATATTTGTTCTCCTCTGAATTTCCTGATATTGATCAAGAATATGTGCTACATTCATAGTTAAATTCTGTTAAAAGATCTTTCAATCTGCAAACTCAAATGTGTTGCCATCAAGTTTTCCCCCCATCCTAATGGTTCCCACCTGACAGTCCTGTTTCCCCACATCAGCTCTTCACTCCATCATCTGCTGTCTCTCCCTTATAACCTGCCAGCCTCAACCGCCTCTCTTTTATTTCAGTTCTCCACATCAAGGCTTCTCATATAAATCTGCCTCTCTTGGAAGTTATGGTTTTGTCCCATCTGCATAAAACTGGGCTTTTTCCTCTTCCATGCTACAGGTTTTGTAACTATGCCTAAAAATGCAAGAGCCAGCTCTTCCAGAGGGATGTGGTCACTAGCCAGTTGAGGTCACCAGCTACATCAGCTCACCAGCCATGTCTGGTGAGATGTTTAGGTCCTGAGAGTGCTGAAATCACATCCCAGCTCCATAGTCACATTCTACCTGTATATCAAGGTAAAACCCAGACACCCATCACCTCCCATCCATTTCTCCCCACCCCACAGTCTGCTTTTTATGGGACAGAAACTTGTCACGGAGATCACAGAGGACCCAGGCCCCCAGTCTGGACAGTGGAGAGACCAGGAGGAGCCTGAAGCAAGCCACAGTGCCCACCTCTACCCCAGCTCAGAGGTAGGCACAGGAAGCAGAGTAGACGCTGGCGTCCAGCCTCCCTGCCGATGTCCTTGCCTGCACGCGGTACTTCCCACCACGGCTCAGGGTTGTAACTCCAGCAGAAAGACCTGCTCAGTCTCAGCTCAGGACATGCTTGGTACAGGCAAAATCTTTAGCAATTAAAATGTAAAAGGTGGTTTTCAAACTGCAGTGCTTAACAAGCTTCTGACTCAACCCAGCATGGGAATATTCCATGGCTGGCAAAAGGTGCATCTGCCTCTGACACAAAGGCAGCATCTTACCTGCATTCAAGTCCCCATTTCAAACTGTGATAACACCAGAGCCTTTCTAAAGAAACTTGACATCATTTTTGATATTAAAAAAAAAAAAAAAAGCCACCCCAAGATGTTTTTCTTATCGTTGTTGGAACAGATTAACTCTTTTATCTGGCATTACAAAAAATTAAATAAAATAAATTAGCCTTAGGCAAATGCTTGGCATGGAAACTCTTAGCCCAAACATTAAAGTTTGGCTAACTAGTAAAGAACCGAAAATTGAGTAATGTCTACTGCTAGTGCTCCCAGATCCACCTATAACGCTCACAAGGGAGAGCTGGACTGTATTAGCTGTGCCAAAGAAGATAAAGCAATGCGTCTTTCCACTGAAGGCAAGCTCTTAGTTTATGAGTAGGTTAAAGGAAAAAAAAGAAAAAAATGCAGTTGATCCACATTCAAGGACTATGAGAACAACCAAATCTTGGTAGGTTCAGCACAAAACTGAACAGGCTGCAATACCTCCTTAAGAACAGGTTCACTTTCTGATTCAATGTCACGCTGCTACACAGGGAACACACAAAGCACAGGCTAGTTCCCTGGAAAATGTGTCAGTTAAAAAAAGAAAATATGATCCACAACTGAGGTTTTGTTTTCACACTGAAATAGATCAAAGCATTCATAATTGGGTCTGGCTGGGAAAAAAAAAAAAATCAAAAAACTTTATTTCCTAAAGATATATTCAGTAAGTGTTAGGTTGGCACAATGGTGAGTTATCCCACTCACAGTCAGAAAGTAGGAAAGTCAGTCACAGCTTTCTAATTCAATAGGAATTTCTCTCAGAAGTAAAATATCTTGTTTTGCAATTTGTATAAAAAACATTTTTACCTAAAAGCTATGAAAGGATTAGGTAAGAATAAGACATGGCTCACTCCTGCCTCTCAGAAAAGCCAGTGGCAAATGTTCCACACACTTAAGAAGAACCAGTTGGGTTTCCTAATCCATCAATAGCTGAATTTTGTATCTGTCTTCCTGTGATAAAACATTCACATTCAGGACATAAAAGCAAATGGGTCAAGAACCTGCAGCATGTGGAGCCTGAGATATCTCCCTTTTCACAAAGTGTCTGATATCACAGACACAGAAAAAGCTTTGGAAATAATTAGAAAGACAAAGATAGTATCAAACAAAACTCAAGATTTTCATGAATGAAATCCTTACTGTTTGAAAGTCAGAAGTAGCCTAAAGTTATTCATCTAACTTATTAGTTCTTCTAATAACAATTAAACCTTTTATAAGAAATCTGATATCTTTATATAGGATACATATCATTCTGGCAGACAACAATACTATTCAAGTATAATAAAAGCTCCAGCTGATGACTGCCACTAAAAATCTGGGTGCTAGGTAAATGCTGGCATTGCACAATCCTTGGATGCTCTGAACAAGCTGGGTTAGATACCATCAGCAATATCATGGTGCTCTGACACGTGTGCCCAGACAAGTTGCTTTCAGTACCCAAGGCACCTACTACCTGTAAAGAGCAGTGTGTGATCAGCCAGCCTCCCCATGCTTTCCAGTCACGTCTCTTATAAAGATGATCTCTTCTGAAAAATCTGAGTAAATGGCATCTGTCATGCAACAAGCTTCTTCAAAAAATATGGCTCTGAGAGTATCTTCTCATCTTAGAACACATTAAAGCTGCATGTTAGTGTCCTTACGCATCTTCTAGTTTTGCCCATAATCCATGGAATATCAATTTTAAGCCAATCCCCCCACCCCCTCAGACTACCTTTTCCAGCTCTAAACATCTCCCAAAGGCCCAGCTCTCCCATGATGTCTAGTATCTATCATCCATTACATACAGGTAAAGGGCCACTTGCCCTTCTGCTTGTCCTCCTCTCTCGTTCTCCCTGTCCCTCTATACCTTTTCGATTTCAGCTTTGCTTACATATTGCTCTAATTTCTCTTCGAGGAAGGATGAAGATGAAACATGATGTTGTAATCAAGACACTGGAATGAGATTCATGAGATACCAGATCCTGAGTTCACCACAGCCTTCCTGTGTGGCTGGAGGAGAAGCATTATTTTTGATGAAATCCAAGTTCCACTGGAGTCAACAGCAACCCTCCTCACTAACTTTCCGTCAAGGCCTTCTCCAGTGAATTTCCACTTCCCTGGGGTTTCTCTCCTTTAGTGTGTGTAGCCTGCAGCTGCTATAGAGAGGGGAGCTGGCCCTTACCTAATCCAGTGGGACAGGATCTTTTCATAGATCCTGTGATAAAGTAAGTAACTATTGTGAAACCTAAATAATCAATAACACCTGTAAATAGGTATGTGCCTATAAAATTGCTTGTATTTGATATAACCATTTGTTCCCACCCCTCAAATCTCACACTTCTTCTGAAGATCTGATCCTGCAAATACTCAAACACAAGAATAATTTAATATGTGATCAACCATGACAGCATCCATGGGACTACTCAAATGGCTCCCTACAAAGGATTATGGCTGAACTGCACGTGGCTGAACTGTGTGTAGGTAACACAAAAAAAATATGTATTTCACATACTTACCTACTGATACAGCTTTTACTGTGCCCTAGGAACTAAAAAGGGAAGCTTATAGAGACTTATTTCTCAGATGATCCACAAAGTATGAAATATGAATGTCTGAAATAGCCAGCAGTTCAGAAATATTGATTTTAAATTGTCTTAGATAGGCTTCAACCTGAAATATATTAACTGTAATCTATCTACAACAGGCTAATAATATCCTGAAATCTCTTAAGTTCTTTTTTTGTGTTTGTGTGCGTGCCAAGGAATATACTATATGTCTTCATCATTTCCTCTCTCTCCTTTCCTAGCTTGTAGCCAAAATCACAAACCATTCAATGCACTGCAACAAAGAAGGTAGTTGGTATTCTATTGTTAATGAGGTAGACTGTGCATGTTTGGTATCCGTAAGTATTCTATTATCACTAAAGATGTGATTTTGGTGTTAGCTCTCTTGGTTTTAAGATCATTAATAAACAATGCATAAGTAAAAATATTAACTACAAGGTGCTGAGAAACACTTCTAGTACACACACAAAATGACTGACTTCAAGTTAGAAAAAATCTCTCTGGCATGAAGGAGTGACTACTGCTCATGGAATTTTATGAAGTGTTTTACTATCTGTCCTTTTGCAACCACAGGAAGATAGCAGACTTTCTAATGCATCTTAACAGCAATACCATTTTAATGAAAGTATTAAGTAATTACATTAGTGTACATGCTGTAATTTAGTAAATGCTTTTCAACTGTACAAAGACACAGTTCTTTTCAAAAACAAAACCAAAAAATTGGCACCCGATTGCTAATTAGTGGACTAGAAGACATATTCTTCTGACCTTCTGTCAGATTAAGTTTTCTAAACTGCTTGTACTCCATCTATCTTTCTGTGGCTTATAATTCAGCTATTTAGCTTACTTTTTTTTTTCATGGAAAATGAATCTGTTTTCTGTGTCTTAGCATTTTTTTCTTTTTAGCACTAGCACATTATATTATTTTTAAAAAACATTTATGTAATACTCTATTTGCATCTTTAATATGTTTTGCTTATTTTAAAAACCAAGAGCTGAGCATGCACATTACCAATGCAGAAAGCATAGGAATGGAACAACAGGCCTTTATTTGTCAGCCGAAATAATGTGTGAATTCAACCAAATTTTTCCTTTTAAATTAGAAATTAGAAAGTTAAATGTATATGCTAAAATCAGCTATAACAAAAAGAAAGGTGACTCTAGTGCACTAATCACCATTTTGAACACCCTAAATGTTCACATAAGACTTCTTAAAGTGCCTGAATCAGTTGGATACCTAAACCTTACTGAAATTTTTGTGGGACCTGGGTCTCTAGCTCTAGGAGAATGCTTTGAAACTCAGGATTTTAGTATCAATTTAATTTCCAACCAGATCCTTGAGCTAAGCAAGTGATAGAGAGCAACTGATGGAGATATATTTTTCTTAAAAATCACCAGTGACCTGGAAAACTGCTGAATTTCATAATGATCTTTGGTCAGATGTGTAGTATTGATTATTTACCTAGCATAGTAATTCATGCTAAATCACTTGTCTTTAATAATATTTTGATGTTAATTTCATAGTTTGCATTATTGTATAATGTTAGAACTTTCTTCAATTCACCTTGAAATGTTTGGGTTTTTGATAGGTTCACACAAGCCTGCAACAAATATCATATACCTTCACATACATACAGGATACACATTCATGGAGATAAGATGTGGAAAGATCATTAAGGTATAGACATGATTATATCAATCAGTTTTATAGAATCATAGAATCATAGAATCATTAAGGTTGGAAAAGACCTCTAGGATCATCAAGTCCAACCGTCAACCCAACACTACCATGTCCCCTGAACCATGCCCTGAAGTGCCACGTCTACACGTTTTTTGAACTCCTCTAGGGATGGTGACTCCGATTTAAAGCAATTGAGTAATACTAATATAGTGCACAAAACCTGCAGTTTAGCAGTTCTTGGCATTTTTACATTAAATGTAATAAAAGCGTACAATCCTTAGTCCTATGATGATAGAGAGGAAAATTCTTATTAGGTTGCCAGTGGTCTGATTCAGAAGTCATGAGACCCACACAAAATCTGATTTTCAAAACCTAATGGAGACTTTCTATTAGCCCCAACAGACTTTGGGTCAGACTCTTAAAAGCATATGATTGCCTGCAAATGCATTGTGCAGATGCCTGGCCCACAGGCTCTTCCCCATATGCTAAAAAATAAAAATACCTCTTCATATCAAGAACGCTAGAGCTTAAAGATCTACAAGAAATAAGAAAGTACTAGGTAGTACTAAGAAACCTACTATTCTAGATGCATACACTGAGACATAAGAAAACCAACCATGTCATTATGAGATGTCCTGCAAGACATCTAATGGTCATGCAAAATGCCTTCCTGTTGACAACAGAGTTTTCCAACAGAAAGCGTACACACTCACTGACAACATGCCCAACAACTCATTCCCATGAGACATTTAAATATTGCAAGCATTGTCCTCTTTCAGGCACCCAAGCTTGTGTCCAGGAGATCATGCAGTGAAGGCAGTGGAGCTGGCAACTGTGATGAGGCTTTTGAGTGAGTAGTGCCTCCAGCCCTGCAGTCCATGAGGAACTGAAACTCTCTCCTTTGTGCATGGCATTACAGTGAAAAAAAATGACAAAAAAGTAAAGAGGAAGGCAAAGGGAACAGGAAAAGCCTACCAGTTAGCCTAAACATCACCATTTGTCTTGGATGTGCTCAACACTGATGGAAAGCCAAGAGAACCTGTTCAAAGGTTTTTGCATCAGGCCATTTCTCCTCCATTAGGTATGTTCATTTTCCTCTTGTGTACCAAGAAATCACTTGGGCTTTCACTACGAAACTAGTAACAAAACTAAATGCTACAGATTATTTACAAGAGCAAACAAAAAGGACTGAAAAAAAAAAAAACCACAGGAAAGAGGTTTCAGAAGTGGAGGCTGGTGACTTGCCAGGTAATGGTGGGAGACTAACCTAATTACACGGGAGTCTTTACAGCAGCTTTGGACGTGATCGCTTCAGTGATTCTGTTAAAGATTCAGCAAAAAGCAGAGTTGGACTCTTCATTTCATTGTAGTTTCTAATAGAATTTTCTCAAACAACATATTTCTCTTGCCAACTGTATTTGGTAACCAAGAGTAAGTGAAATCAAATGCTTTTCTTGCAGGTCACAAAAATATAGACTGATTCAAGCAAATACTAGTCTCAAGCTTCTCTCTTAAAAGAAGCTTTGGGCTTACACTCTGGTCTCATAACATATTAGGCACATTAGGAGATCTATTTTCATACAACTTTGTTTCTTGATTAAGAAAACATATTTAACTGCAATTTTCATCCATCCTGCTTCAGGAGCAGCTAGGGCAGAACAAAGTCCCTTATTCAAGAGGGCTTTCCAGCTGTGCTGTTGCTTCAGACCCATCATTTCTCCCCCAAGGTGCCCCCAAGTACCTGCTGCACAGTCCTGGCTTTGCTTGTGCAGACAACAGGGGATGCCTGATGGGTGCACAGATCTCAAAACCCTTTTTTTTTTCACAAAATGCTGTTTCTTCAAATAGTGTTGTTCCCATCTGTGTAACAGTTTGTACTCTGCATCTTTAAAAGTAGGCATGTAAAACTGGAAAGATTTTATAACCAGGATCAAATATCCACTATCTTTAATTATTGCACAATTAAAATAATAATGGTAGGCTTTTTTGACTAATCAAATAAAAATGAACATTTAATTGAACATTTCATGAATGTTTCATATCAATCAGGAAATAAAATACTCTTGAATTTTTATTGCAATATTTGCTTGTGTTACTGAGAGTTCTTTCAGGCACCAATGAATGTAACAAACCCATTTATTTACAGCACACTTGCCCTCACTAGGACTGAAGGGTGCTCAGGAAAACAGAAAATGTTCTTTGGGATGTCTTAATAAAAATACATGCAAATAATTGGGAAAACAAGAACAGCAGCATATAACAGGAGAAAACTTCTAAAAGAAGCCTAAATTGTTGCTGGCGGGTTTTTCCCCTAGTTAAATAGACAGGTGAAAATTCCCCTTTAGGAAAGTGTATGCAGAGCATGCAGGGTTTTTGGAGGAAAATTATCGTATGGGCTGGTTTCCAAAAATACTGTGGCTATAAAATATAATTAGGCGGCAAGTATGTGAATAACAAAAGTTAAAATCCCTAAGAGTAATGAGATTCATTTGATAATTGTATGAATGCAAGATAAATGTTGTCCTTTTAATTTGTTCTCTGACCACTGAGGATGCATCTTTATGGACAAGTTTCCAGCAGCACCTTGATCTAAGCAGTGACTGCTCTAAGGTCGCTGGAGAGTTCACTAGATGATATTTCAGATGGATTAGTTCCCCAACCCAGCTCACCAGGCAGCCATAGAAAATGCATGTATTCATACAGGGAAAATATAAGGGGAGATAAAGTAAATAAAGGTGAAAGGACAGGCTTTCTACAGACATAAAATACAGCTTTCCTTTTTTTTTTTTTTTATTTTTTTATTAGAGGTGCTCAGATTCTTGTGCAGTTGCATGATTTTTAGTGCTGGAGAGCTAAAAAACACAGCAAAGGAACAAGACTTGCAACAACATCATGAGCAGGGGGTGGCACTGAAGTGTTCAGTCTACTCAGCTGACAATCTCTCCAAAAAATGCAATTTAACTCCTAGAAAGATATCCCTGCTAATGCAGCCATATTGTAACCTGCCATATGGTTCAGATAATCAATTTGAAATGTGAAGTGACACATTTGTCACATCTTCCCCTGCAGATATGTGAAGAAAAAAACAGAACTCACCATTATTCACCAGGACATGGAGTGGACAATTCTTTGCTCTAAACCGGTGCACAAATTGCCGTATAGACTTCATGGAAGCCAAATCACAGTATAAAAACTCCACTGGGAGAGAAGAAGAGATGAACAAAACCAGAGTTAAGTCAGTTACAATGATATAAACACATACTTATAGACATCAACAAGGACTCCTGTGGTAATGTCACCAGGAAAGTAAAGATTCTAAAAATAAACCCAGCTTTTGAAAATCATGGGCGAAGCTGGTCCC
The DNA here is from genome assembly GCA_031468815.1 of Morus bassanus. Taxonomy (NCBI): domain Eukaryota; kingdom Metazoa; phylum Chordata; class Aves; order Suliformes; family Sulidae; genus Morus; species Morus bassanus. Next base: position 77,769,977 of record CM062568.1, read on the forward strand.
AGAAGGTTCTTACTTTCTCCTTCCTTCCTTCACTTCTATTTTTAAACTATTGATTCTTTACAGAGCAAATATGAGGAATGCTGCTGCTGCCAGGAGGTGAAGAAGGGTAATAAACAGAGCAAATATGTCCCAGTCCTACTGTTTTTTCTACTGCTACCATTTAGGAAGAGGGGCTACAGCTCTTCAGCACTGAGATGATCAAGACATGGGAGCTGGAAATCAAATGGGGAGAGGAGAAGCCACATTGGGCACCACAATGTTTCCCTGTGTTTCTGATGCCAAATATGCTGCCCTATGTTTTTTTCCAGGTTATCTGCTGAGTGTCTGTGGTCCAAATAATGATGGAGTCTGACAACAGGTTATAAAACAAAGCTTTATTGAGGCAGTAGGAAAGATGAGCAACAGCATGCCCATATGGCGACTCATCGATCACTGATAACAAACACGACATCATAAGTGATGCCATGGCTTTAGTGGACATCCAGGGACACTTGGTGTCTGGGTCACCTGGCAGCAACAACCAGTCATGTAAATGCCTTTTGAATGCTGGTAAGGGTCATGCTGCTCCTTGCCTCCAGCAGTGGCAGTGTGTTTTGAGAGGATCATACCTCACATGGATACTCTGGGCAGCATCCTGACTACGCTGCTGATGTTGGTCAAGGGGCACAGTGGCAGGGGGCAGGGGGTGGGCAGTCTGCCTGCACCAATAATGTTGGTCAAGGGGCAGGGTGTCACTGTCTCAAAATATATTTAACACTGGTATGTTTTTATTTCCAAGAAAACATGTCTCTAACAAAAGCATCCTTTGTCCAAAGAATTAGTCAGCCATTGACCTTCACTAGAACACTACAAAAGTAATTAATTAAAATAAAAAAGATTACTTAAATCCCCCAATATAAACCCATCAGGTCTGAAAATTATCCTCCTGTCACAGTTGTTCAGCTTTCACCCCATGACTCTCACAGCACTGCTTCACTGGTTGCCTTGCCTTGCATGATGGCCACGACCAGGGTTATGAAGTGAAAACAAGCGGTGCCCTCCCACAACAGCAGTAGCTATCCCCACACAAACAATCCAAATTCTTTTGAACTTCTGCAAAGGGGAAAAAGAAAGAAAATTGTGACCTCATCCACCTGCTTTAGCCTTTTACAAAGTATACATATTGCATGCCAGGCTTTTGGTTTGTTTCAGCACTAGCTATGTTTTAAGCAAGAAAATGTGAGTCTCTAGCACAGATGTTATTCTCTCTTCTGGTTTGCTACATGTTGTGGTGGGACTCTAAGTCAGCTAGATGTTGTCAACTCCGCCCCAGCCAGACACAGTACACTAGGGCTCTGAGACGGATTTGCCTGAATCTCCTCCATAAAGTGAATTTTCCAAGAAAGACCAAAAGGTGTTTCAACTTTAGAAAGTCAGACAGTACTATGCAACCTCCAGTGACTAAGTCCAGCAGAAAGACAGGCGAAGGCCGTGCAAAGTATGCTCCCCTTGCTCACTGTGTCCGTGCAGGGTGAGTCCTTACTGTCCAGTTTAATTACCACAAACTCCCAGATTTCCCAAGCTGTGGCAACCTCTGCACAGATGCCCGGTCCCCAGGATGGTTTTGGCCACCACAGCTGAGGACTGGGACTCTGGGTCCTCACTGCGTTTTCCCCGCTCCCCTCTGCCCTCCCACCTTGCGGGCCAAGAGCTGCTCTCCTGTGCTGCATGGGAAGTAATAGCCACCCCCTTCCTTGCACATGGCTTCCCCCACCTCTTCCTATGAAAGAAACAGCCTTTAAAAGAAAGGAAAATTAAAAATATACAGTTCTTCACACACACTAAAGAAAGCCTTTCTGACAAGAACTTTAAACTATTGGGTAAACAGGCTCCTACACAGGCTGCAATAAGAGATCTTTCCTGTTACTCTTTCCCCTGGTCCATCAGTGATGTTCACTAAACCGTTTCATCCTGTCACAACCGAGGCTGTGAGCTATAATGCCTCTTTATAGTGTACAGTAAGAGTTTAGGCAGGCCTGCAGGCACGACAGCAAGCTAAATAACAAATGATAATCACGGCTCTTATTAAAATCCTTTACAGGAGAACAGTTCCTTAAGTGTCCTTCAGTTTTACCCAGTACAGGGCTTTAATAATCCTTATATATTTTGAACCTAGACAGTATTAATCCTCTGAAATTGTCTTACTGAATTTATATAAATTACACAGTGGCTTTTTCCATTAAAAAAAAAAAAAAAAGAAAGCTTAGATTCCAGTTTTAAAATAAAGTAAATGAATTTTTTTGAAAAGGCTGTAAAGTCATACCATTTAAATGACACTGACCCATGAATAACACTGGACAATTTCTTGAGCTCTGTATAGACCTTTAGGGGGTCTGCAGTTTTATTTAATTTCACTGATGTCCTGCATCTGGAGGTGGTAAGGAAATGCAAAAGTTATTAACTACTGTAAAAGAAGAGAGTTGTTCAGGTCATTCCTCTTGTGGCCTAGCAGCTATATAAAACCACATGAACGGCACTGTAATTGCTCAGATGCACAAAACCCGGTTGAACTAACTTATTAGTAACTAGTGCAACAACAAATGGAGTAAAGACCTAGGTGAAGCTTTATGCTGACTCTGATGTTGCTCTACTTCTCCAGGCAGCTCATCAAGGAAAGAGATTAGGGAAAGCATGATCAGCTTCTTAGGAGGCAGCCACTCACGACGCCAATGGAGAAGTCCCTTTTAATACAAAATATTCATCTTGGTACAGAAGGCATTGGACTTTCATTAGCTGCAGTATTTTGTGGCACAGTTCAAGGTCCAACCACTTCTTTACCACCCGTATGGACTGTGGCAACATTATTGAGTCTCCTGGATTTTGCTAATGACACTATATGTGCAAGGAAAGCAGGCCCCTGAGGACATTCACTGAGCTAAATTTTAATCTCTCCCCTCATCTGACCTCAGAATTGTTCTTTTCTCCATTGCCAACTACGATGGTGGCTAGATAACCAGTGTGCCAAGGCAAGTGCTTTTCAGGCTGACTGGTACAATCCCATCCTTCCTGGGAATTAACTTTTGCTATGTCTGTCTGATCTCCCCTCCCTTAATTTTGTAGTTTTGCAGAGCAACTGCTGTCCTTCATTATGACTTGCACAGTGCCCAGGGTAATGGCATACTAGGCCAAGGCTATCATTACTAAGCTTATTTACTTGCTTACTTGGGAAGCGTGTCATCATATTCAGTATTTGTAAAGCACTTGCCATCAAAAGATCAGAACATGCTTTGGAAAGGAAAATAAACAAACAAATCAAACCCCAAACTTCTTTTTGCTCACAAGGCAGAAACATTAATGGCCAAAGTCCTTGTTCGTGCTTATTCGTGCATGGCGGCTCTTTGCCAGGGAGGCGGTCTCATTGGCGTGAGTGTCGCACCAACTGAGGTGCTGTTCCACTCAAGAAAGAGTGCCAAAACACGGCTCCAAGTCATGTGCTGAGTCAGTTGGCAGGGCTGTGAACAGAAACCCAGCTTCTTCTTTGTCCCATGGTCCAAGTATTTGATTTTTTTTTATAGCAGTGTACTGAAGAATTACACATCTAGAAGCTTAAGGACAATGGTTAGCTTTTAGAATATTTCAAAGCATGCACAAATATACTAATCAAGGCATTTTTTAAAATGTCTTCATAAAGATCAGTGTTTAATAATGTGAGCAAATGACCAAACCCGAACCTGAACTAGCAATGTGACTTGAATCACTTTTCAGAAACAACAATGGCAAAAGGTTTTTTGTATGGGATAGGTATTAACAAAAAGAATAAATATGTGCAATAACAACAAACAAACTGAAACATATGCCAAAATTAATATTTAGATATGTTCCTTCTTACATTTTTGGTTTGTTTGCCACTAGACTTCAAAGTATTCAAGTACCTAATAACTGACAATAGTGGTCATTATGCTTTTGAGTTTAATAGTATGTTTTCAAAACTAACTGGTTCCTTTGATTTGCTGTATGCCATTAAGAACAAAAATGGGGAATAGAATCTACATATAGAATATCTGCAGCTAATGCTACTGAAGTACTCTATTTTCTAACTCTATCCCATTTTATCTCTCCTTCTCCTATACTTCCCCTTGTTTTCATGTACTTCTAGAATGACAGACATGCCCGTATTTATTTCTTCTAGTGGATATGTTTCTTGTTCTTACCTAAGTAATCTTTCTAATGAAAGCAAGTGAGTACATAATTATCAGACACTGGCTAAAATATTCACTGTTAAAAATATTTTGCTATTATTTTATTGTAATTGATGACTCAGTTGTCAGAAAGTTATTAGCTAATAAAATACAAAAGGAGCATAATTTCCCAAAAGACAGCTAGAGTTACTTATGCCATTATTCACATATGAATAGATTTGTATATGATGGTGCTACAATTGCTGCTTTGCCTAATTGCTTTCTTTCAAACATGTATCTGCCTGGTGCACCATCTTTTCAGTAACAGAGAAGTTGGTACAATGTTTTTCAGGCTGCTCCTCAATAAGGCCATACCAATCCCACAAAGCTATGCTGGCTGACCACACATGACACCACTGAGCACCTGTACAGTTCAGTGCCCGTTCCTGCACTGTGCATCTTCTGCTGACTTGGTTGTGGTAACTGCAGTCAAAGAACCTGAAGGACAGGCACCTGGTGGCTCTTGGAGAGCATTCTGACACCATGAACCTCACAGAAGCCCAGAGGAGCCCAGCGTTAGGAGAGCCTGACACAGCCCCTGAGTGTTCACGCTTCCCTGAGTTCTCCCCTTTGAGATCAAATTCCCCATATCTGTCCATCTGCTTCTTCACACTATTAGCACACCTTTCTTTTTAACTTCTAGAGTCCCCCTCCTTTGCTTTTCACGCCAGCCCAGCTAACTCTGGTTGCATATTTCTTCTGCGTCTGTACCACAGAGGCATAAAAAGCATGAAATGGGAATTTTGGTCTACTATGGAAGGAAAATTCAGAAGCAAAAAGAATAGACAGATATTTCAGAGAATGATCAGGGACTCTAACTTCTGAGATATTCACTGATCAGCTGAACACAAGAAAATGCAACGTTTGGGCTCCTGCAAAGACTATGTCACTTAGGTTTGATTTAGATCAGATTAAGATGAGATAGAGGCCACCTACCAACTACCACTTTTTCTGCATTCAACGCTAACTCATCATCTTGAAATTTTTATGGACAGCTACAGCTCCACTTCAGCAGAAATTGTAAGTCAGAGTCAACTTTCTTTTAATTCTTATGCCAAAGCAGTTCCCCATCACGTTTTCGCTTTCTTTTTTTGTGTTAGAAACACAAGCAGGAGATCCATTCTAGGAAAAGCTGCAACTCTGCCCAGTGTAGCAGGGAGCTGAGAACTCATAGTTCATGGTGGAAAGAGGACTACAGAAAGGATTGCTTTGCCTGTTCCCATTTGCCACCCATCTATCCAGTCTCTGAAGATACCAGCAGGAAGAGTTGCTTCTCCAGCAAGGCACAAAGAATGGTTCCTAGAGAAGATAATAAAAAATGCTGCTCACTAGTCACATATTCATGCTGAAAAACATGTTGCAAAAGCTCCACACAGGTTCACTGTTCTCTGGCTGCCGTATCTCCACATGGGGCACTGAGGAATTTGGCCTATCGTCTGCTGTTCTGCCTCACAGAGTTATACTCTGGCATCTGCACAGCAGCAAGGAGAAATGTTGTCCTGCTCGTTAAAGAACTGAATATGCTTCTGAGCACCTGAACAATGCAACAGAGATGCTGTTTATCAGAAAGTGCTCTTAATGAGGCAAATATCTACCGATAGATGCTGCATTGCAGAGGTAGAGAAGCTCTGTCAGCAAGGTGGCAGGTGGAAATGAAGTGGAGCAAACCCCAGGAGAGAAAAAGCATGAACTGTGAGGAGGAGAAGACAAAAAGCAGTACCAACTGGAGCTTCCTTCCCTTTTGTCACTGTGCTGTCCTTGCTGACACTAATAAACAGTGGCTTTGGCTGGTCCAGTCTTCAGAGGCAAGCTTGGTATCTCCCTTCTCCTGCGGTCCTCTCCCCAGAGAAAAGTGTCCCAGAATCAGCTCATCTTTCTCAGCAGTCCCTGCTCATCTGCTTACACATCCTGCAGCCAAAATAAAAGTTGTTCTCAATCAAAACAGGACTGCCAAGGGAGGGGAATGAACTTTGGGAAATGCTAACCAGATGAGCTCAAAACTGTGGCCGTTACATGACAACACTGTGAGTGGAAAATGCAAAGGTGCTTCTAGGCTGCTAGCACAAACCTGGGGTTTATCAGTCTACAAACTGGGTATGTGTGGAAGCACACAAGCCCCCATTGACAGAACATGACTCCTGTTAACAGAATTTTCCTACATTGTCTGGGACTAAGAAAAGGCCTGGGATGCAAGTTTTGCTCAGACGTGCATGATGACAGAACATTGCATGCTATTCAGGACTATAAGATGCTTACTTTAAAAGGACTTCTAGGAAAACAAACACAAAAAAAACCCCACAGGTAAATAAGGCATGTACCAGCCAGCTGCATATTGAGCTCTACAATGAGAGACAGTCATCATAAATGCAGCAAGCACAGCGTCTCCTATTTATGCCGTGCTCCTGCCCTTGTGCACTTGATGACCTCTCCGGCTTCTATGCCACAGGCACTCCAGAATCTCCCCCATTCTGCATTAACAGCCAAGATTCACAGGAATTAAATATTAAATTGATTAATGCACAGAAAATCCTAGTATGTGCAATCATACCTACAGCACTGGTTGACCCTTAATTCCAGCTGTGGATATGGTGACAATTTGAAGAACTTTGGCTCCGAATCCTTCGAGCTATTTTATGTATGTGACTGTGAACCAAAATGCTGGCCTCTTACAAGTCCCCGTCCCCCCCCATCTTCTCCTCTGTCCTTTACTAGTCTGAATAATTTTGTGGCACTTTTTCAGATCACTGATCTTTCATAGACTATTAACAGAAATAATAAACCATGGCTAACTCTAGCACAGATTTACTGTTCGAGCTGATGCTTGTGATATGCCACTGAAGAAAAAGACAGATGGAACACATCCATCTGGCAAAGTATGTGAGTGCACTGCCATGGATCAAAATAGTGAGCATATTTAAAGACATATGGTTTAGGTATGGTCATTAAAAGATACACTCACAACTTTAGTTAGACTAGTTTGTCTACAGGCTTCCAGCAGGCAAGTGAGAGCACCTAAATTCAGCTGCTTCTTCTCCGAGTCATCCATTCTAGGGCCACTAGCTTTAAAGCCAGTCTAAAGAGATTAGCTTCCTGTGCCTAATGTTAACCTTTGTGAACAGCCTTTGTGTGTCATCCTCCAGCCTATTCAGTGAAAAAAAGGCTCTCCATCAATGTTCAGGACATAAACAGAAATTCACATTGGGCAATTTTTTTTTCTTCCTCAGGAGGGTTTGAACATTGTCTGCTCAAAGATCTGTTGCAAAAAAAGGCATTTCATGGTACCATTTCTTAACCATGTAGCTTTAACCTATTGTACTAAGAGAAATGGGGAAAAAAGACTTCAGCTTTCTGAGAGATGATTTCTCTTTCAGAGGTGGAAGAGTAAAATAAAAAATAAATTTGCTGCCAGAAACTGAGCAGTCTGGCTTAGCTACTTTCAACTTCTACAACACAAGTGTGTGGCCTAGGCCAGTGATGCTTTAACTTGTTAAATTCAACAAACACCCCAGTAGCTCTTGTGTACTGGTTAATCAAAATAAACAAATTCCAGGGTAAGAACAGTTCCATCACTACCAGCAGCTCCCATTACTGCCAAAATATCAGCTAATCGCAGGACAGCCCCCGAACGGCTTCACAGAACAAGTTGCCAGAGCACTGGGACATAACAGCAATACAAAAAGGATTAGACACGTAGAAAATACATGTAAAGCAACAGAAATGCCTATGCATGACTCTGTTAATTGCACTACCAGGTAGGATGTTATTTAAATATGTTACCATTTTAGCACAGTTCCTACAGACATAGCATGCTCTGGGTTTTCCAAACATGCAAGTAGTGCTTTGCTGTACAATATTTGATACTTTCTGTTCAGCAGGCACAGGGCTTGAAAAGAACTAAGCTGACATCAACTTGTCAAAAGAGTAACCTTAGGGGGTGGTGGCAGCAGGACAAGAGCAGTAGGATCCATAGCAAGCTCCCAGGGTGAGAAAGGTTATCTCAGCTTCCCGTGGGTAAAATTTCCTCCAGATTATTGATGGGGGAGGCCTTATTTTTTTAGAATAGCAAATACAATAATAGATACATACAAAACTTACTCATATGCTTGCTGGAAATTAGATGCCACCTCCCTCCTCCTCCTCATGAGTTTAGGTGCTCATCATCTAGGTTTCTATGAAGTCCTCTGATATCCTCCTTGTTGCTATGGGAAGACATTGGTTTTACCCCACTAAACAACTGCTTTGGGAAACCCTTCAGTCATCATTTCTAGTATCTACTGGTGTGCCTTCACACAGGTTGAAAGGAAATATGATTTTGGCAGCTTCATAGTCCCATTTAAAGCCCTGTGGAGAAACGGTGGGAAAATGACACGACCACACCAGTTTCACTCTGGGGCTGATAGTTGGCAAAAAACGTGTTACAGCAGAAAAGCTTCTCGTATCTCTTTTTGAGGATTGAGGAAGGCAGCCTTGATCCCATTCACAGCTAGCTATGTTTTCTTCCATCCACAGGGACCAGAAACAAGAGGTCAGGCCCAGGTAAAATCCCTCTGTCTCATAGGGACAGAAGAGCTCACAGTGAGCATCTGAAGATTTATCATTTATGGACAGAAGAGAAGATGGTTTAGAATACCCTCAATCCTATTATATATACTGTCAGATGTATTTTCCTCTTGCTCCCTGGTGAACAGATTTTTATATTAAATTTTATCTCTATATTTTGTGAATTGCAGATATGTTTCTTTTTCTTCTTGGGTGACATTTACTCCTTAGAGTGGCTTATCTCTACACTGTGACTTAGATCTCATTTAAAACCTCAAAATATATGGCACATATGTAACACACACATAACAGTGTCATCATATTGACACTTTCCATCAGGAATGAAACTCAAGTGAAGAGCTTTTTGGAAGTAATACAGAGTCAAGCTACTAAAGAAGATAAAAGTCAGGAAGGCTTTACAAGATGACAAAATGAAAACATACTTCAGAGCAAGCTAGGAGCACGAGTCTTCCTAGAAAAGATGCTGAGTCCTCAACTGATTTAAACTGGTATAGTTCTGCAAAGCATATGGAGCCATCATTTGTTTCCAGTTTCTCAGCTCTGGACTTGCACATTCCCAATGCATCTTGGGTTGCGTAGCTTAGAAGTTAAGATATCGAATAATTTGCATAATTTGATGATCAAGGACACATACATGCATATGAAAGAGTACCAGTGAGGACAAAAAAAGGCCCAGCGATCTTTTGCTGGCAGCCTTCTCCTTCAGAATATTTTATTAGACATGTACCCTGACTAAAACATGCAGCAGCACTCCTTTTGAGCTGTTCCCCTCTTGACTTGCAGAATTTCTTTTCTATATAAACAGCTTACTGTTCACAAGCAAATTTAATTTATTTATTCAAAACATTTTTCTCCAAGCTAGCCAAACCCTATCAAATTCAATTTAGTTTCAAATTAGCTACCTTGCTCACATCTTTACACCCCTAAATCTTGCTTCCCTCAGCCTCCCTAATTTATTTATTTATTAGTGTGAAAGTCCACTTTCTTCACCTTATAAAATAAAAAAAAGGAAGCCCTCACATTCCCAATAAATTCATTTTGGAGAGAGAATCAACAGGAGCTTCAGTGAGGAAGAGGCTGTTCAGAAAGTCAGGGTTTTGCTAAAACAAGGCTACCTTAATTACAGGCACTCCTAGAGCCAGAATATCTATAGAACAGATTTTTGTTTTAGTTGCTACAGTAATGAACCTCCAAATCCAATTAGCCTGCTTTTGGACTGAAATAGCTCAGCGCTGATGAAACCCCAATTCCCACAGTGGCCCAGAACTGAGCTGGGCCACTTGGTCGTCATCAGTGCAGGTCTGGCTTCTCCTGTCCTCTCGTGGGTGTAATTGTCAAGAGATGTGAACTGGCTTGTAACCTTCAGTCTTTTAAATTTTGCCTGCTATTACTGATTTTTTTAAATAGATTAAGACCTTCTGTGCTATTTTGTGGCAAGTATCAAAAGTTTCAGTCAAAACTCAGAATGCAACCAGCATGTCCTAGTCTGCCGTGCAGGAGCTTCTTTCCATAAACCAATATCAAATACATACTTGGAGATCTGAAAAAAATCCCTTCCAGTAGGACTGTTTGTCAGTACAGTGTCTAGATATTTCATACATGAAATCAACTTTCGATTCATGGCCAGACTTTAATACCAGAGAATCATTATGTGATGGCAAAACAATTCTCCCATTGGCTACATTTCCTGAAAAGAACATGCATTTTCTGAGTATAGCTGCTTACCATTTCAAAACCACCAAAATAAAAACCTCCAGTGTGAAGAAGTATGTTTGTAATAAGCTTTGGTATTACCACGAAAACACCTCAGCAAATATTCTGCTCCACGCCCTCTGAGGTAACACAGAGAGGCTGATAGTGTCTCTGCTTTGTAGTACTTCAAGGACAAAAACCTTGCAGAGTCAAAGGAAATAAAACAAAGAAGAAGCAAATAATATTTCCAAGCTCCAGGCAAGAATGACTCTGAGTTGTCCAGGATACATCTTTTGCTCTAGACATGAGAACTATCCATAACATACTTCTGCAAACACTACCTTCCTTTTCCCCAGAAATTTTACGCTTTTGTCCCCATGTCAGTCCTAGCACCCATGCAGCGAGCTTGAGCATCTCTCAGATCCAGCTTTAGTCAACTTCTTTTTCCTCCTTTTTCTCTTTCTTTGGAGACAGTCTTCACATCGATCAGCGAGTCACCCATCCCTTCTGGCAGCAGAGCTGGTGGAGGGGAGGCAGCAGGAGCAGGCAGCTGGGGTGGAGGAGATGCAAGAAGCAAGTGCTGCTCCTTCCACCAGTCGTGCAGCTTTAGGGCCAGGTTAGTCACAGCTAACCTGGTTTCTGATCACCCCGTAGGAAGGCTGCTCTCCCCTCGCATCTCTGCCCCTCTTTGCTCCTTCCACAAAAGTCTCCTGGTGTAACTGCTTGCCCTGGCTCATGACAGCCTATACTGGGATGTTATCTGGGTTATGGTAAAGCAATATAAATAACTTTGGGTAGCAATGCCGTCACCCTTTCCCACTCCTCCAAGAATCAGGATGCATAGGCTTACTTTTTCCTTTTTCCTTACTTTTTCCTAGATCTGACACTAGGCTGTTTCTCTTTCATGCTTAAGCAAGCTTAGGTCTGTAGAGAGCTTCTAAGATATGATTCATCTGACCTGTTTCACAAATCTAGTTTAAGATGAGATGAATCATGTCCTACAACTGTTTATTCCTTTTCACAGACTGCAAAGGGAGCTTAGGGACACTGACTCAGATTTAAACCTCTGCATTATAAACCTCAAAAATTAGGTGATTTGAATACCAGCATTCAGTTTCAACTAATAACGAACAGAGAACAAGAGAAAAATCAGAGAAATGGGCATGCGTGCAGATGACTTGGTGTTATTCATCATACTTAAGATTAGGAAAAAAAAAGAGAGTGAGAACTTCCAGGAGGATCTTGCCAAAGGCTCACAGATGGCTGGGTAACACAAAGAAAATTCATGCTGGAAAAAGATAAGGAGTCTTGCAGGGAGTGTTTAAATTCTTTTCATATTGTGAATGCCTCCAAAATAACTGTGACTTCTCAAAACAAAAATTGCACACTCTAATTGACAAACACATCCTGAGAGTCAAAGAAGGAAAAGATAATTGTGGCGGTTGGGTTTGGTGTCGCTATGAACGTACATGCACATAACTGACACCAACCTTAAGTAAACTGCAAGACATTATCATTTCTAAAATAATGACTGTATAGCTATACATCCCAGGTGAGAATGGCAGTTTTGCTGCTACTTTACAAATCACACAGCTCTCCCAGCTACTAATCTGCTGCAGAGATCTTACTAGCTAGCAAAGTGATAGGAGAAAGAAGTGCAGAAGAATAAAATGCCAAGAATAGAACCAGAGTCTCTTGATTGCTGCTTCAGAGGCTGCCCTGTATGATGGACTCCACCTCCTTTCTCTTTTTACTTCTATACAAATAGGTATTTCTTATTATTTTCAGGGTTTTATTCATATAAGAAAGGCTTTTTTTTTTTTTCTTTTCAAATCAATTCATCTTTAGGAAACTTCAGATCTCCCCCCGCCCCCAATCCTGTTTTGTTACTTTGCTGTTCATCTTCTCATCTCACTTCCCTTGCTGGTCCTCCAGAACTTTCAACACGATCATTCTAATGCAGTGTCCCTATTTAGCAAGGGGCTTTAAAGCAATTATCTTTCATAACAGTGTCCTGCTAATGCTGACCTGGAATTTCAGGCAATGTAAGCCAGAGCCACTGAGCAAGATGCCACAGGGTTCTTCTCCTCCATCTCAGTATTCAGGGCTTCTGGTATTTTCGTTCTTGAAGGCAGACTGACTTTTGGACATCTGAGTAATTCTTACTCTTAGGAATGTGCATCCTGTGTATTGTCCAGTCTCAACTCATGCTGATAACTGTTTTCATTAGACAGTTTGAGAAAGTTCTTCCTTTCATTAGAAAAAATATCCCTGGGAACGCTAAGTCCAGCTGGAAAGGGTACACTCTCATTTGGGGACTATTTAGGAAAGAAACAGATACTTTTAACTGCATAAACCCCCTTTTTTCAGGAAAAACAAAACAAAAAAATTTTTCTAAAGATACAGCTCAGGGAAGGTTGTAGGTGAACAAAAAATGGATACTTAAGTCTTTCTCCTGTTAAAAAATCTGGCCTGTGCGTGCTGGTCTTTGCCACTTCCCTTTACACCAGCTCTAGAGAAAGGACTACCTGTACAGAAAAGTCTTTGCATTCCCATTCAGTCTTTGGACTTTCTGGAGATACTTTCATCAGCTAAATTCATTTTAAAAAAGTGGTGAGATACTCTTCCAGGTCTGAATTTCTCACTGGCAGAAGGGGTGCAAGGTACAGAGCAATGCATTAGTCATGCTACAGTGATGGCAGACAAGCTTGCTGGATTGGTCAACAGAGATGTATAGCTAAGGTAAAAGCATAACAAGTGTTTATCTATGTGAATCTATTTCTGTATGCATCTGCTCTCTAGGTAGTGGGGAGGAAACCAGCAGTGGGTAGAAAGGTCTGTCTTTTTCGAGGCAATAGCTACAGTACTGTTTTTTCCTTTGGTGCACACCCTTTGGGGACTAGCCTTTAAGAGGGGGGAAGGAGAAAATAGATTCTCATTAGTTTTCTTTTACACAAATATGATTCAAATATAGGTAAAAGAGATTTTTTTTTCCATTCTTTCACCTAAGAAAAATAAACACAGAAAGACAAACCTCTTTTAAATTTTGCATCCTCTGCAGGGAATTAATAATGTATGGAATTATTCTTCCTACACTTTCTGATGTATTATCGGCATTTGGTTAATGAAGAAGCTAGGAATTCTCCTCACTGTAGATCTCTATTTCTAATATGGTGAGAGCTGTGATCCTGACACTTTGAAGAAGGGAAGCAGAGAACTGCAACTGGGAGGATACTGGACCTGAGGATTTATGAAGGTTTTAGATTTCTGCTTAATGCCAAACTAGCATTTTTTGGGAAGATAACCCCCCACATATTGGCAAAGAAATCAGACAATAATTTTTACGCAATTGAGCATGCTATTCTAGCAGACTACCTTTAACAGCAGGTCTGGATCTGAATGCTACCTTTTGAATACATTTTGAATTGCTGCAGAGCCCCAGATTAGCAGCGCTGCAAGATCAAAAGGCTCTGATGTAAAATTTTGGTGCAGCATGCCGCAACATATAAAAACCACACTGCCTGTTTTTAGCAGATTCTCACCCATCATAGTGCCTCCTTAAGTCTGTGTTTAGGGCTCAGCTCAACTTGCACCTGTAGAGGGCTGAATCCGACCTCCAACACCATGGCACTGGGTAGGGTGGTGGGTCCCCTTCCCGCCTCCCCTCCCTCATCTGGGAAAGGGCAGCGCAGCTGATCCAGCACCCGTCTGGGAATGTGTGTCAGCTCTGCCTGGGGGAAAGCAGGGAGCAGGACTGCAGCGAGACTTGAAGCAACCACCTAGCCCCAGCTCCCCACGCAAGCATAGGGGCCGCGCGATTCCTCCAGTTACTTCACAAAAGTGACACAGATCTCCTCAACCACTATTTTTGGGGTCAAAGTAAATTTGGTTAGCTGTGTATAAAGCTCTGGAACAACACATTTTTAATGGGCAGGTAGAGCACTAATTTAAGGGTAAATTATATATTTGGGTTAGCAGCTTGGCTGCTTTGTTGTTTGGTTCTTTCAGACTACTTGGATGGCAGCCATCAATGCTCTATGATTTATCTCTATTTAATTTTTCCACTTTTTCAGACCCTTGGCTGTTAATAATTCAATTTCTGGCAACTGCAGACCTTCACTCTCTATTATTAGTTATACCCCAACGTAGATGTACTTCCATTTGCACTGTAATGGTGGTGATAGCTAGTGCATGTGAAGAGGCAAATTTCGAGATACCACTTGGGCTCTGAAACAGCTTTAATATACAAATGATGCTTGGATTAGAAATACCCACTGAATCCAAATATTAGCCTCAGAAACATTAGAGTACTCTCCCAAGGGACCTCTCCAACCTCGACTTCTGCATGTTGCTTGTCCCAACAGCTTTAATGGATGCAGAAAACTCAGGATTTTCCTTTGCCCAGTCTCCAAAATCATCAAAGGAGGAACTAATCCCCATCCAACCATCCTTCATACACACTCACTTCACTTATCTCATCTTCCCTTATCCTCTCCCTCCAATCTCCATGCTTTCCAGAAGAAATCTTCTTTCAGGAGGTTTGTGCTTACAAAAAAACATCATCTTCTGCTTTCCTGAGAAATATATCCCATTCCCAGCTGCCGGCAGCAGATGTCCACCAGCTGCAGGCACAATGTAGCAGCACAAGGCACTGCTGCATGTAAGAGTTGGGAGGCATCATCCCCTCTCCAGCAAGCCTGGAAATGACACAAGTCTTGACCTGAATTATAGAGGGACAATTATATTTTAGGCAGAAATTACCCCAAAATCTTTCTAAAAAGCTCAACAAGGATGCAGCCTACAGAGAGCAAGGTGGAAAAAAACCATGAGAATGGCTGAAGTATGCCCACACTTGTTGCATAGGGCTCCTGGCAAGAAAAGGGAGCCTTGCCCCACGTTGAGTGTTGCACGGATCAGCACCAGTATAGCCCATCTTTCTGACCTTCCATGAGATGGAGGGCCTGACCCTACAGTTCCTCATTCACGAGTCGAACCTATAATTTCTTGATGAGCTACAGCACAGCTTGATGAGCTTTTAGCTGAGGAAGCTAGCAGGAAACAAGGATGCTACTTCTTCTCCATGTGGTTATTTATCTTAAGATGTGGAAAACCCATGTGGCCACGGTTGTACCTTCCTGTCCTCTGATGAGAATGGAGGACAATAGTTGTTATCTTGCGTGATAACCAAGGGGGTGAAGAGTTGTTCATGACATCACTGGAGAATTTCTTTGCTCCCTGTCACCTTGGATATGTATTTAGATTTATAAACTGAAAGTTTATTGGAATTTCCTAAGCAGATTCATCTGACATTATCCAGGCAGAGTTTCATCTGTCCCTATCCAAACGGTTCAGTATCTGTCTAATAACATATCTTCAAAGTTTCTGGACTTCACAGTGAGAAAGCTGTAATTTGCTCCTTTTTAATAGGCACAGCTATCTATAATACACATCCAAACAGTCTGCGTGGATGACTTCCCACAGTATTCAGACTTCATTTCTGTTTTAAAATTACCTTTCCAAAGAGAGTGAGGTGATGCAGAAAGACTTCAGGCTCACTAACACCCATTCTCTATTAAACTGTTCTGAAAGTCATGAAGAAAAAGGCAAATGGATCACTAATACTTCCTATTTTGGAAACCACTGCATTCTTGTTCTCTGAAGACATCTCTTTGCTGTTGCCTCAGCTAAGTCAATGACAAAGAAAGGGAAGCCCGAGCCAGAGAGAACAGAGAACAATTTAAGACATTTGGGCAACCTGGAATGTGATTTTGCTGGAGGGCAATATTCACTTTCCACATAATTTTGTTTTTGTGGAATAAAGGACTTGTTAGAGCTTGGTAATGCTTTTTAGGAGATTTAAATTTCTAACAGAAAACAAACCCTTTAAGATGCTTGACTTGCATTGTTCCAAATTACTACATTCTTCAGCTCTAATCAACCTGGTTTTGATCATTGCTCTTTTGAGTTATATTTTCTTAACATAAGCAGAAGTTACATTGTCTCTGCACAAGCTGTGACTCACAGCTATGAGGACTGTTTAATGTAGGACTGTTTTCAAAACCCTCTCAAAAAAAGCCTGTTTATGCAACTAGTACATCAGCAAAGATTTTCAAAAAATGAATTTTTTTTTTTTTTTCAGAATTACTAATGCTGACACCTATTTTATCACTGGCAACTGTGGCTACAATATACAGTGAATAATTTCTTTACCTCAGTTGGAGTGAGCAGCAACCATTAAACGGCAAAGAGTGTGCAATCAAGGTATTTGAGTGACCACTGACGACATTTCAAAAGTTACAGGTTATGTTCCACCCATGAAATTGAGTAAAAGACATTTGTACTCCATGCTTGGAGCAGGGAGTCCTTCCACGCTCCTCCAGATTGACAGGGTTAGTTTGCCCACAACGAGAGAAGTTTCTTATTCCCCTGTGCCCTTGGCTTCCTGACTACTGTGCTCTGCAGCTAAAGTGAATCCGCTCTTAGGAAGGGTCAGTGTATGCTGTTCCTTTTTTTCCTGGGAGTAGGGTCATGGTGCATTTTGCATAATACCTGGTAGGACAGCTTAGCTTGAAGCCAAAATCCAGCGCAACATCTTTCCTCCCCTGTGTCACTTCTCTATTTCCCTCTACTGCAGTTTCATACTTGTATTCTTTCAGTCCCTCTTTAAAATCTGGTTTTGCTTATGGTAAGGGAGGGTGTAAATTACACATGCCTCCTTCCAACTGAATTCTGTCTTTTGGGACTTTTCAATGAAAGGAGAGGGAAGAAGATGCATCTGGTACTTACGAAACAGTGGGAGCAATCCTTCTAGTGTCTGAAATACACATCTCAAGAAGAATGCATGTTGTGCATTAATTCCTGGCAGAAACATCTAATCTGTCAATTTAAACTACAAGATTTTGTTTTAGCTACAAGAGGAGAAATAAGACCATGTTATTAGTGGGGAACTGACAAGACTGTTGACTGACACAAGAGAGAAACTTACAGCTGGTACTTATACAATTTAAAGAACATATCCATGCTGTCTCAGAGGTTATCTGGATACTTCTGTTATACTGTGGTCAGCTTGTGATAAAGTCAACTATTAATAACAATCAGATCTATCAGTTTATACAGATACTCTCTGGAAAGAAAAGAAAAAAGAAAAGAAAAGAAAAGAAAAGAAAAGAAAAGAAAAGAAAAGAAAAGAAAAGAAAAGAAAAGAAAAGAAAAGAAAAGAAAAGAAAAGAAAAGAAAAGAAAAGAAAAGAAAAGAAAAGAAAAGAAAAGAAAAGAAAAGAAGAAAAGAAAAGAAAAGAAAAGAAAAGAAAAGAAAAGAAAAGAAAAGAAAAGAAAAGAAAAGAAAAGAAAAGAAAAGAAAAGAAAAGAAAAGAAAAGAAAAGAAAAGAAAAGAAAAGAAAAGAAGAAAAGAAAAGAAAAGAAAAGAAAAGAAAAGAAAAGAAAAGAAAAGAAAAGAAAAGAAAAGAAAAGAAAAGAAAAGAAAAGAAAAGAAAAGAAAAGAAAAGAAAAGAAAAGAAAAGAGAAAAGAAAAACAAGTGGTATTAATTCTTCAATGCACCTTGGGTAAAATATCTTGAAAGCTGAAGTGCTCTGCAAAGCACAAGAAAGATGGAAGAAGGAAACTTTAATTTGGAATGAAAATCCAATGGCTTAATACAAATTTTTACCAATGTAGCTCCAAAATCAAATGCAGGTCAAACACCGTGCCTGGTTTAGTGGAACCTTGAAAGTACACTGGATCATACATAGATATTCCAACTTAATTTTCTTAGGATACAAATCAATAAGAAAAAAGTTTTTAAAATATACTTTTCTCAACATCACTCAACTTCTTCTAGAAACAGGAAAAGCTCTAATATTGTCCAAGTGACCAAAACTTATCACTTTCACAGTTTGAACAGATCTCACTCCTTTCAAACACTCGGAAAGAAAGACACAGACTGCAGAGCCTTATAAAAGACAATTCTAGAAAAGCCACTAGTCATGAAAAACCCTGATCGAAGTATGCAGGTGAGTCAGGAAAGATTATCATGCAACATAACATCACACAACTAGAAGAGCCATAGAAAGAGGTGTGATTTTTCCTACAGAGAGAGATCCCCACTGCAGGTACAGTTTAGTGGGATCCCTTTGAAGCAAAAGGAAGAGCTATCATGTGCGAGAACATCAAAGAAGGCAAATAACAACACATTAGTGTGGCAAATGCTAGGACTTTCAGTTATCTGTTCACAGCTCTGCATTTCTGCAAAGCAATGTGGAAAGCATACCAATGTGTACAAGGATGGCCGGTATACTTGTTCCGTGATGATAACAAATGGTGAGACTATCAGATTCACAACAAAGCGAGGAACTGAAAAATTTCTAATTCAAAGTTCATATTACATTACCCAATCTACCTGAAAAGAATGTAGCAGGGAAAACCGTTATGAATTTTGAAAAAGCATTAAAAAATCATCAGACCATGCAGAAGACATATCTGTCACCTATGAGCTATTGCCTGGCCACTTATCACATTATTCCAGCAGTCTCTGCCCTTGATCCATTAAAATGCAGCATTAGCTGGAGAAAGTATTCAGTACTATTTGAGGGTTTGAGAGCTGCTTGAACCCAAGGTTTCAGACAGTTTTGTAAGCAAAATTGCCAGATTTTATCAAGAAGGGTAAAATACAGCAAAATAATTATCTACATTTGTAATTAATTTTTTCTCTATTGAAATGCTAAAATTGATCTGTGTCAAATAATTATCAAGTACTTTTATGACTGAAAATACAATAGCAATTTTCTAAATTAATTTAATGGCTGACTTAGTGGTAAATTATTTATTGCAAGTTCTTTAATCACCTTCTATTTACACAAGGGAGCGCCAATCTTGGTTGGGCTATAGAAATCACTGCAATAAAAGATGTTATCTAACGCTTATGGTATTGTCTGGGTTTGTGGAGACAAAGTAAAAGAGCTGGAAGACTCTGATTTTTATTTTACTGTATAAGGTTACGTACAAACAACCTATCTGCAGTTGAAGCTAGGAAGCATGGAGTGAGCAGACCTTCACAAATCATGGGTATATCCACATGCACCAGGGCATATCCCTTCATAAACTCATCAGCTTCTGCTTTAAAAATAGGTTTTTTCTCCAGTAGTTACGGGAAGCCTGATCCATAATCTCACTTCTCCAGCTGATGGGAAACTAACTTTTGGCCTAAACTTACTCATGGATAGTTTATATCTCATTGTTCTTGTAAATTGTCTTTTATTGTAAATATATGTGTATTGTTTTTATTATTTGCCCCATTGACATATCCACGGGCAGCCAGAGTATCCTCTCTCACTTTTAATTATTTTTGGACAAAACTAGCCAAGTTCATTAAAGCAGAATCCCTGTTTACCTCAGAAAGCCTTCTCTATTTCAGTTTGTGTTCACTTTATTGAACATGCAGAGCAAGACTACTGAAATACAGTACTCTATATTTCAGATGGAATTCAGCCTAGGTTGGTGCTGATATTTCCTAATTTCCTTTGGGTATACACCACCAAATACGTCTTAAGATCATTTATCTTTTTCACAGATATATGAAAGCCTAAGCCGCTACAGCAGTGGCTTATCTTTGTCACCTTTAGTCATCCTAATAACACTGAATCCACTGATGTCCTCCTTTTCCTCAGTTATTGTTAACAGATGAGCTTTGAGTTTATAGCTGAAAACTTATTTCATGTTATGGCTGATGGAAGCCTTTTTGATACCAGACAGACAAAAAGCATCTCGGTATTAGCACTTTGCTGATTATTAGCACAACATACTTCTGCTGAATTTCATTGCACCACACAGAGCTTCATTTGAGATGATTAAAATTTAATACCAAGGTGTTCAACTAAGCCATGCTGGAAAATCTGCTATTAAAATTCTTTTAAGTCTCATTATACCAATTCCTGGAAAATTCAACTATGACAGGCTTGGAAAAGTTCACATTTAAATAATAGTCTTTGTCCTCCATACAGGACATATAGAAAAATATCACAGCAACTTTTTAACACACTACCCCTTCTTCTTTGCTAGATCTTTGGGGGATTATTGGAAGCAAAATGGAAGGATGAAAGAATGGGCAGTATTTTGAGGCAAAGGTTGCTGATCTCACCAAATGGAAAAAAAAACAGATAAAACATGTCAAGAATGCAAAAGAAAATTAAGACACTTTTCACAATAGATGATAAGGTATAGCAATGCAAAGAATATAACAGTGACAGTTAATTGGACTTGAATTAGTTGGAAGAAGGTAAATTAGACAGCAAAGTTTTGAACAACTTTTTCTCAAAAATGCTTCAGTGGCCATGAGGAACTATTGGAAAAGATAAGGTTTGGGGTTTGGGGGTGGGTGGTCTGGATTTGTGTGCAATAGAGGTTTCTTTCTTTGTTTTATTTGCTTTTTTAAATGGTAATAAATTATTTTAAAACTTCTATCAAGTTTTGTCATACTACAACATGTAAACAGTACCTAGCTCTGGGAGGGCTGCACCTCTATTTTTGACTTGCATTCTAATCAGAGGAATCAAAGTGCTCCAGATGCACCGTCCTGGCCACAACCAGCACGTCATGGATCTGTAGCTGCTTTGTTCTGGCCGATTTCCTGGCAGCAATCTCCAGTCCTGGAACTATGTAGCCATGAGAATAAACCTTACTGTCCTGACTGCAAATGTCTTTAACATTTGATATTTTTCCTGCCTTCCTGTTTGATAAACCATATTAATACAAGCCTATTTTATATTTCTACATAGTTTTGTACTTCCTTCTTTGTGATTATCATACATTGTCCTACCAATGTGTATGTCCTACCACAATTTCCATTGATCCATTGTATCTCTTTTGACTTGTGATTTCTTTTTTTAGTCTCCTATCACAGCCTCCTCTACCACACTCTCAGTTACAATGGGAGAGTGAATCGGCAATTCAAAGCTTCTTTGCTTATGCCTTCATATTTTGCACCTACCACTGAAAGCAAAATTCTTTCCAATGTTCAGATAGTTCCTGCACTGGTTCTCTGTGCAAGCTTGCTTGACTTCACGGAGAGTGGGTAATTGAAATCCCTGTGCCCATTACTGATAGCTACATCTGCACCAACCACTTGCTAGCTTGTGTCCTACTTCCTCCAGCTACCTGTGAAGTCAGCTAACCCTCTTTTGGCCCTAGTCTCTGTCCTATTATTTAAAAATACATCTTGCTACACATTTCTGCTCCAGGATCTGCCAGACCTGGGGGATCTCACAGCAGTCAGTGGAACATTAAGCAGGTCATCACCATCCCATTGGACCTGTGACCAGTGGTCTGGATAGAAAAGCTTGCTCTAACCCTCCCCACTCAAAGTTTATGAATCCACTCCTGGCATCTTACAGGATTCACGAGACACCAGTGCTGTCACTCATGAACATGTTCTTACTCTGGCATAATGGTTATGGATTTGAAAATGCAGGGCATGTTTAAATAGATGAACAGCAAGTAGGTTGTGTGTGCTTTTTGTTTTCTATTTTTCCCTTAATGAAATTCTGTTATGTTGGAAAGCATTTTAATGAAATGCATACAGGAAACAAGCAAAGTTGCTTGAAAATTAGAGTTAATTATACATTAACTGCAAGTCTTGTATGCAATGGTCTGAACACAGTATTTAATACGTTTCACATCAGAAGGGTAATGATAAAAACAAAACAATATGGTTTTGGTCCTTACAGTTATATAAAAGCATGAATTAACTGGCTTATTAATAGGTAGAAAGTCAGTGGGGTATTAGCAATTGGGTATTCTTCCTGCCTCCCACTTTAATTCATTTGGAGCACTTTCCCAAAACAAGCAGTGTTGGCATAACTCTGTTCCTACTGGAATGAACAGATATTTTACAGGCTAGAAAGTATATATATGGTCAGGACAAAAAAAATAACAAGGAAATCTGAAAAACAACCCCAACCCCAACCCAAAACACTTTGTTCTCTAAAGACAAGTCCAGCCCAAACCCTACATATGCAAATTCAGTGCTTCAGAGAGGCACTTTGGTTTCCTGGTGGTCAGAAGACGACAGTGGGCTCTTTCAAAGGAAGCTCTGGAAGGTGACCTTCCTTCACTGACTGCATCAGAAATATGGGAATCTGAATATTTGCCTAGATGATTAGAATAAACAAGTATGACAAGAACAATAAAATATTTCTATTTCCCACTTTTTTTGATCATGATTTCTAGGAGTTATGTGGAATTTATTAGTACTAAGAAAGTAAATGAGTTACCAGTTTTACATTCGTCAGAGGTATTTTGAAGAGTAGTAGCTAGCAATGTTACTGTTTTCTGTAAAAGCAGGTGTCCAGATATAATGAAAGTTATCCACGAGAGACTGCATGTTTTGCGCCTGTCATTCTACTTCTACTGTAAGGCTGAAAAATAAAACTGATTTACCTGCTTATCTATCCCATCTTTTGTTCTTTTCCTAAGAACCCATTGACCCATGTAACTATCTTGGTCTATATCTTTTCTTACTTGCATCATTACAGTTTTCGCAGAGACTCAGTGAGCTCGTTAATTTATATTTCAGAACTAGAAACATCTCTTTCAGAAAGGTAGTCTATTATGATTTAAGGCGAGACAAAAAGAAAAATCCATCTCTTCTGGAAATTTTTTTTCTATTTATTTTGTTTTATATTTTATCACCCTTGTTATTAAAGCTGATTTCTCATTTGACCTCGTTTGCCTTTAACTGATGGACATTGGTCAGATAATACCTGCCCCCTGAGTTTTCAGATCTAGTTCCAGTCTTCACAGGACACCACACATCATACAATCACCTTTATAACCATTAGAAATGTTATATTACAACTAGTTAGTTTTCAACTCTCCCTAGTATGATCTTAATTGCTTTTGTTATGCTTTTTTTTCCTCCCCACTGCTACTAACAGCCCTTTGCTTTTGGTACTTTTTGCATTTTTTCTCTTAAAATTTATGACAATGGACTGTGCTATTCCAAGAAAAATCTACAGGGTCAGACAGAAACTGAACACAGATTTTTTGCCTGGGGTCTAAACTGGCAGGATGCAAGCTGGCTCTGGCCTGGAATTTGATGTAGAGCTGTGCATAAGCAAATACACTTGGCAAATACTTGGGTAACACCTAAGTTTCCCTCTAAGGCACTTTCTCCAGTTGTTCAGTCATTTCCTTGATCCACCCTTACACTTTCCCCAGTTTTTCCAATACCTTATGTGTGTATATACATACATGTATTTACACATGTATATTTTGTTGCATCAGGTCTGACTTTCAGAGTGTCATTAAAAAAGGTATGTATATTCACAGTTAAGGGTTTTAATGTACTGCTCATTTTTTTTTTATTATTTTGCACAGCACTGCAAAAAGTATGAATTCTTGATTTCCTTAAACTTAGGGTCATTTTTTTGATCTAATTTTGTTTTAGAGTTGTTTGGTTTTTTTTTTTTCTTTTTTAGGAAAAAGGGAATTAATGCATACAATTAACAGGAGTACATAGAAAAAGAGTTAAGGCAAGTCCTTGACTTGCCTACTTACTTTTGTGCAGCCTATAGGCTATCCCAATTTATTAAGGTTAACAGTGAAATTATTCTAATGCAAAGCAAGCAATTTAACAGGTATGTAATTTGGGGGGGTGAGATTTTTTTTTCTTTCTTTTCCAGGCCAATCTGTAACTCTGCCAACTGAAGCCACCTCCCTCCACCCCTCCAGAAGCCAACCATTTCCAATGAAACATTAGGAGAGACCATTTTCTAGCCAGCAATTTCCATCAACACTGTTCACGCAGCTCAGAAGCAGTTGACCAGATTTTTATTGAGCTTTCTCAAATAATGTCCGTTGGCATGAGATCAAGCACAAAGAAGATATCAAGCAACTGAAAAGGAGAGGAGGTGACAGTGATTAAAATGGCAAACCAACCATTATTAGCTGTGTCTTAGAGAACTGCAGCAAATTTCAGTTTGGAGTGCCTGGATGATACCTCCTTCCACACCTGGCCTAGGGAGGTTACAGACACTATTTATTGAATGTTTTCTCCCCGGGGCAGTTTCTGCGCCCATACTGAAGATGCCCGCTGCCTGCTCGGGCACGTGTGCCTGCTGCACTTCCCTGCGCAGCTGCACCCCGTGCTGCCCGCCGGGTGCTGTGTGGGCCAAGCACGCTGATTCTGCTGCGAAGGACCCTTTGCTCCTTGTGTTAGCAGGTATCAAACACATTGACAGCCTCCTTTGCCCTTAAGACACCCAAACTGTGGAAGGCCAAGGGAGGTTGTAGTGCAACT
Organism: Morus bassanus; assembly: GCA_031468815.1. Lineage (NCBI taxonomy): Eukaryota > Metazoa > Chordata > Aves > Suliformes > Sulidae > Morus > Morus bassanus. The sequence goes on from CM062568.1 coordinate 77,794,736, forward strand.
CAAACCAGTACTTTCAGAAAACGTGCTGTTACAAAACAGAGCGAGAAACTCATTTTCTAGGAAAACGAATCCTCGTTAGATGAACACTAAAATGAAATAGCTATGAAAAATGTCAGAGCTGTACTGCAGGGTTTTAGTGGCATTTTCCTCATATTCATTACTGAAATTAATTCACAAGACTTGCCACAATATGCTGATAGGATATAGCTGTAATACGTAAGCTGTTGATAAGAATTCAAAACATGACAATCAAAACAGTTCTCTTTATATACGATTAGAACATTTATTTACTTGTTCGACGCAAAATTAAGTAGTAAAAGTAACCAGGAGCTGGGAAGGCAGCCAAGCAATAAAATTGATTGATTGCCCAAATACATAAAAATCATATCCACAGCTTTCAAACATTCTCTCAAAAGCAGAAAATCATCTCTTCAAGGTTACCAAACAACCTGGTTAGACAAGACGGTGAACCTGCTGTTAAACAGAAGACAGAGTTGGTTTGTGAGATGTAGCTAATACAATTACTGGTTGCTCAAAATAGCATGTGTCTCCATAAATCTGTCTCTGTTTAAGCTAATTACCAGAAATTATTCAGCAATGTCAATTTTCTGGATTCTTCGATTACATCAGATACACAGTTGTGTGTTGAGGAAAAACATACTAGTCATATAACCCATGTTTTTTTCAGAAAAGATGCATTCTCAGACTTCATTTTGCTTTTCAGCTTCTTCTTTCGTAAGATTACAGATCATTTCACCACAGCACATCAGTTTTCTTTCATTCGTATATTACAATCAACCACAAAAGGAGCCAGCTTTCAAATTATATCCATTTCTCCTGCACAGCCATCATTCTCTCAAAGTCAACATTGTCAAAACCAAATATTAAACAAGTATTTATAGTAAGAGCAGAGTATGAATTGCAGAAATGGAATCAAGTTTGGTACATTCAAGGGCAGACTTTCCAGTACAAGGCTGGTATTTTCAATCTCTAATTGTCACCAGAGGAATAAGAACTATTTAGAATGTGGGCAAATAATAACTTACAAATAAAAATATTTGAATTAGGCAAATTAATTGCTTTTCCATTGAAAGAAATCCCAACTAAGAAATCTGAATTCAGCCTCAGACAAGGTGCTGAATACAACACACTGCACTCCAGCCAGAGCTGGGTCAAAAAGTGTTTCTTACCCCCACTGACTGGATCAAGGGCACAGCTGTGCATGCCAAATTTACATTGCTCTTTGTTATTATTATGTGTGACAGCTTTAGTCAATGTGAAGGATCAGAATTCAGGGCACACGGCATTCAAGGGGATTCAGTGCCTCGCTCTGGCAGGAGCTGTTGAAAATCCAAGCCATAAATCTGCCTTTACAGGCTCTGATCAAGAAAAAAATACTGCTGACAGGTCCAAAAAGTTGTTGAAATACTTTTCACAAGAGAAGTTGCTTATGAGACAAAAGGATGTTGTTCCTCAAGCCGTATGAATAAAATCTAACAAATATATGGCAATAAATATCTTCAAAGGCTTTTTTAAGTATTAACTAGCCAAAATTAATTTCACTAAAACTTCTACTTGACTCTTAAGTGGTTGGTTAAACAAAACAGCCAAATAAACTTCCTACCTGCATGCTTAAACTATAGAATGGCTTCTGAAATAGATTTGATCCACATTAATTATTTAAAATAATAAAGCATCATTAATTTTACCTATATATATTGAATGGACATTACTCAGCAATCTCTGAACTGTAAGAGTTGCAATAGTCCTTTTGGTTTTCACATTGTGGTTCAGTTTTCCATATCATTGTAATTACTGCAGCTGCACTGCTGCCAACAAAATCCTAGACTCAAAGCTCTTGGCTATGACAGCACAACTAAGTAATCACCATGGGATACTGGGCTAAACTCAAACAGGTTTCTTTTTTATGAGCTATATACATGAGCAAAAGCTAGAGCATGTTTAAACAAAGCAAATCAATTCAAGTCAAGCCTCCCTACTTAATAGATTCACACAGCTTATTAAGATGAGCAAACATGCCTTAATGAAGAACACCCATCTTCTAGAGAAATAAGGCCTTGGTTGTACTATTTAGGCAGGGCAGGGCATAGCCCAAGTTTCAGGCTGTCTCAGTGCACAGAGAAGCAAATCCACTACAAAATGAGTTCACTGTGGACTCTTCACACCTCCGCCCATTACTTTTAGTCCTAGTTTGCTACCTAGTAGAGCTGTTGTGGTTATCTGACGACTCCCCAGCGGGCACATCACCCTTTGCAGGACAGCAGGAGTCATGGCTACAGTGACTTCATGTTCAGCTGGGCTTTTCAAATGACAGGACGGCTTCTTTCACTTCCCCTACTGCAGCGTCTAGAAAATCACCAAGTGCTTCAGAAGCTCCTAAGATGTAAACAAACACTGGCTCTAAAGGAAGATTTAAAGTAATATTGTTAGTCAGTGGAAACTACCATGATCATTTCCTATAATGAAAACTCTTCCCTTCATATATTTTCTTCCCACCCCAGTACAACTTGAAGAAGTTGTCAATGTAAGTTGGTCAACAAATGTGTCATCCTCAGACTGTGCCATCGTCTCAGACACTACAGGCTTTTTCCACTGACTTGTCAGTTGTAGGAAACAATCACTGCCACACTATGGCCTTTGAGTGGTGAAAGCCACTTAGTACCGTAAAAGTTAAAAAAAAAAAAAAAGTACTCAGATACATAGATTTGGAGGCAACAGTTCCCAACTGAGAAATTAGGTTATACCAGAGTTGAGTATGAATGTAGTTGGGGTATTCTTCTGCACTATATCTTTGACAAGACATGGCTGGTCTGGTTTTCCTTGTGTTTTTGCTCCAGTAGTAGTGACTATGGACAGCACACGCAACAGAAGTGAGAAAATGCCACCATTTTAATTTGTAGCACTTAGCAACCTCTTAACCATGGTAAATTTGCTGAGATGATTGACTAGAGCTAACTGGAAGGCTCAAAGGCTCAAGATCAGGAATTGATGAGCTGAGAATTTCTTACCATGGGCACTGGGCATGGGTCTGTCACTACACAGACACACATCACATTCATAAATGAACTACTTAATTCATTATGTAAATTTTTACAGCTAATTACAAAATACATGCTAAGGAGTGCTTCATATTCCAAGGGATTTTGATCTCTATGAAAATGTTTAAATATGGAATTGGTAACTAGATTCATCATTTACTGAAAAATTAAAAAGGGAAATACAGGAAAAGGAAAACAATTACTATACAACACTGTGGCTTCATGCAGAATCAACTCAGAATTTCAAATAGAAGATTCAGTTTGCCTAGAGGTTTTCCTGTTTATCATCTTTAAAAAAATGGCTATCTGACATCATCATTTACTGTGCACAGTATATCTTGCAGTAATTCATATTCCCTCTCTGGTTATGTCACCTCTCTGACCAAACAACCTGAAAATATATAATTATGTATGAAGAGAATTCAAATGGAGAAAATGCTAATATAAAGTGGTATCGAATGACATTAGAAAGCTCACCAACATTACTGAACAGATTAAATTAGCATTTTTTCCACAACATTAAGACACTGTCACGGAATGCAGCTCACAGTACATGCCTTTCTCTATCCTTTATTCAAATTAACTCTGGGCTTTTCCTTGCTTTGTGGCTTTGTCCTAATGGAGAATTATGATGGAGCAGTCAGTTGCCCAGGTAGTATCACTCACATGAGTCCTGAACCCCACCAGGCAATCAAAATACGCGTTGAATAAATAATGTGGTATCTGCCACATGAATGACTGGTTCTGTCATGCACAGAAATATTTTAATACTTTCTTTATTTTCTTTTCTCCTCCTCAGTCAAGAGATACTCTCTTGAGCTGCAGATACTTGTGGTTTTGTGGTTAGAGCAGTATTTCATCATGATCTACTACATATAATACATCCATAGGCCATGAAAGAGAACTTTTCAGGTACACATGGGTTGAATTCTACAACAAGCTGCAGAGGTGCTATGTATTATCTAAGACACAAACCCAGGTTCAGTCTATTTTATTGAAACAGAGACATGTTGCACCGTGGCACCGCAGTATCTTCCAATTCAAGCATTTTAATACAGTGTTTAAACACAGTTGTTATCACTTGAATAGAAGTATCATGTTTTTACTTGACATACATTTTCCTTTAGCCTGTATCAATAAGCTCAGTGCCATCTCTTACTGACATGTTTCTCCTTGGCTGGCTTTGGTTTTTTGCTATTGTGACTTACATTTCCCCTTCAGACAGGAAATCCTATGCAATTTCCTTTATGATTTTGTGCAATATTAGCACCATTAAAGAAACGCAGGTTCACTGGCAGAAGAACCAACTTATCTGTTTCCAGACATTTCATGCAAAATACCATCTTCCTTCCCAGGAAAACACGAAAGCTGGAATATCACAGTTTGTCTTACATGTTCCCCAGGACGGATCTCCTCCACATTTCTTCTCCATCTGTACTGGTAGGGGGTTCCTTCAGAAGGATTATTTTAATACAGTACAGTTAATGTATCATATCTGACCCACAAATCTTGCACCTCTGGCATACTGGAATTTCTTTCATAACACAGTTCAAGCTCTTATTAACATTTCATGGCACTGTGATGATGCTTTACGGTGGAAAAAAAATCTAAACAAAAAGCTCTGCATTATAAATTTCTGTTGCCACCAGGTGATCTACCCTCTTGGTACTGAGTTTTCATGAGTAAGCTCAGGTGAGAAGTAGCCTGCATGATGAGAAGCATTTACAAAGCAAAGCAAAAACTAGTTCAGTATCACACATGTAACAGTCCTGCAGTGACACATGTGGAGCTTGATATTCTTTGTGCTAAAGTCAATAATTAAAAGTATGTTTACTTCAGTGGGAGGCTTTAGAGAAATAAAATTAAAAAAAGGAAGGATAATGATCAAGACTGTTGAAATCATAGGGGAAGTTTTGCAGTAACATAAAATGATGTAAGAAACTAGGGCTTAAGGAGAGAGAGAGAGTTGGATAGGAAGAGAAGATCAAGCAGGCAGAGGGAAGAAAAGCCCTCTGAAGCGAATTAACAGGAGAATTTATGTTATAATAGCTTAAAGTAGAAGCAAATATGATCAGAAGCTTGGGAAAAAAAGGTTACAGTAATGGTCAGCAATTTAGACAAGCTGAAAGGAAGCCAAAGCAAAAGATTTGGAGATGAAATGATTGTTATCTGATGCAGGTGGAAAAAATGAGAGGAAAAAACCCCAAGATACATTTCCTGTATTACCCAATTTCTAAGTGGAATACTTTCGGCTCTCTTAGGTGTCACAAAGTGTGAATGAAGCTTCTAGATTATATGTAGTCTTTTTTAGCTAGAACCACACCTACTAAATATAGCCAAAAAAGAAAGAAACTGGTGAAAAAAACACAAAAATAAGATAGAAAAAAGATAATTTGGAGAGCTTTTGGAACAAAGCCTCCTACTGAAAGACATGAAACAGAGCGTGGAGAAACATTTAGGAAATAATGTTTCTGCAGGTTTGAAATAGTTTGTTTCAGAGCAGTCAAGATCTCAGTCAGTCGTGTGAGACTGAGAATGAGGAATTCGACCAACTGGAATCACAACAAAGGACCAGCAGGATCTTTACTGACAACAACAAAAAACAAGATTAAAGGAGCTGAACAATTGCATTGAGTGCCTCCTTCAGAGCTGTAACAGGGGAAGAAGAGCTGCTGGGGAGACAAGAGAAAAACAGAAGGTTTCTGTTCTGGACTAGCAAGGACAGAGAAATCAAGAATGCACTCAGACTAGTCTCCTATAAGGAAGTGCTATGACAGGTCTACTGCACATGGTTTCAAAAGGAAGCATCAACATTGATCAATACACAGCATTTCCTTTAGGAAGGGAGAATAAAAGTATCTTTGCGCTAGGGAGAGAAGCATTAGTAACTTCATTGAGAATGGCATATATTGACATTTGCCTTGCAATGTCCTTTGGAGACTTAAAAAGATGAAGTGTCTGTAATAAGCTGAAAGTTGGGAGTAAGAAGTAACAAGATGAACTAAGAGTTATGCAGAAGCAGCTAGAGGAAGCCACACAAGTGAAGGCTATATGACTGCCCCACTCAGAGATAATGCACAAGACATAATTCAGGGACTATAAAGCTGAACCACGTACACTGCTTTAGATTTAAAATAAATGACAGTGGATTTGCCTTTATTGATGCTGAAAATTCTGTGGGCTTATAGTTACTTTTGCATAGCATTTCTGCATTTTCCTGGAGCTCTGAGCTGGATTCTGCACTGTGTCTGCAAGCACAATCAATAATTCTTGAAAGGTGCAATAGGAATGGGACTCAAATACCTACAACAATCACCTCCATTTTAGCTGCAGGTAATATTTGAGAAAACAAAAGTGAGATAAAGTAGAGCACAGGAGTGATTCGATCATTTAGAGAAAGAGTATTTGCCTCACTAGGTGAAACCTATTTTCTTGATGTTGCCCAAAAGGGAAATAAGGGGGCTGAGTCAATGAGCAATTCCATTTCTAGAACAAACTATTTCAAATTGGTTAATATCTTTGACAGTGCTGGAGAAGTACTATTATTAGTAAATGATATTTTGAAATATTACCTTGAAGGTTTAAGCATATATTCCAATAATATGCGATTAAATCATTCAGCTATCAAGGTGTCATTGATCCTGAGCAAGAATACTAAAGTTTAATCAGAATACCTAAATTATGCTTTACTTTCAAATTATACTCCTTTTACAAAACATATGTTGTAGTTAAAAGCAAAACCATACCTTTGTTATGACTTCATCAATGTTAGCGGTAATTTTGGCACACACCACATTACTAAAAGGATTTGGTTAAACAACGTACGGCACAACTAGTAAGAAAATTCACCAGCACAGGTGCTCCTAAAAATATATCCAGTGAGGCAAATAAGAGATTTTAATTTGCTGATAACTATCCTTTGCAGATAATACAGTATATTGTGCATGCACTCTTCTACTGAAAATTTACTCTTATTTCAGGTTGGCTCTTTTGTTGGAATCTGAAGCTCTGTTCTGTCATTCACATTCAGTCAGTCTACTCACATTGACTTTATGAAGAGAAAAGTACCATTCAAGCAATTTGGACACTGGGTACATAATTTTAAAGAGAGAGATCAGATTCCTGAATTAATGTTTCTCCTTTCATCTCTATACAAGAGTGCTATTGTCATTGATACAGGGTATTCAAGGACAGAGTCATCCCTAATCTAATACTGTATTGGGAATATTTGCTATTATTTATTAATTGAATCATTTAGTTATGTAAAAGGAATAATGCACACATAGGCCATCCTTTTGATCCACAGACCTTATACTTAATACATGAAAGATTCTCCTAGGCTGAATTTTCAGGCTCCATGTATTACCAGAATAAGAGAAGGAAAGAAAGAAGCTAGAGGCATTTGAAGAGCATGACAGCTCAGAGAAATAATCTGCAGACCATCTATATGACACAGCTAGAATAAGTCCAGGAGTGCTCACCCAGCTGCAGCCTAGGGGATCTGCCATGCAGCCAGCTGCTGCTGCTATTTGACATCTGGGATCTGTAACTGGCATTGAAAAGCAAAAAAGAGGGGGAAAAGAACTGAAGAGTTGAAGAGTTATGTGAGGTTAACAACAAGAAAAATAATCATCTCTCTCTCCCCCAACACTAGGGGTATTTCTAAAGAAAGACATTTTGTTGCAGGCAAAAATGAAGATGGAGCCTCGGAGACAGTACACAAATGAAAGGTGAAATAAGGCCTGGCAAATGAGTGTAACACAATGAAACTATTAGACAAACACACTAATATTGCTAAAAGCAGCACCATATGCCCATATCTGACCAGCAGCTTTGTTACTTACTGCTCCACTTGCAAAGATTACCATGGCTAATTCATGCCGTGGGGATGAGAGCGCCTGGTTTTTAAGGCTGAGTCAGTGGTCTCAAGCATTAAGCCAAGGGAATGCAATTCTCCACCCGCAGAAAACCTCGGCCTGATTTCCCCTACCTGCTCACCAGTGTTTACTGGGCATGGAGAGAAGTGCAAGCAGGGAAGTGACTTGCCTGCGAATACACAGTGTGCTATCAGCAGAGGTAGGGAAGATCAAACCAGCCAGCCAAGGAAATGCCCTTTGCACAAAAGCCTGGATCCGCCTACCACACCAGGGAGCAGGAGTTCAGCACCTATGTAGTAATGCAAACTCATGTTTTCTGGGTATCAGTGTTTTGCACATCTCTATGAAATACAATAAAACTGGCAGTCAGTACTTCCAGATTACTGCACAGAGCTGCTGACAGGTTCCCTTTCTATGGCTTGTGCATTTCATCAAAGGTTACTCTATATGTCTAGATAGATTCTCATCCTTATATGACACCCTCTTCCTCTCATGACTGAGAGCTTTTGAGATACGAGTGATTCAGGTATGCCTGACACAAACTCCCAAAACCTTTACTAAGTGTAATTTTACAGAAGCAAATTGCCTGCTTCTCTGAGCTGGATCAGCAATGTTTCCCCTTGTCAACCCACAATGTTAGTGAAGCTTTGAACTGCTGCAGTCACTCTCTGAGAGAGAGACCTCGCTGGGAAAGATCATGGGTGGAAGAAAGACTTCTGTGCCCCTACACTTGTTTCTGTGGCAGTTTCTATATTTACATTTTTGGTGAACTAACTCTGGGCCAGATTTTGTCGCTCCTATTCACATTGAAGAGTGTCTCACTGCACAAATAGTCCCAAGGGGCTACACTGAGGCAATCTGGATCATGCTGAAGAGCTCTTTCCACTGCGAGCGATTTATTTTTCTGTGTGACTTAAAGATGGCTTCCGCTGAACTATTCATAAATGAAGGCAGTGTTCATGGTGCTGGCAGACTGCAACCTTTACATAGGAACAAACATTTCTGCAAAGGGTGCTCCACTCATGGAAGGGGCAGATGGCACTGCTGTGAGCTTGGAGCATCTGCATGAAATAGGGAGTGGGAAAGGTGAGACACGTCTGCGTTACACTGATGCTGCTCATAGGCACCTCGACAGCAAGTACAGACACACACAGCACTGTGCAAATCTCTGCAGAACAGACAAAACTTGCATTTCAGGCAACGAAGACTTGGCCTTTGCTCTTGACATCAGACAACTTACAGTGTTGCGCTAGCCTGGAAATTACATTTCTGAAAGTTACAGAACTGACAGCTGTATCTAACATATATAGATGTGGATACTGAGTGCACGTACTAGAAGTGTGTTTCTGAATGCGGCTTTGATGCTGGAGCCATGGTCATCACACCAGCAGTCTTTCACAGAGGTCAGACCTTCTTCTTGCGCAGTAAGGAAAATCCGACTGCACAAAGCAAACACACAATATTTTGATACATAAGGTATGACTAGGCATATTCACAGATAACAGGTAGACAAACAGATCAACCACAAAAGTAACTCCTGAAATTTTTGCCTTTCATGTTCAGTTTACCTACAAGCACTTCTCTAAAGTCCTATATAGAAAAGTACCTCATTGACAAATAGCTACTATTTGGCACAACTGGGAGGCAGTTTGGGAGCCCAAAGATTTTACTGTGTCTGTAGCTTAAACAACAATAAGCACGCAGAGAAACTGAAAAGGGGAAAATTATCAGTTGTTCATGCTTGGCCTTGAGACACAACCATCAAACATAGAATGTCAGAAATTCAATGCAGGTCTTAACTCCGAGATCATGTACCCTGGCACATTTACGCCAACCAACACCACAGAGAAAAGAAAAGGTTCTCCACTGGCTCATTTCAGAATTCCCATGGGGAGCTAAAAGTGTTCACCAGAAACACAGAGGAGTATAAAATGCACTGCGTAATTCCAGTACATTCAGGAAAAAAAATCCCAGAACCCACTGATGTGTTCCTGTTTTAGAGATTTAAAACTGGCAAAGCTATAGAAAAATTCTGATAGGTCCTTATCTAAACAATTTACTCCATAAATAGCACAACTGATTTCATGCCCTTTACTGTTTCTTTCAATGATCCAAGTTCCCCACCCCCAAAATAAAACAGAAACTAAAAGAAAGAAAAAAATCTTAACATTACAAACATTAAATCTGCACTTCTATGCCTGTGATTAATAATGCTCACAGTCTGGAGGACCCAACAGCATTACCACCAGAGAAACCTACTATCTCTCTTCTTGTGAATGATGTCTGTGTTTAGTTTGGGCTCCAACCCTGGCTGACACATCTGAGTCCCTACAAATTTAACCCAGGCCTGGAGGATAAAGGACTGGATGAGGGCTGGCATGTAACACACAGAAACTGTAGAACAGGAAAACTCTTTGGGTTTGGGGATGGGAAAAAGTTTGCCTGGCTGGTTTTGGGTTGGGGCAGGAGGGCTGGTAAACATAACCTTGAACCAGATTGTGGCCTTTCCCTTGTGGGTCCTCAAATGTTCCAGCCCAATGGGCTAAATGGATCAACACAGAGGATCAATGCCTTAAAAAGTATAAGGAGGGGGAGCTAAGCCATTTTCTTCTTGTTAGAGTTACCCATGGCTAATGGCTTTGCTGGACTGAGGCCAGCTACTGTAACATCTCTTGAGTTTGTCTACAAGTGGTAGATGTATTATTTGTTAAATTACTCTCTCCCTTATCTCATGTGAAAAAAAAAAAGGATATAAATGTTCTTTTACTACAAATTGTTTTGCAGCATGTTGAAATACTTCAACATATATCTTCCTGTGAGCCTTTAAACCGTTGTTTCACTAATTCCGACAAACACTTGTCCCCATTGTAAAGGAATGAATTATGCATGGCAGCAAAGGAACAAAAAGAAGGGAGGTGATTTCAGTTAACTGCAGCTGCCTTGATGTTCGCTGCCTAGTTCCAGCCAGTCATTTATGCTGCCCTCCTTAAAACAGGTGTCTGAGGTGGAGAAAATTGCTTTTTAGATGTGCCAGTCTCTCTCCTGTCACTAGTGAAGGTGTTTGGCTGAACAGTGTGGAGGACCCAACCAACCCTCAAATGTGGCTGAGGTTGGCTAGATGAGTCATGCAGTGCCAGGCAGCACCGGACAGGAGCAGAAAAGCCTGAGTTCAAGCCCCTAACCTCATCCTCACCGGCAGCACCAATTGCCTGTTTCCTTATTTCTGTGTCACCTGACAAATGGCACTCCAATCCTCCAGGACCAGGTCTGGTGAGTCTTGTCTAACAGTCAGCTGCAGTAAATGCACGTGAGACCCAGTGACACAGAGGAGCTGCTTTAAGCATGGTGGGTCGCTGCCCACACCGAGCAGGAGGAGGGCTTATCTGGCCCATCAACTACTGCTGCTTCCCACAGCATTTCCCATCAGCTCCCAGCCAGCAGCTGTTTAGAGATGCTAACTGTCCAAGCTATGCCTCAGAGACATTTCAGCAAGTGAGAAGACCATGAGTTACTCAACACAGTCCACAAAGGCTTTCTCAGTTACTGAGTTTAAGCAATAGTTATATGAGGTTAGATGGACTGAACCACCACATGCCCAGCATTAGCTATCCTGAAGGACTGTTTCTCATAAAGGAGATATCATGCTGAGTAACGAAAGGCCTCGCTTCTTTCAAGGAATAAAAATTGCATGAAGTATGCTTGAGTTCCTTTCTCACAAAAAGATCTGTTGCTAAGTGAATGGCATAAAGTCTGGGGAGGAGATCCATGCTATCTGTCTCCTGATGTCTTGGGAACACAAATACCTAAAAGCTGTATCTGGAAGATCCTGTTTATAAACTTTACACCAGATGAGACTGTGGTTTTGATGCAGAGGGGTGGATGAGATGCCTTGTACAAACCTCTAGAATATACATCTCCCTCTAGAACCACCTTGCTAGCTCTAGAAATCTCCAACTCTCATAACACTGAAATATGATTCTTCCCCCTTGAGCACCAACTTAAAATTTCAGAAAATCAAGGATCTCAATAATATTTCATGCAACTTATATGAACCCTATTTTATCCTACCCTGTTCCGTGTGGAACAATTAAAAAAACACCCATGTTCCTAATGGGTTGGACTAGATGACCCCTTCCAATTCAAGTAATTTGGTGAGAGTGTGCTGTAGATTTCCCTAATTACCCAGAATTTAGTAGAACTTAGTCTTCCAGAGTATCCAGATTTCCTCCCTGCAAAAACAAAGGTGATAGTCAGCACTGAAGTGTGCCTCTGTCTCACCTCGGTACGGGGTGAGGATGCCACCAGTCAGAAGCACCTCCTAGGTCAATTACTTTACATATAGCTCTCCAAAAACAATTGGGACAGATTATATTTCTCAGCCTCAAAAAGACCATGTGGATATATCGCCCAAAGTCATGACATGGGCAGGTACTACGTAACAAGCACCTTAACTGAGTCTAATACAGTCTAAATATTTCTAAATAGGTCCAAGGCTCTTTGATCTGAAACATAAAAGAACAACATTATTCAAAAATGGAAGTTAGACACTTCAAAAAGCTGAAGTTAGGCCTGGCAATAGTGAGCAAATTTTTAATAGTGGTAATAAATAACCACTTAATAATGCACATGATAAATTCCTCCTAAGTTGCATCAGACATAGTTTTGGGGCTTCTTTTTCTCTTCCCGTAAAGATCTGCTGAAAGGTCTGCTGACCACCTTATCTTACATCTCATTGGGTTCAACTTTTTCAGTACATTGGATTTTTTTTTTTTACTTAAATACCCTTAAAATTTATTAGTTTGCTTATCGTATACACCGAAGTTGAAAGAAACAGCTCAAATAATGAATTATTATTTCACTGTCACAATTGCATTTTTTCCCACTCTTTACTGGTGCCCATTTCCCTCCTACACAGCTGTACCCATTGATCTTTTATGCCTCTTGTCTCTACATTGCTCAATATCCTGTCACAATTTATCCCTACTCATTATGTATTGACGAGTGGGAAAGCAGCAAAATGTAGCTAATTCCCTACTTCTGTCATTATATATTTTAACGTCTCACAGCTTATGTCTGATCTATTACTACTGCACAGTTTGAAAGGCTCTACTTAGAAACTAAATTTCAGTTAAAAATCAAACCATTACTTAGGTAAGTATCCGTACTTTTCCCTCTATGTGTGGCATTGGAGGGAGCATACATAAGGACATAGAAGCTCTAATGCATGTTAAAGCCTCTTATTTCCCATTTCCTCCAGACCCCTGACCTTCAAAGTCTTTCTGCAAATCTGAAGGAAACAAGGCAGGGAAGAATACATTTTCTGGGGCATGGAGTCCGTGTAGAAACATTGCGCCTTTGTTCTGAAGCTACATGAAGAAGTGGGCATTGTTCAAGCATAGCAAAGACTATTAATATGCTGCAATGTCTTAGGCAGGAGAGCTTATCCTACAGGTGGATCAAGGAGTCCAGGTGTTTGGAAAGATGTCCCCTGCCTCCTCCAAGGATTCCAAAACCACATAATATTTTTGGAGCTTTTTCAAACCACCGTGTTAAAACACCTGGGCACCCTCAGCTCCTTCTGCTAGATATTGCCATGGGGGAATATTACATATTCCTTATGCGTGCCTTGATATAATTCACAAAAATAAGTGATCAATGACAATGTGAGAGCCAGGCATTCTCAATTAAGATCATATCAGCTCAGAAACAAGTAAGTTTTTTTCTTTTATTCCTGCCAATTCTTAATTAAAACAGGTAAGTAAATACATAAGACTGCTGAAATTGATTTTGGGAAGGCTCAAATTCCCAAGGACAAGCTGTTATTGACATGTTACTGAAGAAACATAATATTATTCACTTTATGAATCTTTACTTTTGGCTTACATAAGAAAAGATTAATTTCTAGCCAAAATAAATCTTGATTTATAGTTCTCCCTCAGTCACTTAGTGAAATGAAGCTTTTAGATCTTCACTGTAACAATAAATAGTACATTTTTAAAAAAATGTCCAAAGCACAAAGCATACTCAGGAATTCAGAGGCTGAACTGACTGTAATTAAAAAGTCCAACCTTTGCTCATCTTTAGAAACTGTTCCTGTATCTCATCCACCCTTCTCCTCTGCTTTCTGAGACTTTCATAAAGTGCACCAGGACACTGAAGTGACCTTTTAGTCAACAATTTAAATCATTCTTGAGACTGAATATGGAGATTCAGTATAAACTACTGTTTATTTATCATACTAAAAAAGGTGAAGGATCCCTGTTTATACAGTTAGTGTGTCCAATATAGCCAGCAGCACTCCAGCTGCAGTTGGCATCCCAGTCATCCTTCAGCTATTGCTAGCTCTTCCACAATAACTGCTTCTCATGGCTTGGATCAGTTTCTCAAGACTCTCACTTGTGAGATAAAAACCACATGTCACATGAAAAAGCAACTCAAAAATCTTGCATTTATCTAGCATTCTATGTTCATGCTAGTATCTGCATCCCTTTTGGTTCAATATATATAGGTTAAAGACACATGTCACAGTATTCACAACTGCCTTTACAAAGCCTTTCAGATCTTCTTGCTGGCAGCTCATGTTTCTCTGACTCCTTCTCTTATTCCAACAAAAAGGAAAAAAAATTGTCCTAATTTATCCATCTTTTTCCTACATATTTCCTTACTGTATTCACTTAAAATTAGCTTCACTTTCCAGACAGGGTTTCTGATCCGTCAACACAGCATTCTCATTGCTCTGTGTCTAACCACTTGCTCTTCCATCTTCTCAGTGGACTTGACACCCACACACTGAGACACAGGAGGACTCCTGAATAAAATACCCTCTGTCCAAAGATGCTACACAGCAGCAGCTTGCATGCTGGTGCCTTCAGTACTTTGCTTTTGCAACCTGCAAGCTTCATTCTTCAGTTCCGCAAAGTTCAGTACAACTGTTATTACAATGTGGGGTTGATTTGAGGCAAAGGCACTGGCCATTTCCAGATCATGCTTGTTTGTTTTATTTGAGCATTTGCTGTTCTGCACACACACCACTGAAAAAAGAAAATCAAACAAAACCAAACCAACCAAACAAACAAAAAAAACCCAACCAAAAACCAAAACAGCCCAGGTTTTCAGTGTCAGGTTTGTTTGGGCCCCAAAGAGAACCCTTACCTATGCACCTGAGTCTAAGGGCTGACTAATGGCCCTGTTCATCAGGAGCAGAGCCATTGCCTCTGTCTGCTGCCAGTTCTGAGCACTCTCAAGAGAAACATAGTGGTTCATTTGCTCCATACCCAAACAAGTGGTAGGTGCCAGGTGTTACAAATTTTCTGTAAAACAGGCTGAATAGACAGGTGGTGAAAGATGCTGGCAACACAGAAACATTTAGCTTAACCAAGGCTTGGGAGGATCATTAGGAATTTCCTGAAAGACCAAGAAATAGTATGTAATTAGGCAACGCGTAACAGAGGAATGATTGCAGGTAAGTGCAAGGTATTACATGAAAGCAGAGAAAAATAAACAATGTTCTGGATGAGTGTGACCTCTTCAAAATAAGAAGCTCATTAAAGGAGGGACTGTAAAATTCCTGTAACTGGGGGGGAAGGGGGGGATATGGTACAAAGCAACTAAGATCTTTGACTTGTTGTGTGTAACTACCGTGCATAAAGATAACCGCAGTTAGAGAGACTATTTTTGGCTTGAATTCATCCTTAATATACAAAGCCCAGTTCAGACACATTGCACTGGGAATGCAAGATACAGACATTCCAGCTCTTTGTCAGGCAATGAGTGGACGAAAGGCAACTGCATTCAACTAATGGCCAACCTTTACAGGCTTCTCTTGCTGCAAATTGGAGCCCAGTGCTATTCAGTGTTTTCTAAGCAGTCAGACTGATTAGCATATATGAACTCTAGCATATACAGAAATCACACCTCTATTCAGTGCTATACAGGCTAAATAAGGGTTTAGAAGCCTTCAAAAAAATCCTTGCAATTAACTGTAAATTCATTGAAAACAAAAATATTACAAAGTCCACATTTTAAAATGGGTAGCTTAATTACAGTTCTTATTGACTGAAGAAATAGAGAAATATAGTTTGTGGGTTTTTCAGTAGTAAGTGCATACATACATGGATGGGAACAGCACCTGCATGCACACCTATTGTGATTCAGATTTGAAGGGCCATGAGATTTGATGCCTCCCAGCACAGATTGATGGCCAACTGGGATCAAAATTCTGACCTTCATGGGCTACCTCTAAGCAATTGTCCAGGTCAATTGTTGGAATTGTCACTTCACTGATAAATCTGGGGCAAGCCTCTAATTAAGGCAGTACACTGAAAGAATCAGAAATATATTGTACTGTTCAAAATTATGAGGTAGAATCCCTGATTGCATTCAAGTCAATGGAAAGTTTACCACTGCTTTCAAGAGGAGATGGAATTACAGCCCCAAACCCCATAATTTAGAAGGCTATAGTACTCCCAAAAAAAAAGGTTAGCAATATTTAGATGCAATAATCAAGTAGCTTTGTGATTCATGTTTATTGAATGTAATCATACAAACTGTTAGGTGCAGAATCCTTGATATTTCTTCTCAGTCCTGCATAAATACCAAGTTCTGCTCTGGTCATATTATTATATTTATCTTCGTTTAATGCTCACTTTTTAAGGAGGTGCTTTTGAGTTGCTTGGCCCTTAGCATGGAAGGATGCGGGTCGACTAAAAAATAAAAATGTTAAGAAAGAAACTATAACATTAAGGATTTTTTTTCATTCTGCCTTCCTAAAGCTCCAGTGTGGTTTCACAGGTTTTTACCTGCTTGTTGTTCATGTTCAGCATGAACATAAAACCACCAAAAGAACTTCCCAGATTTTAATAATGCTTGAGAACTGGGTCAATATATGCAGATAGAATCACTTCAAATGCATACAGCAGCACCTGCCACAGAAGAGGAGGGGGAAAAAATGAACAGGGCTTCAAAACTTCAGTAGTGGTGATCTGTAATGCCTTTTCAACTTCTCATTTTACAAGATACATTGAGTGGCGTGAGCCTCCAGTCCCTGGGTAGCAAGGGGAACCTCTGTTTCCATGCCATGGCACAGAGCCACAACGGCCTTTGGAGGTCCTCCACTCTTGAGCAAGGCTTCTGCCCTCTCCTGACAGCTCTTCTAAGATGCTTCAGCCTTTCTGAGAGCTGCGAGACCCTCTACCTAAACCAACAGTCTTTATCATCAGCGGTTAATGTAGCTATCTGGCTGCACTTGAAGTAGGCACTGCTGTCCATCAGCATTTCCTCAGCAGCTGGCAGAGTGCAGGTGCACGCTCCCACACAGCAATTCATGCAGAGTGCTGCTCCTCCAAGCACAGCCAGCACACACAGGGCTCAGGGGCTTCAAAACATGAGGCCCTCCAGCCAAGTCAGCCTTCCCACCACTGCTTTCTTGCAGCATTACTCAAGGGCTCTCCTTGCTAAACTAGAGAAGGAGACAATGCCTGGAGATAACAGAAGGAGACAACCAGTGCTGGTCCAGATGTATGGCAAGGGATGAGCAAAGAACTCTTATATCAAAGGCAAAGAGATCCACATTGCCAAGGAACTAGTTGGGATCAGTGATGAAAAGACGTAGGTGGATAACTTCAGGTTAAGTTCATACCTTTCAATTGCTGTGTCTACCCACTGGTATCTATTTCTGCTTTGCCTTTGGCAGTCAAAATCCGAATTTGCAGTTCTGAGATATAAAAAAAGGAAGCCAGAAACAGTTAGAAACACATACAATTGGGACTTGAGAAGAAAGGTTTGGGGAAAGGACGGAGGGATGGTTCAGTGGGAATGGAGAAGCCAGGAAGACACTGGGACAAAGAGGGCAGGAAAAGGAGCACAGGAAGAGAGAAAAACCCATCAGGAGTTATTTCACCCCATTCAGAGAAAACTAGCTTAATGATTCAGTCATTCTTTTTCTGGTTTTCAGCTGAATAATAATGGAAGTTATCTTTCAGGCTTTTCCCAAGGCTAGCATCATACCTCTTCCTAGGACACAAACACCCACTGGACATAACATGTCACTCTTACTTTGTTTTTTTTAATTTGACAGCTTTGAAACTAATAGAATAGTTGCCAGAGAAAAGATATCATGCAATCCAGATCATCCATGTGTACTCTTCTAATCCTATATAAAATTAATGAAGGAGCTTGTTTTTCCTGGTTGGGCAGTAGGTTTATGTCTCCATCTCAGAAGCCAGCTAAAGAGAAACTAAATAAAACTTAGCATACTGGATGAAATGTGCAGAATAGCAAATTACACTGTTTCTTTAAAAAATGTCCATTTTTTTCTGACCATGCAAGCACCATTAACCTGGGATCATTTTTAAAATTGAAAATGAAAAGGCACAATAAAAGAACAGGCTGTTCCCATTGATACTTACTGCTTGCTTGCAGTATGCAAACCAGAAAATGTAAAGCAACTCCTATGAGGACATGAATACCATCTCAAACAGAATATGAAACAGCAAGATGTATGTTAAAAAGCTATATTTCCCATTTCTTAAAAAAAATAAAAAAGGCAAACAGACAGGGATGGAGGTGAGAGAGAGAGTAAAGAAGGCAGGGAAAGGGGGAGAGGAAAAGAGAAGGGGAGAAGAGGGAGAGAGTCAGAGATGGAAATATAATGATGCCAGGAATGCTGAATGCTTTCGAAGACCTTTGGAGAAGATGAGGAAAGTTAGGTACACAGAACTGAAAGGAAAATATGCAAATTTCCTTGATGGAAAGGTAGGGGGAAATATGTAAGCTGAGGGCTAGAACAAGGCCAATACCTTCTTACGTACTGCCTGGCAGATATAAATGAGACTGAAAGCAAAACATCAGCCTCACGTGCACTGTGCTAGCCCGGCCTGTGCCTTGTAAGCAGGCCTGGCTGTGAAAGCTGTGTCACTGTTAACCGGGACGTGACTCTTTGGGAGTTTCTCTACCATGTTAGTGCAATGAACGCAACTCCCAGCAATGAAATCCTGAAACATGGAGTGACTGCAGTTCTTTCCTCAAAGACTCATCTACTCAAAGTCTGCTTATCATATACAGTAAACAACCAGCCAGCCTCTGTGCATCATATTTTCTGGACATAATCTTACACTCCTACAAACTTAGGTGGTTGTAATCTCTTTCCAGGTTCTTCTTTCTCTCTGTCTTCATATGCTTCTTCATCCTTTTCTAATCCTTGTGTTGTTTTTCTCCTTAGTCTCCCTTTCCTTTCACTCTTTAGTATCTCTCAGTTTTGTTTGGCTTATTAACTTGCATGTTAGTGGCTTAACTCTCTATTCTGGATTAAATTTAAAACTAAATTAAAAAATATGGCAATTCAAAAAGAAAATGGAATATGGAATGTGGTATTATGTTGTGATTTTTTCTCCCATCATTCTATCCTCTCTTTGTTTTCCTATTTTTCCCCATTTTCTCCCATTTTACCCATCCAATTCAGCTGCTCTTTGAACCCACATATATGTTCCTTTTTACAGCATCCATTGCACTAGGAGGAGGCTGATTTTTATTTAACTCAAAGAGTAAACTATATAGAAAAATGATTATCTGAAATTAATCTGCAAAACAAGAAAATTATCATATTGTTTTAAAAATAAAAAGGATTAATAAAAAATCCATTTTTCAAATCAAAGAATAATTTACTGCTGGTAGTGTAAATTTATACAATCCCTCTGAGACTGAATTCTCCCAGTTACGTATAATCTCACCTGCTGCTAAAAAGAAATTGAAGGAAAAACAGCACTAATTTTTATCCCCTGTGACTACCAGAAGATGGTGTGTTTTAAAAGGTCTCCCCGGGTGGTTGCGATGGCAGCTTGTGGAAAGGGGCCAGGAAGCCAGGCAGCAGGGCGAGCACCACACCAGTCCATCCCCTGCCACGCTGCACAGGACAAACAGCAGGCAGGGATGGACCCACAACCACTGTCTTTCCTTTCAGTTCCAACCCACTCCTTACACAACTGTCCCCCACGCACCACCATGCTGCACTGGACCCAAACTCTCCACGACATGTGCTTCTTACTGTGGGCTGAAGGAAATTAAGTTCCCCATTCTGGCCCCATTCTGCTGCCTTACAAATCCCTAAACTTGGGGCTGGTGGGTAGCACTCTTCCAGCTGAAGTGAGGGATTAGCCCTTTTGCATCCAGCTTCTGAAAATAACCCCCACACAATCACTTTGGAAGCACAAAATCATGGCTTTATTTCAAAATATTATCTTCAGAAAATAAGGTAAAATTGCTTTTAAGAGACTAAAGATACATGTGCTAGATTTTCACACAACCTAAGAATGGTATTACTGGACTACCCTCATGAAGTTAACTTTGGTGCCAGCAATTTACATCACCTGATGAGTTCTTCTTCAACTAAACAGAAAAATGACCAGGTAAGATCTCTACTGCAGACACCCACTAAAGGCTGTGTGCCCACAGCACAAAGCTGAGACCCCGGGCTCCATCCCAGGCTGCTGCCTGGACAGCCTACCCGTGAGGAGGCAGGAGGCAGACCTGAGAGTTCAGACGGGATGAAGGACCTCTCAATTCAGCTCCAGCTGCCTCCTCAAAGCTGCTGAGGCTACGTTGTCCTGCCTGACTCCATACACATATACTACCAGAATAGCCAGTGGGAGCCAGCAGAGTTACTGCATCCCTAGTGCACCTTCGGGCCCAAATTCCCCCCAATAAATGCAAACATGGGCCTCAATTCACAGAATACACAGAATCATATAGCTTGGAAAAGACCTTTAAGATCATTGAGTCCAACCATTAACCTGACACTGCCAGTTCACCGCTAAATCATGTCCCTAAGCACCACATCTAACATGTCTTTTAAATACCTCCGGGGTGGTGACTCCACCACTTCCCTGGGCAGCCTGTTCCAATGCCGGATAACCATTTCAGTGAAGTAATATTTCCTAATATCCAGTCTAAACCTCCCCTGGCACAGCTTGAGGCCATTTCCTTTCGTCCTATCGCTAGTAACTTGGGAGAAGAGACCAACACCCACCTCGCTACAGCCTCCTTTCAGGCAGTTGTAGTGAGCGATACGATCTCCCCTCAGCCTCCTCTTCTCCAGGCTAAACAACCCCAGGTCCCTCAACCTCTCCTCATAAGACCTGCTCTCCAGACCCTTCACCAGCTCTGTTGCCCTTCTCTGGACATGCTCCAGCACCAAAATGTCCTTCTTGTAGTGAGGGGCCCAAAACTGAACACAGTATTCGAGGTCCGGCCTCACCAGTGCCGAGTACAGGGGCACGATCACTTCCCTCCTCCTGCTGGCCACACTATTCCTGATACAAGCCAGGATGCCATTGGCCTTCTTGGCCACCTGGGCACACTGCTGGCTCATGTTCAGCTGGCTGTCAGCCAACACTCCCAGGTCCTTCTCCACCAGGCAGTTTTCCAGCCACTCTTCCCAAGCGCGTAGCATTGAATGGGGTTGTTGTGGCCCAAGTGCAAGACCCGACACTGAGCCTTGTTGAACCCCATACAATTGGCCTCAGCCCATCGATCCAGCCTGTCCAGATCCCTCTGTAGAGCCTTCCTACCCTTGAGCAGATCGACACTCCCACGTAACTTGGTGTCTTCTGCAAAGTTACTGAAGGTGCACTTGATCCCCTCATCCAGATCAATGATAAAGATATTAAACAGAACTATCCCAAAACTGAGCCCTGGGGAACACCACTTGTGAGTGGCCGCCAACTGGATTTAACTCCGTTCACCACCACTCTTTGGGCCTGGCCATCCTGCCAGTTTTTTACCCAATGAAGAGTATGCCCATTCAAGCCATGAGCCAACAGCTTCTCCAGGAGATTGCTGTGGGAAACGGTGTCAAAGGTTTTATTAAAGTCCAGGTAGATAACATCCACAGCCTTTCCCTCATCCAATAAGTGGGTTACCTTGTCATAGAAGGAGATCAGGTTAGTTAAGCAGGAACTGCCTTTCCTAAACCCATGCTGACTGGGCCTGATCACTTGGTTATCCTGTATGTGCCGCATGATTGCATTCAAGATGATCTGCTCCATAACCTTCCCCTGTACTGAGGTCAGGCTGACTGGCCTGTAGTTCCCTGGATCCTCCTTGCAGCCCTTCTTGTAGATGGGCATCACATTTGCTAATCTCTACCTTTGACTGCATTGAGATGGAGCAAAAGTCCACGCAGCAAATTCAAGTTGCTGTTCTCTGATGCCTTTCCTCTGGCACAATGCAGTGTACACCATATGCTCTGCTCACCCATGCCACTAGAGGAGGGGACAGGCAGAATTATACCCTTGGTGACATCTTTTTCATTACTTGAAACTCAGGATTTATTCAGACTTAATCTCTACATATACGCAGGTTGGTTAACAGGAACACACCAATTTGAATTTCAGATTTATACAAAAAGTCACTGTTCGGCAGTTAATTGGGTAATATGTGACCACTGCCACAAATTGTTCTCTTTTGCAAGCAAAGGCAAATATACTATTTTATCCTGCTGGGAGGACACACAGAAAATGATGCTGCTTTCTGAATAGCATGTTTCCAGAGATATGATTCAAGCAAATAACAAAAAAAGAAAAATCTATATGCTGTCTGTAGGACCAGCTGAAAGGGCATCTGGAGACAGATAACACAATGTTAGTTATAACTAACATAACACAATGTAGTTATATATCACTGGTAGTTGTCGAGGTAACTACAGGATTATGATTCCAGACTAAAATATTGTTTCATACATCTTCTAGGATAGCGGTCTTCAGCCAGCCATTTGAGACCATCTTAACTGGAGGAAGAGCCTGAGTAAGATTCTCAGGAGAACTGCTCACTACGTCAGCTTTGTAAGACATGCACCAGTTCTATACCAAATAAGCACATTTTTTGACATCTCTCTCTATCATCTATGGCCTATGGTTTCAAAGCATAAGGCCTTCATGGCACTTGAGATGCACTTTGCCTTCAACATTCAGAAACAAAGTCTTGAAGGAAATCACATTTGAAGGCTTCACTTAGCCTGGGACAGAACAATTAATTTTGCATTATCTCAAAGCAAAAAAATAAAAACCAAACTGATGGAAAGTAGGCTCAGACTCGCATGAAAGAAGTGTTTTCCATAAGACAGCTCCATTTTGTGGCATTTTTTAAAGAAAATATTGTTTTAAACAAAATCTTTGCAAACTTCTCTTTAAAAAAACAAATTCCTCTACAGCATGCATTTGCAAATCAATGCAATGCATTGATAAGCAGTAGTTTATTAATTCAAGAACATTTTAAGGTCTAGATTCTAAAACAAAGTTGTCTTTGATAGTACAGTAGTCTGGGACGTAAGAAACCCAGAATGAGTTGGGATGAAAAGCCTTTGATCTGGATTAACCTGAACACAAACTACCACATTTTGAGTTAATCCCTTCTACAGGCAGGGGCACTTTCCCTGCTTTATTTTGCAGATATGAGTGCAAAAATGTTTCTCTCTCGGCAATAAACACTCCCATCAAAACAGACACATCTCTAGGAAATATTCTGTATTCATGAAAAATTGTTCCAATTAGGGCCATGGGATTTTTGCATGGACTGGCTTCCAAGAGTGAAATATAAGCTAGGAGAAAGCCTGCAAGATTTTAGGTTGGAAAATGAACTTTTCACAAACCTCCAGTTCAGAAGCCCCCAACTGCCATGACAAAGTTTTGAACAGGAGAAACTCCTTTTTTCCTTACACTATTTTTCCTTTCTTCCTCTCTGATACATACATCTCTTTTTTTTCCTCCAATATGCCATCAAATTCCTAAAGAGAAAGAAGTACAGACACCATAACGTTTAAATGAGATACATGTTCCAGGAAGTTTAGTAGCTGTAAATTATTCAAAACAAGTGCAAATGTGTGAGCATAAGTGAGATTGGAATAGAATGACAGGAAACACAGAACAACAGCAAATCTTGCCCAGAGCCATGGAGATCTCTCTCCCACCAAAGGCCCACACATTTTCCATGCTTGGGAGGCAAAACACTGGCAAGGATTATTTTTCAACTAGGTCAAACTAAATGTTGGAAAGATTATTTGATTTATTTTGTCTCCTCAAGTCACATCAGTTGTGAAGAGCTACTCCTTCCAAGCAGCCTGAAGTCAACAGTAATCTTGGTAAGAGAACACAGTGACAGACATAATGTTAAGACTAAATAAGGACTAAACCACAGCTGACCATTATCTTGGGGAAATTAATCAGGTGCTGGTAACAGTTCACATCATCTTGTCCAGAAAAATTGACTCAATATAAGAGGAAAAATCCAAATCCAGACATGATTATTAGACATCTAATGATTCTCATGTTAGATGCTTTCCTTAATTCAAGAGTTTATCACTCTCCTTAGGAGTATTACTTTTTCTTCTTACACACAAGATTTTCTAGCACCAAGTACCAGAAAAGACTATAAAAAATACTCTGGCATTACACATTTCCTGCAAATCTTTAAATAGGCTGAGAAGGGTTTTGAAGTGTACATGAGCATGCTAATTTCCATTCAGATTGTGAAAATGTGGCAGAGATGTCATGTGTCACAAAATCTTGAACATATTTTATTTGAAACTTAGATTTTAAAATTTAGGTCTTAAAATAAAATATATTAGTCTATGCCCTGCATAGAAAAAAATAACAAGAAGGGCAAGCTGCTCCAGAGTCATGGGCAATATTTCCTGGCCTTTTCACACAGATTATTGCCTTCAGCATCAGTGTTCCTACACTCCTTCCCTCTGTTTCCACAGAATAGGTTTTTTACCTGCACAGATGGGGTTTTTTTACACTGCTCCAAAGTTTTTCTCAAATACCCATTTCCTAAGACTCCATTATGGTCAAATTATTGCTGTTCTTACCACTCTCTGTGCCCAAGAGTCTTATTACGGGCACTGTATGAACACTGATACAATTCCTTGAAGACCCTGCAGTCCAGGAATCTGTGTATGTTACAATATTTATAGTCAGGGCTGTACAAATGAAGCAGACAGGGTTTCATGTAGTTTTGGCTGCTAAAATTTCATAGACTCACAGAGTTACTGGGAGGCTGAGGCTGGAAGGCAGCTCTGGAGATTGTCCAGTCCCAGCCCCTGCTCAAGCAGGGCCACCTGGAGCTGGTTGCCCAGGACTGTGTCCAGATGTCTTTTGAATATTTCCCAGGATGGAGACTCTACAAATTCTCTAGGCAACCTGTGCCAATATCCAATAGCCCTTATGCTAAAAAAGAAAAAGAGTTTTCCTATTTTTAAATGGGATTTCTTGCATTTCAGTTTGTGCCCATTGCCTCTGATCCTGTCACTGGGCACCACTGGGAAGAGCCTGGCTCATAACTCATTTAAAAACTAGGACATCTATTCAGAGCTGTGATTCTTTGCCATTGAAAAATGGCCCTCGAAATACAAGTTAAGCATGGACACACTAGTGTTGGCCTTTCAGAAGTGCAGAGGCTCCTCTCTGGCTGTGCTCCCTCTGGAGCCTCGCCATACTGCTGCAAGGCTGGAGCTGACAAGGAAAGACCAGCACTGCCCTTGTGTTCAGGTAGATCAGAGTCTGTTCTGACGTGAAGCTCATACCTGGAAGGTTACACATACAGCCTGTAAGTGCTTCAAATATAGGCTCTGCTTTTCCCATGTTCACTTCAGGCCATAAGTTCTCCGTGCTCCTGGCAGCTGAATCCTTAGCACAGAAGCTGATGGTATTTGCACAGAAAGTATTCTATTTTTTATAAGCAAATTAACTTCTAAAGCCCTACATGTAACCCACGGAAGCTGGGACTATATAAAGTAGATCTTGGAAGACAGATATGAAAGCATTCCAGAGAGAAAACAAATTGCCTTTTTCTTGGCTTTGTCTTTCAGTATTTGCTGGCAATTTTCTTGAGAACACACAAGGTGTGGAAATAGCTCACACAACCTGCCTGCACATAATGCTCGAGCTGGAAAAAAAAATGGCATACTATGGGAGGTGTCAAACCCAGGAGCACCTCTATCAGGCCACTGCTTGACATCATGGCTCTACAGGTACATAAAAGAGGATCAAAATCCTGTAAAAGGGAGAAATAGGAGCTTTTTCAGGCCTTGCAGAGGCAATTCCATTTTGAAATTCCCTTTCTCTGGTTCGCCTTCAGTAGGGCAGCACAATCAGCAAAATCCTAACCTCGGAGCTCCGGTCCCATTAGTCACACAAAGCTTCGGTGATTTACAGTCAGAAAATCATTTCAAGACATCTGAAAGGACTTTGTTATTCTGCCTACAGCTACACCTGTGCACTTCTTTGTCTCTAAGTTTCAATTAGAAATAATTTAAATAAGAGAAAATCATGTTTCCTAGTGGCAGAGCCTATTAATGAAATATGTTTCACATTTCCAATGGAAATGGGAATTTAGGAAACTAACAGGCAGAGCTTGTGCCTGCATTCTGAATACATTTTATATCTGAAAGACTTTATCTCCATGTCTCTATCAAGATCTGCAGCTCATCTTTAGCTCTGTGAACCATATTCGTATTGCTCTTAATGTCTGAATTGCCACCCTGTGAACATGACAACTCAATTTCTAAGGTGTCTTAAGAAACACAAAAAATAGGGGATTCTCTATTGTTTTAAATGTCTGTAAGTGCTGAGGGGAAAAATCTTATAACATGTTACACTGAAAGCCAAAAGGAGAAGGAAAAAGACATGAGCAAGTAGGCTTAATGAATTTAACTATGTTTTTGCATCAAAGTATTATGTAAAAAAAACAGAAAAGCAGGACAACTGACTTGCAAACTATTCACCTAAATGATTTCATCAGAGGGATCTGGAGATACCTTTCTGTGGATTAAAATCTTCCCTGCTTAATACAGAGCAAAAAGTCACCAACTTTACTGGGTAAGGGACATAAGTGCTATGACCACAGAGAAACTGTATTAGCCCCTGCATTACTTTCCTGGACCCTAGAAAGGGGTCTTCCATCCCTTGAACATGTGGAGGAACCAGTCCTTACAGAGTTAGATTAACACATCCAGTGTTCTTCAGGACACATCCAGTGTTTTTCGGGATTCAAATATTTTTATATGGCTTGAATATATTTGATATAACCATAGATGAGGCTATGGAGAAAAGAAATCTTAATGTTTAGGCAAGGTTCTTATACCTGTTGTCAAGTGACAAAGCAGAAAAGCTCTGCAATTCCACGCAGAGTCCTGCAAAGTGGTGTACTGTCAGATCAAGACTTCTTTACCCCTTGCTCATATCACCACACTTTCAAGATGTCTTCATGAGCCTGGCATTCAGTTGTACAACTCTAACTGAGGGCAGACCTTGGCCTGCCAAAGCTAATTATTGGAGATAATACAGTAGCATGGAAAAAGCAACGACACAGATGGAAACTGCACTGTTATTGCTAGGAAATGCTTTAAACCAATCCTACAGGTCTTTCAGCATCAGCAGTAGTAGAGAAAGGATCTGCCAATGGCAGGATGTGGCAGAAGAAACAAAGTAGCCACGTCAACTCTTGCCACAAGCTCAGCATGTTACGCTTTTACACCTCAAAACTACAGCATGAAATGCAAATCTGACACAAGCAAGCGTAAACTCACACATGCTTATGCACACTTATAGAAAATTTGTCAACCACAAATATTTTCTACTATTTTTGACCGTTGTGATGATCTCTTCCATAACAACATCTTTGACATACCATGTCAAAGAAAAAGTCATGGGTGACATTTTTGCACATTTTAACAAGGTATTGGTCTTTGCTGAACTGGCTTACACAACCCTGGCCCATGTGCTGGTTATACCACCATTGATTCTTGGGCAAAAACAAATCTAAAAGTTTAGGAATTTGGGAACTCTCAGCAGCTGGCTTTCCCTAGCCCACAGGGAAAGCAAACAACAAACAGTCTGGTACAAAGTGGAAAAACGTGGACTGTTTTGTTAAAACTGGTGCCTGACATACAGCAAGCATCAGTGGAGTAACCACCCATGAGTTATTCTGCAATTATGCTTGGTATCTATCGGCCAGATTACCCTTCTCCTTTCTGGTAAACTCTTCGATCTCAGATCTCTAATAACAAGGGAAATCTCCTTGCTCATTAGCAGGTTATACTGCAAAAGGGAGCAAGAGACTTTGTCATCTCCTTATTCCCCAGCTGAGCCATGTGTAGCGCAAACATCCCAAGAGAAAGCTCTGGGGAAAAGGCCAGGATTGGCTTGTTGAATGCACGTGAATTGCAGTGTTTTTAAGGCGATATCATTCCTCTACTGCTTGGCCCACGCTGTCTTGATGTGGGTCAGATTATAAATGACATGATTTCGCTGCCACTGTGCTAACCTCTGCATTCCTCTGACTCCAAGGGAGAAAGTCTCTTCTTCCTTTCTCACCTGGCTTCAAATGGAAGTCTCATGAATGCTGTGGATTTAGTGTGTAGTTTTATAATTGTGGTTTTATTTGAATTGCCGCAAAAATGTTGGGTGAGATTAAACACAGGCTTCTCCTTTTGAAGAGGTCTGCGCTTAATATGACTTTTACACCCTGTTTTCTCACTAACTTAATTTTTCTCTCCTTTGAGTCTCGTTGCAACTCCAGCTCCTACCCTTGAGTTGTGAGAGCCTTTCCTTCGTACTGTGCTAAGTGATATTTATGCATAAACTTTTGCTAATTGCTGATTCCATTGGCATTCAAGAACCTATGCTGGAATGAATGAAGCTTTCATTCATGTTTATATATTAGTTTCCAACATTTGTATGTTTGTAATCATCAGGCTAAAACCAGCTTTCATTTGCAGAGATGTAAACTGAGGGTAACTGAGTCAGGAGTTATACTCCATTATGTACACAGAAAGATATTTTCTAGTAACATTGAAAGTTGAGTTTATCTCAGAAACTTCCCAGCTCCATAACTCAATGTAGTTTGTTCAGGACTGGTAACTACAGTTATGGCTACATTAGCAAGCAGTTTGGATCAGTAGAAGTAAATCTCTGGAGCTCATTTTATGCTGGGGACCTGACTTCTACAGGTCGCTGGGACTCTTAGTTTAGATGATAACCTCTACGTTTGCTCCCATGTACTAACGCTCTGTTACTGCTGCAGCTGACCTCCCAGGCTAGTTCTATCCAAAGTGAATCCAGGTCAGGACCTACCTGCGGTGCCCTTCCTGTTGTGAACCTGTGCTCAGCAAGCGGGCAACAGTTGAGCGTTGCCTGAAATGCGCTCTCCTGATCTAACTAACGAACACACTACCACAGACACACCCTATGCGTAAATTACAGAGACTTACACAATTAGAATATCTCTGCGGCAATCCCTAGCCATCAACAATTTTCCCAGCCATATAATTGCTACTATTAACAACACAAGTTCCCAATTTAACAAATGGAAGCAAGATAAATGCCCACATCATTCTGGCTTCTCCCAGCTTTATGATTCAGAGCATAGCAATCTGTTGCCCTTGGTCTTTTGGAAATAGTGCCCATGTGATAATTTTAATGACAATGCAGCACTTCTTCTGGTCTGTTCTGGACACCTGAGGGTTTTGATTGCTTTAGCATGGAGGGGGTTCTGATGGTCAAGTGAATTGGGTCTATCATGCCCCAAGGACCTTTACCTTATTCTCTCCCACTCAGCTGCCTACCTCTTTCCTCACTCTTTACACTTAGCAATAAGTAACTCAGCACATAAATCCGAAACTAAGGAGGCCACTTAGACAGCCTGGAATCGAATGGGAGAGAAACCAAGGAAGTTTCTGATGTAGCACCATGGGAGAGGATGGGTGGTAGGAAGAGGTGATGTGATACATTTCTTAGATTTTCTGTGTCTTTTAGTATTGCTGCCTTGTAGGTTGTCACAGTTTTAGCATAGGGGAACAGCTGCAACTGCCTACCTCTCCAATACCCTACCATCTTTTGGCATTGGCTCTGGTCTGAATTCCTCCAGCATGGGAAACCAGGCTTCCTGTCTCCCCGTATTCGGAAATTTTATCAGTCCTTTCTTCATGTCTTGCCGTGCTGCTGCAAAAAAAGCATCACCTGTGTGCATAGCCTTTTTATTATCTTTTATCCTCCTGTGAAACTGTTAACATGTTTTGCTCATCAGCTGCTTCACAGGAACCATTTATGTACATGCTTTGAATCTCACTTCTCCCTGAAGTAAATGTAAATTATGTCAAGTAAAACTTACCCTTAGAGAGCAGACAGACCCCCAGACAGACAGCGGGCCAAGGCACAGAAGGATGATATTGCCTTAAACACCCTAATTACATGCATTCAACAAGCCTGGCCTTTTCCCAGAGCTGTCTCTGGGGATGTTTGTACTATGTATGGCTCAGCCAGGCAACAAGGAGAGGACAAGGTCTCTTGCTCCCTTTTGCTGTCTAACCTGCTAATGAGCAAGGATATTTTCCTTGTTATTAGAGACCTGAGATCTGGATAGCAAACTGATGCACTCTGTCATACAGTTTGTCCATGGTAAAAGAAGGCCAGCTATATTGCCCCAATCCTTGATAATGCTGGCTGCCCAGCAATAATGTTTCGAGTAGCTCTCCTTCAGGAGTCCAATATTCTGGATGGGAACACTTTCTGTAAGCATTTTTTTCATATGGGCCACAGAAAATGCTCTATAAAAAGACAAAATAACTGATAATGTTTTTACCCAGTGACTAAACAGATGTTGAACTGTAGCTTTTGAAAAGGTGATGCATTCGCACAGCTTAGCCCTGTTCACAGTATCTGCACACCCATCCCATTACAAACTGATACGCAAATTCATCAATAAGAAATAACACAGGACTGCTGCGCAGACTTGTACAATCCTTTGTGCAGGATAATGCACTTGCAAATACAAATATCTCTCAATCAGTGAGAAATCCTGAAAAAGTTATAGTTTGTTCTTCCAGTTTGTTTTTAGGCAAAATCTATCAGGATGTGAGATTACTAAAGCCTTAGTCATTATAATTAAAATGAGGAACAACTTCAGTCAACTTCAGATACAATTTCAGCTTCCTCAGACTGCCAGCTGTACCTTGATAAAGTTTATAATGGAAGGTTAAATCTTATTTCGTTCAGAAAAATCAAGAAAGACTGGGGTGCTAGAAAAGTCTGTGATCACACACATGTGAGAAAATAAGGCAGAACCTGGTTTATTCAGCTTCACGCAGGTCACGTGATGTAATTAATTCCAAATGGTTTTGGTCTCTGTACAGAAACTTCCAGCAAAAGATTTAAATGATGTGATAATTACCTTTTTCCTTTCATGATCCTTCTGACTATGCCTTAATTTATGATGCTTTTAACTAGCATACATGTATCTTGAGGCTATGATGGGTGCACATTTATTTAAGTCAAAAGATAAATCTTAATGAAAGGTTTTTTTAACACAATAATTAACGTATTTTGATCGTCATAACAGTAATTATTAGAGGCACAAAAACAGAATCAGATCTCAGCAGAAGCCATGAAGATCCTAAATAGGGTGGAGTACCAGCACTGCCCTATTATTTTGCCAAGAAATGATACATCAAAGTGGCAGCAGTGAATCATCATACACTACCAGGAACTACACCCAGTGAATCCAAGAGATGGAAATATTAGATGCACTAAACTCCATCATAAATTGCAAATTATAATCACACAGCAGATAGTGCGCAATATGCCTTTTCTCATAGTTATCAAGCTATGCGCTCCTTGTGCCTCCCTCAAAATGACTGCTCATCAGATTAAACAATGAAACCAGAAGAACCACAAAAACAGGAATTTTGGCTTAATATTAAAAGTCCATCTATTTTTAAGGACACAGTTTTATTTTGGGAAGAATTATAAGCTCTCGTCTCATGCCAAATAACAAAATTGGGCAGCCTTGTTCTCTTAGAAACCTCTTTAAAAAAAAAAAATCACCTTTTTTATGGGATTATATACTCCATGAGAGGCAAGGCCAGCAATGAAAAAGAGCACACCCACTCTTACCTGCTGTCATCCTCCCCTTAGCAGAAATTACTAGTATTCTGATTTTCTGCCCAGCTATTGAATCAGTGTGCCCATACACACGCGCTGGCAGCCTGTAACTTGCAGCCAGCCCTTTTGCAATGACACACAGTAAAGAAGTCAAACAAAACTGAAAGCGTTTAAAAATCCCGTTCTACTCATTTTTCCCCTGTGTCAGATGTACTTTAAGAATTATTTTCCCCAAACTAAAAAAGTTTAACAATATACAAGGGGACCTTTTCTAAAAGAAGACACTGGCAAAAAGACAGGAATAAAGAGTTCCTTAAAGAAAAGGATATAGTATAGTACCTTTTCCAGTCAAAGTTTCTTCTTGTATTTTCCTCACTGCTGCTTGGCCCTCACTCTCACTGTTTCCAGCTGTTACAATACAGAAAATGGAAAATTAGCAATGCAATCAACTTAAGGACAGGAAATATAAGCATGCCACTACGAAGGGCTAACCACAGTGTAAGAAACAGTATGAAGTTTTAGGTGAAAAGGCGTGATTCGTTACTGTCAGGCAGCAGAGGTTTTTGAAGAGGGCTGTACAAATGCACTGCTGTTCATATGAGTTCTGCCTGTTTATCTCATTTATTCATACAAGATAGGACCGTTTGCTGGCTGGACCAGCAGAATTGAGGTGCGAATCTGTGAGCCAAGTGAATTATATCACATCCAGATTCTACAAAAGCTTCACTATAGGTTAGAGTAGACCTCCCCTCACTCTTTTTCCAAAATGAAGACTTCCACAGTCGAGGAAAAGGCTCCACTACCCTGACCAAAATGCTGAGGAAAAGTTTTTCTAGCACTAACATAAAATGTGATTAAGCACCAAATAAATGCCTTTTGTGCCATTCAGCTTAGGGGGACAGTTAATAACTGTCTGACATTTGTTTGGCACTTTTTTTGTAATAACTTATGTGAAAGGAAGAAACACAAGCACAAGTAAAATACTGCGCTTGGTAGGACAAGTTAATTCTTTTAAATTAAGTTTAACATTCCATTTATCCATCCACAAACATTTTCCATAACATGACACATCAAAATACCTATCATTTGTTATCTAAATTGGATATAAATATTGATATCTCTTATGAACTTGATGAAGTTGCCACCTTCTTTTCCTGGTTATATAAACCTCTGCCTTGGTTTCTATACAGGCTTTGTCTTGTCCCCTCCTACAGGTGTCCTGTCCTCTTATTCACTTGTTAGCTGTGTAGCAGAAATTTCAGGTTTTCCACTTTATTTCTCACTTTTTTTTAGTAACAGTGAATCAGCTCTATCAAAGACAAGGAAAGAATCACAGTGTCACAGAGTAAGTTGAAGATGGAAGAGACCTCAGGAGGTCATCTGGCTCAGTCTCCTGCTCACATTAGTTGGTATGTGCTCGCATTTACTTTAAGATGTTAGAACATGATTTATAGTGCTATTAAACTGGATTCATTTGATCTCACAGAGAAAGTGTTCAAAAAGTGGGAGTGAGACCTCTGAGACAGTTCAAGTGTCAATCAAAGGTTGCACTAGCGGAAGGCTAAGAGCACTGAATGGAGATTTTTGGGACGATGTGACCACTTTGAGGAGGGAGGCCAATGCATTCTTTTGAGGATGGAGTTTTTGCTGTGCTTCTGCAGTAAAAAACAATTATTTGCAACACATCTTTGTTTTCATGATATGCAAGAAGACCCAGTATTCACATAAATGTAGCCAAAATAAAGACATTTAGCCTTCCAGATACTGGAGAGAAAATAATTCTCACATAAAACCTAGACTCATACTGGTCTATAACTGTTCTCTAAAAAAATCCATTAACTATGGAATTATATTGCTTGGACTGACCAAGAAAGAAAGAAAAGAAAAAAAAAACAAGCCAGACATCTGCAATATTTTCTTCTTGCTGTTGGCTTTTTCCCCCCTTTAAAACAGAAACATTCAGCTTGATGCTAGTTTCCAGATATAGATGCAGCGTCAACAAACAAACCCTCCAGTGAAACTGCCAATTCTGGGGAGATCTGTGCAGAGGGGTTATGGGCAAGGGATCAATTTTCCTCACTGTTTCCCCTTAAGTGATGTACTAGAGTAAAACTTCAAACTCAGTGAGTTATTATGCCGGATAGAGTTAGGCTAGAAACAAAAATACCAGTTGGCACCAAGTGCCAACTCTGTGAAGGTCTTACTTGATTCCTCTTTCATTCAGCACTCCTCATGCAGAGAACAGGCTTATTAAAGCCTCCAGTGTCTTGATTTAACTCTCAGTGTGTTCACTTCATTTGTTCTTTTAAAAGGGCTTGTGTTCACAACAAATTTTAATTTGCTTTAGTTTGCTGTTATATAAATGGTTATTCATTAATGCTCAGTGCCTTCCAAATGAGCTCATTTTATTCATATTTGAATATTTTTCACTCTAGACCACTGGGAAAAAATAATTATTTTGCTAAACAGTCACTTCAAATGTCTGTTTCCAGCCTGATCCAACAGAGAGTTTGAAAACCAGATTCTGGAGGCTGGAGTATCACAAAATTGAATTAGCCTCAGTAAAAGCTGCTACTGTAATAGAGATTTTGAAATATTTCTTTCAAAGAAAATCCTGTAAGAAAGAATAAAGACACTGAAGAAATGCCCAAAATCCTTACAAAAAGTTCAAAGACACATATATCAGAAAGATATCATAAGACTGGGAGAGTAATCTATGCTTCTGAGTCACGTTAAGGAGATCAGCATCCCCTGGCTGAGGATGGCTGGGAAAGGGGCATTGCACTGTTGTACTGCTTCCCTCCTAGTACATCTTTCTGGGATCTTCTAAGCAAAGTGAGTGGTAGGCATGAAAAAGAATAACCTCCTTTTAAGTGCCACATTAATTATATGAAATTCACAAAATACTTTGTAAGTCACCAAGCTAACACAATCAGCTTTAGGTTGGGAAAACTCAAAAATAATTTGTATTTTCTTGATGAAGATGGGTCACTAAAGGGCACGACCTTCAAGCATACTGAACAGGAGTACAGCGCTCTAAACTAAGGAGGGGGACAGCTTATTCTACGAGGGTCAAATTCTTACCACCATCAGCTGATTTAGATCCTCAGTAGCATATTTGTAGTGATTCTTTAAAAACGTTGTGATGCACAGGAGAATCCTCTGGCTGGACTTTCTGCCAATGAGTCACCATAATTTTCATACGTTCGACATGCCAGAATTTAGCCATGCCAGAATTTATCAATTTTAAGAGCTATAGAATCTGTAGCATACGATCTGTCTACTCTGGATTCAAGTGGTTTGGAGGGAAGGATAAGAAAGGGAAGACAGACCACGGTTTTCATGCAATGAGGGAATGTGAACAAAAGCTCTGAGAAAAAGGCATTCAATGTCTTGAGAGCTTAGTTCATCAAAGAACCCAAACCTGTAATAATCTTGCTTTTCATGCTAATTTAAAGTATCTATTGGGAACTCAAAATAGACATACTTGTCTCAAGAACTGTTTATGCAAGCTGTTCTGTGCCCTATCTGATGTTTTTCTTCTACTTAATCCCCACAGAATAGTGAAAAATTCCAGTGAGACTGATTCAATAACAATACTGACTACAATCAATTCTGAAAATAAAACTAATAACATAAAAATAAATTCAAGTCTGAATGAATGCACCTATATAAAATAAGATGTCATTTTAATGGCATGAAAAATTGTAATTCTTAGTAAAATACTGAAACTTATGTTGAAAAAAAAATTGAAAATAAATTTAAATACAACTTTGAGTCAAAAAAATTGACTCTCCTCTTCAACATCCATCTACACAGATGCCACAAGTCAAAGCACGTTGATCTACAAGCCACCAGAGGAGTACACAGAAAAATTCTTAAGAGCAGCAATAGGCTTTGGATCTTACCTTAAAGGTCAGGCTCTGTCACCTTAATCACTTAAGTAGATCCTAACTCGGAAAGTTATTTCAGGGATTTCCATGGAATTATCACAGAGGATTGCTCAGCCTGAATAAGGATGGCAAAAACACAGCCCATAGATACCCACTGCAGCTGGGAAACATTTACACTGTCGCTAGTTAAGGGGTCCTGATACATCTATATGTATTCTTTATACAATATTTTTAATTTCTTTGAATGTGAAAATCTCTCCAAAAGAATAATTGCTACTCAAGCTCATAATTTATGTACAAAATTAATCCTGATCTTTTCCAATTGGTGTTTTGCAAATACAGGAATTTGCAATCTTGACATTTCAAGGGAACATACTGTAGGGCATTATAAAGAAATTTAAAATAGTCTATGAACAACAATACAGCCTGTAAAGCTTAAGGTTGCCTGGAGAGAATAAACTCACAAATTTGAAAAGCCCTCACCAAAGTTAGCAGGGGGAGAACTTCCTGACTTTCAGCAATATAACAAAGAAAGGAAACACAAAAACTTTTTGACATGAGCACAGAGAAGATGCAAACCACCCATGATGCAGTGGTCCAGAGAAACACCCAACCCATCCAGCCTGGAGCCCAAGAGCCACCCTATGCACCAAGGCACCCCTCAGCCTGCGATAAACCCCACTGTGGCAAACCCCGGGAGGGGAGGCAGGGGCGAGCCGCCCGGCGGCAGGGCAGCCGTGCCAGCACGTCGCCTCCCAGCCCTCCCCACACACCCCAGCCTCTGGCAAGTGCGACCCCCTCATTCACTAGTGCCTGCAGAACCTGTCTACCTGAGATAAACACTCATCCCTTGTCTTATTTAGCCGTAATTACGTATCAGTTAATCCCTGAAATGATGAATAACTTTCCAGGGTTCACAGCCTGCCCCGTGGCCCTCCTCACTCCCCACGATCACTTCAAGTAACCCAAGTTTAGATGCACTGCCCATAAACTCTAATGCATATGTGCATTACCAGGAGAAGCTTAGTGGTATGGTAATAAATTCTGTATAAATGAATACCCTCTGATTAAGATGTTGAAGAGGGTGATGGTTAGGTGTCTTTGTGCAACAGAATATAAAAAAGATTCCAACTGGAAATTTGAACTAAGGTGCCTCCTCAGAGTAGCACAATCCTCATTATGGTTGAAGGGGAACTGATTTGATTGGAGCGCCAGCCTGAAGACAGAGCTTGCAAGGGCACCCATAGCCTCAAGAGAAAAACAAAGTCCTATCAGCTGGTGTTTTGAGGATCACGATTTTGTGAGTGTGTATGGCACTGCACAACAAATAGCATGTGCCTAAAAGAGAGGAATGACTGCCCCCAAAATGATCTGAGTATGAGAAATTTGAACTCAGTAAATATGAGTGTTTTTTAAAGAAATTGATAGTCTTCAATAAAAAAAAAAATAAATCTTGTTTAAGGGGAATATAGATCTTGGGTCTCACTAATAAAACTTCCAAGTCATGAAGTCGTTATTCAATAAAGCCAGGTATAAGAACATGACCTGGTATAAAAAAAAAATTGAGAAAGCGATACAAAGCTTCCTTACGTCTAGAGGTGCCACACGTCCTTTGTCATTCGGTCATTCTGTCATACAGCAGTCACAATTAAATACATGCTTTTTTGACATGAAAAGCAAAAATATCATTGTAACTGTTCCTTTGAGAAAAGAAGCAAAACTGAGCAAGGAGGAGGATGTTGGTTTGCAGAGAGAAAAGAAATCATCATTCTTGCCCTAGGTTTCAGCAATTCAGCTGTTCTAATTACAAGTTAAGAATGACCCTGTTTATCAAACCAAAGACAAATCAAAGCAAGTGCCCCATTTCCAACAATAACCCATAGCAGGTGCTTAAGCAAAAAGTATAAGTGACAGCATTAAGTCTAGGAGTGATGTTTTCCGATACACCCTCCCGGTAGCAAGAAGTTTCAGAGACTTCCTTAATCAGAGGTCACACCTAGCCTCTCAATGAACCTACCTCCACTACTTCATCTAATTGCACTTCCAATTTATTCAAACAGTTGGCTGCCAGAGGGTTCTGGGACAACAAGCTCTGTGATTTAGTGACACATTTAATTACATTAAAAAGTTTGTGCTTCAGTGGTAGGTTGTTTTTTGGGTTTGTTTGTTTGTTTTTGTTTTTGTTTTTGGTTTAATTTTATTGGATGTTCTCTACTTTGTGTGCAATAAGACAGAGAATAACCACTTCTCATTCACTTTCTCTACACCGTTCATAATTGCGTAACATCACATCTCAGTCAGCTGTTTGCAAGTGGAAGAACCTTTGTGTATTAGCACAGAGACACCCTATCCTCCTCACCATCCCTCTCTCATTTTTTCCAGTTTTAATGGACTCCTTTCAAGTATTCACAACAGGATGAACCAATGATTTCTACAAAGGAAGAGGGATGCTTCCTGTCCTGTTTTATCTTCTTTCCTGTTAAGTAATAAGATTTTATTTGCCTTTTAGACTGGCATTGAATATTGAAGATGTTCTGCAGGGAGCTTTCAACAGTAAATCACAATTTTTTTTTTATTTTTTTTTTTTGAGTGGTAGTAGTTAATTTAGATACTATTATTGTAAATACACAGGTGTGGGTTTTTTCCTCATATGCAGTATTTGCATTTACTGACACTCAGTATTTATCCATCCCTTCATAACCCAGTCATTCAATATTGTGAGATTCTTCCCTGTAGTTAAGATCTCCAGGATCACAGGATGGCTGAGGCTGGAAGGCACCTCTGGAGACCATCCAGTCCCACCCCCCGTTACAGCTGGTTGTCCAGGACCATGTCTGGTCAGATTTGAGTATCTCCAAGGAGAGAGACCCCCAGAACCTCTCTGGGCAGCCTGTTTGACCACCCTCAATGTAAAAAAAAAAAGTGTTTTCTTGCACTTAAATAGAATTTCCTGCTTTTTGGTTTGTGCCCATTGCCTCCTCTCATGTCACAGGCACCATCTTCTTTCCTGTCCCCACCAGGTATTTATACACATGGAAAAGGTACCCCTGAGCCTTCTCCTTTCCAGGCTGAACAGTCCCAGCTCTCTCAGCCTCTCCTTGTACTTCAGATGCACTAACAGTTTAATTTGACTATTCTAAACACATTTCTGCAAAATGTGTCATCTCACTGTTCACGCTTTTTTCTGTATCTATCTTTTATAAATGTACTGAACATATGTCTATGGGATCAAGAGTCCCTTGCTCCATTCCAAAGCTGACAAATAATTCCTAAACGTTGTTTTCTGTCTCCTAATAAGTTACTAATCTACAAGACATCTTGCTCTTATCTCCAGACAAGCTAGCCACTTTGAAATCTTTTGGCACAAACCTTGCCAAAAGCTTTTGAAAATCAAGATTAAATTAATTCACATGGTTGTTGAAATCTTCAAAGCATTTAATAAATGCTTAATGAATATATTAAATAAATGTCTAGAAAAACTGTGCTAACTCTTCCAAAATTTATCATCACATACTTTGTGTTTTTTACAATGCCTGCCATTTTTTTCAATATAAAAATCACACTCACTGGACTATGCACAACGTCCTTCCTAAAACTGCCCAACAGTCACATTTGCACACCATACACTTCTATACTAAGGATGATTTAGGGTTCTCTGCAGAAGATACTAGTCCAGAAATACTTTCATGCTATTGAGGTATTTTATTTTTAATCACAGCAGCTTGTCTTAGACTCTTTTAATTTATTTTCTGATGGGTGGTACTGTATTTATACTGAGTGTGTAATAATCGCCATGCTATTCATAAGCACTGCATCTTTTTAGCTGTTCATTTTACATATGTCCTTAAAAAGAGAGAGTGAACAGCAGTTGTCTGTCACAGACCACATTGTCAGACTGAAGACTCCAAGCCCCCTTGGTTGTTCCTCATAAGGATGCTTCTCCATACCTGTGATAAGCTTTTTTCCTCTAAACCATTTCCGTTTCTATGCCATACTTTTTGAAATGTGCAGACCAGAACTCAACACAACATTTAAGATGCTGGCACATGAAGGATTTATACAGTGACAAACTCACGCTGTTTTGTTTGTTCCTTTTCTAACAATTTCTAATATTTGTTTTGTTTTTTGCAAGCTATCGAGCACTGACTTCACAGAACGGTCTATGAAGCCCCAAGATCTTCCTTCAAAGTGATGATGGTCAACACAGAACCCATCATTTCTCTTTCTGGAGTTACAATTTTTCCCCATGTCCCCCATTTTTCCCCATGTCCATCACTCCATATTGTTCTACATGGAATTGCCCATGCCTTTTAACACTCAGCTTCTTACGGTCTTCCTGTAATTCTTCACACACGTCCCTGGTCTTTATTACTCCAAATAATCTAATACATTTTGAAAGACTTGTCACTTCACTATTTGCTCCTCCTCTAAAATTATACATTGAAGGCATGGGTTCTAACACATAGCCCTGTTGAACTCCAGTGGTAACACCCTCTCTAAGAAAATAAACATTTATGCCTATGTTCTGTCATAACATGCAATGTTATTGTATGAATGTAATGACATTTGTACGTATCCTTTGGGCTGTTTAGTGTCCTTAAGAGCCTTAAGGAATTTTGCTTTAAGATTTCTAGAAATCCAAACGAACCATATCAAGCAAAATCTCTCTCATCCACATGGCAGTTGAGCTCAGTTAAACAAAGTATTTTACTATGCAATACACCTGCACAGTTGATTGAATTACATTTCTACTTGAGATTACTGCCCAAAAGAGAATTCTTCTGCTGTGTCTTTTCAGATGTTTGTTGCTATTTTAATAATAGTTTCAAATGTCCCAAGGAATGCTGTAATGAGTTTGTTTATAAATAAGTAGTCTTAAACCACAGCCAATTATCAAAAAAACCCATAAATTTTACAGGTGAAATGTTCAAAATTAATAAACATAAACAAATACATTTTTTTAGAAGGAAAAAAGTATTTTTAAAGCTAGGACAGTGACAGTCTTCAAACAAAAATTAAGGACTAAAGTGTTCGACAAAATTTTTACTTATTTGGAAGGCTGTGTGTGGCTGTCTGCGGCTGTGTGCACACGCACAGTGTATAAATAACAGACAGTGCTGTAAGTAGAGTTTTTCATAACCCTGATTACAGTGTATTGATATGTTAAAAACTGAACTGAATGACAATTATAAGGCAATCTGCATGCATTTTCTTAGTGTTCATACCAGAAAAAGGAAACGATCTCCCACTTTTAAAAAGCTGGTAACATTGTGACACTTCCTGTCTAACTCTACAACTCATTAGGCCTAACAAAACCTGGCTAAAATTAAGAAGATAAATACTTTTCTAGAAAAAATTATAACTCAAGCATCTCATACATCTATTTATAGTGAGAAAAGACTATTAAAGTATCCCGTATAAACTTTCAGTAATTGAAGTTAAATCAAACCGCCTTTGACAATGAACAATTGCACAATCTTGATAGGGTTTAATTATCCTTCTAAAGTCACTTTGTAGTATTATACAATACAAGAATTGTCTGATTTATAGTGCAGAGAGTGCAGCTTGAAAATTGGAAACTAATGTGAATGAAAGAGGTGACAGAAATATCTCTTGCTTGGTCTCCTGCAGGGCTTACAGAGGTCACACAGAAGTGCTGAGTCTGGTGATGGAACTACATTTATTTATGCCAAAATTGCATGGCTCAGATAAGTCACTTGAATATATATACATATATAGATATATAAATATAATGAGACTGCTTCCTTCAGAATGTGAGCCTGTATTGGAAAATTGTGTCACTGATATACTCAGACACTAAAGATAGATTACACAGCCCTGAATCTGGTGTTTTATACCAAGCAGCAGTGT
Source organism: Morus bassanus (assembly GCA_031468815.1). Lineage (NCBI taxonomy): Eukaryota > Metazoa > Chordata > Aves > Suliformes > Sulidae > Morus > Morus bassanus. Next base: position 77,836,363 of record CM062568.1, read on the forward strand.
AACATTGCCAAGGTGGAAATCTTTCGATTTTGGTTCACCATTATAAGACAGGATTATCAAAGCTTCTATATTAGATATTATCACACTTCTTTTCAGCCTTCTTTTACTAATGTACTGAGAAAAAAAGGAAAACTCAAACTGAAGCTCTCTTTTTTAAAGTCAACAATTTTAACATGCACTCACAGAATCCTCTTAAAATTAAAGCCCAGTGATGAAGGATGGAAGGAATATGAAGAGTTTACACTTCTAATCAGTCTAAATTCAGACACAAAACTGGCCAACGCTGTGAAGCAGAGCTGAACCTACCGGATTTTATGACTGGGGGGTCATAAAAATGACCAGGATGTCTTGATTTTCAGTGTCTTTATTATTAAGAGCATATTTATTTCTAAGTGCTCACAAAACACCATCTTCAATATCAGTCACTGGTCAGTAGGCACCAAAACTGGTGTGTCATTTACCTTCTCTCTCTGAAAATGAAATTGCAAGCTTATTTATCAAGTGGTAAATTGCATAGGAGGGAGCAGGAGCTCCTGGTGTGGCTTGGCTCTGAAGATTCACCACTGGCAGTAGCTTTCCCTACCAGGGGTCCGCTGTCTGTCATGAGATTTTCCTGAAGTAAAGGCCCTGCTCACTGTGAGCAATGCTATCGCAGCCTGGCAAAAAGTCTCAATGAAATCTATCAAACTAACTCATAGAAAATGACTTTCATCATTTCAGCATTCACACCAACATTTTTCCCAGTGAGAGCCTGAGGGCAGCGCGAGCAGCATTCTCAGAGGGAGACCATCACTGGGAGAAAGGAGTCTTGTGCACCAGTGCTGGGACTGGAAAGGAAGAAGCTGTAAAAGCGCTATGCAACCACTTGCTGGAAGTGCTCTGAGTGAGCACACTGCCTTTTCATACAGTGCCTATTCATGTTCCACAAGGTAACATGCTTCCTACTTATTTGTTTTCTTCATTCCATTGGTAGATTGCATTTAAAAGTAAGTTACTTCAAACATTTACTCATCTAAAATGCCAAATAGAGTCAAAATCACATTCATCACAAATGGTGAATCGTCTTCACATCAGACATTCAGGTTTGACTCATTTGCCCACTGCAGGGATATTCTTTATTGCTAAATATTCCCATTACTTAGTCCCCGCAATGGGAAAGAAGCATTCAAGGAATGGGCAAGATTGACTGTGAGCTACACAAGTCTCCCTTGCAAGCCCAAATTCACCTAACAGCCACACTTTTTTCACATAAGTTCACACCTATATACAAACATATGGTAAAAACGTTTCTAGAGCAGAAATCTTGAGCACACTTGCTGTCTTATTTGAGACTTAAATCTTTGCTGTGTGGCCTGAAGCTGAATGTGCTAATGCATGCCAGTGTGCCAGCAGGCATTTTAAGCATACTCTGGACACTTGGGGCCAACAGTTAGCAACAAGGATGGACGGTCATTGCATTTAATGTGTTTTTGAGACTGTTTTAATCTTGCAGCTGGAACAAAGCCTGAGACTATCCATTCTATCGACAGGGCTTCTTTGCTCTGAGGAATTTCACAGGCAAAGAAGATGGCTGTGACTCACCGGGATCAGTGTTTAGGTCAGAGTTTGCCAGAAAGGATTGAATCAGTTGAAAATCTTACTCATCAAATGCTTCCTGTATTTAATTTCATTAATTTACATTTGTAGAGATTCATAATGCAAATATTAAGGTTGGTACAAATGAAGAGCGAATGGAAATGTGTGTGTCTGTAAGCACCAGAAGAAAGAGCAGAGCAGAGTTAAAAGAATGTCCCTTATTGAAAATAAAGGACATGTTTCCAGGACACCATTCCTGTATTGTTTATATCAAGGCCACAGCACAGGGACTGGCCAGCAGATGACTGTGCACTGACACCAGGAGGATAACATCACAGTTGCAGCATATCACCTATACCATTACTTTTGCTGTTAGCCCACCCAGAAAATAGGCTATAGACATAACCTATACACCTCAGATAAGGAAAAATGTACTAAGAGCTGATGACTTCTAAAGGGTCCGTGAACCACAGAGAGAGGATAAGGACTCAGTAGTTGACGTACATTTTCCCACGCTGCACATAAGTGATGTTCACCAGACCACTTGAGCATTCATCTTGGTGCTTCTGAGAGTATGGTTGTGAGTGTGACTGAAGGAGATCTAAGAGAGGGTGACTGTGAGTTGAAAAAATCAGCTTATTTAGAGATTTTGTAATTGTATATCACCTTCCCTTTCCCAAAGATTTCACACCAGATTTTGTTACATGAAATACCCTAAACATTAAACGGTATAAAATACCTTTTAAAATGTGGCAATATTCAATGTTTCCATGACCCTATGCAAAGAGAAGAAAAACGGCCTTTTTGTTTTCCCACTGAGTACATTTTTGCAGTCCACCTCAAACATGTAGAGAGACTTCTTTAGTGAAATATTAATGTTGGCATCATTAGCTACATCTAGCTACATCAGCTACATCTATCATCTAGCTACATATAGCAGCATCTGTTTTCATTTTTGCAGATGCTTGGTTCTGACACATCTGTTAAAACATGTATGAGTAAGTGGTATTCTGCATTACACCTGTAAGATTCCAGGGCAACTCCATTCATGTTACTGACTGCACTAGACTAAAAATACATCGTTACTATGCTCTCATTTATTGTTTGTTGTGGTTTTTTTTTTAAAGATGTGTATACAAAACCTTAGAGAGAGCACATTCTGTATAAAAGCTAAATAAAATGGCATCACCAGCTTGCTAGGTGTATTACAAAATACCAACCTTCAGTGACCTTATGGTGTAAAAGTTACAGTGTTTTAGGTAGAAATCTAGTGAAAGAAAGATGAAGGGAGAAAATGTAGCATTTTAAACATAAGTATTCATGATGTAACATACTGATTCAGTAGATATATAAGTATACGTAGTACAGAGAGCTTCAGAAAATAGGAAAAAAGTCTCACTAATATCATCTGTAGTAAAAAGAAGAAATTCTGCACTCGGGACATTTTTTGACTTCCTACAGAAATTCACCTATCCTAACTTCAGATGTCTAAAAGACATCTCAATCTAACATAGTCACCTTATAAACTCTTTATTATCAGTGGAGAGAAAGAGGCACCTCCAGAAGGGGAGTTGTCCAGCCCATCTCAGACTGACACGAATGAACCTCTCAGGGTATTTATTTTCTTTTCTCACCTAAAAAGGCCACCTACAGTGACAAACTAAGAAGTAAATGTGCGATTTTTACATGGCTGAAATTATAACAGCTTCCTCTGGCCTTCTAACATGGATCATCCCCCACTACACACTGGAATATTCCTTCAAGGAATTAGTTTTCCTCTTAATGAACATGTGTACCCTAAAGTTGAAGCATAGGCCATCCTCAGTAACAAGATAATAAAGTATTTTTGTAATGCCTGTATTTTTAAGTCTTTTTCATGACCTTATTGTTTACTTCTTATGTAAGGTAGTCCAAGTCTTCCAAATTTTGCATAAAAAATTCCCATCTACTTTTCTTTAAAATCTTGCAAAGCAAAACACAAACCAAATCTTTATTTATGCTAAATTCTAGCAACCCCCAGTTCCTCCCCATTCCTTCCTTCCTCTGCCGTATTTACTTGTACCGGAAAGAAAATACTCCTTAAAAGAAAAAAAATTACTTTCTGAAACAAAAAATATATTAAGAAAATAATTACTTTACCTATTATAACGTGCATGCCAAGTCTTGCCAAATGCTTCACAGTTTGGTAACCAATTCCTTTAGCACCTCCAGTCACTATAGCAACCTTTCCATTTTGTGTAGGGAAAACTATATGAAGAAAAAGAAATAACACAAGGTTAGTTCCCGATAGTAACAGAATTAAGAAGTTAAGATGTATTTTAAAGAGGCATACACTTGACAGATGACTCAAGCCATGTGACAGACCACACAATCTCAAAAGCAAACTTCGTATGGAAATTAAAACTACAGAGCATCAGCCATTATTTACTGCACTATAATTTTCCAGTATTAACAGTTCACAAAAGACTGAGGTTGATGACACGAAAGACAAACACCCAGTTCAGAAAGTTTCTCTTTTCTATTTGCATGCATTTTGTAACCCTGCAGTGATCTGCTCTTTAAAATTTTCACCTTAACTTTGTTACAGAGCAAGGTGACAGCTGTTACAAGTCAGCTCAGGATGATTTACTTCATGTGTACAGGGAAAAAAATTCAATTGGCAGCATGATATCCTGCAAACTTCTTGAATGAGGAAGGACAGGCCTCTGCCATTAACACAGGGGAAATAGCAAACAGCTCAGTCAGAGACGACACATCCCAAGGGCAGGAGCCGGTCGGCCTAATTTACCTGCATAACTGAGCACTCCCTTGTTGAAAATCACAGGGTCCTGGCCCCCAAAGGAAGGAGGGGACAATTTTTTGCATGAAAAACCCCACCTTCTTTTCCCACCCACTCCAGCCCTCTCCCGCAGAAGCCAGCGACCACGATGCCCACGGCCAGCCCCACACCGCCTCTGCCTCAACAAGCGCCTCTTAACCCAGGGCAAGACACAGCCCAGCGGGTAGGGCACACTCCCCAGACCACCCGGTGCTAAGGGCTGCTTAGACCTATGGCCCATGCCTCCTGCCTCCCCAGGCAGCCCTTTAACTGCTGAGTGAGCTGAAAAGTGGCTGGGGTGGCCCTGGCGGGGTGGCCCCCATCCTGCCCGTGAGCTCTCATGCCGACTGTGGGTTGCCCAACGCACCCGTTCAACACGGAGGGAGCCCTCCCACCAAAGGACAGCAAAGGCATTTTAATTTAACTGCTTGCAGGAGGCATGAATTAGGTCAAATAAGGTTTTTGGAGGAGGTGGAGAATCTTTCATGTGAAGCACTGTGTGGTCTTCAGGTGACCGAGTTGCTTTTAGTTTGCTTTTTAGAAGGTGCTAGGTATTTGTAGAGGGAGAATGGCGCTGAATATTTCACTTTGCTGTGGTGCAGTGTCCATAGGCAATGTTATAGATAACAAATATTAAAAAGATGCTGACTTTCATCTATCAAAGGACTTTCTATTTTGATTTCTAGGTTTTTCGGGGATTGCTTTGTTGTACAACACAAGCTCATGTTTTATTGGTTATGAAACACAGATCTAGTGCTGATATTTGCTTTCTCCACAGCAACTTCAAAAAGGACCCAGATTTCACCTTTTCTGAAATACATAGTTCTTTCCAGCACGATTCACATAAATTTCTATTCTCTTCAGGTAACGCTGTGATTCTTCCCATCCATGCAGAGTGAGAATTGTTTGAAAGTTAATTCCTATTACATTGATATCCATGCATGTATGTGTCCTAATATATATAATCTGAGCAAAATAAAACTTCACTAAGGGCTCCAGTTAGTTATATAAGCAGTCCTGCAATTTCCACCAAAAAAATTTGTCATAACAAACTCTAAGTAAAATGCACATATTTTATTCTATAGTTAAGCCTAGAAATTAAAGTTAGACCTGATATTAAATGCTTGGGAAAATTTTCCACTCCAGGTAGTCTTTTTTAATAGCTTATTACTTTACCAGACTTGGCCTTTTTAGATGATGTTTTCCTGGTCTGTCCTCTGTCAGTGAAGCAGAAAATAAAAGAAAAAAAAAATGTTTTTGCAGTCTTTGAAACTGCAGACAGGAGATAAAGAGTTTAAAGAGGAAGAAAAATATATGTTCTTAGTGTCATACAAGTTGTTGTCACCTCTATGTGAACAGCCCTTGTGTCTCAGCGTGACCGGATACATTTGAAATTTGTCAAGGACGTATAATCTCAAGTCCTTTCAGCCACGGAGTGAAATCACTGTCTGAATGATTTGCGTCCTTAAAAAGGGGGAGCAGTATGTGCCCAGTGTTAAACTGGGTGGCACTTTAGACCACGTGAAAACATGAACATGTTGCCTCGTACCAAAGGTGTGCTGAGAGGAGACAGGTCTCTTAACCAGGAACGGGGCAAAACTCTTTGCAAGATGGCAGACAAATCTGAAACAAATGGCAAAGGCATAAATGCCAAGAAAAAGAAACAAAACCAGCCCTAGAGCTGATGGGATGCTGAAGAGGCAAAGAGCATGTATGTTTATAAAAAGGGCCTCCTCAAAGCCATCTCTGGCAGAGGTTCACAGGTCTACGTTCTCCGGGATGCTTCTTTAGTTTCACCAACAAGTAACTCTAGCAATTCAGTGAGAAAAAAGGCTACATACAACCTTACCACACCAAGACCTGACTTTCTTACATCCTGGTTCAGGTTTATTAGCTCAAAAAGTTCAAGGGTCTGGAAAAGGAGCTCTTGCAAAGCAAATACCCCTTCATCCAGCCAAGCCCACACTGTGAAACCCATTCTGAGGCCCCTCCTGAGGGGTCGAACAGCTTTAAATCCACACAAGGAGCACTGGCATTGCCGTAGCGTTAAAGCAGGAAAGGCCATTTCTGGCCACAGTAGTTATATGTGTGAATTCTGCATGTGGCAAGTGCACATGTACTTGTAAACAAAATGCCATCTAGAAGGCAAAATTGTGAGCTGTAAGTAATTTCCTTTTAAAGTATCCAAGAGGACTGAAGAAAAGTACAATTTTTGGTCCCAACAGCAACTCAAGTCAGGTACATTACCAACCTGCGATGAAGAGCATGACAGACACACAGACTCCACTGCAGAGATGCATTCAGTGAGATCCTATATTACAGAGAGCTTTAAAACAGGCCTGTTTGTAGCAGCCAGCTCCAGGGACCTAAGAAAGCACCCAGGGAGGGAGAAATGAGGGCTGCAGACACATGGATAAATGGCCAGTATCTGTTTTATTTACAACAGCTACAGTATACAACTTCCACAGAGCATGGTTTTGAAAAGACACAACACTGCATGTCACATCTCAGTATATCAGCTCACTTCATCCAAAGTGGGAAACACAAAGAGAAAAACTGAAACATATCTTAGGGGGTGGTGGGGGCATGGACCACACAAACCCCAAACAACCCCCTCAATTGTTAATTTCCATTTTATTAATTTTAAATTAATTTTAATCTGCAGAAAAGATGTAGTTTCCATGAAGACAGATATCTTAATGTAAAATGAGTCTCCATGAAAATGAGATGCTGCTAGTTCTTTCATCAATAGAAGCAGTCAAGATCAAACCCACGTGTAAGTCATCGGCAACTATAGTACAAGGCAGTCTATCAGTCCCTTGTTCCCACTAGAACTCCACTGTCGGGTGGAGTTTGCAAAACACCCACCTTTTTGGTGTGCAAACACCTCTTCCATGATGAAACCCAATATCAGACTTTCAAAGCAGACCTGGGCTCAGCCTGGTTTTCCAGCAGATACTGGTTTATTTTGTGTGAGAGGTTGAGCTGAGCATGGCTGGAGGCTGGGACCCCCCCCCGGGCAGGAGGCAGTGGAGACCCGCCGGCTTTGCCACGCAGGGGAGGCTCCCTTTGGCGCTTCTTGCACCTCATTTAAAACACCCCAGCTCTCTCTCTGCCTCTGCTCCTGGTAAGTAGGTAGATACTGATCTCAATTACAGAGGCATAATGCCAGCGATCTCACCGTGGGACATGAGAACCATACAGCCCTGGTGCTAATGAAATCCCCTGACCAAGCACTAGCTGTTAATTTCCCTTTGTGTTGGAAGAAACCGGCCTGCAGTCCCTAAGTGCTGCTTTATCACACCAAAGTCTGAGAGAGGCTTCTCCCAGGCTGACGGTTATGCCTGCATCCCAATGTATTTGGAAGAAATAAGCCTGTCTACTTTGCAAGTGGGTTAAGCTAAAGCAGAAAAATAAGACAGATTTATTCTGTAATAAATATGTCCAGATATGAAGCTATTTTAAAATAATTATTGTCCTTTTAAATATACTTCTTCATCTGAAATAACTTCCATGTACAGAGATATCCTCACATACAGTCAGTAGTATGATGAATTTAAGGCAATTCTGTAATTTTTAAAAATACTAATTTTCAAGGGACTTTTAAAGAGGGCTGTCAAGACGTCTCTGCAACTGCCCAGACCACAGAGAAATAAAACAGACTGCAGAACTGTATCAATAACCACTTCCATATCAATGACCAGTTCCTGCCAGCAAAATCTCAGCTCTGGGGTAGGGATGGGGGTAATTGAAGTAGCCAAACCAAAACAGAGGCATTAAACTTTCTTCTTTGCAGAAATATACTATGTGAACACAGTCAATGCAAACCCCAGAAGAGCTCCCCTTAAAAGTTGCTTGCTTCGGTATTCTGTAATCCTTGAAACCTAGTTTGTCTGAGGCAAAAAAAAGATGAAAAAAGTACTAAAAGTTTATTAAAAGCAAATCGCATCAAATTTTTACTAAATTCCATCTCCTACCCTATTAATCCAGCATCTGCATTGTGGAACATTATGAGTCATGTGGACATTAAAATATAATATCTTTATATTCATCTCTTCATTAAACCCTCTTTTTAAGACATTGAAGGCCAAAGGCAGAATTTAGATTGTCTGAATCAGTCTCCAGTCCTTATCAGGCAAGAAAGACGAGAACCGCTGAAGGCATCTGAAGAGGGGCCACCCGACAGGTGCCATGCTGGCACCTGCCTGCACCTCCTAAACTGGGCACTCAGTGCAGGGACTTCAATGGCATTTGTGCTGAAGAGACCCCCACAGACAAATCCTAACAGTTATTTTTTCCTTCCTCCTATAACTGAATAATTTACATGCAAATATTATGCCTGAAGGTAACTGGCAGAACCACAGATGAAAAAAGAAAAAGGAAAAAAAGACAAGCTACAATGGATATTTAGTTTGATGACAGAATAACAAGTGCCAAGTTTGGAGCTGTTCCTGTATAGCAACACCGAGTGAGAAAAAGAGGACAAACTGTAATTGTCAGTCCTCATCTAATGCCACAGGACAAGGCACAAGTGAGTTCTTCTAGCTGGCTAAAGAATTCATATAGTTCAGTCTACCATCGGATTACTGAGTAGTTTTTCCCATCCCAGAAATAATCCAACTCTTTTTCCCTGATATACACTGTGGCAGTGCTGAGATTATAGCCACTAAGATCCCTTTCAAAGCAGATGTAGAAAAAGAATTCCTTTGCTACTCCAAGAGGCAATCAGTAGACCACTGGGGAATCCATGCAGCTTTCAGCAACAGCTTTTTGTTTGAGTCTTACAGTAACGTCTCTGTAAACGTCTGTCTTGGCAGCAACCAAGTAAACAGGGTCCATACTCAAGAAGTCATTCCAGGACTACCCTAACAGAGGACAATTTCAGGTACTCAAGTCCTGAGGAATAAACCAGACAATCTTTTTTTTTTTCTTTTCTTGTATGACACCAGCTTTCACCAGCAGAAAGGATGCGTGCCCTAAGCCTGTCCTAAGCCTGGGCAGATGATCTTTCAAATGCAAATGGTCTTCCCAAATTTGCACACCAAAATCTTTTCTGCCGCTGCTGCTTCCTATCACTTTCCTAAGGAACATCAATATGCAATCAAGATTGAAGTCTTTTAAGGTATGAAACCAGCTAGGTGGCAACCAGCCTGACTAGTCCTTCTGTGAAGACGTATCCTGCTGGTTTCAGAAGTTGCAAGCCATCAGACCTTCCGCTCATGAACAACTGTCATGCGTACATGTAGATCCACTGGCACATGACCAACAGGTCCAATGTACCTTGAATCGATGGATGCTTTGTGTAAGGGTGATTGATTTGCCCAGGGAGAGCATCTGTTTCTAAGCACACCTGAAATTTTGCACCAGCTAGGTAACAAGCCTCCTAGCTTTTGTCTTACTTTACTTCTGCATAAGAAGTGAAAGTCAGGTATCACGAGGAAATGGAGGTACTGGAGACAGGCTGGCCCTGGAGTTACTCATGGGAAGGGAAAGGTGTTGAAGAACCAGAACAGCAGGAGAAACCAAACCATGGAAATGTGTCCCTTACCCTACAAACTCATAGTATCTCAAGGTGCTATTAATGGAACAGCAGCAACTAGATGGCTGTAAGAATTTCAGCAGCCAGTAGAAGACCTAATTTAAGAAGCCGCCCACACAGCCACCGATAGGGAAGACGGATTATTAACAACCACTCACAAAACCACAGCAAAACCCGTGGCATCCGTAAGATCAAATTTCTTGTTTAACCATTACACAAGGCACACACGGGCCCTAAAACGCTGTGTGCCAATGAACCGACAAACAATAACTCACACTTACCATTGTTGAAAATCCATAAAAGCTCTATGACCTGTATTTCAGGCTGGGATGTCCTACATGGGAACACACGTGTAGCCCATGCCCTGTGAAGCAGACATTTCCACAATTGGGCAGAGCTCCTGCACGCACACAGCACAGACAGGACCAGTGGCACCAATTTGTCTGGGCTGCCTGGACACCTGTGAACGCAACCAGTGCTGTAACTCAAGCCGAGGCACCAGGTAGCCAGCAAGTCCAGACAAATGGCCAAAGTGTAGGAAGAAAGAAATGCCACAAAAGCAGGAGAGTCAGCAGCTATGTCAACTAGAAAAGCAGCGTGCTTACCCAGCTAAGGAGCTAATGTGTATCCTCATCCCTTCCCGACCTCATCAACACGGGAACAAGTGATGTGTCTTCAGAGTTAGCAGCAAACATCTGCTGAGCCAGACTAGTGAAATTTTTTTAATTGCCAATGAAAACAACCAGAAAAAAACCTCCAAATGTAATCCTGCTGTAAGGTTATAGCATTTGTTTAGCTTTTTGACAAGCATGCCAGCTTGCTTATAGAGACAAAGTGATAACATTTGCAGGCAAGTTGACAAGCCAGAGATAGAATTTTCCAAAATCAACTCCAGGACTCATCCCCAGATATCTTTTAACACATGGGAAAGCAGTAATACAAAGGATTAATAAGCAGAATAGCTCCTCCTCCCTCTTATTTTTCATCTCATGAACACATTGGGGAGCCTTGGGAGATATTAGATAGCAACAAGTATTGTTAGAGTTCAGTATCACAAGACTGGAGTACCAGCATCCACAGCAAGACCTAACTATAGTAAAAGAAATCCACATATTAAAAAAAGATGCAAGATCAACTGGCTCAGTAGTAAGAAGAGAGTTATGACACCAGCATTACAGGATTGAATGAAATAATTTTTTTTTTTTGCTAAAGAAAAATAATGATATCCTAAATAAGGCAGCTTTTAAGAGCAACAGCTTTTGGCACTCAAATATACAAGTCCTGTGATAAGAGATCTCTCTAGGAACAATGGGAAGAGGGGTGGAAAGCTGCACTAAAAATTTCATTTGCATGACACACCTATCTGCATTTCTTCTAGTGATTCTTGGAAAGACAGGATAAATGTAGATAAAAGGAGAAGTGTGTGTGGAAGGCAGGGTGTGCAAAAGGAAGGAGAAGGGAGCATTAGACTGTCAAAGACACAGGAAAAAGAAAGCTTTTTTGTCAAGGTCATTTTTGAGTGCTTCAACACCCTTTCCCCTCTCTTCATCTGCCCTCCTAAGTATTTAGCTGACAGAAACTCATCTCTAAGCAATTTACTACATCTCAGTCATAAACCTCTGCATGGTAGTATTGTCCTCAAGGCAAAAAAACATCCAGTGAGGACACCTGCATAGACAGCTTGGCCTCCTGCTACTGGCAGATGCAAATCAGCATGGTTTGGTGCAGGGAAGATGGTCTAAGTCAAGGCACTGTAACCACAGACTGGTAGAAAGGCAAGCTGTGGCTATTGCCAAAGTCATCCAAAAAATATTTCCTCTGCACTTGGACGTGTATTTTCAGTGCCCCGTTTTCTACAGTGTATAACTGGAGGGTTTGCAAGTGAAGAAGTCCTGCCTGGCTATGAGAGCCAAGGGAAGCTGCATTTTCGCACATCTTTCGACTACAGCCTGAGTGCTTTGGGTTTATTTGTCATATAGGATCCTCAGTAATATTGATCCTGGACTTTGTGATGCTGCTAGACTTGTCAGAAGGGCTGCACAGAGAAAAAGATAATTGCAGTTTTCGAAAACAATATAGATGGTAATTGTCCAAACCGATTTAAGCCGTCTTTGCTCTGGCTGTGAAGAACATTTTCCTCCGATAAACCCTACACAGACCTTCTGCATCAGGCTCATTGATCACATGAAAAAAAGCTGAATGTTGCCTCCCCAAGAAGGAAGAGGCTGGGAATGGAGAAAACTAAAAAGGATGGTTAATCTGGGAAGTTTTCTTGCCATTTCTGAATTGGGTTTCTCTAAGACAATGGGAAACAAGGCTGCATTGAAAAATGGTTTGATGAAGCATACATCTGATCTTTTTACAATACAAGTTCAGGCTGAATTTGACAGGGAGATGTTAGTAAATTTGATCCCCACAAATATAGAGCTGCCCTAAGGTAAAAGAAAGCCAAAGAAGGAGGGAGGGTGCAGTTCCCGAGTCCTAAATCTCACTTCTGGCCATGTTTGCCATTCTTGGGTACTTTGTTCCTTTAGCCAAAACTCATCTACAGATAAGAGATTTGAATCTAATTTTGATGAGAGCCAAATAGATTGAACACACCATTATACAAATCAGACAGTTGGGAAATACCACAGTGCACTATTAAAACCTGCTAAAAATTCATCAGGAGTCCAGGTTTGCCCATATCCACTCTGGGAGTAAAGTTCCCAACCGAATGAGTAGGAATAGGAGAGCACTCGATCCCTGGGAGGGGATGGAGGGAGAGGGAGAAAGAGGGGGAGAGAGAGAGAAATATGAGAGGGAAAAGTTGCCTTAGATCTACAAGTATAAATTATATTAGTGAAATTACGACTCTGCAAGTTCCAGGTAGGCATCGAGCAACTTCTGCCACCACACACTAGTCTTTATCTTAAACATCCTTGCTATTCCTCCTTTGAGCCAGCTTTTTGCTGGGGAAACACTAGTCTCAAGGAACAAAGATATTTCAGATAAAGGCTGATACTACATATTGACAAACTTGTGCAAGAATAACTGGCACAGGACTACCCACTGGCATTACACCACACATGGCATATTTTGCTCCAGTGTGCAATCATTTTGTCTCGGGGACAGATGCCAACTAGGGACTCGGACAAGGCCGTGAAACACTGCCTTTGCTTGGAAGAGAAGAGAGGGCTTCGCTGCCGTACAGACAGATACAAGAGGTGTGTGGGACACCACCATGCTCTAGCAAGAGTGGCGGCTGAAGGGCACAGAGCTAATTCAGCTCAGCCGAGGCGATCGATACATGAGCAGCCCTGGCTTCACTCATAAAAGGCACTTCACAGAAATCTAAGGCGGGGTTTTGTGAAATAAGGGCAAGACAGTTGTTGCAATAATATGAAGAAATTTCAATAATTCCTTACAGTATACTGGACAGCCGCAGCCTGCATGTGAAAGATTACTGGATTTGTTAAAAATACGAGGAGAAGAAACTCGACACTAATTCCAAGAATAAAGTAACCGTTCCCTACATATGCGTATATTTAAAGGATCCATTTACCCATATAAATTCTTACATGGGAAAATTCTATCACAAGAATAGAGAAGGACATATTTCCATTTACCATGTATTCTCTGCCCTGCTTATCTTTCATTCCTTTTATATATTTACCTACTAAATTTTACTCTTTGGCTTTCTTCTCTTTCACTCCCGTCACACTAAAGATAGGGAAGTTATATACAGGTGTATCTTTAAATCAAGAAAAAGCATCTGGTTATCTTTTGAACAGATTTACTGATACTTACTCCCATACTCCCTCCCTCTGGGCAAATGTAACTGTGCAATACCTCAGGCAATGTCATTTTATGTAAAACTTCCCAATGCTCTTGAAGTCATGTCATCTTGTAATTATATTTTTTTCCTGTTGTGAAATAAGAGATGAAAAAGAGGAGCTCATCCCAGGAGATTTAAATAGGGGTAATGGAAATCGCTCTGCATAGTCTAGTACCTGCAGAATGAATTTTCCCATCCTGCAAAAGTTAGAGACATTAGAAAAGGTTTTTTCATTCTGTATCAGGAATCAAAGATTGCCCAGGCTCCAGGCTTTTACAAACAGCTAAAAAGTAGATGCAGCTCCATCTCAGAATGGTTTACACCTCGAGGGATGTAAGAAACCATTTCAAGTCCTTGCTCTGAGTCATACCCCAAGCATACAAAAGCCTTCCCAGTGTAACTCCCAATCTAACAGCAGAAAGTTTCAGTTTCACCAAACATTTGCCATTTAAAGACAATTTTCCCTCCCACAAAAGTCTCCAATAAATGTAATATTTCTCCATACCATGCTCAGAAATCCAGTGATCAATTTGTAAGAAGCCATAAATACAAAATAAAGCAAAATCTAAGTAATGTCAGAAAATGTCTTATCTTGGAAAGACCACGTCCCAGCTAACTCAAAAAACTTGACAGTTACCTGCATGAAATGCGGCACAGAATTCCTAAGGTTTTAAAATTTCATGTCTAACTGTGAAAAATTAGCATTTAGGTTGTAGTTTTGACCTAAAACCCAGGGTGATGACAGTGAGTTTGAAAATCTAAAGAAGAAAAGAATTGGCAAAGACTGACATGTCTGTTACTCCATTATGAACTGAGTAAATGTCACAACTGGCTGCAATGCAGAAACCTCGTTTCAGAAGACTGCAAATGCTGGGCTAGTTGTTTCACAACTCAGGAAAAAAAACCCAGCTCCTACTCTTGATTTAATCCCAAATAATGTAGAAATCAACCTGAGCAGGCAAGCTCCCACACCTTGCATAGAAGAAAGGTTCTGTCACAAACCTTCAAGTCTGGAGAATATTTATAGTACCCAAAGCTCAGAAAATGCTGAAACTCAGATATTCATCAGCAGTTTCATATCCAGAATCTGAAGCAAAGAGTGTTCTCCTTACTTATGGTCAAACTGGAAAGATTGATTTACTTACTTATGCTCAAATTGGAAAACCAAACCAAAAGCAAAATATTGCTTTTAAGCACCTCATCACAGGAATTAAAAAGCCAACAGATTTATACATAGTGCAAATTTATACTTTGCACTACGATCTATACTTTTCAAAAGACCAAATATTTTATTTTTAATTTTCAAGACAGTATAGAGAGCATTATCATATTCCTAGACAGTACAGAATATTGTATCACAACCCCCGATATCATCTTTACAGCTTCTACTTTTACTGCTTGTAAATTCCAACACCTTTTATTCTGACCACACGCTATTAAAAGATTGAATTAATCATTCCTTCACTTCTTGCTCAGAGCACAGATGGAGAGATTCAGCTGGGTAACCAATACATCAGAAAAGTCAATTCTTTAAATATTGCCTTACTATATTAGATTCTTGGTGGGGGGGAAGGAAAAAAAGTTGACAAGATCATTAAGAGTAGTTTAAACTGCATCTCCTCTCTTCCCAGAGACAGAGAATGTAATTTCCATATCCCAATCAAGCTTAAGAGCATCCAGCTGAAGGTCACATTCAGATCTGCCTCTTCCAGCCAACAATATGCTCTGCTGCCACTGAAACAGTCCCCTTTGCTTCCCGTGGCTTCAGCATGACAGTATTTCCATCAAACATAAAAAAGTAAGCAGAAGTCACAAGTTGGTATACAGAACTTAAAAGGCAATTGAAAGTTTATGGAGTACTTCACTTCAGAAAACTGTGCAATCACTTGTGAACTGAAGTGCTTGTTATCATATACAAAGCTCCAGTAATTAATCAGGAAGAGAGGTACAAGGTGATTAAAGATTATTGGGAAAAATCTAGTTAACAGGAAGCATAGCACATAAACCAATTGGTACTTAAAGCTACCCTGAGATACCTGCAATTAATTAAAATACAAAATGTTAAAAAGCACATTTGCATATTATTAAAATCTTCAAAAGTGACTAATGATCAGAAGCCATTACAGCATTGACATTATTGTGAGATAACCCTCAGGTGCTACTGGCTTAATAAAAAAGATGGTAAGTAGCCTCAACATCCCTTCCCCTCTCTCTCTGCCCTACTTCCACATCCTTCAAACCAGCCCCTGGCCAATACATTTATTTCTTCGGCTAGCCAGCGCCTGGTGAAGAGTCCAGACAGTGGCAAAAGCTGTCTGCAGATCCTCACCATATGGGTGCCCAAAGCAGTGGCTCCAAGGAAAGCTTGCTTACGTAGGACAAGAGCATGCCGATGGAGGCAGACATTCCTGGGACTGCACAGCCCTGAAGGGAGCTGCCCCGCACGGGGCAATGCCTGAGCTTGATGCCCCGGCTTCCCGGGGCTCTGAGCTGCTCAACCCTCCGCTGCCACATGCCACCTCCCAGGGCCACCACCCCGCCTCCAGAAGCACAAATTAATGATGGAAGATAGCTTTGTGGGGTTTTCAAATGTTTTTTTTTTTAAAGATGGGAATTTCACTGAAGCTCCCTGAGCCTCTGGACAGAGCTGTTTTCTGTATGCAAAACTGCTTAAAAATCAATTCTAACTTGGAATGAGGAAGTACAAAGGGCATCCACATGTTTTGTCTTCAAGACAGCTACAACATCTGTTTTCCAAAGATGGAATTTTATTCATTTTTCTCCACTTTGATAACATGAGCAGGTCAGGGGTTTCAAATGGAGTATGAAAGTGCAAGTACAGAAAGCTTTTGACTGTACTATATATAGTTTCCTAATTCTCTCATGACAGTCCTTTTCTAGGAAAAGAATGATTTCTTTTCAGACTCCTTTTTCTTAACACATGCTGAAGGGATCTCATACTCACACATTTTCTTTCAATTTTCATCTTTCTTGTTCCTCAAAAAATATGCACCAAAGTTTTCACAAGAAAGGTAGCTGCATTGCAATACAGACAGCTAATTATTTTGAAAGATTTTTTTAAAAAATCAGACGCTTTTATTCCTCAGTGAAAAACTTATTTTTGAATGAAATTTTACAGGCCATTAATCTAATGCAGATTCACGGGACTCAGGGAATTAGTTAAAAGAGCAGCTACTGTGCATGCTCTGTAATTGCTCTCCATCAAAACTGTCAAAGATTTTTAATATGCAGAGTTACCACACAGATTAAAAGCTCTCCAAGTACGTCTCCATACAAGAGGCCATCATTCCACAGTGTCCTTATCTGCTATTAATATTTCAATTAGAGAGTATCACACCCTCCTCTGAAGAAATGCAACTGCTCACAAAATTAGTCCCATTATTGATAATGCTCCAGGAGTATGACACAAACGTCCTATTTTTGTTCCTACATTTAATTGCCTCCTATAAATAGCTTTCCAAATTTTTAAGGGAAAAGCTCATTTCATCCAGAAATGCATGACTTTGTTGACCAAGACCTCCCAACCATTCTGCTTCTAAGAAGAGAGGCAAAGGCTGTAGGAACCACACCGGCCTTTCTGCATGGCCTTGCTATGACCTCGCTCCCCAACTGTCTGATCTCACCAGCAGTTCAAACAGGCTGATACATCGCAGTGCACCCTGTCAGTCCTTCTAAGGACACCAGACAGAAACACCAGCACTTTTCAGGCATCAGTGCTAGCACAAACAGGCTTCACGCCTGCTTTCTGTTCCACCCGACCAGAGAATCTAGCTCAAATCCCATGGCCCTGCAACAGCCCATTTGGTGTGAAATATTCTTTCAAGGCACAATTCCTTTTTTGAGAAAAAGACACCTTGTTTATTACAACAGGTCTTATAGTCCCATTTTCATCATGCCAAGCTGATAATCAACTTCCAGTGCAGCTGATATACCTGCAGCCTCCTCTCAAAGCACAGACCTTGCCAAGCTGACGGATGGCAGTTACCCATCTACAGCCCTCATATTACACCTCACATTAAACAGCAAAAAGTTACACCTATGTTTAACTTCTGTTTGATGCTAAATAATTAAAATCATTTGAATGAATGTTTGGGGATTTTTTTTGAGAAGTATAAAGGAATTTAGCAATTTAAACATATCGGGGTGGGGGGTGGAAAAAAGAGCTTGAGGAATAAAAGCGTAAGGGCTTGCACTGGCTTGTTCGGCAGCTCTCTGCTGTTTCCAATATTTCTCTCTCTAGGGCTTTTTCCATGAACATGCAAGGCCTGTGTTTCAAACACACACCTTACGCTGCGTGCTGACTTCCTGGTGATTTGAAAGATGTGACCCTAAAATGCAGTTGCCATTCCAGACTCCAGCCTTACATCTCCATCAGCCCCCCTGTAACACACAGTCCGAACAGGCAGCCCACTCACCCTTGGTCCCCAGCAGGGCTTCAACACAAGTTAGGACCTCTCTCAGAAGACAATACTGGTGATACAGAAGGCAAAAGGCGTGCAACTCTGCAGGGAGAGCAAAGCAAGCCCCTCCCATTCTGCAATGTGTACCAGCAGCTACTAGAGTCCTCATATCAACATTTATTTTATTTTATTGCATTTGAAGCTTTGCAAATTTCCATACAGAAAATCCAGCAGTGCTGAGGGTTACACCTTCATTTTGGCCACAGTACCACCTCCCTCCCAAGGTATGCTACAGCATGTGGCTAATGTGTCTGTACCCTGGTGCAGCTTATGGCCAGCACTGCTGTACAAGCAAAAGCCCATGCTCTACTGCAGACATGGTTACTGGTACTCCCTATTTCACCTGGAGAAACAGAAATACATCGTTTTACTGAATAAACTGTTCTTCTGCAAGTGTTGCTGTGCTAATATGTGTGGTACCTTTATAAGGGAGTGCTTTGCCCAGCACAACAGTACACCAGTATCTATCTCATGCTGGCAAAGCCAGCACCATGCAGGTTTAGCCTGGGGAAGACAATTATACAGGTAAAAAAGCAGTAGTTACAGTCAAATCCAAGGCAGACAAGAGCGACGTCAATACGAAGAGGGACACCCAGAACGACTCACCAGGATCACACCACCTATGCTCCTGTGATGGCAGTGACATTTGTCCAGGGAGCACGGGCATTTTGCCAGCTTGGTGTTTCCCCAGTCCTTTTGCTGTTGCACGTGCCAAGGACCGGCAGGAAGAAGAGGTCTCAGCATCTCCCCCTCCAAACCGCCACTGGCCAAGCCAGAGGAGCATGCTACAAACCCATTCTGACGCAGCTCCTGATGCATTTGCAAGCAACAGATCATGCCTGCAGAGTCGCTGGTGGCAGAAAGGCCGTGCCAGCCACGCGCTGCTGCCGAGCCGCCGTGGTGGCTCTGGCCGCTCCCAGCCTCGGTCCCCATCACCACAGCCCTCAGTGAAACCACGCGCCGGCTGTCAGCCGGACCACACTTGTAAAGATGACTTTGTCGTTTACAGCAGAGGGTAACAGTCTGGAAAAATTTGAAGTGAATATTCTAGACCTCATCGCTAAATTGCAATCATGTTCTGTGTACGTACGTGAGTATGTATATAATTTTCTTTTAAGGAAAATTAAAATTAGACTAGAAGACTGGAAAAAAATCATGTTTTTCACCTGTGTCTCACTAGAATATTTTATGACTGGTTTTATGAGTAAATATTGAGAAATAAGATGTTTTTAATCACTTTAAAAATGGAGGTGGAAGATATGGATAGAAGATATGCTACACTTAATAGAAAAAATGCCAGTAAAAGTCATTAAATTAGTGCATAAACAAGTAACACCATATGCCACTGTAGTATAACCCTAATGGCCATTCTCAAGCTGAAATCCAGGCTACATCGTTGACACCAATTCTGTTGCTTTACACTCACTTCCCTGTATTTTCAAATATCCCTTTCCTCCCTGCAGTGCTGGATGATTACACATAATGACTTTAAAAGATCAATTGCAAAAATGAACCCATGAGAAACTACAGGATGCCTACAACCAAGTACAAAGAACTCTGCTAGCGCCTACCGGGCACTAGTGATGGCAGCGTCTGCAGCTCTTGAAAGTTGCTTCTGACTCGAGTTAGTTGCTCTTTAGATATCTGTACCATATAATTAGGAAGTACAGCATCATTGAGAGAACATAGATTTTGCATTTCTTGACCTTTTCCCTACTAATTTTCAGCAGACTATTTAATGCTAAAATCGCACGGCGTGCAATGCAGCGACTCCAGTTATGAATACACAAGTAAGACTGGCATTAATTAGCACGAAAGTACTCAAACAGGCAGATTAGATGATATCTGCATTCACACTGGATGGCTTTATTCATTAACAAGATGTTATTTTGGAAAAATACATCCAAGAAGCCCCTGTATATCTGCTGTAAGAAGAATTTCATAGCACAAACATTTCATTTCCAGTTACCCAGGTTATATCCAATTGCCAAAAAGCCAGCACATACTGCTCTGCAGGCACTCTGTTCACTGGGATACATTCAGTAAAAAAATTACACTCATCTCTTCACTGTGTCAGTCCTGGCTTGCAAAAACGTAGCACCAGTAATGTTTTATTTATATTTAGAAAGTCGCTTTCATTCTGTGTAATATGTGGACTGTCAGATCCTTTATAAGCCATTTGCAATGGTACCACTAAACTTTTTTTAAAGAGCGACGTCTGACACCAACTCATCCGTAATTTCCTTAGCCAGGACAGGTTGACATGTTTGTTAAGATACTGTTACACAGAGCTATCTGTTTCAGTTTTAAAAATAACTTGCCTAGGGCGGAGAGCATCTTCTGGGTTGACTCTGTAAAGCACGTGGCATATGGGCCCTAATATCAGTTGTTTTGGTACAAATTGCTAACATGGAGCATCACCCACCTCCTGCTGCGACACACTGTGCCCTGGCAGCTGGAGGTGGCAATCAAACCCTTGCCCGCAGCGTTCGACTTAGACACACTGTGGCAGATTAAAAACTTAATCCTAAATTCACTGAACACTCATAAAGCTCATTAACTTCAATCCCTGGTTTGTGCGTGTGAGAAACACTGGCATGAGATCCGAGGTCAGGAGGTGACCGAGCTGTGCTTTCATCTGGCGTGACTTCATTTTCTCACACCGGGGAAAGCTAACGTCACAGAGGATAACTCAGTACAGAGTTTATAGGAAATGAGTATTTCCTCACAGAGTTGGAGGGTGTTTAGTTATATCACCATGTTACCAATGTGTCAACAAGAAAAAAGAAAAAAAAAAGTTTTAACTGTTCCCTCAAGGTCCTCCTTCAGAAACAAGTTCAGTGCTTTTTTTAGGTCCAAGTTTCTCTTTGTTTTTTTTCTCCAGGCTCATGTAAAATATTGAGCAACGTTAGCAACCATGGTTAGACATTCCCTCAGAAGGCGAAACGTCCATACCTCAGAAAGCACACTGGCAGAAAACAGACACGCTACAAAAAGCAGAAGCGATCAGAGCCAAGCGCTCTTCCTCAGCCTTACACAACTTGGAGGGTGTTTTGGATAGGATGGGGGATGTAGTTTTCTTGCATGACGAATTTTCCATGAAGCATCAAAACTCTCCTAGCAAAGCACAAATAGAGTGAAAGGAAAGCATACGTTGTAATTTTATTACAAAACTTTCTTTTTTCTTAATAGCAATCCTGAACATGAAGCAAAGTATCACTGCTTTTCTGATTATTGGCTCTAGGAATAGTAGCTGTCAAATATTTTCTTTCCTCGTTGCCAATAACCCCATTTAAACCTTGCTATATTCCACCACATCTGCAGCTTTAATGCAGTAATTCATACACTATGATAAAGCTGCAAACCCAAAATCACTGTGTCTGTAATCACATCTGTAATTTAAAAACTGCAAGGATGGGAAGCTTGTAACTAGCAGGTGACAGTTTCTGAAAACACCAAGAGGGGGCTGTGTGTGTGTATATATAATTATGACATTTCTACTCCATAACTGCCCAAATCTTGAATCTTGCCCTGTCTGCAAGGCAAGGCAAAACCACATAACCTTAATTACACAGATATCAAAATATTTCATAAGACTCTATTTGTTCAATGCACTAAAAGCTTTACCATAACTAAGTTGAATCAAGAATTAGACATCAGTGCCCATGAAACTTCAACAGTACTCCAGCACCGAGTGACGGAGCCCCAGGTAAAGCATTTGTGGTGGGACAACATCTGCATGGTCTAAGCAAACTGACATATTACAATTCTACTACAAAAATATCTCTAAAAATAACATCATGGGGTCCGTGGCTACTTCCTCCTGCCTTCGGGTCTTGCAAAACTGTACGAGGCTGCTTCAGTGCTCACATCTAAGCCAAATAAGATTTCTGGTTGTGCAACTTGTCCCACGCAGGCAGCCTCGTCGTGGAGTCTGCATGAGGTCCTGCGTGATTAAAGACCTCCACCCACCCAACTGCCCCAGCAGTAAAGCTTCACATTCCTCAGCTGCATTTCTACAACCTCTGGTGCCTTCAACTGAAGTGTGACTGAGCGGAATTTTGTTAAACAACTCTTTTTATGATGTAAAGGAACAATTACATTTTATAGCTCATTTTCTTGACTTGCAGCATCTCTAATGCTAACAGAGTTTGCTCGATCACCTAAACGAGCAGATTCTACTTCAAACAGCCCCAAAAAAGCAGAGACACTGAGTGGCTTCAGAAGTTCCTAATTGCACAACCAGCTAATACTCAGGGTGAAGTACCACATTTGTTGGCATAGTGCTGACCTGAAAGCAAAAGCCATGTATTCTTTGCAAGATACCGTCTGCCCATCTTTAGACCCAAATTCCTTATTGGCACAAACACAATCCATTGCCCTGCTCTGAAATCCATCGGCGCTTCAGCTGCATGAGCACTAAGCAAACACCCAACCTTCCACTTGTAACATAAGATGCCCATTTGCCCTCTTTCCTTTGTTTTACATTAACAAGGAGCAAAAGTTCCTGTTTAGCAAGGAAGGAAGGACCAAGCAATAGAAATCCTCCTTCACATCTGCTGAAACTGTTGATTTTATGCTGTTATGACAAAATCATCTAAACTGAAACATCCTAGCAAGCAGAGTAATGACTAGATAAAAGGAGGCTGCTTTTCCACGTGTACGCTCACTGAAATACCATGGGTCCTGTTCCATATTGCTACCATGTAGGTAACAGGGCAGAAAAGGAGGTGCTTGAACTTAAGCTTTTTACTCTCAGAATTTTACCTAAAAAAATGTAATTATTTACATTTCATGTTCTCCCATATTTTGGCAAAACACAGTTGCAATTGCCTCCCTCAACAACAGAATAATTAAGACTTCCAGCTTACAAGTCATGGGGGAAAATATTCCTCTTCCTTCCGAAGTCTGCTTACACCTAGAACCTCAAGTGTTTGAGTAAGTCACTTTAGACAGAATGATCCTGTGGACACAAACATTTGAAGCACACCTAAAGACAAAATGGATACATGGAAAATGAAACTGTGAGGTTTGTATCTAAAAAATCAGCCCACCTCAAAATACCATTATTTAAAATATATTTAAAGAGATACACTTATGATGTTAGCATTTCTAGTGGTTCTGAAGGCAGAGCATGCAACATGGATTGCTTGTAGGGATTAAATCCCTAACTCTATATTTGGACACCTAACTCAAGGAGTTAGTGCAGAGGGTCTGAAGGCTCCTTTTTAGGCCACATCTTGTATCATTTTAATCTTAACCTAAAAATAAATATCAAATGAATTAATAATTTTGTAGTCTTGGTGTTTGCAAACTTATCAGCCAGCGGTGTCATCGTCTGCACAATCCTCTTCCCAGGGCGGTCAACCAGCCAAGAGAAGGAGCAGGATGAGGGGAAAAGCCCTGGCCCATTCCATTCCTTCAGGCATGTACAGACCAGAAAGCAGTCCCAGCAACACAAAAACACAGGGAAAACACTCCAGAGGAATCTGTTTTCCCTCTGCAGAGCACAGCAACTTTCCTAAACAGTCTAGAGCCAGGCCAGAAGTGCAGCCAACAGACCAACGTTGCAGACTGAGCTGAACCCCTCACTGCGGGAAGAGTTTACCCTTCTCTGCGTAGGACAACCTACTTTAGACATTCCTGGATCCCATCTCTACGTAAAAAAAGAATTTTATCTTCCATCAGCTCTAATATGCATTGTCAAAAAAGGCACAAAACGCATATGCAATGCTCTTAACAACTGACAAATAGTTTCTTATATTATCTCTGAATTTATCTGTCCAAAAAGAACTGTGAAATCTTTGCAAACATCAGCCAAAGAAATGAAGGGGAGGTGGGGTGGAGTGGGCAGGGCATGAACAAGGCGGTTAGTCTGTTTGCAAGACTACAAACAGAACTAGTTCATGTGAGCGCTTTAAGTTCACCTGGGGATTGCATCATACCTTCAGATACAACACGCACAAGGTTGCTCTTTTCTCACCTCATTTCTCTGACCAGGCATGGAGAAATCTCCTAGCAGCAATGCCAGTCTCGCATTCACAGCACTATGGGGTAAACTAAATATCACCCTCAACCTACTGTTCATGCAAACCACATAGAGCACAGGTGAACTTCTGCCTATCTCGCCACGTCTTGAAAGCCTGCAGATAACATTCTCCTGTTCTTATGGTTTGAACACAAGAGCTGTGCAGCAAATAACACAGCAAAGACCAGCACTAACGTACACACTACCTGCACAGGAAATAAAACAGGCGTTAACATTAGAGGCAAGAAAAGATACATACCACACACAGAAGGCTCCACTCATCCACGAGGCTGGCTCTTTCCCACCACAGCACTCACTCCCTTGGGACCTGCCAGATTTATGATCAGTGGCAAGTTCTTGGATTGCATGTGAATGTGTGTCCATGGTAAATGAGAGAGGCTGTGTCAAAATATCGTTCAGAAACAGCCATTTCAGCCTGGGCTTCCCGTGCTAGAGGACAGAATACAATAAGAGCTTGTTTCTCCCTTCTTCTCCGCTATCTTATTACTGAAAACTCCTCCTTGGCCATTTGGGAGCACAGGGTGTTGAAGCTAACAGAGCTCACTGCTGGCAGCATGGGAACACCAAGAAGTGCGTAAAACACTTGTTCTACACAGTTCTGAAATGTCAGATTACGGGAAGGTTAGTCATTTAGTATTTTTAAATGCTGTCAGGATTTCAGACAGGAATTACAGGCTCCTGTTACAATTTCAGTATTTTTTCTAGACAGACCCACTTCCTATTTGTTCTCATCAATGAAGCAATTGAGTTTTTCAGATTTAATTGTTATTAAATTCCTTCTGTTCATGTAAGTTCTGCTGTGTGCTCAAGAAACCTAAATTTGGAGCCAAACCCCCCAGGGCGTCCCCAGCACACAAACTCAGAGCAAACTGGACTATCACCGAGAAAACAGAACTGTGCATTGTTTGCAAAAGGACTTTATTTTTCTCTCTCACACACACACGCCCCAGAAAATCACGTTTGAGAAGATGAAGGTTTCCCCTGGAGCACAGCATTCATGACATGGGATGGGATGTTTCTGGCACAAGCTTTCCTGATGCTGACTTGACATCTTTCTTGTTATGACTCTAAATTCCTATCACTGTAAACCTCACTGATGACTCATGAGAAAAAAGCACGTTAAAAAAGAAAAAAAGAGAATTAAACCCTTTCAATCGCAGTGTCTATAAAGACAGGGTGATATACAGGGACACAAAATGTCTAAAATTTAAAAGCAAAGCAGCATCTGTCAGAGAAATAAAAGACAAATTTCTCATTCCTGACTGCAAGTATTCGAGGACAATGGCATATTCAGGAAATCATATGTAACTCAAATAAATTGCCTTTTTAAAAACAACCTTATTCTGCACTGCTCGGTGAATCACTGTTGGCCGTGACATCATGCACACAGAGCTACAGACAAATACAATCATACTTTCAGTGTACTAAGTAAACCAAAGGGATTAATTCTCTACAGATAGATCTAGCTAAATTATTTTATTATCACAAACATTTACAGATGCATTTTAATTAGTCTTCTACCTAAAAGCGCTAAAATAAATACAACATTTCTTACTTAATTTATTTCAAATACAAGTATTCCCTCCCATCTCTGGTATACTTAAAAACAGGACTGCCCTACCGCTTCTGACAGCTGAATGTACGCATACCTCTGGCCACGGTATTTTTAACAGTAAAACCACTATAAATGTTATCCCCAAAATACCTATCAAATGGGAACTGTAGCTTTAGCCTCCATATAAAAATCTTTATTTGAATGCCACAGAACACTCTTTTGTATGTCAGCATTAAATAAAGAAGTATTTGAATAATCACAAAATTTCCCAGGCACAGCTTCAGCCTAGAGCACAAACTAGTATCATGTTAAGGCATTTACCTTAAAAACTCAAACAACCGGAGCAGCACAGATCCTGTTTCTACCCCGACACGCAATAAGGACTACTATTGCCTATTATGCCTTTGACTCTGAGTGTATTTTCCTAGCTGTGTTGAGCCCAATTCCCTAGGATCTTCCCACTTATGTAGTCAGTTCTGATCCAGCTGAGCAACGTATCCGAGTGTACACCGCTGGGGGGGAAGGAATCGCTGGCTCTGCCTTTTCGCAGCATGGCACAGGTGCTGTGGCCCCAGTGGACTGGAATGAGGACCTAGTTTAAACTCATTTTAAACCAAGTTAACCTACTCTTAATGACCAGTCTCTCTCTAAGAGAAGAAAAACACGCTGGGGAGCAGGGCTTCTCCTCCCTGCTGCTCCCACCGGGCGCTCTGACCAGGCAGGGCCGGGGAGAGTAGGCAGAACAGAGGAGTGTAAGACAGACAAGAGTAGGATTTTGCAAATTAAAGTCACAGGAAAGAAGTACTAATTGTAATGTATGGAAACCAGCACACGTGTGCAGCAGGTAATAGTCTTTTCAAAATCTCTGAAAAAAAGATATATCTGATCACCACTTCAAAGCACTGCAGATGGCAGCATCACTTCTGTGAACACTGACCTTTTCTTCTGGCAGCAAGGGAAATCAATACCACCCTGCATGGAAATGTCAATATAAATGCTCAAAAATCATAATATTAACATTTCAGAGTCTGAGGGACTCTCATCTGAAAACAGTTTCTGCAACAGCCTTTGCATTTGAAAAAAGATACAGATCAAATTTTATCACTAAAACAGTTTTTAAAACACAAGGTAAGCCAAAAAAGAGTGTTTTAGGGGTTTGGTTTTTGGGTTTTTTTTGTTTTGTTTTGTTTTGTTTTGTTTTTTGTAGTAAACTCAATTCCCTCGTGGCATTTTAACCCAACTGCAGGGGCACTAAAAATGACTGTAGAAGCAGTAAAAATCTATTTAATTGATTTTTATTGTTCAACCTAAAGGAAATGCTTTTATATGTAAAAATGACAGCATTTTACACCACTGTAGGTTTGTTCTGAAATTCCAGTTTAAATAATATCAGGTCACTAGACATGCTTTACTGATGTGCGTTTAAGGCAGATGTAAAATTACACTGCATCTTTAAGTTCTCTCTACAGCACCAAACAATGTTATTAAAAAAGAAAAACCAATTTCTGTAATTTCCCTACATCCCCTAAAAATAAAACACATCTTGAATTTAGCAGAAGACTAGTATTTTGGAGGAAGTAAGGTGAGACAGACCATATAGCCTTGGCCTGGGGGGGGGGGGGAAGGAAACAGAAAAAAGCCACAAAACGTAAGAGACCAGGAGCCAAAGCAAGAGAGTCTTCTCAGCATAGCCAAAAAGACAGCCTAGGCTAGACAGCACTGTACCACCAGAACCGGGATCACCAGACCTTCAAAAAGACATCATCCTCTGAGAAGGACACTCAGAAATGGAGACCACCGAAAGGAGTATGGTGTGCAGAGACTAAAATGCAATTTTTCCAGCATAAAGTTTCCTGTACCCACTTGTCATGGAATATGTAAAATACACTACTTCTGTGTTCAAATTCGTATGCTTCCCCTCCTTCAGAAATGACGTCCTCGGGCAGTCCCTTCTTTTTAAGCTGTCACATGAAAAGGACAAAATCATGAACTACATGTCACTTTTAAGTTTTCAGAAGTCCCATAAAATATCACAAATAACCAATTCATGTTTCTTTTGCTTTTAATATTCCTGCCTGCATACAAATGCTCCTGTAAAGCGAATTGGACCACCATGACATTAATTAAAGACAACCCTTCAAATTAATCTAATACACTGCTGTGATAGAAACTTAAAATAATACGCCCTTTCCACAAATAATCCAGAATTTTATTCCCTTCATTTAAACCGAGGCATCTCAGACATGGTTTGCTGGAAAAATTCACCTTTTCAACTTCACTTTGGTTCAGGGTTTTCCTTTTGTCTTCACAGTAATCCCTGACGGCAGGGAGAGGCGAAATGCGTGCAGAGGTCGGTCAGTCACACAAAACTCCTTTTAGTTACATTGTTAACCCTAAGAAACCTTGCCTAGCCCGCTGAATTTTAATCTGAATAGGAAATACTTAGCTGGTGGCAAAAGGCAATTCTTCTTCGTTTGACATAAAGTAGGTACTTTGAGAGCCTGTTTAAAAATTCACTTTTCCAGCATGAAAGCACTCAAAAGCTGAAGTTCCTCTACTGCCCCTCCAAAAAGATGTATCAGCTGTACCAAAGAGAAAAGGAAACATTAGGCTATGGATTCAAATTAGCTGTCAAGAAACACGAACATAAATCTGACTTAATAGCATAATTTGGAAATGTATTCTGGGCCCACCCTTGGCAATAACACCAGGGTTTAATTCACGTTGTAGCAATATTTAAAACAGCTCTGCAACTTTGGTTCTCCACCCAACTAAACAACAGAAAATCATGTCATTCAATGAAAAACACCACACGTATTTAAGTGAGAGAAACCGTCTAAACGTCTGACATTTTTCATCTTCATTTTTTTTTAATCCAAAAGATTTGTACAGCATTTTTTTTTAATAACTTACAGGATCAAAAGGAAAATAAATGCATAGCTTCAAAACCTTAGAATATAACCTCCCCTTGTTGCAGAAGAGTTCAAAGTCATAAAGTGCTGCAGATATGAACACACATCAGACAAATAATCTAGTAACTAACTTATTTTTCTGGTTTATTTAACAATATTCCAGGCTTAGAACATTAAATAAAAATCTCACAGACAATGGGTAGGACTAACAATGGCTTTGTGGTTTGTTTTTTTTTTCTTTTTCTACTCCTTTTTTTAAAAGAATGCTGAGATACATCAATTGAACCAACTACAGTTTTATTTTGGATACCAAAAAATAAAAAGAAGCTGGAAGGAAGAGAGCAGTGCATTGCACCTATCTCAGTAAAACTGCTTTTATAAGCATCACTGCGTACATTTAGCCCTAGAAGGACGAAGCTGGAAACAGGAGATGGACGCTGCCAAGAGGGGTAGGCTGCACGCGGGCCGGGGGAGCGGCGCGCTGGGCTCTGCCTCGGTTGCAAGGGCGCGGCTTTGAATTACGCTCGTGTAAGAGAGGATCCGCACGCCTTGCACTAGCGATGGCGCAGCATCTCAAGGGCTAGCGGTGGTGGTAGCTGGTAGAGGTGGTGCCAGCGGATGCAACTGACACCAGCTGGCACTCAATGGACTTAAAAACCAAGAGGTCTTCCTGACGGGTGTCACAGGAGCTCAGGTTACATCAAAAATGGACCTGCTGTAACTTGCTCCCTTCCATAATTTGATTTTGCTACCCTCACAGATAGCCTACATACCTGTGGGAGTTTAGGCCAAGCCTATGTTTTGCACCTTGGGCAATCACATACACCTCTTCAGTGGACGTGGAGACTAGCTAAATATTCAATGGGATGCACTGTGCGTGTACTTTGTACAAGTGCAAATTAATTTTCAGGGGGCTGGAGAGTGAAAAGCCAGGCTTATTGACAGCCAAATACGGGCCACACCACCTGTTAAATGCATTTTTCCTGGGCTTACACGTGCCAGGTAGTTCACTACTATTTACTCCACTGCTCCACTACTCTAGTCTCTGTCCTTCCTCCCCACCCACCCACCCCTTCCTGCCACCTACAAAGAACACAGAGGCCTCAAACTTGCAAAAAACTATTAAACCAAAACATAAACAAGCAGTCTGGCAATAGATTCAATTCCATCGCAATTCTCATTTTCGTACGTTCCTCCTGGATGGGCCCCTTCTACAATCAAACGTCCGTGGGTACCACCGTGATGAAAAAACCCAACTTTCTTCCTCCAGAACAGTAACGGCCAGTCTTCAATAGACCTCTCTCCAGAAAGGTTGTGCTCGACATAGTTGTAGACTAAGTCAGGGTGGGGGGGCGAGACACCAGTAACAGAAATAAAACCCCAAGCAAACCTTGACTATAACCGGACAATGCCAAGAGCCCTCCTCCGCACCTCAGGGAAAAATGCTGGCTGCCATCCCACTCCATGCCAGGCGTGAACTCTAATCTTGTTTATGACCCGCAGTATTTCATAAGAGAGGGGGGGTTTTGGGTTGGTTTTCTTTCTTTGTTTCTTGTTTGCCAAGTTCTCAAAAGGGATTAAAACACTTAGGCGTACAGACACAAAGGGAGCAACTGCAATACACAACAACTAATTGGAAACAGTACTCAAACATTAGCCTGGACCCAACTAAAGTCCACTCTACAAACTGAATCAGAAAGAGACAGGAGAAAAAAAAAAGAGTTTTTAAGTGCTAACGTAATAAGAAACAATCTTAAAGACTCACTAAATACATGTGGGGAAATGGAGGGGTCCCCTTCTTTTAAATATATTTACATAATATTAAAGCTTTTTATTTTGATTTTCTCACCAACAAAATTTTCTAGCTACCCTGGGCAAAGTCCCCATTTAAATTAAGAGGTTAAGGATTTTATAACACAGACAGACTGTTAGACCCGCAGCCCATACACGTCTCCCCGCCCTCTCCTTCCCTCCCTCCCTCCCTCCGATGCCGCCGAGGGGCTTGATGCCTTGCCTGCTTCGCACTGCGTGGCATCAGCCATAACATCGGCACGAAGCGAAGGTAACACAATGCCACCCCGACCCCACGCACTTCGTTACCACTTTGTAAAAGCACAACAGACTACAGTCAGGGCTTGCCTAGACACACACACACACAAAAAAAAAAAAAAAAAAAAAAGGTTTTGCCATTTAGCTGCTGCAGTTAAATGGTAAAACCAGACTAATGTGGACACAGCAATACCAGTTTAGAAGTGTTTATGCCATTTACACCGCACTGGAAAGGAAAATAACTTATCCCAGTATAAGTGCATCCACACTACAGCCTACGCCAGCACAGTATCAGTTAAAACAATAATACATCAGTCCCCTAATTGACAGAATTATACCAGCTGAACTTTTCTAGCATAGACCAGGCCTAAGACATGAGGTAGTGAAAAAGAAAATCAGGCTCAAGATCTTTTTTCATTCCATAGCATCGATATACTCTAAAAATATTCACTGCTCAGATTTGTGGATTTTAAAAATAGTGTTTTAAAATCCAAAATTTAAAGCTAACATCCTGAGTCACACAGGATTTACAAACAGAGGCATAAATCTTAAAAACGCCCTTGCTTAGGGTCCTAATTCAGGAAAATATTTTTATGATAGAAAGCACATAAGCATGTGTTTGTCTCCCACTGAAGCAAGTGGAAAGGAAGCACATGGATAAGTGTTTTCTGAAATCTGGGCCACAGTCAAAAATCATGGTCTTTGTAGAATTTATTTCCTCATTCATGTCAGTGCTGTTTAATCACAAGTCATTCATGTTTTAAGACAGCGGGAAAAATATAGACAATGGAAGCTAAATCAAGTTTGTTACAACTGTTCAAATATTTACAGCATTCATAGCATAAAACAGAAGTATTTTTGGTAACTTAAGACAAATACCTTTCTCTTTGTTATTAAATGTACCGCTGCAGTCCTGTTAAACAAACCCACTGTCTCGGATATTAAAGAAATTGTTGTTTACATTTACCGAGTCATTTAAATTAAAAATCTGTTCCTGTTCCAAACCCCACTCTCCTTCGTCTTCATCCTCCGGTTCTGCCTCAGACCCATTCCGACTGTTTTCGTACAAAAAGATCTGCTCATCCACGTGAGCTGGGGCTAACCGGTTTCTCTTTGCACTTACAACATTAGCAGAAGAACCGAAAAGGCGTTCAGGGAAGACCCTTGTGGCCAAAATACACCAGTATTTTTGAAGAACCTTTGGTAAAACTGGAAACAGCGCTAGTCTGTCAGACCACCACTTCAGCGGGTCTTCGTTCAAACCGAGGACCTTTTGTGACTTGAAGTTGCTCAACTCCTCAACGATCTGAGCATGCCATTCCTCCTGGTCTTCCACGCCTCCCGTCTGGCAAAAGATCTCTGCAAGCATGTTGTTGATGACGCTGGTAGGAGGAGGAGTAGAGGAGATGATGATTTTTTTCACAGGGGGCTCTTCTGAAACAGTGAAGAATTTCTCTTCAGTCCTAAAGGTATTCTCTTTTACTTTCTCCAGCAGGCTTTTTGCTTCTTCCACCACTCTGTTTTCAACCTGCTGCCGCTCAAAGGCTGAAAGAAAAGGCAGTTTTTTGTAGCGGGGATCCAAGAAAGTTGCAACGTTGAGAAACATGTCTATCTCAGGCGTGTGCTGGTAGGTGGTTGATAACTCTTTAGCGATCACCTCCTTTGCCATGCTGATTTCTTTCAAATCATTCTCTTTGATGTTCAGGGTAGTATTTAGAAGCATGTGGAGAAGTGGCTTCACCATACTGATCGTCGGGTACTTTGAAGCAGACATCATCTCTGCAACCTGCTTGAAAGGCTGCAGCAGCTCCACCAGCCCTTCGATTGTATTCCACTCACTGGCTTCCAGCATGAGGTGGTGGTTGTTGCTGTCCTCCACGAGAACAGCCGCAATGACAAACTGCTGCTCCTTGAGGCGCTGCAGCATTGCGAGCGTGCTTCCCCACCAGGAAACACGGTCGCTTACCAGCATGCAGTGGAGAATATTCTGCTGCTTCTGCTTCTCGCTCAGCATGTACATCGCAACCGTAGACTGCTGAAAATACTCCACCAGTTTTCGGCACCTGGCAAGAAGGCTGCAGAGTTTGGGGAGCTGAAAAGCTTGTTGTATTCCTGCGTTAAAAGTGTGCCCCAAACAAGGCATCTGTACGGGAATATCTAGGAGAGAGCAAGCTTTCACAATGTCTTTACTGTAATCTGTTGTAGCACCAAAGACTTTTGTATTGATCCCCCACTCAATGAATGTTTCATAAAGGACTCGCGTAATAGTCTCTGCAGTATTATCCTCCGGTACTTCAAACGTTTTTAAACACCGCGAGTTCACTGCCAGGCAGTTGGCAGGACTGCTGCTGAGAAAGTGAACCGCGACGGTTACGTACGACCTGTTCTGGTTTTCACTCCTCCACATGTCCGTGGATATGCCACACCACAGAACCTCGGTGAGCTCTTTCAGCACAATTTCTCTAATGGCATTGTACTTTTCGGGAATAGCTTTTGTACAGAAGTACTTCCGGCTCGGAAGTTCATACCTGGGGTCTGCTGTTCTCAAGAGGGCCTTGAAGGTGGGCTCATCAACGATAGAGGCCGGATACATGCCCTCACAAATTAAGCTGATGACCGCAGATGTCAGCTCCTGATGCTTTTTGTTTTCGTAGTTTTGGTAGGTCTTCATGATGAGGCTATCTTGAACAACCTGCTGTGACGACTCCGGCTTGATTTTTGAAAAGGCAGTGGCAAAGGCTTCCCTCATTTGCTCAGTGTTACTTTTCACAAATTCGCAGAATTCGTCGGGGTGATTTTTCTCAAGGTGGTAGGAAAGGTTGGACGTGTTTCCTGAATAGGCGATCTGTGCCATGCAAATACGGCAGTAGATCTTCTTCCACTGTAATATGCATCCTTCTGCATTGGTATCAAACCCAAAGTACTTCCACACTTTACTCTTTGCTCTCGGGTGAGCCACTAACTTTAGGTCTGATGGGGAACCTTCTAAACTTTTATTCTCCATTGCTTCTTGGCCACCGTCCCACCTTTTGATCCTTCACTCATTAATGAGTACCTGATAAAGGCAGTAAGATAAAGATACAATGAGAAAGCACAAGTTTGACCACACTTAACTATGTGAAATCAGCGTTTCTGCAAACGTATCAAGAAACCTGCCTTACTAGTTACATTTGCAAATTTAAAGATGAGATTTGCAGGAATTGGGACCTACAAGAATCACATAATTCGTGATTTGTGATTCTGAACTGACATCAGAACGTCAAAAATTAAAAAGGGTTTTAGTATATCACATTCTGCTGTGAAACTGAGCTAGAACACCTGAGTAAATCTTGTTTCTGGAATTACATCATTCTGGGTAGAGAAAGCGTAACCACCACCACAGAGCTGACACTTTACTGTCACACAAACCGGTCATCTGCTACAGCATTTTCCTGCTTCTTAAGTTATAGTTAGGGCTAGACCAACATCCTCTTGCCTAAGAGCTACTGAACTTCACTGTTAACATTTACTTCACTTGAAACCTGATACTGAAGGAGCAAAGGTTTTCTTGTTTGTTTATTTTGAAAGAAGTTTTGTTACTGGATCTAACTGTCCCAGCATTTGCTTTAAAAAAAAAACATAATAAAAAAATCTGTCATGCAAATTATGGCATTAATTTACTCCTCTGAAATGTAAAGATGTTTTCTAACTGAAAAAAAAAAAAGGAAAAGGAGTTTGAACCTCCATGCAGATCAACAATACACGACTGACACCTTTCCTGTCCTTCTCTCTGATATCAAAGCCATCTCCTGAACTACTAGTTCACAATCGTGGTGCATTATAATTACAGGAAAAGCACACAGGGAAGCACTAATAAATGTTATTATCCACATCAGCTGGAAAATAATTTTGCTCTATTTTCTTCAAAAGGCTGCAGAAGTCAGGAGGGGGTGACAATCCAGAGATGAGCATGGCGATAAGGCAAGACTTGGCAATCTGAACCTAAATATCCGCACAGGAAAATGCTTCTTGTGCAAACGGTCACGTGCAAGTACATCTTGAGGCCTACAGCATCTCTGTGCCCAGTGCTGGCAGCCGGCGCCCGCCAGAGCTGATTTCGCTACACTAAAAAGCCAAGCCACAGCACAGCATGACTGCACACTGACACTTCTCCATTTCTTCCACACCACCAGCTGAGCCACCGTGACAGCAACAAGCCCTTCGCCAGGAGCCTGGCCAGGATTGGGAAGGAGAAGGAAGCCATCAGTTAAACATAGATGCAACCTCCTCCACAAAAATCCAGGGGAGGAGAGCAGGAGAGAAACATCAGGAGCATCCCTGCAGCCAGCCTGAAAGCAATGCTCCTTCTCTGCTCTTCAGGAGCTACACCTGCGTCCAAGCCCAGAAATCCCCGGGTGCTAAGACTGGCTGGTTGGGGGAGGAAGAAACAATCTGACTTTTTCGTATTGCTGCAAGGGTGCAAGTTTCTCTGGTGTGCTTCCTGCTGTTGATGAACATTCCCAAGAAAAGATGTTTGCCCTCTGAACTACAGCTGGTATTTTGCAGCACTTACTGAATGTCTTGAATGAAAAACCAAGGACAGGTTTACCAAGACTAAATGTATTTATTTAAACACAGCTGTTGGTTTAGAAGCAGAATGAGAGATGCAGGGCAAGCATTTTATTGGATTTGTTCTGAAGATTTACTTCTGGGTGTAGATCTTTTTTTTTTTTTTCCCCTGAGGGGGACTATGTTCTGACTACTAGCATGCCCTCTACTGTGATTCATTCAGTGCCTTTTAAGTTGCCAGGATAAACTATTGATTCAACATGGTAATGCTGCCTAATTCCAAAGATGAGCATATCAACAGCACCAAGGTATGCAATCCCACAGAAACTGATGACTTTGAAAGACAAAGTGGTGTAATCTACAATGATGTAACCCTGCCATAGCATCAGACTGTCCATTGACATGATATGTCAAATCAGTATGTATTATTATTGCTTTCAGATCCCTCCATTTCAATCCATGACATGGATACGAGGAAGTATAGAGACTCCCAGTATTTATTAAATCTTACAGTTTCCTTTGCAGTTAGGTGGCAGTTCCTGAAAGCAAGGAGGAAGGCACTATAACAAGAGTTGATGCGTCTTTAATATTTAAAATTAGTATGACACACCTTGGATCATAAAAAGTTCATCACAGACTGACAAAATACAAGTTATTTTAGAGTAAGGGAGTGTTACAGATTCACCCTCCCGCCCGTCACTCTTGCGTATGTTGCAGCTTTGCCATCGTTTTGAGATTAATCTGGCATTGGGCGATAGTGGCACGGAGTAGCATGGCCACGGTTAAGGATATGCCGGCATAACATAGCCTTTATTATAATGCTGTAAACCACACTTCAGCTGTCATAATAGCTCGAATATAAACTGCTAATCATCCCTGACTCTCCTCAAGTGTTACACAGCTTATGCTGTATAACTAGCACTATGGAAGGAAAAAAGAAAAACCACACACAAACCCAAAAAAACCCAAAACAACAAAAAAAACCCCACCCCACAGCTCTCATTTTTCTGTAAGAGGTAAATTTTTCCTCTTTCAGTGAAACAGTGTTCATAGCCTAGGCTTGGCCAAAACCAGATCAGCTTCAATTCTGAGCCAAACTGAAGACACCAGCACCTTGCAGAATGAAATCCATTGGGCACAAAGTACCTCACGGCCTTTGAGAAGTGCCACAGCTTGTAACAAGTGCAGCTGATGGAAATGCTCTCTTTTAGCTTGCCGAACTTTCCACGATAAAAAACTAGTGCCACTTTGGTTTGCTGAAAACCCTTCTGCACACAGAAGCCTTCAGGCTACAAACATGCCTTTTCCTTTCTCCCTTGAATTCCCACCCACACTGAAACAGAGCGCACCTTCAGAGGTGCCGTTTTCCTTGCCTCCTCCGTGCAGCTGGCCAACGCCACCCGCCAGTACTGGGGCCGAGGCTTTCAAGCGCCTGTAGGCAGGCTCCTCCGCTGGCCTCGTAGTGGACTCAGCTGCCACAGGAGGAGGAAGGGCCCGGGTTTCCTGGCCCTGGCACCTCATTCGCACTCTCCCTGGGGCGGTCTGTTCTGCCTCCTCACACCTCTCGGACCCCCCTCTCTCTCTCCTGACGCAAATCCACGACTCCCCCCTCCAGGGCAGGGCTTGGGCCAAAATACTGAAACGCCAGCGGCGACGCACGCTGTGGAGGGCAGGAGTGCCACCCTTGCACCAGGCAGGGCTCGTTTTCCCCAGTGGTGAAGAAAATAGGTTCAAAACCCATAGAAGAGTCACTTGGATTGTGAAACCAAGCACGGGGACGTGAGGAAATGTGGGGCGTGCAGCCACCCTGCAACCTTAGCTCTGCCCCCTTGTGCGCACACAGCGATGGCACCCTCTCTAATTACACAGTAGGTATCATTGTCGCACAACCCTTGCCTCATTCAGCGCAGGGACAACCATAAAATGAGTGTTTCCTCGCTTCTCACACTACCTAAATAATTCTCTCAGGTGCGTGCGTGGGGGAGAGGGATTAATTGTTAGGTGCCACTTTATTTTTGCTTGCCGTCAATCCTTCCTACCTGGTCACTTCTCTGCCCATCTCTGCATGTTTTACAACCTAGAGCTCATACAGCTTTGAGCAGGAAGTGCTCGGTCCATCGTTACGCTTTACTCATACAAAGCAAAAGCCCTCGACACATGAATCAAAATAAGAGATGCATGTTTCCAAATTAATATTTCATGATTAATTGTAAAGAAACTCGGTACAAATGATGATACCGAATAACTACAAATTGGGGCAAATTAAAACCATGTATGAAATTTCAAGCGCTTTTAAGACGAAGAGGAGTCATCTTTAAGGTCTTCTGACCTTCAGCCACATTACCACCTTCTTCAGAGTCAGTTTGCTACACATTACAGGTACCAAATTTAACTACAAAGACTTCAAAACTACACAACATGCAGCATTGAGTCTTTCCCTACCAAATTTCCCCGAAATATGTACAGTAGAAGAGAAAATGCAGGAGAAAGATGACAAATAAATTCCCTGAGAAGTTTTTAAAATACCAAAAGAGATTATTATTATTATATGAACCATTTTTGTTATCAGTAGGATCACTTTCAGTGACCGCATTTCCTGTGTTAATATCCTGGTGTCATAATTAAAATTAGTTTGTCTTTTATCAATCCACTGATTAAATTTTTGTTTTTAAAAAGCTCTTTATATCAGGATCTTTAGTCACGCAAGGCTTTTTTTTTTTTTCTCCAATTAATTAAGATTAAGCTTAACTGTAAAAAAAAAAAAAAAAAATCCAGGCAGTAATTTCTAATGAAACTATTAATTGTTTAGACCACTGAACACTAAGACAGTTTACACTACATATCGGCAGTTACACCATTTATGCAATTAGTGCTTGGAAAAACATTTTAACACAAGTTAAACATGCATTCCCCTTTACTTCTGCACACGGATTTTAGTTAGCAAAGCAATCACTGACTGTACCCCCGTTTATCCTCCCAGCTCTTTATTTCCCTTCCCTGAGCTTCAAGATCAGAATTTCAGGCCAACTTCCCTACTCTCTATTGGGGGCGGGGGGAGGCTCACTTCAACAGAGAATATTACTATCTTTTCAGTTTGCAACTCAAACCATTACCAAGTTTTTGCACTGAATCGAGATTTCAGAGCTCAAACCTGCCCTCCTTCCCCAAAAAAGCGGTCTTGAATCCCATCTAGAAAAATAAGATGAACCCCAGGAGGATGTGACAGAACAGAGTCACTTTTCAAAGCCATGCAAAAGGACGTGCCAAGAGCATGCAACTCTGACTAAGTTAGGGTAAAGAAAAACGAAACTAATTTGGTTTACTTTGGATTGAAATCCTGAACACTTCTTCCCGGCAAGTACAAGAAAGTAAGCTCTTCTCGGAAAATCCGGAGGCAGAAGGGCTGCACTGACATCAGACCCCCTCACTCACCCACAGAGCTCGAGGACGAGCCACTGGGCATCCCTATGTTTTAAACCTTCCACGGGAGAGCTGCACCACTGCCGCATGAAGAGTGGGAACTCCAACAGGGCCAAGGAGGGGGGATCGCTGGCATGGCTGACTCCGCCGCCCTGCCCTGCCCTTCCCAGCCCCGCTTCCCCACTCCAGGCTCTCCCAGGGAAGGCACCAGACAATAAAATGCCTGTACCTGTGAGAGCCACAGACACCCCCCTCGAAAAGATATAGAGCGTTTTAAACATACGCACCTTTCTAGATTACTGTCTGGAAAAGTTTCTTGGGTGTTTTCTTACAGCAAGTGTAGTTTTCTGATCCAAGCTTTAATTGAGCACGTTCTAAGTGACACTTTCACTTTTTATTGCACTGCAGTCGCTATTTTGAAGTTATTATGGAAACGAGGTTAATCTGGGTGGAAGAGTTCCCGTTGACAAGCTGATTCACTTTTTTAAGCAACGGCTGGACACAGCGAGTCGAAGCAAGGCAGCAGGTAACTGCCAAGAGGCAACTGCGTGCAAACAACTATCGGAGGAGGAAACTACTTGTCCTTGGAAGAAACCACCCTGAGTTAGGGCTGAAAAAAAACTTTCCACAACTGTCAGATCTGCCCTGGTCCTACTCCGGCAGCTGACATTTCCCAGGTTGGATCTTCACTGCCTTCCTCCGGCCTTTCCAAATTCAACACTTTTTTCTTTTTTTTTTTTTTAAATAGCAGCTAAGAACAGACTGCAACAAAACACTTGGGTCACATTTTCGTCATGCTGTTTCTCTGTGGTTCGAAAAAAGATTCGGAAAGTGTTACACACCCTAGGCACAATACCCAGCTTTGCTCTTGCCGAGAAAACTAACGCTAGAAAAATGCTCAGATGACTTCAAACTGTATGCACATCTGCCCTTTTTGTCACCAGGGTTCTCTCGTTTGTTTGGGCGTTTTACCTCTGTCCTTTGAGAGCGAGAAAGGAGAACCCTAGCCTATTGCAGAAGGATCAGGAATGAATAAAAACTAGACAAAATGCTATCCAAGGATGCCACGTGTGATGAAACGCACAAGTAGACTCTTACTGTGCGGTGTACTTGTTCCATCTCCTCCCCAGTACTTCAGATATTCTCTAAAACAATTTCCTCATCTGCCTCACGTCCTGACCGAAACACTATGTCCTCTCGATTTTTTTTTTTTTTTTTTCCTTTTTACTGCTCTTCTGGTTAAAACTATCGGCAGAGCCACAAAAGCTCACTTGCTGCTAAGCAGAGAAAGGTAAAGGCACGGACTTGCATGCAGTTGTACGCTCGGCTCTGACGACACCCTACGCGTCCGTCCGGGCTCGTAGCTTGCGATAAGTTTATAGACCCCGAAGCACTTTAAAGCCTTCAAGAGTAATGTGAGGAAAGAGGAAATTCAGACCTCTGTTTACTGGCAAACCCAAAGTTTCCTCTCATCGGTATTAAACACGCTGTCGACCCAAATCGAAAAAGTGCAGAAACGAAACTTCTCCAACAACTGACTAATCTGAACCCCCCCTGGAGAGAACTACAGGCGTCACTCGCTTGTCAGCTCAAAGGCTGTCAGCGAGTGACCGCCGGTATGGAAGGCGAAGCTTTCAGGGCGCGGCGTGCTCCCCTCCCGGGGCGGCCGGGGCAGGGAGGCCGCGGCCTGCGGTCCCGGCCGCCCCGCCGGGCGGTGGCGGTGGCGGGGCCGGTGGCGGGGCCGGTGCGGGGCGGGGGCACGGCGGGCGGCGGCAGGGCCGGCCGGGCCAGCGGGAGGCTGCCCGCCGCTACCCGCCCGCCGAGCACCTACCTGCGCTGAGGGGGGCTGCGCCCGCGCGGCTCTGAGCCGAGGTCTGAGGCGAAACCTTCAGAAAGCAAAGAAGAGGAAGAGGAGAAGCGGGGACCCCCGGCCCGCGGAGCCCCCGCGCCGCCTCCCGAGGCCGCACTCAGCCCGGCGTGCAGCCAGGCGCCCGTCCCGGGCCCGGCCCGGCCCCCCGCCCCGCCCCGCGTCCGGGGCGGCCGCGGCCCGGGGGCCGGAGGGGGCGGTAGGGGCCGGGGCCCGCCGCCCGCCGGCGGCAGCGAGGGCGGGGCCCGGCGCGGCGGGGGCGGGGGCGGGGAGGGCGCCCCGCCAGCCAAAGCCCCCCAGGGCCGCTGCTGCCGGGCGGTGCGGTGGGCCCGGCCCGGCCCGGCCCGCGGAGGGGAGCGGGGGAGGAGCCCGGCGGCGGCCGGGCCGGGCCTGCTGCTGCCGCCGCCGTGCCTCGGCCCCTGCCCCGCTGCGGGGGAAGCGGCGCGGCGCGGCCCGCCGACCCGGCCAAGGTCGCGGCTGTCCCGCCCTGTGCGGCCGCCCCCCGGCTGGGCCGCGGGGTCTCGGCCCCGCAGCTCCCCGGGGCGCCGCCGCCCCCGCCCTCCCCGGCGCGGGTGTGGGGGGAGGCGCCGCAAACTTTCCCCCCGGCGGCGGCGGCGGCGGCGGCGGCTGCTCCTGCCGCCCCCCCGGCCCCCCGCCGCCCCGCCCCGCGGCGCCGGCTGCGGTGCTCACCTGGGGCCGGGACGCAGCGCGGGCGGAGGCGGCGGCGCAGCTGGTGCAGGATGACGAGGAGGCCGACGCGGTACACCCGGAGCAAGGGCACCAGCGCAGACAATAGCGACATGGCCGCCTCCCGCCCCGCGGCGGCTGGCTCGGGGCGAGGCGAGGCGAGGCGAGGCGGGGATGGAGGGAGCGGGGCGGCCGGCCTGTGCCTGGCACGGAGGCTCTCGGCCGCCGGCGGGCCGGGCCGGGCCGGGCCGGGGCGGGCCGGGGGGGCGCGGCGCGGGCCCCACCCAGCGGAAGGGAAAGCGCCGCCGCTGTCACAGCAGCGCCCGGGCGCTCCGCGGCTCCCGCCCTTCTGGGCATGTGCGGCGGGGGAAGGGCCGCGCCGCGCCGCGGCCGCCGCGGGGAGGGAAGGGGCGGCGGCGGGAGGACCGACCGACCGCCCGACCGGCCGGGGGCGGCGGGGCGGCGGCTCGGCCCCCGCCGGGGAGGGGGCGGCGCGGCGCGGCGGCGTGACTCAGCAGCGGGAGGCGGCGGCGGCGGCGTGACAGGCCGCCCGCCCGCTGAGGCCGGCGGCTCGTGGGTGCAGCGGCTCCCGCCGCCGGGCTGCGACAGCCACAGGCGCCCAGGAGTGCCCGGGCGGGGGTGAGGCGGCGGCTCGGCCGCAGAGTCCCGCGGCTGGAGGCGCCCCCGGAGCTGCCCCGCCATTTCCCTGCTCGCCGGCACGGGCGTCCCTCGGGCCCGGTGCCCCTGGCGGGGCCGCGGCCCCGGCGGGCACCGGCCCCTCCAAACGCAGCTTCGGGTGCAAAGCCTTCCGACGTCGGGCGCCGAAACCTTACACCAGCCTCGCGACCGCGCTCCTGACAGCGATACGTCGTGTATCGCGTGGTTTCTCTCGAAAGTTTCTTCTCCTCAGGTTTAAATCGGCCTCATTTTTCTAAGGCGCCGAGTACTTGGGACAGAAGAGCACGTCCTGCCTCCCAGTTCTTCGGGTAGATGGCTGCTTTCGGCTGCAGGAAACACGGTGTCTCGCACTGAGGTCGTGGTTTTCATTCACAGAAGCGGCAGCGCTTCGCAAGTGCAGATGAGCCTCAATGTCGATACAAAACAAAAAATACGATCAGCCCTTTTACAAGAGGAGGCGCTGGCCTATGTACTCCGTTTAAAATCCTTAGGTAACATTTTGCCTTTGAGGATGACGAGCAGCAATACAAAGTTCTGGAAGCGCATTTGAAATGTAACCTACTCCCCTTTACAAAAAAAAATATACTTTCTAGAAGAAGATGCAATTAACAGCATACTTTTTCAACGTCAGATCAGATTGCTCAGCAGAAGTAACTTTCTCTCTACTCTTAGAAATATGCATGAAGTAAAAGCATAGCGTATACTTGCTCTGGGACAAAACCAACCACTTAATTTTATGTATTTCTGGTGAATTTTTTTATTAGCATACGGAATTATGCAAACAGAAATAATAAACAGAACAACATGAAGTCACCTCAGTGAAGTATTCATTCTTAATGTATGTTGTTCTCAGTGACGCACCGAGTGGTAGAAAGAGCATCACGTAAAATGACATGAAAGAAGAAACACTGACATTTATTAAAGGTGAATTGTTCTTTCAGTTTATCTCAGTAAAAATCAAATCTCAACTCCTCTATGTTGCTTTACATCCTCTTCTCAGAACTATGGCATTAATGAAAGCCCTTTGCAACATTAAATGGTGAAACTTGCCTACAGTGTGTTTATACAATCTGTGTATAAATGTACCATACTTTCTCTGGTTTTCTGATATAATAAAATCAATGGATGTGCATTCAAGCTACGGACATAAAAACTCCTCTGTCTTTTTTTCAGACAACGCTACCCAAAGAATTAGACTAAGTGGGGAACAACCGATGGGTTAACATGATGGTCTTACTGGTCCCACTACTTTTTCCTCAAGGTGCTAAAATTATTTTCAATCCTACGTGAGTCATGACTACAGCTTCACAGAAAGGATGAGGAAAATTTGTTTCAAACATTAATTTATTTTTTCTGAAGGCTGATGGCTCATGAAGTGAAGGAGAAATGAAAATATTAACAAAAGGCTGTAGGTATTTGATTCTTTTCAAATAGTGTCTTATAATACATCCTGATTTGAATTGATACTTCCTTTTCCTTGGTTTTCAATAGTCACTGTCTTTACTTATTGATATTTCGGGGTTTTCTTGCAATCATTAACTGCAAAGCCTTGACTGTTCGGCCTGGAATCTTGTCCATCCACTTTAGACACCTTCACTGAGATGTTATTACTTGAATGAAATTTTAGGTGTCTGAGCCCTGGAAGGGACAAAAGGAGCAATCTGATTGCCTCAGATTTGCTGTACGGGCAGTGGACAAAGTGAGGCACTTCTGAAGATCTGCAGGAGATAGCTGCTTCCTTTGAGGTGCTTAGAGGGCTTCCTTCCTTCCACCGACAGTAAGTGAACTTACAGCACCAGCGGGTAAAGCCAGCCTGCGGTTAGAGCACAGGTATCCTCTTGGAAAGTCGTTGGAAACACGAGTAACGCTCCATCCACACACGCTGCAGCCTATCTGTCCCTCCTGCGGGACTGGCACTAATGAAGCAGTATGTGATCACAGTGCTTCCACCCACATTTTGCATAAAGATGCATAAAGCCGTAAGAAAGGAAGTGGGTGATGTTGCTAGACTCTGATTAAGCCCTGAGCTCAAACTTCCCAGCAGAACGGCATCATCAGCAACCACCGGGTAGCCTGGATGGTAGGTGTTGCAGCTGAGAGCCTGTGCAGCCAGGAACGCACGAGGCACAGGGCCACATCAGAGCAGACGAAAGCAAACCCAAGGTTAGCCTAGCAGTTCAGATGCTCTCTGGCACGGGGTGGAGGGTTGTGAGGTTATGCCTATTTTTTTTTTTTTTTGTGTTCCATTACAAGCTCCTGTACGACACATCTTTTCCACATACGTCAGTTTGCTCCCCTTGAGACAAGAACTGGAGCCAACAACTCCTTGTCTCCACCACGAGGTGGTTCAAGTTCAGTAGGAGAGGTTGATGCTTTTTGCCCGATCATGGTGTAATAGTTGGTGCGGTCTCGTAAGGTGTCGATGGTGCCCGCATCAATCCCTCTCAAATGGTAAAATGTACACTTCCATTCCCATGCTTAGCTTGAGACGTGCTCTCTGCATTTTGCATGTATGTCAAAGCTTATGGCCCACGCCGGAAGAAACGAGACATAATTCTGACTGCTGGTAATTTTTTAGGCTTCTAAAAGGGATTTAAATGCTTGTCTTCCTAAGGTGGATTGCACCGGGACTTGAGGCAAGAGATAAGTGCCTATCTTCCCAAAACAGGATCTTCTTAACATGTGTGGGTGAATAAAGTTAAATGCCCGAGGAGTTTTCAGGTTCAGTAGGGAGGTGCTCACAAGATTAGGCAGTGCTGGGAAACAGTCGTTTGGGATTGCATCTGGAATTC
Organism: Morus bassanus; assembly: GCA_031468815.1. Taxonomy (NCBI): domain Eukaryota; kingdom Metazoa; phylum Chordata; class Aves; order Suliformes; family Sulidae; genus Morus; species Morus bassanus. Next base: position 77,881,150 of record CM062568.1, read on the forward strand.
ACGTGGGGTTTTGAGTACCTGCAGTCAATTTTGACAGGCTGCATATGCTCTCCCCCCCCCCCACCCCATGCAAAAAAAGTCATTTTAGGCACCCCCAAAACTAGGCATCATCTTACCTAGTATTGGGCACTTGAGCACAGCAGGACCATATGGAGCAGTAAGGTCTTAGCACCCTCCATAGTAGCTTGGGGATGGTCAGTTACCTGGAAGGGGAAAGGAACTTTGCCAAGGGGAGAGGTGTCTGCAAGCTACGCAGTAGGAAGTCCCAGGGATTGAGAGCAGGCTCCTCTGCTGTGGGCAGTCATCTGATGGGACACATTTGTCTTTAGTAACACTAGGGGAAACACTAAATGGGTGTAAGACCGACCTTCTGTGTAACAGAACCAGTGCTACAGCATTTGCCCGTGAAGGGCGATGGCTTTTGATTCCTCTCAGTCTTTTTCAGATATTTCACTTTTCAAGTCTCATTGGGAAAAAGTGACCCTTGCCGGTGTGGCTATAGTTATTAGGATGTGAAGCCCAGGAACACAGTAAAGAAAAGAAATCTGAGTTTTTCTAGCCTAGCTTTTAAGTTCATGGGAACAAGGGGACAGAGTTGCAGGCTGTGTTCCCTGAAGAGCCTAAGCCTTTTAGACTAGAGAAGAACAGGACAAAATATGGACTAATAAATGCAAATGGAGTCCTGGAAAAGGGACAGCTTCCCCTCTCCAACCAAATGCTCAAACCACTCAGCTATTACACAAGAAGCACAGTATGCTTTTTACTGCCGCTCAGATTTTTTAAAGTGACTGCCCGTGCAGTGACTATTGCATTCGTGCATCTGAGTATTCAGCGCATGTTGCACTTTCAGGAGGTATCTGGTCTGGAAAGCCTGGAGCATGAGTAGTTGCGGCGGGGTTTGCATCCCCCCCAGTACCCCTACTCCATATCAGGTAAGACCTGGGCATCCCACCTGCAGTTCAGTCAAGACTCAGAGACCAAAGAGTCAGAAAGCAGCATGCAGAAAAAAGCAATAACAAAAATAAAAAAATCCCCAAACACATGTGTTTACATACAAAACTTCTGCAGGAACGTAAGTATAAAGCAGGTCAACTGCTAACAAAAATATACAAGCTTTTATCAAAAACAACTTCTGTCATAAAGCACTTAAAAATAGTAAATCTATTTAGAATTGAGTAGGGGTATTAGCAGCCCACAAACTGTACTCGGCAACTTGACCTGGTGAATTGGCTGAAAGAGTAAGAAAACATCTGGAAATTCTAGATGTAGCAAGGACTAAACCAGCATTATTTCAGCAGTGGGAAATCAATTCTCACATAGTTCCAGGACTTTATTTGAAAATGTCCGTAAGTAGATAAACTGATTGATTAACATATGAGTTGCAAAAGCCCTTTGACAAGATCCTGCGCAGAAAGGATGCTAAGCAATCGGGGGATAAGATGCAGCATATTTACAAAACAGAAGAAAAGAAGCAAAAGCCTACACTAAAATGAGAGCAAGACAAAGTGATTGACTTTCATCGAGAAATCAGAGCAAAATAACAGCAGGGTGTTAGGTTTCCATACCACATCCAGCCCTGACTAATACACTCCTTAATGTCTTGGATGGGGTAAGGGAAAAGCTGTTGCAGCAAAATGGCATGGTGTTATTTCTATTAGTCAAGGTGGGAGAGGAGCGGCGGAATTTCAGACAGATTTAAACAGGTGAGGTGGACTGGCAATATTCCAACACTGATAAAAGAATGCTATTGAAACAAAAAAGATTAATTATGCCCGCTATAGAAATGGATTTGTTGACAGTTAGTTCATTTGTATTAAAAAATGTCTAGGATCAATAATTGCCATGTGGTTATTTCAATGTTTGTATAGTGATGTCTGCAAACACCTGTGGCATGCCCTGTGCAACACTGCCCAACCCGTAGTTAAGAGGATTTAGTCAGGGTTCAGCAAACAGCCAAGATGATGATTATGGTCCAAAGCAAGAATTTCCCATGACACCAGGTCCTCCATGTGTCTTTGATCTCTTCCTTAGCAATACTGTAAGATAAACACATCTTTCATCAGAAACTTGGTTAGCACCATTCTAATGTGAAGAAAATAAAAAAGCAGAATCACCCCTCACGAACTGGATATCACGAGTTGATCTGCACTTGTATTTTTGTTGCATCTACTTGCAAGAATACTTGAGTACCACGTACAACAATATTACGCAAGGCAAGGTTTGTGGGGAGAACGTAGCAGACAAGCTTTCAGGCACACGTAACCCTGCCTGTCCTCTTAGCCAAATGGGGCTATGACAACCCTGCTACTGTTAGTATTCAAGGTTCAGTAGCAGAGGTCACTGGTCTCATCCATGCTGTCTGCGGGCACTTCCCTGAAGACTGCACTCGCCGCTGTCGCAGCTGGCCAGCCGGCCTTGGGAAGCGGTGGGACCAAATCCCACGAAGATGTGGGAACCTTGGTTTTGGGCATGCCGGCTGCATCAGGTCCAGCCCATTACAGATAAGCAGGAGACTCCACGCCATAAGCAGGGTGCCCTCACACTGATGACGGATGGGTGGCCAGGTCAAGGAAGCTGGGAGGTGGAGTTTGGATGTCAGCACCTTCAGAGGGGTACAGAAATGGCCAAAGTGGCAAGGACTGTGCCACACAGAAATGCGTGTGTGGTCAGGGCTGTGGCTGATGTTTTAGACAGTCAGGGGAGGCATCTTCTGCTGCCTGAAGAGGGCAATTCTTACCTGTTGTGAACTTTTCATACAGCTTGAAGTGACCTGGCTTTGTGCCCCAGTCTGGCTGTGTGTGCATCACGCTGGTGTGAAGATACTTTTCCTCATGTTTTCCTGTTTCACCAATTGACTTCTTAGATTGGAGCTAATATGTGTTGTCTTTAGGACCTATGCTGCTTTTGTACTTAACTGCACAGATCTCCTGGGCTCCTTGGGGGCAGGCGCTGCCCACAGTGCTCTGCGACTTTGGCATAGGAAGAACATCTCTTATTTTTGTTGTTGCTGTTAAAGACTGGCTGGGGTGTTTCCGACTCCCTGTCTCTAGGCTGTGGCATATGAGAGAGGAAGTGCTGTGATGGGGAAAGAGATGTGTAGAACAAGCTGGAGGGAGGAAGATCAGGCCAAAACATGATGCAAATGCTGAGCAAAGGAGGATATGCAGATGACAGAAAATAGGAGTTGTGAGAAAGGCTAGAGGTGGGTTGGCTTTGGTTTAGCTTTGCTGAAAAATGGTCCACCACACCGCTAACCCAGGTCACGGCGTGCAGCGGGAAGGACGAAGGTGGGCAATTTTCTGGTATGTAGGGTCAGGACGTCTGAAAGGAAGTGGAGCTCAACAGCCCCAATGCAGTAAAACCATCCTTCCTGCGACAGGGCTGGGGCTGGGGCCAGCTGCCCCACCCTGACCCCAGGCAGAGGTGTGCTGGTGGGGCGCGCGGGGAGGTGAGCCACAAACAGGAGGGATGCGCACAGGACCTGAGCTGGGAGGTGCCTGAAGCCTGGTGTTACCTTTCTCCCTATTATTTAGAACCGGAGAGGGTCTGGCAGTTCTTTAAGCCTGCTCTGCACTTCTTTTTATCACTTTTCTGGCACAGCTGCTTTGCACTTCTCTTTGTCAATGGGTCCTGGCTCCTGAATCTCCCTAGACACTTATTACTGCTGCCGCTGGTTCCTCTGAACCCCGCAGCGGTCTCTGCACTGTTACTTCTCCTTGTCCTGGGACAGCCAACACTCTCTCCTGTTTTTCCCCAATTCCATCTGGCTTTACTTTCTAATCACCTGGACAAACCTGTCTCTCTATCTGCCTACAATCACTGGATTCCCCATTCTCTTGATCACACCTGCCTGTCAGTTGTCCAAAAAGATTACGTACGCCTTGAATTTTCCACTTACTTTAGTAAATGAATGATTGCAGCATTATATAACTTGTTTATGTTTGGCTTATGCAGTAATGGTTTTGGCTATTCTGTAGCATTACATTAATTTACTAAGCACAAAGCAACTGTGTAAAAAGCTAGCAAGGCCAAGAAATGAACAGACTCAACATTTTAAATTTAAAGGGAAAAGTTAAACAAAAGAATAAAGAGGTCCTGCTATTCTTGAGGACAAATTCACATGTGACATAGATGTGGTAAGAGCAGACCTGAAAAAAACATTTCTCATTCCTTGTCCTTGGGGTGATCCAAGTCTCTGTAAACACAGCTTTATTTTTCATTCTTCATCTCCTTTTTGTCAGTATAAAAGCAAATCATAGTGTGATCAGTGCCGAATTGCCTTAAGAACAACTGCAGAGAAGATTCAGCCCGGCTCAGGCTTTACACTTTCTCCTCTAACACTTTTCTGTGAGGAAGCATAAAATGTTCCAGAATTGTAGTTTAACTCCCTAGAATATATGAACTAGAAATTATCAAAGACAATTCATTCTGCTGATAAAAATAATTTAAAGGCTGGAGAAAGCCAAGGGCTCATCATGACAGTTGTTAAGCATACGCTTTCAGAATTATCTAAAGATGTCTGATTCCGATTATACATATGATACTAGCCTTCATATTTTTCAGAGGTAAAACTATTTCGATTGCACATAATATGTTACTTACAATAGTTTAATTTCCAAGTCTATTAATACAGCAGTTTAATTCAACATCATCATCGCATCCCACTCTGCTGAGACAGTGCAGAATGAAAGATCGGCCATTTTTAAAAACCTTTCACTAGAGATTCACAAAGCGGGTACTTCTCTGTCCTCTGGCTGCCCCAAGAGTCAAGATTGCTCGAGCCTGATAGATAACGTTTGGATTCCCATGAGGTGCAGTGGTTAGAAACGGTGCATTTCAGATTCTGGATTAGTCTTGGTTTTGTATTGTTTTCTAATCTGCTGCTGCTATTTCAGTAATATCAGCCATTTACATTCAGTATTAAATGACGACAAGCCTAACGTAAAGGACTCGGCTATCACTGCTTGTATATATGTTAGATATATTTTTAGTTTCTGGGTTTGGGGTTTGGTTTTTTGTGTGTGTGTGTAAGAATATGCTTTAAAGTACCAGCATGACATTATAAAATGACATAGGTAGTTCACATGCATAAGAAGCTTTAAAAACTGAGATTTAAGGCTGTTTTATAACAAGTATTTTTCATCTCGTAAAAGGCCTTAATCCAAACCAACCAATAATTCAAGTGAAGAGCTGCAATCTTTAAAGCTACTTCTTAAAACTAGGCTGTTTTTTTTCTAGAAACTTGCAAAAGACTATCACCCCGTGATCCACTACATGTCACTCTGACTGTTAATTAGTAAGTTTAGGATAAGCTGCTTTAGCATTGCAGAATATTTTATTCCACAATCCCAGCTAGAAGATGTTTTCCTTCACCCTCACTTCACTTCAAAGATGATTTATCTACAGTCTAGATTACTAATGTGAGTTTAGACAACTTCTTGTAATAAAAACCAGAACATACATGTATACGCACATTGATGTGTACAGACAGATAAAAAAACATTTTGAAATTTCACTGAGCACATGGAAGGGGAATGGCATTCCCTGCACCCAGGACTTAAGAGCAAAGTTTTAAAGGGGTTGGCTTACACTGTTACTTCTTTCCTCAAAAGAGCAGTGATCTTTTTCTATATAAATTGCATTACAGCATCGTTACTGCTTTGAATAAAAGAGCTATATTGGCTATAACATGCACTTGTTACACAAAAATTATAGGTGGAGAGCAAATTCTCCTGGTAACCACATGCTCAAGTTGCAAGCATTAGCAAACAGGTTTTTATCTATCTGAAGTATAAACCCAGGAGCCTTTACTACTGTTCCAGATTAAAGAAAAGCAAACAACCAAAAGCATACCTTACATACAGGATGAGTGGCTTTATGCTCACGATTTCGCTGGCTGGGTTTCTAATTGCAAAACAAGGGGGTTTCCTGCAGCTTGCGTGTTGGGCCTTGCACCCATCTCGCTCATGGCCAGCCTGTCTTTTACTGGGGTTTTGCGTCCTGATACAGATAATAATAATAATAAAAATGATGAGATTATTAACAGCCAATTCACTGTGTTTAATATATTTTTTTCAAGGAGGAATCAAGGTAATAACTACATTGTGCATCTGGCTTTCCTTGCTTTTTTTTTTGTCACAATATCAGTCATGCCCTTGTTTTGCATTGTCTTGCAACCCAGTGTTTACAATAAGCCATCAATAGTAATCAAGGATTTGATTCTATCACTCTTGCTGTTGTTGATTAAATAGGGAGAGTATGAACCAAAAGAGAACTTGACTGCTTAATCAAAATACAGTTTCTTTACAGAAAAGGGCATAAATTTGCCCACAGTCAGGCCCAGAGAAATGGCTTCTTTTACCTGCAGGTTTTGTTTTCCCTCTACTTAATTATTAACTGTTCCTGCTCTAATCAAAAGCTTAATTTAAATCATGATGTTATGAAAGAAAATTTTACTCAGCTTCAGAAATGCATATGGATGATATGTGTGATCTGTAGTTCAGGGATGGGATCAAGCACTGAACAGCCACACTGGATGAGACAGAAGATCAGCACAGATTTGTATATATCTGTTAAAACGACCAGGACCAGATATCTCAGAGGGAAGTTTAAAATCTTCTCAGAAGACAATCTCCTACAAGGTAATCTCCACTTTCCTTCTCATCTCCCCCTATTATACTGATACTTAGTAATGGTTGTTAGACTAAAATTCCCAAGATTTCATATCCATTTTTTTGTCTTGCTACCATTAATGTCTCCTTAGATATATTTGATATGTAAATGATTCTCCAAATTATTTTTGAATTTTATTAAGTCTCTTTTAGTTGTGCTGTGTTTCAAGTGTATGATTATATACATTGCATCACAAAATATTTTAATATTTTATAATTTGCCACCTTCTAATTTCATTGCGTAGCCCTTTATTTCTGTACTATGAGGCAGGAAAGCAAAATTCCCAGTCTATCTTTAAACCACTTATTATTTTATATACTGCTTTTTTGTCTTACTCATTTCCTGTTTACTGTAAAAGATCTTTTATGTCTCTTCAGAGGGAGTTCACGATACAACACAATCTGTTAACTTTTATTTAGACACCTCCTGTTCAAAGTGTACTATGGAGTGTCTATTAATGTAACTGAGACTGATACACGGAAAGAGGTGTCAGCATAAAGAGTATTTCGTATATTTACAGTGAAAAACTGCAAGTGTAAACTACGCAGAGGTTAAAGTACAAGTATTAAGTGAACCACAGACAAGAGATGTTCTTGTTAAGGCCTGCACAGAATTGTCTAGTCATACTGTGCTGCCTTCTTCCCTATTTTTAACTGTGGGATCATATGAAAATACAGATGACAACTGCACTAGACATTTTTCTAAAATTCTGCTCCCAGGCTCTCTTGGCTGTCTCCAGCACTGGTGCACATTATTACAGCCACCCAGCCCTGGCTTTAGAGGGTGAATCTCTTCACGTGCTGAGAGTAACGAGATCGGTACTGCCAATGGAGACGAGCCAGAACCTTATCTAATGCCACAAAATGCCTTTGATTGCATCTGCTCTCTCATCAGCACACAACAGTTCTCCATCTGTGCCATTCTCCAGCCATACTCTGGGACCACATCACCCCTTCACCAATTAGGCCACTATGCTGCTAAGGACAAGTCGTAAGTAATATTTTTTTTCTGCGCTTTCTTTTTCCGATTACTATGGTTTGCCACTAGAGAGAGGGAGTGAGAGAGGAAAAAAGAAAGAAAATAAAGGTATTTGCCATGAGTGCTTGAAACATTTTAAATATGAGGCTTTGTCTCCACTTTTCCTCTTTAATTATCTGCTGCTGCTACTTGGAATTTTCAGGGCTGTTTGAGCCCTGTAATAACTTGTTTGATTTATAGTTATAACGATTTATTCCTGCTGGGGGGGAAACCATGCTGATTACTTCTCTCTTGTCTTTGCTGTGTCATTCTCTATGCTTACAGTAGGTATTGCAATGTTTTTTCTAAAAAGATTAAAAAAATCAATCAATACAATTTTCTAAAAGCAGACACTTGATGTACACATTGATACACAAGCTGCAAACTGCATTGTGTGTGAAAATGAACACGCCTGTTAGGTGTACAGATGCTTCAGGTTTTTTCCCAGAAAAAGACATTGTTCCATATACCAAGAATCAGATGTGCTCTCTGTTATTTTCTTGCTTACATAGAGCAATCTATTGCAATCTATTATCTTGATTGCTTTTTTTGCTATGCACTAGACTGGTAGTTTCAATGATTTTCCCTTAATAACTTCAAGCCATTTTTCTGATCATTGCACTGGATGATGGTCCTACTTAGTACATATACGTTAGCTTGGTTTTTTTTTTTTTGCTCCCAAGCCAACCAGTTTCCATTTATACATACTACAATGATTCCAGTAGAAAAGCCAAACAACTGGATATCTTTATATGTGGTTGGTTTGTGTCCTTTGAATGAAATTCATTCATCCCTTTAGAGAGGGCCAAGAAATACATCATTTTGAGTGCTCAGGAGGTGATTTTTTTTGCTGCATTCAGGCCTCCTGCACAAAGCGGAACTTTGCTTTTCTTTCAGTATTAGCATTGTGCCTGCAAATAGAAATCATTTTATGTTCAATTAAGCTTGCTATGCATCAGTGGCACACTACTGACTTGAAGTTTATTCCACATTTACAAGAGAGAGGAGACTAGGTTTCACTACCCTGAAAATACATTTCTTGATAACTTGTAGCCACTAATCAAAAACTAATCCAGATTATTAGTGACTAAAAACCACATGCATCTGAAGTGTGGAGTGATTTAATCACCTCTATCCAGTGCCTCCAGAATTTATCTTTAATGATGATAGGAAATATTTGTTTCAGGGGAAAATGAGCAAGCAGGTAGTGATGGCGCACACTGCCTCCTTCCATCAGCTCCACTCTCTGCTGCACATTAACTCATTTTCTTGTCTAGGAATCGCTCCACAGATTGACTGGTTTTATTTACCAGCCTTCCTAGGCAGAGCTTGGAAATGAGCAAAAAGCATGGCACCTCATCTACCTAGTCATTTATTCATTATACTGTTTCCTTGCTTCAATCCACTCTCTGCAAAGCTTTTGTTTATCTTTCTTCTTTGCCTTGTACCTGCACTTCAAGTGTAAGGCTGCTGCCTCTGACATCTCTACAGAGAAACCTGAACCTGTGCTCTCACATCTCTGTGCAGGGACTCTTCCGAGGAGCCGGGTGGGGAGGGAGGAGGGTCACTGCTGGAATACCAAACACTCCCAACTGCCAGCCAGCACCGGCAGTATCACTGGCAGTCTGGAAAGAAGAAGAAATCCTCCCATAATTTTGTGATACTTAGTGGATTTACAAAATTTTAGGCTTTGCTTATTTGTCAGTGTCCTTTTTTATTTGCCTATAGAATAAACTCATTGAAAATATTGAAATCTAAGAAAATAAGCATCTAGAAAGAAATATATCTATTCAGATCAGTGACAATTACATGACAAAAACCTTATGGTCTAACTAGTAGAGTCAGCAAACAAACATCGGTTTCCTAACAGAGATTTTTTTTTCTGATTTTTTTTCCCCCTCTGATAATCTGCCAGTTCCTCAAGCATATTTCTTCACCTACTAATATTCTGAAAGGCACCGTTACTGTCTCCTACATCTTTAGCACCCACCTATTCCAATCAAAATAGCAGCAATGAAGATGGATGCCCCCTGTCAGGCATTGCTTCGTCTCCTAGCAGAGCAAGGAGGGCAAAGCCAGTATCATAAATCACTTCCCTTAGAGGGTATAGTCAAGTGACATGAGAAGTTAAAGGTTTAAAATGTGGTTTCAACTTCACCTGTCATCTTCTATGTCACAGAGTGGCAAAACCCCAGCAGTGGATACAGTCCAGCTCAAGGAAGGAGAGAGGGGCTGCACAGTCTCATGGCCCATACTGCCAACTATTTCCATGAAAGTCCTGGTGCTATGGCTAGGCTGCAAACCCTTTGTGAAAAGCTAATTGGCAGTTGTTAATATCTTTACAAGAACTACATAAAATGCTCAGGCTGAGAATTTTCTCTGGTAACTCGTTAAGGGCAAGACTTGAAGCCCAGCAAGTCCGTGAAACACATCTTGGTAGGCTTTGGTTCTCTTTGGACACAACACCCAACTGCAGAATGAAAAGAAAGGGCAGAGCTGGGCAGAATATTCAAGAACACTGAAGAAGGGAGGCTGGGGAGGGAGGGCTGGCTGGAAATACCCAGCACTCTTTCGGGTCTATAACAATAGATGACAAACAGAAAACAAAACAGCAGCCGAAATCACCTTCCAACACAAAAACATTTCTCTCCATTGATCGTCACGAAAAGGCCTTGTTTCTCTCCATCGGTCTCTTTGAGCAACCTGGGAGCCAATTCACCATCTTCTAAATCTTTGGGGCTTTTTCAGCCCTCAGAGTGGCCAGCCTGCTTTTGGGGCAGGTTTCCCAGGAATGAAAAAAAGCAGTGATAGCTAAAATCTAAATGCTGTAGAGGATGTCTCCTCCAAACTGGGATTTTTCTGCTTTATCACTAATCTCTGCAACATAGCCTTTGAGTCTCAGCCTTTGAGTCTCAGATTTATTTACTGACCACAGCACCCCTGTAATTAAGCTGTAGATTTGCTCCAGAAAGTGACCCTAGGAAAAAAAACTGAAATAAAAGCATCCTGTGATTCCACATAACTGCAGGCCAAATGATATCCTCAATTACCCTCGTACAATGCCATTAACTGTCAGTGGGGTTGCAGAGGTGTAACTGGAAGGTGTATCTGGCCTGCAGAACCGTAAATCCCCTGGGACAGGAGCTAGAAAAATGCCAGTTGACTTGCGTAGCCTGAACCAAGCTGCAGAGCTGGCGGATACAGCTAAATCAAGTTCTAAATGTATAAACTGTTCCAGATGGTGTGTTCTTCCCCTTAAATCCTCTCAGCTCTCACCTGGGGATGTGAATATCTCTAGACATAGTCATACAAAGACAGACAATACTGAAAAAAAAAGTCTTGTATACAAAAATAGATCTGAGCTCGTACTTGAATGGTTTACTGGAAAAACCTTAAAGTTTCCATACATATTTTTGTTTGAATATCAATAGTCTATTTTTCTCTACTCTTGTAACCTAACCAAGAGGGGAACAGGTCAAACAAACATTAGCTTATAAAATTAGAGACATTTTATGCTTTGCTAAGATCCCAATGCTGAGATGTCTGATGTTAGAAACAATGGAGCAAAAGATTTAAATGACTGAAAGCTATTTTAGAATAAATGTGTCTTGCATAAGTCGCATACACAAGAAGAAAATAAAAATTAAGGAAAATTGCTCAAATGAAAAGCATAAGCTGTGAATGTCAATAGACTACAATATGTAGGCTTGCATATTCTAGCTGCCATTGCTCTATTTGGCTTCAGAAAGAAAATTATTTGGGATAATTATAATTACCACTGGTAAGAATTTCCACGCTTAGGGAAATGCTAGCATTTCAGCATTTGTTTTCATGCTGAATCAGAATAAAAAAAAAGCAAATTCCTCTCAGAGAAAAATTCTGAAAAATTATGATTCTTAGGTATTAAATATAGATACTGTCAAAACACTGTCCTACATATAGTGATATCTGCAACATCTAGTAGGAACATATTGTAATATTTAATTTGGTATTACAATATGATTAGAAAGTCAACATGAAAGGAATAGGAAAATTAAACACTTCCAATTTGCAAAGCAGAATATTTTGATGTTGAACAAGGATGTTGGGGTGAGATTTTCAGCACTGTGGAAATGTTTACATTTTGAAAAAAAAAATTATTTGCTGACAGTAAACTTTTTCATCCGCTATTGTTTTACTAGCTAAGTTTTGATACTTTTCAGCACTTCTCTTTGACAATACCCTGATCACGCAGTTTGTCTTTCCTTCTCACTTCCTTCCTTCCTTTCTTTCTTCCTTTACAGTAGGATGATGACAAAGCAGCTTTATTACTGTATTTGGGGTTTTTTTTTTTACACTGCCTAGTTACACGGAAACCTTCACATCTCTGGACTAATGTGCAAAATGGAATCCTCATAAAATCCAAACAAGGCAAGGAAGCAGATAAAATGATGGACAAAGAGAGGTGTGCATTTAAGGGGAGAGCTAGGATTAGGTGGCCCTGGGTCTTACACTGTGCTTCAGACTGTCATGCCTCTTGAAAAATGGCTCAGTGCATCAGCTCACAGAAGACACTGGCCAGCTGAAGCGCCATGCGTAAAACCAGATTTTCTGTGTATTTGTGACAACACAGTTCATGCATGTGGAAGCGCCTTCACAAGTCTTTTAGTTCAGACCAAGGAGCACTGTTCTTGAGGCAGAGCTCCTCCCTGTCCCAGCAGCCTGCCTGGCTTGCACTGTGGAGCCATCTGGGCTACGGCAGAAGAGGCCCTCCACGAGACACTCCTGGGGTGTGCAGGTATTAAGGCCATGCCATTAAACTGGACCTGGTCCAAAGTAAAACTCCCTCGAGTACGAGCTCCTTTTTCTTCCAGGCTGCTTCTGCTGAGCTAGTGCAGATGTAGCCATAAAAATCCACGTGCCATCCACTGTATTTCGAATATTCCTGCAACTGTTAGTTAAGACTGGACCTTTCTGAAAGTATTTGTGAAGCATAATCCTTAAAAAATGTGGTTAAGATGCTATGGAAACATACAAGCCCTATGGCACAGCACTGTGTAGGGTAACGTAGGTGCACCCATGTTATCTACCCATAAAGGCAACACTTATACTAGGAAGTAGAGGAGTTCTCCTACAATCCGGGACCCATCTCTGTAACCCCTTCATCTGCTTCTCCATGGCTGGAAACTGGGTACTCGGGCAGGATGTCATCTGTGATGCCCTCATGGGAGATGCCTCAGCTAGATGAGGAGGCAGCCAGCTCTCCTGGACACACGAATGCCTAGTTCATAGAAAAGTCAAGCTGCAGCACAGAATATCCTGCTGTTCTCCTTCTGACAGGGCACTGCATCAAAAGCTTTGCCAGAAGGAGGGAGAAAAGATGTTTGGCAATGACATGTCTCTTACCCAACAACAAGAGCCACAGTTCCACAGCCCGGTGCTCGCCCTGTCCCCCGCGTGAACGGGCTGGGCTCCCCAGCCCCAACCCACACAGTCCCTAGAGAGAAAGCTCTCGAGTGGCCTGCCTGCGTGTTGGCCAAGCAGAGGATTTCAACAGAGCAGTCTCCACATCCAGGCACCTGTGCTTGGTGCTGAAAGATGGGCACTGCAGGAATTTGCTCTTTTTTCTTTTCAATAAACTGTCTCCAATAATTGCCTTGGCTTTAGAGTCGGAGGCCTCTGGAGTAATGAACAACTGTTATTTCTAGTACAATGGGATCGCTGTCTATAATGGTATCCCTTAATTGCTACTGCAGTGCAAATTATGAAAAGCAAGAATATCCAAATATAGAGACACTTGGCCCTTGTGACAGGAAATTAAGGTCTGTTCTCTAACACTGCTGCACGCCCTGAACTCCTGCTCAAGTCAAAATGAATTACATACATTCAATACTTCAAAAACCAAGCTCTTAACCTTTACAAACAAGAACTTATATGTTGTGGTTATCCCTATAAATGTCCAATGCTTTTTCAGATCCTACTAAACGCCTGAGCATCCTGGTCCCATCAGAGTTAATGACAGAACTTGGCTAAAAAGGTTGAAGTGCATTTTTTAAAAATAATGAATAAATCTGTGGGTGTATTATCTTTTGAAGTTTTAGTGGGCTTAATTGCTTAATTGGTTGCTATTTTTTACTCTAAGAAAAGCAAGAGAATGTTGCTATGTCATCCACAATATAAAATTTTTCATCTTCCTTCCTGTTTTTCATGCTTTGAGAGTCCACCGTTTTCAGCCTCTGGACAAAATCTTTTTCATACCTGTTCATGCCTTGCTTTGGTGTTGTACTTCTTGGAAGCAATAGTGTCCAGAACAAACCCAGGCTTCTGAGAAAGAGCATGTTACCTCAACAGTGCCATTTTACTAGTCTAAGAATTAAGAGTCTAAATAATTAATCTCCGCTGTGAACTGTCTGAAAAGTGTGGTATTGTTAAACAATAGCGGTAAATGCTGAGGAAAGGTCCAATCCTTCTCCTACTGATGTCGGTGGGAATTTTGCCAGGAAGCTCAGCATGAGCAGGGTATAGCCCAAAGTAATCATTCTACAGATGATTACATGAAAAGCCCTTAATTATAGCATGATGATTGAGTATTATTACAGTCATGAGATGGAGGCATCTACTGGAACCAAAACCAAGAAAAAGATGGTATTGAGGCTATTCCTCCTCCGAGTTGTGCCTCTTTGGCAGCAGCCTTTTATCAGATGATTTTTCACATGTTAGCACAGCTACTCTGGTTTTGGCCGCAGCCTGACATGCACAGTAAAACAAGCCCAGATTTCCTGTTCCACAGTTCCTCTCTGCTAAAGGTCTCTCAGCCCGACAAGGCTGTGCCATTTGGTAAGTAAAATGTTTTCAGCAAAGCCAGGAACACTCTGCCCTTTGTTGTCCATCTTCTCACTTTGGTTCAAAGGCACGTCTTGCTCCATAGGTGTTTTTTCCAGGCTGGGGAAGGGCAAGTAGCTAAGGACCTTGCGTGATGGCTGCTGTCTTGACGAAGGCAGGGAAGAGTGAGCGCAGACCCCCAGAGCCAGACGCCTGCTTCTGCAGCCTCAACCAACCAGCCCGGCACTCAAGCTGAGCAGGTTATGGCTGTGAATTGGACACTGATGGCACAGAGGGGGCGTGCAAGCTAATGGGATGCCCATGCAAACACAGTCAGGATTTCACAGTTCTTCAGGGAGCATTTGCTGTTAGGCAGATACATAGATGCAGTTTTGCACAGTTCATCTGAGAATGTGAAGCTTGCACAGTACCCTGCAAAAGCAAAGTCTGTACGAAGATGGGAATATGATTAGACTTCGTACAAACTTCAGATTAAAATGCTTTATTATTATTTATATGTAAGGAAGTTCCTTTTCTCCATGTTGCTTGGGGTCAAACAGAAGCCTGCCCTCCCCCCTGAAATCAATGATTTTGGCAGCTTAGCAAAATCTGTCTTAATAAAGACAAAAGGCAAATATTTATAAAACATGCATAGTCACTTCACTCAGTGTTACTAATCATTAATAGTGTTTGGTTCTGGGTTTTGTTGTCAAAGTCACAGGAAGCTGCAGTGATGACAGTGGGAAAACACACGTCCACAGCAAGTTTTAGGTACATTTTGTGGGGGATTTTCTTTACTACCTTACTTACGAGAGAAGTTTTTATGTTGCATTTTAATTTATTTTCCACATTTGTACATTGCTTACGTTTCTTATCTGAAAGGAACTGTGAAACTCTCCCACTGCTTCCTGCCTGAAATTGCTCTCTCTGGATGCAGCTCTGATTTCCCTCTCATGATATGTGTTGACAGGCTTTGTCTCCTCTCAAATTATCATTAAAATGGCACACTGGCAAGCAGTCCTATTTGTAACAGTGGGGGATTCTGAAATATTTTCAGCTATTTTCATAGTAGCAGTTGGTAATTTCCTGTCGCTATGCATTGTGATTAAATATCTTTTCTTTCTGCAGTCCTCTGAAGCAGTGGCAAAAAAATCACTGCTATTTCATTTTAACCTCTCAAGAGATGAGCAAAAATCAGCTGCCTAGCAAGCAGAAGTACTATTGCCTACGTTAAAAGGTCAAGACAAAAACATGCTGAAAACTTTTTGGATACTTGTGTAAAGAGATGATTTATGACTTGGAAGTTGTTTATTGCACAAAGGGGGTCTGTATTTGACCCTGTGCATCCTGCTCGCAAATACTTACTGCCACTGAAAGGAGAGGAGTATCTGTATTCCTCAGACAAGCATTCTGACATTTCAAAAAGATAACAGCTACCTCTCAGTTTAAATAAACTCAGAAATGTGCCTGGAAAATCATTTGTCATTGGCTATAGAAATGTCAAAGTTCCAGATTAAGCGATAGAGGTATTAAATTCTTTTCACTCTTTGACCATGTGCTAAAATAAGCAGCAAATAAAAAGCTATTGTGCTTATTCTCTAAGGGCAGCTACATTTGGTAATACCTTCCACAGAAATCCATCACACACATATACTTATTACACTTCTGAATATTCCACCTACTCTAACCTATACTATGCTTCAGTTCTCAAGATCTTTGTATAGAGCAGTTCATGTGTCACACAGAGCAAACATGCTGCACCTCTCAGTTGGGTGGATGTATTTCTCGGGTGCTACAAGCTCAACTTATTAGAGTGCCACATTAATTCCATACAGAAACCTTTGGAAATGAGAGCTCGGTCTGGGTTTAGGTTTTGTGAAGACCTAAGTGCAAGGCAGTACAGGGAATTTATGTGTTTTACACAAAGAAGCTTGGCATACCTATAGACCCTACACTCTTGAAACGCAGTAACTGCCTGGCTACCAGTGTTTTTAAGGGACGGGGAGGAGATGGAACCATGGCTACCCTTCCTGTGATTTGTAAGAGACAGGAAGAATCTCCAGGAAAAGCAAGAGAGATCACCTCTATCACGTACAGTGGAAAGATGTCCTGTCAGCCACACAGTACATCAGAAGGCATCATTGCATCCTGCATCTTCTACAGGATAACCAGAAAGTCTGATAGACAAAGCTTTCACTTTACTGCTTAGATCCATTAAGAGATCTGTCTGGACTAGGCAACCAGGGTGAAGCAAAATGCCTCCCGCTTCCTAATCTGCTGCTATGGAGGCGTGAAAAGTGGATCATACATCAAAATGGGAGGAGGGAGAGCGAAGCTTATCTCCATCAAACTCTCAACCTCTACCACCAAGTTTCCAAATTCAAAATACTCCCTTTCCATTGCAATGTGTTGGTACAAGAGCTCCCCAATGACCTGAGCAAGTGATCATGTGAGCTTTTTCTGTCTCATCCGTCTCAACCCAGACCACTAGTTAATTCAGGCCTGGGTCCTGCAGTGAGCTCAGGTGGGCTGGCACAGCCTCTGACAGCAGCTGGACTTCCAGGCAGGTTCAGCATCCCACCCGCAGGAACTCTGTGGCAGGGTCAGGACTCTAGCAACCGATCCAGAAATCAAAGTGGCTATGAAAACTTTCATGGTAGGGTTAAAATAACATTCCCTTTCTGTTATTTATTTTTCTTTCCCTCCAAAATTTTCAGTTACATCAACCGTTTCTTAAATTAGTGTTCTGGAAGCAAGTGCACTTGCGTTCTCACAGACTCTTCTTTGAACTGATGATCTGTCTCGAAATGCTTTTCAACTTGTTAAAAAAGAAAAAGAAAAACGGAAGAGAAGGTTATGAGCTAATATCCTTCCTAATAACCACAGAAACCAGAATCTTCTGGAGCAAATTAGCATTAATCTCTTCCCTGGCATAAATCACTCTAACCAACTTTCCCAATTTGCCTGATGGTGAGGGATTGCTAGGCAACACCACACTTGCAGGTCAGCTGCCACTTCATGACTATGCCGATGTCCATTTTTTTGAGGCCCATACTGAATTTTTTTTCAAAGATTATGTTGCCATTTAAGATTAAGAGCATTTAAAAATACTTAGCTAATCTTCCTACTGTAATTCTAGTTCTTGCTTAGTCTAAAGCTGTGTTGCCATGGATGAATACTGCTTGGAGTGTCTAAATATTTGGAAGTAAAACCTGCCATTTTCTTCAGTAGTATAATGAAGTAAGGTATAAGATCAAGCCTGATTTTAATTATAAGGTGTCCTTTCTCTTACTCTGCCTGCCTTCCCTGTTTTTCATGCCAACAGCAACTGTTTGATTTGACTTGAAGGAAAACTGAACAGCTAGCCTGAAGTAGCAGATGAATCATTCTAATATCTGATAACTTTCCAAATAAAGGCAGCTCTCTCCAGGAGCAAATGTCAGTCTCCATCGCTTAACAAGCTTTTCTGAGCCAGTGTAGTTAGCAGCAACATGCTTACACTAAAAAGCCAATTGCCAATGGTGGGATTTTCAGTGTGTTGCCAAACTGCCGAGTAGGAAGTGATATTCCTTATTTCCAGCCGAACTTCAGCACACAGCCTGTGCCTGAGTAAGCGCTAAAGAGTAACAGATATGTGACCTATTGCAAAAGTTCCTAACCACGCAGTCCTGAAAAATATAAGGTGCTCCTCAGCAGACCATCACTGGTGCTGGGACATCTCCCACTCTTGTTCTGCTCAGGTGCTGCAGTGGTCCCTTTCCTGCAGGCAGCCCAGGCGTTACCCTAAGAGTCTTGTCCAGACACTCAGCTACTTCAAAGAAGTGCCAATTAAAGATAGATTTTCATAAAAGTAAGCACTTGAATACAGTGCAGAAACCTTTTTAATGCCAAATATCTCATTAAATTGTCAACTTCCTTGCAAACAGCACTCAGTGCAGCAAGAACGCAAGCACAGGGGATAAAATTCACCAGCGACGTATGCTGGTAAACAGGGATTGCCAGAGCCAAGCGCTCAGGGCTGCGAGTGTAAGTGGCACTTGTCTTGCACCTGAACCCCAGGAGCCTGGTGAAGCCCAGGGGAGAGCCGGGGCTGAGGGGCCTCCAGGGAGCTGGGCTTCCCTCCACCAAGGCACCGAGTTTGCTGGGCAGCATCTCCCTCTGGAGGCTCTCCCAGATCCTGCCTGTCGCCACCGGCCCTGGCCGGGCAGGAAAGTCCACCCCGAACCACCATCTGAATGTCAGGCTTGGGTTAGCCTGATTTATTTCAGTGCATTTTAGCAGGCACCTGGCTCAAAATACCATTTTAGCCCAAAAAAACAATAGCATTCTTAAAAATTAATATTTGGGGATTTTTCTTAAATCTGTTACCCTAGTCTGTGAACTTTTCAGTGTACTAAGATGCCACTTTTTTCTACAATCTTGATCATTAGATACACGCTTTTCCTAAAAACATGGGGAGGCTAATGTAATCAGATGTAATTAGAAAGTCAAAGTTGAGGGTTTTAAGAACAACAGAATCTAATCAAACATAATCATGACAGCTGCCATCACTGTCACAGTACTTCCAGCAATTTCCCTTTTAAATTATCCATGTGCTTTCACCAATAGAGCAGCTAGTCATTCAAGCCATTTTAACTATATTTTTATATCGCTGCCTCATTTTTATTTGTTTGTTTTTCTTCTCTTTACTAGATCTAGTTCTTTGATAGGATCCATACACACCGAGGTTGCCCACACTGCTCCGAAGCTACAACTGGGTTACCACAGCTTTCAGAAACTTGCAGACGATCCAAAGAAAATTGAAAAGATGGAACCAGAGTTTTCACAGAGATCCAGTGACTTCAGTAACGCTCTATGGAGCCCCAGGGTGTCCCTCGCCACAGGGGCAGCAACAGGCCACCTCATTTTTTTGGTGAAAACCATGGGGCACTCACATGCATTCAGCACGACAGAAGATCCAAAGTGAAAAATTTCTAGCCGGGTTCTAAAATGTCAGGTAAAATGTCAGCCAGCACTGCAATAAAAAAGGAAAACCTAACATAAAACAAGAGTGCTCTGATTAGCATGTTGCTTTTTAATAAATGTTACACATTCAGCAAAACCA
This sequence comes from Morus bassanus, assembly GCA_031468815.1. Classification (NCBI taxonomy): domain Eukaryota; kingdom Metazoa; phylum Chordata; class Aves; order Suliformes; family Sulidae; genus Morus; species Morus bassanus. The sequence goes on from CM062568.1 coordinate 77,900,744, forward strand.
CCGGACTTCAGAAATAACAAAGTACTGACTGGGTGAAAAAGATCACTGCAGATCACTGGTAACTCATGAAAGCTCCTTTATGAAGTGAATCTTTCTTTGGACACATCTTTAATTGGACACATCTTAGGACCAAATTCTCTCATCAAAGGGTAGATACTAAGCTCTCACTAAAGTCAATGGGACCTTTTTACATCTCAGAAGAAATCCTGGCATTCATTGGTGTTCCTCTAGGGAGAAGGGAAGAGTAAGGAAAAAAAATGTATTTTTAATTAGTGTTGTAAAAAAAAAATTACAATTTGTGAAATAAACAAATAGATAAAACCATATGATTATAGAAATTGATTGCTATTTATAAGATTCTTTGAAAACATGCATCTCTCAGCACTTAAGTCTTTTACCAGAGGTACATTTATTTTGTTCTGGTTTATCCTCCATCATGTTCATATTGCAACCTTTTAGAGAAGTTTCTCTCTAATTTATTTAATAAAATACCCTTTTTTATTTTTTCCCTTTTCAGAAAAATACCAATTTGAAATTTTTTTCCCCTAAAGATTATTAAATATAATAGAAATAGTACTTCTAGCATTACTGAATCCTTAGTTACTAGAGTCAGAAATCACAAATCCTACCAGTCACAGAAAACCAATAACAAGCAAATCTTTATTTCAATGGATAAAATGGTCAGAAAGGCTAGCTAGTCTGTGTGTTGAAGAACCATATGAATCCCAGAAAGGGAGAACTTACTCAGCTGTTGACTTGTTTAGTCTATCCTAAGTTCAAGCACAATTATCCTTTCTCTGTATTTTTATTTCAGAAATAAAGAGGCACAAACGAAGAATTTGTCATAGACTCATAGCCAGCTCCCAACAGCCTTATACTCGCTCTGCTCAGACTATGTACTACGCAACTCAACACCTGTTCCACAGCCCTTCTCAGACACTCACCATGGTATTTCAGTTGCTAAAGAAAGTCCTCCAAAGAGGAAACCATCTGAAAACCCTTGTCTCCCTCACTGTTCTTTGTACCTTTCAAGGCAGATGACTTGTTCAGCGTATTTTTACTTTCTTGCCAATTAGCTTGACTACACATTTAATATTTAAATTTATGTTCTTGAGTCTTCTGTAGTTTTTGTATTATTCCACATACAAATCTGATGGAATATACTTGGCCTAGAAACCCTGATGACAGCCAGATCCTCAGGTGCGCAGCCATCATCACGGTATTGTCAGTGTCTTCAAACAGCAGCCTTCTGCAGACTCCGGACACTGAGGTAGGATGTCCAGGCCATGGAGGCCTTGGTCTTTGTTTCTTTTCTGTGCCAGACGATTATCTTATCAGCAAGGAACGTTTACTGTTGTGACTTTTGTGGGGCTGATATTAAAGCCTTTTGAACTAAAGGGCTCTCTGGGGATCTTTTTGGTTTGCCAAGTCACATGGTGATGTTAGGTCATTACCATTTTCTGCCCCAAGTCAGTTTTGTGCCCTTCTCACTTATGACCCGTAGGGAGATGCTGCTGTTGACACACCCCAGGTGGAAGATACCAGCCACGTGGTTGGGCTGGCCTTTGGAGGTCATTTAGTCACCAAGGAACCGCTGACAATGCACAACACCCATGCAGTACAGTCACAGCTCAGGTGTTGCATCTTTAATCATTGGACTTTGACTTGGTGCCAAAGGATGGTTCCTGAACTAGGCGGTGGGAACAGCCTGGCTTTCTGACTGCTGTACTGAGCGCTTTCAGAGGAGAGTTTTCACTTCTGCTGGAGTCCAGTCTACTATACCAGCTTGAGATACTGATGGCCTGGAAACATTTATTTCCACACTCCTTGAACTTCAGGAGTTGATAAACTTTACATTTTAAGGTAGCTTAAATTTTCCTATCAGTGTTGCTAACAGAGGTAGCTGGTGTACTTACGCATTTCTCCAAACAATAATGGGCAAACTCCCTCCTCTGATGTTAAATTCAGACCATTTCTTACAACTCAGCCTGTTAGTTACCTCAGCAGTGCAGTACTGTGACACATCTTCTCAAACTTCATCCAGATATAATTTGAGAATGTCTGAACTGAATTCATCAGGACCAGGACTTGTTTATATGCCTTTGATTAGCCTAAAGAGTAAGATCTCCAAGCCTCCTGTTTAGGTGGTGGAGAGTGACAGACCTTTCTAGATGGTGACCCAAAGTAATTAAATTAGACACTGAATGGAGACCTCTCCTGTTGCCACTCAGAATAGAAGATCAAGGAAAACTGGACGTCCTAAAAATCAGCCTTTATGAATCCCACATAATATATCCAGTGAAAGAGTCCCCTGAACATTATTAGAGATGAACCTAAACTAAGCCCTATGCAGCAAAATGTGTCTTGCAAATGGGGAAAGTGAAATTTGCAAATTATATCCTCGAATTTTTAATCAATTATTGTTACCACCCTGTAGCCAACGAGTCTACTACGGACCAGGGGAACAGAAACCAAGGATGCTCCCAACCATGAGATGTTAAATAAAGTATATCCTGTAATTTCTCTTCAGGTATCTCACGGAAAATGTTCCTGTCTAATTCCTAACATCTGCCACCTTTTATGCAGTCCTCCAGTAAGCTGTTTGTCAATGTTGGTACAAGTGTTCCTGTACTGAAACCAATTTTCTCTCTTTCAGCACAGTGCTTTGTGACACACAGTATTGAATGTTGTATTACACCCTAGACACGCTACACCTCTAGTAACTCTTAATTTTTTTTTATTTCCTCAGAAAAATGTGACATTATCCAACATGATTTTATTTTTGGAAATCCGTATGTGTGCTGGTCTTTATCGTCTCATACTTCAGATAATCAAATACATCCTTTTCTGCCATTTGTAACAGTAATTAACCATAGCTAAACAGGCAACTTACTGAATGATACTGGTGGGATTCCTTGCTTCGATTTGTTAAAGAATTGCATCCTTTCTCCCCTACACCTCTCTTGCCGATTTATCATCTCTTTAGCTAGCTATACAGGTCTTTGTCTTCAGCTATTTCCCAACTGGTTACAAATTTTCAAAATTCATTTCAGAGGATCAGACCATTATTCTGACACATAGGCTATCTGAGCCTAAAGATCACGTGCAGGTATTTTATACTTATTTTTTTTATAATTAGATAATCTGATACAATTGTTACACAGTTCTGTTATTATGAGATTACCCGACTTCTTTATTCTTTTTGATAGACCCTATAAACATCCCATTTGAATTCTCAATAATTTGGTGTTTATTGCTGTTCTTTTACTGTCCAATATACTGGAACGCCTTAAGTATCCTGATATTTTTTGGCATCAGTTTCCTTTGAAGTTCAACAGGACACGCACAACTACTGCCCTTTGCATCTTTCCACAGGTGCACCCACAAAATATTGTGCATTTTTAACATAAAAATAATCATTTGGTGGCATAACGGCAATCCAGAGGATACTTCTCTCTAATATTTGGTTACACTGGGTGAAAATCTTGATCACTGAAATATTGTGTTTGATCACTGAAATAGAAAAATATTGTATAACGTAATGAAAAAATTCAAAGTGAAATATTGGACTAATCTGAGTTGATGGCAAGTATCCAACAGCTTTGTAGATTAGAGCTACAGTGTCATAAAGAAGAAAACTGCAGCATTATCTGTATCTATAATAATACAAATTCCCAAACTATAAGAACACAAAATATGAACATTTTAGTATTTTCCTGATACTAACCTTAATTAAATTAGATTTTTACAGCTACTGCTATACACTTTTAGAGCTAAAAATATTATCAAGTATAGGATGTTGCTGAATAAAGAACAGTCATCAAATATCTCATAGAATATCCACGATGAGGGGCTTCAGTTGCTGGTACAGAAGCTGCCCAAGTGTCATAATAAGACAGAGTTTACAGGTGAAGTTTCTGGAGACCATCAATGATTGCTTCATACAGCCAAAAATCCTACAAAGTGGGAAAAATCACTTCTGTGGATTCAGTCCTAAGCAACATTTTGGAGTCAGTTCAGGGCTAGCTAGAGCTTGAAGCACTTACAGTTGAAGTTTTTGGAAAATTCTGGAACTTCTAAAAGCTAGCCATATTTTCCTGGCAGCTGTGTGTGACCAGTATCACTACTAAATGATAGCTGAAGGTCATCAGGAGGGCTTCTGGACTGCATCCTGTGCTGTCCAAAGAGAAGCTCTCTCACACTCACTGGGAGAGCCCTGTGATATGAACCAAAGTCCGGGAAGTGGCGCCAACCAGCAGTCTCATTTCAAAAGCATGCTCCTGATTCAAACCAAAACACTAATGTAGATGCTTTCCATTTATCCCATGGGGTGGTAGTTAAGTCCTACTATTACAGGTTTTCAGCGCTGGTGCTGTGTCATGATGCTCCAGTTCTTCACACATTCTATTTTTCAGCTAATAAAATAAAACTAGGACTTAAAAAAAATATTGCTTGAAAGTAGGAAACAGATTTCTGAGTACCCTGAAAGCACAATTTAGCTTTCTGGGCTTCTGGCTTGAAAGAAGGTTTTTCTCTAAAATAAACAAGGCGGGGGGGGAGGGTGGTGGAAGGAACCTTTGCAACTGAACTCAACCATTTCAGAGACCTTAAGAAGGACTGCGACCGCCATCTGTAGATAAGTATTGCTGAGGAAGGGAAGGGAAGGGAAGGGAAGGGAAGGGAAGGGAAGGCAAGGCAAGGCAAGGCAAGGCAAGGCAAGGGAAGGGAAAATATATCATAGATTATTTGCTGTGAATTCCATGATGTTTGTTACCTCAGCACGTTTGGTGTTACCTCAGCTACCAAGCGTGAGATAACTTTCACCCATCTGTCAGGCAGTTGCGTTACAACTGCTGCTAGTTCATATCCAGTGCCACAGCTTCAGCTGAGCTGTCGTCAGAGCTCCTTCTTCAGTCTCCTTAGGGTCTGCTGGAGGAAGGTAGGTACATTGATATATATATATATATGTGTGTGTGTATATATATATCAATATATATATGCATATGTGTATATATATATGCCAAAAATTCACTGGAGCTGGGCCAAATGTAGATCTGAGCAGGGAGAGAAAGGGGCTAACTAGTCCTTATGGCCTAACACTCTTGTATGCTTCTATGGTCCACCCTGAATCTCCCTGGCTTTGCTGCCTCCTCGAAACAGCTCTCTCAAGCTGTGCAATGCTCTTTTGCCTCCTCAGTTGTCTTCTCAATTTCTTCCATTCAACTCCCCTGCTCCCAGACTTTAATAGAGCAGTGGCTACACTACTGTATCAACTTCTCAATGGCTGTTATTCACTAGCTTGTGAAAATAATAATTGAAAATATTCCAGTGGATCTTTTCAATGGCAACAAATGAGTTGTCATTGACAAGAACAGAAATAAAAGTTAAACATCCTCAAATTATTACCTCTTCACATTTAAACATGAACCGTGGCTAGATCTTGTAAACCTAGATCTTGTAATCGGCAGTCTAATAATTTCCAGCAAAACGGCGTAATAGGATACATGTAACATAGAAGCATAAACATTTTCTGTCATATGTTTCTGTTATGTTTCCACCTACGTAGTTTTGTACAAATAATTAATGCATAAAAGGCTCATTTCCCCATAAAATACAAAAATGAAACCCAGAAGTGCTAGCTGTAAAAATGCAGACAACCAAGTTTACCCAGGAGGTAACTCTGCTTTAGGATGGATTAATTTGTTCATGATGCATTATGACTTTGCAGGAACCCTAAGAGATAAAAACTGTTCCAAGAGTTGTGTTTTCACTGTCAGTGACACTTGTGCAAAAGCAAAAAAATATCTTCATAAGACAATAAGACACCAACATAAGCCCAAGGCTATTCTTTTTCTATATGAATTTCAGTGTCAAAATGGTAGGAAAACCAAAATAATTTTCAAGCTGCCAGGGGGTACTGCCAACTGTGAAAAATAGATAACTATAAACATAATTATTCAAGTGTGCCCTGTTAACTAACGGGAAGATTTTGAAGGGCTAGCACAGAATTTTCTAAACACATTTTTTCCTGACAAGCAAGATAGACAGATAATAAACAATTAAGGTGATTTTTCTCCTTTGCAAAACAGCTTACAGAAGCAATATTAACCAGGCTGTATTGGTTCCCAACAGAACGCATGTGGAGGGCAAGCCCTGAGGTAGTTTTTCATTCCATTTCTTTAGGATCCGTATCTGATGTTTTGCGTAGCAATACCTTCTGAACAAGTCCACCTGGGATCAAATTCTAATTATCATTTAAGAATTCAGTGGAAAATCATCAGCAGTGAGGAATCAATATTTGGTCCTTAGGCATGTAAAAGAAGAGGTCGTATTTGCAGTATTTTTCCTTTTGTAGAAAGAAAGAGAAGATTCCCAAAGGATCACTCATGGTCTGTCACTGGTCTGCAAGCCATTCCAAAAGGTACATGCCTTGGATGAGAAAGGTGCCCACTGCTGTGATGGCACATTACTGTGACTGCTGCTCTTCCAGGTACAAGGCAAAAGAGGGCAGCGGAGCACTGTACATTTCAACAGATTAAACTAATGATACCCGCATCTAGATTTCTTTGCTGCAGAAATTATGACAATACCTAAAAGAGCAATCATGTTGTATTAATAATATCCAGACAGTTTAAACTGAACATCTCTTAAGCTTTCATTGAAAATGGCATTTCTCTCGTAGCGAGCCTTGTAATCGATTGATTGAAACCTCCTTAAATTGCATATGTTACCTTCCAAATCTCCTGTCACAGGAGGTATTGCATTTTCACTCACTAATAGGATTCTCCATGTTGGTTTTTCATTTGCACCACCTCCTTTACATGCACTCCAGGGAAGTTGGTGTTCCTGTTTATAACTCGACTCTCCAAGCTTAAAAAAGCCAACAGTAGTTGAGGTGTCCTCACACAGAATGAGCTTTGTTTCCTTTCCTGTGTCACTAACAACAAACTGTGCCAGTTTTTGCCAACGTGACATGGCTAGTTGTTGTTTATGTTGGGTGCCTTCTTAATTTATTGGGCAGTCCTGCCTTCTGAATCCTTCCCAGGTGTTTCTAGGCTTTGTCTGCACCACGTCCATCTCTAAATGGGTTTGTTCATGCAACTTTAAATATTCAGCAACACCATCTGTTCTTCCCATATTTAAGAAAAGAGCTTGAAGGTCAAAGATATCTTCAAACATCTCTAGTTTTACATTTCCATAAAATCAGATCTGAAGTTTGGGGTTGCTTTCGTTTTCAGCTGGAGTCTAGGATGCAGCTTCCTTTCCCTGGAAGCAGCAGTTCCCACTTCTACGTAAGTTGACATGGATAACATGTCATTAAAAATAATGACATGTTATTTAGGAGGAATGGTCACAGTGAAGAACCCTGGCCTCTCTACCCAACAACCTTCTTTCATCTTGTCAACAACAGCCTTTAGTCTTTCTTGAAAATGACAAAGGCTTCCAGTGTCAATATGCTCCTCTGACTGTCCTCAGGATGGCAGTGCTCTAACCAGATTTATTAGCAAAGCTCTTACTTTCCCATTTAAACCAAAGTCTGGTACTCAAATGTCATTCACTTCAAAATGCTGTTTTATTTAATGGCTATAACATGTCAGCACTGTCTCCAATGTTTCTCTGATGTAAAAAGACAAGGGGACATGACAAGGTACCTTTGATGTGCCACATCCAACCTGAAGTTTAATTATTTATAAATGTTTGGAAAATTACATAAAATGATAGTGTAGTGATATGTAACCCATTACCACTACATTCTCAGATCAAAACACAGTAATCACCAACATCATTATCTTATTCCACAGCAGTTTCAAGGGTAGGTCACTGGACTGGTATGCATGGAGTCGGCTTATAAGCCTGGTTCTTCCACGGTCCTGGTGATGAATTCAGGGAAGTCCCCCCAGCCTCCTCGGCTTTGGTTTCCTCTCCTTTAAAGCAGAGGGGGCTAACGTACATCTCTTCTGTAAAGTGCCTGGACATCATGGTGCTACGTAGTTTTTATATTTACAGTATAGAGGCTACATATTATTCCTGTTATTACAGTTTTTGTTCTATTTTTACAGTGATATTATTCCTATTACTACAGTATTGTGTCTGCAGAGTGCCGGGTCCTGAGAAAACACAAATGGAGGCTGGTCAAAGCCCAACACTGTTTACATCTGAAAAAAGCTTTAGAAGTGTCAGACCATCCTTTCCACACCAGTGCACTTAAACTTATGGGAAAATCAATAATTTTCTCTACAAATCGACTAGGCCTTTTCCAGTTGGCCTTGCTCTTTGTAAAAAGGCACAAACCATCCTCAAATATAAACAGAAAACCCTTGTAATAGTGCAAGGATTACCACTGATGCTACTATTTTTCGTGAGATGTTTATAGAAATACTTTTATGTTTCAGTTAACTCTCTGAGACAGAGAACATCAGCTTTCTTAATGGAAGAAATATTGTTTATCCCTTACTTTTATTTACTCATTTTGTTCTAAGCTAAATAATAAAGCAATGTAGTATTTCAGTGACATACCTAATAAGCAATCTAAAATTAATTAAGTCGTCCTTTCTCCTTTCCTTAAATAGTTCCTCACTTCCTGATAGATGTTTCTGCAGAGATACGTATTTAGACTAATTTTTTACTATATATAAGGATTTTATCATTTACATTCTATATTAAGTTGTAAAATTTATATAAAGATATATGTATCACTATCCAAAAAAAGTAACAGCTGAGTGTGTCCAAGAGACTTTCCAAATCTGAGCATTGTCAGTTATAAGACCACAGGGTTCCACCGTGCTTTAGCACCGATAGAAGGGCATTCCACCACCACAGGCCAGAGCTGAGGATGCTCTTGAAACACAGAATCCCTTACCCAAAAGTGTTGAGTCGGAAAGAAGACAGGCATGGATGGGCCAAGGCCTCTGGTCTTGACCAGAGTTAAAGTCCGTCCAAAAAGTTAACTCAGAAGCATCTTTAATTCATGATGGAGTCTATTTCCATTCTCACTCCTGTCCTCACTGAAAGTTGGCATAAATGTAATGGAAAGACATATAAACTTCAGATTGTCAGGAATTCCAAGAGCTGCTTTTGCAAACCAAGCAGTCTCAGCCTTCATTTCTGGGGCACTGACCCAGCCCACGTAATAAACTGTGACCCAAAACTAAGCAAAACAAGGAAATCAAGGTCTGTTCAGTGGAAATGGACAAATGAGAAGTGACCATTTTTATTTCAAGAATCAGCAGTAATGAAAGGATGTGTGTATTCGCATATACATAACATTTCTTTAAACTCATTATAACAAATCCTTTTAGTACAAATGATAATGTAATAGATATCACAGAGAACATTTTAAAAAACTAAACCATTATCATTGGTAAAAAAACAGCAAAATGCAGGTAAAGAGTAAGATTTGCTTATGCTTTTAAATTAAAAAAATCAACTCTATACACACAGAAAAACAAAATCAAGCTTTCCTCAGCAAGGACCATTATTCAAAGGACAGCATATTCTGGGCCACAAGCAGCCATCTGCTACTATTACAGCAAGAGATGGAAAAATGTAGTCACTTTCTGCATTGAAACAGCTTATTCTCCTCCCATTATGCTCAAAGGTGATGTTAATTTGGCATTTTTCAGCCTGTCCCCTATCAGAACACAAAAAAAGTTGCCTAAGTGTTGAAAGGGAAATCCAGCACAGGTTTCCAGCAGAACAGCTCTGGTGGGAGGAGGATGAGGCTGGTAGGTGGCTGTTGGGCTGTACATGAGGATAAACAAGCGTAAAGATACCGTGTCAGAATGGAAATCCAGCACTAGACAATATCCAGCTGATAACGAGAGCAACATCTACACCCTTACAACATTTATATAACTGAAATATTAGGAGAAAAATAAATGGATTTCACAGTTCAAGCTTCTGTTCTGCTCATAAAACTGTAGCTCAAAGAGAAATTAAGTTACAGTGCCAGTGCAGGCATCACAGGAATGGAAGAGGTTATTCACAGGCTTGTCAACCAACAGCTATCTTAAATGGCAAATTAGGAAATACATCTTACTACATAGCTGAAGATGTTATTTAATAAAATATTTGTTAAACACATTGATACATGCCCACACTGGGTCACAACATCGGGTTGTTAAGGCACATCACTATAAATTTAGTATTGTGCATTTCAGCTTGTTTTCAAGCCTGCACCAGAAGGTGACTGCCACGATACAGCATGTCCTGAAGTCACAGTCTAGCTCTACACTTCCATCTCCTTGCCAGACAGACATTGGATAGCCCCTGTCAGGGTAGACTCTTCTGCCTTCAAAGTGTCTCCATGTGAAAAATGCATCACAAGGTCAGGCATTCCCAGACGTACCTGGGGTTTGCAAGTCCCCAAAGGATTTGCCTGCCATCCATCCATCCATCCATACATACATGCTATACTGTACGCTAGTTTCTTGTTCCAGCTATTAGTGAGGTGTTCAGTGAAACTCTTCTCACCCCCCGAAGTGCAGCTACCACCAGTATACCTCACCCAGGATGCTGTTTTTCAGTTAGGCCTCTCCTTGCTAAATCTCAAGAGGCTTTTAGTTATTTTCACAGTTACCACAAGAATCACTTGATTTTTCTAATCATCTAGAGGACCAAACTATGTATAATAAGTTTAGTTTGCCTAGCTGGTATTCATAAAAATAGTAGTAGCATACCCACAAGCTTATCCAGGAACGTCTCCTTTTTGGTGTGTATAGAGGTTCTTTGGAGTGCTGATTCTTTCATGTTTTTTCATGAAATCTGCTGAACCAAAAGCACACATTACATAGCTATATATTTCAATCATACACCATGAACTTTTTTTTTTTTGCATGGGTAGCAGTTTGCCTTTTAATTTAGCAACATTTTATAGAGAACACACGTTACATGTCATTAATAAATGTAATCAGTTTTAAGGTCTGTGTGTCACATGAATCACTGCCAAATCAGTTAAAAAAAGGGTACTTGGCTACATGGGCTGAAGAGTGACAAAGGTGGCTGGATGTCATCCTAGCTACACCACTTACTTGGCTGCTACTGTCTGCAGCCTGAAGAAGGACTTCAACCATTTATAGAATCATAGGATAGAAATATAGAATCGTTTAGGTCAGAAAAAGACCTTTAAGATCAACAGGTCCAACCCTTAACCTAGCACTGCCAAGTCCACCACTAAACCATGTCCCTAAGCACCTCATCTACACGTCTTTTAAATACCTCCAGGGATGGGGACTTGTGGTTTAACCCCGGTCAGCAACCAAGCACCACCCAGCCACTTGCTCACTCCCACCCCTCCCAGTGGGATGGGGGAGAGAATCAGAAGAGTAAAAGTGAGAAAACTTGTGGGTTGAGATAAGAACAGTTTAATAATTCAAATAAAATAAAGTAAAATAATAATAGAATATACAAAGCAAGTGACGAACGATGCAATTGCTCACGACCTGCTGACCAATGCCCAGCCAGTCCCCGAGCAGCGGTCACTACCTCCCCGGCCAACTCCCCCCAGTTTATACACTGAGCATGACGTCATATGGTGTGGAATATCCTTTTGGCCAGTTTGGATCAGCTGTCCTGGCGGTGCCCGCGCCTCTCCCAGCTTCTTGTGCACCCGGCAGAGCATGGGAAGCTGAAAAGTCCTTGACATAGTGTAAGCACTACTTAGCAACAACTAAAACAAACATCAGTGTGTTATCAACATTATTCTCACACTAAATCCAAAACACAGCACTGTACCAGCTACTAGGAAGAAAATTAACTCTATCCCAGCCGAAACCAGGACATAACTCAACCACTTCCCTGGGCAGCCTGTTCCATTGATTAATACATATATGTATCCTCAGAACCAAAGCCTTTGCTAACAGAAAATTGGCACCGCTTCACTGAAGTCAGCTGAATGTTTGTAACAAATGAACAGCTCCTCCACAGCAAGCAAAATTTTGCCTTCCTCTATGTATCATCCCACATGCCCATAGGATTTTGCCTACGTGATTAAAAGAGAATGACTCACAATAGCAGCTACAGTGTCTTCCAAGCCTGTTCCCACCTCCTCTGTTGTGCTCTACCTTCCAGCTGACCTTATTAGTAAAGCCAGAAGAAAGAGATGAAACTCTTGGCTGATCAAAACAGCAATACTAGTTCATAATGCTGTCACACGTTTAGCCTTGGAATCCACAGCACCTCCAACACACAGACTCAAGTTAAATGAATTTGGTGTTAACGTCTTGTTTCTGGGACAGGAAGAGTCAAATGTTTAATACCTAAAGGCAGTAGGTTCATAGAACTTCTGGAATAAATACATTAGATATACTATCTATATCCAGTTAATTCACCTGAGTACTCTGTAAAATTTTAAAAAGGGAATCATCATGTGAATTTAATACACAGTACAGGATCTTGCTGCTTCATACATAATTTAGTTTTAGAACTAAGAGAGCTTTCATAAACTCACCTAAAAAGCAAGTTTTCTCTTCTCTTCCGCCTTTAATTTAAAAATCTCTCCAGGCTTGTAAGCCCGTAAGGGAGAAAAAATTAAAGTCACTTCAGAAATCTCCACAATAGCAGTTTATGCATTCAAATATGTAACAGTCTGGGTTTTTTTTTCTAGGCTCAAAATGTTTTTCATCATGATTTGACACATCTTCAGGTAAAAAAATCAACCGAGGTATACAAATGTGGCTTTCCACAAGTTTAATAAGGGGGGGCGGCAGTGAATCTGTGTACTAACGTGACAGAATCAGAGTTTGAACCCCTGACAACAGATGCACTGCAGCTCTCATTTATTTTAGATTTGCACTGAAAATAATTATTCTCGATAGCTTACTCTTGTAATTTTGGAATAAACTTGGGTGTACACCAAAATGTCAGAATAGAGCGGGTCCACTACCAACTATGACCTTGTGAAACTCCCCTGCTCTCACCAGCGTCCGCCCATCATCCAGTACAGCAGGCAGTTGTCACAGCACAATTCGAAGCACTGAGGAGAAGGCTTTTTCTACCCGGGAAAAAAAAAGTACAATGGCCTTTTGCACTAAATGCCTTTCTCTCCAGTTAGTATTCCGTTCTCCACCTAAATATAAACTCTGAGTAGCCTAGGCATGAGATGACAGGTTTGATGCTGAAGCATGCAGTTCCCGTGGGATTGTTTTTCTCTTCAAAGCAGTTCACATTCAAGCCAGGCGGTATCTGAAAATCCTACTGTACCAACTACCTGTATGGACAATATAGTTAACATAACAGGCTTTGTACAGCAGAAGACAAACACAAAGTAAGTTAAAAATTGGACAAGATTATGGAAAATATTATACTGCACAAGAGAATGCCCAGCATGATTATATTATAGTCAGAGCCATGTAACTGAACTAATTTCCAGTTCCTAGAAATGTGCTAGAGTCCCCACAGAGGTGTAGGAATTAAACAGGCTATAAGTACATTGCGATTTTTGTCTTCAACCTTCAGGCTACAATTCATTCTCTGCGCACATATCAGCACAGTGGTCATTCTGCTCCAGTGATGCACTGCCATGTACCACTTCAGCTCCAGACCACAGCATACCCAAAAGTGTTGCGTAGGAGCTGTAGGTGTAAAATATAAGGATGGCCAGGGCTACTGAGAACAGATCCCCACTCTGACCCAGTCCCAGTTCTTCACCTCCATTTTTTTGGTTTAGCTGGCTAGCACATGTTAAAATTTAAGGGAGAGAGTGCATTACAACAAGCAAGCCAGTGCTCACTCCAGTAGAAGACCGTCAAGAGTACATGGTTCATAAGATCACACAGTCCTAGGATAATTCAAGTTGGAAGGGACCTCAGGAGGTCTCTGATCCACTCTACTGCTCAAAGCAGGGCCAGTTTTGAGGTCAGACCACATTGCTCAAGGGGTCTTGAAAACAGCCAAGGGTGGAGACTACACAACTCCTCTGGGCAACCTGCCTGACTGTACTCATAGGGAAAAAAAGTTTTCTTCATGTTCAGTCCAAACCAACCTTGCTTCCATTTACGACCATTGTCTCTTATCCTGTCCCAGTGCACCACTGTGAAGAGCCCAGCTCAATCTCTTTGGTGACCTCTTCTAGGTACTACAAGCAGTGGTACTATTAAGTGCTCCCAAAAGCCATCCCTTCTCCAGGCTTCCCCAGCCCAGCTTCCCCAGCCACTCTTCACAGGTCAAATGCTCCAGCGCCCACTGCCCCCTCTGCTGAGTCCCCTCCAGTTTGTCCATGCCTGTCCTGTGCTGGGAAGACCAAAACCGAACATAGATGTGGTCTAACAAGTGCCGTGTAGAGGGGGATAACCCCTTCCCTCAGTCTATGGGCTATGTTTCTGTTCATACAGCCCTGAAGGCTGTTGGTCGCCTTTGCCTCCAGAGCACACAGCTGGCTCACATTCAGCTCACTGCCCACAACCACCCCAGGGCTTCTCCCACAGAGCTGCTCCTCAGCCCATCCATCCCTAGCTGGTGCTGTTGCAGAGGCTCTTCCCACCATGGTGCAGGACCTGACATTTCACTTTGCTGAGTTTCATGAGGTCCCTGCTGGCCCATTCTTCCAGCCTGCCTCAGTCTCCCTGAAAGGCAGTTCTGCCCTTGGTCCTATTGGATGGTGCCCCCGGTTTGGCATCACCTGCAAACATGAAAAGAGTGCACTCTGTCACCTTCTGCAAATTGAGAGACAGAGGAAAAGCAAGTGTTGGAGACTATCCTATAGGTTGTCACTGAACTGCTAGGTGGCTTTAAAAAGTCACTGGATCCCCCCATAGCTTGCTTTCTCCATATGTAAAATGCGGATGGCAGATCTAGAACACTCTGGGCAGTACCCCAAGAGCCTTGGAATAAAATTTCTATTCAGATCTTGGTATCATTAATCGTTGTTGTCATTATTGCTACTTGCTTCCTGAGGTCACATGTCTGTTCCCTAGCAGGGGTTAACTGGACTCGGAGGAATTTACAGGGAATACTCTGATAAGGCCTTGTAAAGATGCTTTAGGAAGGTTTTACTTTGTCTCACTTCACAGATTGGCAGCGCTCACACTCCTGCAAATCCTGCAGCTTTTGTGCCAGAATCCTCTGAGGTGAATACTCAGGCTGCAGTGGCCTGAGGGCAGAGGTTGATAGGTGCAGTAAAGTGCCATCTCTCTGCTTCATTGCATCAATGAATAAATGCATATTCCTTAGCCCTTAACTCACATTACAGTTCAGTTATGCTATGTCAGTCACTAGGAACATATATTGATGAGTGTCTTTCTGTGTGCTCACAGCGTCTTCCTTTTATCTTCACCGATACCAAGACTTCATTAAACTCCCACTTAGTTATATAGTCCCTATTAAGCGTGTCAGAATGGTATTACAGTAGAAAATAAAAACAAGTCATTAGAATGAAGACTGATTGTAAAGTTAGTTTTAAGCCCACTATATATACATATCTCACAAGGGTGGTGATGATAATATGCTCAGAAGCACATTAATTGAAAGAGCTATATAAGAAACATGTCCTGCAAGTTAACTAACTATTTCATATATATTTTGCATGAAGACCACAACTTAATGAAGACCTTGTTTAATTTTTGCTGTAGGTATCATGATCAGTTTGTTGGGTATTCATTTAATAGGATTCACAGCGCATCCAACCCACCACTGAAATGGATACTGAATAGCAAATTTTTCTTCATGTGTCCAGGTTTACCCCGATATGCAGTAAATATGGAAGAGGCTATTCATACAAAAGGCGTTTTTTTTTTTGCCCAGTGCTTGGTACATACATTCCCCGTTCAATGCAAACCCAAACATTCTCTCAGGCAGGCTTTATATAAAACACTGTAACACCCAAAAAGCATCATAATCATGTAGCGGGTTTCACTGTGTGTAAGTTTTAGCACTCCTAACTTCAGGGGGTTTCTTTTCTCCTTTGCCCTTAAAGACATAAGTACAGAAGATGTATTACATGAAAGATTTGTACTTTTGTAAGAAGGTGTTGGCTATTACTGTTTTTAGCCCGAATGTTACAATTCTACTATCTTCTCCCTGAGTTGCTCTTTCTTCGCCTATATTTCTCAGTTGTAACATGTTAATTACCTAATAGGCCTTCTCCCTAGTACGTGAGGGCCTTGCCTCTTTGAGGTCAGTGAAAAAAACAAGGCATAAAATCTATTTGTTATTAATGTATTTCTTCTAGCCTATAAAACCTGAACTCATTTTTTTTGCAAAGTGAATAGAGTGTTAGCATTTTCTTTATAAGAACGATTCATTTATAATTTCAGTGTACAGTATCACTCGTGTTTGATCACAAAGTCCTCAGGAAAGCATCTGCAATGCTATCTAGTTTAAAGTAAATTTATATTGGGCAATAGTGGAGCCAGGTTTCAATGATAAAGGAATAAAATCATCCCGGTAAAGATTCTCGGCTCGTTCTAGAGATGCAGATTTCTAATTCGATCACATAGATTGTACATACGTATGTGCACATATACACACACATACATGAATATGCGTGGATATATAAGTACATACATTTTCTGTAAAGTAAAGTGGCAATTTTTGTCCTGTGAGCTTAGCACTTTCCTCCACATTAGCTGCACTTTTTAAAATTTGAATACTGTGGAGTCTCTCTTCTTCCATCCTGATATAACATTCTTCCTTCTTTCTTTTCCCATTCCTTTCTCTTTCTCAATCAGTCACAATTTTTTTCCACATCTTTTTCTCAACCATAATCCACATTCATAATATATCCTACATAGAAACTCTGAATGTCACCTTACTGGTGTCCTTTACATATGATTTAATTTAATGGTGACTTGTGAAAATGCTGGCAAGAATCTTTAGTATTCCAAAGTAGTATATCAAAACATTTAAAATAAGGATGTACTTCCCAACAGCAGCCAGCATTATGAGCCCCTACAAGCTGAAGTTCAAATCTTCTCATTTGGGTAATATTTTGAAAGCTATTGGAGAGCCTCTAACAAGAGCAGATGCTGTTGTGCAACTATACGAACAATATTAGCTATGCATATTAAGAGCAGCATGCTAAAATAAGAAAAGTCTATTTTAAAGGATATTTACTTGAAAACCTAGCTTAATGTAGAACAACAAATAAGCAAGTGTGTGCTGCTTTCCAATACACTCATCATTTTGTCAGCCCACTTCAGGAAAATCAATTCATGCAGTTTGTCTACAAACTGCGTTACGTACTAGTCACAGTTCAGAGGCTTACCGCTTAGGAGGAAAACGAGAAAACACTCATGCATCAAAGAAAAACCGGGGAAAAAGTCATCTGTTGAGAAATGGCAGTGGAACTTTTCCACATGTTGTAACGCCCAATTCCAGCCCGGCAGCGGTGCCGTGCAGGAGGGAGGGAGCACGCCAGGCGAGTGTCTAACGGTACGTATGTACCCGATGTGTGCGCAGAGCCTGCTCTTTAGGTGAAGGGCAAACACTCCTGTTCTTTATAACTCCATTACAACACCACCAGAGTTTGTATTAACATTACCAATGCAAGATCGTTACTCTAGTAAAGCAAGAAGAAAAGATATTGCCCGCTCGTGCTGCAGTTTAATACACTTGTTACAGTGACACTGTATTCCCTAACGCTGCCCCAAAATTTGTCATTTAAAGGGCCCTGCCAGTTTCAAATATTATAGTCATGGCATAATTAATCCTCCCAGCTGTTTAGAAACATACAAATTATACCGAATGATTGCCACGTTACCAATTTAAAGCCACAAGGAACCACTACGAAATCGTCATGTCCAACCTCTCGCATAAAACAGACAGTAGAAAATCGCTCCTACATTGATCCCTCCACTAAATAGGGCTGGGGCCAGGTAGGGCAGATCTACATGTCCTGCCTGACAGCAGCCTGAAGGTTACTCTGCTTTAAACTCACCTGGAGGGGAAAAAGTACAGCCAAGTACTCGTATGACACAAGGACATCTCGAGGATGCAGTACCAGCCATCCTTGGACCTTGGCTAACCTTTCATCTCTGTGGAGACCCTCCTACGCTTCGATGCTCACTTTAAGCCTGTTTTAGGGAAATGGTATAAGATGCACAGTGGGCTTACCATGAAGACACTGACTGTTATTGATCCATTTTATGAGGAAGGAACTAGAAAATAAGCAAACCTGTGATGTTCCTTGTCCAGTTATGCTTACATGCCACTTGCAGAAGATATTTAATAAATCTTCAGGGAATTTGCCTGAATAGGGATTGAGTAAAGAATGACTTATCCAGAAACATACTGTATGTATGCAGTCAGATGTGGCAGGGCTCCTGGGACCATGCTATAGCATGCTGCCTTGCAGTAGGAATTAATCCATAAAATTCATTACAATTCTGCTGATGAAGCAGTGGTAACTTCTTCACAGTCTTTTTCACACAAAAAGGCAAAGCTTTGAAATATCCTTTTACACAATGCTTGAATAGCCTATTAAATTGCTTTTGGACTAATAACACACTTTCAGCCTATGACATTACCAATTTTTGCAATACGGTAAAGATTTCTCTTGGCTCAAGTAGGAACATGATAACACGCTGTCTTTGCCTTGAACAAAGGTATTATTCACGATGTTACAACCCATCTTACGGCAAAAAATACTTACAGGTGATCTATATCTACCTGATACTGTTGTACTCTGTATCTCAGTCGCAGATGATATTTCAGATATCACCTTTGAAAAACTACCACACACTAAGGGAGAGCAAGCTGGTGAAAATTGTTGAGTTGGGGCAGGAGCACCTAATAACCTAAACAGAAATAAAATCGTCACTGAACTTCCAAGCAAGCAAGTAAGTAAATATAAAAATAAGGTTTGTAGGCACTCCACCGTAACTGATTTGCCCTCGTTTACTGTTTTAATAGTTCTCTCAACTTCAGTAACATCCTGCTGTTTCAAATTCACACGCAAATCTGTCAGTATTTTTCTGACTCCATCGAAACCAACTGCAAAATTCCACACTAACCTCAGCAAGGCCAGGATTTCATCCTCTTACATCAGGCGTCGCAGCAATAGGAACGGAAGGTTTCATACTTTTAGGGTCTTGCGTTTGTTAATACACAATAGTGAACGCACACAGTATCGATCCAAAGCCAACAAATCTGTGACTTCAACTATAAATCAAATACAATATTGCTCATCATTGCTCCGCTTATTTTTCAGTTGTGCTAGGCTGCAAAATACCCATTAGTGTTTATACAAATGCATATATACATATTTATCTATAAACACATATATTTACCTTATTTAGAATAAAAGCTGTTAGGAAAAAAAAACATTTTTCTATATCTTCTCTCCTAGAAACTGTATGCTTAAAATAATAGTAACGAGCCAGCTGGAAACAGTAATGGTCAGACAATAACCGAATGGACTGTTTTCACAGTTTCTGCAAATATTAAGCTGACTAACCTTAGTTACGATGGGTACTATAAAATACGTTTGGTCACATCAACACTTCAGGAATTCAATCGCATGCACACATATCTGTCATTATTTAAAGTTTCGTGAAAACCATTTTAATTTGCCACGTTCCATCCAGTTCTATAATTAACAGTTTGAAATCCTGGTTTACTGTGAAATAATTAACATTAAATGGCAAAGCCCCTATGACCATATCGACCACTAGCTCCCGCCAGCTGGGAGAGGGGCAGAAGGTGCGCACCGCTGTTAATTCGGAAGGGAACGTGTGACACAACCTGACATGTCAAAGTGTGAAGAGGTTTTTGCCACTTAGGTAAAAACAAGTGTACTGACTGGTGAAACTGAAAAAAATAAAAAAATTTAAAGAAGAGGACCTGGAGGTTATTTTAATTCTACATAATTAAACGCATAAGGAGAACAGAGCTATGGCCATTTTTAAATGCCTTTGAGAGCTTCCCCCTCCTCCTCCCTTCTTCCCTTGCTGTTCAGAGCTGTTGAGTAACAGACATTTCAGAGTGTGCACAGGGGAAGTAAACAAATGCATTGCTACTGTAGTTGCAGGGCAAGGAACCATTGATGTCACTGCTGCTATAATCACATTAGTAGGGTGCGTTAACGGTAATGTCATGTTTGATCAACTAGTCAGGTCGAAAGCCCTTCGAAATACGATCTGAACAGGACAAACCAAAGCGGCAAGAGAATCGACTTCTGAACAGTTTCCTTCCAAATACAGTCCCCTGTTGCAAAGGTAAGCTTTTAGTCACCAACACTCAATGTCAAATCATCCTGAACCGCACAACTACACTTTACATTCTACCCCATTCCCCAACTTTAAACCCCAATTTTTTCTCTTCCTCCCCACTGCGTAGACGCACCCGCACCCTGCGGCGCCCGAATACATCCCCGCCAGGGGTAACGCACGCAGCTGGAGTTTGCTCCGATTCCCAACAGCTTGTCTGTCAAGGACAGAAACATTTACAGCCCGAGTGTTTAGGACCGTTTTTCTTTCAGTAGGTCTTTTTCAGTTTAAACACAATGTGTTGCTGTCTCTCCGCTTTAGCACACGCTACTCGGTAGCACCGAAGGGGAAGAGCAGAAATAGCCAACGACAAATTCTTTCAGGTGGGAAAACGGCTGGGCAGGATACGTCCCCGGTAGTGTCCCGGTGCGCTCGGCACATACATGTTCATCAATTGTGTACTTTTTTATCAACATTTTCTGCCATTGCCAGGCTTGGGCGTGTATTTAGCCCTGAAGCATTAACCCTTTTGCAGAGAGTAGCATGGAGGAAACGCAGCGTCGGGGAGACCAGACGAGGACCGCTGCCACCCAGAACTTCCCATGCACGTTTTTCTGTCATGTCCCCCACCTCCTTCCACCAACCTCCTCCTGGGAAGGAGAAACTCATCCCGCTTCGCATCCCCTCCCCGAAGTCCTCCCGCTGGTGCCCGCCGGGATACCCGACATCTTCCCCTGCCATTTTCCGTTACTTCCCCCCGCGATTTACCCCCCGGACTGACAAAGCCTTGGCTTCCCCCATCCCTGGGCTCACCTTTTCGGCCTGCCTGCCGGCGCAGCCACCGCCTGCATACCAATGTGGGGCCGCAAAGGCAGCCAGCGCGGCGGCCGCCCGCCGCCCCTCCCGCACCCACGCCCGCACCCGGCCCCGCACCCGCGGGCGCGCTGCCTTCGGCGCCTCGTCACCTCCATACATTTAAAGCGGGGGGACGCGGGGACAGGCACAATTCGCCCCTGCGGCCGGCAGGACGGGTCCTGCATGTCCCCTGGGGACAGGCATGCATGCGCGCAGCCGGCACTCAGCCACGCACACCCACCGCGCTGTGGGTGCGTGTGTGCGTGTGCGTGTGTGTGTGTGTGTGCGCGTGTGTGCGCGGCTTGGGGCGCCTCTGCCACGTCCGTGTGAGTGTGTCTGCGGGAGCCGGTGCGTGTGAGGGGAGCGGAGCCGGGCGGGAGGGAGGGAGGGAGGGAGGGAGGCAGCCCCGCCGCACCCGCGCATCCCCCGCGCCGCCGAGAGCGGAGACTCACCGGGTCACCCTGGTCTCTGAAGGTCAAGCTCAGGTCGGTTTCTTGATTGCAGCTGACCTCCGTCCGGGCTCTTTCGGCTCGGCTCTTCCCTCTTTTTTCCTTTTTTTTTTTTTTCTTTTTTTCCTCTTTTTTTTCCTTCCCCTTCCCCTGCTCCGGCCGCGGTGGCGGCGGCTGCCGCCCGGCGGGGCTCCCGCTCCCGCTCCCGCTCCCGCTCCCGCTGCCGCTGCCGCTGCCGGCCCCGGCCCCGCGGGGTGAATCCCGGCTCCTAAGCCCTGGCCCCGCGGCGCCGCTCAGATCCCATGGTCGCAATCCACATCGCGGCAGATGTACCACAGAATCACGTAGAGGATCAGCAGGATGGCGAAGATGAACAAAGCCACCAGGATAGCCTTGGTCACCGGAGAGATGAGGGACTGCATGTCACCCGCGGGCCGCCGCCGAGGACAGACGACTCTCGGGAACTACACGGGGGCAGCGAGCGCGGACGGATCCCGCGGCCCCGCCGCCGCCCCCGCCGCCGCCCCCGCCGCCGCCGCCAGCGACCCGGCGGGGACGGGCGGCTGGCGCGGAGCCGCTGGGGCTGTGCCGGGGGCTGCCTCCCTCAGCGCCCCCGCTGCGGCGCTCCGGGCGCGGCGGGTCCCCGGCGGGCGGGACGGGGCGGCGCGCAGGGACACCTCGGCGCGCCGGGGCGACCGGCCATGGGCACCGCGGCCCCCGCCGCGGCTTCAAGCCCGCCCTGCGGCGGCGGCGGCGGCGGGGGAGGGCGGGGGGCGCCGGGCGCCGGCGAACTTAGGCGCGGGGGCGGCCCATGGGGGACGGGTGTCAAGCGCCCGGCTGCCCTGCAGGTCTCCGACGACGGCCATCCACGGGGGAGGGAAAGTTGCGGGTGGGACGCGGCGGGCGCCGCCGCCCCCGGCCCCGGGGAGGACCGTGCCGGGGCAGGAGGGGCCGCCGGCAGCGCGGCCGCTGCAGACTGGGACCGCGCCGGCCGGCGCCTTCCGCCCAGCCGAGGCTTTCCCTCTCCTCCCCGCCGCTCGCCCCCACCTCACTCCTCCTCCTCCTCCTCCTCCTCCTCCTCCGCCGCCGCCGCCGCCTCCTGCGCTCCCGCCCGCCCCCCGCCGCCGCCGCCGCCGCGGGGGAGCTCCCGCCCGCCCGGCTGCGCGCCGGGGCTGTGACTGCGGGGTGGTGCGAAGCACCGGGATTTCCTTTCCCTCCCCGCGTCCACCTTCTCCCGCCGCACTTGGCATCTCCGCCATCCGCACTGCCCGCTGGAGAGCTGGTGCTGGGGCGGACGGCTGAGGCTTGTCCCCGTTTCCTAAGCGGAAAGGTCACCCCTCCCCAACCCCGATAAAATTAAAAGGCTTTTTTTACTCTGGCAGGTCGGCACGGGTCACAACCCGCCGAGAACCCCCCGGTGGCCCTGTGGCCTTTAGCGTTTGTACCAAAGGCACCACAGGACCGATAGCGCAAAAATAGGGCAGGAAGATGGAAATGGCATAAAAGACCGTCGCTTGCATACTCACCCCCTAACAGCAGCTCCGGTGCAGCTTTCAACTCACCCCAGATTTCTGTAGCGCCAGAGGTGTCCATGCAGCGAGGGTCACGTCACACGCACGCCAGCCTTGGCACTCACCACCTGAAGCATGCCCAGACATCTGCCTGCCGGCCTGGCACAGCGGGCGAGGACCAGGCTCCCTGGCAATGAAGAAGGTGCCCTGAGATCAGCCCTGTGCTGAGAGAGGCAACCAGAGATTTGGGCACCCTTGCCTCAGGTCGCCCGTGCAGATGGCCGGCAAGAGCAGACTCAGTGGGACACGGGCCTCTTGTGCCGCGTGAGCCGCTTCTGGTGCAATGCTGGAATTGTCACCTTGGACCTCCAGTGGGGACAGAGCCAGGCGCGCCTTCACAGAAGGGACTCGCTGGATTGCAGTTCTGGGTGCAACCGTATCAAAAATACAGAAACACCGAAGAAAGTTGTGGAACTATGTAAGATAGGACTGAAAGAAACCTTGAGACATTACCCCCCAAGAAGGCCAAGTGCAACTTTATCAAGAGGGAGAAGGAAAGATTAAAGCTTCAATACATATAAACTGGATAAAGGAAGGATAATCACGTTTGGGAGGCAGAAGGTAAGATAATGCTATATAGGTATGCCAGGCATAAACACCCTAGAGGAAAAAATCTTACTGATGCTGAGTGTGGGTATTTAAGAAAAGGCAATGGAAAGAAAATACGAAAGAGAAACGCTAGGCTGTTGAATAAGAAGACTTCTGAGACAGTGAAATGTCTGAAGGGTATGAGATAATATCCCAAGAGAATGTGTTGCAGGACACATTACTTGACTTTTTGAAAAAGCTCAGCTTCTTCGTGCGGGAGGAATGGTCAGCTCTTTAGGGATACCCACCGTGCTGCCTCTGTCTCTAGTGTGTTAGTTCCTCATCTGCAATATGCAGATGACCATATTCCCTTTCTTTTCCTTTTGGTGTGACCGCCTTACACTGCAAGATTTTCACTGAACATTTTTTGTCTTTTGAAAGAATTACATCTTGGCTGGAGCTGCAGTGCTACCAGGGTACAAGTACCAAGTTCATAAAATGCAGCTTGGACTCCGGACAGCAACTTTGCTCGTTAGTTTACCCTCCCCATTTCAAAGGAGTGCTAGATTCTGGAGGCAAGCAGTTGGGCGCTTCTGTCAGCTTCTTTGAGATGTCAAAAACATCATATTTTTTCTAATCCTCTTGCTGGACATAAGTATTTCCTTTGTAGGAAGGTGTAATTCCACGTAGGCTTGTTGTTCAGCTGATTCTCACGCTCGAGCATTCGTGCGTTGCCATCCATGTTCCTTGGCTTGTCAGCTCTCGAGAAAGCGGTACCAAACCTAGCGCTGTCAGACACAGCAGTAGCAATGGCATGAGGCTGTACCGAATGATGTCTGATACCTCCGTACTTGTCAGCATGGGAAGCAAAATAGTGCACCATCGTTTCCGAGCCCAAAACGTGACTGATTGTGTAACGTGTGCAATCTGTTCTGAACAGGTCTTGAATACTGCTTGTTTAATTTGCATGTACTTATGCACAAGGGCATCCCCGAGTAATTAAAAATATATAGCCTCTCTATGTTTGATGTTCTGTCACTGGCGGAGTCTGAGCCAACACAGAAATCACAAGTTAAAAAGCAAATATATTGCCAAAGCTGTCCTTAGTTGAGAAAGCTGATTTAAACAAGGAAGTAAACATAAAAACCATCTTAGTTTTCAGATGTCTTATTAGTAAGCAGTGGGGAAGAAGGAAATCGATCTTTGCCAAGTGAAGAGAGATAACAGTGACAGAAAAATCATTTTAATTTCCACCTTGTAAGCTGATATTAAATTAAACAGGAATACTAATACATGTAGCTTTTAGTTTTCTCCTTCTCGGTTCCCTTTGAAAATGCGCTGCGGCAAATACACATTTGCAAGGAAGAACACCCACAAAAGATGGGTGAAAAGACCCACAATCGCCAGCTAAGGCAGACAGCTTTAAATGCCCAAATTAAATCCCATGCTAATGTACCGAATGCTTATGCGACATGGATGGCACAAGGAGACCGGGGCTGTTTCTCATTAAGTCACAGGCTACCTTAGCCAATATGAAATTATCACTGCTCCCTCTGGGCTGTCCAATCATCCTGCCAGGGTGTTTATTCAGACCAGCTAGAACCCATTGGAAAGGCTGGGTCGGTTTTATAATCCCAGGCTTGGCCAGTTTATGTCATCACAGATTCCACTGATGGGGACACATCCTGCCAACACACAGCACATCCCTGGTCTGGGAGGGGATCCGAAGCCGTCGAATCCCTGGGAGTGGGCTGTGGTGTTTGAGAAGGGAACGACCAGTGGGCTGTGGTGGTGGGTAAGGCTTGTGCCAACAGAGCTGGCTGCTTGGAGGAGTCGTAACTATTAATCCTCTCTCACCGTAAACCTGAAACCGGCAGCAATGCAAACACAACATACTTCCCCCTTGCAGTGAAGACGGGCAAATCAGGCAGGCAGAAGTCTGATGAGTTCAGGTTGAAATAAATAACATTTTTTAGTTCCTTTACCAATGAAAACATCCAGCCAGCCTTTCTTTTTTAGGGCAGTTGCTTTTGCATATAACTTCAGGGGTGTTGGTGAGAGGCTTGTGATTTACACTGGTGTTAGCTGGAGGCAATTCTGGTCCGGAGAGTCAAACACAGACTGATCATTTCTAAACACGATAATTCATTTCATTGCATATCCGGTTTTCAGTGGTTTCATGGGACTTTCAGGTGCAAAAAAAAATGTAAGGAGATATATTCTGTTTTTTTTAGAATGATTTTGAGACTCACAGAACAATTCCTTGGAGAATGAGTGTCAGAACCATGTCTAAGATGGCCAGTGAGCGCACATGGCCAACTGTTCCTGGAATGTGCCTGCACTAAAGAGGGCCACACATGTTAGTAATACCAAAGGCAACTGTCAACGAGCTAGCTTGAGTATGGCAATTTGTCTGGCATTGCTGCATGGTGCTCAATACGTATTAATTTAACCCAGCTCTCAGTCTATTGTCTTAAAAATAGATATATTCAGTATTTTTTGCTGTAGAAGTTTTATCACCGACTTCACAAAACCAGAATTTTACCTAATTACAGGAAAGAACAATGAAATTAGTGAAAATTGGCGTCTAATCTAATAAAAGAGTACTTGACTACAAACAGAGTCATAGAAAATACATTGTTTAAGGGACTGATGATGTGTTTCAGAGCGTTCCACCTCTATAGCGTCTTTCAAATCATTTCCAAGCTAGAAGTGACCACGAGTTGATGGAGTGACTGCCTGGCAGCTGACTCTGTAGCTTTAGTGATTTTCTGAGTGGATGTATGTCTATATCATAAAAACACTGATGCAAGTGGCACTAATTAGATTGGACAAATCCATAGATTACATGTCAGGCCTCAAATACTGCTTTTTTTGCCAAAATGTGCTGCTGCCGAGACAGTATCTGTTCTGTGAATTAGAAGAGAGTTATCAGTCGCCTCACGTTTCACGATGATGGGCACAGCATAAAAGCCTGGGCAGACATGAACATGCGGCATGAAGAGCAATCACACACACAAAAACAAATCTTCCTCTCAGAAGAGGGAGCCAGAAAACAAACTCTGAGTTATCAGTGATGTTAGTTAACGGACCTCCCTCTGGTCAGCTATTTGATGACCCAAAGTTATGAGAAAACTCAAATTATAAGAGTTCATAATCCACCTCCATTATTCAGAAGATGCAGCTTAATGTAAGGGGGTGTAAAACTTTATGGTTTGGAAAGATTCACAGCAAGGAGAGGTATTGAGTAATGGTCATTTATGGGGGGAAAAAAAAAAAGCTTATTGGCCACAGTAGAGAACAGATTAAATGGGTCCTCGGCACAACACAGCTTTGAAAAAAAGGCGCTCTTTATAGAATACTCGAGAGTAGAAATGCAGGAAGGAGACGGGAGTTACATGTTGTCATGCTGCATCACATCAGTAGTACCCTCCTGGGGTACTGGAGTTCCACTTTCCAGGTTAGTGTTTGGGAAAAAGAAGGCAAGAAAAAACAACTGTAAGAACGGATCTTTATCAAATCAAAGCCTGAAATTGGGACAGAAAATCAGGTAGCTCTACTTTCCCAGACTCTCTTGAAGCTGCAGACACAAGCCCTTCTACCTCACCGTGGAAGATGACAAAAGAGGATGGCCAATTCTGGTTGCCTTTCGGTTTACTCAGAGGCCCCCCGGGCATCTTGCAAGGCATCTGACTTATGGCACAAGCAATAACATTTGGGGTGGTGTTTGTGCTGTTCCCTCACACGTTTACTGCCAGGGCTGCCCTTGTGCTGCTCCTGATCCAAACCTGACACCCTGTCCCAGGAAAAGAGGGAAGATGGTTCATGTGGCAGTGCAGGAACTAGTGTAGTCTGGCCATAGGGAGCGTGTCTGCTGTTTTTCCCTGTACCTAGCAAAGGCTGTGGTTGATGGCAGCTGAATTTATTCCTGGTGTCATTGTCTGCCAGAGCGGCTCATGGTGTTAATAACAGACCACGAGAGCAAGTCACATGGCCCTGTGGTTATGCAGTGGGGTTGAGACTCAGGAAAATTCAGTCCCACTCCTGCCTGTAGCACCGATTTGCTATCCAAGTTTGGGTGATTTACTTAATTCTGCTGTCCAGGAGGAGCAGAAAGCAGATACGATAGCATTGCTGTATTGTTGTGATTGTAACTTTGCTAAATACTACATGTTCTTGAATATCAGCCCTTTTCAGATTTCAGCCACCTGTTACTGGAGCTCAGGGAGGAGGAACATGTGGTTTGACAGATATGCTTCCCTGACGAAAAAATCAAGCTGTTTAGAGAATGAAGGTACTCTTCAAATTGCCACTTGCGCAAACCCCAGCTGCACTTTTGTTCTTCAATTTTATCTATAGGAATTTGAAAACATGGAATAAACTCAGCAAGTGAGATAAGGAAAAGGAGGGGCAAAGGAGCTGTCTTTGACCGAATCGTCCATCAGCACTTTTGATACTTGTCTTTCAGATCAGAGGACAGAGGAGAGCTTATGTTAGGCACATGTCCATCTGAAGAGGTAGTTAATAAGGCTCAGCTATGTTTCCATCAGATTTCAAAAGAGAATTATTTTCATGCCTTCTCCTTCCTACCTGGTACAATGGTGGAGAAGTCTATAAAGATTTTTCTGTTTGACTCTTTTCAGTTATACTAACCAGTCTTTCATCCATTAGTGCAGGAAGAGAGAACAAAGTCAATTAATTAGACCTCACCCTCCTCTCCCTTCCCTTCCCTTCCCTTCCCTTCCCTTCCCTTCCCTTCCCTTCCCTTCCCTTCCCTTCCCTTCCCTTCCCTTCCCTTCCCTTCCCTTCCCTTCCCTTCCCTTCCCTTCCCTTCCCTTCCCTTCCCTTCCCTTCCCTTCCCTTCCCTTCCCTTCCCTTCCCTTCCCTTCCCTTCCCTTCCCTTCCCTTCCCAACTTAACTCATCCTACATGCTCCTACACGAACATTCTACCAATACCTTGGGTTATGGATTTTTTACTTGCACTGAAGTATAAACTGTCCTTTTATACTACATGTTTGTAATGAAAAATCTCTACTGGGAACCAAAACCAGAGGCGAGCTATTTGCAAAACATCTAGGAATTGCCTGACATTGTACTGAGCAGTTCAGTGGAAGAGCTGCGGGGGGAAGCTTTCTGTTCTTGCATGCAGCTTTAGAGAACCACTTCTGAGGTAAAGATTTGGATATTGGACATCAAAACGGAATCCATTCAACTTAAAATTGTTTTCTGTATCCAGTGGCCACACAACAGAACTTCAGGACTAATAGCACCACTCACCCATACCACTAGATAAACAGTTTTGCTGTGATGGAGATTGGCTCCAACAAACAAGCTGTCGTTTAAAGAGTGGAAAGATGTCCTGCACAGAAATGATAGCTCATGTGCAGTATGAAGGAGATTGGTATGACCAACAGAAGGCTCTATTGTGGGTCTATTTAAAAGATGAAGAGAGATGTGTTCTGCAGGGAATGAACTAGGTTTGTCTCCCATCTATCTCTTGCTAATAGTAAAGAGAAATTAGACATGGTCACTGTTAAACGCTGTTATCCTTTAACTGCACTCATATTTTCTTCTACAGAATTCTTCATTTTGCAAGAGTCAGACGTTTATGTTTGACTTGCTCCTCTGTTTCTCTGCAATAGAAAGTCAAACTGGCCAGCTAAGGGACGTGAATCCCAAGCTCGCTCAAGGAGCAGATACGTAGCTCTGGTTTTGCTGGGTGCTGGTGACGCATCGTACTTTCTGCTCTGTGTAGCAGAGTGCTGTTGGTGTTCCCTCATCAGGGCCTCCGTTGTTTTGAGCATTTTGCTGACAGATAGCAAAAGGCAGCCTGTGTTTGAAGTATAGTTGGAGGAAAGCTGAAACATGTATGTAACAAATAAGGCATTGGAGAAAGTAGGTCAGGGCTGGTCATGACAGAACCACTTGTTTAAACAAATGTGCAGGATTACCACGTTTTGAACAGATCAGTCCTGAGTGAAGCATGTAACTCAGCTGAGAAGCTTTGTTCATCACAGCATCTCACAGTCCTTGCAAAGCACCCATGTTCAATAGCACATGCGCAGCATTGTCAGGATGAGGTCTTAATGAAGCTTAATAGGACAAGACTATCACTAAATAGGAAACTGAATTTATTCAGAGCAAATAAAAGTTTGGTTTTAAGAAGTATAATAAATTCAACTAATTGAATTTATTCCCACATAATTACTATTAGTGGGATAATTAGGAGATTACTAGTAGAAATTTCTAACATCCTATAACCTCTTGTGAGACTGGGAGAAAATATTTTTTGATGATGTATAGAAGCCCTTCTGATTCAAGTTTGAACCAAGTATAGCACTTAGAATGCCTGATCTGTCTTTAAGGATTGTGTTATTATTCCTCTTCGTTGCTATAGGCTGCACTGTGCTGCAGTAGGGGTGTGTTTTCTGAAATAGATATTCAAAAAGAAACCATATTGGGATACACTGTACAAGCACTGAGCACTTTTCCAAGAGGATAGACAAAGAAGTCAAGAGAAGTGTATTTATGTTCTCTTCAACGCACCATGTCCGAATCAGGCAAATGAAGGAGAGTGGTGCAGCAGGATCAGTAACAGATCAGGATTTTGGCTGTGTGAATGCTATTATTTTTCTTATCAAGATCACACTGATTTCTTTCTGAGCCCTCAGCACCTGCACTGGCTGTCTTCTCAGGCTCTCCCTTTCCAAGAGGCGGCTCAGCTCTGGGCACGTGGGTCAGATGCAAGCTGAGGAGCTACAGCCAGCAGCTGTGTGCCTGCAGCTGGCTGCATCCTGCCATTCCTCGCCAGCGTTTTGTGAAACGAGCACATTTTGCTGCACAACAGAGCTTGTCACCCACATTTCGACAAAGCTAGTCACAATAGCCTGACACTTTTAATTGAACTTTATGGAAATCTCAGCAGTTAAGATTGATTTTCTGTCTTTCAACCACACTGTACTTTAGCAAAATACTGAATCACAGGTAAGAGAACATTCTTACCCGTTCAGAGGCACGGACACTGGGAAGCTGGAGGGGAATTAGGGGGGGCATATAGTGGATAGTTGAGAATTTTCTGCTGGAAAAATTTCCAATGAAAAACACTCAACTCCTAAAAACAAGTTCTCAATGCAGAAATTTCAGATTTAGAGAGAGCTTTTTGTTTTACAGTGGGAAAATTGGCATGATGCTTCTGTGATGCTTAGCTAGATGAACCTTACCAGCTGTGTTCTCTGCCTACAGGATTTTATCCGAGCCTCACCATGTGGCAGCACGTGCTTCAGCTCTCCACTGTCTTGACCCTTCTCCTGCTTGCTTCTTTCAGGTATCTAGGCAAATGAGGTAAGACTGTCAGAACCTTCATTCTCTCTCTTGAAGCTTAAATCAGACCTATGCTCATCTATTTGTGTAATGTCACCTTGAAGTATAGTTCAATGGGTAGAGGTGGGACACACGAGAATCGGGTTCAGTCTCCTACTCTGCTGCAGGCTCTCTGGCTAGCGCTAAAGAAGTTTCAGCCTGAAGGCATAAAATAGTGATAATAATAATAATAACTCCCTGTGTTAGAGTTAGGGGTTTCAGGATAAGTACAGTAGAGGCTATGAGTAGCCATATATGACAGAGAATGGAGCATATCTGTACCATAGATATACAGTACCATCTGAAAGAGGAACAGACTCACAGAGCAGAACTTGAAAGCTGCGTACTTATGCTGTAGTCATTAAAGCCACCCTGAAGGTGGGTGAGGGGAAGTTAAAAATGAGATGTGCTCCTGAAGCCCTGGCTTTTTATGCCCTCTGCATCTGAAACAGGTTGTGGAAGCTACAGCTGCAGCCACCAGAACCAGTGCTTGTTGCCCAGTATGACCAGAACAATCCTGGTCAATGGTGTCAGTGTCAAGAAGGAAAGGTCAGATTCTGACCTGTGACACCTTTCTTATGTCAGCAGCAGGTTTGGGACAGTTCCTGTGGGAAAAATTAAAAGCTTAAAAGATCATCCTGATAACAAAACATTCCTCTGGAGAAATGTGCAGAGCAGAAGAATATAGAAGTGAGGGAGAAACCTTCACTGTTGGGGAGAGACACTCTTCTTACATTTGGCAGTCCATACTAGTAGGAGAAGTTTTCTTTTTACATTGGTGAAGCAAATCTAGAGTAGTGTGTGAAATTAAAGCCCATCAAATAATGAGGCCACCTGATGTCAACACAGAAATGGAGTTGCTAGTTCTCATGTCTCACAGGCACTGCATATTATTTATTTTAGGACAAGGTTCTAAATGGTGTTTACTTCGGGCACAAAAGACTACAGGTTTTAAAAAGTCTGAAAATGAAACAGACTTTTAGACTGTTCAAGTGTCTGCAAAAGGTTTTGCTGCAAAACCTGGAACTAGACAGACTATATTAAAACACAAAATAAAAACCACCTTCCAGCTTGTACCTCAATGGCCATGAAATTATCGTATTTTTGAATCAAGGATAAATCTAGGAGATAGGCTAAGCTTTACTGAAATGGTCAATTACAAAAGTGTCATGTTTGCCTTCATAAAAGATAAAACTAGCAGGGTTTAATCACAGCTGAATTGATTACATTAAGTCAATCATTTCTCTTAAATAAGGTGTAGAGTCAAACAGGAACCATTCCTTCCATATATATCTGGATGATCTCTGCTAATTTCTGTTAATTCTGATAATTGTCTATGTAACATTGTTTTTCTTCTTTCCCATTTTGCCAACCACAGCCATTTATTTGGCAAAAATATTGACATTGCTGAGTTACTGCACATAATGAACAATTGGTGTAAGAGCCAATAGCCTTGAAAATATGTACACATCATTTGTCCTTCACTTGTACAGTACTTTACACAGGGCTATCTTCACCCTTCCCCTCTGTAGGAATTGGGAGAGCTACCCTAAAACTTTGTAAGAATGTATATGTTAAGTACAAAATGAAGACAAGAGTAGAAACTAGAACAGGAAAGCGGCAGAAAATCAAGTTACAAACATTTTGTCATTTCCATTTGTATTATGCCTTTGTGTCTGCATGGCCAATTTTTCAGCTGAAACCTGCATCATTAATGTCAGTGGACTTTTATCATTAATGGAAGTGAGGTCAAGTACTTGCTGGAATTTTCTGATTTTTATGTATTTTATGTATTGCTTTTAAATTCTTTATCTGCTCTGCTTCTCTATTTCCATAATTATTTCTCTGTCAGTCTGTTTATTTATGTTGACCTCAGTGATGTAGCATTCAGCTAACTCCAAAGTTCACAGCTTGATCTCAGTAATGCGTTAAGCTAATGAAAACTTAGTTGTACAGGCAGGTTGCTGAGTAATAGTAGTTTTGAAAGCATGTAATAAGCTTTCTAGCTGGAAACGAATGAATTCTATCAAGAGGAGAGAGCTCTTGGTAGGGAAAAATACCTGCATAGTACAGTACTAATAATTCCTAGGGGTGCCTGCTGGGTTATTGTTTTCATTCATTTCTTCTTGTCTGAGAGCTCCACCTAATGGGACCAAAAGGAAGGTATCAACCTTTCAGATTTTCCATTAAAATCCCTCTTCTTATTTCTATGCTGTTGTTTCTGTGTCTTCAGGAGGGAGGCTGTGGGAAGACGTGCATCCTTTGATTTTTGGAGTAAAGGACAATTATTGAACAGGAATTCTGTATTACGTTGTCTTCTATTTTAATAACACAGAGTTTGAACATACTGGGATTTCTATAAAGATAATATAGATAAACTAATGTCTCCCAATTTTTGCACTCAATTTGCTCAGCTGCAAGATCTATTATCTTGCACAGACAGGGTTTCTTACCTGTGCATACCACTACTGCATATCACTGCAGCACTTTTCATGAGCACAAAACACAGCTTGCAAGATCAGGGTCCAGATCTGCAGAGAGAATAAATTAGACTGTAGGACTACTCTTATTCACACAGACTAATGGGAGAATGGTATTATTATCACTCTGAGGACATCAGTGACAAAGCATTCCCAAAGATGAAATTTCCACAGTCAGTATTGCCACCTGCAAACATTCAGAAATAATGAATGAGTGTCCCTTCCCCGTGGCCCCACCACAGCGATGTATAATCATAAAAATCATGAGTCTGGCTTTCATATTAAATTAATTCCAGATTTTCAATTTTTTATTTTTGCCAAAATAATCTTTTCAAGCTTTTCTTTGCAACAAGGAGGGATAGAAATTCCCCCTTTTTGCAGTGTAAGCTGAGATCCTCACAGTAACCAAGATCCTTTAGTATCCAAGACCTGAGGAACATGATGTAGAACATCATTAGACTTGCAACCTATAACAAACAAGGCAATTGTGTGTAATATTTTTAATATCATATTCACATTACTGATGAGGTATTATTTTGCCTCAGCACAGAGAGTTAAATCAAAGGGAAGATCTAATAGGGCGAGCAAGAAAAGCAAAGCAACACAAATCCTTGAAAATGCAATGAGGGTGCTGTTTTTTGGGGAACACACCCTTTCTGATACCTGGCAGACTAAGAACAATTTACTTTTCAAAGTCTAAATATAAGCCAGAGGAGGATGCTAGGCTAGAAAGAGGGTTGTGGGTGCTGACAGGTATCTAAGGAAATAGAGAAAAAATACTAGCAGCAGGCAGGCAGTTTCTCCTGGTGTAGAGAGAGAGAAGCTGAGTCAGATGCTTCTGTATTCAAGGTTGCAATGAATAGCTGGAGGTCTGGTAAAGGGAAATACATTTAGACACTTCTGTTGTTTTAAATACCTTATAGGTATTCCAGGACTCATACAGTAGTAGTATTATTGTATTGATATTGTTACAAATATTGTATTAGAAGCCCTGGTAAACTGCCTCAATTCAACAAGAAAACAAGCACTCTAATAAAATCCCTGCACGGCTCGGTAGAAAAGGTAAGGAGGCCACACTAGGGAAAATTCCAACTTCCGAATGAAATTGCTCAATTCTGGGGATGTATGAGAGGGCACAGACTGTGGAACATGGTAGGCTTACATACTGCCCTAAATAATATATCCTGTTAGAGTCAGAACACTGGCTGGAGGGACCATTGGGGTGATCCAGCATCCCTGTTAAATCTTGTAGTTTGAACCCGTGGATAAGTGGATAAATAAGGCTTTGATCTGAAGGTGTTCCTTATGTGTCTCTGTAAATTTGTACTGTTCTGGGAAACTCAAAAATGATACGTACAACCATGCTTGCACTTTTAATGTGGTGAAGAAAAAACTTGAGGGTGGGAGTCTCGAAGAACACCATGGCTCATGATTGCTTCTTCCCTCAGGCTGGGGCTGGGAGCGGCTGCTTGGCTCAGCCTTCCCAGACCAAAAAGCTGTGAGGAAGCAAAAGGCTACAAGGACTATGAGCTTTCTGCTTGGCAAGGAGGCTTAGCTGATCCCTAGGAATGAGTAAGCTGACATCTACTTCTAGCAATAGAAGTAGCAATAGACAAATTTTGAACAATCCCAGACCTCCTGTGCAGCAGAACCAAACAAGCTAGAAGGGGGTTTGCCTTCAGTTTATCTGGTGGGAGTCTTGGTGACTGATCCCACTGATCTTGTTTCAGGTCTGTAACTTCCATCACCCAGGCATCTTGTTATTCAGCCCATAAGCGTTACTGAATAAGATAGTTGCCTGAGTGATATATATTGCAAACATAAATAAAAAGCTGATTATAAATGTTAGAGTTTAAATGAGATCTGTATTTTAGAAGTTTAAACAAGTAAACATTTTTGAATCGAGATAAGTCTTTAATCCTCTAACTTAAGTATAGCACATTGCATCTGAAAGGGATGCTTATTGGCCTAAACAGATTGACAGTATTTCCTGAGGAAATTGATGGTTAAACTGCAAAGTAATTACATAAAGTCTATGTAACATCTCATGTGCCGATTGTGGTACATCCTGATTTGTCAAGTGGACACTTGAGAGAGATGCTACAAATGCTAGTATTTCATTCAACAGTATTTACTAGATTAAATGAAAACAAACACGCTGTGGGAAATATAATGCTTTTTTAAATAAAACTTTGGTTCTATTAATTCAGCTACAACACATCTTGGACTGTGATATTCTAATTTCTGGATTACTTTATTCCTTATATAGAGCAACCATGACTGGGCTTCACCTCATTAACTTTAGGTGTCTGTAGTATTGTGACCGTGTCTGAAGCACATCTGAACTCCCTTTGCAATTAATGGAGGGAAGTAGGCACTTTCTGGCACCCCATTCATTTCAGAGAACAACTTTAGCATGAGATGAGTCACTTGGTAGAAGTATCTGTTTCAGTAAATGATAAATGGATTCTAGATAGCTATTTCAGATGTATATGTCCACCCGCAGTCTGATGAATCACGCTCCTGATGCCTACACTGGACTGCCATATACACTTGGAAGAACAGCATGACTGCTTCAGGTGGCTTGACTTCCAAGTGGGTATCATTGAGAAGCCAAGGGATAAAGCAGTCTCTGCTTGGTGGGGGGAAAAGGCCACGAGAAGTCTGGAGAGAAGTGAGTAAAATTTGCTGAGATTTTCTTCTCAGTTGTTCCACCTTCCAACCCCACGAATCCTACTGTCAATGGCAGCTGGTCCATGAGGGACTGTGGTGAGGCTGATTCCTTTGCCCTGGCTGGTCCCTTTGCCCTGGCCCACAAGTTCCCCAAGACCCAGCAGAGCTCTCATCCTGACTTCCCTGTGGGTTTTCCCCTCAAGTGGAAGGTGGAGAGAAGTTTATGCGGGAAAGGCAGTGTGCTTGACTGCAGTAAGATCCTGATTTGGTGCTCCAGCTGGAGTCCCACAGGGCATACGTTAGAAGTGACAGATGATGCAGAACTCATTTCCTGTGATTCCTGTCATAGCTCATACTTCAACATAGCTGATTTGCGCTGTGTTGTACGCCTTGCTTTTCATGCATTTTCCTGCTGCCCTCCTCTTCCCTGCCCCAACTCCGCCTTCCCTCAGTGTTTGTTTTTCTCTACCGTACTGTATCACTGCCTGGTCTACGCATCATTTACGTGGTAGCAGAGTCTTTTGGGGTTGTGCTGCAAGAGAGAGACAGCAACTGAAAAATGGGAATCAGCGTCAATTCAAAGGTACATTTTCATGGATCTCAAAGAAAGATAGTTTAAGGTGCACTGATCTTTTTACCTGCTTTTGTTCTACCAAGGATCTAATATCAGTAAATGCTGTAATCATTCCTTAAGAAAGAGGAAATTAATACAAGTGTGAAGTCAACTGAGTTGTAAAGGTTAGACTTGTTCTTTCATCTTCGCATAAATTGTTCATCCACTGCTGATTGACGTGAAAGTTAGTTTAGCTGTACTGCTGCCCCTGAAGCTTCATCTATGCTAGTAAGTTAAATATGCAGAGGATTATTCCCTGGCAGAGGCCAGCTGGCACTGAACCCCTGTGCCCACTGAGCTTGCAGACATTGACAGCAGGGCGGTTACATGCACCCAGCGTATTTGGATCAATCCATGGCCAGTGCTGAACCCTGAACCATGCCTGCAAATTCTTTGGGCACCTGGTTGGGCTAAAACTGTGCCCTGAAACATTTTAAAAATTTAACAACCTAAGCAATGCCTTGAAACGTTCCCAAGGTGTGTTTAATGTAAACAGCCCAGATGCAGCCTCAATGTCCAGCCCAGTGTGACTGTCACCTGAGTGCCCTACTGCAGGGTCAGGCAGTAAAGGGGTGCTTGGCAGTAAGCAATCATGGGGAAAATAAAACTGTGTAGAAACTATGCTGAATCCTGAAATCAATTGTTAATGTTACTTTCTTAATCTCGATATTCAGCTCATGAATTATCATGATCAAAATATATGGAGGTTGAACCTTTCAAGTGACACTTCGAACTGAAGAATAAATTGTGAACATTTCTTTTGTATTGATCAATTTTATAAAATCACCCAACCTTATAATAAAATTTATAAGCATTTGGGAATGTCCACAACAAACTATGAACAACTGGTAGATTTTATGGAAAATGTGGATGTTTGGAATTGTTTATCTGACCAGATGAATATTATATTTTTTTTGCATAAACTTAGAATGGGAAGAATTTTGTGATTAAACTGATTAAAAGTAACATTACTGCAACACACTTCTGTTAATTAATTCCTTATTTCTTCTAAGCTAGTAGCTTTGTAGGCTGATCTTCTTAATTATTTGGGGAGTATCAACTGTGCTGAAGACAAAAATTGTCTGCTGTGAGAAGTTAAATTATTTCCCTGGTTTAAGTCCAAACACAATGTTGTAAGTTTGAAATATGGAGAAGAGTTGGTGAGATCTATGCATGACCCCTCTTTAAGTGCACATTGTGAACTTCTCTAGGGAGAGCTCCAAGGGCTTTTTTACATGATAGCAGGGGGAAGATAGTCTTACTGTCCCATGAGGACTGAAGAGGTGGTTTTGGAGCTATAGGCTGTCTCTAACTGCCAAACTGGACTTATAATATATTTCAGAAGGTCACCTATGAGCTTTGCTTAGCATGTGTGAAAGAGTTCAAAATAGGAAAATGCAAACAAATCACAGTCAAAAATGAAATCATTTTGGATAAAACTGAGGATTCTCCTGCTTCCTGCCAAATTAAAAGTTGAAAAGAATATTGCTACCTGGTCAAACGAAACATCTTTCATTTAGAACAAAAGGTTTCATTAGTTTCTGGGACATTTCTGGGGAAGGCAGAGGAGTTTTATTAAAAATATAAGTAAAACTCAAATTCAGCAATTTAAGGTGCTATATTGCATGCATATTGACATTAACTGGAACACTGAAGTCATTGAATGAATTAGGTGATTTTTCCTCATGGGGATTATTAAAATGCATAAGGTCTAACATTCTTCCCATGCTGCAGTGCAGGTTACTTTGAAGTTTCTTAAATTTCAGGCCCGCTCCTATGTACCTCTTTACCAGAAGCAAATCTGTTCTTTGATGCAAACCTGCATGATTCCCGAAATTGATGGTTCTTTTCCTGCCAGTATAGCACATTATGAAACACCTCCAAAGATCTCATTTTACTACCATTACCTTCAGAAGCATGTCTCCCACTGACTTCACCGATAGCAAGATGAGGTGTTGGTACAGAATACAAAATCCTCTTACGAAAGCAAGATCTGCGCTGACTTTAATGGAAAATTTTCCTGCTAATGGAGCATAGGATTGAGCCCAATAAGGTGATTGCAAGAGTATGTTTTTTACCTCGATGAAAACAGAAATGATGGAATAGCTTTCCTTAGCTCTTCTTTTGTAAATAATTTCCTATACTGCAAGGATATTTACTTTGGGAGTATAATTTAGTAAGCCAGAAATTGTGAAATGTAAATATTAGAGCTTAACAGTCTGATTTACTTTGAATGTATGACAGCAATCGCCTAAGCTCTTCCACATCACAAGTGCTCTTAATTAGACTTAGTCTTTAAAATAAAAGAAACAAGTCTGTCTAGGTTTGTAGGGATATAATTTTAGTAGCTAGATGATTATTGGATATTATTCGTATCATTCTTAGCTTGGGGATAAGATCATGGGTTCATATTCTGTAGTTGTGTTTGATAGTTACTTGCTAATGTTACTGTTACAATTATTAATAGATCAGTAACAGATGCTGCACTGTGCAGTAGTTGTATGGTGTTCTTAGAAGAGGCTTCTGAAAAGAGACATGATGCAAATATTTCTCATTCCTGCCTGAACATTAAAGAGAACAGCAGAAGTTGGGGGAAAAAAAAGACTAAGAATGGACAGACCCTGGATGGTATACCTTCCACTACTATAGAAGCCTGCAAGGTGAGAATTTCTTAGAAAACTAATGGGATTTCACTAGTGGCTTTAATAGATTTAGAGAAAAGGCAACAGCAAACACCACACCACCACTGGAAGACACAGACAGGGGAGCCCAGGCAGCTTTGGCTGAGTCTGCTGTCATGTCTCTCCCTCAGCAGGGCACTCACCCAGTTGACTCCTGAGTCTCATTCCCCAAACCCATTAGATGCAGCTCTCAGTAGTGGTTTCTTTCCTGCTCCATGGCTTGATGCACCTGCTGGAAGTAGATCTTTTGACTTGCTGATCAGTCGTACGCAGCGTCTCAGGTCACAGAGTGAAGGGAATGCTCCAAAACCCAGCTCCCCGCTTTGGGCCCTGTCCCAGGTGGCACATTCCCCAGCAGCAGCAGAGCTCCTTTCCCTCGCAGGGGGACACGATGTGGTGGGAGCAGCTCCTGCAGCAGTGTCTCCCTTCTTGGAGAGGAGAGTCCCTCAGGCTGCAGCAGCTTCACTGCATGGAGCAGCTACTACAGATGTTGGTGGTAACTCAGTTCTGCAGAAGACTTTGGTCTTAACCAAACTATTTTTGCAATCTAGGCACTAGGTCAAAACAAAAGATGGCTGTTGCTTTGATGGAGTAGATGGCAACTGTCAACACAGAGGAGGGCTCATGTTTCTGGGACTGTATTTCAGGGTCGCAGGTTTTCAGCTTCAGCCCAGCTGGGCATTTTAGTTTTAATGCAGAAGCACTTAGATTCAATTAGGCCAAACTATAGGAAATCATTAAGAGCTCAAAGATTTCTAAATTAGATCTAGCTGAAGGGTGAAACGAACGTTTTCACATAGCAGGCACAGTGGCTGCCAGGGGACGTCTGGTGGGGCCATTCCAGCTCCCTGCTAGTAATTCCCTTCTGACAGGAGGAAAAAAAGTTTAGCTGGCTTGAGGCATTATATAAGATCAAAAATAGGGTTAGAATGAAATTACAATTACAAAGTGCTAATTGAAGCACGGGTGCAGTAAGTGCTAGAGCTAATTGGAAAGGGACAGGATGCCTGTGTATCAGTCTTTCACTCAGGATGGGATCTGCCCCAGTTCGGGTTCTTCGTGTCACTTGATTTCCACTCAAAGCAGCAACTGGGAGCTGGAAAGGTGTTTGGTTAATACAATTTCCCATCTTGGCATTTTAACTTAAAGTACTTCAGGGAGAGGAGGGCTTACCAACATGCAGTATTCTTCCATGATATGGTATTCAGATTAAAACACTGCTTTATTGCAATTTAGTGCCAGGTGAATGAAAAATGTCCTGCAATTGTACATTGGCGTGTCAGAGCTTGAATGCTTCCAAGACAAAAGAAACACAAAGCAAAAAGGTTGTTGGTCAGGCAACAAATAAAGAATATTAACAACAATATTAAATAATGATTTCAGCTGTATCCAGTATGGAAAATTAAGCTTCCCTTCTTTTTTATATACTTTTAGTAGATATTAGTTCTGTTCTATATAGTATAATGTACTTTGAATAACAAAATAGAAAGCACTGCAAAACTCATCGTTACCTTCCTAAAGCTCTATGCTTTTATTTCTCTTATAATGTAGATACTGGAAAAGATAATCGTATGCTATTATGGATGATTTATTCATATTTGTACAGTTCTTTAAAAAGGTAGGAAATGGCTGTGTTATCATTGCAATTTTTGGCTATTTTAACTACTACATTTGTCAGTTTAGTACAGAGTAGAGCAGACAAAGCCACTTGCTAAATAACAACACCTCTCTCTACTAAAAGCAGGAAATGGGAGGAAGGAAAGCTTGAATTAGAGGGCTAGCTACTGAGGAAAAATTAAATCACAGCACAACTTCACCCACTATTATTTAGTTTGAAATAAATCTAAAATCCTTTACCATTTCTGGGCTTCAGTAATATGTATGCTTACACAGTATTATGTATACTTAGGTATGCACAAAACTGAAGCATGTATTATGTGCCACTGCCTGAGAATGAGACCTATAAAAATCAATGCATATTGACACTGACTCAGAAGGAGGTGAAAATGGGAGAAATTTCAGCCACTGGCATCATTAACTCTTTGAGTTTTCCAGTTCAGCGATGTGAAAAGTGTTAGAACAGGAACACACTAAATACTTGTTAGCCATTTACACAATTTCTACCAACTCATTTTCTTCGAGGTATCACAGGTCTATGTTGCTTTTTTTAGTGTGTTACCCATAATTATAATTGATTTCCATCCCCCCTTTTATAAATCATGCTTACAAAAATAAGGACCTGACTGTTATCCTCTTGTTAAACTTATGTGATTTAGAGAGTGGAAATTGCTTTTAAAAGAGGTGCTAGGAATTTATGAGAGGGACGACTGAATGACAGAATGACATTGATACATTTGCCAATGCAGTTTTTATTTCTATCAGTACTTGTAAATATCAATTATTTATAAAATATTAAATCAATGTTGTAAAGAAAAACCACTGTGCAGCTCAAGGAAAAATGAGAACAGCTTCTTCTGTCAGAGGCTGATTTAACATAGCACTGGTCTATTGCAACTCTCCCCAGGAAAAGACCTGAATATGATGATATAACAATGATATCGGAGACATGAGCAGAATGAAGTTTTCTAGAGATGTGCCTTTAACAGCACCTAGGAGCCCAAGCCATAGACCAAACTGTGACTAGATTAGGAGCTGTATAGAGTTTGAAGGCTGTTCCTTATCCAAAAAATTAGGAAATGTATATTCTAGAGGGGATACAGACATTCCTTTTTATGGCATGCCTTGTAAGAAAAGCATTTGTAAGATACATTTTTTCGACTATGTTAGGCCAAAAAGAGATGACAAACGAATAGGCAAGAGAGGGATGGTGGAAGGAACAAATGCTGCTCTTGCAGGGGAAAGGGACCTTGCCTGCATGTGGCTTCATGCCTAAAGACTGGGGAGATTTGGCCCTAAGGGCACAGGCCCTTCTGAGTGTTTCTTCAAACTTAGAAGAATTTTAGGAGTCTGTCTAAAAGAATGAAAAGAAACGAATTTTTTCTTTATCAAGTTTCTTTCAGGAAATTAAATAATGGTAGAAATTCAAGCATCATCAGACTATCTCAGCACAATTAGCTGCCTCGAGACCTTCAGAATTTATTTGGTTGCCTATCATAATTTCCAGAAAGATAGGAGAAAAACCAGGCTTCCTTAAGCCAAGTAAAGGAAATGTTAGGCAGAGGTGTAATTATGAACTTGATCATATTACTGTAAATATACATTGATTAAAAATATGTAAAGTGTTTGTAAGAATTATAGTTTCCTTTTTGTCCTATCAGAAAATCAAAGAACAACTAACTGTCTTAATCAATTTGATCACCACATTTATGAGTTAGTATATTAAAGATCGTATTTTTTCTCATGCTCACACCAATAAACAAAAGGAACACAAGCTGGACAATAAGTTGACTTATGAATGCCCATCACTTGTGCAGCGCGGTAGGATTTGGCTTTAAACACCTGGTAGTTTGTGGAGGTGAGTGAATGGTTTTCTCAACCTAGTTCCTTTGTATCCTCTGGTAATCTCTTGCCAATCTCTTTTCCTATAGCTTTAATGCCACCCTATGTGCTCCAAACAGTGTGCTCAGTATCTGTAGAAAGATCTTGGACCATCATACAGGGGAAGCATTTTCTGGTTTGATTTTTAACGAGAGGCGAAGCTTTCAACCTTTGACGAGGTTTTAAAGAGTTACCCCTAGATGGCACTCTGTAAGGATACAACTAAAAACACCCCAGTAAATCTTCCTCCAACTCAGCTTTGTGCGTTTTGCTAACCAATTACTCCAAACTTGTTGTAAAATGAGGAAAAAT
Source organism: Morus bassanus (assembly GCA_031468815.1). Lineage (NCBI taxonomy): Eukaryota > Metazoa > Chordata > Aves > Suliformes > Sulidae > Morus > Morus bassanus. The sequence goes on from CM062568.1 coordinate 77,943,905, forward strand.
AAAAATTTCCTTCTTCGGCAGCAATAAGAGATAAAGACAAGGGAAAAAAATACCATTCCCAGTGCTTTGCACACCAGATTGGGTTGGAAAGTTCTGCTTCTACAGTCAGTCAGGAATAATCTTTGCTCATCATCACATGATCACTGATCACTCCTTTCTTTTTTTAATCTTTGTTTATTTACAGATGATCCCTCTGAATAGTACCTTGCTGCTGGCATAACCACAACATTTATTGCTGAGCTGGTTTTGCTGCTGCAATCCCACAAGCTGGAGGGAAAGCAACTCACAAAAGTCTCCTGCCACTATTGTATGTCTTCTTTTCTTTGGAAAGATAATATTAATAGTGAGGGATGCTTGATTTCTTGTTTCTGACACTTTGCCAGCCCCAGGAGGTTTTTTTTTTTCCCAGTGGTGAAAGTGTTACATATCTATGAATCCCCCCTCCTTCATTTTCCTATCATCCTCTGAATGCCTAGCTCTCAAATGGCATGCCAAACCAACAACATTCCAGCTTAGAGGATTAAAAGAGGATGCATATTTTTCTGTTCAGCCTGAATTTTGAGCATAACCTCGAGCACTGTGTGAGACTCCAAGTACATCCTCATGCACACTTGGCTGCACCTCCCGGTGCCCAAGGACATACCCTGAGAACGCCGGCTGTTGGGGGGCAGGCAAGATGCAGGGGTGCAGTGCTGGCACAGCACTCTCACTACTGCCCCCAAAACCCTCACTCAGAAAAGTGTAGTCTGCAAGATCCCTTCATAGCTCATAAAATGCAGCTCGCTCATGATTAGAGGTATGAAGCCAGATGTGGCGTGTAAACAGGAAGATGTCCAGAAATCAAGACTTTCTAAGCTTATTTTTATTAGCAGGTTCTGTAAACACAAAACTGAACGGTTATGTCCAATGGCTGCTCTATCTTTTATGCAATATAGGACACAGCAATTGAAAAGAAAAGGAAGGAAACAAAGCCTACCATTTCTAGGAAAAATCTAAACAAATCATTATTTGCAAATAACTTCGTCCAATGGTATTCTGGGGGCTAGAAAGAAATATAACAGAACAAAAGGCAACAACTGTGACAACTGTTTGCCCTAATCTTGCAAAAAAGGTCATAGAAGGAGAATCCCATTATGAAATGATGAAAGGTGGACATAAGATAGATTTTTTTTTAGTTCAATTCACTGTCAACACAGCATGGGAGTTTCAACAAAAAGGAAAGAAAAAAATGCTGTCTCAAGGCCTGGGCAGGATCTCTAGGATTCCAGGGAGCTGACCCATATGCTTGTGACCGGGTTCATGGTGGCAAGGTGCCTCACTCCTGGCCCTCTGACCAGAAGTCCACATTGCCCAGTGGACTCCAGGCTATCATGGGCTATTCTGGGATGGATTTTTCATAGTTGTTTGCATTTGGCAAGGACAAGTCTTTCTAATTTCTCCAGGAATTGCTAAGTATCTTTGAAACACTTTTCCACTAGCAGCTCCTGACACTGGGAACCACTGGGAATCATCAAAGGCTTTTATCAGAATGGGGAAGAAGGAGGAAAACAAAAGACAATAGGGTTACAGGTACACAGTTAGACAAGCAAGGCCCTTGAAATCAAACAAATGGAAAAAAAAAACCACAAAAATACTATAATTCTATAATCCCTTCTAGATGTAAAAGTTGACCCTCCGCTGTTCAAGTTAGTAAACAGGCTCTCAAGATCGAGCCACTGAAAGCAGACTAGTGCAGTGATGTGTTTAAAAGAATTGAAATATGCTTAAATAATGGATGTTCCAGCTTGTGTATTGCACTTGATCAGCATATTTTTCCTGTTTATCACTTGCACAAAGCCTGACTGCTGTCTCTTGAGAGGCAAATAATTTAGGCTGTGTCTAGGAGAGCTGAGATCTAAGATAAATAGCTATCATCAATGTGATAGAGCCTGAGACAGCATGGCACATAAGAGTCAGGGAGCTTCATGATCGCAGTCCGATTATTAGTTTGGAGACTCATTCTATCTGTGCTAGCATAAGAACAAATTTCTATAAATATGTGGTAGAAAGGGTGCAATTTGTTCTTCATATAATACCTGTTTTATGCTCTAGTGGAGCCAACTGAGTCACTGAAATATCAATGCACTGTTACAGTGCTGTTTTTCAGAAGTGTTTCCACAGAATCTGAAATTGAGTATGCCTGTAATTATTTTATCATCAAAATTTGTAAGTGTCCATTAATAACCTGCTTCTTGCAGACTGCAGCTGAGAACCAAGAGCTATTATTTGAATTGCTAATGCAAGGTGCTCTCAAAAAATCAGGCTGCAGAGGTTTCAGGCTGGACTTGCCAAAACAGTGGAAAGATTTTCCTTTAGTTCCTCTGCATCTCAATTGCTTCTTGGTTAAATGGGAAGGACACCATCTCCCTCTCCCACAGGAATGATGTGCCAGTGAATTAATTCAGTCTCCTGAAGCACCTGTATCACGGAACACAGGAGGAGTCATGGAGAACACATACCTCGTGTGAGCTGAGCTGGGATAATGACCGGTAAAACAAGGCAAGAGGCCTCCCACAGAACAGCAACAATGACAAAGAAGGAAATAGCTGCTGGGGAAGTGAACTCCATCCCTCCTGGACACAGAGTGATACACAGCACCAGTGGAGAAAAAAAAACAGTCTTTTAAAGACTTACATCACACTGCAGATTCACAAAGGGCACAAGCCAGTGTTTAACAGCTGCAAAAATATGCATATATATCTTTACTTTGGAGACAGTAGTTTTGTAACCTTACCACAGTACCACCAAAAATTTGGTTAACATTACTGAAAACCTTTGTCTTATTCACACAGACAAGACAAAACAAAAACTGCAGTCTTCTTAAATCACAAAGATGAGCCTGATTGAAACAAACTTTAACTTTTTAGCTGTGTTTATCCTGCAAGTCCAAAAAATGAGCATTTTCCCCTGTTAGAAAGATGCTCACAGCTTTGCACTGAAAAAGCTGTGCACTGTCTTGTGCTGCTCTGTCAGTATTAATATAAGTGTATGAAGACTCTGGATACTTCCAAAGGAAAATGAGATAAAACACACTGAAAATTTATTTAGCCACTTCCCAGCCCTTATCTGTATGTTTTCCCATGGTGAGTGACTAAGAGTCCCTTTTCTGTCTTGCATCAAGGACCAATGGAAATTATGTTTTACAAAGAAGTGGAGGAGAACAGCAACTGTGTGTGGCACTACAACAGGAGACGTTTATTATGTATAGTTCTGTCCCATTATTTGTGACATTAGAGATCCTGATCCAACCACCTCCATCTCATTTTCATTGACAAGGGACTCAGTACTAAAAGCACACAAAACAGTTTCTTTTATCGCTTTTGCTGTTTAATGGCATGCAAAGGAGTATCCTTATTCGATGTTCCTACAAATGGCTGTATTGAACTGTAGGGAGGGAAATACTCATGCAGAGGACTTATCATAATGCTCGGTGCTGCTTGTGCTCTCCCAGTAAGCTTCAGAGAGAATAAGGTACTTTGTGGTGCCACAGATGCCAATGTTCAACGTACAAACATAGAATAAGCTTTGTCTACAGGGAGATGCAGGCGAGTTCCTAACTCTACTTGGAATCTGCAGATCATACTTTTTTTTTCTTCAGCTAGAAAGCCATTCAGTGCCTTTCAAAGGAGAAGAGTGAGTGTATGGTAGCACCCTTTTTTCCTGGAGTTACTTGCTTGATCTACAGAGAGCTCAAGTTCAGATGTCCTCCTCACAACACTCATATACCAGGAGTGCATCCGGGCCAGTGAGATACGCTCAGCTAAGGTTCTCTCAACCTCTTTTGCTAAAGCTTATTTAAAATTTTACTGGGTAAGATGGATAATCAGACCTAGAGCAATGCAGAAGCCTGCACATGGCATCTGCAGGAGGCACGTGAGCTTTCTTTTCTGAAGCCAAGGAACTGTAATCATTCCATTTGAAGTAAAAAAAAAACTCCAAAAGGTGGCAATGAGTGTTACGATGAAAAGATAGCCTCCCGCACACTGATTAGAGTTTTGCAATGCAGGTTAGAAGTACTGGTTCAGCTTCCTTTGACTGGTCTTCTTCAGACTGCCTCATAAGGAAAGTCAGAGAAGGGAGTGATCACCAGTGCTTTTTCTCCTCAGGTTTCCAGCATATCAAAAAGCCAGTATGACAAATGCTCCATTTCTGGTAGAAAGCATTTTTTCTTTTCCTTTCATTGACCCACACTTCCTTTGCTTTCCTGGCATATGCTGAAAGGCCAGGACTGCCTTCCTACTTCAGTTCCTGGATCTCTCCCTGATTCCATCTAACATCTGCAGCATTTCTATGCCTCAGTTTCTCCATGCAAAACACTGGCTTGAGCTATCAGTAGCTGCAAAATAAGAAGAAAGAATGAGGAAGTTGGGAGAGTTGGCAGGGCTCTATTTCTGGACATTTTATTTCAAAGCATTATTAAAAAACTTGCCAGTCTGTCCAAATCATTGGTAACCCAAAGGAATACACTGAAAAAGGGAGGTATTTTACATATGGAATATAAACTGTGAGGCCAGTTGGGAGGAAGTATCATTGTATATTCTTGGCTAAAGACAAAAAAGGGAGGCAAAAAGAAAACACTGCTGATGGACTTCACAAACAATTAGCTATGATGACACTTAGAATAGTAAGTTATATTTTTTGCAGATGCAAAAATTATATTTTTTGGCCCAGATGCATTTTCTTCCGCTGGAACTAGAGCCATTTTTTAAAATTCACCGTTACTCCAGTCGGAAGCAGGTGGGGTTTGTAAGACTGGGAAAGCTAATTTTTGAAGAACTGTGAGTCTTTGGCATGAAGCCAGTTACAGTTTGGAAAGCATAGGCTAATTATGGAGGAAGTGGGTTTTTCTGCTGTTATTTTTTTCATTTAATCTCCAATGTGTAGAGCTGGACCAGGGCAGCTACCACTCAAAAATGTCCCTTAAAAGATGAACAGGACTGCATACACTCTTTTGCATGCTAATGTCAGCTTCCCCTGCTAAGTTTCTACTTTGCGGCTTCATCATAAAATTTCACACTGGGTTAAATTTTGGCACTGTCATGGTTTAGCACCAGTCAGCAACTAAGCAGCACACAGCCGCTCACTCACTCCCACCCTGGTGGAATAGGGGAGAAAATCAGAAGAGTAAAAGTGAGAAAACTCATGGGTGGAGATAAAGACAGTTTAATAGGCAAAGCAAAAGCTGCGCGCACAAGCAAAGCACAACAAGGAATTCATTCACTGCTTCCCATCGGCAGGCAGGTGTTCAGCCATCCCCAGGAAAGCAGGGCTCCATCACATGTAACTGTTACTTGGGAAGACAAACGCCATCACTCTGAACATGCCCCCCTTCCTTCTTCTTCCCCCAGCTTTATACACTGAGTATGACATCATATGGTGTGGAATATCCCTTTCGTCAGTTGGGGTCAGCTGTCCTGGCTGTGTCCCCTCCCAGCTTCTTGTGCACCTGACAGAGCATGGGAAGCTGAAAAAGTCATTGGCTAGTGTAAGCACTACTTAGCAACAACTAAAACATCTCCGCATTAACAACACTGCTTTCAGCACAAATCCAAAACAAAGCCCCCTGCTAGCTACTATGAAGAAAATTAACTCTATCCCAGCCGAAACCAGGACAGGCTTGATTCAGAAGAAGATGAGCCAGGAATTAATGAAGAGGAAGGTTCAGCAACACGATAATGGGAAGCTAATGCTGCTGTTGTTTCAAAAACTAGGGTGGGGGAAAGAAAAAGAAGGGAAATGCTATCAGCGAAAGATATTCACGGTTCTTCATGTCTTCATAGACCTATTCCTTGGAACTTCAGTTCCCCAAAGAGATCACTTGATCACTCCTGATCATTGTCAATAAGACCAGTTGCTTCAGTGATTTCCTGACAGTCTAGATACTAAAAAATTTGTGAGGTTTTTGAATACCGACTGCTACCTGGAACCAAGTTTTGCTTATAAAGTGGATTAAATGATAATGCCAGATTCAAAGGCTGAATACAGAAGAATTTGTATATCTGTAAGTTGGACCTGTCCATACCGAATGTTAGTAAAGCAGATCTCTTCTTTCCCCAACCAACAGAGGCATGCACCTCTGTTAAGCTCAGTCTAGCTACAAATCTGCTACAGTTGGATAGCAGTATCCAACAATGCTTCCCTTGGCAATATACATTCATTACAGTGCTTGCACAGAACTCTGACTGTGTGTCCTTTTGCTCTTTACTTGTTCTCCAAGGAGTTAGGATTAGTGTTAACATGACATCTCAGCTAGCTCAGCTGCTAGTCCCTTATTTTATGTTCTGTGCTGCAGCTGAGACGAGACTGCATGTCTTATTAAGTGCTGGCCTTGTGATGCATGATAGGAAAGTCATAACTTTTGTATTTATGAAACAAAGAACAATATCATTATCTTGTCCTGGAGTTCTCTCATAACAAGATTTTGCTATACAAAATTGTAACTTATTTCCTCCCCCCATCACTCTCCAAAGCCTTACCTAACAGGCCACTAAAGTGATTTGTATAAAGACTTGTTAACAGCTGTTCCCTTGCTATGATTTTCCCTTCAGGGCTGTGGAGTGCAATAACTTTCTGTGAAAGAAAAGCAAATTAATCATGATTATTTTTCAATGCATCCTCACTCCTCATACAAGCCATCATTAATTATTTATCATGTAGGCCCTACAATTGCCAGTGGTGACAAATGCAAAGACAATGAAGTCATCACATAATTTTGAGGCCTGTTTACCTCTTCAGCTCAGGGAAAAATTACTTGGCTGTAAATAGAGGTTTGCTCATTTTTTACATGGGACAGGCAGTTGTAGCTGAATTACAACAAAGCCTCAGGGAGGATACTAGGTTAGACACAAGCATGGGTCGCTTGTTCGCCCTAATGATGCTATAACACTTAAGTATATAGTAATACAAGGCAACAAGTGAACATTTCTGCATACCCAGTGCTGAAGAAAGAGTACGTGCACAACTAGTGGTTTTCATTACAGTCTTAAATACTCAGGCTTTGCCTATTCAGGTTGTTACAAACTACTCTGTACAAGGTCAAGTTGTGTGACCTTTGTACAATGACTGGTTGCTTTTTTTCCCCAGCAGAATGTCTCTGTTACCTTCAACATTCTTAAGGGTGTTTCCTGATTAGAAATCTAACATTGCCAGCTGTGGCTTCCTGATAACCTCAGCGTGCTCCAGGGTCACTGAACAGGCCACATATACATTATACATAGCCACAGTTTCCTAGCAAATTTCCTGTCTACAGTGCTTATTTTTGCAGCTCCTTTTATTAATATCCATCTAATTACAGCAATGCTAATGGTGATCTCTTCAAGTTATAGAGTCCAGAGGCAGCCGTGCGTACATAGTGTGACCATAAATGCAGGGGCCCTTCAAGACCTCCCTTGAAGAGATGTGGGAGAGGGAGAGAGTTAGTCTCCTAGGTCTGTCTCTCCACTGCCCTGTCTCTGAAAAGAGGTGCACTGGAGAGGAAACTGAAGCCATCCCTCATGTCATGGACTTGCCATGTCCCACCACTATGTCACAAGTCACCATGCGCAGCTCCACCTCTAGCTTAGCCATATCACATGGCTCCACAAATGCCAGCAGGTATCGTGTGACCGCAGGCCTCTTCTCTCTCCTCCAGAGACCCAGCACAGTCTTGCATTCACCTAACAGCAACTGGCTTATACAGAGATGGCTCTCATGTGGGATGGCTTAACTTGGGGCAGGGTGTTGTGCTGTAGCCGACTGTCTTCTCTCTGCTACAACAGACATCTGAGCTGCTTGTGGGTCAGCTCCTGAAGAGCTGCAGTTTTCAGCCCAGATTTTTAAGTTTTATAACCAAGATCCATTACAGTTCTTAGCTCTGTAAAGGGCAAGACAGGTTCAATGCACCCCCTGTATCAAACTGCAAGATATCTGATGAGAGCCAAGGACACAAGCAACTCACTAATCTTTCTCTCAGGCTCCTGCTTCCAGTTTGATCATTTCTTCCAGTCAGATGAAACTTTGGAAGACTCATATGTTGTTGAATAGAGGAGCAGGGCAGGAGCACTGCTCAGAGGAGACATGATGGGAGGTGCCCTGGAATGGGGAGATGAAGAGGAGGGCCTTTGCTCAGCTTCCTTTCTCCTTTCCATGAGGCTTCAGGAACATTCCTCAAGATTTACCTCTGTTGGACTAGTTACCCTTAACAGGAAAAGTGAAGGACCTACTCCAGGAATTAGGTCACACACTCCAGCTTCCTGGCAATAAATAACGGAAAAGGATCTGAGTGAAGGTATCAGTCAACACATAGGTGTGTTTTCTTCCTTAAGGCCAGGAAGTCCAAAGTCTATTTTTCTCTACTCTCCTGCTCTTGTGACTTTAAGTATCTTGGCATCTTCAGAAACACTGGGAGGTTATTTTTTAATTCCACTTGGCAGATTACAAATTTTATTGTAAAATTTTACTATTAAAATTGAAGGTTTCTTTTTGTTAGCTAGTGTTTATTGATAATAACTTCTGATTTTCCCCCGTTCATTCAACTCTGACACAGCTGTGGTTTTGGTGAATATGTGCTTTCTAGTAGCTAATCAACTTTTACTTATTAAGTTCAGATTTTATCAAGACTGGTTTTAATATGGTTAATTTCAGGAAAAAGAGTTTAAACATTTCAACAAACATTTATACACCAAAACCAAACACTCCAAAATCAAATCCAAATTCATCTCAGCCATCCTGGGCACCATAAAATATTAATTACTTGGTGGCCATTAGTCTCATTTTCATCTGGACTATGCACCTCTGCCCCATGTGTGCTGGTGCTTTTACTCAGCCTAGAAGGCCTCTTGAGGTTATGTAGCTCTGCAGTACAATCACGGATGGGAGGACTGCAAGTACCAGTGCAAACAGAACACTCAGTGGCGCGCTCATCCCATAACAGAGCTACAGAGAAAGCAAGAATATTTGCAGATCTTTCACTTATACCTCTCTCTTAGTATTGTGGAATGATGAATTAGGGCAGCATGAATCTGGAGAGGTTCTGTTTGAAAAAAGCTTCACTGCAGTCAGAAGAAAAGACATAAAAATTAAGGTCTTAAAAGAGGAAACTTCTAGAAAAGGAGATATTTCTCTAAACAAAGCCCAAGATAAGATGTCCTGTATCTGCAAATAAATAGGAGTAGGAAAAAACCTATCAGAAGTAAACCAGTTCTTCATGAAAAACCTCCTCTAGGTAATCTTGCGAAGTCAGATCAAGTTTACTTTGATAAGGCATTAAAAGCCTTTTTCAAAGTCAATAGCATCTGGCTGACTAGGGCCTACTAGGAGCCTTCATTGATGCCTGCTGGCAGTTGGCAATACGATGTGAGATGAAGGAATTCATAGTAACCATGAGAACTTTTAAAACCATGTCATCCTTCTCAGAAATTAAAAGGTATGCTTGTAGAAAGGTTAGAGGAGCAAACCTCTAAATGAATTATCCCTACTGATCCCTCAGTCAAAACCAAGCCCATCAGGGGCTCTTTGGAAAAAAAAAAAAAAAAGTCAATCTTGGGGTTTTACCTGTTCATTTAATTCTAAGAGATCAAACCCTTTGTATCCTTTGGAAAACCTAAATGCATCATGCCTGCCACATTACTCACATGAGGAGGAAAAAGTCTCCTGCCTCAAGAATCTCTATGGAGTACTTAAATGAGTAAGGACAGATGTTATTTTAAAAAGCAAGCAAACAAGCAACTTCAGGATGTGGTACATGTACACAAGGAGAAAAAATGACAATTATGACAAACAGGAGATGGGTATGTGTCATGGTTTAGCACCAGTCAGCAACTAAGCCCCACACAGCAACTCGCTCACTCCCACCCTGGTGGAATAGGGGAGAAAATCAGAAGAGTAAAAGTGAGAAAACTCATGGGTGGAGATAAAGACAGTTTAATAGGCAAAGCAAAAGCTGCGCGCACAAGCAAAGCACAACAAGGAATTCATTCACTGCTTCCCATGGGCAGGCAGGAGTCCAGCCATCTCCAGGAAAGCAGGGCTCCATCATGCGGAACTGTTACTTGGGAAGACAAACGCCATCACTCCAAACATGCCCCCCTTCCTTCTTCTTCCCCCAGCTTTATACACTGAGTATGACATCATATGGTGTGGAATATCCCTTTCGTCAGTTGGGGTCAGCTGTCCTGGCTGTGTCCCCTCCCAGCTTCTTGTGCACCTGACAGAGCATGGGAAGCTGGAAAAGTCATTGGCTAGTGTAAGCACTACTTAGCAACAACTAAAACAACTCCACATTAACAACACTGCCTTCAGCATAAATCCAAAACAAAGCCCCCTGCTAGCTACTATGAAGAAAATTAACTCTATCCCAGCTGAAACCAGGACAGCATGAATCACTGAATGTTATGTGCTGGAAATGCAGATGGCATAAGGAAGAATCTGAAGCTTCCAGAAGAGGGAAGCAAAGAATAATTATCAACATTTTAAGATTTCTAAGTAATTCATCAACATTTTTCTCTCCTGTACTGTTTTTGAAGCAATCAAACCATATCAAGAACAAGTGCAGTGACCCTTTCCTTACTAAGTTATGATGGTAGCTAAGATTGGCTGTGGCTTCTTCCTGAAACAGTTGCTTGTTTTCATCCCTGAGCTGAGCAAAGCCTGAGGAAATTCTTGGTTATGAGAATCATTCTCTTTGCAGTCTGGGTAGTTCATCTATAACCACTGCTCTGCTCAAGGGCTGGCTGTTAATTCTACTCCGTGCAACTTTGCGTGGAGTCTAGAGTAGATGTGACACATTGTTTGCATAATTCAAAAATCTCTGCATATATTTTTTTGTCTTAAACTTCAGCTCTTGGAATCATGTGATTAAGGGAGACTCTCTAGCTTTTTTCTTAATTACAATTCTTCATTGTCTTGGTTTCAGAGAAACAGCTGAAAACAGGAACCATGAATGTTAATTACAGAATACAATAAGACAAAACATGCTTAGAAAGATCTTATGATTTTAATCCACTACCATAGATTTTTTGATAGTCCAGCATTTATTTGATGATCAGAATGAGGCTTGTCCTGAGAAGTCTGCTCTGGCTGACCTTGCTTCAGCACGGGGGTTGGACAAGATGATTTCACAAGATGCCTTCCAACCTCAACGATTCTGTGATTCTGTGTTTGCAATGTCAGGCACCTCATTATAATTTTAAAGGGGTTCATCTTATAAACAGTAAAGAGACCTATTGTTTTCTGTTGCTATGTGCCAATTATTTCCCAAACACTTCTCCCTGTGCGTGAGTGCGTGCACAAACACTCTCCCTCATATGCAAACACACGCACAGATGGTCTTATCTAGTCTATATGAATAATGACTTGCATATAATAAGAAGCACAACTGGAATTTCTTTTAAATGCCTGTGTCAGAATAATAATGTGAGCCAATATGAAGATGACATTTCATTAATTGTGTTAAGTCAGTGACAAATGTGAAAAGTATGAATGTGCCAGTGTCATAATTCTCTCAAAAGCAGTTTGTTACGCACCTCTGATCTGTCACATTTCCACCAAGGAGGTAGTGAGATCTGAGAAATAAGCCTTCACATGCAAGACCACCACCTCCCACTTCCACAGTGATCATGCCTCTCTGTGGATCTGTGAGAGGCACGGTATTTCAGAAGACTTTTAGGACACTGGCATACACTTTAACTCACCACTTTCCCAAGCAGCCATGTGTCGACATGTCTTGAGTAGATCACCTATAGGGCCTGAGCATTGTGAACCTGAAACATAGTAAGAGATCGGTTGATTAAATTGCACTATGCTCTCTGTGGAAAAGACAAATCGTACAGTACAACTTGCATTTAAAATAAGTAATCATACCTTGCCATTTTTCAAAATACCTCTTTCATGGTGTCTATTAAGTTGCTGAAGCCACTGGCTTCAGAGCTCTAATGAAAATGTAAACAGTGGTCCACCATGTACCACTAGTTTTAGGGCAACTCTTTCCAGCATTTTCTTTCTGCTCTGAGCACTGTAGGACTAAGAAGAGTAGCCTGCTTGCCTTTATTGGTGAGATTGCATGTATTTTACCAGGAAGACTCAGATTATTTTTTTTTAAAGATATTAACATGGAGAATTGTTTTGAATGCAAATACCTCTGTGAAGCACACTTGATATTGTAATGTACTTATGGAGGAGAGTAGAAAGGAAATCTTATTCACACACAATTAAAAAAAAAGTTTCCTTTCATTAAAAGATGTTACAATGTGTTCAATATACTGACTGCCCAGCAAAGAAATCCTGCAGGAAAGAGAACACTAGGTCCAATTACAAAAAACTTAAGTTCAGAATCCATAGGTATCATACTAAATATCAAGTGCCAAGTACCAAGACAATATTTTGAAAGAATACAATACATTAATTGAAGTTGTTTTCACCCTCTTTTTATAGAAATCCTAGGCTATCACAAAACTTGTCTGGTAGGTAGGTGCTTTCTATTCGTAAAACAGCTGAGTGTGGAGGACAGGCTAATGAATAATTGCTCTGCCAGACCACAAGCCTCAGGAATGAATGGCTTGCAGGGAGGGGTAAGCAGTAGTCGAGAAGCTGTGAGGAACATTTTGCACTTGCTGATCATCTTTAATGAATGTATTTTACCCTTCTCCCATTCAAAATGAAGGACACTATATCAAATTCTCAAGTTCCACTAAATAACACACAGAAGGAAAGATCACAGCCTGATACCCAATGTCAGTGTCTTTCAGCATTTTCACTAGCAGTTCTCTTTATCTGAAATGCTACTCAAACTGTTTAACACAGCTGCTTGCATGAATATTACTTATTTCTTTGCTATGTAAACTTAAATGCTCATTGAAGTGGCCATAAAGAAAATATGCCTATGGCTAAAGGAAACAGTCCTTAGTTTATGGACTGCATATTTGCAAATGAATGTGTATCTGAGACATCAAGACTAACTTTTCCCTAATGTATTATGCTGTGCATTGCAGTGCTTCAACATTGAAAGTATACAAAACCCACTTAGCTGGTACCTCAGCAGCAAGTCTGTGGCTGTAAATGCTACATTTGTCGAGCCTTCCAATAAACTTTTCATTTTTAGCATCTGGAACTGCATCAACTTCATCCGGCTCTTCCAATAGCAATCCAGCAGTGTGAATGCAGTAATCTTTTTGAAAGCCATCATCTGTCAAATGGTAGGTTGTTTTACTTGGCACATTCAATAAACCCATATGGCAAGTCTTACACAATGACATCTACCTAATTTGCCACCATCTAGTGAGAGTGTTTGCATGTTATCATTTTACTGAAAAAACAGAACAGTTCTTCTAGCTGCAAGGTTAGCTTTGCTGCTCAAAACTGCGTAAACTCTCTTTGTATGTCCTTCTTCCTTGGAAAAACAAAATAGCATAAATGAACAAGCACCACAATATTAAAGAGAACAACCAATGTTTATCTTTTGTCCATTCACATTATCAAATGTTAACGATGTATTTGTAGTAAATATTTATGGAATGATTTCTCTTGCATCCTGGCAACACACTGTAATTCTTAACACATGGCTAAAAGCCAAATGTTTCTCTCAGGCACACTACCATACTTCTTCAATGTTTATATCTACGTATGATATACATAAGATTTCTGTTAACCAAGAATAATTAATCATAACCAAGAATAATTAATAATTATTGATTATTAATAATCACTGACAGTTCTTTTTACAAACATTTCTTTTTTCCATGCAAATGCAGCTGTAGAAGCATGGCAAGTTAGCTGTTCCCTCCACTTTTACAATAGATTTATTTATATTTCTGGTCTATTGACCATCCGAATGCACAAATTTCTATTGTAGTACAGGCCAGCTTCACGAAGAGGCATAAGCACTATTCCAAAGAGTCATTCTGCATTTTACCTAGTGACTGCTTCACGCAAAACACAGAAACAGGCCAAAGAGCTGGAACATCCCCCCTGACCTCCCCTCCAGGCTAAAGGCACCAAACCTACTGACATATCCTTTCTCTGTCCCTTCTTATATCCATGGCTGTTTTGTGGGAAGTTTCATTATAAGGCCTGGAAATGTGCTTCTCATCCATCCTACATCCAGGTGGTGAAGACACAGACTATGAGGAACAGTAGATACAACATGCTAGCTTAGTACTGCTGAACGATTTTGGAAGCAGCACTGGAGCAACGTACAGAAAAAGATAAAAGGTAAGAGAGCAAGCATACTTTATTACTCTGCTTTCTTCCTTAACTAGTTAGCAACTGGTATCCATGTTATTTTCTCTAGAATGAATTTCCTGCACAGAAATCAAAATTAAGTCTAATATAAGGTGGTTACGTTCTAATTATGAAAACCTCTTTTTCAGGGCAGGAAGGAAACAGGATGATCTCTAGACATCTGTGTGAGTCATAGCACACTAACAAAAGACAGATAGGCATGCTTATTCAGCATGACTTTTTTAACTTCTCATTTGGTGTAACTATTCTCTTAGCTTTTTCCTTAATTACACTGACATGAGGTGAAAAAAACAACAGGTCCCAGGATGTTTGACTTAGATTTGCCCTGATTTGTAACAGATAAATATTTCAGGATTTCATAGATTAGGACCAGATAAAGACAGAGACTAATAATAAAGCCAGGTTTAGGACTCCATTTCCTTGAATCACATTTTAAGAACATCATTTTGAGGAGGGGACTAGAAAAGCTTGGAGTCAGTGCTGTTAGTACTGAAAAGCTGCTAGAAGGTTGTCTGTTATTGTAGCTTCAAAATATATTTTTAGTACTCTGTTTCACTAGCCTCAACAATATTAACCCACCGGAAAGCTATGTATGCATGGAAAAGCTGGAGGCCCAGCAATAAGATTTAAATATTATGATTTTCCATAAACTGAAGGAGAATCTGACCAATTCCATTGCGGTGGAAATGGGCTGCTATTGCCTAATCCTGCCTCAAGCACCAAGTTTTCTGCTTGCTGATGCCACTAAGAAGCTAGGCTGTTACTTAATATCCTATTATCTAAAAGCAGCATTTTTGTATTCTGCCCAGTGTGCTGCATGCTCCTCCCAGAAACACAAAACTAGCTCAGCTCTAGTTTGAGAGAAGAAAGGCTGTATCATACAACCAAGAGTCCATTGGGCAACAGATCCTCTTCCTCCACTGGCAAGTCCATATCTGGACACAGATTTGTATGATTTTCTTCTAAACCCATCTAAGAGGACAAAAAATAAAAAAAGAAAACTGTGATTTGTCCATGGTATCAGGTGGTGGTAAATTGATTGATTTTGTTATCTGGGTGATGTCTGGGAAGGACAGAAATAGAAAGCCTCCACACTACAGCTATGCTGGTCTTCAGCACTTCTCAGAGAGGGGCTGCTTGCAGCAGGCCTAAGGACTTGCACGGTCAAAATGCTCTACAAACCATAGGTGCTGTAGGAGCTAGGGCTTTGCCATACATAAATACTGTGGCAGGGAAAGAAAGAGTACCTTCACCCTGGCAGGACTTTCTGGACTAGGCTTATTGATTTGGACTCTGCTGAGTGTACAGTCTTAAACGGATGGTCCATGAATTCCAGTTATTTGGTCTTTTTTAGCCTCTACGAATAAATAAATCATAACCCAGGAAAAGATTAGCAGCTGTTCTCACTGCTGATAAGTCAGAATCCAGTCAACCAGTGTAGTACTCCAGGTTTCTGCTAGTTAAAAGCCTCTCAAATCTTACACTGATACAAAATTAAAGACTCATAGTTGCATAAAGGAGCAAATCTTCTTCCAAGGGAATAATAACATAAACTGTGTGCTTGGCTTTGTGCCATTCAGCAGATATTTAGTCAGTACCAGCTAGGACTCTGGAACTATTCACTCTTGACTGAGGTTTTGGGGTTTTGCTCTGAAGTATTCTACCAAATCCAGAGCATGCAGAAATCCTGTGAGAAGTTAGGTCCTCCACGCCGTCGGGATAACATGTACTCTGAAGTTGTTCTCTTGCTGAGCAAAGCTCTCTGGAGGAAGGGAAGAAAGTTCAATCTTTCTTTGGCCAGAAAGTTCAGAGCCCTCCACAGACGTAGCTGGGGGCTGTGCACTGCCCAGCGCCCTGCCCTGCACAGCTGCATCTGGCCTAAGCCCGCAGCTGGGATCTGCCAGGGCGTGTAGCAGGACCACAGAAAACAGCGATGACTAACACTCACCACTCACACCCTTCCAGTTTGACACATTGCTTCCAGTTTGACTTAGACAATACTGCCTTTTTCTGATATTTTATCTTGCTATACCCTCACTCACTTCCAGAGGGTAATTTTTCTGACATGCTGATTTTTCTTATTTAGCATTTGATCTTTTGACAAAAGTCAGCATTTGGTCCCCAGCAGGCAGTTTTAGGACAGCTGAAGTGCTGTCTTAGCAATCACAGACGAGCTGCTTATATTACACAAAAGCCACTTTGTGTCCTGACTAATTTCAGATCCTCCCTATTTCTGATGCAGGGTCCAGCCTTGTTCCTTTATACACAGAGAATGAAATTCGGTGCCTGTATTTCCTTCTAACTTTTCTACTGGGACAAAAACTTATTCAGAACAAGCAGACAAGCTCAGGAGGCAACACAAAGACATCACGAATAGCACTTGCTACCTACCCTGCAGGGCCCCTTTGCATTTCACTGCATGACCGTCACTGGCACTGAAGGACCACAGGAACCAATCTTCTTCCCATAACTGCACCTTCAGTCAAGGGCCCTCTTTTTCTCTCCCTTTCCCAAGGAAAGTTTAGCGCTAGGACAAACTCTGGACTGCATTCTCCTGCCAACACTGGATTTTTAGCTTTCTGTGCTTTTCTGCATGTTCTGGCTTTGGTAGGAGAGGCAGCACCTGTGTCAGGTGTGTGAGTATCATCTCTGCAAATCTGCATTACCTACAACGGTCCTGACTAGCATCTGCTGAAGGATATTCCCCTTCACAAGAGCAGCAGGTGGTGTTACAGACTTTTATCTGTCCTTTGCACCACTGTAGCCACCACATACATGCAAATGCCTGATAACCGTAAGACAAACCTCAGAGCAGATAAAGGGAAAGTATGATTGCCTGCCCTATTTGTAGGCTTGTTATTCTCCAAGTGAAACTAATGTACACACAGATGTCCTGTTCCCAGGAAGCCATACTCATTATGAAAGACAATTCAAATATGAATAATTAACCTATTTCATTGTATCTGATTTGGGGCAAAACAGGCTACAAAGAGGAAATAAACACCAAACAAATACATAGATCCTACTGAAACAAAGACTTCACTTCTAGATTAATTCTGATGAGACAGCTCTCTTGCAGCTTCTGCTGCTGTAAGTAAATCTGGCATGCATCTTCCATCACTGACAGAGTGCTGCTTCTTGCTTTGGTTACAGCTCGCTGTTCACACGCTTCTTTGAATATTTTATGAAAGCAACATCAGGTGTGTCAAAAGGCACTCTTTAAGGCTGCCTCTGCAGTTACAAAGTGAGTCTGCTAGATGCTATTTTCTCCTTACTTGTGTAGATGGTCTCCATACATAATAACCATGCCTTCATTTTTTGAGCGTCCGTGACTATGTTTACCTCAAAGGACAGACTTACTCCACAGCAGGACCACAGCATATCTTGATTCCCAGTCACGCTGGTTATGGGACCTTCTGAAAAATGCTGCAACTCCCTTCCATGCCTAACTTTCCAGGAGAGATGTGTATCTGGGTCTTCACCTGTCTCAATACCGGGATGGTGCTAAGTGGTACATCTGAAGCCAAGGGGTGGGAATCACTCCCAGGCTCCCCTGGTAGAAACACAGCTTGGGAGACTGTTGATGGAAATATTTTCATCTGTTTGAGAAGGACCTTCCACAAGTAAAGTGGGTTTAAGGAGTTGGTCTCATTCCTCATCAAGAAGTGCATGTTTTCATAACAATTCAGCCACGTTTCTGTTGTGCATATTTCTGTATACCTCTGCTTTCCCAAACACAGACAGCAAGACTAACAAGACATGCTTTTCAGTGGTGACAATGTAATTTGAACTTGAGACATCAATACTGCTTTTTCTAGGAACACTGGAAGAAAAGCCTTTACACTCTGTCTATCATGTATTAAACAGTATGGGGAGAAAAGTGCTGAAGAACCTTGAGGGTGGTCCCCTCTGCCAGTGCTGCCTTCTAGACTGGTTTCAGTTTCAGTCCTGTTGCCATTGCTCTAAGTTTCCTCAGACTGCAGCTCCATAACATAGCTCCACTGCCAGTGGTCACTTCTGGGTCCCCGTTTCTCAAGCAAACAAAAGCTTGCTTCGGCTTTGCAGGCAAGCTGTCAGCATGCCTTCTCAATCCCACACAAGGGCTGGCTTTTTTCCCCAGTCCCTCAAGGACCAAGTGCCACACCCAAATCTCTTTCAGAGCCTTCTTCCAGCATGCTCTTTAATTCAAATAAAACCTGGCATTGAATTTTTCTTCCCAATCTTCCTCATGACAGCAGAGGCCAACCTGATTCAGCCAACAGGAGCAACCCTCCCTCAGCCCTATCCTTCTCTGAGATGTATTTAAGCAACAGCCAGCTGCTTTGAAGAACTGCACAATGTTAAAAGCAAAGCAAATACTTTAAATTCTATGCTAAGCCTATAGAAGTAATTAGAGAAGTTTAATCAACATAAAACATCACGCTGAAGATGAGTGTTTGCATATGTGCTAGAGAAAGGAAAATCAAAATTAGAGATATTCTAGCACAGAATTTATGAGAGAGATACAGAAACAAACCAAGCAAGCACTATGGGACTGGCCTTAGAGCTAAAGATCTGAACATTTTTTGCTCTTTAAACCAAACATTTTGTAACCAACTGTATTTGGGACTAGCTTTGTTAGTAAGATTCACAACAATTTAAGAATAAAGGTGCAACAGCCCGAGGCTGGAATTGCCTCATTTTTTTTTCTACAGTTCCTTTTTCATACTGCATTTAGTCAAAAGATTACAAGTCCAGTGCAAAAAAAAAAAAAAAAAAAAAATCAAAATTTTCAGCTTCAGTTGTTCACAGCATAAACTATGCTGACCTTTTCCAGACAATTACATAAAACAGCAATGATCAGCAGTAGGAATCCCTATTAAAATACAACCCACAGCTTTTGTATGTGTGCATGCCTACTTTTTGGCCCACAGTTACTGGCTACACTGAAAAAGATTTTATGAAGAAAAACAACAGATATGATAAAATTCCAACAGAAATCAGCTTCCAAATATGAACGGCAAGCATAACCACAGCTGAATCTAGCATTTGCTTAATTCACCAGGGATGGTCTGAGACATCTTTTATCCTTTATACTCAACTCAAACTAGGCATGCTAGTAAAATCCCATTAATCTGTTTCATGAGTCATAGACATCTTTGTTCTGTGCGCTTTGCTGACCGTTTCCTTTATCTGAGGGTGGAGAATGTGCTTTGTATAAAATTTCAACTTGTGTGTAAGTTCCCTCTGGCACAGCATGTGTGCCCTACCCAAGAGACTGTGTTTTCCTTTACTGCATATTTCTACAGCTGAAATCAGCTGAAAATCTCGAGCAGGAAATCCCTTAATGTGAACCACAGAGCTGTGCTTGGGTAGTCTCTATAGACAATCTAGGTTACAGCTTCCCAGAAATCCTATTGCTCATGTACTGTGCCCACTGCAGATCCTGTTCCTCTTTTCTCAGTCTTTGCAAAGAAATGGAAATAACTGAGCAGGCATTTGGTTGCTTGGTTTTTAACATACAGGCTAGACAGTTGTATTTCAGCAAAGAAACTAACTAAATCTAGCTTCTAATATTTGCTTGTTGGATCACCAGTACAGTGATCGCAGTTGGGAAATAAGTTGTACTGGGTTTTTGTTAGCAGAAAAAGCACCTTTCCCTGGAAAAGCAATGGCAACCTCCCCTCCGCAGTCTGGAGGAGATCAGATTTCAGTTCACTGCTACTCCTTTTGACTTCTCCAGCAAGAGCAGGCATTTCTGAGACATTCCCAAATAGTGTATGAGGATGGCAACATGAATTATTTTTTTTTAGTGAAAACACAATCAGTAATGCACGCATAGCCAGACAAAAATGCATCTGCCTCTCACTGCAAAAAACAAGTCCTACTTCAGCTTCTGAAAGAAAACACTTGTGAGGATGTACAGTTAATGATTTTCTTCCACTCTTCCATTCTCTACTAAGGAATGTTTCTGAGCTCTTAAATAGCTCCACCCAAAATTAATGCTGCTGAGTAAATCAAGGGTCTGCAAGCCAGATGCCTGAGAATTTGACCAAGTGGTCAAGTGTTGATTTTTACCTTCCTGTATGATAAACTAGAACAGTTGAACAAGGATGTAAACTTAAACATTTAGTCTTCTGGTCTTAAATGGTATTAGGTGAATAACTGACTTTATACATATATATCAAATTAGTTGTGTGTATAAGTAAGTTTTACTTTTTATACTTGTAAAATCCTTTATATTGTTGCAGAGAAGCCTTACTGAAGAAATGCTGATAGCTGGGGAGAAGACAATTTATAGTATACTGTGAATTACTCTGGTAATTAGACATACCTGGAAACTCACAGGAACTAGGAACATGCTAAATGAAGAGGCAAAAGGTTACAATGCCATTACTTTTCTAAACAAATAAATGCTGCAAGTCATGTGACTATCTTCAAGAGTTGTATAAAATGTTAAAAGAAGTTATATAAATTATTATTTGTAAATAAAGATGAAGAGGCATGTGCAAGAACAGCACAAACATAACATTCAGCTGTTGCCAAGTAAGGACAATAAAACAGTAAAACTGGTGTGCTGAGCTGTTGTTTTCTTTAAATCCCATTGTGTTGAGTTTACAAAGTTCACTGCAAAAGCACCCAGCCAGAACAGAACTTGTCAGGTCTGATGCATGTTTGGCCAGCGCTTTAACCTTCTTATGCATCCTCTCCTGCCCAGCATTACTTTTGAAGCAGAAAACTCATTACCATAAGACAAATAGATAAACAAAGTTCGATTTTCCTTCTCATTAGCCAGCTTTTAGGATGTGAACACTAAGGCTGGTGAGTAGAGTTAATGCAGCAGAGAAAAATACTGTGGATGTGAAGGTGTTTCAAAACATTTTCAGCTGTGCTTAAAACAGTAAGAAAGAGTTTCTTCTACATGCTTCTTCTCAGTGCTATCTTCAGCAGCACAGAAGAGGAAGAGAAAGTGGGCTAGGAAGCTATTGTAGAGAGTGGCTGGTAGCGGGGTGGAGGAGACTTGATGTCTCTTTTGTACAAAGTTAAACCTCTGGAAATCAATGGGTTGTTGTTGTTGCCATGTCAGAGAAACAACATGTTGTAAACATGTTATTTCTGGTGGTGTCTGTTTTGTGCCGCCCAATCCCCCCAGCACCAGAGTGTAACAAGACACAGCTGAGGCTCAGTGTGCTGCATGCTCCTGCTAACTGCACAACCTCTGCAAAGATGTTGCAATGAAGTTTTGGTCAGTTTTTCATCTGTGCTAACTTCAACCGCAAAGGCTGACACGTAACCATCCTGGTTCTGTATCCAGGAGGACAGCAATTACTTCTATGCCACCTGTGGTCTGATCAAGTCATCCACTGCATCTGCATTGGCTGCATCCAAGGATTGTACCTGGAACACTTTAGCTTGTTAAAAAAATTAGAGCTGAAGCTTGAAAGTTTCAAGGGTGTCAGTCCACTTGTAGAGCTATGGAAAGAAACAAGAGGAAAAGAATCGGATGTTTTCAAGATCACAAACCAGGAAGAGAAACAGAAATCTCAACTACTAAGGTCCCTGTTTGCATCGCTAAACAATCACTATCTTTGGTCAAAATGAGGAAAGTCCTCTTCTGAATCTTTACACAAACCAAAAATCATTTTGTGCATTCTGTACTCTAATATAAAGGCAGTGGTGCTCTATAGGACTTGGCTACTTTAATTATAAAAGGACAGTGCATTCCCCATAGCCACACTCCTTCACAGAATATTCACAGAGACAGGCTAAGTGCACCTTTCTCTACTTTTCTGCTAAAGTTCATCTAAACCATAGGCCACAGCTGTCCCTAGGGTCCCATTACATGGTAGCCTCCTATATGAACCCATGCTAGCGGGATGCATCTGGAGGGAGGGGACTGAGGTGGCAAACGTATATTTGTCACTCAAAGCACAGAAGTGTACACAAAATCAGTTCTTACTAATGAGCAGGAAGAAAGAAATTCTAGATTTCTGTAGTATTTTGTACATTTAAAAAGATCCCCCCGGCATATATATATCAGCAGATGTCAACTAGAACTGGAGGCCGCCTGTAGTAAAATATATAATTATGGTAGAAATGCTCTGGACAGATCAATAAACTTTACCTCTCTTCTGAGATAGGAGACAATTGACATGATATGTGCCACTTTCTTATCTGGTTTTGAAATACTGAAGTCTGTCACTGCACTCAACACAGTGCAGGCTGAAGCATAACAAACCATCTTAATCATTAGGGTTTGGCCTGGTTTTGAACAAGACATGAGATACAGCATAGTCAGTAGCAATGCAAGACCTCATCAATACACCCATTTGTGCTTTTGATCCCTCCTCCACATCCGATATCACTCCGTAGTTTCAGCTTGTTTTAAATCTTGGCAAGCATAAAGCTTCAGATTTTATATTACAAGGGTGTGGGGGAACGTTCTACACACAAGTCTTATCTCAACGTGGTCTGCTCTCTGACTCCACAGTACTAGATGTAGCTGGGGGTGCTTGAAACGAAGGCCAGAGTGAATTATTTTGCTGGCTCCTTTCTAGAGCTCTCAGCAGACAGCAAGGGCAAGCTTAAATGGCTTTTCCAATTACCCAGATACAGAAGAAAGAGACAAGGCAACAAAATGGAACAGTATAGGGGGAAAAGAAGGTGAAGTAATGGTAAGAAAGGCAAGCAGTAATAGCTTTGAGATTTTGAACCTGGTAATAACAAGCCCCATATGTGAAAATCTGGCCCTATCAGGACCAGTGAGACCTCACTCCAATTCCCCATTCCACCCCCGCCAAAAAAAGGCAGGAGGATTTGCTCTCATTTGTTTAAGCTTTCTGATAGCACTCTGGGCACTTAAGAAAAGAGCAGTGTAAAAATAAATGAGTCAGAAAAATGGATGTGGGAATGACAAATGCGTGAGCTATTTTTCTCAAGTGACGCTTGCCTTCCACATTTCTTAAATTCTGTGGAGAAGTTATTCACAGCTAGTGTTCCCAAGGCAGGTACAGATATGCTAGCTTGTTTTATGAACTCAGATTTTATGTGCTAAAATGGAAAATGCTGTATTGTTTGACTTAACAACCCTTCCTAAACTACACAGACAGGAAAAGGGGGTGTTCCAGCTTTGTGGTTTGTATTTCACATATGATTTTACCTTGTATTTTTTCCTTGTATTTATTTTCTTTCTTGCTTTGTATTTATTTTCTTTTTTTCTTAGTTTTGCAAAGCAGTAAAATTTAGACAATCAGGAACATTGTAAGTTTAGTTTAGTAAGCTGCACTTCTTTATTTTTTTCTTTAGATAATAAGAGAAAAATATTAGAAGAATTCAATGTTGTGAATGTTCTTGCTCAGAATTATGGTGTAGATCTGCCCACCCAGATCCCAGCATGAGCAACAAAATCACATACAAATAAGTAAGTTTTTATTCATGAGACATCCTTTAAGGAAATAATAAAAGAGAATTTGAATTATTTAGGCTTACTAAGTGCCTTTCTGTTATATTTACTTTTTTCTGTGAAGGCAGAAAGGCAGAAGTGGAAAGGAAGCAAATAATTAATAGAGAATTGGAGGAAAAACTATTTCCCTCTGCAGTATGGAAAAAAACCCCTACAATATTAGTCCTACCCTTCAAGTGACTTTAAATAGCCAGTTTCAAAAAAAGAAAGGGCAAGTATGAATCAACTGATTAATTTGTGAAATATATTATCTCTCTCTCTAAATTGAACCATGGAATAATTTAAACTACTTTTGGTTTCTTCTCAGCTGGACCATGACATCAATATCAGTAACACCTCAACTTTTTGCTTTCTTCCACCCAGACAAATATCTAGGCTTCCCCACTGTTACACCTTTCTCTCCGCCACTGCTGTACAGACAGCTGCAAGGGAAAGGATACTATCAGTCATCTTTTGGGAACCGAGCTCGGGAAATCAACTTTGTTCACCAACAAAGTGCACGAGGACAGCCACGCGTTTCTGTGTCATGGTCCAAAAAAAGCTCTACGGGCTGAGGAGGGAGCCTCTTGAGCTGGCTAATTGGCATCACTGAGCACAAAGACACAGACTGTCATCTGCTCCTAAACAGATGACAAGATAAACCACAAGAAAGATCCTAAAGCAGGAAATCCACTCTAATGTTGGAAATTATTCTTTAAAGCAGAATTTTGCAGTTTTCAAAGGGAAATAAGAACAATGGTTTCCTACCCGCCTTTTCAAGCACCCACCCATTAGGGAGGCATTTGCCTCTTTGGATTTGTTTGTTCCTAAGACCAAGCATGACTAGCAATGCATTTAGCTCTCCTGTGTATGAAAGGAGATTGATTCTGGGTATTCCCATTTTAAAGCATTGCAAGTTTTCCGCTGCCATGATTTTGCATTCATTTATATAGCTCTGTCTTTTTGAAAACGGACAGTTATCTTCCTGTCCTGGTGCACAGGCACCAAACTGAGTGTCTTTCCATGCACGTGCATGACTTAGTGACTTGAGCTTCTTTGGGTCACTGAGTCCATAGCCAGGCTATGCAAAGACGGAGGCCACTGTCTTTCAAGCTATGCCTGGTCCTGAAGTGTAAATTTAAAAGCTTTAATCATAGAACCGTAGAATCACAGAATGGTTTGGGTTGGAAGGGACCTTAAAGATCATCTAGTTCCAACCCCCTGCCATGGGCAGGGACACCTACTAGATCAGGCTCCGCTAGACTACCCCTTGACCTACTGCGACACTCCCTGATAAAGAGTCCTTCCCCATCTTTCCTGTAGGCCCCCTTTAATGCCAAGTGCAACAACAGTACACTTCATAACAGACTGGAGCAGCTGCTTCTTTTATTCTGCAACACAAGACTAAAATAGCCTATGCCTGTCTTAGACTGTAGATGGCTGAAGCTTCCAACAGCATTTGCCGTAGCATCTTAATGAAGGATTCTTATACAGAGATCTAAGTCAGAAATACAGAGATGTTTTTGTTTTATCAGTGCAGCTCAAAAGATTTTGCCCTGATGTGATGCATCTAGCATGCATACACAAAAATCATTATGAACAAAATGCCTTCACAACTGGCTACTAAATTCTTGCCATGTTTGTCAGATCTGCTGGCCTCTTTCAAGAATCCAGATACACCCTCACTGTGTTTATGAAACTGAGCAGTCACATAACCTGGGCTATGTAACAGAGGTGGAGATACAGAAGACAACAGACCATGGAAGAATAAGTAACTCTCATTAAACCTTGGCTTTCTTCCCTGCTCTAAATCAGCTGTTTATAACCCAAGCCCTCAGCATCTCATCATCTCGTTTATCTCATTATCTCAGTTATCTCATTGGATAACTACTGAAATTCCTAAATCCTGGTCATCTTAAAGTTCATGCAGTTCGGTGTCAAACTAACTGCCCCTCACAGCAACTGGTCCAATTCACATCTCTGGTGCAGGTGGCCTTGTGGCCCACGCTGCAGGACGCTTCCGATGAATGGATCAGAGGGCACACAGGAAAGCAAGCCCTGGCAAGCCCTAGTTACCCAGGGCCGCATTCCCAAGGAAAAGAAGGGGAACACATAATAGTGACATGTATGACTGCTTCCCCCAATTTTTACAGGAAAGATGTTTTTGGGAAACTTGATTCTGAAACAATGAGACATGTAGACAAACTGGAAAGGAAGATTTTCAAGAACAGAGGAGCCTTCTGCCTTTTTTTACTGTCTAGACAACGTCAGTACTGGGAGTATCACAAACATCATGCTGTGGCTGAAAATGAAGACATTCTAACTTTGTTTTACTCCTTGTGAATAGAACAGTTTATGAAAGTGAGCTGTTTTTCCTTCAAGGAGAAAATACAAACAGCAAAAAAAGGTATCAAGTAGGATGTGTTCAGATAATATGGCAAGTGACAACAGTATCTGAACAACTAAAACATATGCACATATGTTCCTGTTTTATAGAATAGAACACCTCTAATACATGTCAGGAGTGCCAAAATTGCATTCATTTAGACTTGGAAGGATGCATCTCAGACAAATACTATAAACTGAATGTGGCACTTACCTGTTTAAGAACTGCTTCAGTCAGTTTTCTCCTTCCTTCCTCTCTGAAGAGCAGAGACAAACAGAATTTAACATCAGGGAAAATAACATACAAAACCAGTACTAAGCTATCATCTTAAAACTGAATTATTTTGTTCTTAGAAGAAAAAAGTAAAAAAATTGGACATCACAGGTTTTTCAAAAGGAACAAACATTTCATTACTGAAAATGTCACTTTGCCAGAAACAGAGGAAAGGTATTCCAGGTTTTCTTTTCAGTAAGTCAAATATTTACATTAAAATAGAAGTGGCTTAAAATATTCAAAACAAAGTTTCATGATGAAATGCAGATATAGGAGAAACAGGTTTCAAAATATATGTAGTGAACCATGAAACCTGAATCTCAGCAGTTAAATTACAAAGACAAATTTATACAGTTAGTATAAAACTGAAATATTACTAGAGGAATCAAAAGCTCCTATCAGCAGAAGACCTACTTTAATTGGGTACATCTACACCACAGCACACCTTACAAGACTTTATCTTTGAAAAAAACTTTTCACTGTAATTGATAAGCCTAGGTATAGGTCTATACCATAAACTGCTACAACCAGACTGCTTTCAGCATTTATACTAGACTAGATATTTCTAGCCCATACTATTATGAAGAGAAACTGTTATAAACAGCTCTCCAGACAGCAAAAAACTCAACTTACTAGAACTCAGTGAGTGAAGATACTATAGTCTACTGAAACATTAATAAAAGAAAATAAATCTTTAACTGAAGAAAGTGAACATAAATAATCACAGAATCATAAAATCATAGAATTATTAAGATTGGAAAAGACCTCTAGGACCATCAAGTCCAACCGTCAACCCAACACTACCATGTCCCCTAAACCATGTCCCAAAGTGCCACATCTACACGGTTTTTGAACTCCTCCAGGGATGGTGACTCCACCACCTCTCTGGGCAGCCTGTTCCAGTGCCTGACCACTCTTTCAGTAAAGAAATTTCTCCTAATATCCAATCTAAACCTCCCCTAACGCAGCTTGAGGCCATTTCCTTACATCTTATCACTAGTAACTTGGGAGAAGAGACCAATACCCCCCTCGCTACAACCTCCTTTCAGGTAGTTGTAGAGAGCGATAAGGTCTCCCCTCAGCCTTCTCTCCTCCAGACTAAACAACCCCAGGTCCCTCAACCTCTCCTCATAAGACCTGCTCCCCAGACCCTTCACCAGCTTTGTTGCCCTTCTCCGGACACGCTCCAGCACCTCAATGTCCTTCTTGTAGTGAGGGGCCCAAAACTGAACACCGTATTTGAGGTGCAGCCTCACCAGTGCCGAGTACAGGGGCACGATCACTGCCCTAGTCCTGCTGGCCACACTGTTCCTGATACAAGCCAGGATGCTGTTAGCCACCTTGTCCACCTGGGCACACTGCAATAACTGTAAATAAATCTGTTCCAACAGAAGAGGAACCCATAAAAGTACAAAATTAAAAAAAAAAAAAACCACATTTGGTATCTCTACCCTAAAAATACCACAGAATTCATTCTAACAAAGAAGACCTCTTAATATCTGCTTACTCTGACATCACTAGATCTTTCAGAGGAACTATTAAATCATCTTAAGAAAACCACTGCTTATGTATAAGTAATTCAATACCCTAGATGATGGGCAGCTAGCTATTTAACACCTGATCCTAATAAAAGGCTGCTTGTTTGAATTCTACTGGTGTGAGTTATTCGGGAAGAAAACAAAATTGGCTTTAAGGGAAAGGGGTTGCAATTGCATGTATTAAA
Source organism: Morus bassanus (assembly GCA_031468815.1). Lineage (NCBI taxonomy): Eukaryota > Metazoa > Chordata > Aves > Suliformes > Sulidae > Morus > Morus bassanus. Next base: position 77,971,961 of record CM062568.1, read on the forward strand.
GAAGAAAACCCCTAAGAGAAGGGGAGAAAAACAGTAAAGAAGAGGTTGCTCAGAAAACTGTAGGAAAGTTAGTTCCTCAAGATCTATGTATTGGTTAAGAAAAGGTACTCAGAAAAGTATTAGCAGTGAGTATTTACAATTACAGACATTAAGATTAACACACTCAAATAGCCTGTGTATGACTACCACAAATCTGGTTGACAGCCTTCCTGTATTCTACTGATGTACGCGTAAAAGCATAGCTGAGCCTCCATATAACCGAGGAAGAACATGTTAAGGGTTGTTGCTGCAGGCTGTATTTGCTTGAAAGGGGTTATGCAGGAAATAAAATATCCCTCTGTTTCTGATAAAACAGAATAATGACAAAAAAAATCTTATAAGAGAAATAAGTTATTTCATTAATCAGTGAGCTGCATGATCTATTATGGAACTAAACTTCGAATTGTATCCATGTCATATAATATACAGCTCCTTTTAAAACAACTTTTCACCTAATATCTCTTCAAATATAGATCAGTATGCAGAAAAATGATCTATAAAGTCATATGTCTCTTTATGAACTGTTATGAAAAACCATAATAGGCTTTGGACATAGGAAGGTCTTTGGATAGCCTACAGGAAGTGTAGTCAAAGTACGTACAGATGTTACTGGAAGATAAAAAATGACAAAACAAAGTATAAAGCTATTTGGAGGGAATCTGAAAACGAAACAATACCTGGCTGATAGTAACAGTAGAGGAAATCTCTACAGTAGTAGAAATGGGATGAGCTTTGAAGAAGATGGGCTCCCAGTTGCCATAGAACTTGGTGCCTTACTATCCAAGCTAGTGCTTTAAGTCCTGTAGGCATACTGCAATAATTGCTGCTACTGGAAGGGAACAAGTGGCACCAACAGAGAGAGGACATTTACTGAAGGAAAAGCTAAGGGTGACTAAGACCAGGTAATTGGCCTCTGCAGAATTTGTTCAGGATTGTCCTGGTTTCAGTTAGGATAGAGTTAATTTTCTTCCTAGTACCTGGTATAGTGCTGTGTTTTGGATTTAGGATGAGAATAATGTTGATAACACACTGAGGTTTTAGTTGTTGCTGAGCAGGGCTTACAATAAGTCAAAGACTTTTCAGCTTCTCATGTTCTACCAACTGAAAAGGCTGGAGGTGCACAAGAAGCTGGGACGGGGCACAGCCGGGACAGCTGACCCAAACTGGCCAAAGGGATATTCTATGCCATATGACATCATACTGAACGAAAACTGAGGAGGTTGGCTGGGGGGGTGGGGCTGCTGCTTGGGAACTGGCTAGGCATCGGTCAGCAGGTGGTGAGCAATTGCATTGTGCATAATTTGTTTTGAATATTCTTTTATCATTATTATTATTTTCCCTTCTTTTTCTGTCCTATTAAATTGTCTTTATCTCTACCCACAAGTTTTACCTTTTTTTCCAATTCTCTCCCCCATCCCATGGGGGCTGGGGAGTGAGTTAACGCTGTGTGGTGTTTAGCTACCTGCCGGGTTAAACCACGACAAGGATCTATACATCTCCCACAGTAACTGTTTCTGAAACGATCTCTGTTATTTAACAGGGTGATTGTAAAGGAATCTAATCTGTTTCATTAGGAAGAAACCCTTAGGGTGCAGTGTCTTAATGTCTCTTCTGTCCTGCAAAGCAGAGAGCATCAGAAAGTAGCACACAACAGGGGAGCCAGCAGAGGTTATGCAGCAGATTCTGGAGCCTCTTTGGACTCTGGCTCATTCTGAATATACCCTTTGAACTGGAAATAATACTGCTGCTTCTTTAAAACAAACAAACAAACAAACAAACAACAAAAAACCAAAACCAACCAACCAAACAAAAAAACCCCAAAACCCCCAAAGCCCAAACAAACCTGATGCAGTTTTTATAATCTTTAACCAAAGATCAAATGGGTGTTAACTGTGTTTGTAATACATGCTTTATATTTCATCCTTTAAAAAAAAAATCACAATTGTATTGACTGACTATACCACATCATTTGCTTATGGCCTTAAAACTTCAACTTGATGCTAAAATATTATGCTTATTTACAGGAAACTTTGCTGGTGGGACTAGTCCCTTCTCCTTCTCACAGCTCAAATATGAAAGCATTGGGAGAAAATAAGGTTTCACATGTTTGACTTTTATTTAAAAATAAAGATACATGTGAACCTTTATATCCTCACAGCAAGACGAAACATAAAGATCAGAACCCATGCTTCAGTAGATGCCATGACAGAAAGCGGCACTGAAACCCTGCCCTTCAGTTTGGTTTCCAATTGATTAAAAAAAAATAAGAGATGCTTCTGGCGAATAGCCTTCCAGTACATGCTGTTAGATGAGGCCACAACCACAACCACAACATCAACACAGCCAAATAAACTCCTTACATAAGGCTGTTCTTGGCGTCAGAAACATTGCACCTGAAATAAAAAGAGTCATCGCAGAGTATTGCCAGATTCTGGTGAATAGTAAAAGCAAAGAAGGCAGCGTAATTTCCAGGGTTATTTTTGTACTCATACCAACTTTGTAACAGTAACCGAATATGTATGTGCATTAAAGGATAGCATTGCCAACACCGCCCATCTCCTTTCTTTTTTCCCTAGTGCTGTCTTTGCCCGACTGCTTCACCATCCACTGCCAGCGGCTGTGGCCCTCTTCTTCCAAATGGTGTCCTTGGGGGACAGAGCAATAAGGTTTTGCCTGCTCCATGAAGACTTTTCTTTTAGCAAATAAAAATCTATTTGTCTTTCCTTTGCTTCTTTGAATGTCTGGAGAGCTACACTGTTTCTGGCAAGGTTGAGAGCTCATAGGTAAAAGGTGCAAAAAAGTTATGTCAAGGCAGGAAAAGAGCTATAAGGATCTTAATTCAGAAGAAGAACTGGAGGAAACTGAGAAGAAATGAGCATTTATCTTCATAGCTCACAGACAGCTGCAAAGGCAGCTCTTTAGCTGCTCACATCACTGAGTTTGTTCAAGAATGAACAGTTTCATCTGGCTTTACAACTTCCAGCCTCCATATTTTTCTTCTGGCTGAACCACAGAGCGTGCATGTCTTTTAAAGATCCTGTTCTTTAGAAATAAGTCTTAAGGTAACCTTCTCTCCTTCTGAGAAGAGGCAAATGCCTGAGCTGTTTGCAGATGCTTCCTGGTAGAGGCTACGGGCAGGACACAGAGTAAAAGACCTGCTAGGACAACCATTGCAGGCTGAGCGGGGCAACGATAGGCGCTACAGGAAGAAGTGGGTCTTGGATTATGCCTATTACTCACACAATCAGATAACCAGCCCTAGTACTAAATTATTTTTATTTTTACAGGTCAGTTGGCTCTGTGTGAAATGACAAAGCCTGGGGTTTTTTTTCTAATCAAAGTTCCACACATACAAGAGCTGGTAACCACAAATAATGAAACTCATTTTCACAAAATGTCAGTGAAATCTTCAGATCAAAACATCAGTAAGATTGAAAAAAATTACCCGATAGTCATAAATCTGCAAAATTTATTAGCCACAAAGTGGCTAGTGCCAGCAAAATGTACCCCTGCATCAACGATTGAACCAACTGGAAACCACTAGCTGTAGTGCAAAGTGCAGTTACCTCGCATCTGTTCTAACAGGAGGTTGCTTTTACCTCATCTGAAGATGGTAACTTCGACAAAGACTAATTTTGGAAACAGGAAGCTACAGGGCCCTGATCAGACGTGGTAATTGCACTGAGGTAACTAGGCTTTCTCTGTTAGTTCTGCAATGCTGGGACAAAAAGTGGTTTGGTACAATGTGATTAAATAGAGAAGTGCACAGTACTCTGAGGAGTACCAATTCTTGTTCTTTTTGTCAAGAAAGCAACTTCTTAGATGATGCTTAACAACCGCTATAAACAAACACTCTGTTCAAGGAAATCCTTTTAGCAACGTTAATACTTTCCTGTGTCGTGCACATAGCATTAATGACTAGATCCACACTGCTTTATTACACATTGCATGTGCATATATATTCAATCTTACCTTCTAGGCTTGGAGTTCAGAAAAAAGGAAGCTGCCAGCAACGATGTAATGTTGACTCCTGTCATGGTTTAGCCCCAGTCAGCAACTAAGCACCACACAGCCGCTCGCTCACTCCACCCAGTGGGATGGGGGAGAGAATCTGAAGAGTAAAAGTGAGAAAACTCATAGGTTGAGATAAAGACAGTTTAATAGGTAAAGCAAAAGCCACGCATGCAAGCAAAGCAAACAAGGAATTCATGCACTCCTTCCTATCGGCAGGCAGGTGTCCAGCCGTCTCCAGGAAAGCAGGGCTCCATCATGCCTAATGGTTACTTGGGAAGACAAACACAATAACTCCGAACATTCCCCCCTTCCTCCTTCTTCCCCCAGCTTTATAGGTTGAGCATGATGTCATATGGTGTGGGATATCCCTTTGGTCAGTTGGGGTCAGCTGTCCTGGCTGTGTCCCCTCCCAACTCCTTGTGCACCTGACAGCCCACTTGCTGGTGGGGTGGGGTGAGAAGTGGAAAAGATCTTGACCCTGTGTAAGCCCTGCTCAGCAAGAACTAAAACATCCCTGTGTTATCAACACTGTTTTCAGCACAAACCCAAAATATAGCCCCATACTAGCTGCTATGAAGAGAACTAACTCTACCCCAGGTGAACCCAGCACAACTCTATAAATGTTAATGACTGGAAAAAACACCTCTTGCTCTTCAGGCCCTCCTGCCTACGGTCCTCAATGGAATCTCCAGTTCTACTCCTGCAAAACTCAGATATTTTAAAGGAAAAGCTTATCCTTAACTTAAAATGCAGCATAATTTTCAGATTAAGTGTGTATAAGTTTATTACTATGGTTGAACTCTTTATTGCCTCAGGTTAAATCTAAAAATTACTTGACTAGGCACTGTCAAAGAGGAAAAAATATTACCATCATTTTATGAACTGGTGACAATGATTCACAAACTCTGACTTTCCACTTTTCCAGCTGGCAAGGTCCTACAAACACTAGAGAAGAGGCACAGACCTCTCTGAGGAAAGTTTAGGCCTACGACCAGTGAATCCAAGTCAGCCGCTCATCTCCAGTTACCTTCTAAATCACATGCTGTACGTCACCGAACTACTTACTATCCAGTCAACAATTGGCTCATACTTGGCAAGTGCAAAACTGGGATTTGGCAGAGGTGTTTTTCTCATGTGTGCCCCTGAGCAGAGCTCAGCACAACTGCGTCGACACGGCTCCCACCCCAACCCGCAGCAGCAGTGCTTCGGGCTGTTACGGCAGCACCCAGGGGACCGACCGGCCCCCAACCGAAAGCATCCGATACAAGACACAAAACAGCCATTAGGAAAGGAGTTATAAGAATACAGGATCTTTAACATCCATCTTCCCACACCAGCAAAACCACTTAAGGAAAGCCAGTGCCGTACTGCACGCGGGTTTACATCTGTTCCTGTCAGCTGTGGGCCCGGTGTGGCAGCGCTTGCAAATACAAGACTCAAAGCTATTTTTTCGATTTTCTTTTCAACCAGAGAAAAAGCAAGCTTCTTACAGGCGAGATTATTTGGTGTCCTGGCGTGTTTAGTGTTGGGTAACTTTTCTTGAGGGAAAACAGGAAAAGAGAGTGCCTGGGTGAAGGGAGGGCAGCGTTGCAAGAGCGTGCGCCCCTGCTGTTAAAACCTGTGGCCAGCTTTTAAGCCCTGGGGCTCATTCCCTGCAGAAGACAGGGCCGCCTTTTGGGGCTCGCTGGTCCGGTGCCCCCTTTTTTCCCAGGCAGGCTGCGCAGGAGCCCTCAGGGCCGAGCAGCATCCGCCCGCACGCCCCGACGCCCTGCTCCTTCCCCAGCTCGCCAGAGCCGGGCGGGCTCGGCCCGGCCCACACGGGAAGCCCGGCTCCCGGCCGCAGCGGGACGCCTCCAGCCCGCCGGGGAGCGGGGCTCCGCCACCGCCCGTCCTCCCCGGGGGCGCGGCAATGGCGGGTAACGGCCGCCGCCCTGTCAGGCAGCGCGCGGTGCCGCCCGCCGGCGGGCAGGACGGGCCGGCTCGTCCCGCGGGGAGCAGCCCCGGCGGGCCGGGCCGGGCCAGGCCGCCGCCCTCCTCCTCCTCCTCTCTCCCCCCGCGGCGGGGGGACAGCGCCCGGCCCGGCAGGGGCGGGGCCGAGCCGGGCCGAGCCGAGCGGGGCGGTGCCGCCCTCCGGCCAGGCGGGAGCGGCTGCCGGGAGCGGCTGTCAGGGAGCGGGCGGTGTGTGCGGGGCGGGCAGCCATGCGGCGCTGGAGGCTCCTTCCCGCGGTGGTGCTCCTCGCCGTCCTGGTCCCCGCCAGAGGTGAGGAGGAGGAGGAGGAGGAGGAGGAGGAGGAGGAGGAGGAGGGGGGCGGCGGGGACCCCCGCCGGGCTTGGGGAGGGACCGCTCCCCTGCCCTTCGTCCGCGGCGCCGCTGGGCGGGGAGGCGGGAGGGCTCGGCGGAGCGGCCCCGGGGACGAGGGGAGCCCGGGAGGGAGCCCGGGAGGGAGCCCGGCGGGTCCCGGGCGCCGGCTGCCCGTGTCTCTCCGAGGCAGAGGAACGGCGGTCTCTCTCTCCAGCCCTTTTTTGGGTTGTCTTTGTGGGGTTTGTTCTTTTTTTCCCCTTTTGACTAACTGGAAGAGTATTCCTGGGCTTTCCGCCCGCCTCCCGCCCTGGAAACCGCTGCCTTGTTTTTAATCCCTCCGGTGAAAGGACGGTGCTGGCCTCCGCAGGGCCCTCGGGGCGGGGGGGTCCTTGGAGCAGGCCTGGAGGGGGTTTCGGGGCGGCGGGGAGCTCTGCTGGAGCTCGGCTTCCATTTTAGGAAAGAAAGCGGAGTTACGGCAATTCCAGGGCATCGCCAGAAAGTCTGCCGTCACGCGATAGCCTTTTCTTAAAAAAAAAAACAACAAAACACTTGTTATGGCAAAACCGCAGGGTAAAACGCACCAGTGTTATTTTCTGAGAAGCTTCTCACGGCTTCAGTGTGTGTCAGGAACGATTTTCTTGAACCCTGATCAAAATGGTGTGTATGTGATAGCACGTTGGTATTTGGTATACGGAAACAGTTTGGGCGGGGGAGAAAAGTAGCAAAGTTCCCAGTACCAAGCTGTTTTTTTTCAGGAGGAAGACTCCTAAACTGGAATATGCAGTTTCAGGCTGCTAACATTTAGGTATCATCTTTGTTAAACGACAAGCCGCAGCCTGAGCATTCACGCACCGTTCTGGGAGTCGCACACACACCACCAGGGACTTCAACTGCTAGGACCGGAGTCCCTTGGCAGCGGGCAGCTCCGCTGAGCCAGCCGGTGCCTCTTTGTGACTCCTCGCTCACACACACTCACTCTTGGGCACTTTCTCTCCCGTCAGGCTCAACCGTAGGTTTCCCTGAAGCAGAGTCTCTGACACGACATACACCAGACAAATTTATTGAGTGGTACAGCAGTAAAGAACAGCTTGAGCTGGGTGCCTCCGGAGACGGACCCCGAACAAAGAAATCCCTGGGCAATTATACCCTTACAATCTAAGTTTCCCTCCCCTCGCATGATGGTTCGGTCCAATAGCAATATTTGGGTCTGAGGTCTTCTTGTTCCTTATTGGATCCTTTCTCTGTCTCCAGGCAGGACATTCCTATTCTATCTTAACAGACGCAGTTTCTGCTGGTGGATGTGGTACCTTATCTGTCTGATTTGCATCACTTTCAGGGCCTTCCTTCACGTAGCCAAGTAAAGGTTCAGTATATGGTCAGCCTACCTAAGTAAAAGTTCACAGCTTGCAGCCTAAGGCTTTAGCAAGGATTCTGTTTGAGCTAGAAAGTGACTTTTCCAACAGTCTTACTACTTATGTGGAAAACTTGCTCCTCTATGTCTGCAAGTAGTCCTCACGGTCATGGACAGCAAGATCTTTGGTGTGATGCTCTTAAGATGTGGAAGTATTTGGAGTCACTGAGAAATAACTTTCTGCCAAGAAGTTTGGAGATGAAGAGAGTCTGTCTGGTTTCTGCTTCACCGGAGGGAGGGTGCACAACAACTGCCTTCAGGGGGTTTATTTTGAATTCTGAGGAATACGATGCTACGTTTTTAACAGATTGCTCTTAAAAAGCTGTTTAATTTATCTGGGTATTGGTTAATGCGAATAATATGAACCAAGTAGATAGTTTATAATTAGTTTGGACACTTTTTCCTTAAACAAAATGCGTAAGAATTTGAAAACTGTTGAGAATGTCAGCCTGGGGAGGGTGGGGCCCTTCAGGGGAATTTCAGATTTGTGGTGCTGCAGTCATAAATTAAAATGAAGAGAAAATCTGAATTACATACTTTTGAAAATTTTAATTTCACTGTTGGTAGGCTATCTGTAGTGTGAATTTGCAGAACTGCTATAGCAAGTTAAGGATCTTACCTTATCAGCAGTTCAGCTGTTGTATGACAGTTTGGAGGTGGCTGGTTTCACTGGGACTGCTTGCTTTCACAAATCAAGAGGACCAGTCTGTGCCTCAGGACTGGGAACTTATAGGATTATCCACTTTAGGCACATGAAAGCTGTTAATGTTAAAACAATATTTAACGTATCATGAGGATTTGAATGTATTATTAAGCAAGGGTGGACTTTGTTATTTGAGCTTGCTTAGAAAAAGAGCTTGCAGTTTTATCCTCAAAACTGGTATTTAAGTGTTGTCTCATTTGCCAAGTATGAGCTCTGCAAGTCAGGCAAAGCTGGAATTTAGATATTATTGGGGCTGGATCTAGAGGAAGGTCAAATATGAGTTTTTATATCATCGGTTGCTATAGGCAGTTTTAACAGCTTGCCCCTGCTAAGGAGTGGGATCTTTCCATTTCTCTCCTCTTGTGTTTGGTTTGGTGCCCATCGGGGCCTGTACTGAGATGATTCAGCTTGATAAATCAGCAAGTGACTAATCTGGTGCATTGAGTTTGCTCTGTGGAGTGTTTGATGGTTGTCAGAACAAGCGGGGAGTGGCAGGGATGAGCATCGGAGAATGGAAATGAGGTGGGGACAGGAGGCTTCCTGCTTTGGCTGGCTGTGACGTGTGAGACCGGCTCAGCCATCTTATATCTGCAAAACCACTAGGTTAGCCCAGCGTCTAATCCTAGGCACCTGGTTTTCAAAATACAACAACAACAAAAAAAAAAAGTATTAGGCAGCAGATCTTCTGTACAATATATATGAAGAGCACAGCAGAAAGAGAATTAAAAAAAAAATTCCGTACATGATGAGAGCATACGACTGCTGCATGCAAACACAAGGCTCAAAAGTTTCCCTTATCTACTGTAGAAAGATCAAGGCATGGAAAGCTGTCCGCTTACTGAGGATCTCAAGTTTGGACTCGGGAATATATGCTTTAAGTATCCTTTGCAAGAATTGACTAGAGCTTGCCACAAGAAACAGTTGTGGTAGTGAACACCGGGAGGTGAGCAAAACACACACTTGGAAGCTGAGGTATCTATGTTGTAAGATCAGTAGCCTAAGGTGAATTACAAGCGAAGATCCGTTATTCATAAGACTGCTGTAATTACAGGGCTATGAGCAAAGGGAAGGAAACTCTTGTGCCCCTGACTTCTTGTTGAGGCAAGTCAGTGTTGAGAAAAACGACTAATTGGATGAAAGAGGGTGAAATAAGCCTGTCTGTAGTGCAGTAGATGGAGCTTTCAGCTGGGGCAGGGAGGTGGCGCAGGGACTCCTAGAGACTGATTTCTGCTTTGTGGGCTCTGGAGTTGTTTGCCTCTTAAATCTGATTTAAAAAAAAAAAAAAGAAAAAAAGACCAACCACAAAAAACCCCAACCAATCACACAACTTTCTTTCAGTTGAACAATTTTAGTAGCAGTGCTAGCGAGCATACATGGCAGCATGAACTTGAAAAGTGCAGCAAGAGTTTCTCCATCTTTTTGTTTCCTCTAATTTGAAATGGGTAGGAGGGTTTTTTTAATATGTGTTATTTATATAAAATGGCCACTGCACTGCTACATCAAAATGACATGACTGCAACAATTCTTAAGCTTTCCGTAGTTACAGTGATTTAACTTGGCAAGAGTTAAGCATGACTCACTCAGCCTACTGCCATCCAGCCAAGACCAATTTCAGTATTTTCCTGATGTTACTCTGGTGCATGTGATGGGGTTGCCTGCACTTGAGAAAGGACCCTGCTTTAACTCTTGCTGTCTTGGACCTCTCACTGCAGTCAACTTGTATTTCATCAGATGACAGCTATGTTCGTGAAATGCAGTAGTAATAGTAAACTTCGTCAGTTAAGATAATCTTGTCGGGGCAAGCCTCTTTCTCTCACCCAAACTGCTTTTCCATGCTCTGACACGGGAACCTACTCTTTGGAGTCTCGTAAAAGTGTTTTGAGAGAATGTGATGAGCAAAACAGTCTCGACTTGGGGAACCTTTACTGTTGTCAGTTAACACAAACTTCTAATCATGGATTTGGGAATTGAGAGAAAGAAAATCAAACCCCTAACCTCCCCCTTCCCTACTTTAAACTTAAGCCAAACACCCCTACCCACCCCCCATCCTGGCTTCCCTGGGTTTTGCTGCAGGTTACGCTCAGCCCATTCCCTGCTCCTTCGGTGAGGTGACGGGCAGAGCAGGGAGGTTGTTTGCCTAATGGTTTCTTTCTGCTGCTCCTCCTTGTTTCCTGCTGATTTTCCTCTGCTCTTCTTTGCTTCCCGGTGTCCCTGGCCCAGTGAGGGTTGCTTATGGTCCCTCAGGGCTGTCCCTGCCCTGGTGTGGGTGGCCCTGGTGTGAGTGGCCCACAGCTGCAGTCCCTCAGGGGAGTCCTTGCCCTAATGTGGATGGCTCATAGCTGCAGTCTCTCAGGGATGCACCCTGTTGGCATGGAACCTCTCCTGTCCAGAGCACATCTCTAGCCGCATGTCCCCTCTGCAGTCTCTCCCTCTGCGAGTCTCTCGGACCATCTCCTCATGTGTCTCCTGTCCCTGCTGGCTAATGCTTTTTCTTATGTGTGTTCAAGCAGGAATACTCTGTGCCCCTCTGACCAGTTGAAGGTTTGGTGCGCACCATTGGTGTCAGTGCCAATGTGATGTGCTGTAAGTGGCACAGGGCAGTTCACGGCCTCTTCCCAGACAGGGCACCCTGCGGCCCTTTGCTGCGGAAACCCTGCCCAGTTCGTGCCCCGTTCATTCTTGAGCAACATGTACCTAGGAACTGTTTGGACATACACCTTATCTGCAAAGATCTACATCTTGTGTCTCCAAAGCACATGGCACAGTTTATGGAGTAAAATAAGATTATTTATCATGTGTAACAGCACATATTTCATTTCATTATCGCTTTTCCAAAGGCTACCTAGTAGGTAATTCATGATCCTCAAGCGATAAGGACTCTTTGTTTAGGGATTTCAATTGCTGCAGGAAGATAAACACACACTTGTGTCTCAATTCTGGTGTCCTCAGGGCTGGGTGGTACTTTGTCAACCAGGTGAACTTGGGTTATATGGTTTTCTTCAGGGCTGCTATGACAGGTTCCTACTTTTATGTTGACTAGATGCCCCCAGTTTCATAGAGGTGAGATTTCCTTTCCCTGGAGTGCAGTTTCAAGTAAGCCATTGTACTGTTCTACCTTTCCAGATGCCTGAGGATTAGAGGGAATATGATACACCTGCTCTGCTCCACAATCTTGCCCTCATTCCTGGACAGCTGTGGTTTTAAAATGACTACTGCTATCTGAGTCTAGTCAAGGCTGCATTCCATCATGCCAACAAATAAGTTAGTTTGTTCCATCTAGGGTGCTGCCTACATTTTCTTTCCAAGTAGAAAAGCTTCTAGCAACCCATTGCAAGCTTTGCCACTGTGAGGACACAGCACCTGTGGTGTTGCTGGAGAGAAGGGGGCTGATCTGCTTGCCAGGCTTCTCCAAAATTCCTTTTCTCCCACTGCACATACTGGTTCATCATTCATACTTTCCATGTGTGTCATATTATTCCACAGATCTCACACTGCCTAGTTGATTGCACTATGGCTTCCTAAGACAAATCTAAGCTGTGTTCTCTGCCCCAGTACATGAGCAGCAGTTTTGTGGACCTACCTGGCTAAAAATAGCTTTCCTTTGTGCTTACACTCTAAATCTATGCTGACAAGTTGAGCTATCTGGTCAGGCTGGTTATGATGTTTCTCAGATTGCCTTTGAATTTCAGATATGCACATTAACACCATGCTTTCAAGTAGATGTTTCTCTGAGTAGCTGCTGTATTACTTTCCATTCTTCTGCTGCTGAACGTGGTTTTCCTCACTGCTGCTGATTATCATTATTCCAATCTTTGAGCCATTTCTGCACCACATTAGTGATCACTCAGGAGTCTGTGTATACCCAGGGCCACTGATGCTCCTGAGCATGTTCCAAGGTGACTCCAAAGGCCAGGACTTCTGCAAACTGATGGCAGCCTCTTGTCCCTACGCAGGTGGCAGCCTCCCCTGTGGAGTGGCTCCAAGCTGCTTGGAGCCCCATTTTTTGCTGTGATGTTACAGGATCCATCAGTAAACAAACTCCATTGGTTATTTTCAGCATTTAAGTCATCATATGCTGGGGCATTTTGTAGCCAGAGGAGTTCAGTCTTCCTTATATTGTAGATTTGCTGGCCACGAACTAATCAGTTAAAGATGGGAAAGATAAATATTACCAGTTGCCCATTACTTAGTACTTCTTTGAGAGTTTTTCTTCTAATCAATACATCATCAGTGCAGTGGAAAAATTCTCTGGAGGTATGTTGCTTTAAGGTTTTGTGGATGATGCCATGGCAGGCAGTAGGGCAGTGTTTCCACCCCTTGCAACAGCCAGTTCCAGGCATATTGCACACCATTGCAGGTGATGGTAATTGAGGTCTTGCTTCTTCAGCCAGAGGGATTGAAAAGAACATGTTTGCAACATCAGTTGTAACATTCCAGGTATATTCTGGCTCATGCAAGAGCTGCAGCATGCCTGGAACTACAGCTGCTAGTGCAGCAGCTATGTCATTCAAAGCTCTGATGTCTGTTGTTAACTGCCATTCTCCAGTATGCTTCTGGACAGGCTGAACAGGACTATTGTAAGGTAAATGTGTTTCAGAGCTCCCCCTCCTTGTTTTTCCAGGGAGTCAGTTACTAATTACTTTTTAAATCTCGCTAGCAGCCCCTTAATCAGTTCAATACCTCTTTCAGTAAATTATTTGGGTTGCTAAGGGAAGAACAACTGGGTCTGAGTACATGCGACATTGCTGGGTTCAGTAAGAGTCCTGTAGCTGGTTCCCTCCCATACAAAGCACACTGCCTATACCAAAAGCCCAGTGCCTTCCTGTCTCATCTATCTGTCCATCTACAGTGGTCAAGAAAGTCAAGCCCAAGGAGGGCAAGGGCAGTAGGGTGGTGGCAACAAGTAGGGGCTACCAGTCTTGTCTATTGAAAGAGAGGCTCCCTTCCACTAGAGGTAGGCATGTGTCTTCTCCTCTTACTCTGTGAGTAACTACTCATTCATCACTCCTACACAAGGGCAATAAGGTGCATTCAGCACCAGTATCCATTAGGGCACGATGTAGATGAGGCCAGGTGGTACCTGGCCACCTTACCCAGACAGTCCAATAAATTTGGTTATCTGCACCTGCTGCCAGGCTAGCAGCAGGTCCCCCCCCCAGGGCAGTGAATTCAGATGGGTTGTCAGAACAGTATGCGATCTGGAGGCTGGGGCAGAAGGCAGGGGTTGAACCAAGCTCTGACTCTGCCCTGTGCTCACAGCTCCCCAGCTGGCAACGCTGCATCTCTGAAGGCCCTTCTGTTCGACCTGGTCATACCCTCTCCTTTTCCATTCAGGGGCATCGGTAAGTCCCAGGATTTAGGACAGGGGCATGCAGAATTCCCATGTTTTCCAGGCATTTTTCCCCAAGATTTACCATACTGCCAGAATCTTGGTATTATCCCTGGCCTTGCTGTGAATCCTACAGCATGCTACCTCCAGCATGGTGCAGAGTAGGTTATTCCTTGGTCAACAGGGGTCCCACCATGTTATCAGCCCCTGCCACCCAGGCCCTGCAAGGTTTTCCCAACACCGAGAAACAGTGTTGTAGCTTGTGTGTCTTGCCCTTTGCCTGTCTGTCTGTATCTTATCGGCTGCCGCCGGAGGTCTCTGTGCCACCTTGCAAAAGGACATAGTGGCAACAACAGTGCTGAGCCAGCTTTTCTGCAGATTTGGGATCAATAGTGCAAAAGCTCATGTTTGGAAGGTTGCTTGGCATCATAAAAATCAGTTTTAGTTTGCTTTTTCATTAAAAAAGAGGAAAAAATCTTGCTTTCTCTATATGCTTGCAAATTCTAGTCTGGGATATATTTCCCTGCTTGCTGCAGGAAAGCACATTTTTCACGTGTTGAAAATAAAAATTACTGCAGTAATACTCATCACAAACTCCTCAATTGGTTTAGTCTGCATTTGATGTGAGCTCAGAAGAATAGTATCTAGAAGATTTTCTACGAAGAATTAAAAAAATTTATAAGACAAATTCCTGTGACAGTTGAAGAACTTAGTTCTTCATGGTGTAATGCCGGTTTACAATAGTTTTTCTAAATATAGAACAGTTTTTCTAAATACAGAACAGTTCCTTTAAAATACATATCTAACACATCAAATGCAGGAATCATTCTAACATGTTTTGGGAAAAGGATCATTTTGAAAGAAAACATTTACTTCTTAAGTCAGGTCTCATCACACATCATCATTGGCTATATAACAACTGCAGTTGGTTTCCTCTACACAGATTTCAGTCACCTGTGAAGAGTCGACATACTATAAACAGCTAAGAAATGGCATCTTTAACTGTACTTGTAAAAGAAAAACCTGTTGACTGAGGTGACTTAAGTAACTGTAAATGTTAATTCTGCTTTACTTTCCTCGTAGCTTGAGTCTTGTAAAACTCCCATTGGATCTCTTGTTTCTTTGAAAGTTTTCACAAGAAATGGTATTCATTTCTTGATGAGTGTAAAGTATCTGCAAAGCCAGTTTTAGTTTGAGCCGAAGCATTTTAATCTAGGTAAAATCAAACTTTGTTTTTAGAATAGCAGTTGTTCTTTCATCAGGTAAATGTTATGACTCGGCGTACAAGTTAATCTTTCCATGAGGTAGAAGTTCTTTTTGATTAAACATCCATCAATTTCACTGGTAAAACTGTCATTGGTAAATAGCAGATTTTAATTGTAAAACTGTCTTTGTAAGTTTTTTTGCTTAACCACAGAAAATATTGCTTGCATCTTTTCTGTTTGTGAAGAAGGCCAATATTTTGAACATTTGTTAAAATATTTCCAGGACAGATAGCCAATTCTGCAAGTCTGGTTATACTTTGCAATATTGGCAGTATTACTGTTTTTATTGTTGCCACAGGAATACTACACTCTAAACCTTTTCTGTCTGGAAAAAATGGAGTAACAGTGTTTAGACTTATATTTTACCACCACTTGTTTCTTCCCTATGATTTGGAGGAAAATATTGAACCCGTGTGAAGAGGGAAGGGGCTAGTAGTGATAGTAGTAGCAGCGTGATGTGGTGAATTAAAAGTAAGTGAGGCAAATATGTTGGGTAGGATACAGTTTTTATTAGAGCTGATACTATTGTTGGACAAAACAGACAGCTCTGGAGGCACACAAGTCCTTGTTAAATTTAGAAACAAGAAGTTTCAGGATAAGGTTTGGGGGAAGGGTTTGGGGAAGCCATGTGGAAAGCTTTTGGATAAGGCTATCTTCTTCTATGTTTCTGTCTTTATCTTTCAATCTTCTGTTTCTTCCCTCGTCTCCAGCTATCCATGCCTGTCTGTATTCCCTCTTTGATGCCAGAAATCTCTGCCTGCCTCTGTGTTTCTCAGTACATCCTGGATGCCAGGCATCTTGCCATTGAATCCCAAATTCAGTAGTTACTTCACCAACTGTTCCCTGCCCTCTCCCTCCCCAAACATTGCAAAACAGTCATCGCTTCTTCGGATCAGAGTTGTCCCTGCTTGTTTTAGCCAGCAAGTTTGCAATCTGATTTATGACATCGTTCCCCCTGCCCCTTTTCACAAAAACTTCCAGCTGTCCTTTTGTGCTGTTTTGGTCTTCTGTAAAGGCCAGCTCTTTATTGTGATAAGCAGAGATGTGGACCTTTTGCCCTCCAAAATTTCAGGCAAGAGCTGTGATTCTGAAGTTTGTGGCTGTAGTGAGCTGACAACTTCTCTGCATCCAGACCTCTCACTCCCTCCTCCTTCCTCTTCTCTGCCCACTGCTGCTTCTACGCCTCTCCCTTGGGTGTTGCCATTGCATCTTTGTCACTCTCTCCACTGCCGGTGCTATACCCAGGCATGGCTCCCTTCAACTTAAAATTCTTACCTGTCCTGAGGGCATTTTTTTCCATCCATTCCTGTTGCTTTCCTGTGGTGTTCTACCAAATGAGTAAATTTATAGTGCAGACTAAAGTCTGGCATGTGTAATGGCTGCCTTAAAGTGATAACACTAGAATATAAAATCCAGTTTGCATTAGAAGGTGATACAGAATCCAAGTGGAGATGGTGAAACTGCTTCTTAGGATGGACATGGAGAATTCTTGATGAAAGTTTTTGTCTAAATATAGCAGAATAGAAGTACATTCACAAGATGCACTTGAACTAGAAATGCTTAAGGTTTCACTGTGAATGTGTTCCAGATGTTTTGCTGAGCACATGAACACGCTGGAATGACTAAGAACGTAGCCTTGGTACAAAAGGGAAGATTTATCTTGTTCCTCAAGTAATAATAATGAAGGATGGGAAGTAAAAAAAAAAAAAGAAAAATATCTTAATGAGAAACAAAAAATAAACCCTCATCTGTGGCTGCCACTTGGTTGGATTCTAACTAATCTATTTAGTTGTTTATCTTTCTGGCTTCGGCAACTAAAGCTAGTCACATTGACCTGGGTGCATGCAGTATCTCTGTGTGCATGACTGTCCTTCAGAAATATTTTCTTAGGTAGTAATTTTACATAATACAAAGTTAGTTGAAGTAGAAAAAACGAGACTTCTCCTCCACTGTTCCCCATCACCCAGAGGAGCAGGCTGCTGTCACATCACACGTCCTGTGGCTGAAACAAGCCTGCACGTTTCCAAACCAATGCTGGTGTGGTGCAGTGGAGCACAAGGTATGAAATCCTGGCTCACTGAATTGTCACTTCATGCAACTCTGACTCAATTAATCATTTAATAATAAATACTTGCAGGAAGAAAAGTGTCGTTGGTGCTACTGAAACATGTCAACATTTGAAGTTTGAGCAGAACAATAGGTTTTGTTATAAAATGAGTTGATTAGTGCCAGAATTGATTCAGTCTCAGAGCAATGGATTAAAATATGAATTGAATCATTGCAAACCACTGTACTGGGTCTTGTTTCCTCTACCGCCGCCTTCCCCACAGAAAACCCTCATTGTAAAACCCAAAGTCTTCCTCTTCTTTCTTTTAACGAAAGCTGTAGTAGCTATTTTTAAGTATGCAGACTGAAAAGACTGAAACATCTTTTAGCCACAGCTGAACAAGCCATGAAGAAAAAGAGTCTAGGAAAGCAAAGTCATTATTACTGTTAACGTTTCTGACTAGATTACAGATACTTTGTTTGAATTTTGCTATTAGTATACAAATTGTTTTGAACTGCTAAGACTTCTGGTGAGGAAGGTAAAAGAAACAGGCTGTGAAATGAAATTGTCAGCTTACAAGTACCAGCAGACATGAACCAGTCCTGCTTACTACGACCCATCATTTCGGTGTACTGCTGTAAAGATAAGAGTCTTCTTGACTTAGTTCTGTGCACATTGCAAGTGCGTATTTCAACTAAATTTTATTTTAAAGACTAATTTCTAAATGGAAGGCCAAGTTCCATTTACTTGTTCATCATAAGTTGTAACTTAAATTCTTTTTCCTTGATCAGAGTGAGGATTATTTGCCACTCTAGGTGTTGAGTTTTTGGGGTTTTTACTTCACTGGCTGCCAGATCATAAATCTTGGTTTCTTAATACTTCCTTCTTCCTTGTGCTGAAGTTTTACCATCTTTCATCTAGTGCAGACCTCCCTAACCTTTCTGCAGCTGAGCCTTGCTGCTGCAATTCCCTTTTCCTCCAGGCCCTCTCTGGGACTGCTCTTCCTTCTGTTCCTCCCTGTCCCAATCCAGGAGGCTACCAGAGGTGCAGAGTATGGGAAAATAAGGATGCAGACAAAACAAATGCTGGTGATTCCTGACCGTTTGGTGGGGAGGGAAGCCTCCAGTCTATCATCTCTTTATCGCTGTGTAAAGTGTTTTATTGAATATTGGGCTGAGCGGAAAAAGCGTGCAACTCTTGATATCATGGCTCAAGAGATCACACAATTGCCCTGAAAACACTTCTTCCTTTCTCAATAAAGTGCTGGGCAGGGTATTGAACTGTACAGATGCATATAGAGGTTTTCGGTGCAAAGAGAGTTTAGAATGTTATTATCTGATAAACTTCTGGCAATAAAATAGCATTAGGTTACTTGATGCCAGTTGTAGTTACTTTCAAGAGTAACTACATTCAAGAGATTAATTTATTAAATTATACAATACTGAAGAGTTTGCAACCTGCTTGGATAAAACAGGCTTCTTAAATTCGAGACTAATCTTTTAATTAACCACTATTGTAGTCTCTCCAGTGCATTCAACTGTTAATTTTTGGTGCTGGTTGTGATTTGGGTTGTTATCCCAGTGAGGCTTAACGTTCATGAATCTGTTCATGAATGTGAGAAGACTGAGTGTTCAAGGGGCCTTGAATGCGCACCCCTTCCCAGCCCCGCCATCTCCTCTGGTGTCCATCTTAGTGCCATCAGTGTGTATATTGCTCCGCAGCTTTCAAAGTATAGTTTTGACTGCTTGTGGTATGCCTGCTGTTTTGAAGTACGTGCTACAGAGCAAGAGGTCTCACAGATGTCGGTCAACTACAGAAAAGTTCTTGCCAAGAACTGCTGAAGCTATTGCTATTGCTAGATGTCTGCTAGCAATTACAAGGGTAAATATTTATTCATGCACATGAGGTGTCCAAGCCAAACTGGGGCACCCTGAATGTGGTTTTACACAGGGTTCTTACACCCTTCAAATGTTCAGGTACAACATGATTTGACTAATCGCTAACACCCACACTACTGATTACTAATCATAGTAAAACTTCACAAAGCACCTATATTTCTGCAGCATTCTTGCTGCTTGTCTATTGATGTAGACATCCCTGGAGTCAGTTTTGCTAGTTACTTACCTATGATGCCGGCTGATGCTGTGAGGGTTTCAAAGAGGTGTTAGAGGGGCTAGGATCTGTGCCAGCATCTTGGTTGTCCAGGGCTATCTTTTATCCTTCATGGACAGCTCTGAGCTTCCAAGAAACAAAGACTATATTTGCAGGGCCAAGCTGTCCTTTGGTTTCTTTTTGGTGTTGTTCATGCTTAAGTAAGTCTCCAGTAAAATTCCACTACCTCACTACATTACAATGTATAATGTGAACTAATATATATTAAACAAAGTTAATACACTTCCATACTATAAAGACTGATTAATGTAATAGTTAGGGAAGGGAAGTTCCATAAGGAGTAAATGTAAGCCTTGTGGTAATAATGCACCTGGTTATGGAAATTTAGGCTATGTGAGTTGCAGTTGCAAGGCTTGTCAGCTTTGTGATAGCTTAAAGTCCTGTCTATGAAGCAGCTTAAACTGAAGCTCTAGACTGTGAGCAACATGTACTTAAAGAAATTGGCTTTCTTAGGCTTATAAAAAATTAATTACTGACATTCCTTATGCCAAGACAGAATTCCAAAAGTGGCTGATTGCAAAATAGGTGCACACTGCCTGCTTGATCTTGGTGAGGTTTGAGAACAGGCTTTCCTAATACTGCTTCAAAGCTCCCGGCCCAGCCTTGGCGCAGGTTTCTGAAGAGGCGACGATGGAGAGCAGAGGTGTCTTGGCCTGTTATGCTTGCTCCATGAGACCGTTCCTGGGAGAACGGTGATTGTGCCAGCACCTGAGACTTGGGAGGAGGGGCAGGGAGCGCTCCTTGCCTGCCCCAGGGGCAGAAGGACAGGGCTGGCTTCCGTAGGTGCTGTGTTGAAGGAGGAGAAGGCAGTGGCAGCGGTGGCCCCAGGCGTGAGGTGACACTGCACAGCTGGGGACCCGTGTTACTGGCATCAAATAACTTCATGCTTAATGCACAGTGATGCCTCTGTGGTTTAGGGCTACTATGAGGAATAGTACCAAGAACTCAAGAGCAGTTACCTAGGAGGTTGAAAATTCCAGTGTGCCTAGCACTTGGAGGTACAAGTACCAACATGCAGGCTTTAAATAATGTAAGGCTAGGCAATATTTAATCGAACGCCTGCAGCCTTTGTCAAGAGTGTGCTGCACTTGAATGCAGACAAGACTATGCTTCTGTCTGCTGGTTGTATTTTGCCTTAGTCCCTGAATTTACATGAGAGGAAGCTTAGCATTTGCTTTTTAGAAAATACTTCATTAAAACATTAATTTTATTAATGCATTTACGCTTGGTAAGGTCAAGTACTTAGGTGAAATAGCAATAAGCATAACATATGGCATTTGCAGTCTTGAAGCATGGTCAGGCCATCCTGAAGTTACAGATAAGAAGAAATGAGTGAAAATAAAATAAATATCTCTGATATCTTTTTATTTGTTGCCGTCTGGATTCAGCACCTTTATTAAAGCACCCAATTTATCAAAACTTTCCCGTACTTTTTGATTCAGGAAAAAACCCCATGCTCTTTGCAAAACCCTTTTCCTCTCTTCCCGCTTCCTATCCAAGTGCCCCTAAACTTGTCATTTCTTGATGCAAGTGCCATGCTTCTGTCATTCGAATGTTCTTCTAACAGCCTTTGTTAATGTAGCTTAGGTTTCCACTTACGAACTTCATGAGACAGAGCAATGTATTTCAGTTCACATCTGTAAGGAGAATTGCAGGGGGACAGAGTGATTTATTTTTTTTTTCTGCAGTTATATGAGTTTTGTAGCACAAGGAATTTAGTCCAGTGACTAGAACTGGCCCAGGTCACAGAACCACAGGGTGCTGAGGCTGGAGGACACCTCTGGAGACCTTCCAGTTCCACCCCTGCTCCAGCAGGGTCAGCCGCTGCAGGTTGCCCAGGACTGTGGTCAGTCGGGTTTTGAATATTTTGAATATGTGGGGCAGGTACTCTCTGCAAGAAACAACTTTCTCCGAACCATAGAAGATACTTTAGCTCTTTCCAAGCTGCTGCTACTGACAGTGCTTTGGAAGCTCTTTTAAGCTTAAGGACGAGATCTGGGACCTGTGGCTCTGCCATTTAATGTTTGATGTTCGTTTGCCAGCGAGGGTTGTAACCAGAAGAGAATCACCAAGCGTCCAACCCATTGCTTGGAGGGAAAGTGGTCACATCAGTTATGGACATGCAGAATTACAAACTGTAATTAAACAACCAGACTGTGTGTACAACTTGTCACTGGGCAGGTTGTGATTAAGGTGCCAAATATTTGCTTTTATCTTCACTACTTGATTGAAGGGACTCACAGGAGTTCTTAGACCTTTTGTAACTATTGTGTAGTTCTCTCTTACACCTTCTCATTTCTGGATAAGCAGCTCAGCATTTGGCAGGACTATTGCCATCGTGTTAATTCTCTAGCTTCGTGGTTGACTCGGTTCTTCTGTACACTTTCGGCTCATTTAGAACTATCCATTCGGTCCTCTTATTCCTACATCAAATCCTTCCCAGAAAACTCTGCTTATAGCTAATGTTTAGAGCCCCATTGTATTTTCCTACTTTCTACCACTCAAAGGGGCAACAAAAGTTGCCCAGTGCATGGGAAGCTTTTAGACAAGCAGAATTCCCTGCACTGTGCTTCAAAATATGGGTTTTGTTCTCCAGTAAACGGCTTGTTTTACTGTGTTCTGTTAGAAAACCTTCACATGACTACAGTTTTTTAAGTAAATAGTTTTGAGCCAAAATGTGACCTTGTAGGCTTTTTTCCATGTTTATTTAAAATATTAAATTGCCTTTTTTGGGTGGAAGGAATAC
Organism: Morus bassanus; assembly: GCA_031468815.1. Taxonomy (NCBI): domain Eukaryota; kingdom Metazoa; phylum Chordata; class Aves; order Suliformes; family Sulidae; genus Morus; species Morus bassanus. Next base: position 77,993,989 of record CM062568.1, read on the forward strand.
TTAGTAATTCAAATATTAAAATAAATCACAGATTAGTCTAAAAGCTATTTTCTGGCAGTCAGATCAGAAAAAGACTAGGCCACATAACAGCCTAACTTTTTCTGTACTGTATTTTCAAGATTGGCACAAATAAAGTAATTTTTCAGGGAAACAGCTTTTGGATCAGTGTAAAAAATAAATATGATATTTATTAGGATAGTCTTACACATCTTTTTGAAGAGGAAATAAATCTTTTTATTGGTTGCAGCGAAGGCTTAGCTGACTTTATTCCCATCAGATACATTAGTGAATGCTCCAGATGTGCAGAAAGCAGACATTCCCCAGATGTAAAAAATTATCTGTGTTTTTTGGCTGATTTACAGTTCTTATTTGTGTTAGGGTCATAATTATTTTAGGTATGAAGGGGCTTCATTCTTCTGAACAGAACTTTATGCAAAGCTTTTTGTTTTCTCTTGCTCTGCAGAGAAACTAAACTTGAAAAACAGCATCGATAGGTGGGTGCTTATAGGAGGGACAGGGTTTGAAACCAACTGTGTGGGATTTAATTTCATGAGGCTCCAGGCAGGGCTAATTATAAACTGCTGCTTGGCAGTGGGAGTAAACATCCCATCTGCGTTGCCTGACGCAGAGGGATCTTGCCTGTAAACCTCTGCCTTGGCTGAGAGGACTACAGTTTTAAGTACGTTCCTCTACCCACAGCGAGTGGTTTTTGTGTTCCAGGTTCTCCATTTAAAACTTTAGAAAGGCAGTTCTTACAGCAAGGTATGGAGAACCAAGTCACCTTTCTCCCAGGCTTTTTGTGATTAAAATGCTCCTCTTTGACGTGTTGGAAAATAACTGTCAGAATGTGAGGTGAGCAGTAGAAGTCTTTTATTGTAGTTAACTAATGCTGGTGTGGCGAAACCTGGATTAGAATCAAGTGCTGGTAAGCTTAAAAAGCAATTGTAAGGGATGTGATGGCTTTGCTCTGTTATTTAAACTGTTCCATGAACAAGTTTCAATGCGTTGGCCTTCCTGTATGTTCTGTAGCTTCTGTTATGGTTAGATGTTGAATATTTCTGCTCGTCCTGTTTTCAGTCCCCCAAGGGGAAAGAGGACAAGACATGGGAGTATAAAATCCAGTTTCGCTGCTGGAAGTTGGAGAAGTTGCTTTTTGCCTGTGCCTAAGAGTTTATGCCCTTGTGGCTACCAGCATCCTCATCCCCCAAGAGGGCTGCCAAACCTCCTGTAAACTCTACAGAGATGAGAGGCCTCCTTGAGCTCAAGATTTTTGCAGATTTAGTGAAAGTGGCTAGGCAGCAGGACAGACCCAAGTTGGGCAATTACCAACCGTATGAAATTTAACAAGAGCAAGTGCCGGATTCTGCACCTGGGTTGGGATAATCCTGGTTATACATACAAATTAGGGGATGAGAGGCTGGAGAGCCACCCTGCGGAAAGAGACCTGGGGGTTTGGGTTGACGGCAAGTTGAACATGAGTCAACAGTGTGTCCTGGCAGCCAAAAGGGTCAACCATGTCCCGGGGTGCATCAAGCACAGCACAGCTGGTTGAGGGAGGTGATTGTCCCACCCTACTCTGCACTGGTGCAGCCTCACCTCGAGTACTGTGTGCAGTTTTGGGCACCTCAGTATAAGGACATCAAATGGTTGGACTCGATGATCATAAGGGTCTTTTCAACCTAAATGATTCTATGAAACTATTGGAGCGTGTCCAGAGGCGGGCAACCAAGATGGTGAAAGGCCTTGAGGGCAAGACTTATGAGGAGCAGCTAGTTACTTGGTTTGTTCAGCTTGGAGAGGAGAAGGCTGAGGGCTGACCTCATCGCAGTCCACAGCTTCCTCAAGAGGGGCAGCAGAGGGGGAGGTGCTGATCTCCTCTCTCTGGTGAGCAGTGATAGGACACGAGGAAATGGAGTGGAGCTGGGTCAGGGGAAGTTCAGATTGGATGTTAGGAAAAGGTTCTTCACTGAGGGGGTGGTCAGTCGCTGAACAGGCTCTCCAGGGAAGTAGTCACGGCATCAAGCCTGTCAGAGTTCAGGGAGCATCTGGACGATGCTCTTAGTCATATGGTTTAGTGTTAGGTAATCCTGCAAGTAGCAGGGAGTTGGACTCAATGATCCTTACAGGTCCCTTCCAACTCAAGATATTCTATGATTGTAAGTTAGTTGGCCACTGATGGAGTGGCAGGTAATGTCCAGCGGTGGGACAGGGACAAGCTGACTGCTCTCACCTGGTCCATAGGCTTACAGCTGGAGGACCAGCTGCAGCATGCAGGCTCTGTGGCACCCTGTGATGCGCAGGGCACTGGGGAGGGAGGCAGGGAAGGACAAGAGCACCAGCATTCTTAGAAAAATGAAATTCAAGCAGTCTGTTGCTCAAGTCAGAAAGTTATTTGTGGTGATTCATCACAAGTCTCCTTTCTTGGTGTGTTGCCTTACACGTGACTAACGGAGGAACTTTCCAAAGCTCATGTTGGCTTCTGCAGTGGAATGTAAATATGACTAATACCATAGCAATAAGTATCTGAGGGCAGTGATGGGTCTTTGCAGAGGACACCTATTTGCATAGTTACTTGGCTCTCTTGAATACCCTCTGGCTCATCAGCTTTTCAAAAGCTTATGTTTGCTCAATTTTTCTACCTGCTGTTTTTCCCCCATCTGACAAAAACTATGCATGTTACTGGGCACAGCCTGCTGAAGATCTGTCTCTTGAGATCCTGGTATTTGAGCTACGGACACAGAAGGAAAATAGCATAGACACTTCTGAAACATTCTTGAATCTGCTTGTGCCCATAGGAGCTAGAAATACCTGCTATATTATGCTTCATACACAATATAATATCTGCTTTATTTGCAGTTATCTTTGCTTAGATTAAGAAAATTCTCATAAGCTCGGTTATTCTGGGGGCTCCTTAAACCTGTAGGGAGTGCAGCATATTCTTGCTGACTTTTTCTTCTTGGATCCTGCTACTACCTTTATTCTAGTTCTGTAGCTTTATCTGTGTTGTCTGATTGTTTCTTCCCTGGAACCAGATGAATCCCTGGTTCTTAGCCTCTCATTTAAAGGTAAGTAATTGAACTTCTAGTTCAGTTGGACCCATACTAAAAACGAGCGAGGACAGTTGTAAAAGCAAGTGCTTTAAAGACATACGAAGGTTTGTCATGAACAGTGGAGAAACAACCAGTCTTTGCTGGGAAAGGAGACTGCCAGCACTTCATAGTGCATATGATTGTAATGAGTTTCATAAGCTAGGTTTTGACATTTTCTACTACCATTATTGAGATAAAGTAATATGTTTGAAGAGCCTGACATCTTGCTGCATGCTTGGAAAACAGAATTGTCATTGCAGAATATTGAATAATTCCAGTCAATATAGAATGATCTTTTTCTTTTATTAACTCTCAAATTTGTTTATTGCTCTCTCAAAGCATGTCTTATGCGAGACTGGCAGTCAGCAGTCTCATCCTAAATTATTTCTCCATGAAGGTCATGTGTGAAAACAATCTCTTAAAATAGCAATGTCATGGAATGCACACACTTTTAAACTGGTTTCCTCCTCTTGAGGGAAACCACTGCAGCTGGAACCATTCAGAGTTTTTGGACTAAGTTTCGTGGTGGCAGCTGGAGACTCTTCAAATAGCCTCTTTTCTGCTTCAGGTACAAGTTCAGCTGCACTAAAGCATACTGTTGAGTATATGTGCTTGTTTTTCCCTCTGGCACTCCTTCTAAAAAGAAGTACTGCTGTTGAAATACACCCACCAATGTAACATTCTTTGATAATATCTTTAACCTCAAGACAAATGGTGTTAACAGATAGTGGTGGTCCATCCTCTGGCTGCTACTCAGGTAGAGTGTTTTGAGGAGCATGCATCTTCAACAGATCCTTCTGCCTGCCTTCTTAGAGTTAGACTAGCAAATACCTGATCAGGTCCCCTCTTAGGCATTCCTCCTTGGAGGACTGTAGCCTGAGAGATGTATGTACTTGACAAAACAAACCAACCAGAATTCAAGTTTGAGGAACAACTATGCAAATACCTGTTCAAATTTCTCTTGAGTGTTTTGACCTTTCTTGCCTCTTAATATGGAGGTTTCTTGATGCAGTCTAAACAAAGGGGGTAACTTCAGAGTTAACTGAGATTTGGGTCTTAGCAACTGCTCATTTTACTGAAGTTTTTAAGATTGTATTGCAAGATGATGTAGGCTCCAGATAAACAACCTGCAAATATTTTGCATTCTGTGAAACAGTTTTTCATGAGCTAAGTATATAAAAGAGTTTATGGTCTCCACCTGGAGTGAGGAACACCAGGTAGAATATCTTCTGCTTTCTATCCATGATCTATGCCTAATGACTTTATCCAGGAGGTTCTAAATGCACTTTGCTCGTGCACCACAATAAAGCTGTGAATTGTCTCTGTTTTCTTGAAGGGGCCTGTCATTGACCAGGCAGTGCTACTTGCCGCCTTGGCTGTGAGCAAGGTGGTACTCAGTTCAAATGTTACAGTATGGGAATTGCTGCTTAGACTTCAGATTTCAGTTTCTGCTGTAGCAGTTCAGCTGGCCAGACTGAAGACTAGCTTGAAGGATGTTTTCAGGAAACTGCAAGCTTGCCTTTGATTTTTTTATTCCAGTTGTCATTCCTTGTTTCCGTATTAAAAAAATAAGAATGTGTCTTAGTCTCATTTCTTCTCTGGGAAAAAAAAATGGCATTATTAGTGCAGTTATCTGAGAAGGAAAAGAGATTTAGATTTTGACCTCAGTTGAGATGAAAGATGTCACCAATTATATGAGCATCCATCATTCCTGGTACTAGATTCATGAGTTCTCCTTGTCTTAATTTGGCCTGTCATGTAAGCAAAAAGGAACATTCTGTTTTTAGTTTGATTTTTTATGTTTGTTTTTTATTCCTCTCTTCAGACTTCACAGTAGCCAGTTCTGATTCCTCTTCTGTAGCTACATTCTTAGGGGAAAAGCCAGACACATCAATGCTTTATGTGTGTATCTTCTGAATTAAGGTAGCTCTGGCTGGAATTAAGTTTTGCTCTGGCTGGCTTGATAATCAGGAGGTAGAAAAAGTCTTCCAGCTTCTTTGGGGCTGGAGCAGTATATTTGGATGTCTTTTTCTTGAATAGCTGGTATTTACTTTCATACCTTTTTCTTTTTCTTTTTCCTAGTTCATCATTCCTACTTTCGCTGAAGTATCAGAGATATCCCAAGCAGTTGTTATAGCTGTCCATTTATCTTACAAGCCTCTGCTGCTGAGATCACACTACTATATTCATGCTGTGAAGCCAGTTTGTATCATGAATATATTGAGTTAGTGTGTTTGCAGTTGGCTGGGTAAGCAGCAGTAGCTCTAGTAACTGACCTAATACAGCAAGAGAGAATGTTCTTTTCCTAAGGGCTGAAAATGAAACTTAATCTACCTGGAGCGGAGGGCCCATAGTGATGACAGCTGCATTTAGCTGTCTTTTAGGAAATTGAAGAGACTGGTCAAGATCATCTATGCTAATAACTTAACCACCTTCATACTGTTAACCTCTGTTAGGGGAAAAGTCCTATAAACCCATGAAAATTAATTTTTAATGCCAAGGTATTAAATCCATTACCTGATCATATAACTTTCATAACGGCCTTTGTGCTCCAAGGCTGCTCTTCACACTTGAATCTTGTAAATTCTTGTGAATTGGAGCTGTGCCCCTGCTCATTTTGTGGTTCAGTGGAAAGAAGGCTGGGAAAGAATATGCTGTGGATGGCACTAAGAAAGCATGCTACAGCAGTGTCAATAATAAAGGACTAAGTGCATTATATTGACTGTAGGAATATATGTTCTGGCCCTCTGGATCCTTTCTATAGAGACAGTTTTCAGTGCTGTTCCTTTTTTTTTTTTTTTTTTTTGAAGAAATGTGTGGATGGTGGTCTGGAGAAATAGAGAAGAATGTCTTTAGCCCTGACTTAAAATATTCCAGTCTGATGCAGGAAGCAGAAAACATACCTCAAGATAGATCAAAGACATTTATGACTGTAATAAATATTGGTTTTGAGTGAGAAAAAACAGCATTCTTACTGTTGCTTTCATCTTCTACAGGCAATTTTGACGACTTCAGCTTAGAAGATGCACTTGGTAATTATTACTCTTGCAAATTTTGGGAGGTAGGCGGGAAAATAGTGGCTGCTCTTTTGACTTGTTTCTTTCCAAGTATCACTGCATGACCAAGCATAACACCTTCCCCACATACAGTTTGTTTAAACCTCAGTGGAACAATTCAGCTATGGGTATGTCATAATGTTAACTGCATAGAACTGAAATTTGTCTTTGGGAATGCTCAGGGATTCCTCTCAAGGGGAAAATGTCATGCTGTATAGACTTTATCTTGTGCTTTTCATTGTATAGACATACACTTACATTTGACCTTCATGTATCTTCTGAACAGTGTATTAAATAGTATTTAAACTTTTTTTTTCCCTAACCATTCCTGACAGGAACTACAAAGAAGCCTCTTCCAACTCAGAAGACACCATCATCAGATTCTGGTGAGATCTAATTGGCTTGTAATGCCTTTTACTGTGAAGTCGAGTGTAGTTGTACATACTAATTTGAGAGCCTGAATTTTTCAATTTAGCGGCACACAGAGTTGTGAGATTTCTATAAAAGAAAGCAGTTCCCTAACAGCAAAAGGATTTCTGCATTTTGGAGTCTTCTGCTAGTGCTTTCACAAATTCACTTTGTGATTTCACAAGCTTAAAGACCCTGTGAGAATCCTTTCTGTTGGCTTTCAATCTGTGTGTTTTGAGCTTGCTCACCTTGAGCTGGCCCTTGATATGTACCATGATCACCAAAAGCTGCATGCAGTTTGGCAGAGAATGCCTGGTAACTCTGTGGTGCTTTTCCATGGGCCACTGTTGAATGAGCATGCCATTATATTCTTGGTGAAAACATTGTGAGGTGCATTTCGTGTAAAAATATTCTAAAATTAGTTCACTGAGTTGATGAAGGTAACAGATTGCAGATAAAAATAATTGCAGTCTAGTTATGTTTATTTACCTTCATTTTTAAGGGTCTGGTTCACAAAAACTATATGTATCTCACTCATTTCTTAGCCAAGTCCTACTTGTTTCATTGCTGTGTCTTCACTAGATGGCACTAATTCCATAAACTATTACTTATGGAAGTAGTTTTTAAATCTGAAGTAATCTCTTCCTTTCCAGGAAGTAATTATAATAGCACAAGGAAATATTAATCTGTTTGAAATAATATGAGGGAAGGTACTCTTCAGCTCTGCAGTGTGGGCAGCAGTAAAAATTGCAATATTGTCTTCCCTCAGCCAGTAAAAGGTGCATCCAGTTAGGCAGATAATGCACAGTAGCTTTTCGAGTACCATCACTAGACCTGTTGCAGTATAGGTGGCTTTCCTAACACAGGAGATAGAGCTGTAGGACAGTAGCACGGTTTGCTGCTCTGTTTGATTTAGCCCTTTGAAGTTTTGCCTCTCTTAAAGCAGTCTGTTTCCAACTGCTGGCATTTTTGAAATCAAAGTTGACTAATTGAGAAACAGTTGGCTGAATGAATCAGATAGTTCAGGTAAGTGAAGAGAGAGGATCCTTTATAGGATGGCAAGCCTAAGTTGGGGTCTTAGAACTGTGCTCCGGAGGTGCCTGCGTCTTTACTTTGAATATACAGAGAGCCTAAGGAGAACTGATCTGACTTGTACTAGAGCTGGGAGGAGACAAGACCATGCAACATCAAGGAGAAGTAGCGTATGGAAGAAATGGGCTGCTGGATTGCTTCAGCCGTTGGTGAAAACACAGTTTTAGAAAACCACTGCTGGTGTGTTAATTTGATGTGAGCAACAAAGACTGTGACCAAACAGTACAGAGATAATTACTAAGATCCCTTATTCTCCTATTTTGTAGCAAGCTAAATGAAGTGTCATTGTGAGGACCATATTTCTAGTTCTATTGTGTGTATCTTGTCTTTTTTTTTTTTTAAAGTGAGGTACCAACCTTTATTGGTTAAAATCTGGTGTTTTTAAAAGAGGAGACGACCAAGTACCTGGTAGAAAAATTTAAAGAAGTTCAGCGTTTGACATCAGATATGCAAACTAAAATGCTGCGTAACTCTTAGTTCTTCTGTGTACATTCAGTTATAGCAAGGGTCTGACATACGGGCTAATGTAGCAGAAACACTGTTAATCGCATTGAAGTACAGTGTTTAACCTAAAATAACCAAACAAATACAGCAGTAGCTAATGAAAGGAAAGGAAAATGACACAGGGAAGATGGGAATATAATCTTTCAAGGTCACTGTATGCTTCGCTTTTGGTCTCTTCACACTAGTAACTTTGGTCATTTTATTCTTATTTGTCTACAGATGACTCCAAGCCAGGTCCACCTGCAAATCCCAGAGACACTGGTAAGACTGACCTAACAGGAATTTCTGAACAATAGAAAAGTATTTGTTAATCTTTTCTAGTCCCTTTCAAAGTTACTGTATTGTAGCCTGCTTTTGATCTTCTAACCTTTTTCTTTTTCTTTTTTCTAAATCTCTCTTATGTGTGTAGATAACCCCAAGCCAGGTCCACCTGCACATCCTGAAGACACTGGTAAGGCTTCTAGCACAGATTCCTGCATCGTGACATGGTTTTACTATCTTAGTTAAACTTATTATAATTGCACCTTGTTAATTGGCTGCTTTGTATGTCAGATGTTGCACTGGATAAACACTGAGGACTGAGGAAAAATTGTCTTGCAAATAAGCTTTGCAGCAGTCTTGAAATTCCATAACAAACCTGTTGAGTCACTTTCCTTTCACTTAAAAGCGGGATGATGTGGGGAGGAGGAAGGATGGGACAGAGTGTGTGTGCTTGGGGCAATCCTGTTCTCAGCTGCCTGTGGTGGAGCACCTGTGTATTGGATTTGAGTCCTTTCATCTTTACAAACTGAATCCCTACTAGTCGTGCTAAAAAGTCAGTAGTAAAAAAGCGTGTGAACTGTTTTCTTAAAGCATCTAAATTAAAGGTAAAGCTCAAAGTTAAAGGGTTTGGGTGTTGGTTTTTTTTTTTTGGTGTGGGTCTTTTTTTTTTGGGGGGGGGGGGGTGTTTTTGTTTTTGGTTTTTGTTTTTTTGTTTTGTTTTTCTTTTAAAGGCCCCAGTTAAGAAATACAATTCTTTTGTGTTTGAAAGGTCAGCTTAAAATACATGTCATTCCCTGCCTGTTGTGCTTTAGAGGTCTTCTCTGTCTTTGCCTAACTCGGAACAAAACAGATTCAGATGGATGCAGCTCTGATCATGCCATTATTCAGGAATATGGTGGTAAAGAGTCCTTACCTGAAATGCAAGCTCTGGTTCTTGTTCCTTCTCCTGCCTGATTTGCAGCAGATATTTGAATTCAGGTCTTGCGTGCCTCAGTACAGTGCTTTTGCCACCCAGCTAAAACATCCTCTTATGCCATGCTTTTAGTTTTGCTGCTTGAAACAGATTTGCTTTGCATAAACTAAAGATTCATTTGGTAGCAGAGGGAAGGAGGATGACTCAGGCCCGGTGAGGTTGGGTCCAGTGGAAATGGAGACAGACTGGTTCAATGTCCTGCAATAAACAGAGGAGGGAACTACATTTGTATCTTCCCATTGTCAGGCAAATACAGCAGCCTCTGGACTGTGGCATGTTGAACTCTTGGGTTGTTTTTTTTTTTTTTTTTCTTTTTTTATCTCTAGCTACTGTGTTGTACAGGTTCAAAAGATTGGTTGTGACTTAGAAGCCCCACTCTGAAGAAACATTCACAGGTGCAGCCTTGAAAAAGAAACGGTCCTTTTCTGCCCATGTCCTTTCTCTGCTTTAACAGAATAATGAGGCTTGGGCTGTTCCACTTAAGTATCTTACAGGGCTTCTCGCTTGCTTAGCCTATGACTTGTGCAGTACTGCCTGCTCTTGGACACTGACTTCTTGCAGTTGTTCAGGAAGTCCAGAGGCAGCAGTGGTGCTATCAAACTGTATAGTGTTGAGCTGAAGGGACTTGAGATTGGGATGGCTTTTGAAACATGAATGTGTTGTGACTATGATGCTGAGCCTAAAACCACCATGAACTCAGCTGAACGATCTAGAGAATACATCCATGTCATTATGTGCCTTGAGGTGTCTTTTCACTGAACTTAAAACATGTAATATTGTTTTTATTTTTGTAGGCAGCTTTGATGATTCGGATCTACACGATGGCAGTTTACCAAAAGGAGGAGGCGGTGGTAGCGGCAGCAATGGTACGATAGTGGGTTGTGTTTCATATTGATCCTATCAATATTAAGGTTTTGATAAAAGCTTGCTCACAAGCTGGGTAACGTGGTCTAACTTGTAACGCAGTTGGTTTTGGTATCTGAAACTTAAGAGCATACCTTCCAGTTCAAAAACAATGTGTTCTGCCTGTGCCAAAAACCCCCAGATAATTAAGAGGTAAAACTGGTCTAGGAACCTTCATTGATTTTCACTGTTATGTTAAGAAAGATGGGTTTTAAAACTGGGATGTGAATGTGGTACTTATTTCAAAATTCACCAGAAATATAGTTCTTTAAGGCATCCGGGTGTTATTTTCGGATCTTCTGTGATATTCTCAGTTTCTTTTAATTCTTGTGGTTGGGAAGCCCAGGGGTAGGCCAGAAGAGGGTCCACCTTGTGTTCTCAAAGATTTCTTCTGTCCCACAGGATGAATTGATCCTTAGACTTCCAAGTGATGTAGGTTATATCTACTCTGAGTAGTATAAAAACCAAACTTGTTTTGAGTAATCTGCTAGGTCTAATTGTTACGGCGCAGCTCAGTGCAGAGGTGGTCATTGGGACCAAGCTGCAGTAATGGTCATCATTAGGATGGGGTTAGTCATCCCTGTGTGCCTTACTGCAACTTTACTATTTCTGGGTCAGAGTTAGGTTAAGTATCTTGATGTGATGTTGAGACGTGCTGCTGGTTACTGACTTCTTCAGAGAGTTGTCCCAGACAGAGATTACTGAAGCTAATTTTTGGGAATCTTTCACCTTCCAAGGTTCCTTTGGGACAATAACTTGAAAATTGGCAGGGGCAAGAAGCATCTGTTGAGACTTGTGTGGTATTTTCATCAGCACAGGTTCCTGCTTCAGTGGTGCAAGTTGCACAGTGCCCATCTATGTCTGAAACTTCTGTCTCGTTTGCTAAAAGAATTGCAAAAATATTTAGTAAATGAGGCTGGGAATTTAGGAAAAGATGGTTGGTTCCATGGAAATACAGTTGAATGCTACCCTGAAATTGTATGCTGCTCCTCTCCACTGAGTATTCTGTGGTGGTGGGCAAGCTGATTAAACCAGATTTCACACACGTGCTGTGCTCATTTTGTAGAAGTGCCGAGCACCCAAGGCTGAAGTTGGCATCACCATGAGCTGTGCTTTCAAAATAGAATGTTTGAGTGCCAGAGAGCTTAGCATTAGCAGTGTATGGATGTAATAGATGGCTTATAATTTTGCATGATTAACTCACAAAAAGGTTGTCAATTATGATATGACTGTTCTTCAGATATTTAAAATCTAAACCTTTTTTCTTAATTTTTACAGAACGAAAGGACCCAAGTCCAAATAATAATGAAGAAGCTGAGGGTAAATGCATAAATTTATGTGTATGATGGTGTCTGCATGTCTGAAGCTTGTTTTCTGTATTGCTAATATTCTGCTAGAATAGTCACTGCTGGTAGTGGATTTCAGCTTAAAAACTTTTGTGAATCTAGAATTTTACTTTCAAGCTTTCATAATTCTTTAAAATCTCTATGTGGCAAATGATTCAAAAGTGTCAAAGTCTCAGAAATGCTGGTGCAGTCATTGCATGCATACCACGTAGATTTGGCTATGAAAGGGTAGCTGCTTTTAATCAGTAGAACTTAGGCATGCTTAGGTTGTCTAACAATAGGGTATTGCTAAGAAATCAATGGTTATAAAATTAGAGGATTCACTTTTCATTATTCACAGAGTTGATTATTACAGTTTCATGCAATAATTTCAGTTTATTGTCTTTTGGAAGTGTTCACAGGGTTTACTTTGAGACAATACAAGTTTGACATTGCTTTCAAATCTGAAAAATGTACACCAACCTCTTTTTTCAGCTTCTCAGGGAGCAATAGCTGGAATTGTAAGTGCTGTGGTTGCTACTGTACTCGGAGCAGTATCTAGTTTCATTGCTTATCAGAAGAAGAAGCTCTGTTTCAAACAAAGCGGTAAGAATTCTAAATTAGTTTTTTCTACTGCCTAAAGAGATGCGGTTTTGTATTTATCTGGGGGCTAGAAATTGATCTTATGCATAAGGTAGTTTTAATAGCACAGTGTATTTGTGTTCACAGGGAGTAACCTCTCTTACTAGTCATCTAAGACAGGGTGTCTGAAGAATGCCTCACCCAAAATTTAGACTTTCAGAATCAGACAGACTTAAGGCTTTGCATTTCTTAAAATAAAAGCACTTCCTGCTAAAGAGTAAGCAGAGAGACTGCAGGAAAACATTTCTTTAAGGAAAACTAAGCGGAGGTTGGGGATTAGAGACTATTTTCATGCTGGAAAGCACCTTGTCATTTCTAATTTTGTAAATCATCTTGCCTTTGTGTCTTCAAGATACTTGCCTACATATTAGGTTTCTGACAACTACCCGGATGCTCGTCCACAAATGATTCTTTCTTCTGCAGTTGTCTGTTGCTTGCTATCTACATCCTTTCCACCTAAATAAGATATAACTTGGATCAGAGAACTTGGGGTGTACTGTGGATGATAGGTGGGGCAGCAGCTTTGTTTTGCCCTTTCTAGTCTTTCTGACTGGTTGGTGAAGGGAGATGACAGAGCAGCCATCCAGCCAGGCACTGCTGTTTTGTAATTTGGGAAGTTTGGAAACTGAGTAACATCTACCATGCACATTAAAATTATCATGCAGGCAATGCAAATGAAACTCAACTACTATCAGTAGCCCAGTTTCTTCCATGCTGTTTCTGCTCTCAAATTAACTCTATTAATCAACTGAAGATAAGAGAATTTGAATGCTAAACGCCTTTATTTCCCAGCAGATGAAGAGAATGTGAATATGGACAGCCATCGGGGAGCACAATCTGAGCCACCTGGTAAGAGAATAATCTAGATTGAAGTTCAACTTTTTGGTGGGGATTCTATTAAATGCACTATACTGACATCTAACTTAGTGGAGAAAATTACTTCCACTGTTTTGTTTAAAAAAAAAAAAAAGTTTGCAACTACCATGACAACTAACTTAGAACTGAATCAAGATTTCAGTTCTGATAATATGGCCACTCTTCTCTAGTTTTTTTATTCTTTGAACAGACTGGTTTATTGCCTTGAGGAGTCCTTGAAGTACAGGACCTTAGAGAAAGAAAAGAATCAAATTTTTTCTGCAAAGGTCTTATTAAAGACAATTAGGAAAACACAAGCCTGTTCCTTTAGTGTGATATGTAACTGCACGTAACTGACAGGTGTTTTATTAGTGTATGTTGTGTCTGATTGGAATCTGATACCTTTTTTTATTGTAAACCCATACAGAACTCTGCAAGAATCCATATTAAAAATGTTGTTAATAGCATTTGGGCAGAGATGAAACTACACTGGAGTCAAGGAAGTCTGAACTTACTAGCATGTTGTTGTAACTAAAACATTCTCTTTTGTGAACAGAGAATGATTCTTGTATGAAAGAATCATCAAATAACAAATCTTTCTACAATGGTGACAGCTGCGGGAAGGGTCTGTTTTAAAGTAACAAAACCCCTAAGAACCTCACCCTTCCAGGTATCATTGTCTAGGGCACTTGGCTGATGGAACAGGTGATTATTTCCAGGAAAGCCATCGATAGATCTGGAGGAAACAGTATAGGTGAAAACTTGGCCTTCTAGCCCTTGTGACTGGTCAACAAAGGAAGAAGCAGTACACCCTCATGCTGAAGTTTGTTGAGTGTCTTTGAGATACTGAATATTAAAATCTCAAAGCAGTAGAAATTTGCAATATATTCTTCTGTGAGCTTAATCTAAAACCCTCAAACTAGTTCTGGGTTGTTTTTTTTATAATTTAACAAAAAAATTTTTATACCTTATTTCTTTCAGGTGTTTCATCAGTTTGCTAAAAGCTTCCATCTGGCTCATGATCCTCTTTATAAACATTTTTCCTTTAGGCTGTTAACTATATAGGAGAAAACGTTTTCCTGTGACTGGCTGTTGAAGTCAGGACTGGAGACAGGCGGGTATCCTCAATTCAGCTATGCATTAGTGAAGCAAGCAGTATTGTCCAAAGACCTCTACTAAAGGAAGTTAACATATGAGTTGGAGTCAGGGTATGCTAAAATTTTCGCCAAGATTCACCAGAACTCAGGTGTGAAATGCATCAGATGATGCGTACTTTATTTTAACTGATAAAGTCAAACCTGGGATGTTATCGTAAGTGATTACTCCTGTCTACATACTGATGTCATGTTACATCCCAAATTTTGTACTTCTGTTATATTTTGCAGGCAAGCATGAGCATGTTTTGAGCCAAGAAACTGGGCAACCATGGCCAACGTGGTGCTACTCCTGATCTAAATTCTGGGAGTCAGCAGACGTTAGCTCTGCTTTTGGTAATACAGTGTTGAGGTACCTACATGGCTTCTAGTTAGAAGCAGTCTTGCATTAAGCCAGGTCAGATGGCATGGCAGAACAGGTTTCCATTTTTAAAATTTTATGTGGACTTATCTCTGACTTCCTGAAAATGTACATAACCTAGGCTAGCACTTTCTTTCAGTAACCCACTTTTTCCATCAGCTATGCAGACTGTACTACATTTCATTTTTGCATCTGCAAAACTGCAAGTCTGAAACTGCATGCTGGGTTATACTGCAGGTGTAGATAGCTACACGGATCTAGTAGGATGTGGTTATTTGAGTGAGAAATCTGGGATGTAATATCGCTTGGTATGCAGGGTACTGGCTACACAGAATCAAGCCTCTGCTTGCCTGAATTTATTCCACAGTTTCAAATGCCTACTGAAGAAGTCCGTTGTCCCCATATACGGTTACATAGTAATACATAACTTAAAATGTATACTAACTTAATGTGCTAATCTTGAGTTGTTTTTCACCTTTTAGTTCAACGCACACTTCTGGAGAACTAAATTAAAGAAAACGTGATGAAGAACCGACTGTTGAGACTGAATAGAGAGCCTGCATTCTGCCTGGAAAAAAAAAAAAAAAAGGAAACAAAAAAAGCATAATAAAAAAGCAGAGTCTGAAGCTGCATGAGAAAACAGTTCTTGTATGAAACACCTCTGGCAGTGTGACTTAGACCTGAGTACTTCTGTATGGTTAGCCCTGTGAAGCATTGTTGCACACCAGTATATGGCCTTAATGACAGGAGCATAGAAGTATGTTGTGCCTTTACATTCTTTCCTGTACTCCTGTGGCAAATGGGTGTGTCTCAAGTGCATTCAGTATGTTTAACTTTTCCTTACCTCTCCAAAAACAATAAGCATTTAATGTTTTGTTACATCATTGCTTTCAGGCAGTGCAAACATTTTTTTAATATCCTGTACGCAGTGAGTGTACCAGCCAACCAACTTGGTATACGGTGTGGGCACCTGAAAGCAAATGGCTCACTGTGTATGTGGATAATGGATCTGGGTGTGGGTGCTGCTGATACAATCTGTGTAGCTGCCTGGGTCAGCCACCAGGGAAGAGATACTTGGTCTTGAGCATCCAAGAGACAAAAATTCAGTTTTGTTTTTGCATTTTTTTCGTTGCATCTGTCTGGTACAGATTCAGAACACCCAAACTAGTGCACACAGACCCTTCATCCTTTCTGGCTCTTTCTGCTTAACAAGTACCGAGCTGGTCAGATGTGGAAAAGCCTGATTTGCAAATCAGAACCATAATTGGATTTTGTACATCTAGTGTGATTGATATTTGGCAGTTGTCTGAACAGTAGTGGATGAAGTATTGGGGAGTGGGGATTAACATCTTCAGACTTCCATAACCAAAAACTTAACAGAAAAAAATGTGATACTTTGAATTCGGAAGGCTTATCGTATGCGCTTAAAAGACAGAAACAGTGCTACAATTCAAAAGTACATGACAGCAAGACTGACGAGAACAACCCAGCCTCACTCCACAAGCATCCATTGAACAGTATAAATAACATGTGCGAAGAATGCTTTTGGACTTGTGAAGGATTGCCATTGGGATGAGGACCCATGATTGCATCCTCAACTGAAAGCACTTGTGAGCTTTGCTGTGGCTCTTGAAAGCCACAGGAAGGTTTCAAGGATCTGTGGAAACATGGAAAACTGTGCAACTCATAACTCGTAAGTTAAAGGACTAAGTCTGGAATAATAACTAGTTCTGTCTGGAAGGAATAGTCTGACCAGTTCTGTTGGCTTTCATTCTAATTGTTTCCAATTTTCATGCAATTTTAGAGTATGTCTTACTAATGTGCTTCAGCCACCTGGCAAAGTTCCTCCGAAAGATGACATTTCATGGAACATCTTAGAAATCATTATGAATTTGGATATTAAACATGTAAATATATCTATGCATTCAAATATGAATGTATGCCAAGGATAATTCATTTAAGAATTTCTTGTACATGTTTCTTAGCTTGCAACAAAGCTTTACATAGATTTTAGTATTTTGTTATGGAATTAATTTGTAAACCTTTTTTTGCCCC
Source organism: Morus bassanus (assembly GCA_031468815.1). Lineage (NCBI taxonomy): Eukaryota > Metazoa > Chordata > Aves > Suliformes > Sulidae > Morus > Morus bassanus. The sequence goes on from CM062568.1 coordinate 78,010,667, forward strand.
ACTTCTGCTGTTAGTATAGAAGTGCTAAAACCTCTAAGTGTGTTTGAGGGTGGAAAATTGATTTTTATATAAACATTTGATCTATGTAAATGCAAAGAAATGAAATGTACTGCTTACCGGCTTGAATAAACAGGTATCTCCTATCAATGCCAAGTGTAGAGAAAACGGAAATAAGCCAGTGTTTGTTACGGATAGAATGGCAGGGGAAGCTCAAATGAGCTTTTAGCTAACCAGACTCTTGAATCCTTCAGCTCTTGCAAGCCTAAAAATTACTTATTAAAACCTCCTATCAACATTGTGATTTTTCTAAAAATAAATTTAAAAAAAAAAAACAAACAAAAGAAAATGTTTATGTATTTTCCTTCTTAGTAGCGTTAGAAATACAAAAATTTTGGTGCTCTACCAGCAAAGCAGTCTTCAAAGGGAGTTTTTGTTCCTGCTCCATCAGCAATTCAGGTTCATTTCTTACACACATTTTAATCATTTCAGAAGGAAGTTGGCCAGTAGCAGTGAAGCTGTGAGCTGCTTTCACAAGGTGCTTACCACTGCGAAGTGCAGAGAAGACATCTATCTCTGTGAAGGACGGGCATGGCTTTTGAAGAAGAATGCCTGGATTTGGTAACACAGAATCTACTGAAAATATGCACAGCAATAGAAGGCTTAGTATGGGCAGACTTAACCGTGTTTGTGTGGAGAAGGAAGAAAGACAGGCTGCTGCCACCAAGGGAAACAGGTTAAAGAGAAGGCTTGAAATTTCAGGCTGTTCTTTTGCAGTGAGCAAGAAACTGCCAATTTATGGGTTGCTGTTACTTATGCGTGGACAAATCTGTTAGCTTATTTTTCAGTTATTGGGGTATTAATTGCTACGTTGCTATTTGCCTCACTACCCATTGAGACTTTGACCTTGAGCCTTCCTAGCTCAACTGCTCTTGCATTGCGTAACTGAATATCCTAATTCATTAGTTCTGACATTCACTGGGGTCAAGAAACATGATCAATTAACAATTACTCCTCACCCTACTGAAATATTTTTATGGTCATCTCCCACGGATTAGGTGCTGCCTTACGGGCTGTCGGTGACTTTCAGATCCCAATTTGGGAATTAATATTCTGGTTTCCATACAAGTTTCAATCAGACTGTGCAGTGGGATGAAAAATTTCTGTCCTTTCCAGGCCCAAACTGCAAGTTCATTCCTGGTGAGGTACCTTCACCATTGAATTGTGTTTAAATGGATGGCAGTGAAGAGCTCTGTCGTATTCCTGTGGAAAACCCTCTTTGGCTCCGTTTTTTTTCTCTAGTCTACCTCCTTTGAGGAGGAGGAGTTACCTTCAGTTATAGGAGGAAAAAAGCAAAGCAGGATCATCTTCTTGTGGGATATCATGTCACTTTAGTTTCGACAAGGGAGCTGACGTGGCAGTTTAATTCATCCTAACTATTAGTGAAAAGGACTGCTTCAAAAATGTTTTGACGGTTTTCAAATGCGATGTTCATTTAAAATGCTTATCTAAACTTAACCTACAAATCCACTGGGCTGTGGAAATGAAAGCAGGCGATTCTTAAGCATAAAATTTGGCAGCTTTTTACTGTAGCTCCTATTCATGCTTATTTCAATATCTGTGCCAAATTTTGAATGCTAAGGAAACTTCTTTTTAGCGTGCTCAGCTTTCAGTGTACTTTGGGCTGAATTACACTCCCAGTTGTGCATTTCGGTATTTTTCTCGCTAATTATATTAGGCCACCATCTAAACGGTGTGGTTTTCACTTGACAAGATTATGAAACAAACCTTAACCTTTTCGTAAACTGAAAAGATTATTTTCTTTTTGCTCTTTTCTGTTACACAGATACAAAAGACACATTTGAAAGAAAGTGAAGAGATGATTAGGAATAGGAAAAAGAATGGAGCAAAATTACAGGTTTTTTTCAAACCCCTGTGTTTGGAGTACTTTAAGAACCACAAGGATAAAATACTAAAATGCATGTTCCTCCATCTGCTTATGGAAAACCATTGAAGTTTTACCTAGCCTATAGTAATTTTATTCTTCCATTGCCAAGAAATTTTATCACTGATTCACTTGTGTATTTGGCTTATATTTAAATTAATGTCTAATAATACCAGATGTTTCAATATTTTAATTAAAATACTTCCATTTTTATGACAAAAGATGAATACTGTAGGACATAGGCGGCTTTCCCCAGTAGTTCTAGTGCATAATTTGTTCTTTCATCTCCGATAGACTCATACAGCAGGTCACCCGTGCCAGAGAGAGCAATGTCTAACCTCTGCCCACAGGAAGGATGGGGCTGCAACTGTAGTCAGTTGTGACTGCCCTCTTCTTCTCTTTTAGCTTGTCTCATCTAAAAGAGGCCTGATGGGCTAAAAATATATGGTGTAGAGAATAGACAGACGCACTGGCTCCATTTCTCCACCCATTTGCTATTTCTTAAATATATGTTTTTTCCTGAAAGAACAAGTAAAAAACATTAGGCAAGTCATCCACCTTGTCAGGTGAATATTAAGCAGAACTTTGTTTTCCCTTTAAATAGAAAAAGATGAGTCAATGATTTCTCGAAGTGATGATACTGCAATTTATGGTCAGGTGTAAGGCCTTATATTTGTTTTTAATACATAATATTGTTTACTTGATATCTTGGGCAATCACTTGCATGTTTTTGACAGAGGGAGCTGAAATTAAGAAGTTCCTGCAATGCCCCAAGAACAGAAGTGGGATAAGTATTTGAGGCATCCTGACTCCAATGCTAGGTTCACTCCTTCAGTTTGCCCTTCCTGTGCTGCCTTCATACTGTTTTTATTTAGCTAGACAGAGCACTACCTGGCTTCAGAGGAACTAGACAAGGGGTGTGTCATCTTCAAACTTAATTTAAGAATCTTCAATATGCCAAAGAACTAGTATCAGCAGACAGACGAGATAAAGGAGATCTTTTGGGAAGTCTTCACTTAGAAGAACAGCTGTTTTGAAGGAAAGCTACTGAATGTTTGTGAGCTGCTTGGACTTGCCTGGGACTAGTACATAGTCTTGCTATCTTTCCTGTTCCCTTCAGGCAAATTCATCACTGATACAAAGATTAGCACATGTATGCCTGCTATTCTGGAAAAAAATAAACAGTGGACTTATGGGATTGCTCATGTCATGGTATAATTCCTGTTTTCACTGACTGACAAAGTCACCTCTTAAACCTAAATCTCTTTTTAACTCTTTTGAGATTGAGCAATTGGCTCTGACAAGGAGAATGATGATACATACATTGTGCTTTAGAGCTTCTATTACTAGCCTAAAAATAGTTAAGCAGTGTGATACAATAAACTAGACCTTTAGAAACGGTTCTCCTGGTTCAAATTTGGCAGGGGAGGGGAAGCTGACCTACTTGAACATCAGGCTTCTTGAAGATCCAATATCACTGGGTTTTATCAGTCTAGTTTATGCTGTTGCATCAGTTCTCTTGTAGTTAGCATAAAAGCATGAATTCAGTGCACACACTGCATCGTATGTTCTAGGTAACTCAACAGAAATGCACTTGCGGCCAGCCTGTACCCCACATCAGACTGGATCACCCAGCAACACCACGAGCATACAGATCAGCCGTTCACGGTAGCAGAGTATTTGCGGCCCTAGTCAAAACAGCACTGACAAAAATGCCTGCAGCTTACCCCCCAGCAAAAGGGAGGACACACAGCAGTCTCCTTGCTGGCGCCGGGTGCCAGTGTGAGGGTGTCAGTCCAGTTCAGCAGACAAGTGCACTGGCACACGTTTGCTAGAGAGAGGCTACAACACAACTGGATGTAAATCACACCAGTGATTTTAAAGTATGTTCATGTATGGATGGATGCATGATTTTTGTTCATTTTCCAAAGCTTTGTGTTCTCATGCTCAGCACTATCCGAGATGTCTCTCCATGTGGGATATGCATGGATGTTTATATTTAAAAATATATCTAGACCAATGGAAAAAATCACGGCAGACGTTTACTTTGTGAAGATAAGCATCTGCCAGGGAGCTGAGTATGCTTCAGTTCACTAGTCCAACATCACATTTTAAGTTTATAAAATTAAGGGGTTTTGTCATCCCTCTGTAGACAATTCCCAAGTCTCTGCAAAGCACTTCCTTCTCCCGACGTCTTGAGTTAGTTAGGACTCTGACAGGATTGCCTTTATCCACAGTTACTGCTCAGCCAAAACCTGAGCAGGGCAGCAGCACTTTGAGGACAGAGCATATCTGAGAGATGTTTTTGCAAGCACACTTCAGAGAAGGCTGGTCTCCTCTCACAAGCTACTTGAGCTCCCACAGCACCACACCCTGCTTTGAAGGTGAGGATGTCAAACAGGTTGGCTTTCCCTCCGGGGAGGAGGCGGATTCAGGGCGTGCTGATTCCCTCCTCATTGGGTGCTGCCACTGGTTCCCTGGCTCTCCATGGTCCCTGCCTGGGGGATAAATAGATTTCTTAGCGGGCAGGTGGCACCTACGGTGCTGCTCATGGCTTGGCCGTAGAGGGGTCGTCTGCTTTTGTTACTTGTCTAGCAGAGGTTTTTAGGGACTTCCCTCTCTTCCTCGGTGCTTAAGTGTGATGGTGAGGGAACTCTTTGGACAGAGCCGCTGATTCCAAGCATCTCCCTCAAACCTTGGCACGGCAGTTGCAACATCTGCCGTCATTGCTTGGAAAAAAACAACCAGTGCAATCAAGGCACTGCACAGAAGACCATGGGGAAATTCAAAAGTATCCTTCTTTTGTGCCTTGGCTTTCTTCTAGTCCAAGTAAGAGGTAAGTGGCCTTTGCCTTGGCTTATTTCTAGGATGAGATTATTAAAAATGAGAAAAGAAACCCCAAAAACCTAAACCCAACCCCAAAAAATATGCTTGTTTATTTAGAAATGCTTGCTGGCATTATTTTTGTTGCTACTGTTTCATAAGAAGCATTCAAGAGTGTTTAGATAAGTACTTCTGCAGTTTCTAAAGAGCTATATATCTTTTGGATGATTGCTCCTAATAGCCATGCTAGTTGGAGTTTGTTTGTTATAATTTCTTATTTTCTCTGTAGTGTTTCTCCCCTACAATTATTCACAACTTGGACTTCAGTATAAACTTTTAAAATGGAAGCTGTAAAAAGAGAGCTTCCAGGGGAACTTAAAGTTTCCAAAGGGATTCTTAGTCAAATACTAACTTCATGTTTTTAAAGCTTTTCTTGGTTATTGATATTTTGAAACATATTAGTTATATTGTTAAAACAAATTCTGATTCAGTTTAAAGATGCTCATGCTTTCATATTGGTGCTTATGCTTTAATTAGTATAAATTAATAATTTATTAACCTTAGCCAACATATTCCTGAATATATAAAATACACACACACGCATACATATTTTTTTCATGCAGGATTAATGAAGAATTGAATACATTTTGTACATATTTTTTGATGAATGAATAGCAATTGGGAAAATGTAGTCCTTTCATATTGAGTTATTTTTCTATATTCTAACATAATTTTCTTTTAGCAAAACATTGCGTAAAACTTTTTTTGGTGTCAAACCAAATAGGATCATCCTCGTGTGCGTCTGCCATGTAGTGTATTTGTAACCTTTTCTTTTCTGTATATTAGCGTTACTTCAAGTACTCATAGTGCAGTGTTTGACTGCAGGAAGAAATCAGTCATTAACCACTAGTTCCAATATAGCTGCTGCTGCTCATCCTCCCACCACCCTTGATTTAGATGGAGTCCTTAGGAGATCTTGCGGTGATGGGCATTGAAAAAAAATTTGCCTTAAATTAATGCCATAGTTCCATTTTAACAAATAAGGAATTATTTGGAGTCCCCCAGCAAGTAACGTGGCATAGAAACAGCAGAGCAGGACTGTGCTAGCCTGCCCTGTAGTATCTTGTGAACAGCAATGATTCACATGGTGTCTCATCACTGGCATGCAGACTTTCTGGTTTTGGAGGACTCTCTTATGTTGAATATTTCTGTTCAAACAATCTGAGCATGGGCAAGCCAATTTCCATATACTCTATCACTTTAATTACAAGGATAGTCAGCCCAACCGTTCTTGCTTGACACATGTGCTAATTTAGAGCCAGTTCAGTTCCTGCTTTGGGGAAGAAGTCACTGCTGAAAGCTGCTGTGGGCTTTGGCCACAGTCTTATGACTACGGAAACTATTTAATCCACTTTGAAAAGCAAAGTTAACTATTTTAAGTCTATGGCAACAGCCACTGAATTTTATCATCAAAGTATTTACCATGTTTCAGGGGACATTTACAGGAACCACTTCTCAGTCCTAATGAAGACAAGGTATGAGAAAGGCTTGGCCATGCTGGTGAAAAGCTGGTCTAAGTCCTTATGATAGGAAGGTCTATGGCATGATTCACCTTTCTATATGCAGCCTTAATTCTTATTGAAGCTGTAACCATCTGTGATAGCTTCTAGAAACTACTGTGCCACCACGGCCAAGCCAGATCACATCACTCCCCTTACCATCTAGCATTTCCTTTATGTCCAGCTAACTTCAGTTAGTTGGCTAGACTACCTTGCTGGACGCATCTCAACAGAAGTGTGGCACAACCAAGGACCACATTGCACAAGGGAAGTGAGACCTGATATAGTTCAGAATCTTACATGCTCAGTGCAATCTTCCTCACTTTTATTTACACTCCTTGGCTTTTGTTATTTCCAAGCTTACGCAGGTTACATGAGGTCTCCCATACAAGTTGAGCTGCAACAACTAATTGTCAGAGCGGCTTTTAGCCCAACCCAAATGAAAGAAACTTCATAGAAACTTCTTCCACTGAAGTTCATGCTAACATCCCAGGTTGGTTGCTGCGGCTCGGCTGACCTGGGGTAATTCAGCCTCGGCTGCGTCTGCACTGCCCACTTAGGGTGTGGTAAGACACAGCTTAGGTCCTAGTCCCCCAGTAACTGAGATCACGCACCTGTTTGAAACATACTGCAGGTCCCATTTGGGCTGTACACCTGCGTGTGTACCTGTAGTGGGGAAGCAGTGCAACCTGAGGGCTCTCTCCTATACAGGGCTGGAAAGCAGCCGAGACTCACTCGGACCTGACCACTCAGAAATGCTCCTCAGGTTTGCGATATGGATATAATCTACATATCCGTGGTCTTTAAGACCAACTGATAGATCACATGTTTAGTCAGTAACAAAGACAGCACAAAGGTTGATGATGTTTAAGACACACTACGTTTACTGCATCAAGTATTGCATGCTATGCAGGTAAAAGGAACAGCATTTATTGCTAGCCAGTAAACCATGTGCCACTGTCAAGCTAAGGCTTACAAAGATGTTGACTCAAAACTAATTGTATTCTTGGTTAATTAGCTAGGCACTTTATGGGGAGAAAATTACAGACCTGTTTGGATTTGAGACACTATATGACTTAGTTTTATGAATAATGTAGTTTTCACTGGAGTTAAAAGACGGAATGGGAGAGATGAAAAACACAGTCCTGTTTTTCTTATACTGCTCCATCAAGCTCCAGACCTTGCTATCGCTCCATGTGAGGGCCCTGTGTACATGCCGAAGCACTCGTGGTATGAGCAGGGATACATCAGACAATGAATTCTCTTGTTGCTGGGTGCCAAAACTATTTCACTCCCAATACCAGAGCTGCTATCATCTGTAGGCATGTCAGCGCTATCATCCAAGGTTCTGATTGCAGTTTGATAAATAGACATACCTGAACTGGTTGAAACACTAACAACAGCAGAGCCGTTGCAACACCAGAGCTTGAGAAGAGCTAACAATTGGTGTCATTGCTCAGCTTCTCAGGCTCACTTTCCAAACGTTGCTGCTACACTGCAAGCCTGATAGCAGTGCCCAAACTGCCTGTTTTCAGCACGTATTTCTCCCTCGTTTGCATCAGCAATTGCCAATCTCTTTCCATCCCATTGGGGTAATAAATAAACAAATAAATGTTCTAATTCTTTCAAGATTAAAAATCAATAAAAATATGCCTTCCTGTGGCATTTTGGCTTGTGGTTAGGAGGAGAGAGATTCAGATTATTTTCATCAGAGCCTTCCTGCTTTTCCACAGGGAGGCTGACATCTATGAATGCTATGGGGAAATACTATCTAAACTTTGATCTGTAGCACAATATCTCATGAAGGCAAATAGGCCATCCCAACTGAAAGAAAGGGCTTGAATGGGTTATGAAAATATAACAGTCCCACTTCCACTGTATAAGCTTTGCCTGTCATCAATGCATTCTTTAATTCCTGAGGAATTTATTTTAAAAGCTAAATCACAGCAAAATACTTTCAAAGGGCAACAATGCTCCAGATTAAGTGAACACAAAGACCAGAGCAGGCACTAAGACTAGCAGACAAATTAAAGCAAAGTCCCTCCTTACGAGCTAGGTCTTACAACATCGGTGGTAGAGGAACCAGGAGCATATAGGAACCAGAGCACACCAGGAACAGTCCTGAGTTAACAGCAACAAAGCCTCCTGGATCACAGTCTGTATTGCATCAAAACTGCAATTCTACTTTGCAGGTTACCATTGAGATGAGCCAGATATTTCTGTTCACAAAGATCGTACAGACCATCTTGTTTCCTGAGCATAATGGTAACAAAAAGAAGGCTGGCTCTTTCTTCAGAAATCCAACCCAGATTTGCAGAGCATTCTGCATGCCAAGACTCTTGATTTCTGTTTCCTCCAAAGGCTGAGCCATCAGATCCTGTTCTTAGTCTCCTGCTTTTGAAGTTCAGATACCAACTGAGGCTCCAACACCCTTTGCCCAGGGACATTCAGAGAGGCTTCTCTGTGCACTCCAGTGGCATGTGCAGAGGCTTCTTCAGCTCTGCAAAGGGAGCCTAATTGCTTTTCTCACTTAGTCCAAATAAGATGTCTTCTGAGACTCCGCTGAGACTTTGTGGCTGAAGAGACCTGCTTGCTGACGTCCAGCAACTCTTTCCAGCATTATTCTTCTCCAGAAAATAGGTTCTTGATGGCATGAAGCAAAGAAGATGCAGGCCTTGCTTATTTGCTGTCTTGCATCTTAAACACACAAGCAAAGAATGCGTATGAAATGCTCTGATCGTCCACTTTGACTTGGCAGGATTACTAACCCCCTTGGAAGCAATATAAATAATTATGCCAATGGGCTACTGACTTCAGGGGGCACAGGATTAGTTATACAACAGAATTTCTGAAACAAATTCACCTCGATGTCAGTTACAGAATAGCACTACTGAGATCTGGGCTACCCATATTGAAGAGCTAAAGGCACTTTGCGTGTATATTACCAGCGTAATTGGGATGAAGGTGGGATGAGGAACATTAAAAGACACTCTGTGAACAACAGAAATAACAAAGCCTGGCATCTCCCTGACCTCCTGCATTACCTTCAGCTCCCTCTGTTGTCTCTAAACTACCAGCTGGGGAAAGTGTGGATTAGCCAGCTGGTACTTAGGCAGTGAGTGGTCACTCAGAGAGCTCAACACAGCTGTTGCTTGTGCCACACTATAGGGTTTCAGTAGGAACACTCATATAGGTATCCTGTTTGAGCCTATCTGTGTGTACAGTTCTCATGTAACATGTCCATTATTAAGCCTGACACTCTCAGACCAAATGGCTGAAAAGGGCTGACAGCTTCAAGAACCACACAGGGACAGACAGAAGTTTTAGCTGAACAGCCCAGGCTGTGGCCTAAGCTCTGCTTCCTCATGACATGAAGCTGAAAATCTGAGCTTCAGTAAGATGTGCAGATGTATGGTGCTGCTTCATCAGAGACCCCAACTCCTTTGCTCTGTCTGTAATTTTACAGCACACACCAGTCTTCTGCACTCACCCTGAAGCAAAATATAGAAAATTATATATGTTTTATTTTATGTATGCAGGGCATATCATACCGTAAAGAACAGCAGCTACCTTTGAACAGCTGTTGTTTTTCCACAGCAAAGCAAACACCATCGAACTAGAAGATTTTCTTTGACATTTGATGAGACCATGCTGCAAAGACCTAAAGCAGTACTGCCACTGTTGCTTTATTAGTGCATCTTATTTGCTGGTAATTATTTAAATGTGTTCTTGTATGAATAAGTGAGAGAGACCTTTTCATTTCCCTTGAATTCAAACTATAAACAGAAGTGGCCTAGGAAAAAAAAACATGAAGCCAATAATCAGATCCATATGCTGTGGTCTATGGACTGGAACTTAGATTTTAATTACAGATTTTAAAGCATACTCATTTTTCATCCCAACATCAAGGGGTTGCAATGGCAATTATCATTTATGGAACGAAAGGGCCACAATGGGAAAAAAACCTACAGTAACCTCATCAGGAAATATGGATCATGACAGTCTTACATCAAAGAAATAGTACCCGCTCATTGAGATTTTGTCCAAAGTGTCCACTCTGGGGCGTAAACCTTTATGTTCTCCCACAACTCTTCTTACATGAGTAATTTCCTTTAAACAAACGTAATTGCTTCCTGAATAAAGTTGGACCAGTAAATGGATATATTCTGAATCACATACCTGGGAGAATACATCCTATTTTCTCATTACAGAAGAAATATGTCTCATGATTGTATAATAATCAGAAATGATCTATACAAAGAATAACTTACCATTTCAGCTGAAAAGAACATAAAATGGGTCCCATGAGAGATTTTGGTAACATATTGTTCCTTTTTAGAAATGTTTTGTTCTCATTTGTGAGTCACCCGCTTCTTCCTCAGTCTCTGCCAGCTTCATAATGTTTTAAGCTCATTGTATTCACAAAACAATTCTTATTTAATTACACTGAAGAAATAATTTTTATTCTTGTTTTTAAATAATGTAAAATCAACTTATTTTCCCATTCTGTCTAGCTCACATTTCTAAGTTAGTTGCTTCTAATTTATTTGTAACACAGGTAATCTCATCCCAATCATATGACTGCTAGCAATGCACTCAAAGCCCATTAATTTAATCACATTAATGACAAAAGGATTTATCTAACACACATGTGCATGTATTCATTTAACATGTATGTCCACATACATGTATATACACATATAGACATATTTTCTCATGGATCTTAGCTTCATTTTTAATACTAGACTATGCATATTAAATGCTTAAGTTCATCTTGTTTGCTGCATAACCTGACTCTCATTTACCAATATTCATACTGTCTTATTTAAATGTGTGTCACTTTAATGGCCATAAACTGTGTTCATATGGATCCAGTGCAGGACTGAACCTACTTATGGAGATTAATAATTGCAGAGTCATGCCATGGCAGCCTTTTGTCGGAAAACATCTGACTACAGTCGTAATGATGAACAGGTAACATCCACCTGCAGAATCCAGCCTTGTTCCTCGTAAATTCTCTTCAAAAACTGTGGGACCTCAGACCCTTGTGATCAATCAGCTCACAGTTAAAGGGTAATGGATCCATTTAACATTTAGGTCACAGATCCAACCGTAGGCAAAAGACACTGCTGTCTGCATTTTAGTGACTGGATATTTGGGTCACATATTCAGAAAACTAATATGGGCAAAAGTTTGTGAACATTAAATGCGCGTGTGCCTGAGGACACGGCTTTGCAGGGGACTGCCTTGGTGGGGTTAGATGACCTCAGCTCTGTGATGCTTCAGCAGGGTGTGTCTTATATTCAAGGGAAATTACTAAAAACTGGCTCAGTGTGTCTGTGGCAAACAACCATAACAGTCTCCATAGTAGAGCAAGCAGACTAACAAGGATTTTATATCACCAGTCTTCCACATGTTACATTTAAAAGGCTTATAGAAAGTATGGGCATTAGTGAAATCAAATGTCCTACCCGAAAGAATCATGCCTGTAAAAATAAACATAGTAACTTTGAAATTTAAGCTACTGTGTTTTGATGCTTGGCTTTATGGAGTCTATTCTTCCCTGACTGGCTGCTACAGAGAAGTCTACTGTTAACTATTTAGGCCAGGTTCACACTTCAGATTTTTATAGGCACAGCTATATGTGTTGGGTGGAGATGAGGGAATTACATCCCTAATAAGGCTGGCAGTGCCAGCAAAGGTCCTGCTGTTAGTATAGTTCATTGTGCTTGAGCAGCTAGTACAGACATAATTAAACAGGTCCTTTCACAATACAAACGTATATCCATCTGGAAGGCTTGCTTTCTTAGCTTAGCATTTTCTCGTTTGCGGATAAGGACTGTTCTGTGGTGTCAGGCAGGAGCTTCTAAGCATTTTCTCCAATTCTCTGTTGTGGATTGTTGTGGACCACCCAACAAAAACCACTATTACAATAATTTTATTTCTATGTAAAAACAGGGATATTCCCAGAAGAAAGGCTAGAAGTGATGCCAAGAAACAGCATACTAGCCCAAAGCAGTAACAACAGAGATAACTCTGAGATAATACCTCCTGCATAGCTGAATCTCTTCATAACTTTATCCAGGTTAAAAAAAACCCAAACAAACAACCAACAAAAACACACACAAAAACCCCCAACCAAATGAAAAACTCAAAGGAATAAAGCTGTTTCCTCCCCACTAAAATTTCTTTCATTCTCATTTTCATCAGTATATTTCCAGCTGTTTCTGTTATGGAAGCTAGTCCAAAAAAAGGGCCATTTTTATATGTGGAAAATTAATTTCTTTCAGACTGTTTGTTCTGTGAAGAAACTTGACTAATTTATTTCTGTGGTCATTTATCTGAAGTGACTGCAGTGCCTACTGAGCTAAATATTCTCTGAGTCTCTAATGCATTTTTGTTTTTACACCCACCATTTTGTGGATGAAATCTGGGCTGTTCAGCTATTGAAACATTTGTTATCCTCCCAAATTAGATTCTAAAAAATCTAGGTGCACTCTCAGAAATGGTAATAAGCAATAATTTCAAAATTCTGCTCCACAAAATCTTACTCCTTGCGGTCATTCGATGTTATTATCAGACAAAGTCAGGATGAAAGTCCAAGTGAGCTTTCGGTTTATTGGAATACCATTTACTATGCTGCACAGATGTCCACATATGATCTACCCATCTGTCAAAGTTTTTATTTACACAGCCAAAGAGATTTCAGTGTAGATTCCTGTCTTATTCCCAATCAGCCATTCTGTGTTGGTGTCTGTTCATTTTATTATTTGATTTATCATAAGAAATAATAATAAAAAAAAATCAATCTGAATAATTTTGGCAGGGGATTTTCAGGTTTTTTTTTTCTCTTCTTAGAATTTCTGTAGTTGTCTTCTATTTCTCCCTTGCTGTCTCAAAAGAACACCTCTTGTTTTTTCCCACTTTTTCGATAACAGAGCAGACATACAGTAGGAGAGGGAGATGTTGGTACTGTCCAGGAGAAGGGCAGATGTTAGTAACTGTTTCAGTATGCTGTTTTGCTTTGGTTCTCATGCAACTGGAAGCATCTGCATCATCTTGTTTGAATTCCATAATCTCTTTTGATTAGATTCCTCCTTCTATTATTTTCTTTCCCCTAACTTCAAAGAAATATTATACCTGGAAGTTTTCCAGAGTCTTCCTTCACAGGATGATTTTGTCACATTCTCTTTACAGCATTAGGACCTTGGTAGCTGCTTTCCGTATCGTTAGTTCCTGCGTGTCAGGACCTGTAACAAAGAAGCTGGTTTGGCCAACAGCTCTTCGGTGTTACAAAATTATTTCTGATGACTCAGTCTGATGAGAAGTGGTTTGAATCCTGCCAGCACTATCCTGCAGCAGCAGGGCTCAGGTCAGACAGCCTCCTTCAACACTCAGGATGCCAATCAAGAATGAAGGTTTATCCAGAGGACAAAACCAAAGGACAGTCAAACTTAAGTTGCTCGTATTGTTGGTACTGAAGAAATGCTTAAGAAAAACATAATTTGACCATATAAGTTGAGGCAATGCCAGGATGTCACCCTGCAGGTAGGGTCTGCGTCGGGATCAGATGGTCCCCTGGCTGGGCAGCAGCACAGCTGTGACAGCCCACGGGCAGGGGCTCAGGGCCAGTAAGGGCCGGTGATGTCCTCAGGGCTCCAGCAGGGAATATCTTCTGAGGAAGCCACTTGTCAGTTGTATGTATTTATGTATTTTGTATTTGAATGGATTCATATAAAAAAAATAACCTGTCAGGGTCTTGGAATATTCTCCATCTAAGGACCCAGTCCAGAGGTGGACTTAGCTAGGTTGGCTGAGCTGCCAGGGCAGGGTAAGGAGAGGTGGTTGGATGAGGTGACACTCCAAGATCAGTTCAAATAAGAGAGAAAATGCTACTCTAATAACATTAATGGGAAAGCTTTATGCTGTTATCTGATTTTCCTTTCCAAACACAGGATTGTTATATTTTCTAGGAACAGGGCTTTAGAAGGCATTCACTATTTTGCATTCCAGCCTCGTTTTATCTTTTCCGTCAGACAACAGCTATAATTAAGTTCACAGGCTTACGTGAAAATCCTCATGGGAATCAAAATGTTTCTACTTTATGTTCCTGCACTGATTTTTATCTGAGGATCACACAGTGTTTTGCCACTGATAATTAATCTTTCCAGGAGCTCTTTGACACAGGCCAGAGCTATTATTCAGGAACAGTAATTCATGTGAAGAATGCCATGAAGACGGACAGCACCTGTCAAGAAGAGTGGGCAGAGCTGAATTCAGAGTGCTGTCATGCTGGAGAACTTCTGATGCCTCTCTCTGTTCCTCAGTTTCCCTGACTGAACAATGATGCCTTTGTTGCTATAAAGTGTTCAAGATTTACCAAGATAAACACTTCATGGAAGAGTTAGGTATTAAGCCTTTTAGACAGGGTAATAAATAGATGCAGATCAAGAGGCTTACTTGATAGAGCACAGTAAAACATTTCTGCTTAGGGAAGCCACGACACGTCATGACTTTTTGTGGGTTTCTGCAGGCTGATCTTTTTTTTGGTGTGCAAACACAAGGACGGTGAAGTTTCAGTCTGGATGAAAACGAATGGATACGTACTCTGCAGAGAGGTGTTTCATGAAGGCTGTGTATTAAAAGGAAAGTGGCAGATTGTAGAGAGTGGAAAGTAAAACTCACATGAATAACTCATGAAACACCTGAAACACTCTCATGTGTTTGTTCAGTTCAAAGTTCTATGCTTCATTTTATACAGTTTAAACATTTTCCAGTTTTATTTACCTGCTAACTTCAAAGATCGGGATGCTAACTGCCCTGCTGTGACATTTAATGACATCATTGTCACCTAACACAGAACAGGAAGGGTTCTTTTCTCCCTTTTCAGATTTTTTAAGGTACAGTGGAAACTAAATTAGGTAAACACATCTTTATATGTTTTACTGCTGGCACATGTTACAGAAAAAATTAAAAAAAAAGGTCGATTCATGTTACAAGCGATCACAAGGCAGGCTTGCCAGTAAAGCTGCTCTCTGAAGCTGAGCTAGTAAAACAATAATGAAGATATTAAAAGTTCTCACCTAGTGATTCTGGCTTGCAAGTACCATGCTGAATGCTACTTTCAGCCGTATCATGGTGATAGCCCTTGTGCCCTGTAACAGGCAACCTGTGTTCTTCAACAGCATGCTTGCACAGTGGCTGAATATGGATAACATGAGAGAGCAGCTTCTCTTTGCTCTACCTGAAAGAATAGCTTCTTTGAATTAAATGAGGCCATCTCGCATGGTCATTCAGGACTGCCTGGCCCAGGGACAACAGCTGACAGCTTGCTCTGCGCCTGCTCCTATTTGGATGGATTTTTCTTTTGCCTCTTACTGGTGTTCTGGCTCTGTCCAGAGCCCTCAGACCTGGAGGTGGTGGAAACCTGCCCACTGACTTAGTCTCTTTCCTTCTGTCACCTTCCTTCTAGGTCAACATGATTTTGATTTAGCTGATGCTCTTGATCACCCAGGTAGGTAAATCTCCTATCCTTATTTTACCATGGCATTTAGATGCAATAATAAATCTTAAGTCCTTTTCCTTGAGAACTGGAATATGAATTGGCTAGTACTTAAGTTAAAGATACACAGAACTGAGAAATGCTAGGTTTCAATGTTTCTGTTATAAAACTAAAATTTTCTTTAAAACAAAAAAATAATGGTTTTGAAAACATATCACTTCATTCTTAGCTTCTGTCTTGATATGTAAAGATTTATTGAATGCGGCTCTCTAGATTTGCAGATACCTTATTCTGATAAGTTGAAAAAGTTTAAGCTGTTATTGTTTACTGGTATGTCCTTGTGTCCCACAGAGGATATAATTACCAGGAAGCCTACAGTGATCAGAAGACCGACAAGGCCTGTGCTGAGTGAGTAATAAAGACAATGGGTCATAACTGATTTTAGATATGCAGAAACTGTCTCCCATGAGATTCTTGATCTTATTTGCTAATGTACTGTAGCTGAGATCATTTGTGTGAATACTAGCTGTCTTCTGTATGTAAAGTAAGGTTTTTTTGGACAATTACTGATTACATGCCTTTACTGCTTCCAGTAAGGTTTTAGAGCATGACTGGCCACTGATGGCATTTCATTTCCTGAAGATCTTCTTCACGCTTTTCCAGCCTGTGTTGAACTCCCTGGGGAGTATAACTACGAGTAACTGTTGCTAAAAATAACTGTTGCTACTTTTTTTGCCATTATCTTTTCTTTTAGCATAAATATTCATGATGCTTGATAATGGACTTGGAAAAAAATGAGAAGGAATTTGGGTATTCTTTCTCCTGCCCATGTATTTACTTAATATTATCTAGTATTGATTGCTACAAAGACCTGTGTCAGAAAGGAAGAAAGGCTCTGAGCAGCAGAAAAAAACAAAAGGTTTTGCCTGTAGTCCTGAGGATGACAAATGATGATCTCCAAAAAACACTTGTTATTGTTGAAAAAACCCAAACAACAACAAAACCACACATGCATTTATGATGGAACATTTTATGGTAATGTAGAAATTTTTCAACTAAACTACACTGAAAGAAATTTCTGGCTGTCAGACAAAACGCTTGAATCAGGAAACGCTGGATAACATTAGCCCACACAACAACTTTCAGTCTTGTTCTAGTTAAACATTGCAATAAGTCTTTAGGTACATGAAACCAGTTAAATTTTCCACACGATTCTCTGGCTTGGTCTTTGAACAAACAAGGCAGTGTTTTGCAAATGTGATAGCTACTAAGTCCTGTAATGGTTGCATTCTTCCTTCCCGCTTCATTTTGCAGAGAAAATCTGTGTTTTGCCTAGACCAGAGGTGTCTGTTGTAAAGTACTGCTAAGCCACTGCCCTCTACTTAGCTAACTGTCCTGACTTCCTTTAAAGTCTGTGGAGAGAAATCAGCATGTCTAGGGACGGCTCATACCACTCTAAATGTGGATCTGTTCCTATCCTAATATAGATATTTTAAGTAGGTTACTTGAATTGTGGCCTAGAAGACTCTGTCCTCAGTCATGTTTAAAGGTAACCTAGGGATGCCAATATCTACAGTGAAGCTGCCTCAGTCCAGTGAAAGGAATTTGATTTTTAGGAACTCCTAAATCCGTTAGAGATATGACTGTCAGATAATTACCTGCCCTACCTGGATCAACTTCACTAATTTTTGGAAATGAAGAACTCCATGTTTTCCAGACCATTTTGGAATCTCTTTCAGCACTGAAGAGGATTGCAGGGAGTTTAAAAACAATTAAAACTAATTTTAAAAAACAATGTTAAAAATCAATTACTGGATTTGGAAACATGTGCAGAAAGATGATACAAAAGTATGTCCTAGCATCTGCCTGATGCTTCATCTTAACCTCAGGGTTTCCTCTATGCCTCATTCAGCCAGTATCATTGAGAAATGAGGCTGGCTGAGATGACGATTTTGATTGAGATGGGGCCAATTATTGTACAGGCCATGTCCTTTGGGCATCACTTCCCACACAGAAACCCCTGCCTGAGTTGAAGCTCTCCTGTAGGCACCTCCCATCTAGTGTAACAAAGTTCAGCACAAAACTTAATGGAAGGAGAAGGTGATGTTTATTTACAAACTCTCTAAATAAGTTGATTTTACCCACTCACATTCATCCTGCCATTGATTTAAGTCAATTTTAAATGAACTTAATGAATGAATTCATGATGAAATTTCATGAAAATGAGCCACACTCTCAAACCCACATACTCATGAGCACCAAGCTGTGTGTGCTCACATGGTCTGGTGAGCATCATGTGCAACACGGGACAAGGTATGCCAGGTACTGAGTCCTTATCCTGTCTCTGTGGTTCTTCTTGATCAGAAATTACAAGCTAGTTTATGTACAGAACTTTTATACCCTTTAGGAGTCATCAGCTATTATGGAGAGGTCCTTTGCCTCATAATCTTGCTTACTTCAGCACCTCTGAACCCTAGGCCAGGCTGCTGCCCACTGTCTGGTTTTGCCTGTTTGGGGTACAAAGATTATGTCTACAGACTGTTTTCGGTGTGGGTGAACAGGAAAAGTAATGGAATAGGTGATATGCTGCAACCCTGGGCTTTAGAGTGCCGTTCTGTTTTTCCTCTGCTGACGAGTCATCTGTGCTGTCATCTTATCAGAGCGCAGGCCTGCTGGTTTTGACAGAAACAACACATTCCTCAATTTTACTGCTGGGAATGGTGACTTTTATTGTCTGTTCTTTTAACCCTTTGCTCTGCTGTTTCTTCTGGTCCCTATGGACACACGTTTTTCCATTTGTATTTCATTCATACCAACCTTGGCATTTCCGCAACAAACCTCTGCATGAACCCTCCAGAGTGGAACTCTGCATTTTACCTGAATTCTTCAACTCAATAACAAATTGAATCCAGTTTGCAATTTATTGCTTGTTACAGTGTTAGTATTTGACACATAAAGGTACTTTTGAAATGCAACCCTCTGCTGGCCAGACACAGATAGGATCAACACCTGGCTTGACAAGAACAAACCGAGTCATGACTTTGATTATCTTCCTACCAGATTTCCTGGTGACATCAAAGCATTTCTGAGTTGTTACACAAATAAGACTAGAAACTGTGCAAAAGCAGCTTATCGCTCCCTCTGGATATAAAGAACACATGAAGGTAGACTTCTGCATGGTGATGCATTTGGATGTATTTTCCTGGGCTTCAGGAATTCTGACACAATTATAATGAAAAAAGTATATTTAATTGAGGGTCTATCTAATTTTCTGTGGCAAAAAGCATTGGTATCAAAATTTAGGTAGATTTTGCTGTCCCTTCTGATTCATTCCAGCACTCCATGTTTATAAGGAGCAAGAAAGTGATCCTTGGAGTTATGACATCCATCTAATGTATTTCTGCCTATTACTCGGTGACCTTTCTGAGCTCACCGTCATTCCACATGCACCCTAAAGTATCACCCACATACTCATATCCACACCTGCATGTTGGAAATGGAGTTCCTCTTGTTTATGCATCTGCAGCTCATTGACAAATTTTTTATTGGAAGGAAAATTCCATCCAAGGTACAGTGAGACACGAGTACAGTGCTGGGGTAATGGCAATAGCCTGTTGATTCACTGTGTAACATGCACATGCAGACATTTAAGTATATTTTAAAACCTTTATAGCTCAGCCAAAGAAAAACAGTCACCCAACCTCAGACAGGCATGTATGATAACTTGAAGCAAAAATTTTTATGTCACCATGACCCTTACATAAATTAGTTGATTCAATTCTCTCTCCCTAAGTAGGTTTATTACTTCCCAGTATTTGTTCTTGAAAAGGGTATTCAGTTTTTGCAGTTCAACAAATTACACTTGAGCCAAACATGCATATACTAGTTTCAACCACAGGCATAAATGTTAATAAATAAGTATATTTAAAAAAGATACATTTTAATATCTTAACATAGCTAATTTTATTTATGTACTTGCAAATACAATACATTGATCTTGATTCCATTATGAGATTTATTCTCAGCTTATTTAAAGCAGGAATAAATCTTTCATATTTTGAGTAGAAAATACTGTATCATTTTTCAATTATTGTGCGGGCAAATATTAATTTCTATATGTTTTCAAGAAAAGTGTAATACCTTATTTGAATTTGTGGGACTGACCTGAAAAAGTTGCTTGTCAAACATTCAGTTGTATGTTTTCTATTAAAACTAACATCTCATTTCCCTCAAGAATTGTGTGTAACTCACTTCTCTACATCTTCCTCCTTTTCATTTTTAGACAATGATCTGCATTTAGGAGATGCTCTTGGTGGGGGTGAGTACTCTCTTCTTTTCTCAGATATAATGGTTGGGGATTTTCGTAGTCTTTTTCTGAAGTCTGCCTAATTTATGAAGAGACATTTCAAGACTGTAGGAGGAACTGTTGTAATGGGAGTCGTTACAGCTCATGTACATGCAGCCCTTATGCCAGAGGCCATCATGCAGAGTGGGGACAGCAGGATGGGCTGTGTCTGGTTGCCAGCTATGGGAGCTTGCAGGCTGGCCTACCTGTGTGAACTAAGTCAGCTAAGGTTTACATTACCGTGCCAGGCTACCACAGTCATTGCTGGGGAGGGGATGTACTGCTCATTCAGCTGTGATGGCTCAGGGTGGTGGCCTCTGGCAGAAGGTTGAAGACTACAGGTGATGGCCGTAGTTTCTTCAGATACCAAAAATGAGTCTGCCTAAGAATAGGAATCAGAGGTAACAGTGGATAGAGAGAGGTGTGAGTTTGTTGCAGCTCTGCTGATCCCAAATCAGAAATGCAGGAAGGAATGTTTCAGAGATGAGAACTGATGGACAAGATATAGCTTAAGCTTGAAGCAGTCAAGCTGTTGTAACCTGCTGTTACTTCCAGGTATTTCTATTAACATCCAGAACTGACTCGGGAAGTATTCACCATACTGTGCTGAGCTGTGTGGATCTATGAAATCCTTGACTTTGGGAATTTTTGCACCACATTTTGCTTAGTGTGTTTAGAGGTATACCAAGGAGGTGAAATACTCTAGAAAGGTTCTTGTACACCAAAATTATCTAAAATGTAAGTAGTACTGACTCAAAGCCTAAAATTCCACTTGAATCAAAGCTACACAAAAGAAAAATTACTTCTCAGCCCATTGCACAGAACCTCTGAATTACAACTCCAGTCGCAGTGGTCTGGTTTACTCATGTTTCAGGCTTGCAGAATCATAACCTTTTTATTATTCTTTCCAATTTCCAGGGCTTTCTGCACTTCCAGGTTCCCCTGTGGCATTTTGTGCCTGTGTTTAAATGACGTGTTAGCCCACACTTTATAAAGCTGAATATATTTTTGTTTATAATTCCCATGTTTATACTGTCACTTCTTCCTGCCCGTACTAATTGTTCCATTCCTGCAAGTTTTTAATGGGTACTTTTATGAGATGATGGGTTTAGTATGTTGATTAAATTATTCATGAATAGCTTAAGTATCTTCACGAAACCCCACCTTTTCATTCAGAGAATGGCAAATGATGTTTCACTCAGTTTTTATTTCTTTGCTCCATTTTCAGTTCAGGTTCTTAATTGACATTCATACATGGTATAATGGGATTAATGATATGTACCTCATTATCAATAGTTCTGAAGACATTATTTTTTCACTAGCTATGCCACAGAATATATCTTCTTATGCTTAGAGAAGACTGCATAAATGCAGCATCATAACAGAAATGAGTAACAGGATCGGTAGTTTTCTGCTTTTGTGCCATGGTGAATCTTAGTTTGTAACACACAGTTCTGGAACAGAACAAATCTCTTCTTCTGTTGAATAAAGTTAATTGGGCAAAGTCTGATTCAGCAAAGCTTTAAGACTCTACCTAAAGTCCTTTGACTGCAGTAGACTAAACTCACCTGAAGTTAAGCATATATCTAAATAATTTGCTGAATCAGAACCTAAACGTTACTCACAAACAGAAGCATTATATTTAGCAGCTAGACAAGAAGAAAACATGATAAAAGGGCATCTGAAAGGTGAAAGAAAGATTTAAGGAGAGAGAGGGAAATTGGTATTTATTTCTGTGACATAACTTCGATTTATTCAGAGCTAAATTCACTGTCCGGCTAAAGAGCAGTTAAATAGGCAACTGAACTGGTTGAAGAAAAGACAGCAAGAGGGTACCTACTCTATATACACAGAGGAAGAGCGCTGGGCATTAACTTTGGCAGGTTTTGACCTGTGTCAGCTCTTGCTACTCCAGCACTTGTGCAGTTTGGAAACAGCTATTAGTCATCAGATCTCCCACTCTACCCAATGCATCTCTTCCTAATACTTTGGCAAAAATTAAGGCCAAATACCAGCACAAAGTCCTAAACAATGAAGATGAAGTCTGAGTTCATTTTGCACTGTTCTTATTTTAATTTTGCAAATATTCCCTTTTCACTTTCTAATTATTTTTAGAAGATAGCTATTTATTGATATAGCGCTTGAGACTTTTTATCTAGTGACAAGGTCCTTTTCTTAATTCACCGGAGGACAAACTAGAAATAGGTATAAAATCTCAGGATATCATACTCTTTATTTACAGCTCTCAATTTTGCCTGTCCAACCATCTAACAATATTAATTATCAACAGGTGACATCCCAAGAAAACCTTTATACCCACCTCTTCCACCACGACCAGGAAGCCATATTAATTCTGGTAAGAATATTTTCTCCTAAGAAAATCTAGCACTATGAGCTGTTCAGAACAGATATTTGGAATAGCTTACTCTCTTATATTTTTATTAATAGTTTTTATCGTCCCTTCCCTCCAACTCCCATTTGTAATCACTCTTCCTGACCCCGTGTTTGGAAAGATTTTTTGAGTTTTAGTGTTGGTACCAAAAAGCTTTTCTGTCTACCCAAAATGTGGGACATTGATTCCTAAGTGGTACCAGACTAACACTCATCTTGTTTGCCTTTTCATTTTGGGTATGTATAGACTGAACCATGCTAAGGTTCAAATCTGACATCTAGCCACAGGGCGTGGATAAGCCTATGTTCAAATCCATACTGAGATGTGCAGTAGGATCAAGTAGGGGATCAAGTGCACCCTCAGTAAGTTTGCAGATGACACAAAACTGGGAAGGAGTGTCGATCTGCTTGAGGATAGGAAGGCTCTACAGAGGGATCTGGACAGGCTGGGTCGATGGGCCAAGGTCAATTGTATGGGGTTCAACAAGGCTCAGCATCAGGTCCTGCCCTTGGGTCACAACAACCCCATGCAACGCTACAGGCTTGGGGAAGAGTGGCTGGAAAGCTGCCCGGCGGAAAAGGACCTGGGGGTGCTGGTGGACAGCCAGCTGAACATGAGCCAGCAGTGTGCCCAAGTGGCCAAGAAGGCCAACAGCATCCTGGCTTGTATCAGGAATAGTGTGGCCAGCAGGAGTACGGAAGTGATCATGCCCCTGTACTCGGCACTGGTGAGGCTGCACCTCAAATACGGTGTTCAGTTTTGGGCCCCTCACTACAAGAAGGACATTGAGGTGCTGGAGCGTGTCCAGAGAAGAGCAACGAAGCTGGTGAAGGGTCTGGGGAGCAGGTCTTATGAGGAGAGGTTGAGGGACCTGGGGTTGTTTAGTCTGGAGGAGAGAAGGCTGAGGGGAGACCTTATCACTCTCTACAACTACCTGAAAGGAGGTTGTAGCGAGGGGGGTGTTGGTTTCTTCTCCCAAGTTACTAATGATAGGATGCAAGAGGAAATGGCCTCAAGCTGTGCCAGGGAAGGTTTAGACTGGATATTAGGAAAAATTTCTTTACTGAAAGAATGGTCAGGCACTGGAACAGGCTGCCCAGAGAGGTGGTGGAGTCACCATCCTTGGAGGTGTTAAAAAAATGCGTAGATGTGGCACTTTGGGACATGGTTTAGGGGACATGGTAGTGTTGGGTTGATGGTTGGACTTGATGATCCTCGAGGTCTTTTCCAACCTTAATGATTCTACGATTCTATCTGAGATGGCCCTGGGGCATATAACGGGTGGGACTGGGAAGATGGATGTAAGCTTGTGTTGCTTTTCAGAGTGGTCCCAGACTCTCACTTAAATAAAGTGGAAGTGGCACAACTATCCCAGCTACCACCATGTATCCCATATTTACTTCTAGAATGACTACAGTGGTGAGCTGTGGACAGGTCCTTCTGGAGTCCTTCTGGAGTCTTTCCTGGAAAGGACCCACTGAATTCCTGCCCCAGGAACTTCTGGGATTTGAGATGTCCATATTACATAAGGATTTGTGCTACTGAGAGCTCAAGCCCACACATCCCACAGGTGCCAATACAGATGCAGAATGAGTAGACACCAACAGTTTTAGTATTCCAGCTTCCAGGTGAATTTGAACAGGTGGCCATTCAGTGCGAGAGACTTGACCCATCCACCATGTCAAAGCTGGGATTTCAAAGGTCCCTCACCCCTCCCTCGTACATTACAAAAAGACTGGACAAGGGAGCTGAAGGGGTTACCATTGTTCAGATAATTTTGCAACAGAAATCCTAATATTTATCTTGCAGGAGGTTTTGATGACTCAGATCTCCTTGATGGGAAGCCTTTACCACCACACATAACAGGTAGTATTCATCAATTCTCCTTGCAGCTTCTCCCCGATACTTGTAACTTGGAGCTGGCTGCTTTTCCTTTAGTGCTAATCTGTTTGTCACTGAATGTATAGGACAAGACTGCTATTTTTATTTAGATTAGTTATCCTTCTCCACAAACCATGGCTTTGAGCCTGAAACTCAAAGTTGAAACATATTCCTAAACTTTTTGTAGCGTTCTGGTATACGCCAGACCCTTGCAGGATTAATCCCTTTGAATTCACTGAGGACAGTCCCAAAGCAAGGGGCTTCTGTCGAGAACTGAAAGCAGATGCACCGGGCCTATGATCTTAAGTTATTGATAAATCATCTCATTGTCTGGCAGTAGAGAATAGCCAGAGTATATTGGCCTCCCACTCCCTGTGAAATCAGTTTGATGTAGACTGCTAAGTATTATCCTTTTCTTAGAAGATAATATTCTTCTCCGAAAACAAAGTGTCAGGAGGATGGACAGTTATTCCTCCAGCCAGCACAGCTGTCAGTCAGGACTGGAAGGGGAGCTCCTCTCTCACAGTCCTGCCGAGCCACCCCCTTTCACCTTCTGTACGAAATCACACTTTGCTGAGTAAAGACTTTGTTCTCAAAACAAGATGAAAAACATCTCTTGATGAAACTTCACCCTCTGTTCCAGGAGAAGAGGAGTATCATTTCAATCATGGAGGAAACACGGGTATAGTAAATAATTTATTCTATAATTTGTTTCCGATCATCATAAAGTAGTAAGAAAATATTAGCCTTATAAAAGTAGTACATATACTAAATTAGACTTTAAGAGAGCGTATTCACACCAGCTGTAATGTAACATAATTTCTAGTCTTCTGCTTAATTCTATTTACTGAATTTCCACTGTTTCACCAAACAATTCTCATAGTTTGGCAAAAGCACACCTTAGTAGAGAATATGCTTAAGTCAAACAATTTCAGTGCCTCTGAAAAAAAATATCTCTCTTCCTCCACAGATTCAGGATTAATAGCTGGAGTTACATCTCCTATAATTTCTGCTTTTGTAATATTAGTTGTTGGATCAATAGCGGCCTACTCTGCTTATAAGAACAAGAAACTTTGTTTCAAACCACACGGTAAGATCAAATAGGTTTCCAGTTTTCCGAGGTGATTTAGCACAGGAGCAGATGGGAATTTTACAAACAATTTCAGTGGGGCAGAAATAGGTCAGGGATGAGGGCATTTGAAAATCTCATCCTAAACAACCTCGCTGGTCTGTAAGAGATACTGGCAATTAATGTTCTTCGTCAAGGACAACTATAGGAAGCTGTGAGGTGCCCTGAAGATGTTTGTACATCACTTTATGAAGGAAATCACATGACGTGAGGTCTCTGCCATGTCAGTCACAGAAGTGACTGA
Organism: Morus bassanus; assembly: GCA_031468815.1. Taxonomy (NCBI): domain Eukaryota; kingdom Metazoa; phylum Chordata; class Aves; order Suliformes; family Sulidae; genus Morus; species Morus bassanus. The sequence continues at coordinate 78,036,484 of CM062568.1, forward strand.
CTGTCACAGCCCTGTATGTGGAAACCAGTCTGCGTGGCCCAGATCAGCCTTGCCTGGGGCATCCCCGTGTATCCTCTGGCCAGGGACCCCATTTCAGCTCTGGCCTGGGTGGACATGCCTGCCCCGGCCAGGAGCCCGGATGGCCGGCTGGGTTTCCTGGTTTGGCCTTGGGGGTGGGACAGTTGTCTTCATCCGACAATGGCTGGCCCATCCATGGGGCCTGTTTGCCATCATCGCCCCTCCGTGCATGCCCGCCGCTGGAGAGGCAACGGCGTGGGCTCCCCTGCGGCTGCCCTCAGCTCCCGGTTCTTTGGGAACAGCCTGGCCCTAGCCTTTAGCTGCCACAGGGGTCAATTTAAATGTCTAATTCATGTTTTGTTCCACAACGGGACTAAAGACTAAGACATGAGCGAAACGCGGGAGGCTTGCGGAGAAGCTTCACAGGCATTTCTGGGAGATCTGCGTTCCCCCGGCACTTTGGAAAGCCTCGGCCTGGGACTGCCATAGCGGGCTGGGGGATGGCTGGTGCTAGCCGGGCGCCGAGGGGAGGCTTGGGCGGGGTGACACGGGAGATCCAGCCGGAGCACGGCCTGGGGTGCCCGGGGGAGGCCTGTCAGGACCCCTCCAGTGAAGGCTGTTCGTGCCCTCGGGTCCAACAGTGACTTATTTTCCTCTGTTTCTATGGCCGCGGCGTATGTAACTAAAGCATCAGGTCAGTGACCCCTGGGGCCCTCTGGAAATGGGGAGTGAGCCAAATGGGGAAGGCTGTCTATACGTCGCTGGGTATACGAGGTTCCCACCTGCTGCCTCAGAAGGACTGGAGCAAAAAAAAGCCCAAAAGAGCTGGCAAAGGGCATCCATGGTGGAAGTGCTGAATGCTCAATCTTCATTTTTCAGGTGGGGCTACAGTGTAAACCGCTGAAAGAAGAGTTGCCCTCTGATCACAGGCTCCTTTGGTTGGTGACATTCAGCCCACAAATCCGACAATTTTTTTCTACTTTGTCATTCTGACAGAAGAAAATCTAAAGAACGTTTTGTTGAGACATTGCAATCTTACTCTCTTTTACCTGACGTCGCTCTCACATCTTGAGCTTTATATCATCAAAGTTGTGTTTAAAATGTCTGGGGATGGTATTGAACTATCTGACCTGCATTCATAAAGGTTGGATATGCATTTTGTTTCAGAAGTTATTTTAAGCAACAAAGAAATCAAGTTTAATATAAGCTAAAAATGGAAAGATTTTGGTTTGTGAGCATTTGAATCACCAAACATTTTTTTTTCCCGTTTTCAAAATCAGCCAACATACTTAGTCCTTCTGATAGAATAGGAATAAGGAAATTGCCGTTTCCATTCATGCATGTTGGGCTTCTTTAGTATATTTCTGTATTGTCTATAATGTTTAAGGAATACCTGAAGTTGTATAAAGGATTATAAATTTTAATGCTTTTATGTTGTATTTATGTCTGAATTCGAGCAAAGTGTAAGGAGCTATAGATAGAAAATGCATTCTTAATTTGAAAATATAGCATGAAAAGAATATGTACATTGATGAATCACTGGTTAAAAAAAAATAAAAATAAGGAACACATGCTGATTTTATTTATTTATTTATTACCTAAACGGTGTTTAGCTTTTCTCAGGAACTGGAATTTGACGTAAATTTTGTTTCTCTTCCTGAAAACTTAGGTCCTGCTCTAGGACCCTTTAAAGGCATTCATCTTGCAGGCTTTTTTTTTTTTTAAGAACCATATTATTCATCATTTCTGTAAAGCGAAAATAGCTACAAAGTTTTCGGAATCCTTTAGAATGAGTCTGTGAGACTTTGTTCTATAAAATCTATGTCACACCAACTTTTAAACTTCATATGTATGCGGAGACATGGTTGATACAGTTTTGCTAGCAAGGCTGTTTCATCTTTTTCCCTTGTTCCTGATCAACCTTGTGCTAACAAATGTCCTTATGTAGACAAATCTATCAACAAAAACTAACACTTTTGCAGTGTCTCTGCCTTCATTTAGCTAACTGAATCAAAATACTAGCAAATGAATGAAATGCAGATGAAAGCTGGCAAAACTAGTAGCTTGCTGACGTAATTCAATACAGCCAATTTAGCTAACTAACTCTTTAGAGCACAGAGGAAATCTGTGTTTTTGTCTTCATCTTATATGTGAAGCACGCTTTTTCTTACTGAAATTCCATGTAGATGGAGGTAAACATGACTTTGTGTTTATTAAATTATAGAGAGAAAGACATAATTTGAAAAAGTACTCTTTTCACAAAATAAAATACTATTTTGTCTAAATTGTATTTGAAATGGATATATATCAGTTGCTAAGGAGACTACCATAATGTTTATTTTGATCCTCAAAGTAAGAAAAGATAATGTACATCAGTTTAAATATGGAAATATCTTGACAACACACAAACAAATGAGCACCCTTGTGGCTATCATTTTGAACTTATGATTGATAACATATTTTTAATATGCTTTTCAAGGACACTTGATATTTCTTTTAAAATACTAATTTTCCATGTTAATAGTTAAAACAGATTGATATATATTTTGCCAGGTAGACATAAAGTTTTGATTAATGGAATGTTAGTGTTTTGTGCTTACCGTTTCAGTTGTTTGTTTAACAATGAAAATATGTATTTTGCTTCTTTCTCTTGAAAATTCTCAGTAAACACATACTGTGCTTTATCTAAGAGGAACTGAGTTTTGTTTGTTTTGTTTGATACTTTCTGGGACATATGCTGGCTGATACCTTTCATATACAAATTCACCTATGTCCCGCTAGGGAAGAGAAAGAAATGCTTCAAATTAAGGACTTGAGGGAAAAAAAGAAAACAGCTTAAGAATCTTTTTTTTCAGGAGCAGTGTCCAGAGAATGATCTATGTGCATTATTAACATTTTTGCTTCTGAAATATTATTAGTATTTATTTAAATTTGTTCATAGTATTTTCAAAAGAATTTCTTGCATATTATTAGCCAAAAAGCAGATTTCAGTATGGAGAATTTGGGCAAAACCCATGAACCTGAATTCGTAAACCCCGCTCACCCAAGTGCTTATCCCTCTGAAGCTCTTTGGTCTCATTACATCAGCATACGACCGATATACTAGTGTGCAGGCACATTCTTCAGTGTAAATTTTCCTTTTAACTAGTATGATGATGATGACGATGATGATAATTTTATAATTATTGTAGTAATGATTATTATTAGTTCAGATAATTGGGGGTTTATGTAGGGAAGCTCTAACGTGTTTAAATCTGGATGGGAAGGAAGGAATATAAACTGGCTGTTAGACCATCAGAACTCTACCTTGTATTATTGGCTCTGACATTTAAAATTTATCCTATACCGTAAAAAAGTTGCTGGCACACAAGTAAAACAGAAAATTATCTAAATGTAGACATCACTTTTATTACCAAGAAAATGCTCGTTGATTATAAAGTCCCCCAACCAAAACAGATCTGCCAGTAAAATTATCTACAACAGCGATCTCGCTACTCCTAAGCATATTGTTTAGTTGACCCACCCATACAAGCAGATGATGAACACATTTCCCAAGAGTTTTGTTTCTGCGGGGTAAGGAAAGCTTGATTTCCTATGCATTTATGTCCTTTTTTCTTTAAACACCTCGCCACTGCCAGAGCAATGACACCCTCTTCTCTGGCGGACCTTTAGGACACTCCCAGTATATGACAGAACAAACGCTGCAGCTTGGAGTGGCAACACCGATCACTTGCAAATTGTTGGAAATAAAGGTTTAAATAGTTGAGTGGTGTGCGCGTTTTCTTCGGTGGCACACTGTCTTACCTCGTCGTCCTCTGCTAGGTACTTACTGATGTTCACAGAACAGTTTGGGGCAAAAATGCCTCGGCTGAACCCCATCAGCCTAGAACTACCTTGCAGAGACATGGTGTGGCTGAATTACATGTAACAGTTACCACGATTCTGAGCCACTGGCTGTGCAAAATGTATGTGCATTTATATATATATATATTTGTGAAAATACACCTAGCAGTCTGAACAGCGCGAGCTCTCTGAAAACATTTATTTATCCTTCAGGGTGACAGGTTATCAGGCTGTGCGTATCCGCAGGCCTGATGACGGCTCCAGAGGAGTTCAGGGAAGGCTCCCTTCGCCGGCGGTGCCTCCCATGGAGCTGCGTTACCGTACGCCACGTCAAGCCGAAGCCATCGTACACGCGTGCTCCGAGACCTTCTTTCCAGCCCTGCAATCTCCCCCGCCCAAGGCGCTGCGGTTTCCCTCAGAGGGCTGCGGGGCAGAGCCTCCCCCAGCCCCTCTTCCTCCCTCTCCGCCCCCGCACAGGCGGGCGGCTGGCGGCCCACACGCACCCCGCTTTGCCGGCCGGCCGCCGTGAGCCCCCCCCCCCCCCGCCCCGGTCCCGGTGGGCCCGCCGGGGGGGGCGGCGGGAGGGACGGGGAGGGAGGGGAGGGGAGGCGCGGCGCGGCCCCCGGCCCCCCCCCACAGCGGGGGCTCCCCGGGGCGCAGCGGGCTGGGCGCTGCCGGGCGGCGGGAGCGCGGCGCGGCGCGGCGCCGCCAGGGGGCGCCGCAGTGCCGCCTCCGCCGCGCGCGCGGGGGCTGGGGGGGGCGGCGGCGTGAGGGCGGCCCCGGAGGGGCGGGCGCTGGGCGCCGCCCTGCCTCGGGGGCGCACGGCGGGGCCGGGGCGGGGGCGGGGGGGGGCAGCGGCCCCCTTGCAGCAAAGCCAGCGCCGGGAACGGGGGGCGGGGTGCGTCGTGCCAACCCTCCCGAATGGGTCTCCGCCGCTAATGCCGACTCTCTGCCGCTGCGCAGGAGTCCCGGCGAGTATAATTCACCGACGACTGTCTTCAGCAGGAAAGAGGCTAATCCCATTTCGCGATTTACCGGGCCCGTCGCCAGCGGGTGCGGCGGCGGAGGTGGGCGCCGCGGGCCTGGGCCTGGGCCGTGCCTCACCCCCAGCCCCAGCCCCTGCCCGGGCGGCCCCGCCTGCCGCACGATGTCCGGTGAGTACCGCGGCCGCCGGGCCCGCCTGAGGAGGGGCCGCCGCCCCCCCCGCTTCGCCGGTGTCGAGCCGCCCCTCGGGGCCGGCGCTGGGCGCCGCCGGGGGCTTCTCCCTTCCGGCAGCCCGGCGCGGGCGAGGGCCGGCGCCGCTGCCCCGTCAGCAGAGCGCCGCGGTGGCGTTGGCAGCCTCGGGTCGGGGTTTAAACCGCCGGGCCGGCGGGATGGAAGAGCTGAACGCGTTCGCGCCCCGTGCTTGTGGGAGCAGCCCGGCCTGCCCGGGCCTCCCTGCGCTTTCCGGGCGGCTCCCGCAGCCCGGGGCAGGCGCGGAGAAACGCGTCTCGTGTCCCTTGGTAGGCAGCAGCGGCGGTCGTCGGCTCAAAGCCACCCCCAAAGCCGTGAGGGACTGGTTTAGGGCTGGCAGCTCCGCGTGGGTGCAGGTGCTCCCTCGTTCCTGGACCGCGCTCTCGAAAGGGAGGCGAGCGCTGGGCGGCAGCGCCCCGAGGGTGGGTTTGTTGAACCACCCGAAGGGCGTCGCAGACACACCTCCGCGGGCTTTCGGCCTGCTGGAGCCCCACTTCGGATTCGTGTGTGTGGCACCTCAGCGCCGGAGGAAGGCGCAGAAGGGGAGCCTGCAAGTTAAAGGATTAGAGGATTGCGCTTTTGTTTGGTTTGGGTTTTTGTTGGTTTTTTTTTTTTTTGTTTGTTGGGGTTTTTTTTGTTTGTTTGTTTGTTTTGTTTGTTTTTTTTTTCCAAAAGGAGGGTGGAAAGACTGGAAACCTCTTATTGTATCAAGTCCTCAGCTGTCTTTGGATTGCTCAAGCAATTACGACTAATTTTTTTCAAACTGGTGTCTTACTACTTTGGGACTAGTTTTGGGTGCTATGCGTTATGCTTATTTGCACATTTTAATACTGTTGCATTTGATTTTTCATAAAGGTCACTTACTACCTGTTGAATAACAAACTTGCGGGGTCTTGAAGCAGAATGTCACTGTTCTTAACTGAAAGGTGTTTAGTAAAAGCTATACAAAATGAGAAACAAGTCCCCTTTTGTAGCCCTCCAAGATAACAGTCATAATCCTGTCAACTAAAATTCAGTATTGTTTTAATAAAGGATAAGAGAGAGTCTGGTTTTGGATCAGGCAGAACTTTGTTAGACCATCAGAAATACTGTATGCCATCAAATGTCAACTTACATTCTGTTACAAAAAAGTCTGTGTAAAATGTTGGTTCTGTCACCTTCATCAGTAATGTAAATGTTTCCACTGTTGGACCCAGACCGAGGAAGCATGGGAATTAAAATTGCCAGCTGTCATTTGATTACTACGGCAAGAACTGCATCTTTGCTGAAAACTTACATAATAATTTCTGGTGGTGCTCTGACATAGGTTATTGTCTGACATCATTATTCATTTTACCTACTTGTAACAAAATACTTCTTGACTGCTTTTAAGGTTCTGGGTGTCAGCTGGAGCAGAGCTTTCTGTTCTGAGTGCTTCTGAGACGGTCAGAGAAGCAAGAAGGCCTGTAGCTTTCTTTATCTTTGCAGTAGTCTAACACATCTTCACTGAGACGTGCTTCTGGGGGAGCATGCATGGGGACCTCTGTGTGGGAGGGGGAGTAACAAAATTGTTGTTAGAAAACGTGACATGAGTTGGGTCTGTGTTATGTCATTGTTGCTTGGAATTTCAGAAAGGTGCTTTGGGCTCTGCGGGCACAGGTCCAGACTGCAGCCTGCCTGTCCTGCAGGTCGTGCCTGAAGTAGAAGGGGGGAGGTGACAAAAGAGCAACAGATGGTACCAGGGAGGAATTTAAGAAAGCAATGATACGACATTGGATCGTATGAATGGCAGTATGTACTGGGGACCTAACCAGCCTGTTGGAGGCTTTTAGCTACTGGTTTATCCACTCTTATATTTATGCATAAGGCGGCAATGTGTTATTTAGAATATACTTGTAGGAAAGTTGTCCCATATGAGTCTCTGGTCTCCCATGGCAATTTTGGAGTAGGCAATTTGGCAAATTTGAGTTGTTACTCTAGGAGCCACAGCTAGAACACATTTATCCTTTCTCTGTCTATCAGAAGAAAGACTGAAATATGTTTAAAAAGCTATGCCTGGTGGATTATGGAAAAAAACCCCACCCAACTTAAACTTGTCTTGAAGCTGTCAGGTGCATGTGGTTCATTCAGTGCTTGTTACTACGAGACACTCCTGATTCTCACTGGGTACCTGGTGTTTGTTCATTCCCTCTCTCTTTTTAACTTTGAACATCAAAGTGAGCACCACCCTGTCTGCTTGCTGGTGCGGATTCCAAGTAAGGGTTTTAGCTGCCCTAGAATTGGTTTTCGGGCCTGTTGAAGAATTTTGCCTCTGGCAGTATTGTCAGAGGTACTACTGCTGTGAGTAAGTAGCGTAAGAAGTGAGTGATCTTGGCTAAAAAACTGTAACAAGTTTCACATAAAATCACCCCGGCTGTAGTGATTCACATTACTTTTGCTGTCTTTTCTGTGTTGCTGTCTGTAGCTGCAGAGCGGGCTCTAAAATAAGTCACCAAAGTTATTAGCCTGAAAATCCTTGGTTTGTTCTCAGAAACTATTGTTAGGTATTAAAACTGAGGAGCTGTTGCTGATAATAACAATTTCTAAACCTGCATTTTCATGTGCTGTGTGCTATTCCAAACAAGAGAAATGAGCAGATTTATAAATTCATACAACATGGTTTTAATGTGATTATAATCATACACTTACTTTTCTCATAATTCACTGACAGTCAATAGTATTAGCCATAGGGTTCCACAGCTTGAGAACAATTTGCTTGAAAACTTAATACTGTTCACACTAGGTGTTTTCCATGAAAAATCTTATTGTCATTCAGCACAAAGAATTCTAAGTTATGCATAAAGCTGCACTTAAAATTCATTGAAACTGGATTTTTTTTTTTTAAATACCTACACCATTAGCCTTCAAACTTAAAAGATCAAATCTTCTTTTGCAGCTTAAAGTCAGTGAGTGAAACCCTGTGTACATTAGGTTTAATGCGGCATTGTCCTTGATTTCTGTTAAATGGGAATTTTCAGGTAAAGGGTTTACTTTCACAAGTTTATATCAAAATCTGATCCCCAGTTTTCAGTTTAAAAATAAAACATTTACTCATAGGGACAGAGTTATGAAGAACTTTCTAAACGAGGCAAGTCAAGTAATACTTCTTCCTTGAAAACAGGGATTAGATGAAAGAACAAGTAATGATACAACCTTCTGATTTTAAACCCCCTATGGATCCTTAATGGATTAGTGATGCTCCTGTATGATGTTAAAATAGGTAGGACATTCTTCTTTCTTTGCTCCATAAGTATTTTAATGTTGCATGGTTTCAGTCAATAGTTTGATTATCTATTTAATTATCTCTGTAATGATTCGCTCTGTTGAGAAGGCCATAATATGTATCCCACATCTGATTCTCAAAAGAGACAATTGGTTTCTTTTCTGTGTGAGGTATTAGTAAGAGTTTCTTAGAAGCTGTATTTGTTTGGCAGTTTGCTTCCTTGTGGTTCTGACCACAACTGTAGCCCAAGAGGTAGAGGGCATGAAAGCGTAGGTAGGATGTGGAAATTTGCCATACCAGCTTGCTGAAGTATTTGATGTGTAGCTTGTGTATTTTCAGATGTATTTCTTATGTAAAGATTCAGCTTCAGTAGCTAAAAGAATTTGCAGAAGCAATAAGAAGACGATGTTCATTTTTGTGGCTGTTATTTAAAACAGCGTTTTAAGATTTAAACTCCCACTCATTTCACAGTTTGCTTTTTTTATTAACCTACCCCCCACATTCCTCTCAGTAGTTGTTTTATTACCTTTATTTGGCTGAAGATGCCTGTTGCCTGACGCAAATGTGCTTTTTTTTTTTTTTTTTTGCTGACTCTTTGTGTCTTTTGAGAATAATTTTATTGCTAAAGTAGCCTTCAGTGGCGTTTTGGTTTGGTTTGGTTTTTTATGTATGCTTGTATTTATTCATTTAACCTTTTGGAAAGTTGCAGTAGGAGCAGTTTACTTGCACAACTGTCCTTTGAAACCACTCCATGTAAGCAACTCCTTATTCATTGTTTTCTGGAACACCCATAACTTGCTCGAGCTGTTATGATAACGGGAGATTTGAAAGCTCCTGTTTTCATTTGCTTCTTCTGGAAATTGTGATTAAAAATGTTACTGGGGTTTGCTTAGCTTGAGGGATCTGCAAACTATTTTAAGTTTGAATGGATGATTCAGTTTTTTTGGCCAAGTTTAACACTACTGGGATTCTCCTGAGGTGCAGGGATCTGTTGCAGTGTCGGCAAACGTAAGGTGTATGTGCTTGATTTGAGTTCGGGTCTGGCTGGAGATGAGCAGGAGGTAGGGCATAAAGGGGGGAAGAAGACAGCACACCAGTGGGTCCGTGCTTCGCTCTGGATTTGGAGGACATGAAAAACGAAAATACCTAGTACCTGAGAGCTTGTCACAGGCACCAGCCGTACTTTATTGCCTACCTTGATGTTAGGTTAGAGGTTTGAACTCATTCATTTTGGCAGCCTCTGGCTGAGGCAGCCATGAGGTCATTTGTTGGGTTCTCTGCAACTAGCTCTGTGAGATTCTTCCCTTGTGTCTCTCACAGAGCTTGGAAACTGTATGACAGGGTGTTTTTGTTGTTGTTATTGTTTGGTTGTTTTAATTTATTTAACATAATTGCTTGTCCCTTAAGATGATGGTGGTTTTAAACAAGTAGTTCAACACAAGTATTTACTGAAGCTCTGTAGGGCTCAGTGGAGTTCCCCTCATCTGTGTGACCCGCTCATCTTGTTCTGGTTAATTTTGCAACCTGGAAAGCCGAGGTCTTCCTTCTGCTCCAAGGATGCTGTTTACCTTGCTGAATCATAGGTTCTGGCTCTCCCCAGGAGAACCCTGATAACGTTGGGGTTCTGTCAGAGGGCAGAGCTGAAGAAGCAGCCAATACTGCCACAAGCCTGGTATCTCTATGAAATATATTAGCTCTGCTGTTGTGCAGAAGTGTAGCTTGCTTTCTTTTTTATTGTAACTTTTTTTCCCATGTGTTTCTTGACAATGAGAAACATTCCTAATTTTCTTGGAGTTACTTGAGGTTGGGATCCTTAGCTTCTGGGTGGTGTACCAATCTCAGTAGCAATTTCTCTGCCTTTGTTCAGCCAGCACCAGTTACTCCTGTACAAGGAGGACGTAGCGAAGAAGAATGCCTGGTAGGTTGATTCAATAAGGTCATGGAAAGAAGGACATTTCTGGCTAGTAGTTAACATCCTGGTTTTTTTCCTTAGCTTTTGGCACTGTATAAACAGGAAAATTTTCCTTGTTGTATTAGACTATGTTAGTTAAATATAAAATCTAAATATTTACAGATCGGCTTTTTTGATTGACATTATGTTTAGGCAATAAGACTTGGAAGTATTTGTTTGAGGCTAGTCCAAAAACTTCATACCTGTTATTATGTAAATCAGGCAAAGGAAAAATAACAAAATTCATAAACATACATTCTGCAATCACGCCTACTTGATTTTCCATTCAGTTCTGTCTTCTGGGGGAGTTTGGGAAAGAAAAGAGCTTATCACAAGAACTGCAGGTTGTTATAAGCCGCAGCCTGTTGGTTTGCTGGAGGAGGGAGACTGTAGGAACCTGCCAAAAGAGCTTATGTTAAAGCTGTAAAGTGACTTTTCTGAATATTTGCTCACAGTAACGGATCAAGCCTTTGTGACCCTTGCTACCGATGATGTGTACTGCCAAGGCGCTCTGGTTCTCGGACAGTCATTGAGGAACCATACAACATCTAGAAAACTGGCAGTACTAATTACACCAGAGGTTTCCAGTGGGATGAGGTAAGGATTAATGTATTTTTGTATGTTGATAATATGGAAGTATAAACAACAGCATGAATGATTTTAATAGGCTTCCTGTGGATTTCACAGCATTATGTTAGAAGTTCCCCCTTGGCTAGCGATTTCTGAGACGAGTCCCAAATAACATCCATGATAAGATTGTAAGCCTAATAAGAATTCAGTTGCAAAAAGTGGAACTTGTGGCTGGAAGTTGTCTTAAACCCATAATTGGGAAAACAAGCTGAAAGTTTAGGAACTGGGGTTTTAGTGTCTTGCTTTTGAGCCAAAATAAAGGCACTGTTGAGTTTTTCCCCAAGGGTTTCTCTTTTAGGAAGAGCAAGATACGTAACCACCTGTGACATCAGAACTGTCCAAAATCCTTAGGGGCTCATCTTCAGATGACTAATCTTCTTAAAATACTGGTGCACAGCTACCATGATGAGAAATTAACTTTTTTTTTTCTTTTTTATTTTTTTAATCACTTTCCAGTTTGGATCGTGATCCTACAGGCACTACAGAGGTACAGAAATCTGATTAGATTTGTTGAACTCAAGCCCTGCTATTCGGAGGAGTGTGTTGCTCCGGAACATGACACGCCATAGCTACCTAAACTCTTAGTTCTGCTATAGCTTAAGAAGTGTGCAAGCTCCTGATTTCTGTATGCCATGTGAAAGTATTTGCTGTGCATCTGGCTCAGGAAACATATTTTCTCTTTTTTGCTGTGATTCGATGTACAGAAATCTGGTTTTAATGGTTTTTTAAAGTATGGATTTTGTCAGAACACTGTAACTTTCCTGAGGGAATACTGTATACATTTGACACCTAGATGGATACTTAAGTCCATCAGTTTTTTCACCCCCGTTCAGTGGGGGGAAAAACCTTTATAATATATTGTTTAATCAAGGATAGCATTTAAAAAAAAAGTACCTCACTGAACTATGCTTCTAAAAATTTGTACCTACTCTTAATTCTTTCCCAGTTAACTCCTGTCCCTTGAAGATCAGTCAAGCAAAAGCTAATGACTCTGAAATCTAGATAATCAGCACAGGCTTTTCTTTTTCTGTGTTTGTATGGCATCCAGGACTTTGTAGTTAGTGTAATGTAAATAAATAAACTGTGTTTAAAAGACTTTTTTCTTGTGTCTTGAAGGAAAATTGCCTACTTTGGTATCACCTAAAAAATTCTCATGAAAGATATGCATAGAAAAAAGATGTCTTAAAGCCTCATTTGAGATGATCTGTAGTAGTGAGCAAGTATATATTGCCTGTTTAAAAAGGTGCAGTGTTGAAGCTGCGTTTACTTGGGCATAATAGGTGCAAATGACTGCACCAACAATGCCTGCCACATCCTGTGCAATGCACAGGAAACACAGTATGGTGCTGTTCTTCAGACACAATTGTGCAGGATGAAAGCTGCTGCAATTTCTGTTGGTGTTACTATAGGAGATCAAGTAACTAAAATAAAGATTGGTTTCTCCTCCATTCAGCACCTGTCGCTTTTGAGATGTGCTGGCCCTGTAGTGGAAGAGGCGATGGCTTATGGCCTGGTAGCTGGCACTTCAGCAGACTGTTTACAAGGACTTTTCACTTTTGACTTCTCATTCTAACCAATCAATCTAGTCTTTGTTATTGTCATAAAAAATGTTATGCTGTGTGTGTCACTGTTTTCATGCCAGAAGAGAACTCTGATGAACCTTGCTAAATTCCCTTCTTTCTCTCCACTGCTTGCTCTGGTAGGTCTGTCCTCCACAGCGTGTTTGACGAAGTAATCGAGGTGGATGTGCTTGACAGTGCTGATTCAGTCCGTTTGGCTCTGATGCAGAGGCCAGAACTGGGTGTAACCTTGACTAAGCTTCACTGTTGGACTCTTACTCAGTATAGCAAATGTGTCTTCATGGATGCAGACACTTTGGTGAGTAGACCCAGAGCTGTGGAATTGTTTGTGTTTGCCTTAAAGAGCTACTCTGAGTATGGGATGCTTCCTCGTCAGGCAGCCTACTGGCCTATGAAGTGACCAGATTTGCTGGTGGTCACAAGGTCGGAGGAGCTCCAGCTGACATGTTTTGGCAATGCTCACAGTTTTGCTGGCTGCATAGACATAAATGCTGTTTTGAGAGTAGCCTCAGGACTGTCCTCAAAAGATATTAGAAACACACTCTATGCAAATGGGCTTCTGACAGATGTTTAAAATAGATCTCTGTCATATACTTTTGTTTGGACTTAACTCTGGTCAGGAAGACAGGCCAGTTTTAAAATGGAGGCATGGCATGTTGTAATATTTAAAGGGGCCTTCTGGAGGGTCTCTGAGGCTCATGAAGTAATTTCACACGGTTTGTGCTTTTATCAGAGAAATCATGGAGAACCACAATTAATGTTACCTTATTATATTAAAAATAGAGGTTCTGACCCCTAGCATATTTTGCATTGCCACTGCTTTTATGCTCTGCAAGCTATATACTTGGCCAAACTATCAGTTTACTCCATTGGTACTGATTTAGCTACTCATCTTCTAGAAAAAAGTTTGCTCTAACAATTTTTCTTTTTTCCTACTGTCTCTAAGGTGCTTTGCAATGTTGATGAATTGTTTGATCGAGAAGAGTTTTCAGCAGCTCCTGATTCTGGCTGGCCTGACTGCTTTAATAGTGGTGTATTTGTGTTCCGACCTTCTTTGAAAACTTACAACCTACTGCTACAGTTTGCTGCTGAACATGGCAGCTTTGATGGTAAGGGGCAAAGCATAAGGGATGAAGTGCAAGACATTAGATTCCTGCTCAGTAAGCGTTTTTTCCATAGCTTCCATGCTATCTGGCAGAAGGGAGGAAGGCAGGAGTTCTGGGCTTTACGTAATTGTGCCCTCACAAAAATTTAAGGTGCAGCCCTGTGCCTCTTGCACTGTACTTAAGAGCCGTTGACTTTCTGTGGACTGTGCTTCCCAGAAAGGTGCAACGAAGGCACATTGTGTCTGAGTCTTGCTCAGTAAGTTTTAATTTTGCTGTCTGGTTTAGGAGAGAGAAATACAGCTGATCTTCAGTCTTCTGCTCTGAGGGAGACCAAAACCCTTTCCTACTCCTTTCTTCATATATTACAAACTTGCATCGGAGTGAATCAGGTATTATTCACTTGTACCTGCTCATGTGGCCATCTTGTCAAGTCCAAGTTGCAGTCCCACAAACACACCAGTCTCACTCCCATCCTTGGACGTGAAATTGTGACGTAAATTTGAGTGTATGCATAATTATGGTGAAACTGTTTTATATCTATTCTTTAGGAGGTGATCAAGGATTGTTGAATAGCTTCTTCAGCAACTGGGCAACAGCAGATATTGGCAAACACTTACCTTTCCTCTATAACTTAAGCAGCAGTGCTGTATACACCTACGTTCCTGCTTTCAATCAGTAAGTAGTAACACTTCTGACTGTAAAGCTCTGTAGTTTGCTAACAAATGTTCTATTATGAGAGAATAATAATGGCATATTCTGTTGTTTTTGACTACTGTAATTTATAATCAATGTTATAAAACTTGTGCAGTAGAAGCTTAAATGCAATATGAATGTCTTGCATCTGGACACAGAGAGTCCCAGAGTTGGCTACACTGTTTCACATGTTGTTTCAGAGAAGCTTTTCTCATGTTTAAAAAGATGTAGATTACTTTAGCATTAGGTTCTGACAGCTTTACTTTGAAAATTGTTCCCTTCTTTTCCAGTCAGTTCTATGGGAAACAGATGGGGTTTTTTTAGTTTTTTAAACCATTTCTTAGGTTCTTCCATGAAATAAAATTTGTGCTAGTAATTATATGACTTCAGACAGTGCAGTGAAAGGAACTTTTCTGGCAGAAGGCCAGTTGGATTTAGGGTGTCATGAATTACTGTTCCAGTTGTATAAAATACTCTTACTGGAAGGTGAACTTAGGACGATGTATGTATTAGTAATTTTTAATATGGGATTGGTAATAACCAATTTTGTTGATTTGATGTTTGAAGTGGTATTTATTTGTGAACAGAGTATGCAGGAGGACTGGAAATGGTACTGCATGAGCCTGTCATTTTGCTTCATAAGCTTTTCTACTAGAATCGGCAGCTGGAAGCAAATGGCAATGCAGTCTTTTGTTTTTGTCATGCTAAATGAAATACCTTAAACTAATAAGATAGAAAAAATATTAATATACATACTCATATGGAATGTGTTGGTGTTGCAAAATGTCAAAATTACCTCACCAGTGAGAGTAAGCGTGTTTCTTAAGCAGTTTATATAGGCAAGAAAAAAAAAAATATTTTCAGACCCGTATGTTTAATCTCTCTACAGTTTTGGTAGAGATGCCAAAGTTGTTCACTTCTTGGGAGCGACAAAGCCCTGGAACTACAAATACAACCTTCAAACAAAGAGAGTTATGCAAGATGACACCACATCTGGATCTTTTCATCAGCTGTCGTTTCTTGCCCTCTGGTGGAATGTATACAGTGCCAGTATATTGCCTTTGTTAGAAAATCTTCAAAAGATGGAAGAATCAAAATCTGAGGAATGCAAGGTAACTAATCAAGAGTTAGTAGGAATCTGCTGGAATCCCAAGAAAAAATCTGAAATTTATGTGTTTGCTAGAGAAAGGAATTGCATGAAAAAACATATTTGTTGATTGGTAGTAGCAGTGATTGCTTCTAGAAGCATCTAAACTAGCGGTTTAGAAAGGATTTTTAGTACTATTGGCCTTCCAAAGATTCCTCCCAGCCCCCATCTTAATTGATGAAGAGTTTGTATGAGAATGTATGTGTATAGATTCTGCAAATTAAACACAAAGTATGATACAAATTAGCCAGAGAAGGTAATCTGCCTATAAAACAAACAGACTTTTGACTTTTTCAAGCTAGGTTGATGTAGACCATCAAACTAGCCCTTGAACTACCATAAAATTTACCTTTTCAGAACTGCATTATAACTTGTTTTATGAGGGTCATAACAAATAAATCAGATTTGCAAAGGCAGTGTTAATTACATTTAGGATGTTATATTGAGTACTTGTATGTCATCAAGCATTTACTGAGCTCTTTACACTTTTTTTTCTTCAAAGAAAGTGCAGCAGTGTATGGTTTCCATGAATAGAATAAAAAATCTGTTGATAAAAGAGATGATTTCTTGGAGACTAGCAGCATAAAGTAATAAGTAGAAGTAAGATTTTTAATTTTGTATCCAGACATGACAATTTAGATCACTTCTATACGTATGTAAATATTTTCTTAATTTTTTTTTAATATTAGACTACTACCATCATTGAACTAATTACATAGTCCCTTAAGATCAGTTGGACAACTACCATCAAGGCCCCAGAGAGGAATTTGGTTTGTTAACCTCATGACAAATTGGAAAGCAGAGGAAGGAATGGGTAGTTTTTGATCTCCTACTTTAACATGCTTTAATTTTTAAGAAATCGTGCAGTAAAGAAATATTTCAGCCATGGTAACATGAAGGTGGAAATACCTGTTAGATTTACCTCCTGATGATGCTGGCATACTCATAAGTGCAAAAATCTAAATTGCAACATCCTCTGAATCTGGGACCACAAACTTTTTTGAATTTATTAATTTATTCCTTTAATGCTGAGATCCCTGTAAGGAAGTGAAACTGTTGTAAGAAAGATACTAATTTCCTGCAAAATTGCATTTCAGTGGTGAGATGTTCTTGTTTTTGTTAGCACACTTTCAATGGAGTTGAAATTACACTGGAAAAGGTCAGTCCTCCTGTGGCCAATTCATTGCAAATGCCCATGCTTCCAGAGCAGACATATGAAATATATCCCACAGCATGTTCACCTGAGGAACTCACTGTCAAAGCTGTAAGTATGTTGTATATTACTATATGCAGTAACAAAGTAAAATGACATACTAAAATGAGATTTTTTTTAAAAATCATGCTTCTGGGTCTGAGAGATGATATCTTCTTCAGTTTAGCTGTAGCTATTGAATTTTCTTGCTAGCATCAGAATTAGTCTAAAGAGTATTTATTTTCTTTAACCTTGAGTCACGCATGCATGATGTATCTGGAGGTTGAAAGAGTTTGCATTGAATCTTACGAAGAGATTGCTTATTGAAAGTTGTTAAGTACTTAATAAAGTGTAATATAAAAAAAATCTGTTACCAAAGTAATCTTTTGAATATTAATAATTTTGTGAATTAATATATTTAAAACTAGAATCCTTTCTATCTGTCTTCTGTAGAAATTATTGTTTTTTTCCCAGAAGTGTTGACTCGGGAAACTTCCCCAAATTTCTGTGATTTGGGCAACAATGAGTGTCTTAAGAATCCACTGATGAACATTGCAGGGGTCCTGGTTCTTTTGTCACTCTTGTTGTATTTGGGTATTTCTGTTGCTCTGACTCCCCTTATTTTATGCAGGAATTAAGTCGGACATAATAGTACAGTGTTTCTGCAGCTGTAAGTCATTACGTGTTGTATGATAAACCATGCTATGGCAAGGTACAATTGGAAGAAAACAAAATTAATGTTCTAATGTCATCTGCTATTGTAACTTGTGGACTGCTCTCTAGTAGGATGAAGACAGTTTTTATTCTCTTCAGTGCTTCATCCCTTTAGATTGTAGTTGCTCCATAAATTAAAACCGTAGTTTTCCTTCCTTTCTTTTCCACCCTGAGTGTGAAGGGGCTAAAGGAAAATTGCAAACCATCCAGCTCTGTAATTTAAGAATAATTTGTGCCTCATGCATCTGACTCCATTGGAAGTGCTCAAACCAGATGGGAACACATTTTCAAGATGTCTGTTTGGCATAAAAAAAAATCATAATGTTCACTTAATGTCATTCAAATTTAATTTTCTTTTTTTAATTACTAGGATTGGTTTATCAGAAGATCATATTAAGTAGAAATTAATAGCCTGATTCTCTTCTTACTTAGGAACACCATCATTCTACTTTTTGTTGCTTAGCTTCAGTAGTCTTGTGGGATTGTTTTGGTTTTGGTGGAAGAGACTTCAGAATGGTGTCTGTCTACTCATTTTATGTTTTGATACCTGGCAAGGGCAAATATTTGGGGCAGTATTTTTGGGCAATCTATTTTACCTTTGTTTTGGAATTCACTGTTCTATTCTCATTCTATACATATAAGAAGCTCATGAGTTATAGAGCAAGCTATTACCCTAAAATGAGATTTCTCTCATTGAAGTTTGGCGTTGTGAGTGGTAGGCATCTACTGTAAGCTAGCTTTCCAGGCTGTTTCTGTAGTCACTGAAGAATGACAGGCACTCTTGGACCTATTTTAGGATGAGATGAGATGAGCTGCCCTCTGGAGGTACTTATCCTAGATTGATTACAGTAAGACCTTAGATTCAATGCAATTTTGATAGCTAAAGCTGGATGAGATGAATTTTGTCCTTGGTGATAATGTGTTTTGTTCCTTTTCGTCCCATCCCCTGCTTTCCCCTCTCCCAAGACTGAAATTGATTTGTATTGTATGAATTCTCATGATAAGGAAACTATGAAAAAAATACTCTCCTAATAAAACCTCAGTGGCTGTATTTTAGCAACCTGTATGTGAAGTTGAACAAAGCGGTTCTAACGTCCATCTCTCTGAGCCTGGCAGACCTTCAGAACAACTTGTATTTCATCCTGCGTTTCAGGAAGCCTCAGAACTGGTACATGTAGCTTTCTGCATTGTACATCCGTTGATAACTGCATGCATGTCTTTGCTGTCAACCTCATTTTGGGAAATCTCAACTAATTACAATGCAATGTGCAAATAAATTCTTGAATCTTTTAGCTATGTAATTCCTTAACTGCTTCCAATACAGGGGTATGATCCCTTTCTATCAGTTACTTCTAGTTTTTAAATGTATATTTTCCTGTGCTAGCCCCCAAGTAATAAATGCATGGTGTTAATTTTAGCTCTCCAATACTAATACAACCAAAGCTGTTTGGGTTTTTTTGTTCTGTTTTGTTTGTTTTGTTTTGTTGGGGTTTTTTTACCTGCTGAAGTGATGTTTCCAAGCAAGTGGAAAATGAATGTACAGTCAGTCAACCATGAAGCCTAAGCTACTAGGCTTTCCTTTGTGATCTTGCACTGCATTTATCTGTGGGCAGTGTGACGGCAGTGCCAGACTCGGTGTTGATGGGGGCAACAGACTGTCAAGGAGCTGTATCTTGTAAGGTGTACAACACAGCCATTTTCCTAATAAGGCCTCCTCTATGATTGTGAAGCACTACGGTGAAATAGTTTAAGACTGAGAACCAAAACTGTAGGTGAAACTGTAGCTCCTGTGCAGCCAGGGCTGTTTGGGCCCTAACTAAATTCTTCATTTCTAAAAACATGATGATTCCTGTCGTCTTCTTTCTGGTATCCAAAGCTGTTGGTAAGGCTTACCAATGGTAAAGAAAGAAATCTTCATACATTACTGCAGTTATGTATATAAAAAGTCTCAGAATTAAATACCAAGTCTTGTTGCATATTTGCATATATAGGGAGCAAGCATACCTTTCAGAGTATTTATTCATGTTTAAGGCCATGTACAGAGTGGGACCCAAGTGGGGATACTTACGGAAGGATGTAATTGACTAAGCATACAGTGTCATGTGGGCTGTTTGAAATACCTTACCTGGCCTGCAGGTGCAGGTCTGGTGCAAGTCCTGTGCCTTACCTGCCCCAAATCTGCAGCTGTAATGGGTTTAGGGAATAAACTGCATTTAGGCAGTTTAAGCAACTGATTCCTGCCCATTAAGCTCTATCCTGAAACACTTTTATGTTGAAGTTGTGAGGGCTTCACTGGAAGGCCATTCTGGTTGATTTCAATTTTGTTTGTAACATGAGATGAGTTGTTTGCTTTGGAGCCTCTTGGAGTGGTACTGAAAGCAGGTTTTCAGTAGCTGCCTTGATTAGTCCTTGTTATATTTCATCTTTATTACTGGTTATAGTAGTTGGGATGTTCTGGTTTTACTGGTATTGGTCAATCACAGACACAGTTTTTCTTCCATGTTGTTGAAATTATCACCAATAATGTCTTGCATTTGTGCACCTATCACAACTTGATCTTGACTGTCGTTCAAAATTAACTAGTTATTGGTGTAATGAATAGTGTCAATCTTTTTAATTAATTTATATGGGTAATGTGTCTCACATCTGTTTAAATAATACTGACCTCACTGGAGACCAGATAAAACAAATGACCAAAAATTCTAGGAACTTAGGTTCATGAGAAAGCCTGTTGAAGACAAAATTTGCACAGATACATGGTTACACTTTATTGTAGCAGATATTCTACTCTAAACAGGCCGTATTTCTAATATTCTCATTGTGCTGTTGCTGAGTATGCCAAGGTCTGAGTTAAGACAAGTGAAAAATATGTCTGGTATGTTCAAAGATGCTATGACAAGTAATAATAGCATGGGAAAATGACATCACATTATCCAAACAAGAATGAATGTTTGAATACTGGTTTGTTTTTTTTTTTTCTTGCTTTAACTGGGACTATACAAAGCAGAAGTTTGACATTTAAGGTTTAACTTCACAGCACTGAAATGAGAACAACCACATGACTGTTTTCCCCCTGTTCTGCTTCTTCCCACAGAATGAGGTTGCACATTCTGTTTCAGAGCTGTCTATTCACTTCAAACCAGAAGAACCAAGTCAGGAAGATGAACGGAGAAAATGGGAGGAAGGGCGTATGGACTATATGGGGAAAGATGCTTTTGAACATATCAAAAAGAAATTGGATGCATTTTTATATTAAGATGAAATGTACTGTAATGCCACCATGATCTATGTTTCTTCTATAAATGCAATCCTTGAATACTTGGCTCTCTCTGTAGTTTATTTGACACCAAAGTTAGGGGTAGATAGAGATCCTCATATATTTTGAGGGAAGATTAACAGATGCAGACTCTTGTTTTATATATATTATAACTGTTAAGTGTGCCTTTTCTTTACTGTTAATGTGTGTCTCATTTTCATTGTTCTCCCATAGTGCCTTCTGAAGTATAATGAATGATATCCTCGGAGTTCGAACTCCCATACTTACCACTCTTTCCTGCTCCTCTCCATAGCATTCTGCAGAAACAGTCACGAGTGTGAAACACATTGAAAGTTGAGATTATTTCAGAAGTACTTCTACCCTTTAGAAGATGTTATAAAACTATTTAAATGAAAACCTTGTTCTTGAAACCAAGTTAACACTTTCAAGGGCAACCGCAGTGTAGAGTTCAATTTGAGAAAAAAGTGAGGAGATGAAATCCCAGCCTCACAGGAGCCTGTGACTAAACTTTTTGACTCAAGTATACTTAGGATCAGAGGAAATTCAGACTTTGTCTGAGATCACTAGTGGATGTTCTTACTATTTATAGGAAGCTGCTCAGCTTCATCACCAACGTAATGAAGAGTGGTGTAAAACTCTTAAGATAGACTGATAATGTATGTTAACCTCCTATATTGTTGCAATAGGATACTGTTACTTTTTTAAAATACTGTTAGCTTTACTTGCATATTCGGAGTTGCATAGTCAGAGGAAGAAATGCTGACACTATGGCGTAAACCTTCTGGTGCTTTCTATCAGTTTGTTCACAGTACTTCAAACTGCAGCTGACAAAGGTGTTCTCTTTTAGCGTGGCTGCACCATATTGCAGGCAGTTTGAGTGCAACTGGAAACACAGTTGGCACTTGTTCTAGTAAACAGGCCTTTTGAAGATCTTTTAAACAATAGCTGTGTGTGGGAAATAATAAATCTGAGTGTAGTTCCAGAAAAACTTACTGATGAGACTCCATTGTATTAAGTATACTCATGGGGGATTGCTTTGTGAATTTGGGTATTTACATTTGACTAATCTCAGCAAGTTTGTCTTAACAAACAAGGAGAAAGAAACATTTTGAAAGAAAGAAGCTTGACAGGCATGCTCATGTGATAACAGATTTGACACAGTTATTCATAATGCCACTCAATATTAGAAAAGGAATTCTGCAGTGCTGATGCAAAACTTGAAACATGTTTCAGTCTTAATATGTCACCAATGAAAGAGTCAGAACGTCCCCTAAAGGAAGAAAAATTATCTTTGAGTATCTTAGAATTGATTTCTAATATTCACAATAGTGGATTGCTTCTACTTCAGTGGGGTATTTCTGATTTTATCTAGTTCTTGATTTCTCATTTATTCTAAGGACTCTTAAAGTGGGAAGCTCTTTGGTGGGTCTGCTCAATTCAAGCTTCTAGTTCAAGTTAGATGTTAGGGTCTCTGAAGTTGGAGAGAGATGTCCAGAAGATGATTCTTCTCACTGATCATAAAGGGACCCTTGATAGCCTGCCTCTCCTGGGTAGGTAACCTTCACGTGTTAACACAGGTAGGTGCATTCTAGCTCTTGCTGCCTGTGGCCCAGTGCAGCGCTATGCAGAGATTACAGCAGCTGCAGTATACTCTTAATCACGTGGTGTTTGGTCTGCTGTTTGTCCCTGTTTCTTAGTGAACTTCACAGAGTCACAGAATGGTAGGGGTTGGAAGGGACCTCCGGAGATCATCTTGTCCAACCCCGCTGCTTGAGCAGGTACACCTAGAGCAGGGTGCACAGGACCACGTCCAGGTGGGTTTTGAATGTTTCCAGAGAAGGAGACTCCACAACCTCTCTGAGCAGCCTGTTCCACTGCTCTGTCACCCTCACAGTAAAGAAGAACAAGTAAAGAACTTGGGCACTTTGGAGAACGTTGTCTGGTTTTATAGGCATTATTGCTAATATAGTTCAGACAGTGTTTGAAGATTATATAAAACTGTAGTCAACAATGTGAACTCATGCTTCATGCAACTGTACTATTTACAGTAACTACTAGATCTTATTGGGCACATTAAATTATGGGAGAAAAATCACTGACATTAAATCAGTAACTGAAAGGTTTTCAAATAGACATATGAATGTAGTAAAAGGAGGCGTCATGGAATGCATTTGAAAGTGCTAATGTAAAATGGTACTGTGTGTGGATTATACGATGTTTTACAAAGAAATGTAGTACATGAATGTCATGGAAATAGAAACAGAAAGGACATATGAAGTCACGTGCTTATCAGATGATTGAGAGTTACAGGTTGGTTTTGTTGTGCCAGGTGGTATTATTTGTGACTGACTAGTTACTTTAATATGTTTTTTAATTTTATTGAATTGCTTTTGAGACATTAGCAGTACCTGCTGAGCAGAATTAAAAGGTGTGAGTTATAATTATTTCTACAGACATACATAATTATAAGGTTTAGGATCTCTTGAATTAGCTTATCAGTAGTCGGTTTATTATATTTCATGGAAAAGTACAGCCTTTGTTAAAACCCCTGCCCGAGTTTTTGTGTACTGGCTTCGCATAAAAAATGTTGAACTAGGAACAAGTAGTGTAGTGTCATCGTGGTTTCTAGCACAGTACTGTTGTCACCAGAGCGTGAGAAGGGAGAATCTTGGGAGTGAATCCAGAATTTGCAAGTGCTGTGCTTTGGGCAGCATTCTTTGCTCTTAACAGACATCGTTCTGAAATCTTGGGACCACAAGCAGCTCTGGGGGGTGTTATGGGCAGCATGTTGCCATGAACCACAGGGTTGAGGTTTGCCAAGTCGAAACATGACTTGCAAAAAAAAACTTAGCAAGCTTCACCTAGAATTTCTTCCACGTTAAAGTGTGGTATAGCCCCAGGTATATTTAGGGTAAAGAAAGTTAAGAAATGTAGGGGTTTTGGCAGCACCATTCCTCGCTTAAACAAGACATGTTTTCACTTTGGCAGTAGGGAAGGGACTGTAGAATAATAACCTCAATGAAATGTAAAGGGGGAAAAAAATGGCCAGGTAAAATGAGAACCACCAAAGGTCTTTTAGCAGCTGGTCTGTGTGTGTGTGTGACTGAGAGTTTTGTCTGTATTGTTGAAGCCCTAGTAACCTAAGAAGCAGCTGCAAGGATTTTGAAAGGCCAGACTCTGACCTATTGCTGCTCGTTGTGGCAGACTCTGTATTTAAAGAGGACAGCTTGTTATTAAAACAAAACATGCCAATTCTTCTTCTGTCATGTGCTTAGAGTTATTCACAGCTAGGCTTAGAGGGTAATTTTATTTGCCATACAGCATTTTCATTGGGTGCTCTTTGTTTATAAACAGGAGATAGTGTGGGTGTGCCACAAGGAAAATTCTTGAAAATTTTAGACATGTGGGTTAATGCACTCTCCTAGCCTACAGGAAAAGAGGATTGTTGTTCTTAAAATATCACTTTACTGCCTGGTGTCTTGTGAGGACCTTTCCAATTGGGTTGTTCTTGGGAAACAAGAAGTTTTCTTTCTAGTTCAGTCAGCTCACATCAGTTGTTTTCTAAGGCTGGTATTTGAAAAAACGCCTACTTTTTTTTTTTTTAACCTTGATTTTTCTGCCCATGAATGGGAGGCTAGGTTAGTAGCAGGTGGCTTGGTGTGTTCTCATCATCCTGGAAATGTCTACTTGTTCAACAGAAATAAGTCTGCAGAGTGCCTTTTTATTCCTTAATGGGTCTGATGCGGTTGTTTCACTCATCTAAACTGTTTCGATTCATATGACTTTGAAAATAACATGAGATGGGCCTCTCTTCTTAATTTACATCTCTAATACCTTTACCTTTGTGTAAAGGTATTTAGGTCAGTCTATGGAAAAAATGTCTTATATATTTGATTGCTTCCCCCTGCACCCACCCCTCTGGTTTTCTCTTCATTATTTTGGGGTTTTATTTCTGTGTTGTTGTTTTTTTGGTTTTGTTTTTTTTAAATCAGCCCTGTAAATAAGATTAAATGCATAGCAGTCAATTCTTAAATAGCCTGCAAAAATACACATCAGTTAATACCAGTCATTGAAATAGTCAGCATTTTCAGTATATTGGTTGCAAAACACTTCAGCTGAAATTCTGTTCATCCTAAGTTGGCTGGGTCATAAATAATAGTTTCTTTGGTACTTTTCCCACTTCAGGATGGCATGATGTTAACTGCCTTGGAAAAGTGTTTGTTCTCTTTTACGGTACTGTGCAGGGTTCTGAACCATGATGAATAAAGGTGATTTTCCTTTAGATGTGTAATACCAGAAACAGGTGATTTGCTTTGTTTTAGAGAACTGTGATTTTCAAAGCCTTCTCATAATATTAAATGCTTGGAACAAAACTGATTGCATGTGATGGTGGGTCCCTGTTTCATGTTTTGTTTAGTTTAAAGACTTACTTTTTTAAAACTTTCTTAAGTTCTTTGTGTTTCCAAACTTTTCACTTACAGCTTTTAGAGGAATGGCAGAACAGAAGCCAGGGTCGTTTGGAATCCACGATATCCCCATTTATCTCAGAAATGTGGGGTTAGGTTGGTTGGGTTTTTTTTTTTAATATTTTTCCTTGCTTTCAAAAAATCTTAGTAATGCAGTAGTATAGTAATTCAAAGAGAAGCTAGGTGTTTAATAAATTTGATTTTTACAGAGTTGTTTAGAGGTAACATTACAATCACAACATTCTACAAAAATTCTCCAATATTTCATTCACACTATATGTATGTGTGTGTATGTGTATTTTAACCTACAGTCCGGTGGTGAGCAAAAGTTTTTTGATATTTACTCCTTCTTTTTGGTCATTTACGTAAATTCTTCTCAAATACACTCAGAGTCCCCAGGAATTTCAAGCTGGATAAACTTTGAGTTCAAATTGCTTTTCTCAGTTTATCTGTTACACAATTATTTTGCATCCTCAAATGATGGCATCTTGTGATCCATACGCTGGCATTCCCTTAGGTCCCAGCAGAGCACAAAGTGACATGTCTGATATTTAAACACAGTGAAGTGAGGTCTCTTAGAAGCTTGTTGTCTCAATCCTGAGAGACTCAACAATTACTTTGTTGAGTCAGTCTAATGCAGCGATTCCAAATGTCATTTAATAATGATCAAACTATTTAGATGGAAGTCGGCTTCGTACAGCATGAATGCGAAACAGTTACACAGTTCGGCCACAGCTCTTTCAGTAAAAACAAACTTCATTTGTTATGGAGTAACGCTTCCCCCTCTATGGTGTCTGTATTTAACCCTGTGGTGGCACATTCTCCTATCGTTAACACTGGCTTGGAGATTTGCCAGTTGTCTTGGGTTTTCCCAGTAGGCCATTTATGTGGTGCTCGCTCCCTTCGTAGAAGGGGGTGACCACGAGGAAAGAAGGGAGAAATCCTGTGACTTAGCTTTTATTCTTATGTTCATATATTTCACAAAAAAATCATTATAGATTATTTTCCAAGCAAACCTAGGCAAATGACTTAAGAGTTTATTTCTTTCAGTATTATTCAAATGCAAACAGGTTTTGTAACAGCTTTTTACCTATTAATGCATTTTATGTGGAAGTGTGCACCAGGACAACTCCTCTAAGTGCAATGTTGGGTTCACCTGCTTTATGGGGAGTATGTGTTTCCCAGGAGGTGAGAACAAAAGCCTGTGCAGAGCTTGCACGCTCTGCCTAGAGCGTGCACAGATGAAGAGATCGGCAACCACTCCATGGCTAGGATCTGCAGAAAACAGGTAAAATAACTTACCTCCTTTCCCTGCTTACCACTGTCTCCTCAAAATTTGCATCTTTTCAGATACATTTAGCTTTAGACAGTGGAAGGAATTTAGGGCTGAAAATAGTCTGCTCAGGGCATTCTTTCTTCTTTCTCCCTCCCTAATGTTGTTTTTTTCTTGAAGTGACGTCGTACATCCTAGTCGGTGATTTCCTATTACTTTCTTCTCCGTGTCATCCAGAGGCCACCTCTGTGCGTACTGTCTGCCCTCCTCCTCCCTCTCTGGGGAGAGCCCGTTCCCCTGTGCCTGGTTGAGATCTCTAACAGTTCCTTGACAAAAGCCAGTTACTCCTTGCTGCCAGGCCTGTTTCCTCCTCCTCCTGCCCAAAAGCCCCTCTGGCTTTCCACAGATGCCAGCCAAGAAGAAACTACCTGTGTTTGGATGTCAGGAAGGCAACAGATAGATTCACGTGAGTCACAGAATGGCAGGGGTTGGAAGGGACCTCCGGAGATCATCTCGTCCAACCCCCCTGCTTGAGCAGATACACCTAGAGCAGGGTGCACAGGACCACGTCCAGGCGGGTTTTGAATGTTTCCAGAGAAGGAGACTCCACAACCTCTCTGGGCAGCCTGTTCCACTGCTCTGTCACCCTCACAGTGAAGAATTTTTTCCTCATATTCAGGTGGAACTTCCTGTGTTCCAGTTTGTGCTCATTGCCCCTTGTCCTGTCATTGGGCACCACTGAAAAGAGTCTGACCCTGTTCTCTTGACACCCACCCTTCAGATATTTATAAGCATTGATAAGATCCCCCCTCAGTGTTCCCTTCTCCAGGCTTAACAAACCCAGGTGTCTCAGCCTTTCCTCATAAGAGGTGCTCCAGTCCCCTGGTCATCTTTGTGGCACTGCACTGGACTTGCTCAAGCAGTTCCCTGTCCTCCTTGAATGGGGGGGGGGGGGCCAGAACTGAACACAGTACTCCAGATGTGGCCCTTAGTGTCTGACTCTCTATGGCAGTTTAGCAAATTTACCTTTCCGAGGAGTGAGGTGTTGCACAAATGTTTCATGTTTACTTTTTTTTTTTTTTCCCCTGCAAGGTGAAGGGCAGGCTTGCGTGATGGACCTGGTATAAGCCAATCCAAATGCACTCTGCTCATGTTTCTAGCTCTTAGCCTGGCCTTAAACTTTGGTCGAAAGCGTTTGCACTACGCTTGGAGATGGAGTTCAGGGGTTTTGTTGATGTAGTGGGCTTCCCAGTCTGTCAACAGGAGCTTGGACTTATGCTTACGTGCTGCATGGGTGCTTGACCACCTTCCCATCCCCTGGTAAATGCTCTAATCGTGGCCTCGTCTGTGACTGGGCACGTTCTTGTGTATAAACGGGGTGGGGAGGACAGTGAAGTGAACTGAGAAAGAGCTTATCCTCAGGCTTAACTGGCAATGTAGATGTTACTGAACTGACCGGCTTGATTCTAGAGAACAGCTTTTGGCTTTGTTCCCCACTGAGCAATAAGATTTCTCCTCCATATCTGAATCGGCCAAACTGGTTTTAAAATGCATGGGATTTTATGCTCTTTTATTTCTGCATGAATCCAGCGCAATGCGGCTGCTCTGGTTTCAATCCCTGTCAGCCACAGAAAAATGTCAAATCTTCTGCAAGTTCTTAGCAATGCTGATGTAGGTTTAAATGCTATCAAGCAGTAAGAACAAATGTATTTTTAGATACTTCTGTCAAGTCTGACATTGATATGTCCTATCATTTCATTGTCAGATTAGCCCTTTGATTTGTGTGGAATAAGTTCCACATAATTTGCTTGGTGACCTTTTAGAGGAAAGGTAAAAGAGGAAATAACCTGAAGAAATGCCCGGTCAGCTTTTTGGAGACTTGTGTTTGTCGCTGCATCATGGTCACAACCTGTGCTGTTTAGAGCAAAATAACATAGCAACTAACCACACCGGTGACGTACCGTGTCGGAGGTGCAAGTCAGGAGCTTGCCTGAACACACTGCAAGAGGTGCATAGTCCAGGCACACGCGAGGCTGATGAAAGGGCTGGGACCCGCTGTTGCAAGAGCTGAGCGGGCTGCTGTGGGCCTCCTGATCTCCTCCCGTTTCTAAAAGGCAAAAATGACACACAGACAACCTTGGTACTCAACAGAGCTGCACTGGCGTGGTTCTGTAAAGCAGTTAGCTTTAAGGAAACAAGTCACCTGAAGCAGCTGCTGTGCTGCTCTTGCCGTCCCTTGTTACTTTTAAAGGTAGCCTTCAGCTGTGTGGTAGGAGTGAATATCCAGTGTCTAGGAGGGCTTCGAAGCTTGAATCTGAGTCTCTGGCACACAATCTACTTTTTTTTTGAAGGAGAAAATGCAGGAACCTTCACTTAAAAATCAGATTTGACACAAAAACCCTGCAAGAGCATGGTTAGGATTATATATTGAGAGATGAATTTATTTAACCTCAGGGCAGCAAGAGAGGATTAGATATTTTAATTCCCTCCCTTTCTCTAATGACTGTACAGAGTGCTGACACTTGCTTGGCTTGGAGAAGATGACCTGTACGCTGAAGTGATTAGTGAGTGCAGTGAATTTTTTAACACCTCTTCCTGAAAACAAAGTGCTGTCTCGCAAAACAAAGCACATTTTTCATGGGGCATAATAGCACTCTTAGGAAATCAGGAGCATTATCACTGAAGTGGGACACGCAGCTTACGAATAGGTCCCAAATTTCATGATCTGTGAGACCAATCTTGTCAAGGCAGCTGGGTGATGATTTTCAATGCTCTCACCAGTAAGATCATTTAACAACGTGGAAAATGTGTGTCAGTAGGAACTGCTGGGCTTCAGCATTTCAGGATAGCTAGATACTTCGCTGCTGAACTTGAGAAAACTTTAGCTACCTGATTTTTAAAACATACTTGTCAGTTCAGTTTTTCCTGGGAATTCTTGCATGATGGATAAATGAATGTACAGATGAGGCAAAAAATTGCTGTGAATTAGTAGGTGGTTATTTCTTAGAGGCCAATGTGTTTTGGTATGTTTCCAAATTAAATGTGCAATTGTGCTTTTAAACACAGGACAGTGTTTTCATTAAAAAGGTAAGGCATGAATAGAGATCCCCTCTTGGGCTCAGTCTTGTTCCCTGAACAAGCATATTACCTGTCCAAACAGCTGCAATTACAGTCTGCTCTCTTATCATTTGTAATTTATTTGAATTGAGTATCAGTAAGGAAAGAAATTTTGTTTCATTTATTTGGGTATTTGATCCAGAATTATGCACTTGAGGGACAGATTATACAGGTGACCCATAAGTGGAATATGATTGGAGCATTTTCAATTTTTATTAAACTACAGGCTTATTGAATTTCTGTGGGTAAGAGAAAAGGTTGAAGAAAAAGCATCAATAACGGCCCTTTCAGTTATTCCAGTATAAATCTCTGTATGACTGTAGTCATGTGAACATGAAAACTATTACATGTTTTTAAGCTCACTGTACTTTGATTTTGGTGTTAAAGTATGCCATCTGCTCGGTTGTTTTCTTCATCGCACCAACAGAACGGGAATGTGCCACAGCATGGCTGCAGCCACGGCTTCCATATATTATTGTAAGGAGACAGTTGTTGTGGGACTGGAGTCAGCGTGTTGCGATGCTCTTCTACAGCTTTTCCTATTCTCCTCATTACAGTGTCGAACAAAGGCTCTGTGTCAGCTGATAGAGGATTTGCCTCAGAAGGATCTCGGGAGAGATCAAACAGCAGCGGAGGGTCATGATGGGTTACACCATCCCCGAAACACGGGCAAATTCCTCTTCCAAAACAGGCCCCGGAGGCTTCCGGTTGGAACACTGGAGTAGCATAATGGGCTTTCCATATGGCGCCACCTGTCACAGAAGCAGCACGTTTGAACAGCTTAATGGCATTAGGAGTCAGGGGAGGTCCCTAGAGATTGGTTCACGTTTTAAGTGACCTGCTTTGTCGTTCCTAGGGCAAGCTTATGTCATGGTTGTCATGTAGGGGGAAAGGCTCTTTTGGGAGCTGGCAGGGATTCGGAATGGTTTTCGTGGCTCACAGGCACACTTGGGCTCTGGGTGTATGCAGGGCCATATACGTTATGTTGATGGTTAGGTCTAGTATTTTGGGTGCAGAGGGAGTCTCTGCTGCTTTCTTGTGTCCCTTTAAAACTCTGCTTGCCTCGTGAGGGGGAAAAATGGAGAACGTAGCCCCCAGTTTCTGGGTGCAGGTACTGGTAGGTGCTGTACATCTGTTGCATACAACCCTTCTTCTGTTGGCTCTGTATATCTGAGCCAAGAAGAGCACCTGGGCAGAAACTGATCACAGCTCATTTCTGTGCTCGCTTTGCAGCGCACTTTTAAATAAGGTGGTAATTGCAGGCCATGAAAACTTAAAAACTAGACTCCAGATTTTACTGTTAACATGATGAAGGCAACTAGTTTGCAGCTTTAGAGCTTGTACTTTATCAAGCTCTTGTACTGACCACTGGATAAGTGCAGGTCTGTAGCTTGAAATGAAGAAATGACAAAATGACTAGGATGAAATCTGAATGCAGTTCAACAGGGGATTTTCCTTCCTTCTCCCTCTTCCTTTTTCCCTTATTCCTCACCCCGCATTTAGAAAGCACTACACTGAACTCAGAGGCAAGGACATGCCCAACAAGAAGACAGCAATTACTGTGTCTGAAAAAGGGAGAGGAGAAGAAAGGAGACATTGAACACTTGGAGCCACTTGTGTAATGCGTTGAGCTGACAACTGCGTTGTCCCGACATGGCATTTTCTTTTAGGTTCAATGGAGTCAGCTAAAGTTCCCTTCCTCCTACTGTCCCCGGAGCTGTTCTTCATGAGTGGGAGTCTGCAGCTTTTTTCTTCTGTCTCTGTCGTGTCACTACTGCTAGAACATATTTTGTTAAAAGATAAAATTTAAAAACCTCTTAAAAGGTGAGGGGGAACAAATAACAGATATTAAGGCTTAGATAATCTTTTATCTTAAAATCTCCAGTTGCTGGCTGGTTGGCTGGCTGGCTATGTACCCATTTATTTCCACCCCATGGTTTCCATGTCCTGTTAAGCTACGCTTCTGCACTTCTGTGGAGGAATGATGTCTCGATGGTTCTCAAACGTTTTGGCATAATACATTTAGAAATGTTACGGATTTTAGATATCTCCATTTCTGAAATTGTGAAAGGATGCAGAAGGCGGATTTCTTAAAGGAAATGGGCTCACTTCCTGATGGCTTCCTGAGGACAGGTTATTCCTTAGCTCTGTTTGGGGGTGTGCTGTGCTGCTGGCTGGGATGTGCTCCATGTCCTCCTACTTTTCCCTGTCTTGTGACTAAAAGGGCATTTGTCTCATGGCAAAGATGCAAGCATCCCCTGTCATTTCAGGGTTCCCTGAGCATGGGATTTGGGTCTTATGTCTGTTGGTCAGGTAGCATAGATACTTGTTAGAAGGCGTGAAATAAGTACTCTCATGGCCATATGCATTTTTCTGATTAGCTGGCTCCAGTCAGAGTGCTGTTGTGATATTGCTAAAATGACCACTTAATAGATAAGTCTACCTGTCCATCTCATATTTATCTAGCTATAGGTAGGAATTTATGTGATCAATGTTCAGAAAAACCAAACCAAGCAGTCCCTCTTTTCCATAAATAGTTGAGCTGAACTTACACATTATAGGGGAGTTCAGAGAAATGAGTGTAGACTGAGGAGAATTGTTATGATTCTGCAAAATTTTAACATCTGCTTTTCACAGCTGCACATAATTACTGGAGTTGCAGAGTGGGAGAGAGCCAGGTCCTTTTTAGGAAGGGTACAGTGAGGCTGATTATAATTAACCTGTCTTGGCGAGCTAAGTAGACAGCTGGGTAACAGAGGGATCAAAAAAAAGTCATAGAAATCAGTGCTGATGGAAGCAGCAGGGGTTTCAGTCACCTCCAGGAGGCAAACAGGGATATGCAATTTGCTACTGAAGTAGCTCTGACAGACTTTGAAGGATGCGTGTGAAATTTAGGGCAATGTGTTAATATAATATATCCAAGGGAAAGGAAACCTGCTTCTTCAATCCAAACATCTCGCAAACCCATCTGGTAACAATCAATCAGTTTAACGAGCAGAAAGAAATGGACTGTCACTAATAAGCCTTATTGCGGTGTGGCAGAGGAAAGGACTCTTTAACATACAGACAAAGGATTCTTCTGGCTTCAGTGAGGGGCTTAATTGATGGGTCCTGCCTGGGTGACATCAAGACACAACAGCTTCTAGCCTGTCCAATAGATAGAAGTAAACAGACAATAAATATGTAATATGAATGTGATATACTTGTAAATGAGCTAAAACAGACTCTAAAAAGTCTGTAATGGCTGTTGGAGCAAAGAATCAGAATTTCTGGCTTGGCTGAAAGTTGATTAGCCAGTCTTTCATATGCGCAACATCGCATTGTTTTCAACCCCCTTTGCCATGAGCAGTTGTGGCTCAATGGGGAAAAATTGCAGGAAGGAATGTGCATAGGAGATCTAGCTGTGCATGTGGCTTCATGGGAACACAAAATACACCTTGCGTCTGCGTATTCTATCTGTGTTCATGTTACAGGTAGTGTGGCCTGTTAGAAGCTAATCTATAGAGCAGAACAGTTACTGATGGCTTGATGTCAATGCTGTGTTTGCCTGGGGGTGTTTTACTGGGGGCTGACTCTTGTCTGGTCCTATCTACACAATGTCTTTCAGCAATTAGAGCATATTAGGTATGATCCTGGAGCCTATTTTACAGTTTAGTTCCATCTAAACTGAAGTCATGATCTCCAAGCCCATTCCACAATGCAACCCAAAGCACAACCAGTGGCTATGCTCAAGAGGGGTTTGCCTCAAAAGCACGCTTCTGATCTGAACTAGAATTCTAACGCAGACACACCTTACACAGCCTAGGAGAACAAAAGGTGAAAGCTAGGTGAGGAGAATGGCAGTCCTTTTAACCTGAAAAGCGCTTCTTCAGCTGCATCTCTTGATGGAGTATGTATTTAGCCTTTCAACTAGGGAAGCACAGCATGACGCCTCTAGCAGGAAGTTTCTCAAGGAGTTGCTGCAGTCAGACAAAGCTTTCTCTGCCCAGAAACTTTCTCTGTCCAGAAAAATATGCATTACAAAGAAACGAAGAGACATCTCTAAGAGTATTGATGGATTTAGAGGCAGAGGAGATTTGAGTTTCTGACTGCTGTTCAGCTTTAGGTAATGCGAACAGCTGAACAGGCTCCGGGTTAGACCGGAGGGATCGAGCATGGCGTTACTGGCAGTTCTGGTGTGGGGCTGGCTTGGCACCACTCCGTGTCAGGGGAACCAGTCTCACATCTCGTGGCAGCTCTAAGAGCTGTACTCTCCTTGTCAGTCCCCAACCCCCTGGTCTGCTGAGCATTGGGTTCTTGGGGAGAGGGAGGCAAAGCGGTGACTCTCGTGTTTCTGCCGCGCGTGGGCTGTTGCGGGCTCCGTGCCCCCGCTCTGCTGGGGTGCGTTAGCTCAAACCCCCGGCCTGGAGCTCAGGGCGCGCTGCGGTGACAAGGCTTTGGAAATGAAGCCGCCGCACAGGGCGGGCGCCGGCCAGGGCTGGCCGCGCTCCCTCAGCGCGCCCACGGCGCCGGGCGGCTTTCCCCGCCGGCCGCCTCGAGGTGCGCCAACCACACGCGGAGCCGCTGCACCTGCGCCGAAGGGCCAGGGACATGGCGGGCGGGTGTCGTGTCTCCTCGCCTGAAGCGCCCCCGTCCCGCCACGGCCGCCGCCCCCGAGCGCGGGCGCTGCTGCCGCCCGGCGGTTGTGGCGGTTGTGGCGGTTGTGGCGGTTGTGGCGGTTGTGGCGGTTGTGGCGGTTGTGGCGGGGCCGCGCTGCCCCCTGGTGGAAAGCGGTTCCCTCAGTGGGACCACCTTGTTTCGTAGCGCCGGGGGTCTCGGGTCATGCACAGCTGCATGGCAGAATAGCGGCAGTTGCAGCACTCTTTCCCGTCTCTTTCTTTCTTCTTTTATTTTTTAATAAACAACCCCTTTCCTAGTTCTTAGACAAAAATGTTATCAGCATCTTCTCTCCAGAGAAAGCAGAGAATGAGGATGCCCAAGAGGATTCCGGGAGGGCTTGAAGATGCTCTATGAAGTACCCAGATTTACCTCTGGGGATCAAGAACCTAAAAATAAAATTGCACTGCAGCAACCTGGCATCACATCCTCACATTTAGTCCTTAGTCCCTTTTCCTCATGCTTCATGTCAGCTGAGCGCAGTGACCTCCTGCCCAGGAGTCATGCTTCTGTCAGTTGTGGTGTGACAGCAAGGGCACCAACCTCAACGTTAAACAGCAGCATGACTAAAACTGTAGTGTCAGAAAACTGGTATGTATTTTATTCAGGCCAACAAAACAGACAGCAAAGTCAGCCCTTATCCTGGGGGGGGCAGCGGGGGGGCAGTGTGTGTATCTAGGGAACAGAGAAGTCAATTTTGAAATACTTGCAAGTACAAATAAGTTTTGTAGACTTCAACTGTTCACTGCGCAAGGTGATTCTTGGCTTGGTACCATCTATACTTGATACAATGACAGTATCAGAAAGTATCATAAAGAAAATGTAAATAGGCATGAGAAAGATCACCCAGTTAACACTGTGACATAAGAAGGATTTCCTGCTGGGCTGCCTAAGGTTATCTCACCCCACAGCCAGCACCTGTCAACATACCAGCTGAATGTAAACAGCTGCTGATGGTGGAATGCCCTAGCACATGTAGCTATTATCTAATTGCAGTCTCTCAAGATCTCAGTAATTCTTCTCTCACTTCACAGATAGGGAGAGCAAAACAAAAATTAAAGGGGTTCATTCAAGTTTCTAAAGGATAGGAATATGAGCAGGCACAGCATACTCCATTGGCTTCCACATCTCTCCAGATGTGCAGAACGAAGAAAAAGAAAAAAAAAGAGAGTACGGCATGACCAAAAATTCATCAACTTTACAGTTACTGTCACATCATCCAGTCACAGAAAGTGCAATTCATCTCAACTGTCTTTAACATGAAGGTGATTTTTATATCTGATATGGTCAGTCTCAGCTCCCTTTTTAGTCAGTGGAGAGAAACTGGCATGACTGATCTAGGCCAGATGTGCCAGTCAGAAGGAGGTGAATCACATCCTGTAAACATCTGGATCTCTTCAGTGACTATAAAACAAGCTCAGATACAGGCACCTGTGTTTGGTCACACAAATGCCATCCTCCCTTCTGAGCAGGAAAAAAGGATACAGCTACTAGTCACTGGCCCGTTCTCTTTTACACTGTAACGGAGGGTGACTTCAGCAAAGACTGGGTGCTTGTTGAAAGCTCAGGAAAGCATTACAGCTGCAGTCAGCTTGTCTAATGCCACAGCTGAAAAAAATGAAACAAGTAAGATAGCGCTACTGAAAACAAACTACTGCTTAAGATAAAGGCTGTATGCGTGCAGTTCCTTTCTCTTCGATCTTACGCTAACGCTGATCCCAAATGCTTTTGCAGCAAAAGCGATAGAAACACTGCAACGACAGGGAGATTCTGGAAGCTGTGCTACTCAGGAAGTGAAACCCTTCATCTCAGACAAAGCAGGACAGCTAACAATGAGGCTATTCTGCACCTTGCAGAAGAAGTGAGCGTCTGAGGCAACAAACTTACTCCATGTAAAAACATACATACGTATATCTGATACTCGTTACATCATCTCTGACAATGACTCTGTTCTCAGAGTCATTACATCATCTTGATATGCAGGAGGAGGATGTTTATACTCACTGTCCTTTTGGTGCCACCGCACTGCATGCAGAAACACACCGCAGTAGTGAAACATGAACTCGTGCCCGGAGTGCTGAACTGTCCCCCGCAGCAAAGGCAGCAAGGTGCGCCCGTCGATTACCCTGATGGTGAGGATGGGAGTCACCAGATGGCTTAAGAATTTCAGTCTGCAGCTGGAGCGTGAGCAATACCACTCTCCATGTGTGCAGCATTAGGATTTCAAGTGTCATTTCTAAACCAAGCTACTGTTTAGCTGATGAGCCCCAAGATGTTTTTAATTGTGTGGATGGGTGGAGACCAGTGATTAGCAGTTACTAGAAGTTTTTGCAATTACAGATAGTATACGCATCCTACCTGGAGAGGTAAGTCACCATTACTGTAATTATCCTAGAAGTAAGTGATAACCACAGTGAAGCCATGGTTCAGAGCTTTTAATATTGCTCCCTGAAATGGAAGCCACTGCTAGCTCTGTGAGCTTGAGGCTTCATAAAAAAAAAAAAAAAAAAAAAGGCTAACAGTTGGTTTAGTTACCCACCACCAGTACTTTTATGCTTTTTACTCAAATGGCTTCGCCACCCACGCCTTTCTTGTGTTCTTTAGAGGTCTCTAACATAGATACTACAAATTGTTTGCTATTGAGGAAGCTACTTCTCCAGTACTGGCTGCCAAATGCAGGCCACTTGCCATTTGCTCCACCTTCCCTACTCATGAAGAACCAGGCTTCCTAGTCTTGGAAAGGGCCTGTCCTAGTACTCTAACAGGACCAACCAGCTTTGTGAATATCTGCGTCTGCAGACAAGATGGGGAAAAGCTACACAGAAAAAAAGCTCGAGAATTGCCTAGTTAAGAAACAAACAGAATTTAACCTGTGGCCATTAGGATGCATGACATATATAGTCAGCCTCTATCTAAATCAAAAAAGGGGAGCAAATATGGTTTATGAAGCCACCTTTGTACCTGTCCTGAGGCACCGTTCCTCCAGCAAGGTGAACCACTGTTGGGAAAATGTCCATAAGGCTTGTCAGTTCATCGATAACTGTCCCTGCAGGTAACACTCCTGGCCATCTAACTATTCCTGGGACACGGATCCCTCCTTCCCAGCCTCCCATTCCCTTTCCACCTGTTAGAGGGGAGAAAAAAGGACCAAAAAAGATAAAAGAATGAAAAATATTAGACATGTATTATGGATGTGCAATCAAAGGCTTTAAAACTTTCAGAATATTCAAATAACTTTAATGAAAACACACAAAATCCCAGAGAACAGTAGAATGACTACAGTGCAAATTCCATTCTTCAAAAATAAGTATTATTAACCTCTTTATTTTACACTGCTTTCTCAGGTAGTACATATGGCAGCTCACTATTAAGCAATATTTTTGGCCGAAGAGGAACAATTCCACCCTTTGACACCTGAGAAGCCATTCTGACCTATAATTTTAACTGAATGTCATGTCTGAGAATAATCTCCACGCTCCCTAATAACATGCACAAGAAAGAAGTCTGCTATTAATAAAAAGCAAAATCTGACTTGGAGTCTATGAGAAGTTGCAGCCCCACCTGGTGCCTAAGGAAGAGGGATTAATGCAGGGCAGGACTGGTTGTCAGACAGTTCACAATCAGAGGCAGCAGGAACATCACAAAATGGTCTGCAGTCCTGGCGAGCAGTGAGGGGAATTAAGATAACGTGTGACCGCCCTCCAGGAGTTTACAGTCTCAGGGATGCTCTGAGGTGGTCCCAAACGGAAGAGTGCAGAACCCAGACAGTAAGTAGGGGAGTACTCTGAATATGCTGCAGTGATGAAGACTTTCCACCTACATTTCTGTTGAAGTTGTCTTGAGGTAATCCAAAGAGTCTTTCTTGATTTCTCCTGCATTCCTCTAGTTCCACCATGCAATTGGCTATCTTATAAGTCAAAATATTCATTGTTTTGAATAGTATTTCAAAGTGAACCATTCATTAATTACAGAGATGAATTACAGATGTCAAGGATGGGGATATTAATGAAACAGTGTGGTTTAAAGCCAGAACTCTGAGATGGGGGTCCAGTTAAAGAAAAAAAATATTGCAAAAATGTTGAAACTCAGGTACGTTTACGACCTTTGCTCTGTTGTCCCTCCTATCAAGGGCAGAAATGACAAGTCATTGCTGGAAAGTGTTGTGGGAAAATTGGCAAACAAAATTTGAAGCTGGGTTATTAGCTCAGCTAATAAATCAGCAGCTGGATGGTAGTTTATACTAGCCTCTGGCTTTGCTAAGTAATGCTGGACTTTGCTATGGAGGAGGTGTGCTCATCATTACAGCTGAGAGGCAAGGTTCCCAGAGCTTGGTTTTAAAGGCTGAGAAGGAGGCATGATGGATTATAAACAGGGCAAGTCCAGCTGCTTGTGCAATAACCTTTGTGCCGTGTAAGATAACGGTATCTCATGCTTTGTTACTCACTACCGGCCGTTCTTATTATTCATATGCATGGCTTATTTATCTTCTTGTTTTTAATATCTTATTAGCAATAGCAGCAGTGAGTTCTACAGATATTTATGAATTAAACTAAATTTTTTAATCTTTTTTTGAGTTGTTGCTAGATGGTTTCACTAGGATTGTCCCCTATTCTGCTGTATATGGACATGAATGGGAATGCCTTTCGGTTATTAATATCTAAACTGATATTCTATCTCCTCTTGTCTCCTCTCTAAGCAGGCATGATTTCATCATTGTCCTCTCATACTGAAATCTCTGTCTAATCACATTCACCTTTCCTCTCCGGACTTGCCTGTTACTAATACACTTCTGTTAGGCTAGCAGAAGTGAATTCCTTAGGTTAGGTTCTGAGCTATTCAAGTGAGCCCGTTGGCCTTTTTGCAACTCTTTCTGGTATGGAAACTTCATATCCAGAACTGAAGGCTAATTTAGCATTTAGGACTGTTCTTGGATGAGATCCCAGCTCTATCAAATATTGCTTGTGTGGCTTATCAAGTAACTTACTACTAGACAATGCGCATTTTGATGCTGAGCAAGATGAAGGCACCCAAATATTCTTCTGTAGGTAAATAAGTGATGGGAGCAGTCTTCAGGCTTCATTATACAATCAGTGCCAAGCTGCCCAAGCTGTCACAGTGGCTTTTTGAGGCTTGGCAGTCTGGAGGGAGCACATGCAACAGATACCATTGATCTTCATTTCCACAGAGCTTTTGACACTGTGTTGCAAGCCAGTCACAGAAAAAGAGTCTAGATGAAACATCTATATGATAGATGAGAAACTGGAAAACTACGTAAAGAAAGTAGTCATCGTGATATCGGCCAGTGTTGACATAGATAATTGTCTGCTGTGAAAAACAGAAGGGTATTTCAAGTAAGACTCCGAACAGTGTGTTCTGGATCTGCGTTGGGGGAAGTTCAGATTGGATGTTAGGAAAAGGTTCTTGACTGAGGGGGTGGTCAGTCACTGAACAGGCTCCCCAGGGAAGTGGTCACAGCACCAAGCCCATCAGAGCTCAAGGAGCATCTGGACGATGCTCTTAGTCATATGGTTTAGTGTTAGGTAGTCCTGCAAGCAGCAGGGAGTTGGACTCGATGATCCTTACGGGTCCCTTCCAACTC
Source organism: Morus bassanus (assembly GCA_031468815.1). Lineage (NCBI taxonomy): Eukaryota > Metazoa > Chordata > Aves > Suliformes > Sulidae > Morus > Morus bassanus. The sequence goes on from CM062568.1 coordinate 78,076,220, forward strand.
AAGATGTTCTATGATTCTATGATGCTACAAAATTTTTAAGTAGTGCTTTGGGTTATGGATGAGATAGTATGCTTACCATATTTAAAAACAACATGGAACTAGAAGCAGGTACAAGTGTACCGGAGTCTAAAGAAAGGATGAACGAGGAGGAACATAACAGCGTTGAAATACATGGTGACCTTGCAACAACAGGCTGTTGCAAGGAGAAAAGGAAGAATCTCTTCTCTGTAGACTGGTGAATAGGGTGAAATCTGTTGCTTAAACCGCAGCAAGGAAATCCAAGGTAGGTACCAGGAAAAAACCTCCAGTAGCATAGAGAATGGAAACTGGATTATCTGGGAAATCACTGAAAGTCTTTAAGAATAGGTTAGACAATATAGCTATCTATAGGAGTACCTTTGGTGAAAGTGCTCCTGTCTGGGGGCTGAAAGATGAATAGCTGATGCCCTGAATTTGCTCCAGCCCTACAATCCAAGATTATCATCCCAGTTTAGTAAATATAGTCTATCTGGATGTATTTTATCATTTTCTTTTTAAGAGGAAGTCTTTTGCATGTAGACACTACCGAACTTTTACCTTTATAGATCCCATTCCATCCACCCAACTGGGCATTTCCTCTGTGAGCCTCTAAGGATCCTCCATGATCAGATGCAAAATAAATGAATGTGGTATTCTTTAAGCCTTCTTTGTCAATAACATCCAGAAGCCTGCCTATAAACAAAGCAAAACATCATAATTATGTCTGGAGTGCAATCAGATTTTTTAAGCCTCGACTCAAAATTCAGAGAAGACTGAGTCTTTCCATTTACCTGAACGGTTTCTGTTATGAGCGACCACAAGCAATGCAAAGAGTAATCCTGTATTACAGAAATAATAAAAGCCCAATGGAAAGCTGCTGAATGTGTCCAAAATTTGTTTGCTGTGTCTATAAAAAAAGGAAAATAAAAAATAAGGCCAATTGGAAAATAATTTAAATTAATGATCCTTTTATTCAAGCTACTCAGAATACTCTGTCAGCTTTGTGCTGTAAATTCTGAGTCAAGGATTGTCTCCATTGTCAGGGGAAAACTCCACAGAGTGCAATTCAAACCTAACTTCATAAGGAATGCTTTCGGTACTGATAGCATCAAATGTTTATACAGCATATGATTTATCTTTGATTGCTTGTCCTCATCACTTACTGCATCAAATATATTCACCAAGAACAGCTTCCATAGCTACAGAAGCAGCAGCAAAAGCTGAAATATGCAAGGAAAAAGCAAAAGCCAGTGATCAGCTCTTTTGCTCAATCTCTTCTTTACAGACTTCCTATGTCTCCTTGGTCAAACTACTTATATACCTTACCTAAAATTAGGCACCTGCCCCCAGAAAGAGTTTAGATTGAATCTAAGCATCTGTCCTGGTTTTGGCTGGGATAGAGTTAATTTTCTTCCTAGTGGCTGGTGTAGTGCTGTGCTTTGGATTTAGGATGAGAATAATGTGATAACACACTGATGCTTTAGTTGTTGCTAAGCAGTGCTTACACTAGTCAAGGACTTTTTTCAGCTTCCCATGCTCTGTCAGGTGCACAAGAAGCCAGGAGGGGAGGGAGCACAGCCAGGACAGCTGACCCCAACTGACCAAAGGGATATTCCATAACATATGACATCATGCTCAGCATATAAAACTGGGGGAAGAAGGAGGAAGCAGGGGTGACGTTCGGAGTGATGGCATTTGTTTTCCCAAGTAACCGTTCTGCGTGATGGAGTCCTGCTTTCCTGGAGATGGCTAGACACCTGCCTGCCGATGGGAAGTAGTGAATGAATTCCTTGTTATGCTTTGCTTGTGTATGTGGCTTTTGCTTTGCCTATTAAACTGTCTTTATCTCAACCCACAAGTTTCCTCACTTTTACTTTTCTGATTTTCTCCCCATCCCACTGAGGGGGAGTGAGTGAGCAGCTGTGTGGTGCTTAGCTGCCTGTCAGGTTAAACCACAACAGCATCTGGTTCTGAATTAGACCTCAAATCGCTTACACAGCTGTCCAACCCTGGAGACTTCTGTCCTCACTGGCTGCTGTCCTGTTTGGCCCATACAAGGCATGTTCCTTACACCATCGGACTTCTGCTATCCAACTCTGCTTGCATAGCTTGTGCTTGAAGGTGACTGGTGCCAAAAAGTTACAAGAGGAGCATGGCAGAGTCCTCTGGTTCAACTCGATCTCGCAAATGTTCTCAGCCTGCCCATCAGAAACAGCGGGGCTCCTCTCAAAATACAGTTTTGTAAACACGGTTATTGGAGGAAGAAAAGGTTCAGGGATTGAATCTTGGCCTGGACAGGAAGTGAATACTTTATCAAGAGGGTCTTCACTTTTGACTAAATACAAACAGGAGCTATCTCCCTCCCTCCCATTGAAGCAGAAAAGAACTACTAAGTAAGGCTTAGTAAGTCTTCACGATATAATGACTTCACACGATTTATTAAGTGAAACTCCATAGCTTTTTAACTTGGCCTTTTGGTTAGGAGGGATTTCTGGTTTCTGCTCCAAGGATTATTCTTTGATAAAACAGATGAGTACACATAACAACCACTGTAGAATGTCATATTCATCAGCAGTACCCATTATATCTTCTGAGACTAGGCAGAGCTGGGGAAATGTAATACATTTTGATTAACCAAGCGCATATTTCATTATTTGACTGCATTTAACACTGCAGCACAGAAGTGTGTTAATTAAAAAAATTAGAAGAACAAATCCTCAGAAGAAAAGTTTGGGCTTTCCTCTTAAGAAAGAAAAAAGAGGTGTGCTAATGGAATGGCAGCCTCTGGAGCTAACTGTGGATCCAAGGCAAGTTCACTGATTTTTATCATATGCAAAAAGGGAGTTCTGTGACCACCCCTTTAATTTCTTTTCCACATTCAAATAAATGAAGGATTTCCCTCAAGACCACCACTTACCCACCATCCAGTCCATCTCCTCTACGTTATCTCCATATAGACCATGTCTGCTTCTTCCCTGAAACTTCTCTGTGGTAATGAGAGGGGTGTGAACATGTAAAAGGGAAACAAAGAGAAGAAATGGTCTATGCTTGTTTCTGAAATAAAAGAAAACAACAGTCATTTCTCTGCAAACTGTCACTCAATCCAAAATATAAACAGTGACATGGTAGTGATTATCTCAATAAAAATTAGTATTGGGGTCTGAAATAAAAATTTTTGATTTTGACATCTTTACATTTTTGAGGTTTTGGGAGACAGCAGATTAAAACACCCCTCAAAGATTTTGGTTCTGTATTAAGACCAAAATAGTAATGGGCCCTTTCTTTTTGTGGTTCCAAACTATGCATGTGTAGGACATTAAATAAATCACTAGGAAAGTTCACAGCCAAAAGACTGACACACTCTCAGAGGCAAGGAGAATAGGACTCACTTGCTTAAAATTAACATGGACGTCACTGAGCATCTGAGATATCCTCATGGGAGAGGCAGATATGACACTGCACCCAAGGGGGAACCATATCCCTTTAACGTCAGGCTAGGCAGGATATCCTAGGAACCTGAGATTATCTATGCTCAAGGTTTTACAGAAGAGATTTACCTTACCCCCAATTTCCTTTAAAAAAAACCCTGACAGAAATAGTATAATCTTATTGAGGAATATGCCCAGACTTGATGCATGAGTACTTTTAAAGACTTAGTGGCTTGTTTAATGCCAGTTGAGGCTACTCAGCAATAATAGTATTGTAAATGAAGGGCATCCTTGGAGAACAAAACAAATCTCACTATCACCCTCCTGTTTGTAAAATACTAACTTCATATGACATTTTCCATGACAGTCCATTCATCAGGCTAAGATAATTTTTCTGTTCCTACTGGCAGAAGGCCCAGTCCTTGGCCAGAACCCCTTTGTATTAGGTGAACAAAGGATAAACACAAAAAAAATCATCTTCCTTCTCCTGAGGAGCTGACAAGCTATGTATAAGGCGAAGGACAGCAGTTGGCTGCCGACAGGTAGGGAGATGCCAGATAACAAAGTACTGGCCAGCATCAGGATGGGTAGCTCAGCATGCCAGCTGCCTAACCTAGTGGTGTACGATGCAATAATCACATTATTTTTAAAAATCCTTAAAATGTGATACAATTTTTGTTGGTTACCTTTCAATGAATGAAACTGCCTCCTTCAGCATATTAGAAGTAGTTTTTTCTAGATCCATCGGTTGTTCAGTGATATCATGGTTTCTCATCAGGATACAGTTCCAGTACTTGGTAAAACCATAGCTGGAGAACCAGGAGATAAAATACAGGAGGCCACAGATGGCCAGACATATGATTATTTTCCATTTTACTGAGAATAAATTGGTAAGTTTTCCAAACAAAAGAGTAAGCACTGCAAGGATGATCGTCTGTGTGTAAAGCCAATATGTATCTTGCAAAGACTTGGCCAGTTCAGGATCATCTGTGCCTTGACACTCATTCAAAAGGGTGAAAGGCATGCCGTAAAAATAATCAAAGCCATGATTTAACGGATGGTGGCAGTGATCACGGTGGGATTTGCAGTTCACACCCATATGCCACTTCCCTGAAAATATAAAACAAAGATCTTAAATCCAACGTGGTTACTCTTGGGTGTGTCTGCCTGTATTTCTAATAGGTTGGCTGCACTCCTCAGTTAAGGTGCAGCCACAGGAGGAGCTGATGTGGAATGGGGACAGACTCTCACGGAACAATCGTGCATTGGCACTTTATCTGCCTAGAACAACTGGTTTTCCTCACCTATCTGTTAAAATTCCATGTAGGGCAATAGTCCAGCTCAGACACCTCCCTGAATAAGAACTAGGGTTGCAAGAGTTGGTACTTATTTTTCACATGATAAAGCAGCCATTCATTAATGGGTAGCCTGATTGGGAGAAACCCTTGTACCAAAAGAAACAGCTAAGTGCAAAAATACAAACTAAGTTACACACAAGTTCTATCTGACCTTCACAGTCCGAGAAAAAATTTCAGGAAGAAGATGTACATATTGGCTCTGTGTGTCTATATTCATCCTAAAATGAATAGCAGATATAGGCCATTCCAATTAGCCAGTACAATTGAACATATCAGAATATATCATATGCTGATAATGAACCTTAATGAAGTCATATCACAGAGTAGTGTAATTATCCTGACACTGAAGGACAGTCAGTCTATAACCATGGGCTTAGGGACTATTAGCTAGGCAAATAACTTTTGAGAACTGCTAATCAACTCTGTACTCACGTATATGAGTGTAGTTTACTGTATAAGCTATACCAGACTGCAGTGAGCTAGGGAAAGTTCATCCCTTTGCACAGGCTTGTGTGAAGTCAGTACATCACTAAGACTCACTTCATTTTAGCAACTAAATGACACCTCAGCGTGCAGAAGCCAAGCAGAGGTGTGAAAAATCACAGTAATTACAATTAAGCACGACACCTTTGACTACATCAAAAAGAGTTTATACATGAGAGGTGCTTAAAAGACACAGCCTTTATTCACTGTTCAGGCAAAATTAGCAAAGAGTTAATAGGATTTTCTTTTTTGGACATGTATTCTGATCCCAAACCCACTGAAGTCAATAGGACTCTCTCAGCTTTTTTGGCAGAGCTTCTTTTTGCAGGAAAGAAGGCACTTTTAGAGTCTTAACTGTGATAATAAGCAGTATTTGTAAATAACAGGAAATCTAGCCACCATAATTAAGACCACTGTGGTGCCTAGAACACAATATTTTTCTGCTTGAATAGATCAGTGAATATCTCTGTTGGTTCATCCTAAAGCAATCTGTATTGGGCAAACAATTCTTTCCTTTGCGTTTACTTCAGTTTGCAGTGTACATCTATATATTTGATACATCCTCATTTTGGATTTAGCACATATGCTGTGTTGACACTGTAGCTTGTGGATGGCATTCTAAAAACCCTGCTGATTTTGAAAGCTATGCATACAAGAAACTCTAGTTTAACTGATCCTAGATCTTTTGGCAAAAAAAAGAAAAGCATTCACTGACACAGCCTCATTTAAATAACAAGCAATCAAAAGGCAGCAAGTTACTATGTCTCATACCTATAAGTGCTGTAGAATAACCTTGCTGGTGCAGTATTCTGGCAAAAGTAGTTTCATTTGGTGGGAGCCCACCAGAACACCCATTCCAAAAGAGAACCTGCCGTTGAGTGCCGGATGCCATGCCTAGAGAGGAATAACAGTCTTTAAAAATAAAACAAGCCATATTTCAGATTTTCAGTCTTCTCACATTGTTCTTTCTGATGAACGGGACTCAGTTACCTAAGCCCAGTGCCTTTTTATAAGCTATTTAGATATTCTGATTGACGCCCAGAATGATGCCTCTTCCAAGTCCCATGCCATTATCTGCTAGTCCAATGAAGATGCCTCAGCTACGCTGGGGTGCCTACAAATGGCACCAAGATGCCTATGTTTGGGCATTAGCCAACCTCTTATAACAAAAGTTCCATCAAAATATAATGTTAAAAAAAGAAAAGTGGGGGGAAGAAAAGAAGTTTTGTATAGAGCAAATGTCTTACGGAGTCCGGGGTACACACTTCTGAAATGCACAGTTCATGATTACTTTTCTCCTTTAACAAGTCAGAATCACGTCAGATAAGCTACACTGGTTATTCCTGCCATAAGCAGTGGCTGAAGTTTTATCATGCATTTACACAGTTGAAATAAATCTGTTTTAAAACATTATTGTTGAGAACTTTCTCACAGTTTGATACATTTCACTATGAAAAAGTTTGCCAGGATATTAAAAATATTACACTTCTTATAATCTTAATATCACTGAAAGTACAGCGTTTATGCAATTTTCTTCTTCATGTTTCTATCTCTGAGTGGTTTGTGCTGTTTGGATTTTCATCCATTTCTGTGTTGTCATTTAGCCACGTTAAATCTGCTTTATGTGGGGATTTTCCCATAGAAATCAATCACTAAATCTAGTCATCTTTATTTTTGCCTATCTCACTGAGACCCCAAACCCTTAGATTAACTAGTCTTTAAACTGGTTTATTTAAGGGGATTTTTAATGGCAATAATGGCTAGACAGACTGCAGTGAACCGTTAGAGAGAGGCCCAACCTGATCTGATGGGGTATCTGCCAGTCAGGAAAGCTGCTCTGCTTGGAGTACAGACAGCAGCTGCAGCAATGTGCTGAGTAAGTCTCACTCCTTCCTTTGCCAGGCCATCAATGTTAGGGGTCCTAAAGAGAAAAATCCCATCTTTGATAACAATGTATTACACAGAATTTCGTGGTATCCCACTCCTAGTTCTGTTGAGGACAACACCATCAAATTTACAAAACAACTCAACTAGGAAAAATCTGTGTTATATATTTTTTGAGATACCTTGACTCCTTAAAAATGAATTTTCCATTGATAAATGTATTTTTATTAATAACTAAAAAAGTATTTCAGTTCTATCCCATATCAAAAGCTCAAACAACATAGTGAGAAAGATTCCATTAACAGATACAGAACAACACAATTTTCAAGACTATAATAAGTTAGAGTAAACACAGGATATATATATACAATCATTAGTTGTTAGCTCGTATTAAATCCTAATCTCAGACCTTGATATTTCAGCCCTGGAGTTGTCAAAACTTATAAATTATACGCATGCCTGACAAATACAGCGCACGGACATATTTGCAAAGTTCTGACTGTATATGCTGAAAATTAGAAGTCCAAAAAAGTTGCTCAAGCATGCCTGTATAATTATTACTCCAGCAGGAATTACTGTAGAACATTTATTTTGTACATTGTTTGAAAAGAAGTGTATCTAGATAAACTAATTCATTAATAATGAATTTTCTAATACTAAACATCAGCAGTGGTTTTTCCACTAAAATTCACTAGGAAGAGATAATTTATTTCGTAGATATAGTCTTACCTTATTGTATCGTTGCCATAGCAACCCACATCTCCAATACCAAGATCATCAGCCAGTATCAGTAAAAAATTGGGTTTTGAAGGATTTGATACACAGGTTCTTGGAAACAAGCACAAGATTAGCCAAATGTTTAGGCAGCTCCTGAAATTAAAAGTAAAGAGGTAATATTACAAAAACATTGTACAATAGACTTTAAACTATTATTCTTAAGAGTTTTATGAGGACTCAGTATAGATGCAAACAGCTACCAAATACTGCCAGCAGATGGAGCTCCTGAATATTTACAAAAGTTCTTGCATTCTCCAAAACCAGTAATATATTTTTTTTATTTGCGCAGGAATTTTGCGTGTGCATTTCTTTGAGATTTGCACTGATCTCGGCAAATGTTTCCAGTAGAATGAGTGGTTGGATGCTTGCAAGTCTCCTGAGGCACCCCTTGTACAGGAGTTGCACTTGCACTCCTGATAAGGCTCCTGGAATGAGTGGAACAGGAGCATGGAGGCAGTTGGTGTGGGTGCACGCTGGTTATGATGGCAGTGCCTTGACCACTGCATCCACTGCACTTGGTGCTACACACAGCATGTGGAAAGTGCTCCTTCAAGGTTGCAGCAATGGGCTTAACCTCGCTTATCTTCCTAGAGGACCCTAAGAATATCTCAGCATGTCTTAGTTGCTCAAAGTGTTTGCAAGAGGCACCTTACAGATGTTCACCTGAAGTAATACATATGCTAGAACATATCTACTGACTGCTAGTTCATTAATAGATACTGCAATGTGATAAATGCATAGTAAATGTGCTATATGATATATCATATATACCCCTAAACCTTCACATCCTATAAAAGTAGGATGAAAAGCCTTGAAAGACCGATAGTTCTAAATGTGTATTAACTGCTCTCAGATTCTCAGTGAGTTTCTATTTAAAAAAAAACCAAAAAACAAAACCAAACAAAAACCAAAACCAAAAAACCTTAGAAAAACAGAGAGAGAGAGATTTGTTTAAGTTTTCTTAAGCACAACATGTAAAAAACAGAAAAGACCCCCAGTGAATGTCTTTTCTTACCATTGTTTTCCCTGACAAACTTCACAGCTTACCCATGTACAAAACAGGTACATAGTTGGTTACATAAATCCTGGTGAAGGAAGAAAATAAATAAATGAACAGATAGATAGATAAATAAATAAATAAAAATAATAAATCAGAGCCCAGTAGCTCTGGTGATCTTGCCTGTGAGTCTGGTCATTAACTACCCTGCATTACCACAATCATACTGCTGCTGCCTGTGGCTGGCTACAACAGAGGTGGACTGAACAACTAGGGCTTGATGATGCAGGCCATACATTCCTGAACATGTGCTTGCAGAGCCCTGTGGAACTGACGCTGCAAGGCAGAAAGGGTGCTTCTGAAGCCAGGTAAGGTCAGATAGCACAGCATCCTGTTTTGCAGGATCTGGCAAGTTCCCAGCTGCCAATAACTTCAGGGGGACTTGGGAGTGTTTGGCAAGAAGGCTAAATGCCCATGGCTTTAAACAAGTGTTAAAGGTGCCAGTTACTCAATACATGCACAGAACTCTTGGTGTTCACTGAAAGGAAGATTTTCGCCATTTTACAAACGGGAGGTAATGATAAGTAAAACTAATATCTTACTCTTCACGTAACCTCAAATTATCTTTAAGGTCCAGGAAAATAATCTAATCCTTTCTGTGAGCTTTGAAACTACAAAAAAATGCCTCAAAGAAAAGCTGTTGTGGAAAGTAATATTTGCAGTGTAATTCTTAGGGAAGGGACTGTAACATTCTTAGGTCTGGATGCTATCTAGTACATTCAAGGAGGTTTTTCTATCCGCATGTTACTAAAACCTGTCCAGAAACATAACTATTGCTATGATTATTTCCTTAAAGGACTTCAAAGCTCAATGTCATTTATAAATTTAACAAGCCAATTTTGCTACCTGCCAACTCTATGAACTTAGCCTAGACTTTAAAAACCTAGAAATAACTTTTCAGTTTCTAAATATTTATTTTTGTCTGGCAAGGCAAATTTTATGAGTGGAAGCAATTTCCTATGCTTGCTGAAACAGAGAACACTAGTCCCTTTAGACAAAGAACAGCTTGGGAAATGCACTCCTCTTCCTTGTGAATGGCCATAAAGGGATCTGCAGAAAATGCTGCACTGGAATTATGCAAACAGTCATGCAGAAGTATATGATCAACCAGCTCCACAGGGACTAGCATATGCACATCTTCCTGCAGTACACTGAAGTAAATCAGAGATAACATTCATTCCTTCACTGTGAAAAGAGATAAAAATCTGAAATATCCTGTCCATGTGAAATCCCTATTTTTGCACACTTCTTCCCATTTCAAACTAGCACAAGAACAAAGATGTTGTGAGTTCTCTTAAGGAACAGATTGAAGCTAATAAGAATATTTACTTTCTATAACAACTAAAAGCATGTTCTCTAGTGGAAGAAAATATAATTTTCTGAGAGAACTTTTTACTGCCTTTTTGGTACATAAGAGCGTCACAGTTACCTTGAATGTCTGAAGAACACTAAACCGGCCAGAGCAGAGTATAATCCTGCCCTGTACATTTCAAAGAGTGAGCCATAGGATAAAAAAAACATTAGAGATGCTGCTATTCTGATCAGGAGAACAGTATAAAAAGAGTCAGAACCTGGGGTCCATTGATGATTTTTCCAAGTAAAATCCAGGTGCTTGTTTGGCTATGTCTGAGACAATATGGGAAAGAAAAATAAAAAAAAAAAAAAGAAAAGCTTGATCTCTATTAAATGTGGAATTTTCCATAGGGTTGATGACACTTCCCACTCTCTCTTGGCAAGATTCTGAAAGACAGTACTGAAAGCTCATCCTCCCTGCCCGCTGGCTGAGTCTGAGATTAAGGGGGAAGCTGCAAGATCCCTCTGACCCAATGCATTGGCTGTTTGAAGCAGGACCTTGCTGTGAATGTAGATGCCAGAAGCCTAATATCATGCTTTAAAAAACAGGCTGTATTCATGTAAAGTGAAGGACACACTACAAGGAGCTCAAATCTTTTATTCTTATGGTAGTGGTGCCTCAGAATCACAGCCTGGCAGCAGTTCCCCTGAAGCCCCGATGAACTATGGCCTCATAGGACAGAGCTGAGGTGACGATGGTGCATATGGCTGAAGGAATTAACCTGTGAGAAGGAAGAACTGGTCCTTATCTATAATGGGAACCTCTTTATGGTGCTTTAACAATGGAGGCTGAGCTCTGCCTTCCCAGCAACTGGCAGGCAGCATTGTGTTTAAAGGGCTCGGGGTACCTGATTAAGCCAAAACTATTGCAATGAAAATGTTCTCAGCCTATGCTGAGTAGCTGAGGGTCGTCACAGCCCTTGTGAGCTGTAGTAGAGCAAAGGAACCAGACAGATCTGGACATCTAAGAAATCCCTTGATTTCCCATGGGCATTGGTAAGCTTTCCAAGCTGGTACAACAGCTCTGCTACCTTCCACTTTCTCCCCACAGGTTCTCGCAGCACAGCCGGCTGGTGATGGCAGGCGTGTTGTTGTTTAGACAGAGACTTTGTACAGCCCCTCAGGAAAGCTGTTAATTTCAAACCAGGGAGGTGCAGTGGTGGTATTAAAAGATATTTGGGTATTAATAGTACTGGCAGTGGCATGATTAAAATTAGTGCTTCCTGATTTACTGCAAGCCGTTTTAGGAACACTAACCTTATTAAAGGATGAGAAGAAACAACAAACTTGTTAAAAAAACCCAAACAAAGAAACAAAAAACTCCCCCCAAAAAAACCACCCCAGAAAACCCAACCCAAAGCCCACAACAATTTAAATATGTATTTTCACCTTTTTCTGTTAGGGGCTGATTCGTTCTGAAAGCATAGCTCTCACTGACATCACCAGGAGTATCATGAACCCAGTACCGGGCCCTAGGGCTTGTCCAGTTTCCTTAGCTGTTAAATGAAAAAATCCAACTTAATCCCTAAATCTAACATCAGCCTCTAGAAATCAGCAGTTACTTACAGAAATAAAAAAAAAAAAAATCAGGCAGTAATTCATTCCCTCTGTAAGCCAGTATGCCACAATAAATGATCAAGACTAATAAAAAAGGCCAACCCCTTTTAAGAATGTGGAAAACAAACCCTCGTCTCAATTATTCTTCTTACTCTGAAATCCCTCTTGCTCCTTGGTATTCTGAGCACTCCCGATCCTCTAAGACGTGTATGGGAGGAAGTGGGCTGGGACTTGCTCTTTTTCCTGTTACTCTCCCTTCCCCCACTGTCCAGCACAGAAACCGCTTGGGATCCCCGCCAGCAGCCACCAGCAAACTGGAACTGCCGTGCAGGTTTTGCATGAATTCCAGGCAGAGTACAAAGTCCTTATTCTTGAAATACTGGCACAACATGGCTACTGCCTTTGCTAGATTCCCTATCCAGTTAATTCTGGGCAGATTTGTATAAAGCTTGTCACTGCTTTATTTCAGTGCCTCAAAAGAGATGCTACAAATAATAACAACACAGCACTCAAGAGCCCCGGGGTTTTCTTACTCCCACCTACATTTCTAGCCATCCAGGCAGGATAACAGGACTAGCTTGTCCTCCCCCTTTTCTTTTGGCACGTTGTCTTTTCTTCTTTGTTGCATTTTCAGGTAAGGTAGACTTACCTGTGCTAAAGATATTAACTGCACTTTCTTCCCCCACCCCCAAGAACTGAAAGTTTAGTATTCCCCCCCACTCACACTTCTTTCAGAACGTAACTCTGTTATAATACACTTTATGCTTCAAACGGTCTTAAGCAATTACTCAAAGGAGCTCTCACCAATTTGTTGACATTTCAGTTCTCCAAGTTACTTGAATACAGGGAATGCTGAATTTAACACTGTGTTCTAGAGAAGTCAGTAGGAGTCAGTGAGGTGGAAAGATCAAGCAGCTTTAACTATCAGATTTGTGTAATACACAGCAGGGATAATCAGGGCTGGAAGCAGTTTTTTATTTGTTGACCTCCTTGCATTTATGACTATACTCAGTTATTGTTATAAGTTTTCAAACTGGGCTACTTTTACTTATACTTATTTGACTATACTACTTATTTTGTACAATTACTTTTTCCTGAAAAAAATATATTTCTCAAAAATTACATCATGCCTTGGGAAAGACTGATCTTTAAAAGTTGCCAATGGCATAAGCATTAATTTCCACCTGTCTTCGGTCCAAATGATGACTAAACTTTTCTTTCAGCCTTTCTAGACTGTTTACATCTTTCTCACCATGTGATCCCTGCTGAAGATGCGCCCATGCTGCTGCTGGCATGCCTTAAGAAAACCAAAATGAAAACAAACCCCAAACCCCTCCATCTTTAAATTTTTCCCTGATAACAAAACTCTATCTGGAAGTAAAGGAGGCATTCTGCTAGCACAGACCTTGCATCCTATTCCTCACCACAACATTAGTGACTCAATACAGAGGTAACAGCTGTGATTACTTATTGTCTTCAACAGAATTAAGCTTTAAACCAAGACTTCTTTTTTAAAAAAAAAAAGCTTTGTAACAATGACGCAGTAAGGAGATAAGGAAATTATTTTTATCTCTTCATTTTGAGCCTTGCAGTATTTCCTCCTCCTCAGCTAACCAGTTTTTCACTACACCTGAGCACAGGAAGCTGCTGTTTACTCACTGCTGCATGCAGGCAAATTCTGTCAGCAAAAACTCAGGTTTTGAGTCATTGTGTGCTTTATACTGCCACTTTCTATGTGGCTTTTTGCACATGTCTGAGTACTAAAAGCAAACTCTGGCATTCATGTAGTCCCTTCTACCTTTGACAAGTTTTCAGAGTAACTTTACAATAGTGAAGAACATAAATATTGAAATGACAGACAATTTTACAAATTTCTGTTTGTATGTCACACTTATGAAAAAAGACTAAGAGATAAAAAGAAAATTCTTGATCAGCTAAACTGGCTGAGCAAGTAAAATGTTTGCAGGGGTATTCCTGGGGCAGGGATGGGACACAGACAGTGACAACAACAACACAGGATGACAACAACAAAAACCAAACCAAACTAATCTGTTTCCATTTACTCACTTCAACCCACAAGTTCTTTAGAGTTCTAGCAGCATGCTTATAATAACCTCTGACTTCATCCACTCTGCAAAAAACCCAGTCATTAATACAATTCTAAGCCCTAAAATCTCTACAATTACACTACCAACTTCAGTGCAAAGTCATGTCTCCTTAGAAAGTCTGGCTAGGGTCACCCCACTGCAGGATTTTTGTTTGGGTTCCTCCTGCCCCCTCCTGCAGGGGGCTGTTTTTTTTTTTTTTTTTTTTTTAACTAGTATTGGCAAGACCCCTTTTTAGAAGTTGTAATTTGTAAACCTATGTATACTGCTACCAAATATTTTTGAGCATTAATTCCAATATGACTCTCAAGTGAACCTTGTTTTTTTCTGGAACTGACATTGAAACAGTGCAAGATATTAACCCAAAGCTTTTTTTACTGGCATCTTAGTCAATAAAATTGCTGTTTGCCAAATTAGTATGCACCAGGACCTCTTTCTGAAGAGCAAAATGCTTCTCTCTTTTGTAACTGTTGCAGAGTTGCACTGGACTTCAATATTTTGTACTTCGTACTGTTTGTTATATATGTTATTGTTACCCAGCAAAAGCTGCAGATCTGTTCAAAAAGCTATTCACAACTTGAGGACGATCCCTCACTAAATCAGATTCACTCATGTTGCTCAAATTCTCAACAAGATTACTGCAGAGATAACAGAAAAGTACAGGAAGCAACTATTATGTTTGGATAGAGTATGACCATAATTTGTGGACTACAGGGCCACAACTGTGAACGTCTAGAGTTCTGCGTAAGTCTGGTATTTCTTACTGCTGCCTGCTCACCACCATACAGTAGGCTCTCTGCAGAGTTCTCCAATTGTCTTCCTTCAGCAGGCATAAATTAGGCAGAGTTTAGGCATATCTGCTACAACTGTCTCTTACACGCAAATCTGCAAAACCAGTCTCCATTCAAGCCCTTTACCACACCAGACAGGATGTCCTTCGACCTTTGGCTAGTGGTGAAGAATGAAGGGGAAAATCTCTGATCAACTTTCCTTTTCTTTATTTTCATCCACTTAGCTTCCCAGAGAGAGAAAAGACACGGGTATTTTCCAAAAGCTTTGTCAACAGAGGACTCAGTGCCACAGGACATGTTAGTAGACATCCATCTCACAAACTTTGTGTGCTGTCACCTTCCTTATCACACCAACAGAATGGGAATGTCCCACAGCACGGCTGCAGCCATGGTTTCCACACAACGTTGTACAAGGAGAGCTGCTCTGGGACTGGAGACAGTGTCCTGCGATGCTCTTCTATGGCTCTTCCAATCTTCCTTATCACAGTGTCAAAGAGGGGCTCGGTGTCAGCTGACAGAGGTTTGGTTTCTGAAGGGTCTCGTGAGAGATCAAACAGCAATGGAGGGTCATGATGGGTCACACCTTCCCCAAAACATGGGCAAATTCCTTTTCCATAACAAGCCCCAGCCCCAGGTGGGTGAAAGACTGGGGTCACATAATGAGCCTTCCAGATGGCTCCACCTGGCAGGAAAGAAATCTTATGGCACAACTACAAGACAATAAAGAAAAATGGAAAGTGCCTTCTAGCAATAGTACAGCTGTTTACTAAGTGGATGTCTTCTCATACACCCTGGCACCCCTATCATCACAAATCAGATTCTCTGTGTGGAGTACTGATCTGAAGATGGAACACACTAGAAATATGAAGAAAACCACATTAAATTTCCAGTGTAGTAGTAGACAGCCTGTATTCCCACCCCGCTTCCTCTAGGTTTGTTACTTACAAATATTTTTTTGCTGTAAGACATGTCCAGCTACCCAGAGTCACTGGTAAATCATGCACAACAATTTCAGGAATCTCAGAGATCAGTAGTGATGAACACCCATCATGCAATAAATTTGTCAATTAGCCAGATGGCTATCAAGAGGAGAAAACTCATGTTTTGCAGTTACCACGGAACAAAATTTTATACTTACTGTCCTTTTGGTGCCACCGCACTGCATGCAAGTAGGACCCACAATAGTGGAACAGGAACTCGTGCTCTGACTTTTGAGCTCTTCCTCGCAGTAAAGGCACCAAATTTCGTCCATCAATCACCCTAATGTAATGGGGAGAAGCGCATTCAGGCGGGGGCAAACCTGACAGTGAACTGCATACTTATCACCGTGCATTGGCTGCACCAGTGCTTGAGACAGCATACAAAATAACTTGGTCATAGATTGAGAGGAGCCAGCAGACTGCCAAGCCAATATTTCAATCCCTAGGTTTTTTTTTTTAATAGCTGGGTCAATTCATTCCATTTAGCAATATGTAAACAATATTTAGAGCTTGGTCTAGTGGAAAAAAGTAATTTATTCAGGAAATAAATACCAATCTCATAACAATTTTCAAAGGAGCTTAAAGAAATCTCTTAAGCAAGGATGGGTTTAATGACTTTAGGAGATATTTGTAAGTGTCCATAAGTCAACTCAGTTAGTACCAAAACAACCTCAGCCACCAATTATTTCCTGAATGAGGCTGAACCTGGGTTTGGAACTAGCACCTGGCCTTTGGCAGGAACAACTCCTCTGGCCATGAGTACATCTGTGGGCATATCTGGAATAGTTTGCTCACTAGTTTAAAAATCTCAGACCAGGCTGGAGGCTAAGCAATATTTATGGGATCTCTAAGGATGGTAAGAAACACAGTAAATTGTTAGTAGTTAGCTCTCCTGTTAAAAACATCTCCATACCTGTCCTGTGGCAATATTCCTCCAGCCAGATGAACAACTGTGGGATAAATATCCATAAGACTCGTAGGTTCATCAATAACTGTGCCTGCAGGTAATACTCCTGGCCACCTAAATACTCCTGGCACACGGATACCTCCTTCCCAGCCTCCCATGCCTTTTCCACCTGCAGTGAAATGAATCAACATATAGCATTTCAGAGGCAAACACAAACCTCTTCATTGGCTTGTTGCATTTGAATGTACAGAAAAAGATGCAGTAATACACTGCTTATGCAAATTTGACTCTTCATTTGCATTGGACTTCACATACTTCAGAAGGCCTCAGAATGTGACATATAACTCATCCAAATCTAGAAAGACAGAGGGAGGCAATCTCTGTTTTAACTTTGACCACAGGTGAGGGTAGGAATAATAAATCTACCTTTGAAAACCTGTGTTCAGCAACAATAAAACAGATTCAACCTCCTGTTATCCTCCATTTCACAGGTTGCCTGCATTAACCAGTACTATTGAAGAGCTTCCTAGCAAAAGTAAATAGGAACTGGAAATTGGAAGAACTCACAAGACTGAAGAAATACTTTATATTCTCCTCTTTAAACCTACACAAGACTTACAAATTAGCATCCTATTTTAATGAAAAGCTAAAAAAATTTTTCTTCTCTTTATAGCCATGGATTCCCTTCAAAGTGTGTCCTTAACACTTATATTTCCATATGCCTTATGCATCTCTTCCTTTTTTTTTGAAATCGAGATTTGCACCTGACTCTCCCAATGCTTAATGCAACATCTCAACTCAGAAGCAAAAAACCTGAACCTATGAAATTGTACCATATACGCTTTATTTCAAATGGCAGGAAAACATCTTTTCTCAACTTGCTACTAACAGAAACTAACCTAATAAAGCATCCTGATGCTGCATGTATGAAGACAATATTTACCTAACTCCCAAAGCAGAAACCTGTGTTAATTCATATACTCAATATGAAAAAACCATTGTTTTTATTAGATCCCATCAGGCTTATGAATCAGTCTCATCATCCACAAAGAGAAGCACTTCCTCAAGCAAAGGCAGGGAGTGAGATGGAGGATGAACAGAGTAACTGAAAGCCCTTCCTCTCCATAAGGGCCAGCGAGCTCCATTGCTCAGCGGCAGAACATCCACCTCATGGGAGCCAAAATTCCATGTCTTTGAACTCTGCTGTGCCCTGTGGAGCAGCTCAAGAAGGTTCTGAAATGGAAGAAACCTGTTTTAGGAAAATAAAAACATCAAAAGTTTGGGCAAGAGGTGGATGGTTCATTGGTGATAACAAAGCCTAAGCCCTGACACATTGTCACGTGTTCACGATGGGTCACGGGATGAGGTGGTCTGATGACACAGGGCTGTTGGGGTATATAGGAGGAAATGCAATGAATGCATATTCTTTTGGCTTGAAAAAAGCCACTGTGCTGCTCAGCAGGTTGAAGAATGATTCACAGCAGAAAGGGAGGAGCAGGAGGTAAAGAGTGAGATCCTCTTAGACCACAAAGGACATTTGGATTTTATTACAATCACTGATTTTGGGTGGAATATAAAAGCATACGGGGAATAAATTGTTGCCGCAAGTCATGACACAATGTGCCCTTACTCTATTCTGTATTGATTAGCTGGGCAGCAATGATTTCTGGAAGATAATGAGAAAAAGAAATAAGCAAATCAGGAAACAGTCCTACTGTGGAGAGATGGGGCGGGGAAAAAGACCTCAGGGTGAGAGGGAGAAAGAGAACTCAATATAGGGAACTATCCCTTTTTTACCAGTGCCTTTTACTTGAGATCACCAAATAATTTACAGGTATCAAGCTAGACAATACCTTTGTCGAGGAGACGTATAATAATGCTTGCATTTTACTGAAAGAAAAGGTGACTTTAAGATTAAGGCATCTCTGTATGTCACCTATATTTGAAGTTAAAAATGCAACTCATTCTAGCCTTTATAGCTTTAGCAAGGCAAATTCATTATGTTTCTGATTCTAACATTCATGTAAAGTCATAAGTGTTTTTCCCACCTTTATAAATGCCATTCCAGCCACCTAGCTGGGCAGATCTATCCCGAGCCTCCAAGTGTCCTCCATGATCAGAGGCAAAGTATGTGAATGTATGATTTTTCAAACCTTCTTTATCAAGCAAATCCAGAATTCTGCCTTAAATTTAAGAAGAGAGACAGCAAGGTTCCTATTAACCAGTTAGAAAGAGCAAGCCACATTCATAATGTTTCAATAATAATCTTTTGCAATGCCCTATAAAAAGTCTTTAATAGCTTAGATTTCTGTAGGTATTTTGGCCATATTAGTTTTCCTGCTTTAAAATACACAGGTGTATGTGTCTGAAACAAGTCCTTCATGAAGAATACTTACCCACCATCCAGTCCATTTCTTCTACATTGTCTCCATATAAACCATGACGGCTCTTCCCAAGAAATTTTACCATGGTAAAGAGGGGGGTGTGAACATGTAAAAAGGAAACAAAGAGGAGGAATGGTCCATGCCTGTTTCTTAAAAACAAAACAAGAATAAAAATAATTTTTGGTGTGTTTCGAATGTTTTCAAAGGTTTCATATTCATCCATGCACTGACACACACATTGGGTCTAGACTGTACCTGCATCTAGTGCATCCCCATTGATGACAGTTGACAGTTTTCTTTTTGCATGAAATGTGGGCAAGAAAGCTCCTTTTCAGCCAGATTATTTTCAAATCCAAATGTGTAAACAGGCATAGCATTTTCACAGTGCTTAAATGAATCAGATGCCTAACTCTGATGCCTTTTTAATTAAATGCAACTGGATACAGTCTCATATTTACTTTAATATTTGTGGCTTTTCTAAGATGGCCACTTACAATTTTCAGTATATTTGTTTTCACAAATTTTAAGAAAAGAATAGTTACTTTCTCTGTTTTACAGAAAGACGATGCACAGAAATATTGTAGAAGGCTGTGCAGGCAGAACTTGAATCTAGAAGAATGAATTATCTTCCTTCTCAATCCATAAAAATAGATTCAAAGTGCTTTGAGATTTTTCACATGAACTAATCTTGTGCATCACACACATTTTATCTAGGTGTTTTGTAGGGTTTATAAAAAAGAGCACAAATAAGGCTTATAGAGTGAAGTGTAAAAATTAGGTGGTTAATGCTGGAGCAAATATAGTAATTACAGATTACAAGGCATAGTGAGATGGTTATGTATCATTTGGTTAAAATCCATCTCATTTACTGTAGCTTCCAATGTGAGACAGTTGCAATTAAAATTTAAGTGGACTGGGTTTCTAAATAGAGATCTTGGATATGAGTTTCAAAGCATTTATCATGATACAGCTATAGTTACTGAAGAAAAATACTCTATTCCAAGCACTCAGAACACCCTGGCCCCTTTAAAGAAAGCTACAAT
Organism: Morus bassanus; assembly: GCA_031468815.1. Lineage (NCBI taxonomy): Eukaryota > Metazoa > Chordata > Aves > Suliformes > Sulidae > Morus > Morus bassanus. Next base: position 78,096,345 of record CM062568.1, read on the forward strand.
CATTTACCTTCTGATAAATGACACTGCCTCCTTCAGCATGAGGGAAGCAGTCCTCTCTAACCTCATTGGCTGCTCAGTGACATCGTGGTTCCTCATCAGAATACAGTTCCAATACTGCACAAAGCCGTAACTGGAGTACCACGAAATGAAGAAAAGGCCGCCCCCCAAAGTAAAACAGGCGATTATCTTCCAGCGGATGGAAATCAAACCAATGAGTTTTCCAGCAGCGAGAGTGACCGCAGCAAGGATAATTATCTGACTGCAAAGCCAAAGCTTAGCTTGAAGAGCTACGTCCAGCTCTGGATGTTTGTTTTCTTGACAGTTGTTTAGAAGTGTGAAAGGCATACCATAAAAGTAGTCAAACCCGTGATTTAGAGGATGATGACAATGATCACTGAAGGATTCACAATTTACACCTTGATGCCACTTTCCTGAAGGTTTTAAAGCATAGAAGAAATTAGAACATTAAGGTAGACAACTCAAAAGGAGCCCAAGGTAGCACTGTCAGCATCTGTTTGGGAATTAGGCGAGTCACTCCATTCTTCAACAAAGTATCGACGCATTCTCCTCATGCACAAGGGTGCTGGGTGAAACCAGTTCTGACCAGGTAAATGTCATACTGTAATGGGCAATTCCCAAACAGACAGGGGATAAACAGAGAAATGTGCAAGATGCTTTGCTACTCAGCTAAGGGTCACATAAGGATGGGATTTCATTACCTTTCAAGGAGGATCAGGGAATTAATGTACTCTAACTCACTGGCTGCTTTAATACATTCCCTTCCTAACTTCCAGTTGTTTACTTGCAACTTCATTTTAACATAATGTTACAAATTTTCTGGAAAATCTAGAAACTTTTGGCAAATGTTAACAGATATCTTGATCACCAGACTCAGAAAGATGATTTCTCAGGCATGTCCTGACTCCATATGAAAAGGAAAAAAGGCTGTAAACCAACCTTTCACTCTATTCCTGCCCAAAATAGAGCAAGTAGACAGAAGTTGTTGTACGCTTACAAAATGTGCTGGAGCAAGGACCCTGAGGTTTGCTGGGTTACATGATTGCTAAGTAATTACAGACTCAGCCAGGAAGACTACAGTTTATTAGCTCATGATTCAATGCAGCCACATCTATTTCCAGCACTCGGAGATGACAATGAATTTGGCACAGCTGGCTCAAAACCCCTGGCTTTAAGGGACACAGCACTTACCCTACCTACCCATTTATATGAAGGGATCCATTGCAGGGAGTGCCTGTCACTTGACAGTAATAAAAGCAAGTGGAGGGGAAAAGAGAGGCTTTCCCAGTTGATTTGAGAGGTATTTGGCAAAAGTATGATGAATCTTGAAACTGTTGAGGTCTGACCAAACTCACAGGAAAGTGCTCTGGGGCAGTGTTTCCCTGACACCTTTGTAGTTTGGCTTCATCTGAGGAAACAGCCACCATATCATGCTTCTTCAGGTCCTCACAACCTCATCTGTGAGACACTTGTGCTTCATCTTCTCCTCTCTGGGTATCAACTTTGTTCCTTTCTTTCCCTATCCTCTTTTTTTTCTCTGCCTCTTGCCTTGTAAAGGCAGATGAGATACTTAAAGACATTGTTTTGTTTGGAAAAATCTCTACATTAACAAAAATCTCACAAAGGGGCAACCTTTGAAAATTCTTAGGCCAAGTGAAATATATGCTCATCCATTATAATAATGAGACAGTTTTTAATTCTTCCTGTTTTGGGTGCCCTGTACAGGCATTAGCATTGTCTTAAAGCTCTTTAGACTGCAGTATTTTTAGTTGTCTTGCAAATAAGATGATTTTTTACCCCTCAACCTTCTGAAGAGGATTCATATCTGACTAACTGACCAATTTGGGGCAAATACAATCCCTAAATTCCCTTCACATAACTAGTCCGTTCTCCAAGGTCATGCTGAAACATTTCCCCTTACCTATCAGTCCAGTGGTATAGCCTTGTTGCTGCAGCAGCCTGGCAAAAGTAGTTTCATTAGCAGGGAGCCCTCCTGAGCCGGCGTTCCACTGCAGTGCTCGGTACCTGTTGCTGGATGCCATCCCTGACAGAAACAGCTCCAGTCATTCCTGTGGACCTTTCACTGTCTGCTGGCAGAGGCTGGGCTGCTCCCACCAACCTCCATGTCAGGAGCATAACCTGAAGCCAGCAGAGTTCCTCACAAGACGTAAAACTGAGCATATCTTGTAGACAGTCACATCAGTGTGTCTAAGTACTTCAGGCATTCAAGAGTTATATTTCCAAACAGATACTGCTTGGCACCGGTTTTACCATCAAACTGAAACAAATCACTGATGACAGTATATACTATGTTTTATTTTCTGCCTTTCTGAGTAACTGTGATAATTTAACCTCTCTGCTCTTCATCTAAAATGAGAGATAACAGTTGCATTTCCCTGCCTCAGGGAGATGTTTTATCACGTTAGGGGAGCTACAGTTCACCCAACACAAATCGATTTTGCACTTAGCTCTCAAAGTAGGCATCTAATTTTCCTGCATAGTACCTAGGGAGAGTTGGATATCTATGAAGTCCTCCATAAGGCACCTTAGGTAGGCGGGGAATGGATGCAACACTATTTTTCACTGGAGTTTTGTGACTTTCTGCACTTGTTGGCAATGAACTTGCCCATTTCTCTTGGGAGTCCTGTTTCAAGCCCTTACCACTAACCATCACCATCAGGACGTATTCCATCAGTTTGCCCTAGGCTGTGTTGCAGTAAGGAAATGACAGATATTACTGCTGGTGGCGTTTCTCCACACCTATCTTTTTGTATCCTATAGAACTCCTGTATCCTATAAAGTCAGGCTAAAGATCTGTCAGCTGGTGAGGCAGTGGTTCCCATTAGAAGTTACACTGATAGAGGCTCAAACTTTCTATAAGTATCTTCTATCTCAGGTTGAGGAAATAGCTGAATTCTCCTGTTCCAGTACTTATTGGCTATTGTAGTACCTCAGCACCATACAAAGAAATTTGTAATTCAGAATGGGCCCAACCTGATCTAATGGGGTATCTGCCAGTGAGAAAAGCTGCTCTGCTCGGAGTGCAAAGTGAAGCTGCGGCAATGTGCTGAGTAAGTTTCACTCCTTCTCTTGCTAGGCGGTCAATGTTCGGGGTCCTAAAAAAAGAGTTTCAAGTTTAATAGAAGCAACATAATCTGAAACTTATTAAAATAAATTGTGAAGAAGAACTAGAGCTTTTGAACAGTTCCTTAAAAAAAAAAAAAAAATCTTCTTTATGTACTCCAGGACTGATATAGTAACAAGTTTGATACAGCAGGTGAAGTGGATTGTAGCCAATGGAGAATCCAGGGACACAGCCATAGAGTGCATTTGGCAACACTGAAAAGAGACCTAGGCATTATTGGTACTGTTTAGTTTGAAAATAAAACTGAAATGGAAAGACTTATCTAAGAAAGGCTGATATTTTTCTATTCCAATACTTCCAACAGATCACTTTTGCCAGCACATTTGGACCCTAAATTGCAGAGTTCATTGAGCCAGAGAAAGTCTCAGGGTGTCTGGAGCTCTTGGAACCAAGACTTGCTGTTCCACATTTTAAAGATGTGCTATTTATTTCATAATATGGTGATATCCCTACATAGTTACATTTGTATGGGAGCCTAGCTCTCCTACAAGAATGGACTACAACACCATGAAGAATGAGAGAGCCTCATCTTCACCCCCGGTAGAGGAGGACAACAGAGTTCCACAAGCACATTTCTCTGCCCAACCCCACCAACATCACGTGAGGGAGATGCACTCAGAGCATGCCAACAAATGTCTGTGCTCCACTTGGAGGGCATTAGTTGAGGCTTGTAAGATGTGCTCCCAATGCCCATTCAGTTCTGCTTTGCCTTTTTACTTTTGAAGGAATGTAATCACTATTTTTGAAGGCACATAATCACATAATTTATTATGTGGGTCAGTCCACATGAGTTTATATTGGAGTGTTTTGGAGGAGATGGCAAGCAAGTGGATGAAGGATTCTGGAAAAGCACTGGGTGGATAGAGTAAGGCTTAACTATGCATGAAAAGGAACAAAAAAATGATACATGAGAAGGAGAGAACACAGTAACTGGAATACTAAGACAAGTGACTGGAGAGTTAGCACATGGAGGAGGGGGTGGAAGGAATTCCCAGAAAGAACCTAAAAACCAAAATGAAAATACAGTATTTTTTAATTTCACTGCACACTGTTTACTTAGGTCCCAAGCCTATGTGCATATATACAATTACTTAAATACACATTTACTAACTAGAGCCTTGGATTAAGAGATTAAGAACATTTCATATTTTATAATTAGGCTTAATTACCCAGGATAGGTGTTCTGTAGCGTTAACTATATTGTACTGAGATATCTTTTACCTTATGCTATCATTCCCATAACAACCTATATCTCCGATGCCAAGATCGTCAGCCAGAAACAGAAGTATATTGGGTTTAGAGTCCATAGCTGCAGTCAAGCCAAACATGTTCCAGAATAAACATGAAGACAGTGCCATTAGGAGGTACCTCCTGAAACACAACAAAATAACTTTTTACATATGGGACTTGTAAGGGCTGGAGAGTGATGGGAGCCCTCTGGCAGCAGATCTGAAGCGTAAAACACAAAATAGTGGGAAACTTTGTTTCCCAGCCCCACTTTCAGCGGGATCCTTCCTCCCACTGACAGACGACAGAGTTTTACTTGGTTCCATTTCCTCCATCTCTACCACCTAGATGATGCTAGTCAGAGAGGCTGCAGTAGCCTTTCTACAGCCCAAGAAGCAAGGACACAAGCAAAGGCTGTCATCTTATTCATTTGGCCCAGGAATTTTCATCTTTAATCAGTTGCATAGATTTCAAAATGTATCAAAAACTTCAAAGAGCTGAGAAAAATTAGTGTTTCTAAGTTTCATATATTCTGTGAAAACTCAGGTTATGTTCCAAAGTCACTCTGGCATTTTCTGAGCATCTTGTCTCCAGTGAATAAAGCAGTTTTAATTATGTTTGGAAGGGAAGTGGAAAAAACTAAACAAACTCTCCCCTCCAACTCAAGAACACGTGAGCTTGAAGCCACCTCCTCTACCTCCATTCTAAGATGCCAACCAGGCCCCATACCACCATCAATTATATTTGATATCTGCAGAAAACAAATTTTACATTTTTACACATATATACCATACTTTTTTATATATAAATATGCCTAGAATGTTTGAAGCTATGTGTTCTTCCAAGTAAGTATTGCTGTCCAATAGTCTTAAAACCTAGTCCTGGATTGATTTTTCACAGAGTTATCACTACAATATGTACTAATTTTGCAGGACATGGAGCAGCAACAACTCTCTAGCACAGACTGAGAAAGCTCCTGCAAATCTTTCCAGGATTTGCAGTTTTAATGTGAAGATCTTGTATACAAAAATACGTTTCTGAATGAACAAGCAACCATCACCTCTAACAGGTAATCACAACACGCAGGACTTTCTGTAAATATGACTGTGAACTCCCAGTTGTAAATAAGTAACCAGTGGCTATGGGGATTTAATCACCCAAGAGCAAAGTTCCAGCTGGGTTTTTTTTTATAAACTCTACTACTAAGTTACAACAGTGATTTACAGAGTTGTGGTGAAACCTTGCTTTAGAAGCACTGTGGGCGATTTCCATTTCCATACTTGGATTACTCAAAAAGGAGTAGTTTCTATTTGCCAATGTTGTATCTCCTAAGAGTTACAGGGCATTATACTGGTATAATGAATCCTTTCAGAGTGCTAATAGATTGTTAGAGCTGCAGGGGGCAGGTCCCTAAAGGATCCTGGAAATAAGCAGCCCCCAACAATCCACTTCAGTCACTCAAGCATTCTTCTTTCCAAGCTGGGGACAAGAGTAATGCTCACCACCTGTTTTTGTTACATTAAAAAAAGGAAAAGAAAACAAACAAAGGCAGATGATGAAATCTGCCTTTACTGATGTCTGCAGTGCCATCCTAGCACTTTGTTTTCTTATGGTGTTAAGTGCTGGATATTTGCTGGTCCCTGTGGTAAAACTGCTTGTAGATTAAGAGAGGGTCAAGGACAAAGTCTGTCTTAGGTAATCTACTGCTTATAGTACCAAGTCCCTATCCTAAGTTGTTACGTAGGATTACTGTACATTATAAAATAACCATGCTTAGAGCTCAAAGTGATCATCTTTTGCAATACATGGAGAAAGAATGCAAGAATGTTAGTTACTAAACACAAATAAAACTTGAAAGCAATAGGGTTGAAAGAATGTAGAACAAAAAACATGCATATAGATACACATGTATATATATAAACCTTTTCAGAACTACTTAGAAAGTTATTTCTGGAAATGATAATGTTAAAGGCATAGCCAGAGACTTCCACGTGGGAGACAAATCTCATTGTTTAAAAACATGAGGACATTAAATAAGCATGTAGTTAAGATGGTCCTAAAAATCATTTGGCAGCTAGTATTATTAAGTGTTTTTACAACATCTGCTTAACGAATCAGGTAGCTGCAAAACATTAGGAAAATACAGGCCCCTATTTATGTAACTTTTACTTACAAGACTTAATATGGATTTACACCATAGTTGAGCTTCCATAACTTTATTGACAATGATCTTCTGAGGACAGGTTAGAAACCATTGGCACAGGCAATCAAATGTTGAAAGAAACCTTACTAAACTATGAAATCTGCTGCCTGTACTTGCCTTAGAATTACTTTCTAAAGTGATATTGCTGTGCTTAGTGCATACCTAGAGAATTACACCATTATGAGATTATAGCATTCTTTTGTTCAAGAAATCTGCTCCTCCTACAAGATTTCACAGGGAAGTTATATCTGTATAAAAGCCTGGCACCTTAGACTACTTCTCTAAGGGCTTGTACAAAGGGAGAGACAAATTTAGGACAGTCTGGGGCTCACAATGAGGGAGGAATTAAAAAAATAGGGGTAAGGAAGAGAACAACAAAGATTTAAAGCAAATGAAGCATCAGGAAAAGTGATTCATTTGAGCCCACGGTTGCTTGCGGGGAAAAAAAGGTGGGTCAATTCAAAAAACACAATTTTAGTTCTGCAAAGTAGAAACAAATACACACAGGGAGGAGCCAGAAATATGTTTACCTGAATAGAATGGCAGCAATGGCTGTGCACGGTAGTGGTACAATCATCTCCTGGTAAGCAGCGATCCTGAAAATTAGTTAAGCTTATAGTAAGCAACAAATTAAGCACAGTCACCAGTGTGATGTTGGAGGAAAAAAGAACCCAATCAATCTTGGGGGACTATTGGGATTATATTACCTCAAAGACACGAGTACTGATGGGGTCAAACTGTACTGACCAAAAGCGGACTATTTTCAAAGTGAAGTTTGAGAGCTGGAGAGGGGGCAGAAAACCACATATAAATGATTCAAGAGCTTAATCAAGAACAAGACAGTAAAAGATTAATTAGTGCATGAATTCATAGGGAGAAAACACAGGTCTTTGAAAGCTCATCAATTTTGCTGAGACAGAGACAGTATTTGGAAGGTGAAGTCAGCCAAATAGAGCATGCATTTTCTGCAAGCAAGGCGATTTATTATTCAATCATGTTTCCAAGTAGAGTGCAATATAATCATGACGGGGTACCTTAAGCGGAAGAAAGAAAAGTATTGTAAAGAAACACAAGTTATGGGATTCCCCATAACGGGCAGTCAGCTGACATTTAACAGTTCATAGTAAACATGATCAGAGCAACAATCTGATATAAACTCCATAATATTTTCTCCAGCAGCCACTTCATGAGACATCTTCTTCTAAGCTACCTAAAGGAGCACAATTAAAGCTAATTTTAAGACTCTTACCTAGAGTTCAAATAACCTGAAAGAAAATGGCCCTTGTCTTGAAGAAGCTGCTTCTCATCAAACCATTCATTTTTTATTTCAAGACTGCTTTTAGTTCTCACACTAATAAGCCACCCCACTATGTAAATTCTGCTTCATATAATCCCAAAGTAATCTTAAAATACTAATTCTATAGATTGATTAGTCTTTGCACAGACAAAGGGGACTCTGAATACATGTGATGATATGAAGTTAGTGTCAACAGAAGGGTCCCCAGAGAAAAAAAATCACTAGAGACAACTGTGGATTTCCCAAAGTCTAATAGAACTGCTTATTTTCCAGTTGTTAGCAAGTACAGTCTTGCAATTTATCACTGCTGTTACCTAATTTCAACTGAAGGGTCCTCAAATGTCATTATTAACTAAGAACATTATTACTTCTTTTACAACCAGAAGTACACAGCATCAGGTATTCAGTCTAGTACCTCCACATAAAGAGTCATAGGACTCTATAATAATGTCCTGGTTTCAGCTGGGATAGAGTTAATTTTTTTTCATAGTAGCTAGTGTGGGGCTATGTTTTGGATTTACGCTGAAAACAGTGCTGATAATGCAGAGATGTTTTCATTGTTGCTAAGTAGTGCTTACAGTAGTCAAGGACTTTTTCAGCTTCCCATGCTCTGCTGGGTGCACAGGAAGCTGGGAGGGGACACAGCCGCGACAGCTGACCCAAACTGACCAAAGAGATATCCCACACCATATGACATCACGTTCAGTATGTAAAGCTGGGGGAAGAAGAAGGAAGGGGGGACATTTGGAGTGATGGCGTTTGTCTTCCCAAGTAACCGTTACGCGTGATGGAGCCCTGCTTTCCTGGGGATGGCTGAACACCTGCCTGCCCATGGGAAGTAGTGAATGAATTCCTTGTTTTGCTTTGCTTGCGTGCACGGCTTTTGCTTTGCCTATTAAACTGTCTTTATCTCAACCCAGGAGTTTCCTCACTTTTACTCTTCTGATTCTCCCCCTTCCCACTGGGCTGGGGGGAGTGAGTGAGCGGCTGTGTGGTGCTTAGTTGCTGACCGGGGCTAAACCACAACAAATAATTCAGTCTGAATATTTCTACCAAATGAAGCTGACTCCTGCAGAGTCATAAACAGCAGCAAAAAAATTTGCTTTCTCGTTTTCTTTGTCTAACTTCAGATACTGAAAGAAATTATTTGCACACTGCTGCAAAAAAAACCCAGAACCCCCAAACCCTTTACCACTTATTTAAATATAACAAAAGTGAATTATAGTATTAGGGCAAACATTTTCAAGTAATGTGTGGAGATATGTCACTGCTTAGCTGTTAGCTGAAAATAAACATTCAGTTTCTGCCTTCTATGAAAATATACTACACAACAGGTTAATTACATTCAACAATATATTAGAACATAATTAAAAATGCTAATTTCAGCTTGTATTACAGCTCTGGAATAAACACATACAACATACCACTTGCAACATGCTGTTTCACACCTTGTTATCCCTTTGTTTCCTCTCTCCCATAGCTTCTAGGCATCCAGATGTTCAGGAAAGGAGAGGCAACAAGTAGGGAATGAGTGAAACAAGGAAGAAAAAACTCTCAGCTGGTGTGAACATAGTCACTTGCTCAGTGCTTGCAGCTGGTGAGCCAGAAACAGGTGCTGTTCATCAACCCTAAAACAAGGGATGTCCTTGCAAGAAAGGTAGAAGCCAAAAAATCAGGAGATGCTCAGTGGTCTGTCTTTTTTCCCTGTCCATTCTGCACTCTCAGGGAATCAATTGCAACAGTGCTTACTGGGGGGATATAGTTCTTACTGACCCAGATAATATCAGTAGTTGTTATCTGTTACCATGATTATAGCATTGTCAGTAACCAAAACTCTTGTGACAAGCAACCCAAATTTTTTAGTTTGTTACAGCTACCCTGTTCTGGCCTTGCTGCTGCACAACAGCACCCTGCCTTCAGAACAACAGCAGAAAGGGATGGTCTGGCCCTAGGCTTTAAATTAGATCATGCATTTTCACATAATGATTAGCACTCCCTGGTCTAAATGATCTAATTGTGCCTTCTGGCTTCAAACTATGCATCTTGGAACACGCTGCTTTCTTTACAGCTGAGACAAGAGCAACGCACAAGGGTGGAAAATTGAAGACAGGAACAGGGCAGGCAAATGCGATAAAAAGAGTGACAACTAGGAGCACGGCTGCTAGAGAAACAGTGAACATCATATGGAAGCAATCTGGAGGCAAATTATGCAAAGCTACAGTAACTCTAGCAATAATAATAATAAAAGCAGAATACCTGCCATTCAACATCTAACCCTACAAAGACTGGAATTTCATTTGAAATGCTAAAGAGGGAAGAAAAACTGAGATTGTTAATTATTATAACCCCTCTCCTCCCCCCAGACACAAATTCTAACCCTGCTCACATGTTGTTTTTGCTCTTTATGATCTGGTGGGTCAGCTCCACTGGAAGGCAGAGGCCGGGCTGCCCTCTCAGCCGGAGGTTAGCAGAGGAAGATGAGAGCAAAAGTAGAGGCAGGACGCCATCCAAGGAAAGCACAGTTCTGCGGGGCAAAGTTCACTGTTTCAGCACAGCTTCCCAAAAATGCCTCATGGGAAAGGGGCTGGATGCCGCTCGGGAAAGCACTGACCCCGGCGGCAGCCCTGGCTCCCACCCTGAGCTCTGCTGGACCCATGGTACCCGGGTACCAGGACTCCGCAGTGAGTAGCGGCAAATTCACCTCCTGCTCGAAACACCTGTCATCTTTGTGTAATGGAGGGATGAAAAAGTCCTCCCCGAGGGAAATAAGGAGGCAAGTTCTGTGTTGGTTTTTGTTTTTTTCATTTTTTCGTTTTTGTGTGGGTTTTTTTTTGGTTGGTTTTTGTTTTTTTTGTTTGTTGTTTTTTTTTAAATAAAAAAATCTGATCTTTTACTTACTGCGTACTTGTTCACTCACTGCAGGATCTTTGTTCTTTCTTTCCTTTTCATCTCAGGCTTTCTGATCTTTTCTTCTAAACAGAGGTTTTAAAAAGCACACCTTGTATATTTGTATCAGAGTAATTGGTGGACGTCAGTCACCTTTAAAAGAATCTGGTCAAAGGAATTTTGCCCCGCCTGCCATGGGGGAGGGCTTCCCTGCCTGCTCCTGGTAACGTGGTGAATAAGGAAGAACTGTTTTAAAGTAGAAACTGGAAATACAGCTCCTATAACAGCCAAGGCCAATAGAAACAGCTTTAGCAGTAACTGAGTGGAAGATCATAAATAATGGGCAGTGAGACTGTAGGCTACATCATGCTGTGTGGGGAACCACCCTATGGAGGGAGGCTGGATAGCCAGGGCTAATGCAGAGGGTGAGCCAAGTAGGCCCCTTGAAATCAAAGAAAATCAATCAGCATAGTGGCACGTTGGTGTATGCATACGAGCCCTGGCAGCCTGGCTAATTCCCCATTATTTTATTATAGTTCCTCTGTCTGTGAGCTCTCTCCTGTGCCAGTGCCAATACTCATGTGGTTGTACAGTCTGGCTTACCATGCAACTTTGCAGGCCCATGGGCACACCAGACCCCTCCTTTTACTGGCTCTAGACCCCTGTTTTTACTGGCTCTTTGTGTTTATGGTAGTTTAAAAAGAGGGTACAAATATGTCATGCTGTAATCCATAGAATAAGGGCTTTATTCAAAGAAAGACAAAAAAAAGGACAGAAATTCTTGGTGTAGTTATATTATTGCTCAAAGGCCAAAATAAATATTAATAGAAAATACCATGGCAAAGCAGAGAAAATAATCAGAACTTGTTAAATAGACTTTGATAAATACAATGTATGGATACAACGAGATTCATGGCATCATCAGTGGGTGCAGTGCATGAGTCTCAAGGAGGACATTAGTGACCTAAATGTTTATCTGGATATAGCAGTAGCAGTTGCACCATTTTCCACAAGAACCAGGAACTTCAGCCCAAAGAAGTAATTGGTAGAAGTAATTGAATGTGGCAAAGAAATGAGAGTCCAAGGAAGTAGCCTTCAGGTCAAATTAGGACAAGGACACTTCTGAGAAGGATGCTTGCATGCATCAAGGAGAAGATATTAAAGTAAAGCTTCAGAAATACTAAAGAGAAAGAGTTTTTGAGGGACTTGGAAAGACCTAGGTGGAAATGGTACAACTCAGGAAGCAGCAGAAATTTTCTGGGTTACAAACCAAGACTGAAGGAAAGAATCCACTCTGCAAAGACACAGTGAAGAAAGTAGGGGTCTGTTTTTTGCCCTTTGACTCCAGTGCAGATCTGATCATACCACTCCCAACTCTCACACCTGTGAAAATCTCACTCTATCCAGCCAGAAAGGCTCTTCCATCTTATCTCTCTGACCACCTGCCATTATCAGAAGCAGGGTAAGATAATGTGATGTTTTTAAAACCCTCCTTGTCAACAGCATCTTCAGTTTGGCCACCAGAGAAAGACTGAAATATGGTGAAATACAGCAACTTCAGTATCTCCTGATTATGAAATTTTTTTCCTTGATTTCTCAAATTCTTTCATATAGATTGAATATGATTTTTTTAACAATACTTGCCATTTTGACATTAATTTTGTGTGAATATTTCAGTATGTATTTTTGTTGATTTAACCAGTTTTAGTTAGCTTACATTATACATATCTGTTCTTTTTTTCTGCCACAGAACTGAAAAGTGCATTTTTTAACCTTAGATACATTTTTTATTTGGCTTTTTTTCCCAGTATTATTCATCATGTTCATCATAGGTTATTTTGGCAATTTTGTGACTTTAATACCTTTAGCTTGGGGTTTGCAATAAGGCTGTTTTATTGTTAGTCTTTAAAGCCAATCTATTTGGCCAGCTGAATCACATAATCACTCTGAATGATGTGTGGATCCCCAACACACAAGAATTATCAAAGATGAGCTTTAAATTCAGCCCCCCGCAGTCATCCAAACTTAATGGGTGGGCCTGTTGCACAGTGCCTGAATATCAGTGTTTGCAGGAGCTGTATTTCAATCACAGAAAAAGCCAGCAAATGCTAAGAAAGAGCACTTTCTGAAGGGAGCTCCTTGTTAGCAGTGTCTTTGCTGCCATACATAAAGACACAATTCCAGACCAAGACCCTGTCACACAATGCAGAGCTGGCTGTGCCCCTAAGTGTTAAACATTAAAATTCATCAATGTTTTTTTTGTATTTGAAAATGTTCATCAACAGTCAGTGCTCTTCTGAATATTGAAGACTCACAGGTAGTAACAAGGTTATCAAGGCTGTCTATCAGTTGTATGAATATTTGAAAGTCCCATCTAGTACTATGTAAAATCAGAGCCTACTAAGTGTACTTGTGTTGGTACATTTGCATATCGTAACAACTAAACAGTCATTGCACTTAAAGAAGACACTTATTTAAGATATTAAGTACTTTAAAGAAAATTTATTAGTTTTTGTCAAAATATGGTAATTACATTATTAATTGTACAGTTATTAGAATAACAAATCAGTCTCTGCCCTTCAGCAGATCTGTGTTGGTTTTTCAGCTATGATTACAGATGCTGTGATAGCATTTCTTGACATGTGACTGGAAGACAAAGGAGAGAAGTTTAAAACTTCAGAGACATGCATGATTTGCACAGCAGGTAAGATTCCCTGGCTTTTGATCCCTTGCAGAAATTACTGTGTTTTTTTATTGTGGCACCTGCCGTAAGCAGTACTGCCAGAAGTGGAAAGACTGGAAGTTATGATGAATCCTTCCTCCTGGGAAGTGCTGGGCAGAGAACAAAAAAAGCTTCCCTGTAGTTCTTACGTGGGTCAGAAGCTCAAGTAAAGTACAATCAGATGTGACTAATTTGGTGGGCCCATGACTGAAGTGAGCATGAAATACTTGCCATAGGATGTGCTGTTCTGGAAGGCCAGTCTGCTCCTGTCTTGGCTGCAATCCTTTAAAAAGTTTTGTTCTCCTGAGTAAAAATAAATATTTATTTGTCTAGTCTGGACAATTTTTTTTCTAAAATGTGAAAGTTTTCAAAAATTTTCAGTGCCTGAAAATAGCTAATGATCATGGAAAATTCAGGGCAACTTTAGCTTTTGGAATGAAGATGTAATATTATCATTAATATAGAGTCAGTCTTACTTTTGAAATCTTGGCTTAAGACAATTAACTTACTGATCATTCATTTCTCAGACATTCAAACAGAGAAGAGAAATGCCCCAGAAACAAGTACATTTGCAGGGAAATATACTTTTAACTTTCAATAGGTGTTGCTGCCTCCCTCAAGATGAGAAATGAAGTCTTTTCCATCACCACTGGTTGTGCTGTAATTTTATGGGCTTTCATTATAACCCTGTTCCTGTGTTTTACAAATCAATAATGAGAAGTAGGTGGCAAAGAACAAGAGATCAAACCCAGCAAGGCAGGTGACAGTTTTCCAGCTGACTGAAATCAAGCCAGTAAGTCATCCGAAGGCAAAAGTGAGTGTAATGAGGCCAATCATCTGATTTATAAAGCTAGAGCTTCACACCAAAGGCTCTCATCAGTCCTGGAGGCAAAGTTATCTGACAGATATTTACTAAGCCAAAAGGCAGTCCATAAAAATAACCAAACCCATCATTTAAAGGGTGATGACATCAGTCCCTGTGGATTCACAGTAAGAATCTTGACGGTGGCTTCTCAAAAATATAAATGTTTTTAAATATTAAAAAACCAATATTTAAAATCAAGTTCCCTTGCTTAGAAACTGCTAGCCCTTAGCATTGCTGTTCCTTTTCTTGGTAAGGATCTACAGAAGTCCGCATCACCCTGCAACATAGATCACACACAAGTAAGGGGTATAAACGAGAATCTTGAAGAGCCCACATTTCCAAGGCAAAACAGAATATCTCTGGCCTTTTTTAAATTCTGTCAGCTTTAAGAAGTAGAAAGAAAATAGGTAGTAAGCAAAGGATAAAATACCATTCTTGTCTTACCCCTGTCATCTAGAAAGAGTTTATGAGATTTCATGGAGTGAATGAACATAAGTAACTGGTTTATGAATAGTTTATTAATTGTAGCAATGATTAATAATAAATAAATAAACTGCCTAATGGCAGAAAGTCAACTCTGTAACTAGCTCACGTGTTTGAGTTTTGGAAGTATCCCAGTCTTCTGCTGAGGCTAATAAAATCCTTCATAAGAAAAAAAAACCTAAAAACATTCCTGTGAAGGATGCTGAAGTGTACAAGAGAAAAACATGGAAGCACCAATGAGAAAACAATGCTAACTGAAGTTGAATCCTGAAAAGCAAGACAGTAAGTGTTTGCTCTTTATATAAATTTATATAAATTACTAGTAATTTACTAAGGGATAAATTTTTTGATTACTATTTTTAGAGAAGATAAAAATGTGTAGTTATAAAATATGATGTGTCACAATGGAAATTATGAGGCAACATTGTGTCCATTTGTTTCATGGTACAGACAGATACTGTGTGTTTTTTTCCTTATAATCCTGATTTTGATGTTTCCAGGTAGTGCCATTGATTGCTGATATTTTGCTTTGCCCCGAGATACTCTTTGTCAGAAAACATTAGTCTTGTTTGAGATAGTGCTCAAGCATAGACATCACAGATACCAACTTGTATATTCAGGGACAAAATGTTAATCTGTGGGGCCAACCAGAGTCTCAAAATGTTGCATCATGGACTCCACAGAACACTTAGCTTGAAATACTGAAAACTATGTGATCTTGTTGGTGATTACATGCTGAAGTCAAGCTGAAACACTTGACCAATGTGTATTCAGGAGAGTTCAAAACCAACTTAAAATTATTCCTATTATTCTAAAGCAAAAAACAAACTTAAATACGACTTTTTTAAAAAAGGTAGTAATACTTTTCTTCTTCTTTAAGATTCAAAGGTCTCCTTTTCAGTAAAACAGAAAAATATTTTGACTAATTTTTAAGTGAAGAGAGATCATTAGATTTTCAACAGCTTAATTTGCATGCTCAAATGTTGCTTGCTGCTGTGTTTGAATACATTTTCAGTATCCAAATTTAGATTTTAGGGGTTTTGTAAGTGGTCTTGAAATCTTGTCTTAAACACTATCTACGTCAACTTAGGCTATGACCAGTATAAATGCAACTAAATGAAAACTGTATTGTGACTAAGCAAACAAAATCAGTCTTAGCAAATGATTTGCACTGAAATAATAGTGCATCAATCAGGTGGAAAAAAAGAAATGTGGACAAACTGATTAGTATTTGACAGTTAGGATGTTTCCAAATTCTGCTTTTGTACTCATGTCCTATATCTTCTGAAGAACCTTCCAGTGGTATTTCTCTTCCTGAGGGACTAAATCTACAAATGGTGTAATCTGATATAGTTACGTAGATTTAATTCTGTATCTAAGCTGAAGGTATCTTTTAAAAACTGAATTTATGCATGTGTGCTTATACAAGAATACTAGATGAGATGAGTCTTTTGTTCAACAGCAGTGAGATATTAGTAAATAAGGTACTTTAAGATGCACACAAAAGGTCTGGTGGCAGAAAACACTTGACAGCTGCCTGGCTTTCACTAGCATCTTCAGGTGATGTCAGTGAAAGCTCTCAGCATGGGAATGGAGGGAAGTGTCTGCTTTACCCCTCCAAGAATGTACACATTGAAACCATAGCAGTACCAGGCACTAGGCAGCTTCTGACAGAGGCATATATAATTACCTGTTTTTCAGAGCCTTCTAAGGATTTCAGTTTGACAGGATAGCTTTTCTTGAAAGAAGGAATTTCAGAAAATACTATAGTAGTCAAACTGATGGCTATTTTATGGGATGAAGAAAATTTGATGCACAGCTAACAAAAATGGGTCTGCAAGCCAGCTGTCCTGCCTGTAACCTGAAGGGAATGAACGTGAGTCTGCGTGGATTAGTTCAGTTACCTGTAGGGCTAAGTGATTTCATGTTTCTGAATGGGAGTAATCTGTTACAGGAAATAACATCCACATTTATTCATGTTTCAGTCTTTTTGTTTGTTTGTATTTTTGAAGGCTGCACATCAGTAGAGACTACTGCTGTCTTCAACATGTAGGCTATCTGGCCTTCACTTGCTCTGACTGACTGTACCAGCAAGACAGCAATTAATCTTCTCTCCCTTCATGACTCACTATTTGGTCTCCTGCAGAGAGAGAACAGGAGCCCATCACAAGGGACATGGGGAGTTTCCTACAGCTGGAACAAGAGCAAGAGCTTCAGTGACTTCTTGGTGATTCCTTGAAAGCTAGTCAGACACAGGGCCTGGCCCCAGTTCCATGAAGAGTTTCAGAGGGAAATAAATGAGGAAAGGAGAGGCAACACGGACCAGACTGGGGACACATGGTCTCTTGGTTAGTTCTCAGATATGGAAGTGGAATGCACATTTGTTGCAATGAGGAAAAAATTTCCATCCTGATAGATGCGAGGCTCCCAGAGCAGCGTGCCTGTCAGCACCCGAATGTGCAGCATCCTGCAGAGCTTTCAATAACTTATTTTTATTTGGCTGAAGAAAGCTTCTTACAAGCTGTTTATCCAAACTATCATAAATAGGCTAAAGCTGGGAGTCTAAAGGGTCACTGCAACACTTATAACACAGGGCAAAGTCTCACTTACAGGCATTCTCTATCCTTGGAGGCTACTTAGTCAACCTTTTACCAGTCCCAATGTAAGTGTTTCACCTAGAGTATAATTAATGGGTTTTTTCCTCCTTCTTTCCATGTAACTATTTCATTCTGGCACCAATTTTGTTGATGCACTTTGCGAAACTTCAAAGGGTCTTTGCTCCAAGGACCTGTGATCCAGGGTTGTTAACAGCAAATCCAGTGTTACTCAGAATGAAGGTAACCTTGAGCAGCACAGAGCTTGGGAGCAGTAGTATTCACTGATGGTGTTTCTATCTAATGAAAATGTGCTAGTTTTTATGTGACATATGATGACCTGTCTTCCCCTGTTATGTCATGATGGATGGTTTGATTCAGGGAAGCAAAGTGCTATGTATGTGAGGACCCAACCTATTAATTCCTGAAGCTAGCAAAAATGATATGATCTATTTTATATATATGAAGAGTCTGTTAAGCTTACTTTACTGAGGAGTGAACAGAGCATTTATCTTTTTATCTTTCTCTTCCCCCTCCCCCCCAAGCTGGATTATTTATTTATTTATTACCTGGATTACTTTCTACTATCTGGTTAGCTCACAGCCAAGAGCTCAAATGCCCCACCTGAGATTAAGCATTGTTGGTCTTTCTAAGACAACAAGAAATTCTTATTCTATTTCTGATAAGACAGTAATAAAGCTGTTCATACTATTTGGCCAAGAAAATGAGTTGATAACTGGTGGGACACTGGAACAGGTTGCCCATAGAAGTTGTGGATGTCCCTTCCCTGGAAGTGTTCAAGGCCAGGCTGGATGAAGCTTTAAGCAACCTGGTCTAGTGTAAGGTGTCCCTGCCCATGGCAGTGGGGTTGGAACTAGATGATCTCTAAGGTCCCTTCCTGAAATGCCACTGAGGCAAGAAAACCTGGGGGAGGCATCTAGTTTGTTCTTCCTGGCTTATCTGCTGAAGGCAGAAGATCTGTCCATATGGAGAAAGGAAAACTTAGTGTTCCTCTGCACTAAATTTTAGCTGGGGTGGGGTTGAGAACCTCACGTGGCACTCTGGTACAACCCAACTGTTCTCCTGGCGTTCTTCATTTAATAAAGAGTGCACAAAACTTGGATTTATTAACTCCAAACTGCAGTGATAAGGAGAAAAGTACCACCCTACCTCTTCCAGCCTTTTCCTAATTCCCAGAACTACTTCTACTCAAGCTTGATGCTTGACATGTAATACATAATGTGAAAGTACTTTATTTTTATGCTTTGGCTTTGACTTCATTTTTTGGTTTTGGAATTAGGCTGAAGAGTTATAACTGATACTTAGAAAGTCCTCTTTCAGTTCTCCTCACATCAGTTTATGCTGCTGGTGATACAAAAAGAATAAGAACGGGAAGCAGAAAACCACTTATAAGCCACATTGCTTCCATGTGTTATAGATCTTATATTCACCCAACGTTTTAAAGTATTTACAAATTATGTGACATAGTTGTATTAGTTACTTAATATAACAGTTTATATTATACATAAAATGACTACTTTTATCATACTACTGTGGTAATATAAGTAACAGCAGTCTACTTCCAAATATCATAGAATATTATTTTTTCCCTAGGGCAGTTTTTTCTTATCTACAACATTTTATTTGCTCTGTGCTTTCTGAGTTTTAGATCTCAGGATCCTGTAAAGCAAAGAGGAATAGCATTGAACTTCCTGTCAGGTGTGGTAACAATAATTAAATTAACAATCTGTAAAAATTCTAGTCTCAAATCTCCTGAAATAGGCAGTTTTCACTGATTTAATTAAGCTTCCAAAAAGCTGAAAATTATAAGCAATGACAAAAAAAAAAAAAAAAAAGCTCAAAGCACAGGTTGCAAATGTAAGTAAATACTGTCAGATCTTTCAGTTTGCAAAATAAATCTGGATGCTCTCTCCACATGGGAAAAAGTTCGTAGCCCAGCTGTGAGAAACTGCAACTCTCACTGCCACAATGGCAATAAGATAAATGGAAAAGGAAGAATAACCTGAAGATGAAAAATTACTCTAGAAAAAAAGTCTTTCAAAAAAATTGATGACAAGAAGAGGTTAAGAACAGCAAAAAGAGAAACCAGTTCCTGTGGTATTCATAGAATGTACAGGAGATGTTACATTCTTTGTAAGTGAATAAGACTACCCTAAAGAAATACCTGCCTTAATCACACACTTCTTGTTCAACTGGAAAACAGCCTGAAGGACTTCTAACAGTGGCAAATATTTATGGATGTCCATTATACTTACTGTCAAGGAGACTATTTTGATGCATGACTTTGTTTTTATCTAAAAAATGCCATTTTGAGTCTGCCAAAACTGCTTGGAAGCCTGTGCCATGTTCATCAGAATAGACACAATACATGTCAACACAACACATGGAGACGATGACTGGCCATGTCAGTGTCCTCTGCATGTGTGTGTGTGTCGCTGTGTGTCTGTGTGCATGTCTCTGGGATAAATGCTCAGCTTCACCACTGGTTGAACCTGCAAAACGAAAAGCAGAAGCCGTGTCCCGCAGCCTGGGCAGAGACCCCGGGTCCCCAGGCACTGGCTGGGCTCCAGCAGCCAGGCAGGAGGGTCATGGGCTGGGGTGGCTGAAGGAGGTGGTCCTGCTCCCATCACTTAACATAGACGAATGTAAGGTTAGAATTCCCAAAGAAAAAGGAAATTAAACTAATTAAAAAAGGTTGTTTTTCTGCTTCAGCTGCACAAGAAAGCAGGATACCATCATCTGCTGACTACCCAAAAGAAAGACAGTATTGTTTTGTCAAGGCAGCCTTTATTATTGCTCATGACCGTTCCACATGTAATGTCTGTGTTACCAGGCCCTGAACATTTGCTGATCCCATGGCACTTTATATCCTACAGTACTGTGATATATTTCTGTGCAAGAAAACACTGGTTCAATCATATGAACAGGTATTATACCCACATATTTTCAAAGGTGTTGAAAAATTGAGAGGATGTAAAATCCCAGATACTAAACTGGCTTAAGAATGGAAGTGAGATCTTGGAAAATGACTGAGAAAATTGAAAAATGCCAGTCTGATTGCAATAATTCCATGTAAAGTAAACACTGCACATTGAATATGAAAAGAACCTTAAATCTAGCCGAGAAAGAACCACTGAAATAGAATATATTCAAATGAGAAATAAAGCATACATTCTTAACAGTGGAGGAAATTAGGCAACAATCCAGTACATGTGAAGTGATGGATTAATTTCATCTCTTGAAGTTTTCACAGTAAGACTAAGCTCCTTTCTCATCAGTAGCACTGATGGAACATCTGGGTGAATTATAACAGTCTGTGAAATGTATGAAGTCACAGCATATAATAAAACTTTGCTTTTAAGCTGTAGGGCTTTGTTTACCTGCAGATTTTCCAGTGGTTGAATTGTGGGAAACAAGGGGGAAAATAAAACCAAAATAAACAGAACATTTATCAAAGGAGATGAACAGTTGAAATGGCTCCTAGCATGATAGTTAGAAAAATAGTAAAAAGCACGTGAAATAAATTGAATGGGCAAATTATATCCTCAGATGCCTACATATTCAGATAATACCAGTGTAAACTTGTCTGTGTGAACAGATATATACAGATATACGCCCTACAAAGAAAAAACAGGGCCACTTTAATAGGAACAACTACTTTAACACAAAGAAGAGAAGGCCTGAATTTACAGCAGCAAAGGAGATAGATCTAAGTAAATCTAGCTGTTTGGTGGGATGAAAATTTAACTTGTGAAGCAAAAAATACCTTAATTCTGTATTTCTTTTTTTTAATAGTAAATTAGAGTTTGTTTTTGTATTAGTATTGGGCATCTTTCAAAGAGTCTTTTCCAAACGTACTACTTGTCAGCAGGAACCAGTTATGACTGAGATATGGGTAGCAAGGTAACTAGTGCAATCCTGTGCCCAAATAACTGAACTGGTTATCAGTGTGGCACTTCTGTGACCATCAATGCCACTATGCCCTTGCCAGTGTTCTCCATCAAATGCGGCTGACTCCAATCAGAGGAGTCCCATCCTTCTCAGAAAGCACAGACAGCTGTTACCCAGCTTGTCACGTTTCCAAGCTTTATGCCTCACCCCTGCAATTTCTCCTGATCAGAAGCCCCAGGCTAATCAGCTGCCGTCATCACTGCTGCTGGAGGGACTAGCTACAAGGAAGGAAGAAAGCTACTTTTAAAGGAGATTCTGTGAGGAACTGTGGGCAAAATTGGTCTGGAATTATTTTGGAGGCAGTAGTCTGCAAAAATTTTTTATAGCGGCACCTTATGCATCACCAGTAAGGATAACAAAATTAAGGGAGACTTCAGTCCACGAACTACTTAGAAATTCAGAATGAAAAACCGAAACAAAGCTTCTAACTATACTTTCATAAACAACAAAACATTATTTATGTCATTACTTGTGCAGCTCTAATCTTGGCCTGCTTCAGTGCATTTGAACTGTTCACGCAGTTGTCAACAGATGCAAGCTAAAACATGCTCTTTGGATCATTCTGTCTTGCTCGCTCCCTGAAAGTGTCCAGCCTAAAGCCACATTTACCAGATAGTGTTCCATTCACTGGAACAATTCTCATATAAAGGCTCCATTAAAACAAACAAACAAACGAACAACCCACCAGTCAACAACCCCAAAGAAAACACTCCTGATCTAAAAACACTTTTGAGGTAGTAACTTTGGTTCTTTCCTTTATAGGTCAGCAAATTTATTATCACCTTCCTTATCACACCAACAGAATGGGAATGTCCCACAGCACGGCTGCAGCCATGGTTTCCACACAACGTTGTACAAGGAGAGCTGCTCTGGGACTGGAGTCAGTGTCCTGCGATGCTCTTCTATGGCTCTTCCAATCTTCCTTATCACAGTGTCAAAGAGGGGCTCGGTGTCAGCTGACAGAGGTTTGGTTTCTGAAGGGTCTCGTGAGAGATCAAACAGCAATGGAGGGTCATGATGGGTCACACCTTCCCCAAAACATGGGCAAAATCCTCTATCATAACAAGCCCCAGCCCCAGGTGGGTGAAAGACTGGGGTCACATAATGAGCCTTCCAGATGGCTCCACCTGGCAGGAAAGAAAGAAGGCTTGCAATGACACTGGTGGTCATCACAAGGCAATAGAAAAGCAAATGTTTTTCTAGAGTTCGTTTCTGGTTGCATTTCAGCTTTACACTTATTAGTTGATATAGTATTGTAATTTCATTTAAAATTAAGTGCCACAGTATTAAAGAAATAATGTAAAATAATTTCTGATATTTGAAAATTTCTCCAAAATTTTCAGCAAGTATCAGTTATACTTGACTTTGTTTTTTATGAAGACATGAAAAAAAGATTTGGGGTTTCCATGGCTTGCTTCCTTGTTAAGGTAGCAGAAGGACAGACAAAGGACTGAGGCAAGGACTTCTCCTTGAGACAAGGGGGCATGGGCTCCTCAGGCCTTGCATTCAGAGAGGTGGCTGAGATCCACCCTGAGCTCCAGTAGCCTGCCCGGCATGCCATGTGCCTTGAAGCCACGAGCAAAATCTTTGTCCCATACAATACAGGGAATACTAGTAAGTTCTTTACCACCTTACACCTGGAAATACTTGGAAAGCTGCAATCCCAGAAAAAATTATATGAGACAAATCTGCCCTCCTGTAGATTGAACCAAATTCATGGGGAAGAAGTTCTGTACTCACTGTCCTTCTGGTGCCACCGCACAGCATGTAAGTGAATGCCACAGTAATGAAACAGGAACTCGTGCTCTGAGTGCTCAACTGTTCCTTGCATTAAAGGCATCAGATCCCGGCCATCAATTACCCTAGCAGAAAAAACAGAGACCATCAGACTGGGGTAAGCTGTACAGGACTGCGTTCCCTCTGCACACCTCTTGCTGGAACTGGCAACTCTGAACGAGAGAGATGCTTGTAGAAGATTGCAGGTAGATGCTGAATCTCAAATGTAGAGAAGAGGCAACTAAGCTGTGGTAACATTTATGTGTCTAGAAAAGGAGCAGCAGTGAAAAAGAAAATGTCAGACTCAGAATGTGTTTCCAAATGAGATATTCCATTGTCCTGAGAGAGAAGGAGGAATAAAGACACTTGTGTTTGTACCTGTCCTGGGGTAACACCCCTCCAGCCAGATGAACTACTGTAGGATAAATGTCCATAAGGCTTGTAGGTTCATCGATAACTGTGCCTGCAGGTAACACTCCTGGCCATCTAAATATTCCTGGGACTCGAATTCCTCCTTCCCAGCCTCCCATAGCTTTTCCACCTTTCATAAAAAAAATTAATAAATTGTCATTAAAATAAATGTTTCATTTTAAACAGAGAAATTTTAGACAAGTGTTATCGTATTATCATAAGCTGTCTAATGTTACCTTTAAAGAGCCTTTCTTACCCTTTTGGTTATACCACTAAGCTCCTTCTCCTCAGCATCAGTGAAAGTGTGTTCAGTATATCAGATCCCTCAACTGACCTTATACACTTACCCCCTTCTATTGTTTTACAATCACATTGCCCCATCAGAACTCAGTGTGGATAAAATGTTCAGGCATAAAGGGACTTCCCAGTCTAGTTCTCTTCTTTCTTTTACAATCCTATGACATACCTGTTGTAGTTAAAACAAATGTTCAGATGTAAGATGCAACTAATATTTAACAAGAAGTTACACAATCCTAATCGAAATTAACTTGTGATCAGTTGCCTCGTAAGGAAATGCCAGTTTGAGAACTCATGCTTGTAAAGAACACCTGCACATGCTAGAATTGTCTACATTTTTAAATGCCTGATTAGAATGAGACAAATTTGCTTCTTAATGATAAAACACTGTTACTCCTTGAGCGTACAGTCTCACCTAAACTTTATGGATATCCTGAGTACTTTACTGGGTTGTCACCGTCCCTGACAGCTCTTACCTCTGTATATTCCATTCCAGCCACCCAGCTGCCTTTTGCCTTCTTGTCTTTCCAGCCATCCACCATGATCAGAGGCAAAGTAAACTACTGTAGTATTTTTCAAGCCTTCCTTGTCAATAGCATCTAGAACCTGGCCTGTAAACACAGGAATATGTGTCTATCAAAAAGCAAAAATATCAATTACACTGCATAAATTTTAGCCTCTGACTTGTAAACATTCATCAATGTAATTTCTTACCTACGTAGGGCTGCTTATTGTTTAAAAGAAGCGTTTTTTAGGAATGAGATTTGTAGTTCTGATTTCACTGTCTGTAAAAGCACAGAAAATCTGTGTTGTGCTGTAACCCCTTTATTGTTAGTATTAACACAAAGGAGTGCAAGAACCACAGTCACAGACCAGAAGCCTGTATTGTACAGGGCAGAAGTGCCATGTACTGTAAAAATATGGAAAGAAAGCATGATCTAAGGCCCCCAAAAGTCAGATTCTACACTTGTAATGGCCATCCTGAGAAATGAGGAAGAAATGTCTTGTATCCTTATCTTATGTTGTCTAGACCACAGTTAGTATTTGGATTAAATTACTGGCTGGATATCATATGCATTAATAATATAGTTCTTTTTTATTTACAAGTAATTCTTGAGCTGTTTCTGATGTTCTTAATTATATTCGTGGTGTATAAGTCTTTGACAGGCAGGTTTGAAAACCAATTCTTTCTGTATGTGTACTTGATTCTTATCTCTTTTGTAAATGTGGCTACTTTTCCTCTGCCGTGACTGGGTGATAAATAAGTCTCCTTCCCCTCCAGAAACCAGCTGAAAACCAACAAGATTCTGGGAGCATATCAATTAACATTTATGAACTTTTCTGGATTTGTGAGTTGGCTGAAAAATATTCAGTACTCCGCTGAATGCAGCAGTCACAGAGAAATAACCTTCTGGTTTACACCTGGAATTGATTTCCTTATCAGTTTTATCACCTTCTGATGTGTCCTACTTAGAAATAGATAAAGCATGACCATAAAAGGCTGAAATTACCTGATCTGCAATAATCACAGAAAACTAAATAATTCTCAGTTCATGTAGTATGTAGTAAGAAGAACAGGAGAGCTCCTTGACAGGAGCCAATGTGGCATGGCTAAAACTGGTAAACACTAGACAAAAAAACCTGAGTGAACAGAAAGGTGTATTTGGTCCAAGACTGGAGAAAATAAAAAGTCAACACTATAAGCCAACTGTGCTCATACAAGACTGACAGACGTTCATGAAAAGCTCACGACATTTTTCCTTCTTGTTTTTAATGCTCTTCCTTATTCTTTTAAAAATGACTGCATTTTTATTATATATTCAGACCTAGGTATCAGGTAGTTGGAGACATTGTAATTTGCTACAGTGACTTACCCACCATCCAGTCCATCTCCTCTACATTGTCTCCATATAAACCATGGCTGCTTCTCCCAAGAAACTTCTCTGTGGTGAGGAGAGGGGTGTGGGAGTGTAAAAAGGAAAGAAAGAGTAGGAATGGCTTGTGCTTATTTCTAAAAAACAGAAATCAATATTTTGTTATTAGGGAGGAAGGTTCTCAATACATACAGAGGTCAGTCATAATGGAAAATGATATTATGATTTGTATGTATACATATTTCAACAGTCACTTCAGAGACATCTTACTTTGTAAGGTATTAAAATCCAGTGATTAGGATCTGACTGATAAAATAATTTTTGGCCTATATAAAATGACCCTTTTTACTCCCTGAATCATACACTGAAATGTTTCAGATTGAAGCTCCACTTTCTGCTATTGCAAACAATCACAGCGCTGCTGAAACGAAGGCAGCAGGTTCATCTCCTGCCAGCTGTTGCCCATGTGTCAGTCAATATGATAAGGCTACCTCACAGCTCTACTTCTCCTTCCCCAGTGCCCCCCCCCCCCCCCCATTTCTGCCATCAGCTGCTATCCCTTAAGGCTGCGATGTTGGTCTCATTGACAGAAACATGCATTTCCTCAAAATAGCCTAGAGATATTCAATCCAACATGTGGAAGTTTGGAAATGTTATCAGCTTTAGTGAAGCTAGGAATAACAGACATCCTTAAGCAGCAGCTAGTGTTTTTGTTTAATAATGTGATATCATTATTAATATTATTAATAATTAATAGGCATAATGGTACTTATAATCGTATATAATATTATAAAAATTATAAAGACTTCACATGGGTAAATGCAGTTTAAAAGTTGCAAGACATGCAAAGAGCAGAAAAAATGTTATCAAAGGAAACATGCTTTACCTTTCAATAAATGAAATGGACTCTCCCAAGATAAGGGACGTAATCCTGTCTGTCACCATTGGCTGCTCAGTAACTTCGTGGTTTCTCATCATAATGCAGTTCCAGTATCGTACAAACCCGTAACTTGAGAACCAGGTTACGAAGAACAGGAGACTGAACACAGCAAGGCAGGTCAGCGTTTTCCAGCGGACTGAAATCAAGCCAGTCAGTCTTCCTAGGGCAGTGGTGAGTGTAACGAGGCCAATCATCTCAGTGTAAAGCCAGAGCCTCGTTCTAAAGACTCTGTCCATCTCTGGTGTTTCCGTTGGTTGGCAGTCACTTATCAGCGTAAAAGGCATCCCATAAAAATAGTCAAACCCATGGTTTAAAGGGTGATGACAATGGTCGTTGCGGGATTCACAGTTAACACCTTGATGCCACTTCCCTAAAAATACAGAATATTAAAATGTAAAGAGATAATATTTAAAAGTGGGCTTTTCCTTGTACAAAACATTTCTCAAAAAATGGTTGGGTGTTTTCCTACTTATGATAACTTCTTCATCCTACACATATATACTGAGTATGTAGTGATATAATGGGATATAACTTACAACTGATGAAAGTAAACCTCTACAAATTATCAATTTCCAACAGAGTTATCTGCGCTCTGTATACATATTCATGCCCTGTAGCTTTGATCAAATGTAAAAAACTGGACTAGGGAAAAAAGGGAAATAGAAATTGAGAAAAATTCAGGTTTTCAGAACTGAGCAAAAATGTACGGCCTTCCTGGAGACCTGTTAGGTATGAAATAGGAGGAAGAAGCCCTTTTGTAAGCACAGGGCAAAATAACATTGTTCTGTTGTCTCTTTGCCTTCAAGATGCTGTGCAGACTTGTTTCTGGAAAGTTTTGAACAGCTTCATGTCAGGATTATGGCAACACTCGGAGATGTGTTGGTGCCAGACTGATAAGGGAAGCTTTGGATAGCCAAGTAACTGGCAGCTCAGCAGTGGGTTTGCCAGACAAACCACCGGATCCAGAAGAACTTGAGCTCTTGAGGACATCAGGATTTCTCATGAAGCTGTATATGGGTAAATAACTTTGCTGATAATAATATCTCCATATGCTGGATGAGACTAAAAGGCCTTTTTTTATAAGTACTTTTGCCATTTATTTGTATTTCATAAAATTTAAAAAGTCAAATCCTTCTTCTTTTGAATTCTGAAGTCTTTGTGTATCAAAAGGAACATCATCTGACCTTTTGCGATACAAGTTGTTCTTTATTATGAGCATGCGTCCATTATTATGATGAATGGCACATCAAAACCATGCTTTTGCTTCCCCTCCAGCCTATTCAAACAGACTGGTTAGGCACTTACATGGAGGCATAACAAGTTGGCTCAAACACTAAGGCTTGTGAATATCTAAATCAAGCGACCAAAATCTACCTCTCGTCAGAGAGATAAAGTTTAATTGCATTTTATGATGTCTGATGTAATACAGGCCTTGGATACCAGATCTATAGGTCAAAATGGGCTTTCAGAATTTTACCTGAAAACAAATTTACAACTAATTCTTACCATGGAGTAAAGAACTCTGTACTTACAGAAGGATATTATCCTAAAAAATGGTTCACTATATTACCAATACACATACCAGCAGCCAGCCCTGAGTAGGTTTTAATAGAATTGCTGTGCACTACAATAGGAGCAGAGAAAACTACTTCAGAGGAAAAAAAATGCTGCTTTTGGAATATAAATATAGAGTGAAATTTCTATTCTAGGAAGATGAATTGCTTTCAGCTAAAACCTCTACTCAGTTTCCCTCTTGACATATTTAGAGCCAATGATACAATGAAAGAGGTTTGTAATCAATACATAGTTGCATTGGTCATAAATATAGGTGCAGCTAAAGTATCCTCGGTCTTCAGGTGCACTCCAACACTGAGGTTGATAAATGCTTCTGACATGCTACAAAAGACTCAAATCTCCAAAAGATAAACTAAGTGTATAATCAAGATAAATTAATATTTGAGGGCATATGTTATATAACATTAGCTTTCTGGCTACAAAGAATCTGCAAAGCATTTCCCAACAAAAAGTCTCATCAAGCTGCAGGCTATTAATAGGATTTAACTCTGCAATTAAACTGGTTGTGCTCAGAGCAAAACAATCACAAACCATTCAGGTGAGACTATTTAGTGCTCATTCAGCTGTGGTGATGTGGGTAGATGTTTTGTAAGATTTCTTGCTTCATGACTTGAATGTAAAATTGTTTTTATGGGTGTTTTTTTTGTGTCACTTATCATCAGTGCTTTCCATCATCCCTTAAGGTGCAATTAATCAGAATCTGTCAATCCAGTTAAACTAAGTGGTGGTCTTGGTGTCTATGATGTGATTTTAGCCAAGAGACCCACAGGTAAGATGCCAGCCCATTTTGCTAGCTAGCTTCTAGGAGGGATGCAGCACAATCTCCCTGCAGGAGGTAGGGAGACTTTGGCAAAGTGGAGACAAATCTGATTGTTTTGTTAGTGATTACATGCTGAAGCCAAACTGAAGTATGTGGCTAATAGATGTGGGCTTTTTTTATGAACTAGTTAAAAAACCCCAAAATAATATAGCTTCAAAACCAGCAGGAGAAGAAGATTCAGAAGTATAGGACTTAAAATGCTTGGAGAGCTTCATTTAGTATTATCCTGCATGGTTTAGATTTATTCTGCTGAATGAATACAAATCCATTCTTGCAGACACTTCTATTAGTAAATTCAGTTTGTGCAGCCAATGTTTTTATGTGTCAGACATAGATTTTGGATATTGACATTTAGATGCTCAGTTGAGGTAGGGCAAATAATAGCTGAAAATTCAGCTCAGGTACATTTGTGTTTTATCAGTCTGTGGAACTATGTGACATACATAAGATAAATAATTATGTGCAGCTGGATCATGACCAAAAGTTACAACTGTACTAAAAAAAAGTCCTGTAAAATATAAAGTAAAATGGAATTCTTATTAATGCTGAAGGACGCAATGTTTTGTGGGCGGTACTGAAATCTTGGTGAACTATAGTGGCAAGCTGCAATTAAAGAAAAAAAAATTGCTCTGTTTGTTTTTGAAAGGCCATATCCTGCGATATTATGAGCTGACTCTATTGTTTGAAGTAGCAGCTGTTCCCTTTTGTTGTGAATCTGCTCTGGGCTGTGTAAAGCATTGGCATGCATATTTAAATGGAACTCATATTTTGTTTTTTATGAAATAGCATTTGAAAAACTATCACATACCTGGTAGAATACTATTCAAGAAATATTAACATATTTTCCATTTTATATTTTAACAACCACAGCTGTGCTTGAAAGAGGTCAACAGTAAACATTATTCTCTTTATCAGATGCTTGTTCTTTTAAGAGAGATTCTTTTTGCTCAGGACTTCTTCTAACAAGATATTCTTAAATCAGGAAATAAAAATATTGCAACTGAGGTATAAGCAGTTGCTAACTAAAAAAAATGGTTTGGGTAGAGATGTGCAGGTGAAACACATTCTAGGCCATCTTCAGGAGTGTCCCCCTACCTATCAGTCCTGTGCTGTAGCCTTGCTGCTGCAGTATTCTGGCAAAAGTGGTTTCATTCGGAGGAAGACCTCCTGAGCCGGCATTCCAAAAAATAACACGGTAATTGTTTATAGCATCCATCCCTACAAAATACAATAATAAATAATCTTAGTAAGTATAACTGGTAGAGCACTTCTATCAAATACATTTCCTTGTTTCCTGGTTTCATTGGTATTATAGTGTTAAATATTTATCCTAATGTTGTCTGTTTGGGGAAATTAATCTAGGATACTGGACAAGAATAAGAAAGAGTTAAGTCTCTGCATTGTGAAATACCTACTAATCTTTGTCTCTCATAATAAGATATTGTGTTTTATTTTGTTTTGTTTGGAATGGCAGAGTTGTGTAGAAGTTTTTATATGTCACAGTGGCATCCAGGCTGTATGAAGTGCACTAAATTAGTGTGACTGTGAGGGCAGGGAGGAGGGTAGGGAGCCTTCAGCCCTCTGTCAGCCTCAAACTCCAGCTTGCATAAGGCTGCCTGGGAATGCAAGATTTCCCAGCATGGTGGCGTGGCTGGCATATGACTTCTGAAACCCACAGAGGAGCTATCTAGCACTATAATCTTCTCCTCACCTGCAGGTTTACACCCTGTAATTTAGCATCATATACTGGCATAATCCCATCATACAACATAATGTGAAGTACAATCTGTCGTGGAAGCATTGAATGTCTCTGGCCCTGTTGTAATAGGGGGAGAGAGTCTGTTCAAGCTCATGTGTGTTTTCAAGCTATCTATCTAGGATGACATGTCAGCTTCAAAATGCCTCAGAAATGAAGGCACTGAAGATCATTTGCAATACAACAAGCGTTAGAGAGCTGCTGTTAGAAACATGTAGAGCTATTTGTTTTTCATACCTTTTCATCTCAGGGATGCAGTTTGACAGGATAGTATTTTTTCTTCAAAAACAGAACTGGGAAAAATAATATAGCTGTCAAACTTATTTCATAGGACGGATGAATTCTGACACATAGGTAACAAAGCCTTCCTGTAAATGGCTCGTTCTGCACCTCGACTGGGGGGAATGGACACACATCTGCATAGACCTGCTCTGCTCCCTGCAGGGCTGAGCTGTTTCTGATACCTGATGAGCAGTCATCCATGACAGAAGTTAACGTAACTAGTGCTTTATAAATGTGTTATTATTATTTGTGTTTTGTGTAATGACTTTTTTGAATGTAACAATTCATACTAACTCCATTCTGATTGCAATCTGTGCAAAAGAGCACCAAAATGCAACAGAAGTTATGAGCTGGCGGGGAGCAAGCTACTCTGCAGAGCTGGTTCTTCTGTGCCCCAGTTTGGTTCATTGTACCCCATAAATCTAGATGCCACCTTAAAGGTTCTAGACCTAGCTGGTGTGTCTTTGTGTGCCTCAGTGAAGGATGATATGTCTGTGGCACTCCTTCTATTTGCACACCCTCATTTCTTTTGTGCCCATTGTATGACATTGTTCCTTTCAGCAATAAAGCAATGTTTAAAGGTTGCTTGGCTTTGCAAGGCAAACCTGATCGGAGGGGATATCTGCCAGTGAGGAAAGCTGCTCTGCTGGGGGTGCAAAGTGGAGCTGCAGCGATGTGTTGGGTCAGTTTCACTCCTTCCTTTGCCAGGCGATCAATGTTCGGGGTCCTAAAAATGCAACCAACACTGTCAGATATCACTCAGAGGATCTTCAAGGTTATGGGGATGAGGAATAATATATTTATTTTGGGAAGTTTCTTCTATCTGAAGATAGCCAGGAAATATATTATTTTTTTATTTTATTTTAATTTTCTCAAGTTATGGGGAAATACTTTTTTCTTTCTGATCACTATCTGGATAAATTTCAAGCCAATAATTCCTTGTTTCCCAAGTCCTATGAAGGGCCTTGCAGAAATGTACCCCACTGCTCTTTAAAAGAAAACTCATGCCTTGGCGATGATGCTATGCTGAAGTGGAGGCCTGGCCATGCAAGGCCCCTTCAGCCACCTATGGTCATCCTCTACCTAACAGAAACTTGCTGGCCGGTGCTGATCAGGGTGAGATTCTAAGAACTTTGCTAGATGAGGGGAGTGAACATACCAAACTTGATTTTTTTCAAAGAAGTGACAAGCTGGTAGGAAGCCAGCAGGCAATACCGTGGCATGATTTTCAAAAAGAAGGCAAATTCTTTGTCCTTGTGTCTGAAAAGAGAAGTGTTTCCTAGTAACATAGCTCACTGCAGTGATACATACTGCATTTTGATGTGAGACTGGGAAAGAATGGCAAAACAGAGTTAAATGAGGTAATGAGGCCTGATATGTTGAAAGATGGGACATCATTTCTATCTTCAGGCATGTGTAAGAGCTTAGTGTTTCTCAATGTCAGGCAATTAAGGAATACACAAGAATGGTTGACATATTCCCACAGTAAAGCAGTTCAGGACAACAGACAGAGCTGGCCCTGGGAATGCCCCCTTGGATGTGAGATAATCCTGGTAGTGCTTTACATTTACTGTTAAAGGCACCCATGGGAAATCCTCCCACTTCTCTAGGAAGTGAACTTGAAGAGAGCTCAAATAGCTGATGATGGGCAGAGGATTGCAGTCTTACATTAAATAACACACCAGCTCTGTTCACTGTTATGCTCAGTTTCCTTACCTGATAGTATCATTTCCATAGCAACCTACATCCCCTATGCCGAGGTCATCAGCCATCAACAGGACAATATTTGGCTGTGTGAGGATGGAAAGCTGTGTCAGTGGTGGCTGCAGCAGCAGACCAAGAATCAGGGGTGTGACCAGGGATGTCCTGAAACACAGAGGAAGGAAAGAAGCCAATGACCAGGTGATTCATCACTGCCACTGCAAGTGGCTAAAGACCCTCCCATGTCAGCTTGGCTGCAGACCAGACCATACTCTGCCCAGATGTAGAGGATGTGTTAAATTTTGATCATTGACCCAAACAGATGTCATGAAAAGGAAAATGGCAGGACCATAACTTTAAAATCTCCTTTTCTGATTGTTTCCAAACTCCCTATGAGCCGCGTCACTTGGGAATTTACATGTGACAGATGACGTGTAAGTTATTTTGCTTTAGTGGCTTGGGGTGTTTTTTAGAAGTTGGTCTGGGAAACTGAGAATGGGATCAACTTCCTCTGACATTCTTATTCATACTGGGACCTTTGTGTTGTGAAAAAGTTAGGAACAAGAAAAACAAGCAAACAAAAAAAATAATCACATTGTGAGTATACTTTATAGATAAACAACCCTGCTCTTTTATAATACAGTATTATGTCATTATTAAACTTCACTCACTTTAGATCTAAGTATGATATAACAATAATTAATGAACTTTTTTCTTACCAGTAAGGTGTTAGTTGCCAAATCATTTCTGCATTTGGAGTGTTCAGATCCTGCAAAACCAAGAGAGATAGCCTTGTCATGTTTGCATCTTCCTAGTAGTCATTGCAATAAAAATAGATAAAAAACTTAATCAAAGCCTGTCAACATTCTCTCTGTTTTATTTACTTCAGTGCAGCTCAGATCAGACCCTAAATGAAGAATAGTAAAGGCATTAACGTTATTTTTATTGCTAGCACTTCTTCACTTCTTAGAGGAATTTTTCTTTTTGTGTAGAGTTTATCTTCAAATAGCAAAATAGTTCTCTTTTGTTACACGTCTCAGCTGTATGATATATACTTACTGTTCAGAAAGAAAGAGAAGAGCTTTTTAAAATCTGGTCCTCAATATCATGTATTTTTCTGTAATCACAGAGACAGTAGCAGCCTGCTGCTTCTTCACATAATGTGCCAAGTTTCTTTTCAGGCTTGTAAGAGAGATCTTTAGCTGTAGAAATTCTAGTAATCCTCTTCCAATGATGACATTTCCTTAGAAGACACTGAATTTGTGACCTCCTGTTGTTTGGCTCTGAGCTGAGGCTTTTCCTTCTTTGTATGTGTCAGATTTCAGGGTGTGATGCTCTTTTCCCCCTCTCTGCACAGCTTTCTGCAAAGGTTCTTCTGGGACTTTCTCTTTCACTGCCAGGACAAGACAAACTGTTTAAAGGCTTTGAAGTAAAGGCCAAATGACCTTGGTTCAAAGTCTTTAAAATAGACTCCGTTCAAATTTATCCCCTGTCTGGTTGAACTATCCCAAGCATCTCAATTTTATAAATTATATTGGTTTCACATTTTGTCTTCCAGAAATGATAGTATTTAGCAGCTTAGTTAATATCCATAGTTCCTACATTTTATTCATCAACATTACTGGCCTCAATGGGAAAATTTATATTTCTATACTTAGGAAACTGGCATCCAAACAGATCTAAACATTTATTTACAAGCACCAGTGCTGATGCAGCATCACTATCTACAGACACTCAGACTTAGTTTCCTGCAGTTGGATTTGTGCCTTTGCTGCATCCTAAGTAGGTGTAGGAAGGATACTGGAGGACACCTTAGCCATCTTTTACATATACACACTACATGCCTCCAAAATTTGAAATAAATGGGAGTTGGAAATACTAAAAATTTAATTGTGTGATTGGTTGTCACTAACTGCCTGTACTTCACAGTAGAGATACACTGATTCAAAGCACAGGCTGGAGCTCAAGGCTGAGTTTCCTCAGAAGCTGCCTGTAAAATAGTAGGTAATATGCAGAAAACAGTTACTGCACTGACTGATATTGTTCCTGTCAAGCCATTTCCTTAGTCTGGTCAGAGAAACTTCAGCAGCTCCGGTGGGAACAAGAAGGACAGTGAAAGCAGCTTGCCCTGTTCCTCCCCTTCCTGAGAAGCCAGAGGAGTCCCAGGTCGCCATACTGCTGTGCAGTTCCTTGCTCAGCCCCAGCAGCTGGGACAGCAGCAAGTGCCTGCCTGATTCAGCCACCAGCAGTTTGGAGGATGCCTTTTTGGGGGCCTCTTGGGGACCACTTTTGCCAAAGTGGCACTTAAGCCATGCTAAAAGCAAACTGTCCACTTTGCCATCTGAACTGAATTCATTTTAAAGCAAAACTCCTCCCTCCCCCATTTTTAACCCCCCCAAAGTAATTCAGATTTTATCCCTTTCTTCATCCATTTTAATAATCCAGGGGGGTATAGATTGCATATATTTCATATTTTACTAACTGTTTTCCTTTACTGATTAAACTTTTGTAATCTGTCTTTGCTTTTCTCTGAGAATACTCACAAAATGCTGAAATCCCAATTCAAGCCAGTTTGCATAAAAGAAAATATTCATAATTTTAGATTAACTCAGATACACATTTCAGAAAAACAGTACCCATTTGTGGCATCAGTATGGCAACACTCGATGAAAGGTCTTGCAGGTAATTCCATGCAATTTGGTACTGTTCAGACTGTGAAAATGTCTTCTAAAAATTTCTATTTTGTAGACTTGATATAGATACAGTAAAAGCCAGACTCATGATAACAAGTTGCCTGCAGCTGACTTTGCCAGCACTTTGTATGCAGGCATGTATGAGAATAATGTTGTTGCAAAGGGAAGTGCCTTTTAAAAACTTCCTCCAGATATTTTTATCTACAGAAGCAAAAAAAAAAAAAAAAAAAAAAAAAAAAAAAAAAAATCCAAATGCCCATTAAAATTTTCATGTGCATTTCCCAACATAGTAAGGGAGGAATACAGTACCTGTTCAAGTTACGCTGAAATCAGGCAGCTGATAGACTGGAGCATGAGCTTATTTTCAGTCGACTTAAAACCATTCCAAATTTTTCAGCACAAGGACTGCTGCTTACAGCACAGTGTCTAACATCTGTTTCTGAAGGCAGTCTTTAAATCTGCCCTAGCTGCTCATGCGCACTTCGCCACAGGAAAGCTGTGTTATACTGGAGCTTGCAAGTGGCTGGATGGTCTAACTTATCCCAGAGTCCCTTAAGCTGCACGTCCCACTCCCATTCGCACAATGATGACATTCATACATGCCTGAGGGTCAGGCTGGGGAACACCAGAAATGTAGCTAAAATGCTTTCTGCCCTAGTAGCGGTTTCTCAAGGAAAGGGAAGGACCTCCTTTCAAGTCTGAGACACTCCAGTGAAAAGCACTATAAATAACTGTTCCCCATAAACCTCTCCTCGTTTCCACCAAGGAAAACAGAAAATTGCTGTACTTACGAAGTAGCAGTTCTTTGTAGAAATAGAAATTGAGCTAATACCTTCACTTTATGGCAGCCCTGAGTGCCTGCAGCAATGACAAGGCCATCTCTGCACACGCAGTGAGAAATAGTTTTAGGGTGTGGGGAGGAAATGCCAGCAAGAGACCTGAATTTACTTTTGCAGAAAGTGAGTCATTCAGCTTCACTTCTGAATGCTGCCTGTTTCCTAGTCATCACTCAAAGGGTCAAAATAAGGGTACATGCTGGCTAATGCTTTCTTTCTTGATTTTTCTTGTTTGAGTTCTGTTGTACCGAGACTTTTGGGAGAGCATGAGATACTATCAAACAGTAATCTTGCTTTACTGTCAGAATTTGCTGTTTTCATATCTTAAAAGAGATGGGAGATGTTATTATGAGTTGGTGGTTCATCAGTTCCAGTGCTCAGGTTTGTTTGCTAGTGGAGCACCTCGAGGCTAGGTACAGCACCATAGGTGTTCCCTTCCCTGCTCTCTCCCACCCCAATATTTCCATGCTGGAGTGGTTACAGCCAACACACACAGGAGAAGTGATGTGTCTGGTTTTCATTCTCTCAGTGCCTGCATCCTTACCCCGACCTGTGTTATAGCATCTCAATCTGTACCTTTCCAGTTCCCATCCATTCCCCTTCACTGTGCCTTTAGCTTTTCAGGGTTCATTAAGGTATGTAGGATTTCTTGTTGTCTGATGCCCTCTGCTGCTGTATATTTTCTAAAAAGAAAGCACCTTCTGAGGCGCTGGGTTTTTCTGTCCAGGTTGCAAAAAATCCCAGCTGGGCCTAGCTGACTGGTATGACCCTCTTGCAGTTGGGGTGTCCTCCACAGCTCTCCTATTCTCCTTGTGTTTTTCCAGGACTTCTTGCAAATTCTGTAGTATTTGTAACAGGGAACCACAAACTATAACTGCTATGTTATTTGCTAAATTTAGAAAATTGAATGCATGTCTGCAGTTACACTGCAGGGACACGTCTTCATTGTTTTGTACATAGCCTTCTTCTAACACGGAGAGAGCTAGACCAGATCACTGCTGTAAGCACTCGTTGAAATCTGGCTGCTGGGAATTACCTGCCTGGGCACAGCTATGGTATAATGAAGATAAAGGAGGGAGGGCAGTGCTTGTGGTCTAAAGACTTTCCTCTCACAGTGACAACTTGTGCTTATTTTGGTGTTTGATCTTTGAAGGAGGGAAAGGTGAATGCCCTCTCACTGATGCCATGTAAAGAAGGCATTTTTAAAAGGCCTAGGTAAAGCTAAATCTGTTCCCAGCCACTGTACTAACTGGCTCTACCTGTTTTTCTGTGGGGAAATATTTAGAAAGTCTGTATTTTTTCAGAATGTGGAATGAATGGGGAATTTTGCAGACACCTTGCATAGTCTTGTCTTTTATCCTCATTTGCTTTAAACTGAGTACTGGAGGAAGTAGCACTCACTGACCCTATTAAAGTACTCCAACATCTAAGAGCTGAAGGCCCAAGTTAGTAGTGGTTTGACACTAGGATATGGTGATTAAGAGGCTCCCTCTAGCGACTAATTTATTTTTGAAATCGTTATGTTTCAGAGAACATTTGATTCACACTCTACCTTTTTAAAAGTCATTGCACAGTGATCTAAAATGGTGTTATTTCTTTGAACTCTGATTTACACTAGGTTTTCGAGGCCTGAATGCCCAGGAGCAGTTGCAGAGCCTTACCTGTTGTCCTGGAGCATGTAATCCAGGTTTGTGAGACCGGGAAGGAACCTAGTTTGTGCACTCCAGGACTGCTCTGCAACGTTAGCCAGAGACCAGTAAGTGGGGGTGAATGGGACAGTCACTTCAAAAGTGCATTCCTGGTCTGGGGTAAAGCAGTAATTCTGATGCCCCAATTCCTGCCTAAGGCTTGACTTGGCCACTGCTTACAAGCCTCAGAGAATGATTCAGATTGCTTACACACTAACATCTCAAGAAAATTTAAAAATCAGAGTGTGTTTCCAGTTTTGAAAAGCAATTTGCAGTGCTGTCTAAGCATAACAGCCTACTTTGGCCAGTATAAATAGTAAGAGCCAGGAACCTGCATGTAGGCATGATCTAACTCTTCAGCAGAGTGGGATAGGAACTTAGCTAAAAAATGGGAACCTTTTTTTCTGCATCTTGCTCCCATGATTTTTGGTGGAATTTTTTTTAAACTAAAAGCCACGAATAAGGTGTATAAAGAGCACTTACAACAGGAACCATGGCTCTGGATTTCCCTTTCTGGAATCTTACCTTTTATAAGAGAGATGGATATTAGCTTTCTTTAGAGTAGCTTATAGCTTGTTATAAGGTAGTTAAAAGCAAAAAGGGCCATGACCACTCTGTTCAGCTCAGGAAAAACTGCTGTAGATGATCTTAAATGGAAAAGAAATAGTCTTCTCCTTCTTGTGCTTGCCTGCACAGGAGGGTGCTTGATTCAGACTCCTGAGGCCCTTCTGCTGCCCTTGGTCCCTGCAGGTTTTTTTTGTTACAGGTTTACAGCTTCTTTTTTTTTGTTGGCTTCTTACCACTCAGGAGCGCACAGCCCTTGTGTTGTCCCATGGAGGCGGCCACTTCTCTGTATGCCGTTCTAGTGGGGCACCTGCCTCCTCTAAGCACCATATCATTGCTCCTGCTGTTGACCTCTCCGGACAATGCAGGCCATGTATGCATCCATGACAGTCTGCATGGATATTGCTTTTTAGGAACAGTCACGTGTAAGTTAAATGCTTAAAAACAGGTAGGTGGTCTCTTGTCCTCTCTTCCTTCTACTGCAGTGAAGGTAGCAATAACTTAATGTGTGTGAATACATATATACATACCAGAATTTATAGAGCTTATTTCAAATATTTCTGGCTTTTTCCCCATGGGAAAAAAGAGAAAAATAGATTTAGAACAGTTTTTAGGCAGTTGAGGTTGCTAGACTAAAATTTACAGTGAAAATATTAAAAACTAAACCAAACCAGTGTGTTTCACAAGTAATAAGATCAATACAGAATGGAGAGATGTGAAAAAAAAACCAAAAATACCATAGATTTTTCTGACAAGCTATAAAATACACAAACCTGATTTTTATTCTGATAGCTGGTGAAAGCAAGGCACATATCTAGTATGTTCTTAAAACCCCTGCCCTTTAAAACTGCTTAAATCTGTAAGAGGCTGGGATAAAGCACAATAGTGAATGAGGATCTGAAGGTATTACCTGATCCCATGTTCTGCTGCTTTATGAATTTTCCAGCACTGCAGGTGTTGTTGCAGATACCAAGAGCTATAGGCTCAGTGGGGTGCTATTCCAACTACAGGGAATGGTTAAAAATCTACAGTATTTCATTTCAGACCTTTTTTCTGATGCTGAGACTAAATACATTCACATAGGTAGAGACTATCTAGAAAAATTACTCTGAGAATTTTGCAAAATATTTTTACCAGCATGATAATTTGTAAGATAACATAGTGAAAAAAACACAAGCCACCAGTGTAACTAAATAAAGAGGAGATAAGGCACTCCTAGGGTGTCACAGATTTTCAATGTTTTTATAAACTCAGTAGTATGATGTCAGAAGTGCCTTTGTGCTAATATACTTTATCAAAGATTTTCTAGATGAAGTACAGGAGGCTTTAGTTTCTATTGCTTATTAATTAGCAATTAATAATGATGGGTATTAATAATTGGACATTATATAAAATTCTAGTAAAATAAATAGCTTAACAGCTTTGAGTATTTAACATTCCGGTCAACTTTTCTGTCTACTGGAAAGTGGTCATCTGAACCCATGATAGAGGAAATCTACAATTCAGCATCCACAGAGGCATGTAATCTTAAAAGGTAAAAGGTCTTGAGACTCATTACATAGCTGGAAGCCATACCGTAGAGCAAGTGTTGCATACAGATTGCATATGACTTGCAGGGGACATAACAATACTGATGTTTGTCTGCAAACAGACCCAATGGCAAAGTGAAAAAGAAACCCTGGAGTACATTTTGGTAATGGTTACTATTCTAGATTTATAGACATGTTGGTCCTTGTTACTACAATTCACAAGTCAGCCTAAGACTATGTTCAGTATTTTTTGGGCAACAGCCACAGGCTGCAGTTTCCGAGTTTAGCATTTTGAAAGCCATGACACATTTTGATTTCAAGCCTACGAATTGTAATCATCACCACAAAAAACAATGGAGAGAAAAAAGTAGAACACCGACTTGTAAATACAGAGAATTACAAACAGTTCTTGTTAAATCAGTCCTTTTAAATATTGTATTACAAGCTTGCAGAAGAGCACTTGTCTTTCAGAACTGAGGACTGACTTCAGAGTAGATCCTCTTGCCTATTTAAAATCACAAGTCACATAAATCATCCATTGCAATTACAACAGTTGAGCATCCAAATGGCTCCAGCACTGCAGGAAGGAGACATGCAGGTTCATCACAAGGATATTGTTTGCACTCTCAGGGAATGCAACTTTGCTCCAGAAATCAATGGTGGGAACATTCCTAATGAAGTCACAAAGAAACAGCTTTGTCCTGATGGTCTACATAGAACAAAAACATGGATTAGGAAGCCTGAAATGCTTCTCATCAATGGCATTCTTAAGCCAAAGTTGTACTACAGACTTCTGCTAGCATAGCCATGTTGGTCAAGGGTGTGAAATGCATTTTTGCCAGTGTACTGTGGGAAAGAAATGGCTAAAACAAACGAAAATGCTAGAAATGATTATTTTTTTGGTAAAAAATGCATCTTCAGCAGAACTGATTGGCTGATACCATATTCCACCATGCCATTTAAGTGCTCTGAAAATGGATGTGATCTCATGCTTTTCACTCATGAATGTG
Source organism: Morus bassanus (assembly GCA_031468815.1). Lineage (NCBI taxonomy): Eukaryota > Metazoa > Chordata > Aves > Suliformes > Sulidae > Morus > Morus bassanus. The sequence goes on from CM062568.1 coordinate 78,137,509, forward strand.
CTGTATCTTCTTCTACCATCTCACTTCAACATCTGTAGGCTTGGGGGGAGGTGAGTAGACAAACATATCAAAATACCCTTCGAATTTTTGCTTGTACCTTACATGCTGTGATCTGGAATCCAAATACTATAGCATCTGTAGCCTTATAAAAATGCTGAGTATTATATTTCGCTCTCTCCATGCCAATTACCTATCAGTTTATGAAGTTATAGATTTAATTCCTTTTCCCCCATGTGTACATTTTATTTTAATATGTCTGATTTTCCTACCCATTCCCTCCCTCTTGGCTTTTTGTGGTTTGTAATTAAGTACTGTAATCCCCCCTTTTTAAGGTCCAGTGAATTAAATTCTACTGCTAGTGTAGCTTGGGGGAGGTCACCACTACAGAATATACCCACAAGTGTAATTAGAAAGCTTTATCTTTTGCTCCTTCTATATATATCTACTGAGTCATTAAGAAATGTCTTTCCAATTGTGAATTCTCTTTCATTTTCTTGTTGCAGAAATTTAAGTAGTGACTTTACAGCTGGCATTGTATTAAGCAGATTTTCAGAAGCAGAACTGGAATTCCCTTCTTTCATTTTTAAAATTAACAAGTGTCTAACAGTTGGCAAAATACTTCTACAGAAACCAAGTAAAATTTCCTTGTATTTTACATTCCACATGTTTACTAACTACAGTACTCATTTAAAAGTCTCTTTACTTTTAGTTTTATCCTGGAATTTACCAGCTTGGGTTTACCAATGAAGCAGATCAGATTTCCCACAAACTGCAGACTTCCTTCCTTCCCATAGTGTGTTACGGGCACTGGCCAGTTTCAAAATATTAAACAAACCAAGAGTTTCCCCTGTAGTTTTATAACTTAACTGGTCTCCAACCATAAGTGCTCAGCAATACCAGGTACTTTATTTCTGCTGTGCTGCCAAAGCCAATGTTTGTCTCTAGGGGCTCTCCCAGCTTTTGATCATCAGCAATATGGGCTACATCTATGTCCAGGTTTACCAAGGAGCCAGAGAGGCTCCAGGCTCTTCATTCATTCCCAGATTTCTTTCCCTTGCAAACCCTTTCCCCCTCTGCCCCACCGCAGCCCCACAGCACACCCTGACCCAAGCCCCCTTGTTTCAGAGTCTTTACTAATACTAAATGCTCACTTCAATGCAGAAGACCTGGAGATTCATGTGCTCCCTGAGCAGAGTCTTGACTTTTCTCCAGCTCTCTCTTCCTACACATATCCCTGTGTGGGGAGACCCATTGGTGTTTCAGAGGGCTTGGGCTGCCCCAGTATGTGTATCTATCTGACTATCTATCTATGCATGCAAGAAAATTAAAAGCAGAATATTAGCAGTGGAAACAGATCCAGATGCAATAATTAGGAGAATATTTGTTATGCTACAGAGCTAACCAGTTTGTTAATAGGTATGGAAAATGTATCTGAAGAAATGCTAATTACCATAGCCAAGCAATTTCCTGCACTGAAGAGAAGATTATATGAACAGTGTTTGGTATTACTTTTACGTGCAAGTTTCAGGCATTCATTAATGTAGCAACTGTAATCCAAAGCATATTGACAGCTTCCATATGCTCAGTCCAGTAAGAAATCTTATTATTCGCTATTTAGGCTGTGATATTAAAAATCAGCTAAACTTTATTGTATTTGCTGCAACATACTATAAACTCTAAGGCAGAAATTATCTTAAAGGGCAACTACTGAAGAAGGTGAAATAAGGAAGATGTAGTTAAGATAAAATTATTTGTGTGTTCCTATACATTTTAAGTATTTTAACATATTTTGGGTATGCAGCATGTGCATGGCAGTTATTTCAGTTATCCCAGCTTGTTGGCTTAGTTTAGCCAGAAATTCAGTAGGGATTTAAATTATGCAAAATATACAATAAACCTAACCAGAATATACCCAGTACATCACAACTAATACTCTTCAGTCTGATGAATGGACAAAAGCCTTGTACATAACCTGCAGGAAAGCAAGCTTTTTAATATAAAAATAGAGTTTGCATTTTTTCATTTATTGGGTTGAACTATAAAATATGCTGGAATGATCTGGTTAGAAGCCACATGCCCTGCGTAAACCTTAACTTTTTCTGCCTCTGCTAACAACATGTTGCATATGTATTACACTTTCAACCCGAGATTGTTAGTTAAAATACTCCATGTAATAAGTAACAAGCAGTTATTTGAGTCATGCCCCATTTTCTATTACTAATGCACACTCTTGATTGCTGCAGCCCTCCTTCCAGGCTGGGCTTGTTAACACGGACACTTCAGTGCTTGTGTAATCGTGTTACATTTTGATGCCTTAAGTGCTTTGGTATCCCATTTCAACATCAAAAGTCATTTTATCTTTCGTTAAGAACTTCCAAACGCTTAAATATCTTCTGGCTAAAATCTCCTGATGTTTTTAAAACTTACTGAAGTTGTTTTCTGACAGTGTGTTTTTACCACTAGAGGGCAGAGAAATACAGCATTGGCCACCAAGTAAAAATGCCCTGATCTACAAGGGAAATAACTACGTTGCTTTCAGGATCCCGAGGCTCCTCCACCGTTCTTTTCAACACGACTGTTCAGACGGAGTAAAGGTAACAGAATACAGCCCCCAGACAAGAGATGAATCAAAACCAGATAATTGCCTTAATTGCTTGTAAACAGTCTTCTGCCAATGTATTTGAATATCGGGGTTCACTTCAACCTGAGTATTAAGTTTGCAACACTGATCCCAGGTATTCTCTAAGGCTGGAAAGCTGAAGCCTAGCTATGCATTACGTAGCCTAAACTACTTATTAAAGCACACAAGTACTTTAATAAGCCTGCTTTCATAAGGCTGGTGGGACTTTTGATGAGTAGTTGTCCTCTGTATCTCTGTTTTGCAATCCAAAACTCTGTGATCATGGCAGCCATTTTTGTGATGTGTTTTAAAATCCTCTGAGAGAATTTGTCTGTATGCAAGAATGTGGCATCTGGGAATAGAAAGGTGTTTAAAATACAATTAGGCTGTTTTCTAACCATGTGGTGATGTACTGCTCCACATACTGTATTTTAATTATATCACTGCAGGATCTCAAGGTTAAACTCAGCTTCTTGGTTAAACTTATCTGAAGGCTTATGCACTGTAATTAAAGCATCTGTAAGTTACAAATAGGACAATTAAAATCTAAGGCAACTTCTTTTGAATGTATATAACAGAAACAAAATGCATGAAATGGAGGACGGTTACGTATATCCTTTGCCACTCAGAAGATCTTTCTAACATAACCCAATAAAATTTGTCCCCTGCTGAAAAAAAACACAGGTCAAAAAATTTTGTTGCAGACAGCTCAGATACTTTCTAATGGATTCTTTAACTCTTTAGAGACGTAAATGTTGTACAGGGCTTTAGGTGGCAATCGTGGACTCAGGGTGTGTTCTATATGAATGTCTTCTAATTTCAACCTATACCTGTTTCTGTTCATTCATCAGTCTGAAGGGTACTCGTTCTGATGTACTGGATATATTATAATTGAGGTACTTTGCAGAATTAAAATTCCCACCTGACTTCCTGGCTAAATTAATTCACTTTCCTAAAGCACTTTGAAATGCCATACTGCTTGCAAAAAAAAAGACTTTAGATGTTCCATGGGCTTTGTTTTACACTTCTCAGTGACACCACTCACAGCCGGCTGGTGCCAGGACACTTCTCATCATTGCTGGGGTTTTGCAGCGCTGTGCTCCTCGTTGACAGAATTTGTAGCAGGATCCTCTAGTAGGGCTCTGCAGGGGATTTAAGGACTGCAGGGGAGCTCAGACTCTCTCAGATATGAGAACCTACTCTAAAAATGAAGAATAGATATTAATGATTAGGCTGTCAAGAGACATTTATTAGTTTCAACAAGATACAATAACTGGAGATATTTTTTTTCTTTTCTGTTTTCTCTCATTAATTTGTTTTCTTCTGTAGAATAAAAAACCTGCTCAGAAAATAACATTTTCCTCTTCCAACAAGTCATTAATTTCTATCTGACTCCTTAGGTAACAAATGTTGGAGGCCAGTGAATCCTGTTTTAGAAGGACCCCTGTAGTTAAAAGATAGAAAAAAATTCCCCCAAATTATATGTAAAGTAAAAGAGAATCAGAAGATAAATATCTCTTCACAAAGCTGAATTTTTTATATTCAGAACAGATTTTGACTTCCTTAGAGTTTGCTAAAAACATTAGATTAAAAAAAACCCACTTCATTTAAAAAACATCTGCTGTAAAGAATTCCTTCTTGAAACAGTCACCTTTCATTGCCTCCTGCCATACATATCAACAGCTTTGCTTCAGCTCAGGCTGAGGCAAAGAAAAAACAAAATGGGAACAGACGCAGGCCCAGTGTGAATGAATGGCCTGAACCCTGTTTATTCCTCGCTTCTTAGCACAGGCTGTCTGATAATCAGAGTGGGAGGGGGAAGTCTGACAGCCCAAACCTCTGCATGTGGAGCACCACCTATTGCCCTAGCACTTATAGCCCTGACCTTAGATGCCCTAGAGAAGAAAGGGTGACTTTAACCTATCACAGCTGTGGGGAAAGGTTTATTCCCACCTGCTGGGTCCAGTCAGCTGCACTGATACCAGCTCTGTTCCTGAAGCAGAGCTGGAGGAAAGCAGTTGCTCTGTGCTGGGTGTGCTAGTGCTGTGGAAATGAAGCAACAGAGCATGACACAGAGGCTATTTGGGAAGGGAGGCTGGGGTCTTTTTGGCTTCCTTGCAGCCTGAGCGTGTAGATAAGGAGACGGACCCAGAGAAAGCTGAGGATTTGCTCTGTGCTGCCCTTGTTGAGGGGGTGTGTTCACTGCAGGCACTGTTTGAGTGACTGGCATCCAGGTCAGAGCATATATTTGTCTTTGCTTCAATTACTGTTTCCTTGTTAGTGGTATGTTCTTGGCTTCATCCTTCTTGTGGGCTTAGGCCTCTAGAAGACACATCCTCTAATTCTCTGCACTGCAGCTGGTGAACTGATTCATGTGAGTTGTGGGTGGTGGTAGTGGGGGAAGTACCCTTTTCTGAGCACACACAGAAACTGCAGGAGATGCTGGAGGACCAACAGCTCTTAAGTATGGCTCACCTATGACATTTTTACAAAGTGGGCACCTTAGTTATTACCCAAACTGGATGGGATAATTATGCAGAGACATCATACCTTCTGTCTGTCTTGAACTGAATGCTGCGTTGACCATATACTTGAATAGGTGGCAAAGGAAATCTTTGGCCTAATGTCATGCTTTTAAAATACATACTGATAATACCAGAGAAGTTTCAAAAACATAGGAGAGTGGTGATGTGGTGGTGATGTTTAAAATGCACAGGAAGATTGACCTGAGCAAGCTTAGGCTAGCTACACTAACATTACCTGTAAAACAAACCTCATGTTTTCCTTTTCAATTACTAGTTTGGGAGGTGATGGTAATTGCAGGATTGCAATCTACCTACGGCTTTGAAAGCCTTTATATAATGTAGAATGAATTCTAATTTAAAAAGTAAATACTGCACAATACTAGCGAAGCTTATATTAAATGGGTTAAGAATATACTAACTGGCATATTATGAATAAGGCAGTAGGTGGTGAGGAAATGTTATTCTAAAACTTGTGTTTATAAATATCTGCCTTAGATCTAGAGCAATCGACATTGTCCATGTGACTTGGAGCAAAAAATTACTGCTGAACACGTTTGCTCCAAGGACTGAAGAAGACTAAGTAATCATCAAGACAAGACAGTCCTACACTGGAATTTAGATCGCTTGATAAGCTGGGTTCTTTCGACAAAGGCAGGACATTCACATGCTGGACTGTGAAAGGCAAGCTATCAAGTAGGGAGCATAGCCTGAAAAGAATGACTGTGAAAAGAGGCTAGTGTTAGTGTCCTTTTAACTTGGCATGAATTGCCAGAATGATAGTATAGAGGAAGGATTATGTGATCATTGAAAGTTTATACACACAAAGAAGGAGTAGCAGAGTGCTAGAAAGCTGTTCTTCTGATATATACTTTCTCAAAAGGACTTGTGAAACAATGCAAGAGGTACAGAAGAATAATTTTAGGATCACAGAACACAATTTACACTGGGAGGCTTGAAAAGACTTGATTAAAGAAAGTACCATGAAGTTATTCCTCACAAATATGCAGGTTTCTGTGGTGGGGATAATGAATACTAGAGTCATGAATATATTAATGGTGAAAGACTTAACAAATACCAGTGGCTGCCAGCAGAATCTGGATAGACACCTGCAAACAGGAAATAAGCCACCATTTTTGATCTTAGACTAGAACAAAATATTGAAGAAGGCACAGACTTCTCTCAACACGTGCCGCTCAAGCTTGGATGCCTTTCTGGAAGAAAACTTTTAGCCAAATAGATTATTGGGCTTAATACACAAATAAGTGGATGAAATTTAAGGTCTTTTGGTATCTTGCAGGTCAGATGAGATGATGTAATGGTCCCTATTGACATACAACTCAATGAGTCTCTAAAAGGCTGTTACCGAACATGTTCTAGCAGTTCAGTGTAGACAAGACAGTCTAGACTGAAGCACACACCAGGAACCAGTGCTTTTAAGTAGTTTTGCAGGATTCCTTTTCATTATAAAATAAAACCCACTGGTTCAGTACAGGAGAAAAGCCAAACTGGCCTCAAAGAAGGAATGACCTTCTTGGACCATTTGTCCTTGGCAGGCTTATAATAACACCTAAATAACAAGTAAGGTGGTGTCTAGTCAGGGAGCAGTTGAAAGCTACTGCTGCTCTTCTGAAATAGTTTTCATTTTGTTCTTCCAACTTACTGTACTTTTTTCAGTCAAGTCAATTGTGGCTTGTTCCTGAGCATATGAGAAAACAATTATGCCATATTTCTCATGCCAATACAAAATGTTCACTATTAAAACAGCGTATATCTTGTTCTCCATTCATAAAATCTACCCCTTCCCCATGATTGATTCTGCAGATTAGTACAAATATCTGCAGTTTTGGCTTCAAACAAATTTCTCCTTTCTTTCTTGCTTTCTCTTTTGTATTAATATATGACTTTTAATAATCTAGTGTAGAAAAATCATAGTGAATCTTTTCTTTCAAGTGGCTCCTATAACTGTGCATGTGTGACATTATGTGAACTATAAATCCTGTTACATTAGTTATCTTTTTAAAATTATTTTGGCCATAGCTTTAAGGGGCCACTCAAGAACAGGATATTCTGACTCTAGAGAGAGCACTTCTGCCTTAGGTTTTACAAGATGCAGTCAGCACTGCTGAATACCTAAATTCTGAGGGCCTAGGACTTTCTTAATAAGATCTTTTTGTGGAATGGAATTATTTTCAGGGATTATAAATCTAAATCTCCCATTTATTTTCAATGTAAGTACTAGACTTGTATGTGTAAATAGAGAAATTGACATAACCTTTCTGCCTTTCAACCATCTGCAGATATAAAATGGTGAGCACAGTTACAGCTTTATGTATTGTGCTGGTGTAAAGACATCATACAAAGGGACTCCATATTTCTTACACTAATCCAGTTCTTACACTAATCCATATTTGCCCAGATTTTGCGAATTTACTTAGGAATCTATCTTTCTGTGGATAAAATAATTCCTTGGCTTTCCTCCAGACTCTGACTCCTATAACCAGCATTTCTTTCTGCAAGTTTCATGCAGTATATTCATTAGGCAAATCTGAGTGCACAAACAGAAATGCAGACTGATGCCAGTGAGCCATTACAGTCCATCTGACATGGCTGAGCCATTTCACATGACTGCAAGTATCTGGTGGGTTGTTATTAGAGACCCCAAACAATCCTCAAATTTAAATGCTTGCAGATTTTAATGTCTGATTCTTTTTAGGCACTCTACTGAATAAACAGTTCAGTTGTTAGAGGTCAGGAGCTTTTGCACCTCCAGTTGGTGTTAATGTGGCAAAACAAGCTTTACATAGTTTCAAAACAAGCCTTCAGTTCCTCTGCCATGCTGATTATAGCAGCAACGCTTGCATGTGCTGGTTCTTCCCCTTTTAGAAGCAGCATTTTCTCTCACAACCATGATGCTATGAAGCAAAATTTAGATAGAAATCTCAGCCAACGATCTAGTTAGCTGGGAAATCATATAAATGTTTTGATTGATTTAAACATTGTCTTGAAATAAGGCTTGGTGAGATAATAATAATGCTTCCCCCCCCTCCAAGGATCCTCTATTCCAGCCAATGTTTTGCCAGGTGCTTTGCTATTTATTAACACTATTGAGCTGTAGCTCTCGGTTTCCTGTGTTGTTTCATTGGGTTTCTTTTTCCCCAAGGAAAATTTAGACCTCCAGAGATGTCCTTAGTAGCAAAGTAAGGGGCATGTTTTAAATTGCAAGGTTGTTCTTGCCATTTAAATGCTTACACTGCATTAGCAGTATTCTTGCTGGAACCAAGCACACAGCTATTCTGCAGCTTGGAAACAGCTACCTTCTGAATCTGAAGTTTTCAAAATGTCTTTGTAGACTAACAATCAAATAGGCACATTCTGCAAGGATTCTTGAAGACTGGCAATGAGCGTAAGGTGGAGGGAGGTGGTCACCAGTCTCTCAGCCAAGCTAATGGAGACAAATAATGTGATGAGGCCTCTGTGCCTTATGAAGATTGCCTTACTTGGGTGTACTGTCTTTTCCCTGTTCTCAAGAAAGTTAGACCTGGAATGGTCCCATTCCATGTTCTATGACACTAGTGCTCTTTTTGAGCTCTTGTTTTTAAGTATCATGAACATGGTGTCCCTTATTTTGTTCCTCCCGTATGCTGGTGCAATATGTGTTATTTAGAAATGTTGTGCTTCATTTGTCTGTTGCATAATTACAAGAAAAAAGAGCAAAGATAAATGAGAGGCAGGGGAGAGAGGGCAGCAATTGAGCAACATTTCTTTTTCCTGCCTCAATCCCATCAAGGGGTGTGTTTTCCTCCCTATTAGGCATATTTTATTTCTCTCCATATGGTAGAATTTATGTTCATCCATTAAGAAAAATACATATATGACCTAGGGGTGTATGTGGCACCAAGTCAGGAATAATTTGATCATGAGATCATATCTGAAGAGAAGTACATTGCCACTGGAAAATGTTCTGGTGGTGTTATGAAAACACTGATGCATTTGTATTAAAAGATGCATTATTGTGATCATGCAGAGTAGTCAATATGTTAGTGAGCATACAGATGAGAAATAACCAAAGATAGGAAGTGACATGTTACCAACAGCAATGATGAAGTTACACTTGGTTTAAGACTAAAAATGACTTTGACAGCACATTTCATTTACAAGAGTGCTGAATTAATCATTGCCCTTAGCTAACGCATTTACCAGACTTTGTGACAACATGGATGAAACCTAGATTCCTTTGTGTTTTTTTCTTCCTTGCATTTACATGGAAAAATGTATTATGTCACCCTAAACTCTCAGCTCAGCCAGTCTGTGGTGCCAAAGGGCTTACAGAACATTCATCCCACTTTCTTCAGGAAGTTATCTACCAAATTGTACATACTTCCTTACTGATGAAAGTAATATACTAGTTGCTTGGCAGTTTCTTGTTTGTAATTCTAGAAATACTATGAGGAATACTGAAAGAGATAAAACATAAATGTGGAAAGGAACCTAAAATGGGAAATAAGAGGACGTGAACTGTGTTCTTTAAAAGAGTCATATGAGATGGCAAGGCAGTAGAATATAGCATGGTGTAAGACCATTTTACAAGAGGAAAAATAACATACAACCTGCAATATCCTGTGTGGAAATATGGATTGTAAATATATCAAGTTACATGCTTCTGTATGAAAAATACCTTTGCATCATTAAGGTAAAGGGTGAAATTTGGTCAAAACACCAACTATAAAGGTTTGTAGGCTCTGTCTGCGTTAACAAGGAGCTGGGACCAATGCAGACACTGCTTGCTGGATCTGCAGCGTGAGGCAGTTGGTGCTACAACCTCACAACACACTTGAGGGATTTTTTTTTTACTTCAGACTAACTTCAGGCTGGTCTCAGAGACTGAATGCTGGAGCTGCTGGAGTATACTGTGTGGTTCTGCAGTTCATCTTTCAGTTTAATATCACCTGCAAGAAATCCAGTTTGTGCATGTCAGCTCCACTAAGTCCACCATATAAACAAATGCACCATGTACATGAAAGTACAGGGGGAATTGCTTCAAAAGAGTAGATGTATCTGTTAAAAGCAAAAGCATGACTTGGTGCATTTATGACTACAATACAGGGGAATGTAGTGCTTGCAAGTAGCAAAACCCTATATCCTTTAATGTGCAGGAGGCATTTCTAAATCAATACCAAACTTATGATTTCAGAGATACAACATACTTACAACTTCTGATGGGTTTATTTAGTGGCCTGGGGCTATGTGGAAAAAAGGCTTATTAAGGATTCCAATCTTATGCTGTCAATTCTTCTGTCAGTTACAGAATTGCTTTTTGTAATGCTAATTAAAATAACAAGCCTCAGTAAAATGTGCTTCTCTTAAATATATTGGTTCAGAAGTATCTAAAAACCAGCTAAATGCTGAGCTATCCAACTTCAGGCCATAATTTATGGCAGGTGTACTTAGGTGGGTCTTGACGAACTCCAGCTTGTCCCGCTTGCACTCCAGGCTGCTGCACACCTACCTTGCAGGCAGACGGCTCCCTCAGCACGGCGCTGGGCTCTGGCGGGGCCATGCTCCTTCAGCATGAGTAGCTTGGCTGGTTACAAACCTCTGCTGAACTGCACAGCCTTTGGGTCAAAACAGGCTCAGGTGCAGCAGCCTCGGAGCATGCGATGGGCAAGGTGCGTTAGGGCTTATCTGTACCTGGGTGGGTAGGTATGCTCCTAGGTGTAGGCATGCCCAGCTAGCGGATCAGGATTCCCCAAACTACCAAGGAAAAATCGATTTGCAAAGACAGCCCTGTTAGTAGATTGGAGAGTTTTTTCCTCTGAACAAAGGCTGACAGTCCCTGCCGAGCCCCCCCCCGGTGCTTCCCGCACCGTGCCCAGGGCCCAGGACCCGCCACCAGCCCCCCGGGGCCGTCAGCCCCTGCCCCAGCGACGCCGCAGCGGGGCCGGGCTCTGGCTCCCCACAGCCCTGCCCTGCCCGGCCATGGGCCCCGCCGAGCCGGGCCCACCTGCGGGCCCACGTCCCGTCCCTATCCCCGTCCCCGTCCCCGTCCCCAGGGAGGTGCCCGGTGCCGGTGCCGGGGCTGCCCCGGTGCCCCCTGGCTGCCCTGCGCCCGGCCGGGGTGGGACGGGCACCAGCCCACCGTGGGGAGCCCCTCACTGCTCCCAGTGAGCCCCTGATCCCTACAGGGCCCTGACAGTGGTGGTAAAACGAGCTGTAGTTCTGGATAATCTTTTCAAATCACAAAGCATAAAAGAAAATGCTTTTATCTGAGTAACATTTGTCCATAGGTAGTGTGGTTGGAGTTTTACATGAAAATATTTTTGTTCAGAATCAGGGTGATGAGGCTGACAAACCTTATATTGGCCGTTCAAGGAAGCCTTGGGGTGACAGAACCTGGTCCTCATGGGTGACTTCAGTTACCCAGACACTTGTTGGGAAAACAACATGGTGGTGCACTAGTCATCCATCAGGTTCCTGGAATGCGTTGAGGACTGTTTCCTGCTACAGATGCTGGATGTGCCGACAAGGAACAACACGTTGCCAACAAGGAACAACACGTTGCTCGACTTACTGCTCACAAAGTGAGAAGACTTACTTGACAACATGACTGCCAATGTTAGCGTTGGATACAGCGATCACAACATTGGGGAGTTTAAGGTCCTGCTGAGCACACTGAAGACCAGTAGTAGGACAAAGGCCCTGGATTTTAGAAGAGCCAGCTTCAACACACTCAGAACCCATCTGCGACTGGTTACATGAGGAACATCCGTGGAAGGCAAAGGAGTGTCCCCTCCAAACGCAGGCTGTTCTGTTGTTCTGTGTTAAACTTTATCAGTGTAATACACTGTATTCTGTAATGCTATGTATGACCAGCACTTTGTGTTTTCTCTGTCCAGAGGAGGCCATTTCTCTTCCAGTCTATAAATTGGCAGCAGACTATATGTGACAGGAGGTGGATTCATTACTAGGTCAGCTGAATTTCTAGAACTTACAATGAAGATGATGAAACAAAGAGTGACATCATTCATAAATCCTGTCTGTATATATTTCGGGTAGGTAAACAGTGAAAAAGAATTTCTGATTTAAGGACAGTGGCATCCCAGGACCAAAACGTTACAAGCTGGCTTTAGGAGGATAGTTTCTAGAACAACCATCCCACAATAATGAGACCTATGAGTACTTTAAAGATATATTTAGATAATTTTATTAATTTTTAAAAAGAATTATATGACATATATGCCCATAAAGGCAGAGAATCAGGCTCTGGGACCTAGCAAGTTCTTTCCATTCTCATGTGCAAAGTTAGCTAATATATTATTAAGACTATCGTATATTTTGAAGTCATATTCAGAGCTATTAAAAATCAGAGCCAAAAAATTAAGTCATTTGTGAATTCTGTTTAGCAGCAAAAAATTACAATAATTTCTCTAGCGTATGCCCAAGTACTTGCCACTGAAATCTTAAGGGAGAAGATTTATCTATTTGCAGAGTGTCCTGTTTCTACAGCATGAAATAACAGAAGGAAACTTTTGCCATAGACCAACTGTCAGCTGCTACCAGAGGTGCCTAAAGAAGCTATTTGTGGATATTCCTTTGCTCAAGGGCACATGCAAAAATATAAGTGCAATTTGTGCTCTTAGTTTTTACCAATGTGTGTAACTGGCCAGAAAAAAAAGGTTTTTAATACTTCGAAAAATGCCCAGTCAATTGCAGATTCACATGCATTCCCATGGATCTAAAATCAGCTTAACAATTCTTAATGTGCTTTTAGGCACAGCGCATTAGCACCAGTTTTTCTCTTTTCTTTGTCTCTCCAAAGCAGAGTAAAAAGAGGGACCCTTATTCCGGAAGCATACAGAGAATGACTTGTAGAAAATGCTCTCTCTCCCTGCTTTCCTCTCTTTGGAAGATAGTGTTGCTGCAGGGTAAGAGTGAGCTCTGAAAGCTGGCTTGGAAAGTGGGAGTCAGCCTCAACCCAAACAAGAGGAAGCTCCCCTGCATTCTGAAGGACTATTGCTGAAGGACATTACGTGCTACCTAAAGGCAGCTACAATTGCTTATAGCAGTACTGGAGCAAATTAGTAACCTCTTGTGGCTGAGGAAAAATCATACTCAGAAGAGGAATGCTGTAATTTTAAGAACTGACACGTTTACTGTTTGTCTTTCCCTGCTGTTTTATGTGCTTTAGTACTGTCTGACGCCAGTGAAATTAGAGCATGGGACCAGGGAGGGGAATCATTGTTCTGCTTTAAGAGTGACCAGTGAATGCTATACCCATGATGGTCAGTGAAGTATCTACAACTCAGATAAGAAGCAATAAAACAAAGGAGCATGATGTTGATAGAATTGAGGAGTGGACTTGTGTGATCCTCATGGAGTTCGACAAGGCCAAGTGCAAGGTTCTGCGCCTGGGTCAGGGCAATCCTCAGGATCAACACAGGCTGGGGGATGAATGGATTGAGAGCAGCCCTGCAGAGAAAGACTTGGGGATACTGCTGGGTGAAAAATTGGACATGACCCAGCAATGTGCACTTGCAGGCCAGAAAGCCAATCATATCCTGGGCTGCATCAAAAGAAGCGTGTCTGGAAGGTTGAGGGAGGTGATTCTGCCCCTCTACTCCGCTCTGGTGAGACCCCACCTGGAGTGCTGTGTCCAGCTCTGGGGCTCTCAGTACAAGAAAGACAGGGACCTGTTGGAGCAAGTCCAGAGAAGGGCCACAAAAATGATCAGAGGGATGGAGCATGTCTCCTCTGAAGAAAGGCTGAGAGAGTTGGGGTTAGAGAAGAGAAGGCTCTGGGGAGACCTTATTGTGGCCTTTCAGTACATAAAGGGGGCTTATAAGAAAGATGGAGAGAGACTTTTTACCAGGGCCTGTAGTGACAGGACAAGGGCTAACAGTTTAAAACTGAAAAAGGGTAGGTTTAGATTGGACATAAGGAAGAAATTGTTTATATGAGAGTGGTGAGGCACTGGAACAGGTTGCCCAGAGAAGTTGTGGATGCGCCATCACTGGAAGTGTTCAGAGTCAGGCTGGATGGTGCTTTGAGCAACCTGATCCAGTGAAAGATGTCCCTGCCCATGGCAGGGGAGTAGGACTAGGTGATCTTTAAAGGTCCCTTCCAACCCAAACCATTATGTGATTCTGTGATATATGACTTGACTCCTAAATTTATTTCATTACTATTTTGGGAAAGTTTTACTTTTCAGCATTAAGAACTTACTTTGAAGATTGTGTAGAAGAAGAACCCATGAAAAATAAGAGGCTCTTTTACACAATATACAAATCAGTATGGTAAATAATAGTCTACAAACTACAAAGTAGCAACAGAAATATATTGCATTTGATTAAATACTATGGATGCGGGTAGTGAAGCTTGCTGTATTTGCATTGTAATAATATTAATTGTTAATATTAGAATGATGAATATTAATGTCTTCTGCCTATTAATATAATGCAGATCAATGCAAATGTAATAATAGATGGGATAAAAGAATGCCTATGCTCAATGGTACTAGTGTAAAATGAGGCCACAAACAATCCAACTGCAGCCTTGGCTGATCTCTGATGCTGATAAACAGCTGATGTAGAAACCGATGCAGAGGTGGCATCAGTCACAGTTACAGATGTTGTGTTACAGTGAAAAGGGGAGAAAATGGACCAGAAAAATGATTGTGCAAGTGCAGTGTGAAAGAGAAGGAGTGACACTAAGTTTCTGCCTCCCAAAGATAACTTTTGATCTAGAAATTGAAAAGTTTCAAGTCTGTTGAGCAGAAAAGGGATGTTGCCCTATAAGCTGTTTCTGCAGGTCTAACAGCTGAGGCATTTCTTAAATATCCTAAGTGAAAGGTACACAGCCAAAAATGGGATTTTCATAAATAAATCTAGCTGTTTTTAAGAGGTTTTATGTTCTTTTTCTAAGCCATTTTGAACTTTATAATGAGAGTTTAACCTTGTGTTTGCTTGAATATGCTGTATCGTTCTTTATCCATGCACTTGTATGATAGAAATGCAGCCAGGCATAGATGAGGAATTAGGTTATATTACCTATTTGGAGGGAAAATATCCAAAATACAAGAGTGTGCGCCGGCAGACCTTGTGGATCTCACACATTGACATGTGTATAAATGTCTAGGGGCTATGGCATATTTCCTGCCAAGTCTGGGAAGCCTGGGTGCTGCTTTTGCCAGTTCCTGGAAAGGCATCTTCTCTGTCAGGCTGTCATGGTTTTAGCTGGGATAGTTAATTTTCTTCACTGTAGTTGGTACAGTGCTGTGTTTTAGACTTAGTATGAAAATAATGTTGATAACACACTAATGTTTTAGTTGTTGCTAGGTAGTGCTTACACTAGTCAAGGACTTTTCCAGCTTCCCATGCTCTGCCGGGTGCTCAAGAAGCTGGGAGGGGAGGGGGCACAGCCAAGAGAGCTGATCCGAATTGGCCAAAGGGATATTCCATATCATGTGACGTCATGCCCAGTATATTAACTGGGGGGAGTTGGCCGGGGGAGGCAGCGATCGCAGCTCAGGGACCTGCAGCGTCGGTCGGCGGGTGGTGAGCGGTTGCAGCATTTGTTGTTTAGTTTTTTTTTTTTCCTTCTTCCAAAGTTTCATCTCTCTCTCGCTCAGTATTTTTCTTTTCATTATATTATTATTATTGTTATTGCTGTTTTATTTTAATTATTAAACTGTTCTTATCTCAACCCACGAGTTTTCTTACTTTGGCCCTTCTGATTCTCTCCCTCATCCCACAGGGGTGTGGGGAGTGAGCGAGCGGCTGTGTGGTGCTTAGTTGCTGATCAGGGTTAAACCACAACACAGGCCCAAATCAATTCTGCTCCTGTAAGACACAGGTGGCAGTGAGATGGCTCACTCTGGGCAAGCTCCTCACCTATCACACCTGTGTAGCAGCTGTTATTGCTGGACTCTATACTGGTTGTAGATCCTCCAAATTAAAAATGAGATGTGTTACCCCTGCTCCAAGGCAACTGAAGACTTTGACTACCAAAGCTGTAAGCCAATAAATACTATACAGTGAAAGGGTGAACCCCCCCGCCCCCAGGAGTTAAAAGTCTATTTCACCACCACTAATTTAAAGGAAAATTACTTCAGACTGCATCCTTTGGAGACAGACTTGAGAGGCCACACATTTACAAAATAGCACTAAAGAGAAATAGACATATTTATTTTTCTTCTGAGGTCTGCTCAGAAAATTTTATAGATTTCGATAATTATGAATCATTCATTTGAAAATCTTTTATTTCATACATGGCTGCACAACATCATGGCCTTTTCACACAGAGATGATACTAACTGTTTTGTTGGTTGTAGACTTTGATTTTCAACTTTGTATAGAGCAATTCTGGATAAGAAATAAGCATTTTTCACTACATTTGATTCCTCTGTGGTTCAGTGGAAAAAAAAAAGGACAGCATCTCAAGTTATTTTTAAAGAAAAGATACACAAATTCTGTGTCTGGAAAAGGCAATATGATTCTTACTATCTGATGACCTGTAACATTATTTTTAAAAGAATAATAAGCTCTTCACTGTAATATATTGTGGACAGTCTGGTTGTTTCCTGAATTCCCCAAATTGCATTAGACTCTATTTGACTTTGGTTAGGCCTTTGGATCTGTTGCGTTAGCAATGAAACAGTTACTTTAGCATTTCCTTTTGCAGCTTTCCATTACAATCTATGTGAAATCCAGATGTATTTGTTTTCTTCCAAAGAGTTACCTTGGGATACAAAATCACGGCTAATGAATCTGAATGTGTTGGATCAGATCCCAGTCCAGCTCTCTGGGAAACCCAAATTCCATTGCCTCAAAAAACTGAGCCCAAAATACATTAAAAACACTTTATATGCCGAATAACCATGCTTATTGATTATACCAAAATCTATTGCTTTTACTTTACAGGAGTTTACACAGTTGAGACAGCGGAATGTTAAATTGACTGTATATCTAGTCTTTAAACTAATTTTTTCTGTCTCTACATTTAAGAAATAGTTAAGAAAAAAATAGGCTCTCCTGGACTGAAGATTTTGTAAGTCAAATTTTATTCCTTTATGCCCCAGAAAGTTTTTTCTTCCCGCCAAGTTCTAGTTTAGACATCTGAAAATAGATCCTTACAACAGAAATCTTGACTAAATCCTAGCTGTGTTATGACACTGCCAATGTGTTATTATATTGAAATTAGTTTTTAAAAATGCAACAATTTAAAACAGAGGTGCAGGAGGTAAAGATAGAGGTAAGCCACTCAGTACTTTCTGACCAAATTATACAAGAGGTGGCAGCAAACTTACTTCCCCTCCTTTTTCCTCAGCCAGCATAGAGGATCTGCACTTATCTCCTTTGTGACCATTAGTGAAATTTTTGCTATTGCTGTTTTGATCACAATGAACAGGTCTATTGCTGGTGCTATAGCACTAAAGATCCTTTTCAAAGAGCTGCCGAAGAGTCAGCTGTTTGCAGTTAGCAGAGGCAAAACCTCAGAGCATGATTAAATTCTAGCACGTACTCAGCCCATAGAGCTGACCTGCTCCTCTGCCTCCCTTCCAATATTCTTGTGTTTCCAAACTGTCTGAAGATTAGGTTTTCCAGGTAATATTTTCCAGAACAGAAACAGTAAAACAGCTAAAAAGACATACTGAACACCTTCTTCAGTGTAAAACTGGTAAAAAATACCAGTAAAACCATAGGATTTTACTATCTTACTATAAATCATATTAAAGTTACTGAAGATTTATTATCATCACTCCCAGTAAGCCAGGAAGACTACAAGTTTGATCTTTATTTTTCTCACTGATGATATACTATTTATTGCACCCCTGTGGAAATCAAAAATGAAAGACCAGCTCTCCAGTGAGTGTAAATGACCATATGCCAAGGAAATGTAGAGATCCAAAGGAGTATTCTACCTACAAGTACAAAAAAATATATACAAACTAACAACCACTTTCTTTATAAATCTTATTTTCAGAACCAAATTACAATATTTTTCCACTTTTGGCATTGTAAGAATGATAGTGGAAGTGCGTGAATGTCCCAGGAAAAGAAGAATTTACAGTATTTCACACAAGACTAGAAGCCAAAGGCAAAATGCAGTGAAACAGGTTTGATTTGACCAGATGACTTTCACAGAATTGCCGAACACTAGAGTTATTTTTTTGACTCACAAAAGTGAAGTCAAACAACGAGACATCAGTTTCCAAGAAATCCATTTGGGAAGAACAAGGCTTTTAATTTACCTATTCTACATCCTGAAAAAATGATTTTTTTTTGGCATGTGACAAGTATGACAGTGAAGAGAGAAAAAAATGGTGAAAAGGAGAGAAAGTCTTTCCTGTTTTGAAAATCTTTGAAAGATTTGTTTCATTCCCTGTGTAGAATAGGAAGGATTTTTTTTTAAAGTTCTTTGATTATACCCAGTTTGAGTTTAGTGTATGTTATTTTAAAATTAGGTTACACTATATGCAAGCTTCTGTCCTTCATACTGGAATTCTTCACATGCAAGATTAACATCTAAGACAGAGGCGATTATCTGATAATGAAGAAAATAATTTATTTCTGACTCTTTCCTCCTACCTCCTTTAGATTACTCCAAGTTACTTTGTCAAGATGCTATGTTTCTTTTCTGGAGAGCAGAGAACATGAATACAATATGATGAAAGAATATTACATAAACATTTGTTGACTGCAAGGTTTTTGGATCAGGGACTGTATTTTGTGCCTTTGTCATGCCCAGCAAATTGCTTGGAAATTTCTTTATTAAAGAAAAAGAAAGAAAAAACAGTATATAAATTAGAAGCAGAAAATTAATAGCAAGGTTGAAACAGAGCACTGGAAGGATTTAATAAACTAAATTTAGGTTTGTGACCAGTTACCTTTTTTGTGACTAGTCAGTTGACCTAAATTAGACTCATTAATATGAAAGATGCTGGATTTGTTACTCTCTTATTGTCAGGAAAAGGGAATTTTTATGATACAATGTTAACTATGTATCCTAAAGCTTAGTTTAATTTAAAATGGCTGTTTGCAAATAGATTTTTCCTAGAAATTGATTATTCCCACAGCTAATTGGTATTAAAGGACTTTGCAACACTGTGGCTTTTGACTGCCCAATTAGTTTCATTTTCTTACGAGTAATTGGCATAGT
Organism: Morus bassanus; assembly: GCA_031468815.1. NCBI lineage: Eukaryota > Metazoa > Chordata > Aves > Suliformes > Sulidae > Morus > Morus bassanus. The sequence continues at coordinate 78,156,808 of CM062568.1, forward strand.
ATATCAATTTCCATTTCTCCTCACTGGTTCTTTTTAAAGATGTTAACGTATACTTTATCTGGGATGAGAAGGATACATGGCACTAATGAATCATATATAGTCTACAGTATATTTTTGTAATATATGTGTTAAACTTTCACAAGACAAGTAGCTCCTACTGTTGAAATACTGGAAAAGAATATGCAACTAGTTGAGGTTTTTAAGGTGAAGATTGGAAGAAAAAGGTTCACACCTTTTAGCTGAAATACACCTCTCAGTGCTTCTTGATATGAGCAAATTTTAGAGCTTTCATCACTATAATTTTTTTTAAAGGAGATTTCTTAAACGCAGAAGAACATGAGAGGTACCATTGCTATGTTGTAAGGTCTCAGGACTAAAAAGGCTTAGTACGGGTCGCTGCACTTCCAGCTTTCAACCATCTGCTCCAGTGCCTATGAGCTACCTGTCAGTTTGCCTATAAGCAGCAGAGTGCATGAAGGCATGGATCTTACTTAGCAGAATTTTATGGGGAGCTTCTGATAAGAGAAATAAAGGAATGTCTAAGGTAGACAAATGAAGAAACTATTGGGGCTGCAGTCTGAATGGAGAAACACCTTCAAGTGCCTTATTCAGCTGATGGGCCTTTCTCTGGAAAGGTATCAGAAAGTGAGCTGTCTTTGGCAGACACGAAGAGGAATAGACAGGGTGAATAAATAAGCTGACTTCATTGGTAGTGTGCGGCTGCTTTTCTGCTCAGGCTCTAAATGCTGTTGTTTAGAATAAAGTGGCTCTATTGAATTCCACCATAAGACAGCCCTGTGGCAACTGGATATTTGTCAAGACTTTCTTTTTAATTCTTAGAAGTCTAGGGTCAGGGGGAGCATGTCAGTAAATTCTCTGAGAAGCTTAATTATTCTGGTCCCTGTGTCTGTCCCTGTCCTGTGTCTGGCCCTTGCAAGAAACCCTGGAGCTCTGAATTCCCTAATAGCTGGAAGAGAAACACGGCATTTGTTGTCTGGCAGAAGACTCTTGCTGGTTTTGCATTGGAAGGCTGTAGGATTTCAAAGCAATCACTTCCATTTCTCTGTGTGGGTCATATATAAAGAAACGGCTTGTTGCCTGACACTTGGAAGTAGCCTTGCAGTAGCAGCAGTGGGAGATTTCTTTTGGTTAAAGTTACACATAAGAAAAACATTAATTTTATGAACTAAAAAGAATAAAGTAAAATTTAGTTTTAACCAAGAGTACTGATACCAGAGAACCTGATAACAAACCCTGCCTTTTTCACAAATGGAAATAGTACTCCTTAAGGTAGACTATTCCAGTTGTTGATGGCTCTCAAATGCTACTGCTCATCAGCATGCTTTAAAGGAGGAGATACAGGCAGTTTAATGGCAAGTTTATTTTGTGTCAGGATGCTCCGAGGTGGGGAAGTAGGAAGGGAAGAATACTAGAGATCTGTCACTACCTTTTTTACCACATTTCGACAGTCATATTTTGGAGGAATTAATCTGGGGTTTTTGTCATTATTATTTTGGTGAGAGGAAGACCCATTATTCCTGGTATTGGACAGGTTTTCATCTGAGGCATGTGTTACATTTTCTTTTCGAAAGCTCATTTTCCAAAGCTTTACTGTTAGACTAATATAGAAGTAACATCTCTAAAATTAGACAGAGGGGGTTTTTTTAGCTGGCTGAGGTAGTGGGGAAAACACCCACATCCTTTTCTTCTTGATTTTGGGTACACTCTCACCTCTCTTTTCTTCCATCAGGAAGGCTCTGCCCAGGGAGGATTCACTCACAGTTTTTTCATAACAAAACACTGATGATAGAGTTGTAGCAAAACTAACACTGTAATGAATAACTTTATGCTCAATATGACACCACAATGAAAAGACCTCTTGTCTTTGTTGGATGCCAAAAGCTGTACATTAATGAAACTCTGATTTAGATTTGCTTAGATGAGTTAAAAAAAGTTAAATTTTATTTACCGCTTAAACTGCTAAGAACTGAATGGAGAAATTAATAAAACATACATTTGGGGGAAGAAGAACAGAGTCCTGTCTTTTCCCTAGGGAAATACTGATTTTCTTTACAGGTGCAGGAGGTCCAAGATGATGGACTTCTAATCTCTTTTCTGTTAGAGTACATGGTCGTCTGGTTTGCAAATGTAGGACTAAGGAGAAATTGTTACTTTCTTCTTTATTATCTGTATACTGGCACAATTGATCACGGGAAATGCAGGAACAGCTGACAGAGTCTGGTTCCTAAAACATTTATTTCTGTTATGAAACAACGAAACACAAAATACTTTGTATGAAAAAGAGATGAGTGGCTCTGACTGGGTGGAGCACACAAATGGAACACTTTCATCCCTACCTCTGAAATCTTACCTATAGACATCTTAATTTCCAGAACGCATCAACTATATTTTTCAACCATATGCCTTTGATTGCCCCTTGATTTTTAGATCTCAACAGTATTTATGGGGATTGTCCCTCTTCCACTTCAGCACTCAATGTTGCCTAAGTCTCAGCAGTTTCTGCCATGTTCCTTCTGCAAGGATCCATGGGAGATAAGAGCCCCTGCTTCAGTAAAGTGACCTGATGGCCTTTTCAATGAAAAAGGGGATAACAAGGAAAAGGGGAAGTGATGAGATCATACAGAGACACAAACCTGCGCAACAAAGATAATGGAGTCAGTGGGAAGAAACAAACCTCTGTGATCACACTGACTGATGGGCCATCAGAAATTGCAGGCTTTGCCACTGACAAGGATGCAAAGCTGAGTGTCCCAGATATTTGGGATGGGTGGTGTGGGACTATTCAAAACTGACAAGGGAGAGCGTAAGGGGTGGGGAGGAGCAAAGGGGTAAGAGGTGGACAGGGTTGTGTATAAGAGGGTCCAGCTGCGTGCAGACCATGGCTGGTCAGCACACTTGTCTGACCCAGCCCTGTACCTCACCATCCCAGCCTGGCCTGTTTTCTCCTTAAATCCTGTGGTAGCTCTCCCTGCGCCTCCTAACTTGTGGTCCCATGCGGGTGTGAGTGCTGTAGGGACAAGGTGATGGCTGCTGGAGGGGGTGTGAGTGGATTTGAGGCCAGGCACTGGAGTCAGATGGGGGTGCAGGTTCCCTGGGCTGGTGGTGTCAGCAGGATCCTGTGGGGTTTCAGGGCCACCAATTGGAATGAGTAGGGGACTTGACCACAACCCATGGGGCAGGAACACTGTGTGTCCTAGAAACCAACTATGGGGGGTCCAGGTGAATGATGCGAATGATGGGCTCCATGCCAGTGGCTGTGGTTCACAGTGTGCCTGGTGCCAGCTGCTAGGGGGTCAGTGTCCATATCTTCCCCAAACTGAGTGTGTGTGGGTTGTGCATGCGTCAGTCGTAGCAAACTCCATGCTGGACGCACTGGTGAGCAAGAGGCGCTGGATCTTGGAAGGGGCACCAGAGGGGTGGAAGAGCTGTGCTGGTATTTGGGGATCTGTGAAATGTGTCTGTGTGTCTGTGTGTGTGTCTCTGGGGTACACTCTCAGCTTCGCTACTGGTTGAACCTGCAATGGCAAAAGCAGCAGCCGTGTCCCTCAGCCTGGGCAGAGACCCTGGGTCCCTGGGTGGGATAGGGGCTCCCAGGCTCCAGTGCTGCCAAAGGCAGAAGTCACTTACAACATCCCTTAGCAATTTCTTGTAAACAGAAAACGAATGCAATGCTTGAGGGTTTTTAAAGTAATTTTCCTTCTGCTTTCTAAATATCCTTAGACTAATACTTGTGGAAAAATTTAGGTGAAAAAGGAACTTGTTTGGGGAAGTTATAAGCCAGAAAGCAGAGAGGAGATGTTGGGATTCATCCTCAGTACACATAACTACCATCCAACTTGCAGTACTGTGTACAAATAAACACATTAAACAAGTAATATGAATATAAACAAATAATTTTACTGTTACTATTTCTTGGCTTTGTCAGCTAAGCACGGTCCCTTCATGTTTGACCTAAGCAGACCTGCCATGACAGCAGGATTCCGGTGTCCCATAATGGGGTTTTGGAGTGATCAAAAAAAAAAAAACCCTTCTGAGTCTTTGAAGATGAAACAACGCTGTCTGCTTTTCTAACCTTTTTCCTATTGACTTTGTGGTGTGAGAGCATGACGAAAAGCAGAAGGTTTTGCAACAAACCAAGGAAACACTCAAGCAGTTTGCAAGGAGTGAGAGATTTAGGATTTCTGGTGACCATGTCTGTTGTTATCCCAGTCACCCAGGAAGACCCAAACAATAGGCACAGCCCTTGGAAAACTAAGTTGCTTTTCATGTGTGACAGTCTCAGTAACAGCCCAGCTTTACAGCTAACAAAAGTTGATCTTAATTCAGAATTAAAAGATAATTGCACGTATAACCCAGCTATGCAATACTTCTATTTATGAACAAAATGAAAGGAGCTAGATGGGACAATTTGCCCTTTAAACTGTATTAGGGACAAAGGTTTGATATTCTGGAGCCTAAAGTATGTGTGCATGTGTCGGGAGCAGGATTCAAAATTTTGCTTATTATCTGGCTTGTTTTCCAGTCCAGCATCACCATATAATTACAGTAAAATAGTCTTTAGGGTGGAGTCAGTGCTGAGGTACTCACTGTATTAACTCACTTTGCATGCCTGGGGACTGAACTGAAGATATTGGGATTATGGAAATCAGGTTTTCCAACTGTTTTCATGGTCAAGGCTGTGAAAACTGCCACTCAAAAGCTTGGTGTGGATGACAGAAAAGACATTTTTTTCCATTTTGGAACAAAAATCTTACAAGAACTCATTCAGATTTTGATATCCTTGGCACTAAGTTGGTTTACAAGTGAGTTGGGTTTTCATTAGAAAAGGACACGAGACTATTGGATAGCTTAGGACCTATTTTAAAACACTCAGGGCCTAATGCCGTGAGGTTTTGAAATCAGTGACAGTGGAGAATGCTTGGCATTCCTAGAACTATGCAGTGCCTCAAAAATTATTTAAAGTACAGTGTTTTCTTTGTTATATTCTACATGTAAAGCATTAATTTTCACTACAGTCCATTTCTAAGGAAATGAATCATGGCATGGGCTGATGTTTAAAAAAATATGAAAGGTATCCAGGTTTTGGGTTGGCTTTGTCTTTAAGTGCTTGTTTATTTCTGAATGCTATGAATAGAGCAATGCATTTTTACCCCAAAACTCTAATAAAAGAAAAACAAAAAAGCCAAGTTTTATGCTTTTAAAAAGTTTGTCTGAAACTTCAAAATTCTTGAAAGCCAGCCCTCCTCCCCATCAATCTTCATGAGCTTCTCCTCCGTTTTAAAGAAATGTGTTCACTGCTTGCATTCATTAGTGTTTAAACAAAGCACTTCCAGGAATAAAAACTACACTGTGGAGAGAGTTTTATTTACATGGGAGACAGATCTAGCTGACAGCCATAGCTTAGTGACTGGCAAAGAGCCCTTCAAAGATTTGCCTCCTATAAAACCAAACTGCACTGCTTTCCAGAAAAAAAATATTTTCTTCCTTGAGTGACCTGCCATTTGTACAAATTAGTGTCAAGGATGGATTTTAGCGCTGCGATGACAGATTTGGAACACATGGTGCAGTTTACATGTCAAATAAAATTATGTGGACATTCTTCACTTCCACAGCAATCGTTCACAAAACTTAGGAACATCAATAGATTTATAGCCTGCAGAGTGTGAAAATGTTTTGATGAGCAGTGTCATACTAGGTCACTCATCCTTAATAATACTGTTTCACATTTGTGCCACAAACAGAACCAGCTCAGGGCAAAATGAAATGTTACACTGACTGCTGCTGGCCTTCCACGTAGAAGGGTGAGGAGAAGCCATCAGACCCTCCATCTGGCTTCATTTGCAAAGTAGTCAATGTAAACTAAAGATTATTAAAGATCCCCCATGTAATGGGACATGTACTTAAGAACCCTGATGCTCCTGCACTGAAAATAATTTGTTATCCTTAGTCTGGTGGTTTGCTGCTTTAAATTTGGAGGGCAGCTGTGATTTTCTGTCATGGGGTATCCCTAATAAAAGGAACAAGAAGTCAGTAGAAATACAACATGTTACACTGTTCTTTTATCAGATGTACACATCTGTTTTTACCTATTTTGTTCATAGAATCATGAAATCATTTAGGTTAGAAAAGACCCTTAAGATCATTGAGTCCAACCATTAACCTAACACTGCCAAGTCCACCACTAAACCATGTCCCTAAGCGCCACGTAGATCGATACCCGCTTTAGGTTGAAACACGGTCCTTCCCAGCTTAGGTGGGTCTCACTGCTGTGGCTTTCTCCCTGCTCCCAGTCTCACATGCAACCCCTTTTCCTCCCCGGTCCCAGGTCACTCTTGTCACTCCTCAGGCTCTGCAGCTGTCACTTGGCCACATTGCTGGCTCAGGTCCCACTTTTCATGCCAGCAGCCTCAGGCTGGTGAGGTTAGTAGCACCTTAGATGGGAACCAGTGGTGCAGGGCTTACCTTCAGTGAGGCTTTTTCTTTCATTTAAAGAGCGTCTCCCCCTTCTATAAGCAGGGAAATAGAAACCCTAAGATTTCATATTCTAATTTAGTGACAAGAATGCACAGTTAAGTTACAAAATAATCACTGCTGTTTTATGCCTATAGCAATGTGAGATGCTACCCTCAGTTGGATGATTTTGGGGAACTGGAGAGATTCTTGGGGCACCCAGCTCTTCCTTTCCTTTCTTCCTGCACTGAACTGGTCTTTTGTTACCAGTCATTCCACTGTCACAGAAGGGCAATATGAATACCCTTGGGATATCTTTACATTTCCTTGCTGGAACATCATTATACAACACCTCAACCAGCAGCTAATTATTTTTAAAACAGGAAATTATTAGTTTGTTTATTAAGCTTAAAAAGGACTTTTTCCTCATCTCTCTTTTTTGCTCTTGAAATGCTCAGAGGCAGACTTCCTGGACTGTGAGGGACCAAACTCCTCCAAAATATTGCATCTGCTAAACAGGGAGTTCATTTTCCTAAGAGAAAGTGCATGAAGCCATAGTTGATTCTTGCTGCTTGTTGCAAAGACTCATGGGTAAATTAAGAAGTTGAACAAAACAACATGAACACAGTACACAAAAGTACATGAATGACATGAGATTACATTGTGCATGAAAGATAGTTAAATGTTGTAAACACATTGAAGTTGACACTCCAGTGTGCATTCATGAGCACGTCTTATTTGTCTAACATGTCAGTGGCTTCTGCAAACAATTAGGAGGCCAGCTTAGCCTAGAGGTGAGGGTTCACAGCCATCACTGCCTGAGAGCCATGTGGCATTATTTTGGTGAAATCAGAGCCCCCTTGCCATGTACCCACTTCAGTAATGTCAGAGATGTGTTTTCCCACATACTCCTGGAACTGCAAATAGCAGGTCTGATGCTACCATTTTCAGAGTCCCGCTTTTGAAGCTACAATAATATTTAAAATGTGCATTTTATTTCCAAATCATAACCATTTGCTGAAAACTTGGAAATATTACTGAATATCAATATTTATTATGATTAATCAAGGGGTGTCAGGAGGTATGACAACATACTTGTAATTCTTCTCAAGACAGCTCACTATCCTTCTTTACTTATCATCCTGCCCAATCTTAAAATGTCATTTAATCCTATATCCTAATTTGTAGGTGGAGGGGTAATAAAGAAATCATGCTGTGTTGTTACCTCACAAAACAATTTTATCTGCATGGGATTGCTCTTGGATCACCACTAGACTTTACAAAAAACATGAAGAAGGGCAGATGAAAAAATTTACCCCATAAAAATTGACTTACACAAGAGTCTTATTCACCAGTAACAAAATCTGTTTCTTTCTTTGTGTAAAAAGAAAGCAGTTGTGGAAAGGACAAAAATTATGTGTGAGAGGTTTTGTGCATGAATGAAAGATTTATTTCTACCTCTAGATTGGATTTATTTTAAAGGAAACGTACTTCATTTTATGCATTATCTGGTAACTCGTCATACACCTAGAATGAAATATTTATGTAGATAGTTTGTATGAACAGGCAGGCACTCACAAACAGGCTGGCCTTCTGCTATGCTAGTCTTCTTAGATGCGACAGTCCTTGGAGAGCCTAAGCCCTACAATATACATAGAAAATATATACCATTTTGTTGAAATATCACACATAGCTTACCTGACTCTTTACTGTCCCTATTAGGCCAGATGTTCCTCCAAGGCCATGACTCCAAAGAAGACACAGCAGTTATAGTAGTTACAGATTAGCCTGCCCTGTCAGGAAGAATGCATCTGATGGTCTCATTTTCTTGCTCTGTTTTGAGACCTCTAAGAGTGTACACATGTCATGTGGGCTGGAGATTTCTCTGGCAGCCAAGTGGATTTGCCTTTTCTTAGGTTTGTTTATTTTGGAGGGGGAGGCGAATGAGTAGGAGTATAAATCAGTCCCTTCCCACACAGTTCATTTTGTTTGTTCTTGGTCCCATCTGGGCCCCATTAGTTGCAGAGCACCAGGGCTGCAATCAGCAAAGCATGGGGCACTGCAGAGCTCCTTACAGCTCAGCCTCAGAACAAATGCTGTCAGGGGAAATTAGGTCATAAAATAATTTCCTGAACCTGTATTGTATATGAAACTGGAAGCAACCATGTGTTTCAAAATAGAGCTCTGTTATGTTGAGTTTCACTTTTTTTTTTTCCCTGTCTCTTTGGTAAAATAGTGTTGAATTCATTATATTTTAAATCCCGTAACTGGTATCAGGGCTGTAGTATAGCAGTGCTTTGTAATTTGGTTTGAAATGCCTTGGTATTGTCTACAGTCATATTAATGATCTAATCAGATGTTGTTGGTGTCTTAACCATATGTGTATTGTATACTTGGATTTGTAATCAGATGCATTAACCAAGAGTACAAAAATCTCATTCAACTGAAGTATTTGAGTAGAATACAAAAAGGAGTGCAGAATAGCTAATATTAATATTCATGTATATTGTTTCATCTAACTGAATGGCAAACCATAATACTGTTCTTATTTGAATCTAGTCAACTGAACTGGGTATTAAAAGCCTGGGGTCAGCCAGGATTTTGAGGAAGGACATAGTTCTACAAAATGCACATAGTCTCTGTAAATTGCATCTGCATGAAAATCAGTGTAAGCTGTTGTATGACCCTGTAAGTGTGCTTGCAGTTCTTCTGACATGCATTTGAGGAACAGCAGCTGATCTTGCTGAAATCAATTAATTGTAGAGTCAGTTGGAATGAAACTTGGAGGTCACCTAGTCCAACCCACCACAAACCTAGCACCAGCACTACATGAGGTTAGCCATAGCTTTGTCTAATCAAATCTTGAAAATCACCAATGCTGGAGATTCCTAAATCTCTTCAGATATCCTCTTCCAATGCTGCACATTTCATTCATGTGAATGAAAATTTTTATCCTAATATTTGACTTGAACCTCCCAAAACTTCTAAGTCCCTCTTGCAGACAGGGCTTGGATGCAAAAATCTGAAGCAGAAATCAAGTCTCCTGATTTTCAGTGTACTGGGGCTATGCTGGTATTGTGTGGCAGGTACATACATTTTACATTGTTTCATTTATTTGTGATGTATCATAGTTTGTTTTGCTTGTTTTTCTAAAACATGATAAATAAGAATATCAGAATCATCATCATGATGCAAAAGTCTTGCATTTTCTCCTAGTGGAGCTGAAAATATTTTGTTTATGTAACAGACATAAACCTTCATTCCTCCAGCTCAGGTGAGCTGCTCAGGTGAACAAAACCAGAATTTGAACACAATTGGATAAATACTCAATAAGGCAACTCTTGTGTCAGTACAATATATCAGAAATATAGGTGATCCCTGTCAAGCTGTACTGAAATAAAACATACAATAGAATCGTAGAATCATTTAGGTTGGAAAAGACCCTTAAGGCCATTGAATCCAACTGTTACCTGACACTGCCAAGTCCACCACTAAACCATGTCCCTAAGCACCACATCGACATGTCTTTTGTAATACCTCCAGGGATGGGGACTCAACCATTTCCCTGGGCAGCCTGTGCTTGATAACCCTTTTGGTGAAGAAATTTTTTCCTAATATCCAATATAAACCTCCCCTGATGCAACTTGAGGCCATTTTCTCTCATCCTATCACTTGTTACTTGGGAGAAGAGACCAACACCCACCTCACTACAACCTCCTTTCAGGTAGTTGTAGAGAGCGATAAAGTCTCCCCTCAGCCTCCTCTTCTCCAGGCTAAACAACCCCAGTTCCCTCAGCCCCTCCTCATAAGACTTGTTCTCCAGACCCTTCACCAGCTTCATTGCCCTTCTTTGGACACGCTCCAGCACCTCAATGTCCTTCTTGTAGTGAAGGGCCCAAAACTGAACACAGTATTCGAGGTGTGGCCTCACCAGTGCCGAGTACAGGGGCACAATCACTTCCGTACTCCTGCTGGCCACACTATTCCTGATACAAGCCAGGATGCTGTTGGCCTTCTTGGCCACCTGGGCACACTGCTGGCTCATGTTCAGCTGGCTGTCGACCAACACCCCTGGGTCCTTTTCCACCAGGCAGCTTTCCAGCCACTCTTCCCCAAGCTTGTAGCGTTGCATGGGGTTGTTGTGACCGAACCGTAGGACCCAGCACTTGGCTTTATTGAACTCCATAAAATTGGACTCAGGCCATCAATCCAGCCTGTCCAGATCCCTCTGTAGAGCCTTCCCACCCTCGAGCAGATCAACACTCTTGCCCAACTTGGTGTCATCTGCAAAATTACTGAGGGTGCACTCGATCCCCTCATCCAGATCATTGATAAAGATATTAAACAGAACTGGCCCCAACATTGAGCCCTGGGGAACACCACTTGTGACCGGCTGCCAAATGGATTTAACTCCATTTACTACCACTCTTTGGGCCTGGCCATCCTGCCAGTTTTTTACTCATCGAAGAGTACACCCATCCGAGCCATGTCAGTAAAAATACAGGAAAAATGCAAAAATACAAATTTGGAAATATTGTCACAGGAATATCAAATACTTTAGTAATTTAGCTAAAAACTTTTACATTCTCTAGCTTTTCAATAAATGTGGATTTTTCCAAGGAAAATGGAAGCACTACATTTAGTATATTAATCAATACCCTAGCAAATACTTGGGTAAAAAACAGTATTAACTAAAAAAATTTGGACACCTCAAAGAATTCAGTATGATTTGCTGCAATAAAATGGGAAATTATATAGCTAGAAATTAGACATTCTTTAATGATGACAAAATTAATTTCTTCATGCATTTGCTGATTTGTGTAATGATCACTGCAGAGTTTGAAAACCTTTGCAATAGATGAAACAACATTTTTACTGTTGTGTTTTAATAAATCAATAGTCTACTTTAAAATATAAATTAGAGAGCTAGTATTTTTTTTTCTATCAGGGCAATATTTAGCAACCTTTAAAAAAATGAGATAAGCATATTTCAAGCAAATCATCGGGAGGAAATGTTACAAACTGGAAAGCTTCATACTAGACTTACATTGCTATCAGAAGCAGTAAGAGGAATGAAATAGTTTACAAAACTTTCCCATTGCTATCTTTTCAACAGAAAAACTATAAATACCGCCCCCCTGGCATGCTTTCAGATGTAAAACTGGTAATTAAAAAAATATATTTATTCCATCTGAAGTGCTTTCTGGTCATTTCCTTGCCATTCCAGGTGGCTATAATAATTTTATGGGAAAACAATGGCAGTTGTCATGTCAGTAGTGGAATACCCATAACTATGATGGATAATCCGTCCACAGAAATATCTCAGCTCTGAATATTATATCAAAGAGCAGCAGGACAGAACCAGACTGAACTAGTATGTTGTTGTCGTTAATATATCCCATTCCAATGGTCAAAAAGATCTGACCTGTGTGTTGTTAAAACGGAATGGAAAAGTGAAATATATGAATATCTATTTATGGTAGTGGAAAAGACTGAAAGTAGGACAAGGTCATTTTGTCCATAAAAAGAGGAGTGTGAGGAAATGCATCTCAAGCACAAGACAGAAGACTCTGAACAGCTTGTAGAACTGGCATGTGCTACCTGCCAAGCTAGGATGCATTAAGCATTTAGACTCAGCTCTTGCCCAGTTTTCTGTCCTGCATTTATATCTGACACATAAAGTGTTATTTTTTGCAGGTAGTGCTATGTATTGGTGTAATGAAACCTTTTTTTAAAGTTTGAATTAGCTGGCACTTTTTAGACTTCACTTCTTTTGTAATTCTGCCCATATTTTTACAAGTATGTTTTTCAGCTTTCTCTGACAACATGAGCACTACTGGAAAATGGTTATGGGTATGAGCTGAAAGGGCATGCTAGGTAATGACATGCACACATACACGTTCCCAGATTCAGTACTGTTACATAAGTTAACTCTCAATTTAAAGTTATCCAGGTCAAACAAACTAGTAAGAACCACTTACCAGAAGATTATGAATTAGCAATGACATGATAAAAGCTTTGGAAGCATATGAAGAGAGTATGGTATCTGCTTTGCCAATACCAAAACTGTCCATGATGCACTGATTGCTCAGCAGGTCTGTAAGTAAAAAAATGCAAAAAGTTCTCCATAACGCAGGCTTAAGAAGATAGGTCATATCCTCACATTAGGTTGAGGTTTTGATCTCATAGGAATTCAGTCTTTGGATGTTTGAGGATAACTCTTTAATATAAAATGAGATATCTGAAGAAGGGACAGTGATAATTAGTATCTCCACAGAAAAGTGAGTTGATTAAAGCCTGAAAATATTTTCTTTTGATTACTTGGAAGAGTTCTATTTCACAATTATTTTCTGCAGTCTTCCTTTTCTTAGATTCAAACCTTGCTCATTTAAACCTTCTTTTAAAGAAAGGTAGTGTATTGAATGCTTTGTCTTGGCTTACTCTTGTCTGTAAATGGCATTCAGTTCTTGTACAATTTTTTTATGCTTGTCTTGTTTAACTAATGGTACTTAGGTACAGGAACAATGCCTTACAAAAGCCCACAAAGAAGCAGTAATAAGAATAGTCATGAAGAGAAACTGGCAGTTATGTGCTTTTTTGAAAAATGGTAGCAAGCAGATGACATGTTCTTGAAGCAACAAGTTCATAAATGGTCCCAGTCCACTGACAGACAAGCATCTGAGGGAGAAAGCAAGCACTGGAGTTCAGTGAAACGGATAATACAGAAAGGAAGAGAGGAATGGGGAGCCTGACACAGGACAGCAGGGAGGAAGGAAAGCAGAGAAGTAATGCTTAAGTTATATAGCAGTTTAGTCTAATTAAACCCAGATGGGTGTATTGATCAAAACAGGCTTAAATTTCACTCTCCTCTTTTTTTTCTCTCTCTCTTTTTTTTTTTTTTTTTTTTTCCCCCAGATCTTAAGCCAAGAGGAATGGAGTATCTCCTGAGTTTGACATCCAAACTGCATGTATCATACAATCAGAGGATGATGGGATTCATATCTAAGAAGTCACTTCCATTTCATTCTAATTTTCCATGGTTTTGTTGGAGCGGCACAGACCCTTCTGCTTATAGTGTTATTTGACCACATATCTTTTCAGCGTTTTAATATGCACAGTTTCTTTCTTTGAAACGGGTCCATGTTTAGAATATGTTTCTGCTTTTAGGAAACTCTTCCATGCATTAATCTTTTTATTTTGAGCACAGACCTCTTAGTTAATGAACGGAGCCATGTGCTGTTGCAAAGGTAGCATCAAGGGACTTCATTTCACTGGGGCTTGCAGCAGCTGCAGACTGCAAGGCTGTAAGGCTGGACCTCCTGCCTCCACCCCACTCTCTGCCAGCAGCAAAAAAAACACCCCTTCTTTGGATTCATTGTGCTCTGGTTTGGAATCTCCAAGCAAACTTCTTTTTGGATGTACTGTTAAATGTTGTCCAGCTTCTCTCTGATCCCGAGACTAAGTTGGTGATTAGCTAAATAAGTCTGATCCTAAGCACCCTTTTAGTAGAGTCCTGTGGCAGTACCTAGGCACTCCTGAGCTTTTTGTTTTCCTGAGTATGTAAATCAGATCCATCTGATTTCCTTAAGATTTGACAAGGCCCCATGTTGCAAGTCCTGGGAGCACTTTTTGTTTTAACTGATCTTCTCTAGGTCTTTAATTGAGAGTAGGGTTTAAAATAGGTATTATGGAAAATATGATTAATGTTAAATGCTACACAGGAAAAAAACCATAAAATCTTAGTGAACAGTAATAACAAAAGATGCACTTGCATAGCTGTCTTCCAGCTGGGCAGAATTAGACAGTTTTATTTGCAAGTAATACTTAGCAGTTTGAAAGTGCAACTTGTTTGGAGATTTTCTTTCAGGGGTACTCATGATAGTTCCAGTGCTGCTTTCTTATTGTTATAACTGACCTCAAATTGCTAAAGAATGCAAAGTTTATTTCAGGAAGTTAATTCCACTACAAGAATTTCCTTATAGTCTTGTTAATGATAGCTTGGAAATAATTTTGAATTTTTGGCAACTTTTGGCTGTTTTCTTGCAGAATCGTTAACCTAGCTTTAATGTTATGACAGCTACCAAAAGCACAGCCACAAAGTGTGGCAAAGACCCACTGTCAATTGCAATATTTGGCAATCCTGTAAAAGAAGCTCACATGTGTTTGAATAGTTCTTACAACAGCAGTAATATATCTGCTTTTAAGATATATAAGAGGTCAAGCTATAGTGGACAGCTCATACCACTGAAAATTTCAGGGAGAGATACCAACTTTTCAAGCTATGCATACTAGAAGTATAAAATGCTTTCCAGGCTTTTAATCTGTGCAAAGGACCGAGGCACCAGCCACCTCTTGTGTGTGTGTCCTTTCTTTCCCAAGTGGAGCATGCACCAACACCAGGGGTTCTGTTACTCCCATGAGTCACTGGCCTGTAACTATCAGCCTGTATGTCAAAAGTTATTTAAATTAAAAAATGCAGCTTAGGGTATTAGAAATGAGGGGTTTTTTTCAGATGCATATTTGGAGAACTGCAGGCATATTACAGCTGTAATCTTAATGCAGGCTAATGTAAAATTTTCCATACACATTGTTTTTTACAATAATATGATTCATAATGGAAATGTTACTATAGCAACATTAGTTTTTAACCAGCTGGTAATTTTATAATTCAATTTTTATGGGTTACTACATAGCATAATGGATAATTTATGCAGAAAGAAAATAGAAAATTATAGGCTACTGTACACACATCACTGATGTTATATGGCAATGTCCTCAATATACATAGATGTTAACATACTGGGGAGGAATTTTATGAAACTTGAGTAAACAATTTCAGCACTTAATTCCCATTTTTTTAATGTAGCGTATGCAGATGGGAGTTGATGCCCACGTGGATTTAGGCACCAGATCAAAAGCAAAACTTTTGATTCGCCATAGAACCCAGAACTTGCAGTAAAATCCTTCAGCACCCTTTATGGCACAGGTAGGAAAATGGATAGCAAAAGAAAAGAACCCAGAAAATTTGATGGAAAATAAAGTACTTAGGGTGAGTGGGTCTTCAATATTTTTTTTTTTTGGTGTTGTGGTGGGATGACCATGGCTGGCAGCTAAGATCCCACCTAGTCGTTTGCTCAATCCTCTGTAGTGGGCTGGGGGACAGAATTGGAAGGGTAAAAGCAAGAAAAACTCATGGATCAAGATAAAGACAGTTTAATAAGTGAAGAAAGAAAAAAAAAAAACAACACGAAAGCAAAAACACCTCCCACCAGCTGACCAATGCTCAACTGATCTCTGACCAAAGGCTACCTTGGAATAACTACACCCCCAAACTCCCCAATTTTATTGCTGACCATGATGTCATATGGTGTGTAGTATCTCTTTGGCCAATTTGGGTCAGCTGTTCCAGCTGTGTCTCCTCCCACCTCTCCTCCTCCTCCTACCCTACCTGCTGGTGGGGTAGAATATGAAATGGAGAAGGCTGTGACACCGTGGAAGTACTGCTCAGCAATAGGTAAAACACTGGTGCATTATCAACACTGTTTTGGTCACAAATCCAAAACACAGCACCATAGGGCTGCTATAAAGAAAGTTAAATCCATCCCAGTCAGGTGTTTAGGTACTTTCCTCGTGCTCTCTGCTTTCTGTGATACACAGACCTGAGCCCATTCCTGGAGGTCCCATGTCCTCTTTCCAAGTCAGACCAGAAGTAATTCCTTAAAAATCAACCTATATTGAGAGGTTTTAAGTTTACAGCAGATGAGTTGTTAATCCCTATTATAGCTGAACAGAACGGTATGGTCTAAGTGTGGCAAAACCAACATGAAGATTAACCCACCACATGACTGCAGTCAAGAGGCAGGATGCATGGGAGAAAGAAGATCCTTTTTGGATTTGCACCTAAACCCAAAGCCTGCTCAAGCAAATGAGAAGATGATGCAAGGAAGTCATTGTAGGTGCTTAGTTTATACTTACTTAGTTTCTTGCATTACCTAAAGTGAAAGTGAATAGATTAGGAAACCTTGTGAAGCCTGCAGGTCTATTTTCTGCAATTATTGTAAGTAACTGAATAGGTGAATCATAAAACCCAAGGTATCCCTAACAGCAGACCTCTGGAAAGGGCTTATTTAAGCTATTGATAGTTAAGCCAAAAAGTTGTACTTATGTGAGGAAGTGGCAGACAGAGTCTGTTTTCCATGTAAACTGTGAGACTGGATGAGTAGGAATAGTAATGTAATAGAAGTGAGTTTCTGAGGATATAAACAAGGCAGGTTTGGAGGGTGAAATCATGGCTTTTATTTAGTTAACATGTATTTTGAAAAATCAGTTAAGTTTTTAGCCCACAAGACTTTTTTGGATCTCAGACAGAAGCAGTAGCATTCACACTTGGTAGAGTTGGTGAGCAATTCTTCCGAGTCTAACCTCAGCTAAGCAAAGAACTTGAGAGGTCACATATGAGCCAGGGCTGCAGCTTGCCCTGCTGGAGGGAGCAATTTCAGATAACCTGGGCAGGTATCGACAGCAGGTGTTTGTCTGGGGCTCTGCAGCCCTTCAAAATACAGTGAAGTACTTTTGAATGTAACGTGTTATTGTGAATTGCTTTTAGCTTCATAGAAAAATCTGATCTGTACTCAAATTTTGATTACTGTAACTTTGTTTATGAGAAACATCTGTGTTTACCACTGAGAAACAAGCTCTGCTTTGAGCTATAAACCACAAAAAACCTTTAACTGTGGAACTTCCAAAGTCAATTAAAGTGCATGGCAAAGAATAATTAGTTAACTCTAGATTTATGATATCTGCTGTGGACTGCTGTATCTACTACATATGGTAGACTGAAGACATCTTTGGGGGTTTGTTTGGGTTGTTTGGTTGTTTATTTTTTAGGTATTGGTATATTTGTTTGTGGGGTATTGAAAGTGGGAATGCTTAATCTCTTTTAGATTTTGGTGTAAGAAAATAAGGCACGCAGCCTACTCTGTGGTCAATGGTGAAAGAAATGCTTCTTTGCGCTGTGATTCATCCCCTCTGTGTTGGGTGCAAATCCTCAGAAAGAAGAGATCTCTGACTCCTGCAGCTTGTTTTGGAGGGTATATAAAAATGTTAAAGTTAGTTGAAGCCCACCGTAAATGCACAGATGTAACTTGCCTCTTCTTAATGTCTCTTCCATGGAACTAATCTCTTTTCCTGACTTACATGTATCCATATGTTTGTGTTTATCTCAGGAAAAGGGACCAATGAAGAACGTAATTTATTTCATATTGAGGGTTATGAATAGAGTGGTGCTAAGACTTTAAAAGAAATCAGAGAACCAAGTTCTGTTTTGATATTTTGATTCATAAATATATACTATTGAAATCTCTCTAGGCTTCTGTGAGGCAAAATGTGGTTGTATTGTACTGTCTCCTATTTTCCTTAGCACTCTTGAGTGATTTTGTAAATATAATCTTTATAGTGTTTTTGTTTAGAATTAAAATTTGCAGCTGGTTTACAGTAAAACTCAGGATGAAAATTCACTCTGATATGTAGGTTATTTTTAAGTTTTAGAAAGATTTCTGCCTCCCCCCACTCCAAATCCCATCAAGCTATTTGCCTGCATATGTGCAGTCCTTTGCTCCCTCATCTAGGCTGGACAAGGAGTAGAAGCATTCAGTTAATATACATGAGATAGTATTCTTTACAACAAAACAAAGATATGATGACAGCACATACTGGCATCCCTGTGTAAATGTAATCAATGGGGAGCAGTAGTAATAATCCACATATCTTTGGCATGTACCAGAAATCAGGTTTCAAACTCTACAAATGCATATTCTACTCCTAGTTTGAGCTAAAGCATTTACACCTTCATAGCTATTACCTGCCTGAACAAGGTATATTATGCTGGTGTACACTAAAATCGCACCTTCATTTTATAGATGTAATATTAATATATAAAACTCAGAAAGATCTGTGATTTTCTTCATCCCCACTATTCATGAAGTTGAGTCAAGCTCCCAAAATCACGGGGTTCCTTTAAATATCATCAGTTCTAAAGTTAAGATATTCTGGGCCCTTCCTGCCCTTCTAGTTTTTGAGAATTTGGTCTCAGGAGCACATATTAAACAGAAACATATTAAATGTTAATAATGCAATTATATACCCTGTCTTCCAAAGAACTTAGTGATATCATAGATATCTGTGCTCAACCAAGTCAGATGTCTGAGCTGTGGTCTGTTCAAATATGAAGATTCAAAGGCCTGAGTTATGACACCAACGCAAGGAATTTTATGCATGACTTGTTTATATACATTTTCATTCTCTGAGTGACAGTAAAACAAATAAAGAAGAAAGGTGCAGATTTCCAGAACAGATTTGCCTGGAAATAACACTGTAACCTCTTTATTAAAAAGATGAGGCCGTCTTTGGGCTGATTTAAGACCCATAGTAAATAAAACAAGTTGCAAAAGCAATTACATAAAGATCTACAACACTACACTTGACTTTATGAGCATATAAATCTCTGAGATGGAAATGCCATTTCAACATAGCTATTTACCAGAGATAAAATATGCTTATTCCATGCACAAACTTTGATCTGACTTTGTGGTTCCTCAGGATTCAAATTCAAGAGATGTTGTCTTCCTGACGATTGGCACTGAAGAGTGAAAGGTATGGAAGACTTAAGTGTTTATTACTACTGAAAAAACAGACCAAACTTCTTTAACTGGATTATGTTCAAGAAAATGTAATGGTCAAAACCCCAGGCAAGATAAGAATGTAAGAAATAGATGAGACTCTTTTGGCTATAGGAAGAGTGGACTACAAAATGCATCTTCTTTATTAGTATTTTTGCTGCACATTGGGTAATTAGCTGAGTGACTTTTAATATTAAATATTGAAATATTCCACTAAAAGTATTCCATTTACAGCTGATTAGAGCCTCAAATTCTGTGTTTCTGAAAGTTTGAAGTGTAAACCAAAAATCAAAATTGTGCAATTTTGTAAGGAAATTAAATTAAAAAAAAGTTTGGAAAATTCTTACGGTTCCTTTCTTTTTACACCAGAAAACTAGCAAGTAGCCAGCTGTTTCATTACTAAAGCAGTGTCTTAGAGTCTGGGCACAGTGTGGGGCACCCCATAGGATCAGAGACAGCCTTAGGAATTTAACAGAGCCAGGAAAAGCTTAAACTAGGAGAATTTTTGAGCAATCCCTGAAGAAATACAAGGCTGCAAAGTTTCACTGGAGAATTTCTTATCACTTCTAGCATTCTTTTCATCATTACCATCTTTGTGTAGCATATAGATATTGGTTGCACAGCGGAGGATGGTTTGAAGTTGTGTGTCACTTACAAATAACATACACAGCTGCAAACACACATGTAGAGGCAGATTTTCAGGAGTTGAGGGAACTGGGGTTGTTTAGCCTGGAGAAGAGGAGGCTGAGGGGAGACCTTATCGCTCTCTACAACTACCTGAAAGGAGGTCGTAGTGAGGTGGGTGTTGGTCTCTTCTCCCAAGTAACAAGTGATAGGATGAGAGAAAATGGCCTCAGGTTGCATCAGGGGAGGTTTATATTGGATATCAGGAAAAATTTCTTCACCAAAAGGGTTATCAAGCATTGGAACAGGCTGCCCAGAGAGGTGGTGGAGTCACCATCCCTGGAGGTGTTCAAAAAACGTGTAGATGTGGCACTTCAGGGCATGGTTTAGGAGGCATGGTGGTGTTGGGTTGATGGTTGGACTTGATGATCTTAGAGGTCTTTTTCAACCTTAATGATTCTATGATTCTATGAAATAGTCACAGATTTTCAGCAACTCATTGAAACATTCAGATTTGAAATCAAGGTACCAAGCTTAATCAAATGCTTTTGGAAGCCTCACTAGGGACAGAACCACAGATTTAAATACCTGAATGACTACCAAAGTGTCATTTCTACTCCTAGGAAAGGACCAAAACGGAAAGTTGCAAGCTCAGGTGTGAGACTGGTGTAAGGAAAAGTGCCTTGGAGTGGCCAGGTCAGGGATAGGTGAGGTCAAACCATGAAATTCATGCCAGCTATGGAGGGTCCTGAGTGTGTTCCCTGTTGACGTTATCTCCCCAAATAGTGAATCTGAATCTGTGAAAGGTGCAGGAGCTGCTGTGTCCTTCAAGGTCTCTTATGGACATGCAAAAATATTTTCTCCATTAAGTGATGGATCCACAGGCTTTGGCACATCTTTCCTCTTCAGTGAAGTACTAAACCATGAAATACTTACTAAACTACTGAAGATGGTGGAGTACATTGATTCTTCATAGATTAATTCATTTATTTTCCAGACATATTACGACAAATCAAAATCTACTGACTCCTCCCCTTCAATAAATCTGTCCCTTCCATTAAACTAGTTAAATTGCTGGGGTATATGCAGACTCCAATATATATTTATATATATTGCACTAACAGCCAGATCTGAGCATACAGCCTGTGTAAGTTAAGTCATGGGTCAGGAAGCCCCATGGCAGCCTGAACAAGTATGTGAATTCATCCAGTAGTGTGCAGTATGAGGACCTTAAATAGGTAAAAAAACTGGACCACATGGACAAATCTTACTGTGTTTCTTCCTTCATGTTTTTTTTAAACAAATGATTAAATTATCTTGTTCCTTCAACATATATTTATTTCCATTTTGTGTAGTTATTTGGAGACAAAATTAATCTGTTACAGAACACCTTATTCTCAACTCTCAAATGTAGACACCAGGAATCCCATGCATCTCTACTGAGGGTTTCTGTTATAAATCATTACAAAAGTTTGTTTGGATTACAATTTCCCAGTCAAAGAACCACTGAAATGTACAGTTATTAACTATGGACTTTTGATTTCACCCTTTGCAGTAAAGCAACAGTGAACGTAACTGTCTCCCTCCCCTACATACCCTTGTAACTGCATCAGCTTTGCAGATTCAGGATTTTAACAGTGTTTAAGAAGCTCACCTGAAGTTTAATACAAAGACTTAGTCAACACTTGCTCTATAAAAATCTTGCCTCTTCTTTTTCTTCAAAACAAACAAATAAAGCCCATATATTTTATATTAAACATTTTAAAGCACTTACCTTTTGTCTGTAATCGCAACTGTCCAATAAAAATCAAATGGGAAAACCCGCTGCACTGTTTAAATATAACAGTAACAACATAATGAGATTCTTTCTCAAGCAGAGAATGAAAGGTCAGAGATTGCAACATTAGTAAATTATTGATTTATATAATTCACGGTCTTTCCAATCAGGCATGTTGCCAATGATACTATTTTTAGGGCATATTTATAATGTGAATTACAAGACGAAGAAAACTCAGCTCCCAGAGATAAACTTTGAGAAAGTTAAACAAAGTTTAAAACAAAATAGCAAATGATTAGCACACGAACAACCCTCATCCATGCCAGAATAAAACTGCAATATAATGACAGAGGTCCGTACTGCAGCTGGTGGTATTAATGTGGCTGCTACTAAGACATTTATGGCCCCAGGAAGACTGTGCAGTCTTCAAGCCTACGGGTTTCTGGCAAGGTCTCACAGTGCAGTTAAGCTACCTGCTGCTGTCTTAAGTTACATATTCAGATGGCTTAAAGCTCATCTTTACACAGCTGTAATGCTGCTGACACTTAGTGCGGGGATGGTTCCCTTCAGTCCTGTGAGATTTTTCTGTGAAGTACTCTGTGTTATGCTAGATTGCAATGAAGACAAGGAAACAAACCTGGACTGGCCCAACACAGATGCATACTCATATGTCAGAATAAAGGATCTGGCCCACTCATTTCTGTTATTAAGTGATCACATTTTTTACTATTTTAGTCCTTTCTTCTGAAACTAAATGAACTAAAGCTCAATTATATTTCTCAGTGTGTGAATTAATTAAATATGTTTTAATTCCAACTTTAAGAGAGAGAAAAAAGATTCCTTTCTTAAAATGGTGGAGGACTGCAGAACATCATTAGTTTTGCCATGCACCTCTTGAGCTACCTAATTTTTGCTTTGAAAATTCCCACAGACTGCAATTGACAGGAGTAATAAGTCTCAAAAAGCTTGCCAAAAATACCATGCTCTTTTATATTTTTTTTTTAAGTAATATTTGGACCAAAGTATGGAGTGCTGCTGGGTGAGGCAGTTGTTTCTTTAAGCTTATGGACTAGAAAGCTGCTGGGGAGTGTGTTACTCATGTCTAAGCTGGTTCTAGTTACCGGAATCCAGTGCACTGAAATTGTGGACATAACAGCACCTGGAGCTCGCAGAAGTGCTGCTGAGGTCTGGCCAATTCACAAGAAAAAAAGAGCAGATCCTTCCTTAATAATATATAAAAGTTTTTAAGATATCCCTGCCTGAAAACCTCTACAACCTGATGAGGAGTTGCAGCTTGTACTTGATACTTCCTTAAAAGACACTGATGTTCTCATAGGACAGCAAGACCTACCTACCTGTATGGAAGGTATGTCTTTGTTTTAGCGGTCCAGAAGCAGTCACCTTTACCTTATGTACCTTTTCCCACTGAAATTACTGAAAGTTAACTGAAGAGTAAGACATAATCCATCTTGAGTAAAGGTATCAGAATACAGGCCCAAGCTTTAAGTACGGAGTCACAATTTGTGTTTGAATTATGGAAACTTGAGAAACATCCTTAAAAAAATCTCTGAGACTTAAGAAAAGCATAGAAGCAGGGTAGTTCCTTATGTAGCTTGCATGACCAAATACATTTGGTCAAATGTTTTTCAAGTATCAGTTATCTAAAAACATTTACTTTGTAGTTGGTGGTTTTATTTGTAGCATGTATTGTTAAAAACTTTTGTTCCATGCTTGTGCTTTTTTTTAAATATCAGATTTACAACATTATTTGCTACAGATTGGGCATATCCAGACCCAATTCTTCAGTGCTGATCTTGTCAATTAATGTTATAGCTGTACAGGGGGAGAAGAGAGCATGGAACAGCCACATGCTGCTAAATGCAATAGCAGAATTTGTTTTATCTACTGCCTATGTGTAGCGTTAGCATTCACTAGAGTATCAACTACTGCTTTTCAGTTCTTCAAGAATGACCTATACCAGGAAAAGTATTGCTCAGTTCCTTAGACTTTCTTCCCAGTCCCTGATACTCTGGCCAAAGTGTTGTGCTAATCCTGACAGAAGCCTGTGTCTACATTGCCTCATACCGTGGGTGGTCATTACCAGCAGATCTTTTTTTTCCGATTAGGCTAATGCTTTGTAAACACATCTGAATTTTATTATCTGCTGTAGGTAAATCTACAAGGCACAGAGCAATGAGCAGTCTATCATGAGAAATGTGACTGATTATCATCTCTATCACACATACCAGTGAGGCATCAGAGGGCAGCAGTCTCCACCCTTTGGCCAGAGAAGAGCCAAACTAAATCATCATATCTGTAGCTAAAAGTCAGATGAAAACTCTTTTGGCTTTTTCCTTACAGTGGAGCCTCTGAATGTAGGAAAGATTCTCATTCTGGTCCAAAATTGAGCCCCTCAAATTTGGAGATCAGTATTTCAGTTCAGCGAAGCTGGAAACATGAAATATTGCTCATCATATGCTTTACACACAAGGGCAATCCAGTAGTGCTACAACTATACACAAAATGAAATGTATGACTATAAATCAGCAGATGTGTGGACTCAGTATGCTATTTTATTGCTTAACAGAGTGGTTTGGAAATTGTGATATAGATAAAGGGCTAGCAACATCTCAGAATAAGACCTACTAATTATTATTGTTAATTCCAAGCAGTTTTGCAATGCTTCACTTCAAGCACACAAAAAATATTAAATGAAGAATTAATTCTTGGTGTAACTGGATTAGAAGGACTAACATCTAGTTTCAGGAATATTTTAAAAGGTCATTTGTAAACACAATAGTTCAATTATTAGGTCTCATTACTTATGCAGCAAATAATATGACTTCCAGTGACTTATCATCGCACAGCTCTCTTTCAGTTATTTTAAAGCAAAAGCAAGTTTAAATAAATTTTATGCCAAATGTCTTGGTCATTTGTTCAAATAAAATGATACCATAAAATTTTTATCATGTTCTAGGAAAAAAAAAATGACAAGCAATAATTTTCATATGATATGTCAAAGTGAATTTTTATTAAATTTTGAGATTTTTAAAATATGAGACTACTGTTACATGGGGCTACAAACACTGTAACAATAAGTTGACTGAAGGTGAAAGAAGTGCTGTAGTAGACACTCATTAACTTCCCTTCTATGGTGAGAAAAACTTCAGCAAATCAGTTTTGAGTCTGCAGGCACCATTTGAAACTAAAAACATCTGCTCAAGGCCTGTTGAAATGCCACTCAGAATGAATTAATTTTATCTGGAAAGAAAAATATCTATGTAGTGGTTAGAATGGTTTTGAAAGGATAAGCTACTATAAATTTGAAAGAACTGAACTGCAGAAGGATAGAAATATTGGAAAAGACTATTCCATTTACTTTTTTTATTTATTATGCTCACTTATTTGGCTGTGCTAACACAACACAATGCCAGTATCTAGATTTCATCATTCACAATTCACGCTGAAGTTCCTTCTTACCTGTAAGACTAATATTTTCCTATTTCCTTTGATGGGAGTTTTGAAATAATCAGTCCCTTCGGATCTCTGTTTGACATATTTTATCACATGGTAAGTGAACTGGCAAATCGAGCAACACGAGCTTAACTGTATGTTGTCACCTACATATGCTAAGACACATATTTAAAAAGATCATTTGGATACAGGCTGGAAAAAAGTTACTCAGAAGAACTGGAAGTACTTAAGATTTGTGATAGTGTTTTTGGCCAGACTATAGTCTAATAACTATAATAAATAAATAACTGAAATGTGCCCATCTTTTGCAGAGTCAGATGTGACGTATTTCTACAGAACCATTTTTCTATGCAAAAGGTTTGTATAGAGACAGTCCTATCAGCAGAGCCTGCACTTGAGATTTGAACCTATCAATACTAGTAATGCATTCTTGCAAGTGTTGTACACTTGCAGATAAATATTCATAGGTTAAGGGAGCAACAACAATCTTTCATTTGTTTGTTTGTTACAACTAATAACTAAGAAAATCACCTGTGCTTCCAACATAAAGCCCAGAAAATGTTTGAAAGTTGTAAATTGTCATTAACGATGTATTATTGTTGTAAATTTTGAACCTATATCCCACCATTCACGAGGATATTGAGCTTAACCAATACCACTTGTTCAGAAAGGCTGCCTTTTCCAAGGAAACTTCCTCAATTTCCTGAGTAGATATAATTTTGCACCTCATTGTACCTTGCAAGATAACCTAGGCTGCTTTTCTTACAAGGGCATATTGTGGTGATTTAGCTGAAGCTAAACGTACAACTTAAGCAATCTATTTCAGTGATACATTTCTCTCTCAGATATGGTTGATTTAGATTTTGTGCTGGCCTTCACAGCCTTGCCTTGGAATTTGATTTGTTTCAGTGATGTCAACACAAAATCACATCTGTGGGCCGTAAAGGAGTCTTTACAAAGCTCAGCTACATGGGAGTCACATCAATCAGTCAAGTGGTGAAGCATGTCACTGTTGGCAAATTCCAGAATAATGTTTACATTTACCTGGTGTCTGCTATGTTCAGTGTAACATCCTCATTCTTGCTTCCTTTTCCTGAACTGAAAAGTAACACTCATCCAAAGACAAGAACTAGATGAGATGGGAGGATTCTTTCCTTTTTGCACATCTTCTGACTCAGAAGGCAATGTAAATACATGTAGAAATAGCATTTTTTCCTGAAAAATCTCATTCATTTCCTACAAAAGTGCAAGACCCATAATGGTTTTAAAGACTAAATTTTTACTCTATTTAGATATAACCCATCAGGGCAGCTGACTTGTATTTCTAGTTTCTCATGACCTTTAGCCCTTCTGTGTGCCTGACAGCATTTCAGCTTGATGCAAGGTCCTCTCATGGATCATTAGCATCTAAGTCTGAAAGTACTTACTAAGTCCAGGAAAACACTCATGGAGCCCATAGAAATGAAAATGCTGTAAGCTCACAGTCACAAACACAAAGGTATCAAGCACCTCTTAAAACTCACTAGGGTGCTTGCCTTCAGTTCTCCAAATGGAAAGTTATTAAAGAACTTCACTTTCCCTCTCATTTCAAGCCTAATGGGTTAGTGAGCCACTGTTGCACGTCATGGGATGATACAGTCAAGCTGGATCACAGAAGATAATGAAGCAGCTGAGATGCAGATACAGCATTGCTAAATGAAGATGCTCTGGGGTTTTTTAGTTCTCAGTCTAAAAACAGGAAACCTCTTGATTTTCAAAGCATTTGATTTTTCAAGAAAAGACAACAAACTTCAGTAAGGAGGGAAATTGAATTTGACATTTTTATGATCTCATTCACCTTTTTGACCCCGTTCCTTCCCAAACTCCACTGTGCCCCTTTCCTGTTCCATCCCAACACATCTTTCCAACCTTGAATTGAGACATTTTCTGCCTCATTCCCTACCATTTTCTCCTGACAAGTACTTTGGTCCCACAGACTGCAGCTCTTTAATAAGAAAAGCTGTCCTTTGACTTGTCATTACTTTCTTCACTGACACTACCCATACTTTCCCAATTCAACACCTTCATCTTTCCTGCCACTTGCAAGGTTCAGAAACCCCCTTCTCCCACAGATTACAAATCTGTTTTAATTTGATTCCAACTGCTCACCCCTAAATTCTTGACACTATCCCCTCCCCCCCCCGCAAGTTGTAATCCTTGCGTTACAACAACTGCTCCCATTTCAGCCTGCAGTTTGTGTGTTTTTCAGGGCACTGTTCAAACAGTCCTGTTTGTTTAGCTGCAGCTAAGCCTGCATTTCTTCTGCAGCACTGCCTCTGCCTGCAGTCCATGCTCTGTAAAGAGCAGATATACAAAGCATATTAAGGATCTACAAAGTTATTCTGAGTAATAGAGCAGTGGGGAGGACAGAAGTGCTGAGGTGACAGAAGGGGTGTTGTGTGGGAGTGGAGGTTGGCCACGTATGCATTGGTATGAGTGCAAGCGTATAAACACATAAAACAAGGAGACAAGCAAAATCTGATCAAGTTAATCATTTACCTCCCTTGTAAGATTTAGCAAACCAAATGGAGCACCAATTTTCCTAAGAATTTCTTCTCTCCATTTTGCTTAGGCCCACACTCCTCTGGCTGTAAGTATGGACTGTTGGCAAAAGACCCCTGGTTGAGCAGCCAGGGTGGTGGTACCCAGACACAGCCTTGCCCACCTGCGCACCTGCATCTTAACTATGTGTGCAGAGCAAGCCAGATGCAGGACACTTTGGATATGCTGCTCAACACCTTTCAGGTTATCTGAACATTTTCTACAATTCTTGTCCTGTCCAAATATGCTGAACTGACTTCACACTTGCAGTTCAATTTGCATGGGCCAATCTTGCCAGAGCTGCTGTGTAATACAATTTAACTGCATCTGCTCAGCAAACATGTCTGAAAAGTGGCTGGATTTTCTTCTCCAGGCAGGTAGCAAACATACATAACAGTCCTTGTACCTGATGGTGTTAGACCTAAACCCTTCACGCATTTCCCGTTAGGTGTAGGGAACACCAGTACCTAACAAGGGATCAGGCTGTGGTCAGACTACTCAGGATAGGGAACAAGAATGCTGTTAGCACAGTCTATTTAGCAATTTAGCAGTCTGTTCAATATGTGTATTTCCATACACCCCTAAATCTGACCTAACTTCTTGTTCCACTAAGTTCTTCAGAAAGTCACTGTGAATCATACTGTTACATGAAGTCATTAGTGAGCATCCAAAAAGGAACAGAGATAGAGTTCTTTGTGCATTACCTCAGCTATGGCTCCCAGCCCCGGGCAGGGGAAACCACTTCTTCAAGGGAGCTGGGACTCATGTAAGGGGCTACTGGATGGTCCTCACCACACATGCTTGTAGCTCATCCCTCAAGTAGCCCCTGGGATCCCCACTGTATGATGTAGACATATTCCCAATATCCCCTGTCTCTTTAAGGTAGATCAAACTGCACATGCTTCATTTTGGCACTTTCCAGTGGATTTCACAGCCTGGATCCCTCACTGAGCCAGCTAAGGCTCAGAGTTTCTGGATGCCTTAAACTGAAAAGCTCTCAGACTCTACAATGTGCTATACGTGCTGTTGACTGATTTAGAAATAGGAACATACATGCAGGTGGTGCAACAGCTTGTGTTACGAAAAGTGCTCATTATGTGCAAAATATTTGATTTATGCAATTTGCTAAAACACACTACTCTTTTGAGTTCACTCATTGCTAGCATATCAACGCAGCAGACAGGAGTCACAGGAGAAAATGATAATAAACACCTACAAATCTGTAAAACAAAGCAAAACAGAAAACCAAGGCAAAATGTATCATATACAAAGATTTCTGGCAGCTGCTAAGAGTTGAGTGAAATAGCCTGATTCAATGAAAGACTCAGATATTGGATGCTGACCTTATACAGATTTCAGACATACGGGCCTAAGATTATACTTCTAAAAAATCCCACTCAATTGGTCATCCAGGCTAGAGATACCGCAACTAAATCTTTCTCTTTTTTTTTTTTTTTTTTTTTTTTTTTATTTTGCTTTAACTTTGGGGAATTACTTGGCATCATGCCTTTCTGTGTTCCCAGAATTACCTTGCTCTAACAACTTGTAGAGATTTTCCCCTGTGTGCCATTGTGCCTGTATGATATATCTTCAGATATATATTCTTTATAAATGCATGCTGCTCAGGGATATTTATTTATTTAATAGTTAGATTGACAAGACAGTAACCTCTAGATGGAATATATTCCTCTGCAAACTTCTACATTTTCTATGTAGTTTGTTACATATCCCTTTTTACTGATTATTTCAATAGCTCATATTTTTTCCTATTCATTAAAATAAGCAATGTATAGTACAAGTAGATAATTATTTGTTTGGTCAGTAGATTTCAGTAGCAATTACATTGTACTCTTTGCGCACAGGTTGTTGTTGGCTTCTTTTTGTTCACCTTCTCTAGCCCTCCCAGTTGCATTTTTTTTTTTGTATTATGACTGTTCAATCCCCTCTCATTTCTTTATATATTTGATGAGCATTAAATTTATAGAGGTGTTTCCTGTCCTCGTTTTCCTCCTGTGAGTTTCAATTGCTTCTTTTGGCTTGCTGCATGTCTGTTCATTTTTCTGTCTCCATAATTATTTTGGTTTTTTTTTCTGAACATGTATATTTCTCTGTAAAAGCAGTGCAAATTTTAGCCTATTATTTTCATATTGTTTAAATAAAACAATAGAAAGAAAAAATAAGAATGTGTCAGGAAAGGACTGGAGAATTTAAGGGTTTGTATTATTTCAAAATCACTATGGATATATTTAAAGATATGGATTTTGAGCTAGGCCTACATTTTCATTAGATAGGATTCACACTTTCAGTTGTGGTTCCTTCTCTGTTCAGGTGTTGATGTTATGTTAACATCAAATTATTTTACAGATTCTTGCACATCGTTTCTCTCTTGCCATTTATATACTTTTTTCAAAGAATATTTCATAAGACTAGGAACTAAGTTAGGAAAACAGTAAGTTTCCTAACTTCTAAGTTAGATCTACACAGCAGTTTTTGCTTTTCAGATAATGTGTTTGTTGCAAAATATCATTGCTTCCACATCAGGATGTTATGTAGAAGCCCATTGCTGTAGAGGAAATTTTTACCATGCCATTGGCATGCTATGATTTTCCATCACTCACTACATTGCAGAGAGCCAGCCAAAAAATTAGTTAAAAACACAGCAGAATTCTAATGTTTCTTTTCCCTTTTACAAGTACTAATGTTTATTATTAACTCGAATAGCATGTATTCTGGTCTTGCTAAAAATAGCAGTACATACGTGAAGAGCAGAGTACTGCAGGCCTAATCTCAGTTTAAACACTGAAGATGTTCAGTTTTGCACATACACTGAAAAACTGTGGACACATTAAGCCACTTAAATGCTAACCTGTGAGACAAATATTTTGGAGATTGTGCCAAATACACAGGGACACAGCCCTTGAGCACACAGGCTGCCATGGCTATGGCTGCAGTGTGTTTTGGCAGGCAGATGGGAAGGTTATGAGGAAGAGGGGAGAGGTGGAGCCACCACACCACAAACGGGGAGATGCAGGCACCGGGGCAAAGGTTTGGGGTGGGAGGCGATGGACCAATTTTCACATTCAGCATGTGGGACTTGGTGGTCTCAAATGACAAAAAACTTGTGTTTATCCAGGCACACTCCCAATGCAACGACTTTTGATGGACGTGACTTGGAATGAGACTTCAGCTCTGCTAAAATGCATAACCAGCACCATGTGGTGCTGTGTGGACCTGGATTTCATGTTTCACTGGATCCATGACCTCTAAAAGTCAGACCTTTGCTGAATGCACAGTATTTTCTTGACAGCTGCAGAATTCAGTTTTGGAAGACAAAAATAAGAGTGAATGTTAAAGCTGGACAAAATCTTTGCTATAGTCCAATCTGCTGCATAAAAGAAGATGTAAGCTGTAAAAAAGAACATTACTATATTACCCGTGAACTCTGCATGAAACCTATGGTTCAGTTTTGAGACAGGATTTTCTTTTCATTCAGCCAACTAACCTTGGTTAAAAATTTTGGACAATAATAAGTTCACTGTATTCTTTACTATATCTCAGCATGAAAACTTTTGAGATAAAATGATTTCACTTTTGCTCAGAAGAACCACAAAACTTGACACATTTAGATATTTCTTAGAAAATAAAAAGCAGACATTATACCAACTCTGGGATGATGGGAACCATAACTGGGTCAGAAAGGTCAGACAGAAAGTTACAGTTATTACATATTTGGTTTCTGAAAGGCAGGATTTTCTTCAAAAGAAAGATTATGATCCAAGATATGACCCTTCTACTATGAAGCCAAATACATTAATTTATACTCTACTAATCTCTACTATTGAGATTGTAAAACTTTTGATTGTAAAGGCATTACTGCTAAAATAATCCCCATTTCTGTTATTTTAATCTTGCTGTGGCAGCATTTGTCAGAAAGCAATGCAATTTGTGGTGAAATCAAGTAGGCCAGTGCATAACTGAATGCTTGTTTAAGACTTAGGTTGATGTGCAGTTTGACTGCAGTCTCCAATGTGGCCATTTTCAGAGTTCAAGCATAGAAAATGAAGTCAGCTTCTATTTTACAACAAAACAAGAAATGCATCTACAGAAATAACTGTTCTGTCATGATTTCATAATAAAATTTAATTTCAACAAATTAAAATGTATGTTACAATTTAGGGCTTGCCAAAAGTTTGTTTTTCCATCCAGCTTTTAAATAAAGATTATACTAAAATAAAAGCCTATAAGACATCAAGACCAATTTTCATCTGAATGTGAGTGAAGAAAATTAGGTCTCTGAATCCACTACTGAATGTTGGATGTAGTTTTAATAGTTGTTGAATACTGTTTTCCAGATTTCAAGTGTCAACACTCGATAATGATAGCTCTAATATCCCAAGGAACTCTACCTCACATTTTGTATTCAAGTAAGATGTGTTTATTTTTTCTGGACACATACATACACATGCTTAAAAACTTATGCTCAAGAGTAATAAATAAAGCAAAATATATATGTTCTTAATGGGTAGCTGGGAGCTATTATAAGGAATTAATATCTAATTGCATATCTGTTGAACATCACAGTGTCAATTGTCCTCTTGAGAGACTGATGTTTTCTTCCAAGCCTGGGTTAGGATTAGAAAAGGTTGCAGCTTGTCGTACGGTGGTATGACTCAGTAACCGTGATTGATATTGTTACACCCTATGTCCTTAATGTTGGTTTGCCTTTCATCTTGGTAAATCTGAACTGGTGAACTTTCCTGCAACAACTTTTGATGTATAAATAGTCCTCAGTAAATAATTTTTGCATGGATTTGTTGACAGCGATGACATTATTGCATTTATTAGGATATACATTATAGACTGTAAAACTGATTAATATTCATGTTTGAACAAAAGGCAGCTATTTTCTTTGGAAATGGAGTTACCTGGGCAGTTGCCATATTGCACAGAGGGGAGCTGCTGGCAGCATGAGAGATGTCCTGCACTCAGCTTACACTTTAGTTTCTTGCTGCAATTACTCAAAAAATTAAAGATTCCTACTCCACATGATTTATGAGTTATTGAGTTACTACAGGCAGGGACAGGAAGCATTGTTCAAAAGTGAGGAGTTTAAATGGGAGGTAGGCTGCTGGTGAGAGCCCACCATCCCTTTGTGAAAGGTAGCCCCAAGGAAAGGCAAGGCACAAGTAGCACAGGGAGGCTTTGACACTAATCTGACATTAGTTATGGTTTTTCTCTGGCAAAATTATTTTATTGAACTAGCAGATTTTTTTCCCCCTTTTTGTTTGTCCTTTAAATCACATGCAGGAGTTACAGTCTTCATTTTGCCAAAGGGTATGTCTTTGGAAAAAATATAAAATTTGAAGAAATGTGATATAATTTAAACATTATTTTCCTGAGGAGAAAAGTGCTACAAGAAAATTAGCAGCAGAGTGCCTTAAGAATCCTACAACTGATTTTACATTTTGTTTGTTTGCTTTTCAGAGCTGGCAAAGCTTATGGAATAATGAAGTGGTGTCACACATCATTCAAAATCAATCAAAAGTCAGGATGGCTGAAAACCCTGTCAAAGCATCGAGAAAGTTCAGGCTGGGAAATGAACTGACTCACAATAACATTCTCCTAATGCCAGACAAAACCTGGTAAGAAATAAAATGAGATTGTGAAAGGGAAGAGATTACAGTGCCACTGGATAAATAAATAATATTTTCCTAGCTGGAATATTATTCTTAGTTCTAGTCACGACATTTTGTGTAATACTCCAAGAGATAAAATGATACAAAGGCATGTGGCACTGCTGTAAAAGTCTAAAGTGGTTTCTCTAGACTTTTTTACATGAAGGAAATATCAAAGAGATTGGACCTGTTTCCTGTTAGCATACATACATAAGGTGAGACTGAAGAAAAACACACAAAACCTTCTGGAAGAGGTAACTATGATATTTATTCCCTCTTTTATTACAGCAGCAAGGGGCTTCCAATGAATCTGAGAACAAATGGATTAAAAATAATTTAAAAATATATAATCAACCCACAGAACTGTGGGCCACAGCATTAAGAGCATAAAACCCTCAAGCTTTAAAATGTAAGTCAGTTCCTTGATGGCCAGAGCCAACGGAAAGTTCTCAATGGGTTCATGCATCTCCGATTGCCTGTTGTATTTTTGTCAGATGCACCCGTAGCTGGCTACTGTTAGAGACAAGATACGGTATCACTGCTCTGATGTGGGATGAGAAAATCTATGTTCCACTGTTTTCTTAAGAGGAAGAAAGAGTCCATTAACACACAGGAATCTGCTTTTGAATCACTCTTTGCCGGAATGAACTTTTAAGTCCTCCAGTAGCTGTTCCAAAAGCAGGAGTTCTCCACTTAATGTGAAACAGGTCTCAGAAAATACGGCCAGATAAACAAGAGGAAGAGCAGAATCACTGAGATGAGCTGAACAGATAGTGAGATCCAGTTATCTTGTTGCTTTCAATAACGAATGTTGGGATAAATTAAGTACACAATGGAAATTCAGACCTCAAAATACACATGAGATCTAAAGTGCTTTCAGGTGTCCAAAATTGCTAATTTCATGGGAATTACAAAAAAGGAGAGAAATTCTAAATTCTAAAACTACAGTATCATGTGTTTAAGACTTCACAGTGTTTAATGCCTCAGCAAGTGTGAGATTTCTTCATGTTTTTAGTATTGCTTCTTGATTTTTTTTTTTTAATTTAGATTTTTTAGATTGGCAATGAAGTTATTTATAAGTCAACACTATGAACAGAACTGTTCCTCCACAGTCCGCAGCATGGAGACAAGAATAATCTTTGCCACGCTCTTCTCTCTCTCTCTCTTTTGAATAAATTGTTTGGCTTGCAGTTCATCCTGTCCTATTTAAAATAAACTTTTAAGATTTCTCAAGCACTGCTGTAGAGTCTGATTCCAAAACCAACAGAAGCCAAAGAACTGCATCGACCTCAGTAAGCTTTGGATTAGCCATACAATACACTATCAATCACTTTTTTCTTTTGCACAGGCCTGCAACCACTTTGCTACCATGTGGAGGATATCGATGTGGAAATACTTTGCAAAGAAAATTAGCAGAGAGTGTAGAAAGTCTTGCAGTAGTACCCAGTTAAAAGAAAAAAAGAAGAAGAAAAAAAAATACTGGACAGGTTATTATAGCAGCTGCTTTCTGTATTGTTACATTTAGTGACTGGACATCAAATAGCTTAACATAAAGGAGAACAAGTTTGCTTCCAAATTTCTTCTCCTACATAATTACATTTAGAGTATGGGAAATTTTGAACCTGTGAGAAGATATATTTATTATGTAAATATGTCACATGAACATCGTGTGTCATAATTGTTTAACTTCATTGTAATTTCCTTGACCTTTTTCAGGAGAGAAAATCAAGCTAAAAATGAAAACTGAGGAAAAGACAGAAAGATCCAACTGTAGTACAAGCCTCCCTATTTTTGGCAAGTTTTCCAGCACAGCACCCGAGGGGTTGATCCCAGCCAGAAGAACACTTTGGCAAACAGAAGTCTTAAATAGCAGACACATCTGCTGTGGAAGTTTGGCTGTTGATAAGCCAGAGAGACCTGGTTAAGGACCAAGTAATTTTAATGTCTGCTGAAAGACATATTTCTGAGCTGGTTTGGGATTTGGGGTATTTCACTGTCAAACTGATGATCTAACAGTGAGGGTGTACAAGAGACAGAGATTTCCAGCATTACTGTAATTTACCGAACATTGTAGTGTAATTATTAATAAAACAAAGCACCGTGATGACTTGTGAAGGAATGTGGTCTCAGTTACCATAACACCCTGGAGTCATTTAAAGTACACAGTATTATTCAATATTTGTGTGGAAAAAATTCTGAAATATTACAGTTGCTTATTTTGCAACAGCTACATGTGCTACATAATTTCTTTAAAATGCTTATTTTGCTCTGGAGGGAAAGTCTATGTATTACTTTATACTTCTCTACAACCCTGCACCTTAAAAATCAAGCACTTGCCAAACATCTATGAACTATGCTTCCTAGCCTCAAAATACATACTAGGAGGCAGTGTTATTGTCTCTATTTTTCATGGAAGATAAAGTGAAATATTCATGATTAACCACAAGAACATTGTTGTCAAGAGGAGCTTAGCCTCTTTGGTGCATGAGTCATGTTTTTGTTGAATGTGCTGCACCTAAAATAATCAGCTTCAGCTCCTGCCTGGGGGTGTTACTGGGGTATAAATAACAATAGTTGGGGAAGAAACCTGTAGCAGAAACAGAAATACAGGCCTCGGCATTTTCAGCATCTGGAGTTTCCTTGAACAAGATGACCCATCTTCACTTTACTGGATAGTTAGTCAGGCCTGTTTAATTTTTAAATATAAAAGTACAGTTCTTTCTTGGAAGATATCTTGAAGTTAGACGGTAGCAGTTGTTGCAGGAGATGCAGACATTCCCTTTTAAAACTACTGTTCATGACTTTGCTGGAAATAGCTCAGTATGGTGTAGAGCTGTGAGTCAAAGGATGCTCTGTTCTGACCACACTTCTGCCATTCTCTTTAGTGAATGCAAAGAAAGCTGGGATGCTTTGGGCCTTTTGCTTAGGTGACCAGTGTCAGATAGACTTGTAAAAAGATACAGTTCACCTGGGTTTCATTAGCAGAATGAAAAGGGAGCTTATCCAGCTCCTCTGCTGGGAAGGGCAGAGCTAGTGCAGAAGGCCACCCTGCAGTTCCTGCCCACGATTTCTTGGCCAGTTCTTTCAGTAAACACTCCCTTTTGGAGTGGTTTCATTGCTCAGTAGGTTTCTCTCACTAATGAGGGAGTCTTAATAGGCAGGAAGTCTAGAAAAAGAAATAAACCATGTCCTCCAGCATTCAGTCAAGGTGAAGGGACCTCTAGCCATGAGAAAGAAGGACCTGCTTTTGCCTGGCTTTGTTTGCTGTATCCTGTACCTTAGTTGTTTCTAGGGGATTTTATTCCATGGGTACTTGAAAGGAAATTACTTTTTGCATGCTCAGGAAAGTCCTGCTTTTGACCAAGTATAGCTTTGTCAAGGTGTATTAAGAAGTAAATAATATAACAGGGTGTAATTACTGTCTTTTGAAAACTAAGGCAGAGTTCAAGTAGTGTTATCCTGTTGGTGGGGGATGGGAGGGCTGAAAAGAGGTGATCAAAGGGCTCAACTGCTTTGGGCAAATCCAGTTTATTCCGGTAGTATTACACACTAAAGTATTTTTGAGAAACCTTTGTTTCCTGAAAAAATAGCTAAGTTGCAAGTATTTAACCAGCTTGACATCAGTGACGTCTTTTTGGCTCTTGCTACACCTATGACCATTCTTACATGTTTTTCCACATTCCCAGGTGGTTGCTTTGTGCTTAGTCTCAGTTAGAGACACTGTAGCCTACCCACAATAAATTTGCAGAAAATGCTGGGAGATCAGAAAATTTAATTTCTATCACACAACTAAAATAACTGTAATAACTTTGAGATTCTGTACCTGCTGTATACCTCTAAGTTTCTAACATAGTGTTTAAAAAAGAGGCTTTGAAACATGATCCTTGCTTTGCAGAAAACACTATAACCGTGCTCCGGAAAAATAAAAACCTGCACCTGGCTATTACCTTTGACCATCCCCCAAAGGGGTGCAAAAGATAAAACCACAAGACTTCCCTCTCTCACACTCACATGAGGAACTAGCTGAAGAAAAAAGATGTGTGAGCACTCCTCTCCTTGTTGTTGTATAAGCTGTCCTAGTACACCATGCAGCTTTCTGCTAAGTCAGAGAGGACATTTCTGATGCGATATTTCTGCAGTCATCAAGGGTTTCACAGACAGTGCTACGTGCCATGCATTGGCTGCCCAGATCTTCTGAAATATCTGCAGGGGCAAGAGGTCCTCTCTAAAAGAGCAGTCCCAAACATCCGATGTAAAAGTTTGTTTATGCATTTGATAGTCAAGAGTTTTTCTACAATGTCTTGCAGGCTATTCATTAAAATACTAGTATCTTTTACAGAGACAGGATTAATGGAGCAATAAAAGAGTGTGTGCTCAAAAGCCTCATAGCTGTTTATTGACCCTGTTGTCAGTGCTGTTTTCCAAAAGAAGATGGCTGAAATGCTGCTGGAGCTGCTGCAGTCCATCTGGTGAGTGGGGAGTTTGAAAGAAACATGGACCCTTACTGCCAAGACTAATAGATGCAGTATTTCAATATAAGTAATAAAGCTGTGCCTGCGCAGTTCCTCAGGGCTATTTCATCAACATGATGATGTTCACCTGACTGAAACAGGGCAGACATACTTAATGGGGATCTTCATGAGGCACTGGACCTGTGCCTGTCAGGAGGATTAAGTCAAAGAAAAGAACTTGGGCAAACTGCTGACCTGTGCTTTGGCAGAGGCTCATTACAAATGTGAAGCAGGAGAGGAAGGGCCCAGCAGCCCTTTCAAGCTCTGGGAAAAAGACCTGCAAGCAGAAGACACTTGCATTTTATTTGGACCTCAGCTGCTTGGAGGAGGCCATATGATGGAATGAGCAGGAGGAGAATGAGTTCATTCCCTCTTAAGGGGCAGAAATCACGACTCTTCATACAGGGAAAGGAGGAGCTTTTATTTTAACTTGCTGAGAATAGCCAAGGAATCTAGTAATTATTCTGGCCAGGTTTATGCTAGAAGAACATTGTCAAATACTTTATAAAACAGATTATAAAACTCTTCAGCACTTCAGCACTTTCTCTTAAATGCATGAAAATAATTCTTCCATTGCCAGTTGCAGCCTTCACCATTTGGCAGCAATCTGTTTCTCCTCCCCACTTTAATTTATATTTAGAAAATGCCATTACACATACATTACACATTGAATCTGTTCTTCAGGGGCTTGTAAGTTCACCTTTGCTTATCTGTTCCACATAGAACCAAGTTTCAGCATGAAGCTATTACATATAGACGAAGAGGGGAAAAAAAAGCAGTAAAGGGAAAGGAAATTAAAATGTTGGTAACAGAATTGCATGTTTGAATATTCCTCTGGCCATGATCATCATTACAAAAGCTGACATGACACAGGAGAAATTATTTCTTAAATTATGTGCTTTACCCCTCTGAAGGACAGGTTGTCAGAATCACATTTAGCAAACAATAACCTCAGCCACAGGAGCTAACGGGAGGGAGAAGGTTGATGACAGGGCCACAGGGTGATTAGGAAGAAACTGTAAATGGGGGAGAGCTTGTCTTCCATGACGAGGAGTGTGTCCTATGCCAACCTCCACGTGTCTGAATGTGTATTCATGTGTAAGGGGGATTGAAAAGGAGGGATGCAGCTCCTTTAGCTTTCTAGTAAATCTGTCACCAGTAAGTGAATTGAAAACGAACTTCTGGTGAAAGGGCAGCTCCAGAGAAGGGAGTTACCTCTCTATTCCCAAAACCCTTCACTCCCTTTTTATCCTGACATGTTACTTTATCATATAAAGTTTACCAATATAGGGACCAATTCCATATTCCTTTTCACTGTTGTGAATTAAGTTGTTGTGTTCTTTCCAACCCTGCCGTGGCTCCAAGCAGCCTGCACTGGGTCTCTTGTCTGCAGGAATGGCATCCTTCAAGACACTGGATCTCAAGCCTTTATCTCTCCCAGTGTAGAAAAGCCTGATTCTCTCAATATTTGAGTCAGTCTTGGTTTTCTGGGTCTGCACAGCAGTTCCTGGGTTTCTCTTGGGAGCTGGTGGCAGCTTTCTTCAGCAAGGTATTTATTAGGAACTGCCATTTGCACAAAAACAGGATGGGGAAGGACTGGCTAAGAAGCAGCTTTCTAACAACTTAAAAAAAAAAAAAGGGATCTGAGCTTATTCTGGAGCACAAGCTGAATGTGAGCCAATAGTGTTGTGAAAAAGGTGCTCTAGGAGGCATATTGTCTGCACAACAAATTAAGTGGTCCTTCAAGTCTTCTTGAAGCTCTTGAAGCCTCAGCTGGAGCACTAAGTATTATTTGGGATACTGTAATTAAGAAAGGATGTGAGCCAGTTGGACAGAGACCAGAAAACACTGAGAATGATCAGATCTTGGAGAAAAAAAAAAAGGGCTTCAGGAGGGTGACTGAAGAAGGGTGGCTTAGTCTAGAAAGCAAGAAAACTAAGGGGAGCATGTTAACTGTCTTCAACGTATCAATCAAATACAGGAGGGAATAAAAAACCCTTTTTACATGCTGCCTATAAGAAATAACAGGTCTGTATCACAGAAAGAGAGATTAATTGTGACAAGAGCAAAAACATTTTCATTGCCAGCAGTGGTAAGTCTGTGGAATAATTTATCCAGTGAGTGTGTAAGGTCCTCCCCAATAAAAGTATGTATGTATAAACAAACATGTTAAGCAGATGCTGATAAGAGTGACATTATCTACAGATGATGAAATAAATGACATCTTGAATTTCCTTCTATTCCTATTTCCTACATGTCTTTGTTTTTTTCATCTTAGCTATAAGAACAAATCATAGTAAAATGCTGGGTTTTTCAAAAAGTCCACATATATGCATTTCACATTACTGTCTGCCCACACTGTGTTGGAAAGGAAGGTATGCCCAAGTTCTTCAGACTGCTCCAGTGTGGATCATTGTATACCAATCTGAAAGCCTTCCTCTTGGAAAGAAAGAGAGACTTTTTATCTGACCTGGGTCATTAGTTCTCCGAGTCCTTACATTTTTAAATGAGTTTGGTAGGCTAAGTGAAAAGTCAACTTAAGCTATGGGTCTCCCAGGATTTTCTTGTAACCTCAAAGTTTCCCGTTAACTGTCTTTTCCTCATCTTGTGATTAATTGTAAGGTCTGCTAGAAAACACACAGGAAAGGAGGACAATGACCCTTCTTTCCTGTATTTTTTTCTTGATTGTTTATATATAAGCTGTACAGGAAATCTCCTACTCACTGAAACAACACACTCTGCACATAAATTACAGAACATAGCCACATCTGTCCCTAAAGATTTTTGAAATGTAAAGATTTTTGAAATGTA
The DNA here is from genome assembly GCA_031468815.1 of Morus bassanus. Taxonomy (NCBI): domain Eukaryota; kingdom Metazoa; phylum Chordata; class Aves; order Suliformes; family Sulidae; genus Morus; species Morus bassanus. Next base: position 78,197,408 of record CM062568.1, read on the forward strand.
AAGATTTTTGAATGTTACTACACAATCCACACCATCTTACTTCTGACAGAAACTGCAGAATAACCTGTTAATTTCTGCCTTATTTTCTCCTCTAAATGTGTCCTGTTTAATGGAATAAACACTACCCTGAAGGAAAGCAAGCTATGAGGGCAATTTTTTTTCTCTCAAAATAATTTCTCAATCTAGCCTTTAAAATGTAGCAATGTAAATGAATAGATATGATATTTCTTCAAGTTAATCTATAGAAAATAAGTCAAGTGGATTAGAGGGTTACTGTCAGGTCAGTTCAGGCTTACTGTTTAGCTTTTGTGGAAAAACTACATGTGACAGGTGTAACCAACCTGTTGCAAGTCGAATCATTGTGATCTCTCTATTTAGTCCTGGCAGTAGCATATCTCTAAGCCTTAAAACCATATCATGCAATCGAACTATGTGGCAAATCACTTAGCTTCATACCAATAGCACTTGTAATTTACCGTCTTTTTAACATACAAATTTAAGAGCAAAGGAGATCAAAGGAGTTATAGAAAATTATATTTCAAAATCTGTTGTTAGGTTCTACTTATCTGTAAGACCAATACAGTTGAAACTTTGTTTAAAATATGCAGTGATTTCTGAATCCATTTTCTGCAAATCAGTTCACCCAGAGAACAGATGTCAGCCAGGTCCCACACAGGAGCTCCCATGTAGTTAGTGGAAAGAACAGGGTATGTCCAGGCTTGCCTGCCATGCTCTGGTGTGACAAATCTCCTTCCAAAGGTTCCCAGTTTTCCTCCATTTTCTACAGAAGATAAGTTTCCAAGCCAGAGTTAGTTATCTCTCAGAAGTCCTAAGTCAAGTGAGAATAAATATTTTAAATTGGTACAAAGCAGTCTGATTCTCAGGAACAAATTACAAAGAAAAAAATATTCAGTCTCAGAAATACTTCTCTTTACTAGGAAAAACAGAGAGTCAGAGCCAGGCTTTTCTAAGTGGTGCTCAGTGACAGGACCAGAGGCAATGGGCACAAACTGAAACACAAGATATTACAGCTGAACACAAGAAAGAAAAAAATATTTTACTGTGGGTCACATTTAATCAGTAAAGGAACTTTTGGGAATTTTTTGTTTGTTTTTGTTTTGGTGTTTTTTTTTTTTACTTTAGCTAGGATGTGTGATATTTTTTAAAATCCCTGGAGACTCCAGACTATTAGGAGTGAAGCTATCATATTTACCTACTCTGTAAAAAAGCTGAACAGTCCAAAGAGGTAAATTTAACTCTTGTTTTAAAAGCAAACAAGTAAAGCACCCACCAGGACTGAATCATACTGGAAATGTAGTAAATGTGTTTCTAGCAATTTCCTATATAGAAAGGATTATTTGTACTTCCCGGTCTATAGGTATCTTTATTTAATATTATATATGTACCTTTAGATAGACAGGGAAAATCTAAATGAGAAACCAAGTATTTCCTTCCTAATTTTTGTTTCCCAACATCTATTTTGAAAAAAAGGCTTGAGGCTTTTTTAAGACTTGGAAAACTCTTTTCCATGGAAGATAAATACATTTAATGCAGTCCCTTAGACTTGTTTAAAGTAAATTAAATACAGTCAACATTTCAGACTGAAGTTTCCATTTCATATACATACAGGCCAGAAACATCCTGTAACATTTATTTCTATTCTGTCCAGTACAGTCCATGTACTTTTTCTATTTTGGGAAATCAAAGAGAAATATTTTTATTAAAAAAACAACCTATTAACCTCCAGCAACTTTAATTCAAAAGAAGCAACCAACACTTTATCAAAATCAGGTATTAAAAGGCTAGTGGAAGTTCATGTTGATGCATTTGTCTGTAACAGAAGACAATTATTCAACTTGACAGAGAAGTGAAATGACATGGAAGACCTCCAAAGTTCGAATTAAATTTTAGACATATTCTGTGACCTTTTCAGATTTCCCAGTTACAGTATTTCAAGAAGTATTTATAGAGGTAGACAGGACAAATGTTCTTATAGGAGAACCTCAAGAGAGAAAATATAGCTCTTAGGAAACTAGTAATTCACACGCTGCAAACACAGATGAAATCTGTGCAGGGATTCTGATATAAATCTCTGTACACAGCACCAAGGTTTGGCTCATGATGCAAAACAGCTATCATCTGGAAGGAACAGTTACTATGAGGATGTAAAATGTATGTGTGTTTGGTCAAAAGTACATATATTTGACAATCTGACAAGATGAGTTGTCTACACGTACAAATTCTGAGCCTGCAATGTTTTTTATAGCATTTATCGCAACCTTATTTAGTAGGACAACTCACATATGTAAAATTTGCAGGATGATAACTGCAGGATGTGCATTTCATAAGACAGACCGACAAGACACTAGTTTCACCCTTGATTTCCTGACCTCTTCCCTAAGCTTGAAGAGTTCTTGCTGCTTTTGATATATCACCTTCCAAATCTGCAATATGTTTCAGTCACAAAAATAAATTTGGAATGCAGACTTTTATTTAGAAAGGCAGTATAAAGGAAACAGATATGTTATTAAAGGTACTTATCTGTAACATTTTGCCATGAAGGAGCAGTCTGTTTATTTAAAGTGCCCTGTCTTGGAGCAGTAAGTTCCAAAAAATCATGCAGTATTCCTACATGGTTCATTCTGTGATCATGTCTGTAAAATAATAATTGTATGGCATTTAATTCTCTAAATTGTTAAAAGATTACATGAGTTCTTTAAATAAATATAAAACTAAATATGGCAAGAGAAGTTGCTTCTAGTCATTCTTAGTACATAGCTGCATCAGTAATGTTTATTTCCATCTTCTTATAAAATTATTCACTAGTACTGTTAATAAACACTAGAAGTACATGGCTTCACAAAGGGCAAATCGTGCCTGATTGATCTAGTCATGATGGAGTGACTGCATCAGTGGGCAAGGGAAGAGCTATGGATGTCATCTATCTGGACTTCTGTAAGGCCTTTTATACGGTTCCATACAACATTCTGGCCACTAAATTGGAGAGATACGGGTCTGATGGATCAGTTGTTAGATGGGAAAGGAACTGGCTGGATGGCCACATCCAAAGAGTTATAGTCAATGTCCAAGTGCAAACCAGTAACGAGTGCTGTCCTTCAAGGGTCTGTACTGGAACCAATATTATTTAATTTCTTCATCAATGACATAGACAGTGGGATTGAGTGCACCCTCAGCAAGTTTGCAGATGACACCAAGCTGAGTGGTGCAGCTGATTCACTAGAGGGAAGAGATGCCATCCAGAGGGAGCTTGACAGGCTTGAGGAGTGAATCTGTGTGAACCTCATGAAGTTCAACAAGGCCAAGTGCAAGGTCCTGCACTTCAGTCAGGGCAATCACCAGTATCAATACAGGCTGGGGGATAAAGGGACTGAGAGCAGCCCTGCAGAGAAGTACTTGGGGATACTGGTGAATGAAAAATTGGACATGAGTTGGCAGTGTGCACTCGCAGACCAGAAAGCCAACCGCATCCTGGGCTGCATAAAAAGAAGCATGGCCAGCCGGTCAAGACAAGTGATTCTCCCCTTCTGCTCTGCTCTGGTGAGACTACACCTGGAGTACTACATCCAGCTCTGGGGTCCCCAGTACAAGAAAGACATGGAGCTGTTAGAGTGGGTCCACAGGAGGGCCACAAAAATGATCAGAGGGCTGAAATACGTCTCCTCTGAAGAAAGGCTGAGAGAGTCGAGGTTGGTCAACCTGGAGTTAGAAGGCTCTGGGGAGTCTTTATTGCAGCCTGTCAGTATATAAAGGGAGCTTATAAGAAAGATGGAGAGAGATTTTTTTACTGGGGCCTGTAGTGACAGGACAAGGTGCAACCATTTTAAACTGATAGGGGGTGGATTTAGATTGGACATAAGGAAGACTTTTTTTATGATGGAGGTGGTGAGAGACTCAAACAGGTTACCCAGAGAAGTTGTGGATGCCCCATCATTGGAATTGTTCGAGGTCAGGTTGGACAGGGCTTTGAGCAACCTGATCTAGTGAAAGATGTTCCTGCGCGTAACAGGGTTGTTGGACTAGATGATCTTTGAAGACCTTCTTTAAAGAATCTTCCAACCCAACCATTCTGTTGTTCTATGATTCTGTGATTCTAAATACTTACAGCCTTAATTTTCAAACATGCTCATTACCTTAAGCTCTGTGTTCGATACTTGTGTTATCTTAAAAAACACTTCCCAGAGACCGTAGAAGAAACTCAGATGCCCCTCTTGTTTATATGCAGATGGCACGTGCCCTAAATCATACTGAGAAAGATTGGGACAATTTTCAGAAAAGCAGAAAATGTTCAAATGGAGCAAAGAGGTCTGAGTAGAAGACAGGGAAAGGGACAGAAATAAAATATGTTCATTCTTGGTATACTAAGAGTTACATACGCTGCAGCAGTTATGCCTTTTTGCATTATCTGAGTAAGTTTTTTTAATAATAGGACTTTATGCTTATAGATTTGCTGCTTTGAGTCATCTCAGAGATTATCAGTGGGAAATAAGAAGAAATTATTGTATACTTTTCATATTCAGGGGAATACTGTGATGGTTTTACTGGTCATAAATCAATTAATATTATCAGCTCAAGCATGTTAAACAAACAACACAATTCAGTCAGCACCACTCATATAAAAAGTATGAAATGCTCTCCCAGTTACCTACTCTGACTTTTGCAACATGTGTTTTAAATTTATACATGTAACTGAAAGGAAATGAGCATGTACTCCAGAGCACAAAGTAAAATATTTCTCCAGCTATAGTGATGCTTTTTATATTTTATGCACAGGTAAGAAGGAATTGAGTCATCTAAGAAAAAAACAAACATATCGTCTCTGCTCTGCTGTTTGCATAGCAAGAGTAAAGGAGGAAGTAAGTCCTGAAATTCATTTTTAGAAGTGAGATTGTTAGCAGAGCAGTGTTGGCTGGTCAGGTCTCATTATTCAGATGCTATCACACTATTTGCTTACTTGATCTCCTTTGAAGCACATACAGAAAGTGGGCTCTGATGTACAGGGAAGATCCTTGTCAAGAAAAAGGCTGTCCCCACTGCTGCTTCTCCTTTTATAAATTATAGTGGCTTTGTTCTGACTGAATACAGTGGCAGAGACCATCTGAAAAGAAAAAAAATGTTTTGTGCTCTTTCCAAAGTAGGCTCTGGTAAAACTGACAGGAAAGGGAATGAGCATGGAAATAGTAAGAGGAGCTTGACTGCTCACTATGAGCGTGGTGTATACCCAGTTGACTCTTCACCAGGTTAAAATCCAGGACCTTTACTGGAATTTCTCTTTCTATTCAGTTCTTGCATGACATAGAGTCCTGAGGTATGTTTTATTCTATGGGAGACAGCATTCTTACTGCAGGTTTGGGTTTATAATTTAATCTGTGAAGCGTTTGTCTAAAAAAGAACACCATGGTTTCTTTTGCTAGTGAAAATAGGAAAAATCCTGAACAAACCTCTGGTATTCAATTGTAAGCAGAATCGATTTTCTTAATCCCTTGGCTGCATCTCTGCATCTCATCCTGTTATTGCTAACAGGAGCAGTGCCAAAAATAATATCCCCTTCATTGTGCCAAACTGATACTGTCCAATGTTTTCAAAAAGCAAGAATATCGCCAAATAAAATAGATTTCTGAGAATGAGCTGGTGTGAAGTCATGAACCACTTTTAAACTCATTTTGCACATTGAACTTATTTAAGTACTGAAAGCTGGTTGAAATATTGCACTAACTCAGAGATGACAGGAGTAGCTCCTCCCAATAAACTGTAGCACAGTCAGGCTGCAGTCTCTGGTTGATGTGTAAATATTCACCATTTTGGTAGGTGGTCTGTTTCTAATGCTTATAGCATTTAATAAAATGACATGGAAACAGTAAAGTTGTTACCTGGTTCTTTCTTTCACCTCTTTCTGTGGGTCAGGTTACATTAACTTTTCTATGTGTCAACATTTCTTCTTTTCTCTTTCACTGAAAACAAAATTCATAGTGTTCTAAGATCATGACTCCCTTCCATGCTGAAACACATTGTAAGAGATGCCTAAGCTATTTCAGGTACTCAAAATGTCTTTGTATTAATGTGGTGCTGTGTCCCAGAAAATTATTTTGAGTCCATGCCATCTGGCACAGCTCTGCTCTGTCTGAACCTGCAGCAATATCTCTCCTCCGCTGGCCAGGTCAACAGATATGGTTTGGTACCATCTCAACCATACCATACCACAGTGAGGCACAGTGTAGAAAACCTTGAATTTGATTATTCAGCAGCCTTTCTGCCTTGAATCATTAAAACTCACTTAGGCCTGTATAGTGGAATTAACAAAAATTAAATTAAAGATGGGTTGCATATTAGGAGATTTTCAGGTCAGCCTCTTTTTTTCTTCAGATTTTTGTGTCAGTTGCTTGGCAGGAAGATCTTTAGACTTTCAAAGATGATGCGCAAATCTCTTTACAATTGGATTTTTTGCACGATAAAATGTTAAGAGAGCTCATCTTTTTTCATCTATATAATGAAAAAAAGGCTTGAAATTTATGAGAGAGAAGAAGAGGAAAGCAGGAGAAAAGAATGAGGGGAGAAACCCATTTACCTAAGAAATGCCAAGTTGGTCTGTGGTCATGAAATCAGTGTCTTCTACCTCAGTTAAATTGAAGTTGCTGGCATAGACCAAGCAGAAGAGGAAACTGAATCTCAGCCGCCCTCACTGCAGGTGGGTGCTGTCACTGCTGGGCCACTTGCTGGTCTGGGAAATACATCTTCTCCTCTCTGCTGTGGAGCAGTCATTCCACTTTGGGTGAATTTGGCTCATACAGTGCTGCAGAAATTGGTTCTGACACATCTGTAGTTTTGAAGAAAATTTTCTTTTTTGTTTTTATGGTCAACTGTACACACGTTTTTCTATCCAGCAACTCTTGTGAAAACTATTAATACTGCTACACCAGCCAGCCAGAGTAAAGCTGTCTCTCCGTGATTGAAGAAAGTTATTGAGATGTCAGCAGGGATTCAAAAAAATGGAGAAAATGATGGAATTGTGGCTGAAATCCAATCTATGGAAAACTAATTACATGTGAAACCATTACATAAGGCATATGTTTCTGTTCATTTCCTTTGTGTACCAAGTCAGTTTGACTTGATTGTAATATTATGGGAAGGCTTTTATCATCTACAGTACAGCTTACTGTAAGGTTAAGATTAGAAGGTGGTCTCATAACAGTTCAGTGAAAGTAATCTGTGTTACTGCTCACTGGAGAATGCTGTCATTTTAAGAAAAATGCAAAGTTCAGAGGTCACAGTTCCAGGAGGGTGGAAGAAAATCAGTCTTAGCCTGATCCCTATTGCCTTTAGCTTAGGAAAAGTTATGGAGAAGCCTGAAGTAGTCTACCTACCGAGAGCAAGGCGAGTACACATCGAAAATACTTGTAGACCACCCCACTTTTGCATTTTGTACAAGCATTCACATCTGTGCTCTCTGTTTGGGAGAAACAGATGTGCAGAATAATTAATACAAGCCCAAAACAGTAGGAAACACCCCTTGATCTTGATTGGAAACACCAAGTGCAGCAGCATGAGAATATGCAAAAGTGGTTCGTACAGCAAAAAAAAAATAACAAAGAAACATCCTTCAGCTGCCTTCTCCAGCAAATATTTCCTGCCCGTGAATTTCTTTCAAGAAAGAACTTTTCTCTAGTAAAAGTTTCTTGACAAGATGACTGATCTTGTAAGGTAGGAGAAAGAAAAAAAAACCTGAGTTAAGGAAAATAAATTAATGGAATGAATATTAATTTTCATCAAGACATTCCATCTATTACAAAAACACAATATAAACATGTAATTAAGCATGAATATTGTGACTATATGATGAAAAAGTAATGACATGTCTATTAAGTTAGATAGTTCATTCCACAGACCACAATCAGTTTGAGCTCTAATTCATTTATTCCAAAAAGCGTATTGTAAGCTTGATTTTATGCAGTCAAAATATCTAGAGGACCCACAAAAGGAGGAAAGGCATGTGAACCTATGTGTACCTATCGGTGTTTTTGTATCGGCTTACTTAATTGTTTTATGAAAGTCAGGTGCACAGGCAGAGTACTTAAAAGCCTGAGCATATGGTAAATTCTTAGATTATTTATATAAAATGTATTATTATATGCAGAAAGTTTTAAGTTTAACAATTTTTATGGGATATATTTATAATACTTCATGATTTTTTTAAAAGCAGTTTGCAGTCTTCTTTTGTACTTTCCTTGATTAATATGCTTATTAACAGATCTCTACTTTTACAAGTCCTCCTCACATGGTAGCTGCAACTTAACCTACAGAAGTACTTCCCCAAATCTTAAAGAAAAAAAAAAGCACTCAGTCTGCCACTAATTAATTCCTGTATAAATGCTTTTGGGCAAAAAAGAGACCTTACCTCAGTGTCTTTAAAGGGACTGCTTATTAATTATGGGTATGATAGACCAGTTCCCTAATCGAGCAAAGTTTCCATCAGGTATGCGCTCCCAGGACATCTGTTATGTTTACCATCCTCACAGTTTTCCTTTCAGGACTGTTCTTGTAAACAGAGATGTTGATCAGGAACAACATTGGACATGAAATCTCTGATCTGGTCATTCACTGACTGGCTAGTCGAGAGGGGCAGAAAGTGAATACCTTGGTCCCAGAGCAACACTGACTACCCACCTTAGAGGCAAATGAAGGAGAGATTCAATACCCTTCTGAGATGCGTGTGATGTTTTAGATGGTATGAGTGATGGAACAGTTTTTGTGTGGCCCCTGCACAAATGTAATGAAAAAATATGTGCTTTCTGTGCAGTGAGGTATAAATTAGATTAAAATATTTATGGCAATGTTTCTATGGTGAAGAATTTTACTATTCTATGAAAATACACAGAAGTGAGGCATCCACTGCTAATTGTAAATTTACTAATGTGTTAAGTTTTTAATGTACTGATTATTCTAGTGAAACATAGTTAAAAGCTCAGCAGTCATCTGCAAACAAAATATACATCTCATGAAGAATTTGGGACAAATGTTTAAGAAGAACTGCTGCTGGGGTTTTTGGATTTTGGTTTTGGGTTTTTTTTTTCATCATTTATGCTATTCATGCCAGTTACTCATTTGTTTTCTATCTCACTGATGCTTGAGTAATCTGTGCTTAACCAGGTTGTTTGGAATACTGTGCTCATTTGAACTAAATGGCGCAATTAAAGTTGGCCTGGTACATTGTTTCCGAACTGGAAATATTCCTGTTCATGTAAGACAGTGCACTGTGACAAAAAGTAGACTGCAACAGGAATTTTCATGGCAGATGCGGCTCTCCTAAACAGACAGAGACAGGTAAGGAACTAGCATGTACACTCTCAGTGCTATGGTATAGAATTTATGAGGTATGTACAGTTGCATAAATATTGAGTCCCATTCATACATTCATTTAAAATAAAATCTTATCTATAACTGTTCAGGTGAACTTCAGTGAAACACACTGTGAAATTAATTTACTAGCATTTACTATTTAATTCAATCTGGACTAGAAGTTTAGATAGAAAAAGGGAAAAAAATGAAAATAAATAATTTTTGCAAAACATTCCATTCAGATGAAAAAAGATTACCCCACAATTTTAGCTGGAAATGAATAATTCATTCCAACATTGAGGAGAACCTAGTGTTTCATTAACTACTGATTTGTGGTGATCTAATTTGGGAATTTTATTTTCTAACCCAGATGTTTCCTTTATTACACATCTCTACTTTGTTACAGACAGGGAAGAGCAGATGGGAAGGTGTCCTATCTCCAACACATGTTCAGAATTTAGTCTTTTTTGTTTGTCCATTGCTTACAATGTTAAAGATTTCAGAACTATTGTATATTCTACTAGGTGTCCCCTCCTCCTCTTGTCTTCCTCATCCTCCCACCAAAAGGAAAACCAACCAAGCAAAACCCTTCAAACCCCAACAAGACTATATATACACTGACATTAACAACAAACCCACATACACAAATAATGAGTAAGAGTTTGTTCCACTGACAAATTATTAAAAAAAAAAAAAGGCTACATTAGGATCTTAAAAAAGCTGCTGGTTAAAATGAGCTAGTACATAACTTAAAGTAATTCTAAGTGTTTTGTTTTTAAGTATCTAATGACTACTGACTTGTGCTAGAGTAGCATGCCTCCAGCATATTACTTGCTGAGGTCTGGGTTCATCTCATCCACATGTAGGTACCTAATTGAACCACAGACATTATGAACTGAATCACCCTTTGCTGTCTCCCTCCCAGGGATGGAATGAGTGAGGGCAATTTGGCCCAGCCAAGATCTAGTGGGAGGAAGCTCCAGTATGACTGAAAAGGAAGAATGCTGCTTTGGGGTCTAGTTGGTTGAAGTGAGTCTGGACAGACAACCCTTTTCAGAAAAGTTTGAAAGCAAAGGGCTGCCAACACTACTTCCTTTCTATTCTCACTATGGTTGTAAATTGGTAGCTCAACAGAGTTGTGCTTATGTAGAGCATGGAAGATAATAGCATGTGGACTTTTACATATGAGCATTTGCACTGGTCAGTATTTACAAATGCAAAGCCACAACTAAGGAAGAATGAGAGAGGCTAGGATTTCTCACTTTTATTTTAAAGGAGAGAAGTCTGGCCTCCTGAATTCTGAAAGAAAAATCCATCAGTTCTTCCGTTCTTGCAAGGCAGAGCAGAGTGAATTAAAAACGAAAGTCAAGTAATCTATAATGTCTTTAAAAACCATTAGAGAATTAATTTTAAAAGTTGTTTATTAATAAAAGTTTCAAAATGCTGATAAGATTTCAATTCAGTATTTGAACAAATATTTAAAAAATTTTCCCTCATACCTGATTTCCAGTGGATTAAAATGTCTGGCAGAAAGAGATTGAGCAAGAGTTCTTATTCCCACAAAAACGAAGTTGTGAAAAGGAGATTTACATTTCACCTTTCAAAAGTTTCATCAGAATTATGGCATTTCTCCTTTCATATATGTGCATATAATATTTCAGCTGTTTTTCATAATGGAAAAAGCTGATGGAATGTTATATATCCCATTTTTTTTGAATGTAGAGTGGAGAGGCATTCTAATGCTGTGCATTAACCTAAATCCTCATTGACATTCCACTGTGCTACTGGCCGTATTACCTACTACGTCTTTTTATGCACTTCTAAAGACCCTACAGTGCGTCTCTTAGGTTGCTCTGTGTAGCAAACATTACTGAACAAGGTTTTAAAGGGTGGGAGATAAGGGAAAGGTTAGAGTGCATTTTTCAATACATTTCTGCTTTTAACAATACACTTTTCTTCACATGTACCAGAGTTCTTGTGATAGTATTTCTATGATGGATTTGGGTCTTCCTTGACCAAATTAAAAAACTGTTAATCAGGAAATTCAACTTAAATGTAGTTTTGTCCAATGACCTAATTTAAAAAAAAATAATTAATATTATTCATATAATATATAAACTGTAGACCTTTTAGCTCTGTTTTTGATGCTGTTATTAAAGAAGTGGATTTAATGGGCCAGCAAAGGAGTCCATTAGTCTATCCCTGCCTATTAAAGAATCTACACTATCATGAGATGATGGAAATGCCTGCACAGCTTTGTGGGTTCCTTATGTAGGTTAAGGATGCCTATCATTTCCGAGATATTTTTGTTTGTTAAAGTGTTTTGTTGCTGATGAATAGGGACCAAATATGGTACTTTCAATTAAAAACTATCTGAAGTTTGAAGTAAGGTACAAGTCCTCACAGTAGTATAGATTTTCAACCTGAGGACTTTAAGGCCATTCAGATCTGGATCTCTTATTTTATTTTTCCACAACCCCAGAGGACTGGCTTACATTAAGAAACAATGTGAAGATGGAAAAACTGTCTCCTTTTCAGGTGAATATTCTACTTACTTGACCGACTCTCTGAACTCTAGCAAGGCACCTATCCGATGTCACTAAAAATGCTCCCCATGCTACTTTTAGGCTGTACATAGCTGTCTTCAAGTCTTTTCTCCAACAAAGAAAGAGGAAGAGACTGCGGAAGTACTTGGACAACATAAATATTGTTACTTTGGGGACTAACTGTTATGTTCTGTCCAGCAAGTGCAGTTCATGGCTCTGGGGTAGGTGCCAAGGATCAGGTTCTTAGGGGCATCTTGAACCCTAAGGTATTTCAAGAGGTGGATGGACCATAGGGCCTGTGGACAGCATTATGGTGCTAAGGTAGTGGTGACATCGAAAAAAGCCAGAGCTCTGGTCCTCGGTCTGTTTGCCAATGCCCAGTGCTGCAGAGCAGAGAAGAAGATATTTTAGGTTGTAAAAAATGTCATTTACCAGTTGGGATTCACATCTCCATATTTTGTCCAGGTGACTGTGTACCTGTCCAGTCCTTCCTCACAGACTCACAAGAATGCAAGTTGTGACCACAGCACTGCTTTTTTTATTTCATACCTTGGAGGTGAGAATGTAAGAGATCGAGATGTGTACCCCCTTCTCTGTCTGGAGGTATCCTCCCACCAAAAAGTAATGTATGAGTAAAAATGATTACTCTCACCATCTGCTCCTGAATCACTTCTTGTTAACATGGATTACACAGGTGTTCACTGCACTCAGAGGAAGAGGAGTGAATGGATGAGCCTGTTATGAGGGCTGTCACCCAACAAGGACAGAGCAACGTTTCCATCCCTTCTCTCCTGAACAGAGCCACAATTAACTCAGGCCTATTTTCATTCACCATGCTCTGTCTAATCATGCTTATTGAATCTGGACTCCCAGCTAAGGAAGATGGAGACATGCATCATCTGTGAATTTTGGTAGAGCTTAGGCCTATTTACTAAGCATTTATGGACATGCACAGCATCAGATACTCAGCTGTCCCAAAGAACAGATGACAACATGGTAGCCTGTAGGCCTTTATCATCTCCTATGCCAGGCAATCATTGCAGGGGAATTTTAAGTATCTGCATTTTCAACAGGGTACCCAAGGTGGTGACTGGAGCTCTTGTTTTCCCCTAGTTCCCTTTGCAGTCCTGGCCCTACCCCATATGTGTCACCAAAATTGTACTCTACAAACACTTTTGGTGCTGTGGTACTGCTTGTTTTTACTAGCTTGTTTTAAAAGCATTCCATTTGACTAAATCAGCTGCTTTAACTCGCAAACAATGAACAATTTTTAACTGCATTTTTTCACTGGAGGCCAATCTTTGCTTATATCAAGGAGAGCTTTTCTACTGGCAGCTCTGTTAGTCTTGCTATCAGTGAGAAAACAGTCCTTTTCCCCATTTAATGCTGGATCACTTCTCCCCTTTCTCTCACATGAGAGTTCCTTATTCTGGTACAAAGAGGAAGTTAGTTAGAGCTGTAACTTCACATATTTCACACCTGTCACCCATTATTTTAGGCATAGGCAGTAATGATTGACATGTATTGTATAGTTCTATAGAGTACTTTAAAAGAAGTCTACTGCTTCCACTAGAGCAGCAACTTGGTTACATTTTCATCATTTTCTCATTCTCTTCTTGTAATTACAGCCTTTCTTTGGCTTAAAGTTAAAAGAAATGCTTTGTAACTCTCTTGAGGGGATGAATTCACCCACCATAGCCGAAGATCCAGATTCACTTCACTTTATTTTTTGTATACAGTGAATTTGACAGGCCTGCTCAATGATTCATTTGCCTCATGTCATGGTTAGGCTAACTACTATTGTCCTCAGCTTGTGCACAATTACAGCAGGTCCATTAAAGGGTCAGTGGACCACTGATGTTAGCACAGCTGAGGACCAGGTCCACGAAATTTGTGAAGAAGCTATAACCATAACACCATCTCTTTAAAAGAATGCAGAAAAACAGGCAAGTGAATAGGATCCTTATGCATATTTTTACTTTGTGTGTGTGTTTTTTGTATGCTGCGATTAACTCCTCCATCTTTGACTACATACATGTTATTTCTTTTTAAATTAATCTGAAAAGTGATTAAAGTTTCTGGCCTGCCATGTAACATATTACCATACAGTGACATATGCAATTCATCACTAAGTTAAAAATACTACTTAGTCATTTTTTTCAGAATGATCTAGTTAGCATTTGTGAATTGATAGCACAGAATATTTGCTTTCAAGACTTTTTAGTGAAAAAAACCTAATGATCATGCCTCTAGTCTGCCAGTTAGCATATGGGGTCAAAACTATACTGACTAATGGTCCTGATCGGAAGTCTGCTGTGGGAGTTTTCCTACCATTGACTTTATCAGTCTTTGGAACAAATCTGTGCAAGTACACATACACAAGGAATGAATTTGGCTCAAGTCACATAAACTGTTTAGAAACAAGTTGTTGCTTTAAAAATTTTGTATTATTACTACTAGTATTGCTTACAGGATTTCTACTTATTTCAAAAAGCATAGTTTAGACTTCTTGGACTCTTGTATAATCATTTATCTTTCACATCTGATCTCTCACATTGCTTACAAAAGACAGTAACTTTTCTGTTTACATTTTATTAAAAAATAAACACTAAACCCTGAAGATGTGGTTTAGACCAAAAGAAGGAGGAAGATGATTAATAATAATTTATTCTTCCCTCCAAAGATAACGTTTATTTGGACAGGCTGGATCGATGGGCCGAGGTCAATTGTATGAGGTTCAACAAGGCCAATCGCCGGGTCCTGCACTTTGGTCATAACAATCTCATGCAATGCTACAGGCTTGGAGGAGAGTGGCTGGAAAGCTGCCTGGTGGAAAAGGACCTGTGGGTGCTGCTGGAGAGCCAGCTGAACATGAGCCAGCAGTGTGCCCAGGTGGCCAAGAAGGCCAACGGCATCCTGGCTTGTATCAGGAATAGTGTGGCCAGCAGGAGGAGGGAAGTGATTGTGCCCCTGTACTCGGCACTGGTGAGGCTGCACCTTGAATAATGCATTCAGTTTTGGTCCCCTCACTACAAAAAAGACATTGAGGTGCTGGAGCGTGTCCAGAGAAGGGCAACAGAGCTGGTGAAGGGTCTGGAGAGCAGGTCTTATGAGGAGAGGTTGAGGGACCTGGGGTTGTTTAGTCTGGAGAAGAGAAAGCTGAGGAGAGACCTTATCGCTCTCTACAACTACCTGAAAGGAGGTTGTAGTGAGGTGGGTGTTGGTCTCTTCTCCCAAGTAACTTGTGACAGGACAAGAGGAAATGGCCTCAGGTTGCATCAGGGGAGGTTTAGATTGGGTATTAGGAAAAATTTCTTTACTGAAAGAATGGCCAGGGATTGGAACAGGCTGCCCAGAGAGGTGGTGGAGTCACCATCTCTGGAGGAGTTCAAAAAATGTGTAGACGTGGCACTTTGGGACATGGTTTGGTAGGCATGGTGGTGTTGCATTGACGGTTGGACATGATGATCTTAGAGGTCTTTTCCAACCTTAATGATTCTATGATTCTATGATTCTATTTACATACATGATAAATAAAATTATCAAGTCTGCATTTGCATGTCATGTGCTTCCTCTCCACAGTGAGCTGTCTTTTTTCTTCTGTCTTCTGGTGCAATTCCTGGTTCAGTTTTCACATAGAAACAGAAACACAAGATGACCATGATATTTCTGGCAGTACTTTCAGACCAACTGGAGCAAGAAATGCCTAGACTCCATCTTCCTCAAGCGCATTGGCTGTGAAATTTTCAGGGTAGTTTTGCAGATACAAATGCTTGGATAAATTAAATAAGGATGAGTCCGCGTTTCTCCAGTGTCAATGTTTTTGTTTTGTGGAACAGTGCCCTACTCAAACTGAAAGTTTTTCCCTTCTCCTTAAGCAGGTGTTGCTCTCTTATTGTTGAAAATTATTAACAAAATCTGTCAAATTATCTATAATGATACTGGGGATGTGGAGAAAGGTGCTTTAACAAGTTAAAAGAAGCTCAAGAATATTTTAGATCTCTTACATGAACATTTTGTGTATACCTCCTATCTCTTTTTAGTACTGGTCACACATAATTTGGCTTTAACACATTGGCAGGTATGCAATCATTAAATATAAGCATTCTTCAAATATGGGTTTATTTACTCCACAGGCTGTCATCTCAGACATAGCAATTCTGTGGTTCACTCACTTTCCATTTCAGGAGAGGCAAGTTACAGTGCAGGCAAGTTTCACAAGTGAATTCCAGGTCTCAGAGGTTATTGCTTGGAAGCCTAATATCCATGTGATCACTGATTAATCTATTTCAATTTCTTCCTTTTTGGCAGAGTAATATAAGTTCTTGAGATGAATAGCCATGACATCTGGTTTGAAACAAAACTTTCTAACCCACCTATTCCCCTAGCAGAGAAGCTGGCAATAACCTTAGATCATCATCTGTGAATGAACACCACAATGTCCAATACCCTGGACATCATATTTGAGCTGCCATGCAGCTCTGTGACTGCATGGGAGTGAAATTTGTTAAATATTTTCTATTTGTGACACATAAAACCCAGCCAGGCAAGGACTGTGTTATGGCAGATGCTGTATACAATATATGATTATGCTTTGAATATACCCCTAAGGATCTTCCGTTTAGTATCTGGCCCTTATCCACCCTTAGATGCTTAGCCAGCCAGAACCAAATATGGAATTAATCTCCTTATTACTAACCTTCTCTCAAGTGTTGGAATTTGGATATATGCTTATTCATTGAGCAAAGATACATGAGAAATGGAGTGTAAAATGAATTAATTGAAGCATGCTGTTGAACACAGGAAAAAACCCCACCATAACTTCTCTTGAGGGGCTGAAATAAAAAAAAAATTATTAAATAAAAAGATGTTTTTCAAACATGATTCTTAACCTCTTAAAAATAACAAGCATCTATGCCTATAGCTGTGATTTATACTTTATGCCAACGAGAAAATTCAGGGTGCACTCAGCACATCTTGTTTAAAGTAGATATTCTGGAAATAAAATTGACACCCAGAAAAGTAATGAGTTGAAAGACATCTTGAGGAGACAAAGAGTATTTAATTGTTATACATACCTGCATTACTCTTTAAAGATTTGAGAATTATTTGTCTTAAATACCATATATATTCCTCATCAAGGAGATGGAACATTGAAAAATAAACTGAAATTTGAAATGTAGCATGTATTTTATAGAGAACTTTAAAATCTACAATCTGAATGACAATTCAAGAAAACTTAAGCTATTTTTTTTCTATTTACTGTTGATAGTAAATATTTTTTAAAGGAAAAAAATGCTCTCATCTTGATGGCACCCAAATGCTGATTAAAAAAGCTCTTAAATCTTGTGATTACTTTAATTTTATTTAAATTTATTTTAACTTAAATGATCCTCAGTGATATTGGAAGTATAATCTATGAAATGCAGTAGTAAGCTGCTACCTGTATGAAGTGCAGGAAATGTTTGCATCTTTTGTTATATGACTTCCAGAATGTAAGCTAGCTAATGGAATATGAAATAATCAATATAGCCAGGATACTGGCTAGGAAAGGTACATGTGATTCCCTTCCAACCTGAATTATCCTATGAAGTTGTGAGTCTAAGAATCACACCTCTTCTCCTCCTTACATTTGTTTTAGCCGAGCTCAGTGATTTATTTTTATATATAAACTTGGCAGAAATAAAAAATAAAACCCAAAATGGCTCAAAGGAAGAAACCATTAGATGAACCATTTTAATAAAATACATGGATTAAAGAAGTACATCAAAAAGAGAGAAAAAACACAATGTGATGGATTAGAAGTGGTGAAACTGTAAAAAAATGTTAAAAACTATTTCAACATAATTAGATGCTGGGTGTGGCATCAGCCTGTGCAGAGAGTTTTATTGTTCAGTAACATTTGTGAATAATCTGAGAAAACTTTTGTTCCTATGAATGCTTTCAGAGAGCAGATTCCAGATCTGTAAGTCATGGTTTTGTCCTAAAATGTGTTCCAATAAACAGGGAACCAAAATTTGCTGTGGGTGAAGCAGCTGTAGAGCTTGGCTCTCCAAGTCAGGGAGCAGAACCAAAATCCTGTGGCATGGCACTTGGAGAGAAAATATCAAGGGCCTTACTCAAAGGATGTCTATGTGTATGTACATAGTGAAGTTGTAAGTTCAAACAGACCAGCAAAGACAACAATTGCTAGTTAATTTTGATTACCTAACTTGTTTGTAATAATAATTTCTGGTTATTAATAACTTAATGTTAAATGCAGACAGCATTGTTCTTATTTTTCTTTTCTCTTAATGTCCAGTCAGTTCAACACTGCCAAAACCATAATGCAATCATTGACTACACTGGCTTTCCTGTATACTAAAATCCACACGCCTGCACTTAGAAACTTATCTGTTCTACTTCCCCTTAGAGGCTTTTGAGAACATAATGACAATACAGTCAATAAAAACTAGAAAATTTAAGCAAATCTGTTATTTAAACAAAACAGAATTGAGAAACAATGCCTAGGTATGCAGGCATAAATGGATAAAACCATGTAAACTTTATAGTTAAATCTAAATTTAAATATTGAAACATATGACCTATTATGCTAATCACTCAATGCCTTTTGTAGCCCTGAAAACTAGCGACTATCAAACAGGGTCCTTAAATGAAAATATCACTTGGGAGAACTAGCACTATGTTAGGAGGATAACATTCATATTAAAAGCAAACAAAGAACAAGAAGAAGAACAAGAAAAAGAACAAGGAAAAGAAAAAGAACAAGAAAATGCAAAAGCAAAAGCAAAAGCAAAAGCAAAAGCAAAAGAAAAAGAAATACACTACATCTGGAACTTCATCTTGCAGGTAATTTAATGGGATTAAAGGGATTTTTAATCTCTCCTTCATCCAGCAGAACTGGTGGGGGATGAAATGTCTGCCACAGTGCTGGTCCCTATAGATTGGGATTCAGGGCCAAAACTGAGATTGTCTGAGGAACTTAAATTGAGGATTTCTGTTCTGTAAATGCTCTATTAAAACCAGGATTTTTCAATTCAAACCATTCAGCTGCCATGGGAAGGAGGGTTCCCTGCTCATTTGCCCTTTTGAAGTGTTTTCTGTTCCAGTGTCTGTTCTTTTTTTGTTGCTTTTGATGTCTAGATTGGTGGCTCCCTCCATTCCTGAGAAAACAGACTTCTTTCTTCTCCTGCTGGAGAACTCAATGAAGCCCAGAATTCAATTAGTCTGGCCAGGAAAATGGGTCTTCTAGTCTGTGTTTCAGTGTGCTTGACCATGTTCCTTACATAACTGAAAAATCTATATTTCTAGAGAAAAAAACACAACTTTGAAGTTAAATCTTGTGAATCTGCCATATCATTGGTATCCATTACAGAAAAGTGAAAAGAAAAAGCCTTTTTTTGTGTGTTGGCATTTCTGGACATCAGCACTCCTTTTCATAAATGTCAACTTCCTGGAAAAGACCCAGTAAAAGAGTAAAATATCGGTTTCCAGGAAAGAGGGGAACTTTCCTTCTTAAGGTGTGATTTAAGAATATCTTGCATTCAAAGTGATCAGTGATACAGTTCTTGAACTACTGCCCCCCAAAAAAGGGAAGTGGGAGTAAAACCAGAGAGAAGAAACAGACATATGATAATTGTCAAGAGACATAAACCTACTAGGTGGCCTAACAATGCCAGCTAAGACTCTCTGTTCAATGTTTGCATCAGGCATTCATTCTCTATAAACTATGACATGTCAGAAATATTTCCCTGTAATTTATTTCTACATTTGGCAAGATTTGTTTTGAAGAGAACACAGATATCTTCCTGGGTTATGTGGGAAGATAAGATCTATGTTTGAAGATATGTGTAAGAGATGGTTCAAAAAAGAATAGCTATAATGTCTAAAACCTGAGTTTTATGAAACATTTACTAGTCTGACTTGTGAAATGCACTTTTTTTTTTTTGCCCCCAGATAGTAATTCAAGGGATAATAGAGACATGGCCATGATATCCATGGTAATGCTGTAATATAGACAGTTTGATGATAATTGGGGTGACAGAAAAAATTTTAGAAATAAGGGTCAAATGTGTATATAAACCCAAATCTACATGGAGTAATATGTACTTTTGTGTCATATCACTGACGTTGCAAGTGCCTGACTCTAACAGAATAGAATTCTGGAATAGGAGAAAACTCTGTTCAGATAGTGAGGTACATAATAAGTCCCATAATAAATAGGAGGAGGTTGCAACACTAAAGCAGAAGAGCTCATATTTTTTATCTTTACATCCTTACCACTGGTCATTCTGTAAATGTAAAGCCCACATTTTAAAATTCTGACTTACTGTGTAAATTTTTTCTTTAGGAAAGTAGAAGCAATAAATACTTCATACAAATAATGGAAGATAAACATGATGATAATTTAAAGCTTGTGTTGCAGTGTTTAATTCTGTTGAGACTTTATTTGCTAAAACTGAGCCTGTGGTGACTTTTTTTGAGACAGAGTTATTAAGCCCTGAAAACAGGGGTGAAAATGCAGAACAGCTGGAAACAGAGGGATCACAGTTTTAATAATGGAGGAAGATGCACCAATGGAATATATTGTAAGTATGTAAAACCCATTGGGAACCACATGGTGTTTCACTGCTACATGTGTAAAGCAACAATTGCTCTGTGGCAAGTGTCCTGCAGGTAGCTGCTGTAAGTGACAAAGTGCATACTCTACAGCTTGTCTAAGGTAGAAGGCCAGTTATTCATTTGAAAAAAGGAATAGAGCTGTGTCCCTGGAGTCTTGTGACAAGGAAACTTCCAAGGACTGTAAAGTTTGCTTTGGATGTTTATCTGTAATATCCAGACATCTTTTTTTTTTTTTTTTCTGCTGAATCTTGCCACCAGTAAAGTTTCTTTGAGAGACATCCATGCTTCCTTCCAGACCCAATTATTGCTAGAACAGCCTCTCCTACAAAGTTTGATTCCCTGCCTCTTCTTTTCATGCTTTGGTCCCTCTGTCAAAAAGCACCCTGCCTCAGTCACTGTTGTATTGGCTGTGGTTGGCACTGCTGCGGTTGATGTTGCCTCCTACAGATGGCAATACTTGGGTATGGCCCCAGATAATTTTGCAATGAGAGAAAGGTTTTCTTAGCCATTATGCACAAAATTACTAAAGTTCCCTTTTCTGCTTACACAAAAAGGTGCAACAAGCCAAAGAAAAGATTAGTAAGTAATTTATCTTAAACATATTACAAAAGTGTTCCTTTACATAGTAGAGCTTCAAGGAGAGCCTATGTTCATTTGTTTACTGTACAGCTCTGCAGAAGACAAAGACACTTGATAGACAACAGGGAGATTGTTCATATGAGATGAACTGATCTCGTTTGGTTAATAAAGTAGGTCTCTTTGCAAGGAGAAAGTTTTTAATATATAGCTATGAAAGTTTCGTGGTTAGGCTAGATTAACTGAGATTCCTGAGTTTCCTGTCTGATGGGAGCAGAGAGGCACAGCTGGAGCCTTATATTGGGTCGGATCCAACCTAATTCCCACAGGGAGCCTGGTTAAGGGTTTTTGATCTACTGCCCCAGACCATAGCTTTATTTTGGAATTCACTGTAGCACACAAAAGGGCAAGGTCAGTTGAGCTAACTTGATTGGCATGCCACACGCTCAAGCTTTGCACCATGTCAGTTCAATTAACTGTTCATTCCTATATAAAACAAAAACCCAGCTAAAAAAGTCTCTCTTCTGTATTTTAGAGCCATATTGTTTAATTGCTTTTTCCATTCAGATTTCAGAATTAGGCAATAGGTTGTAAAACGTTAGTACCTGACTTAGAGAAAGAAAATGAGGTAATATTTCTGAGTACCAGGACTGCATGTGAACATCTGAGACCAGAATTTGACTGACACAATATAAAGCTTTTCAAATCTTTAGCAGATCATGGCTGTAAACAAAGGAAATAATTAAGTATGAATCTACATTGGTTTTGGAGAAAGGAATGGAGAAAGTTGGTGAAAATCTATAGACTTTAAAACAAAATGTGCCTCCACATGAAGGGAAAGAAATGAGCTCTTCATTCTGGAGCTCTTCTTCAAGCCCCAGGAGGTGTTCATCTAAATTTTGGTGGGATTGCCTCTGAGAGGCCTTTCTATCTCTCCTCTTGCTCTCTCTTTTGTCTAACCCCAAACCGACAAAGTGTTTTTCTATTACTCTCAGCTAGGGGAGGGGAAAGAGGGAAGAAGCCTATTTTACATTTGGGTAAAATCTTCTCCTGTTCTGGGTGGCTTAACTAGCCCTAAAACATTGCCTGAAATTGTGCTGACATCCACCAGCTGATGGCCCTATAAAAGTGGTAGCAAGAAGGCTGGCTCGTTATATGACAGCCAGTCCACTGGTGAAGGTCAGAATATGGGGCGACGTCATTAGCTCTTGTGAGGGAAGCAGGGAATTGCCTGATTTACTGTACATACCAAACCTGTTACTCATGTCAAATGAAATTGTGTAATCACTGTATGACTTTTAAGGTAATCTATCAAGTTCAGATATGTGAGGTGCTAATTAAATACACCTAGTAGAAAAGATACACATGCAGTAAGAAATTGGTCCAATAAATGCTAGAAACTTAGATCTGTAAAACATTTTGTCCAAAAGGTTTAAATTATAAAAAAACAGAGATATTTATTTTTCTGTGTCCCAAAGCAAAACACAGCTTCTATGACAGGAAAACCTGCAAAGCAATGCTGAGGGAAAAGTGTTTTATTTTATCATGATCTATCAATGATTTCTGATGATTGCTGAGTAGTCAGGCAAGTCAAATACTTCTGATATGCATAACCAAATGAAAAGAAGTTCACTTGTCTTTGTGTTACTATTTTAGACACACAGGCCTCCATGCACAAATGGACTTATCCTGAGCAGCAGTGTTAAAGCCCTGTATGAGGTGACTAGGAACTCCGTATAATACAGAAATTTAAAGAACCACCAAAGCCAGTAAGATAATTTTCCTAAAGTAACCAACAGATACTGATGAAGACAGCTGGGCCTTTTGAGTCTCACTCTAAAGATAAAACTTGGTTTTTTCCTTCTATATTGCCTCCCCCTGGGATTCATCTTGACCCCTCATTTGTGGTTAGAGGCTTAAGCACTGCAGAGGTATAACTTTCTGTCCCTCCTCACAAAACACCTGGAGGAAGGTATAAAGTACTTGGTCCAGTTCATTGCATCTCTACCCATTGTCGTGGTTTAACCCCAGCCAGCAACCAAGCACTAGATACTAGCTGCTATGAAGAAAATTAACTCTATCCCAGCCAAAACCAGCACACCCATATATATCTTGTTCTGAGAAAGCACACTAACTGTGAAATAGAACAGGGTCAACAACAAAGGCACTGGGGCCAAAGACAGTGCAGCTTTTGAATGACATTCAGCAGAGCCAGCAGCTGGTAGATCACTGAGAGATGTTTGTAAGAGCCAGCTGTTTCCAGCTGCTGAATGCTGCTGTCTTGCTTCTTGGGAGACAGCATATTCTGGTTCCCACAAGCACTGAGAGAGAAAAATGTGATGTGCCAAACCACTGTGGGAAGATTGTTGAATCGAGCCAATATGTTTGAGGGGTAGGGAGATTATTCTCCTTCCTTCCCATTGATGTTGTTCCTCCTTGCATCAACATGCTCGGGCTTCCCAGTCTGTGCCCCCTTGCATCACCCATGGGTATAAATGGGATGCAGATCATGCTGTAAGCACCTGCCAACATTTTTGTCCTGTCAAATTAGCTAAAGTGCATGATAGGGAGCTTGGGCTGGCTGTGCTTTTGTCCCAGCTTGGCTCTGGGTGTGCATGACCAGATGGTCCCTGATAACAGCATAAAGCCTCTGAGTGCAAAGTTAGCCTGACCAAATCCAAACCTCCTAGACATCCTCACCTTGGATCAGTGCTCTGTGCTCTGTAACCACACTGTGTAACCCAAACTGACTCATCTAACCAAAGACTGGTCATGTAATCGCTAGGTCCCAGAGAAAGTATGCTCATACATGATGTTAGCATAGAAGTCAGGAAGTTTAGTTCAGGCGATAGGGAAGGCAAGGCAAGATGGACGTACTGTTGCCCAGTTCAAGTATTAATCTGTAAAATATTTGCATAAGCAATATTCATAGGCATTTCTCTCCTGCACACAGAGAAAACAGCAAAAGTTTATGTAATATCTACTTTTGAAGGGGAAATATGACAGTTTGTTGTTATTATCATGGTAAATTAATTGTCCATCCAAAGATGTTTTGTATGATGCAGTTTACAAGGCATGTGGTTTGCAAGCAGTTTATTAGTTTGCAGTCTGCTTGGGGGTTGTATGTTACCTAGAGGACAAGGACCCGGCAGCTCAGCACTGAGCTCTCTGTCTTCACTACTGCTTTGTAATTAATTCTAAAGCTATTCAGACAGCAGGACTACCTGAAGATAAAGGCTCAAATAACCAAGCTGCCAGCATCCTGAGAGTAAAAAACATAGTCTTATATGACCTTATCCCACTCTTTTAAAGGTGACAACCAAGAGCAGCAGTGAGAGATTCTGAAGAATAAAGAGACAGCACAAGGTACTGGATGCTGGTGACAAGCACATGTGAAAACCCTGCATGCTTTGCCTCATTGGAAGAGCTTATGGAGTAAAGAAATCTAAAAAATGAGACAGAGTTGAAAGAAGTATGATGAACGAGATGGCCAGGAGGATTTGCAGACGTCTCATGAATGAGAAGAGCAGGAGGTTATGTTATCTGAACAAGTACGCTGACTTACATAAGCATGGGACCATCAGGGCACAGGAACTCATGGCAGGGAACTGAATGGCAGAAAAGATCTGGTACATTGGAGGACACAGAAAGGAAATGGAAGGTGCAGAGGTAAAGAAGCAAAGGAGGGCATCTACTGCCGTAAGAAAGAAGGAAGAGCTGTGGCATGAGGATACTAGAGACTGGACCCCAAGGGGAGAAAGGCTGATATTTAGGATATCTTCAGCAAGAACAAGAGAAAGCACAATCTACATCTAGAAGGAAGAAGTGGAAGAGAGAAAGGATGTGAAATTTATGCCAAAGCTAAGAAAAGATTCCTTACTTTATGGGAGCTACCTCCTTTTAAAGCAAAATAGTCAGGTCTTTCGGTGAAGGGATACTTATAAAAGAATCAGAGTAGATACTGTCTTAGATATTTCAGGACATAAAACTAAAAACAAGAAAAGTAACAGCCAGTGTATGGTCAGTCTTTATTGAATATAAGTCACAGAATCTTCTCAAAAAACATAAAAAGTGTAAAAAAATTACATTTATGTCATGACAGTCTCAAATGGGGATATTGAGCAATAACATGGCAAACTGAACTAATTGGCTCAAAGATGTGTAAAAAAACCCCTTGATATGGGAATTTGATTTACCCCCCCTGGGCTGGAAGTCAATGTGATTGTCAAGTATTATTAGAGAAGTACTATTGAGAATTATGCAGCTATGGAAACCACTAATTTCTCAGAACCAAATGATACTAGTAATGGTTAGATGCTTGGATGCTTATGAAGGAAATAATAAATGTCTTCACCAGTTATACAGCTGGGAAGAAAGGAAGCTATTTTAGATCTGTTGGAAAGTAGTGATGACACTGTGTAGAAACTGTACGTACAAAGTAATTTTGGATGGGGCCCTAGCAAGCCAGTTGAGTTTAAATAGAAAGAAAAAACCATAAGTAATTAAACAAAACAACCCATCCTTGCTGAAATACAAAAGTATCTAAGATTCAATATTCAATATTTAAATATTTAATATTGAATAGTTAAAATAATTTAATATAAATTATTTAACATTCAATGTTTAAAAAAAGAATTAATCCTTAGTAAACTGTGAGGACTAGTTAATGGAATCAACTGGAACATAAAGATCAGGGAACTGTGTGGGATAAGTCACAGCCTGTGTACCAGTGACTTAAAAAAAACCAAAACCCCAAACTGTTCTATTTGAAGTTGTATTTAAATCACAGAAAAACATTGGTAAGGAAGAATTCTTGACAGAACTGGCTTAAAAGCTAATGGAGAAAAAAAAATTGGAAGAGCGGAGCCTATTAAACTGAGGCAAAAAAACCAAACTGCTCAGGAAAGAAAGTTCTTTTTAGGGAAATAAAAGTTCAAGGAAAGAAAACTGTGAAAAATCAAGTTGAATTGGCCCTTTGAAAGCCTAAGATCTTTCAGAGGAAAGATTTGGAGATGAACAGATTTGCATTTTTGAATCATCCATAACAATAACTTTTTAAACTATAATCTTGTAAAGAGAAAATTATGTTTAAACTGATAAAGAACATTTATTAGGATAGATGTTAGCAGACAACTAACCCTCAGCGGAGTGAGATGCTGAAACAACCTTCCCATAGGACAACAGGAGCAAAATCCAGAGTAAAAATGGAGAGTGGTACAGGTTATACAATGTAGCATTTGGACCTGCTCTATCTGTGATTTCATAAATACCTGATTTGCTTAATTTGAAGTAGAGTAGCTACAAGAGGGACGCAGAAAGCCACCTTTCCCTAGAAGATCTGAATTACATCATTTCTGTAAGATATAATTTTAATCCTTTCTTTGAAGAGAGGGCAACTGAACCAAGCATCATATATGTGAGACAGAGAAGTCCCTCCATGAAAGTATTAATTACAGATGTTTTGGTTAGGGAGTAGAAGGATGACAAGGGAGAGGAGGGAAGACGGATGCAAGAATACTGTATTTATCTGTTGCTTTTTCTTAAAGTTTGTGTAGACATCAATGAGTAGTTGTTCTTAGAGCAAGCACACGGGCTTTAATTTGGGACTAGTATTGACACAGACTGTAACTGCACAGCATTGCTCATGTTGAGTTTTCTCTAGACAGAATTTCAGTCAGCTAGGCAAAAATAGTTTCTCAAACATAAATCAGATATGAATTTTGGTACCAAATTTTTCATCCTCACAGCTGCAGCCTAGCCCTGACGTAGTGTAAAATATGAGTCAGGACTTTGTGCTAAATCCTTCAATAGATCTAGTTCATAGTTTTGAGAATATTTGTCTTTATAGGTAAAACTATATCAGTTCATTAAGAATTAAGCTGCCTTTGATTTAGCCTGGGTTTACTTTAGTTTGGGTTTTGTTTTTTTTTTTTTTAATAAAAAAGTCTGATTTCCTTCACCAAATCTGTTTTTTATTTTAGAGTGATAAGAAAGAAAGCTCAAAGAAGTATTGCAGTCTTGTGAAAACTATTGGACTGATAGACTGATAAAATGATATAAAACCCCAATGCAAACCAAGCAAAGTAAGTTCTGGGGAGTGCATTAGTTTTCCTGTGAGAGATTCACAGAGCTAAGAACCAAAAAGTTTTACTCTCTGCCAAGAAAAGTTGGTAAGGGAGTGATTTTTACCAAGTCAGGAAAGGATAGCTCAGGCTAGGAAGGCTATCATGTCTCAGTGTACTAAACACAGTCCTGGCAGATGACTCAAAAAATGCCTAAGGCCCCAATCCAGCAAAGTACTTAAGCCTGTGGGTACCCTCTTTGACAATGGTTGTCACCTACTTAAAATTATGAGTCAATAACTAGAATGTATTTCCCAAGGACAATAATCTGAAAATTTTACCAAGACCTAGACTGAAGGCAAAACCACAGGTAACTGCAGAAAGTGGCTGAACATCACCTGTTCTAGTTAGCGTTCTTTGTGGTAGCATTTTAAACCCTAATATGTTTTTATATAGTCCATTCTTGTTCTTAGCAGATGAAATCATATCAACGGCTATACTCATTATTAAAAATCTTTCTTATATTGTGAAAGAAGAAAAATGTTTTGTAAAAAAAATACTTCAATCCCCTTGATGTATAATGTCAGGGATATTTTTAGAGCAGTAAACAAAAACACTGGCTACTCAATGTGACACCAGTTTCAGCAGATACAGTAGGAGAAATCAGAACAAGTTTAAATGAAAGCTCCAAGAATTCTTTCAACTGAAAATAAATGGAGGATGAGCACAGAGGAGTCCACAGTGTATAAAATAACAAATACTTCAAAACTGCTGACAGCAGGGCTGGACTGCTAAGGTGACAAATTTTCAGGAAGCTATACAATATAAACAAACGCATGTTTTAAGTATCCAAGTGAGACCACACTTCAAGAGCAACATCATGTCATTTCAACCTCTGGCTGTCTATGCCTAGTATCATCTCAGTGGTGGTAAACTGGTCTATTACATTCAAGTCCCAAAGACACGAAGACCGCAAAGGAAAATACAAGTGGCCTGCATTAAGACCCTGGTCAGCAATATTTCTTTTATTGAGTAAATTGGTGACAATGCAAGCCCAAATTCAGTACTTACTGGCCCCATTCAGAAGATTATTACTGTGTGGCTAAAATATCAAAGTGAAGATAGTGAAAAGTGTAATTTGACTGACTGGGGAGACAGGAAACTCTAGAAATGCTACAAATGCAGACTGAAGAAAGTAAGGTTAGAAAGAGTCTTGTGTTGCAAGATATACGTTAACATATTTTAAAAGTCATAGTAATTTAAGAACCACTACTTAGGCTAACATTACGAAGCACTGTAAAAATATCCCAAAGTGAAAAGAGAGAATAAAAGATGAGGAGACACATGTAGGCACCCAGATTTTGACTGTATCAGAACACAGTTGAAGAAAGAATCCCTACAAGGTAAACACTGAGCAGCACCATAGTGCTTCAGGTTATTTTTGTTTAAAAGAGGTAGTAAAATGCCCTCCTAGCCAGAAACTGAAAAATAGTAATGTAGAACAGAAAGTAATTCAGGTATTCTGGTGTTTAATTGTTTAAAACAGAGTCTCAAAAAGCCATACAGATTGAATCCAGTACATAGAGACTACATAGAACATCAAAGAGTACTACATAGTACATAGAACAATATAAGCTATCACTAATATTTCTAACTCTCAGTGAAAAAAACACAAAAAGTAGATTTCCTAGAATCCTCATAAAGAAAGCATACAGGAATCTTATCAGTCTTTTTTTTTTTTTTTTTAATTTCTTTTTTCCCCTAATATACAGCATACTTTGAAGTGCTGAGGACTTCTCATACAAGTACACTCCAAGAGCTGAGACGGGCAATACAATGGTGGGACCAATGTGAATGATCTTCCTTAAACTGATGCCCTCTAGAGGTGTCTCAAATCGAGAAGAGAAAAAAAGGACGGTACTTAATATCATTAATACAATGTGAAATTCTCTGTCCTGAGAAATTTAAAAAGGATGTGTCAGATTTACTCAGGAGTGTTTAACTTTTCCAATGAGCATGAGTTCTCCTCATATTAACCCAAACCATATATATTTTGCCCAGTTTTAGACAGTGCTTAAGGAAATGGTGTTGTAGCCATAAAAGTCTATTGACAAAAGCAAGACAAGTTTAGGAGAAAGAGAGAATACATTTTATAACGCCAACTAATATAGTCAGAACAACTGAAAGATACATTAAGCATAAAAGCCTTTCCTGAGGTCCTGATACATTTCTTAAATCCTATATTCACTTTTGGGTACCCACATTCCTGAAGTAGAGTTTTGGAAATGGACAGCAAGCTGATCTAATGCCAGTGTAATGTCAGTATAAATCAATGTAACCTCTTGCCCATAATTACTACCTTGCAGAAGCAGATTTTGAAACATAAGGAAATGCAATGTAGTGGGGAATAATAAACAGGAAGCACTAATAATACCACAACTAAATAAAAAGTCTGTATTAGAAAAAAAATAAAAGGTAACCAAAGGCAGTGATTACCTATGTACTCTGCTAATACACTCATAAGTTATTTTCCAACTTTGTTTTCATTGCTAGCAAATACCGTTTTAGGGCTGATTTATTTTGGCAAATACATGTAATACAACTCTTATTCCAAAGAATCTTTAAACAAAGTGAGATATTAAGTCTTTTTTAGACATGCAGAAGTATTTGCACTGACACCTCATTTCACTTTGATTCAATGCCACTATGTAAAACACCCAAAGAATAAGGACAAAATAATGTAATTATATTCTTTTCAATTTTTGCTCTCTGGTATGACCATCTGCTTTTTTAGATACTGATCTGGGCATACAACACACACCCATCTTTTACACTTTAGGTAAATGGCAGCTAAATTCCAGCTAGGTTTCACTGCAGACGATCCTGAAAGAAAGGAAATCAAATGTATGGCTACTGTTGTAGTCATCACCTAGTAAACTTAATCTTTTGAAGTAGATATCCTTCCTGCCCTATTGTGTTTGCCTGTCAGCCAAGCAGGCCCTATCTTAGATCAAGAGGGAAAAAAAAAGATCCTGGAAAGTTTCTAAAGTAACTATATTCTTAGTCTGTTTGAAAATGAACACATTTATTTGCATTACTGAGCCCAGGAAGGATTCCAAATTCCCAGTATCCTGTATATGTATCGAGGCAAGATATTGGCATGACAGCCACCTTTCTGCTCCATATTCAAGTTTTTTTTTTTTATAGAAAGGAGGCCTGGTCATGTGAGCTTGCAGGGATCCCCGACGTGCTCTGACAGAGGTCTGAACTGGAAGACCAAGAGACAAGGACCTTGGTTTTCACTGCAGTGAATCCCAGCAGGTAAGTCTAGACAATGTGTTTCTTTTTCAGTTGCACATTGTATTATAAAGCAGGAGGGATTTGATTACTCTAGTGGTTCTACTTAATTTCCAAGCCCTCAGTCTCACTGGAAATCAAACTGGGGCAAAGTGGGAAGAACTCAATTGCCATCTATTTGGTTGCATTTCCCTGAAAGGAGTCATAAAATCATCTAAAAGACCTATTCTGCCAAGACACTTATTTCTCAAATGTCTGAAAAAATTTAGTAATTGCTTTAGGCATATCTTGCTTACCCAGAATTTTAGAACATGTTAATATGGGTTTATGATTAATTAATATTTGGGGACCTGAGGCCTCCATTTCATCTCCTTGCTATCCCAGGTTAAGGTTCCCAGAACAGTTGTAAGTAAATTTATTGAATCACATGTCTCTTCATTCCCATGTAGATGTGGGACACTTTTTGACAGGTTATGGTCTTCTGATACTTGCCTATCTTTATGTTTTACTTAGTTATTTGTTTGATTTTTTTACATGGTGACATCTTAACCAGCAATGTACGAAATGTTGATTTCAATATAACTACATTCAACAAAGTCAAGTAGCTTAAAAATTATGTTCCTGTGGTATCATGGATTCATCTTGATTTACCATGTGAATTTTTTTTGTTGGTTTTTGGTCAGGATTTTTTTCCTTTCCTTATAATCTAGTTCAGCATTTTCAAAGTTTGCCATACTTCGTAAGCAGATCAAATAATTATTCAATTTAACTTGAGGTTTATTCGGGCATAGTGAAGAGGCCCAGCCTATTCTGAAAGATGCTGAACATCTGTACATGTGGCAACTTAATTTTAGGTTCTTGTTCTCCAAGTTGGAATCTGGAATCCTTACAGGATGTAGGGGCAAAACCGAGAATTTAGTTGACAGCATTTTCTTGCTGGGAGTCCTATTAGCGAATGTGTTGTTCCACCCTTATACACATCAGCTGGGGTAAGAAGGAGCTAACTGAGACTGGGATGTAAAACAGAACACACACACACTTCTTTGATCCTAGATTATGTTTTTCCAAACATCATAGTCTTTACCAAAGGCTTCAATGAAATAGTTGGAAAATGTTTGCAATATTGCCAGAGATTTTTCCCTTCATTTTTGGAAACAACTGAGCCATTTTCAGCAATACCCTTTAAGAATTTCAAAGAAACAAAATAAAAACATAAATCC
This sequence comes from Morus bassanus, assembly GCA_031468815.1. Taxonomy (NCBI): domain Eukaryota; kingdom Metazoa; phylum Chordata; class Aves; order Suliformes; family Sulidae; genus Morus; species Morus bassanus. The sequence continues at coordinate 78,229,082 of CM062568.1, forward strand.
TGAATCAGAAGCAAAGGACAAGCATGGAAAATTTCAGTCCAAACAATTAGTTTAGCAAAGTTATAAATATGTGCAAACTGAGGCTTTCAGTGTTTCCATTGAGTTAGGCAGTCTTAATTTAGACATTGCTGCTTGCTATGGCTATATCACAATACCCCACCCCTGCCTTCCAAAAAATGCGAAGGCTGCAGTTACTGGTTTACTTAGTTGATGGTTTCATACTTAATCTCTTTCAGAGTCTTTATGCAGATAATGTAGAAATAAGACTCACTATCTGAGTGTTGTTCTAATCTAACAAACACATGAAATAAAATAATCAGACACTAGCAAGTTCAGGCAGTTTAGGCAGTTCACTTTTGAACTACTGTGCAAATAAATCTTTCAATGTTTAACTTGTCTTAAACAATCCAGTGGTTTCTGGTGCTATTCTTGTTCAACTTGTATGCTCAGTTCTCATTTTCTTATAATTCTTTCCAACATTTTCAGTACTTATTTTTAATGTACTGTTCTTGCACAAAGATCTGCCAGCTACCGTACTGTGATTTGAAAATGAGTGTCAAACATAATGACTGGTTTATACGTTTCCTGAATTAAAAACTAGGAGGATAGTCTCCATTCTACAATAATCATAATAAAAAGTAACCTCCAAAAAAAGTATCTTGCTATCTTATATCTGAGAATCCTTAAATTTCTACGCCCTCATAATTTTTCTTTACTGAAGAGTCATTGTCAAGGTTTGAGTGTGCCATGTTTATGTATCAGCTGAGACCACAAGCTAAAGTCTTTCCTAATTTTCAACTATCTAGTCTCACCAAGGTCAATAGGATTATACCAACACAAAACAAAGCAGTATTTATTCACTTGCCTCTATTCTCTATCAGCTTGTTATAACAGCAATAATTCTTTTGATGACTTCTGCGTGTCTTGCCTGTTGTATCTTGTAATCTTGCTTATTATCTTTCTCAGCATGTCTTGCAGATTAGTACAAAATTAGAGGGAAAGGTTAAATAGGAAGTGCTGTATAAATGTCCACCACCAGCCAAGCATGCTTGAGTTCAACAGACACTGTTTCTCCCGTGCTGTGCTAGGTTAGATTTTGGCAGTCTTGAAAATGGGGAGCTTTGCATTTTTAAGAGAAATGTAGCAAGACCAAGAAGAAAACAATCAATCAAAAACTTCATCAATACCCTTTTAAAATATGTATTTTCAAATGTACAGTGTGATCCTCCCCAGCTCATTTGTATTATTACTAAGCCAAGGAAAATAAAGACGGGTTTTTTAAAAATCTCTTTTCTTTATGTAGATTGTAAATCTCATTCAAGTAACATTAGCAGACGCTAGTTACTGCTAGCTACTGCTAGTGTCTTCTCAGGACCATGCTGGCAGAATATAAGATAAAAGACTTCCAGAGCTGAGAGTTTTCCCGAGATGATCAAAGCATTGCAAAATTTGCTGTTTCACTGTAGCATCTACAGCTGGGTCATCAATTTCCAAAGCATCTCAGGATATTCAAAGATGTGCTGGAAGGTACTCCTTTGCCAGGAAAAGTAATAACTGAGCCCCTGAGTGAGATGGAATAACTAGGCACTTCCAAAATCATTAAAAATGGTCCCTCAACTAGCCTGAGGCAAGTGCAGTATTCCAGCATGTTGCAGCACTGACTGGTCTTCCTCAAATCTGAGATTTCATTCTGCAGTACTGTACAGTACTTCATGCTTTGCAGTCAAGGAAAAGGATGGTTTTTTCTTATCAGGTCAAATAAGCTTGGACAAACTTTATTTTAATTTCTTCAGTGTATCTCTACAATTTATCTTCCTTATTTATCCACACAGAAAGGGCAGAATGTACATAAAAAAAAAATGTGTGTATATACATCCATATATACATGTGTATGCAAAGAGAACGTATGTATAAAAACACAGAAAATATACACATGCACAAAGACACACACACACATCTATCTAAAGAAAGAGAGTCATAAAACCACACATACTCATACCAGGATCTGCACCTATGGAGAAAATGGTTATAAGTGCAGAATGTTACCCTTAATTTATAATCAAATGATATAATGACTTAATCCTGAGGTTTCTATCTGGACATTTGGTCTGGGTGAAGATTGAAAGCAGATTATGATACAGACAGCCATGCTAAATAACATGACATAGGATTGCTTTGGGAATAAGTCACTATGATCCAGGCTGTCAGAAATTGGCCATAAGCAGTAGCTTCTCACCTCATGCTTTTTTTTCCAAGGCCACTTAGACTCACAGAACATCTATAACAATGGGTATGGCACAATCCATTTGGATCTTGTTGAATGGTAGACAGACCTTAGCCATTTTGTTTTTCCCTTACCCAGGACCAGATTTTTACATTTCAGTCTATATTTAGTGATACCTTGCTGCATACGTAGGTTTATCATCTTCAATTGAATTTAACAGAAAGGTTGTGGCAAGGGTGGCAAAAGCTAGGACATTGTCAGTAGGACTCAGATTACTCTGAGCCACATTTTGCCCTCAGGGATGGTCTGACATCTCTAATTACTGCTAATTTTTGTTTTCCTCAGTTTGGTGGAAACCCATACAGTGTCTGGAAGCACAATTCTAGTCTTTAGTAATTGAATTTGACTGATGGGCTATGTCAGCCAGTATGAAGAAATCTGTAATAAGGATGGGCTCAAGCCAATCTTTGCTGAGTAAGTCTCCCATGATCAAGTAGTTTTGCTTCCTATATTTTTGTATGTTAGGTATGTATGTGTTACCGTGTTTTATGTGAGGTTAATCAGAGAGAAAAAAAAGAAATCTTTTGATCCCCTTAACTAATGAAAATTAAGCCTTTCAGCATTTGCTGTGTGTGATTATGCAAAAAGAGCCTGTTTCTTATTTGTTCTGGTTTTTTATGAGCTGGGAATCTCCCTCAGATTCACTGACATGTTGCATGAATCACCAGGACTATTTTTATTCCAGTAATAGTTCTTTTCTGAAAGTTGAACTGGATAAGCCGAAAACTCTGAAACATTGTCCAGCAGTTTACAAATGGAACTGAAGGCTGAGAGAGGAAACCGTAACAGGATACATGTTGTTTTAAAGGCTTGGCAACTGCATAGCCCAAATACATTCAAAACGAAGTCTGAAATACCAGAAAAGGTCACAACAAAGAAAACTCAAAACTCAGTCTCCCAAACCTTTTATTGCAGATAATTTTGATGCTGTGGGGTCATGTATCCAGAGTCTCACCTCGTGCGTCCTCTTCATTTAACCCTTTACACGGCTTTCTCTTGACACAGCAAGAAACCATTTATATTAGTCAGAACACTATGATTGATGGAACAGCATGGTATACAGCATAAGTTCATGGGGCCAAGCAGACCTCTGTTATAAGTGTGGGTCTTGCAGTGCTTCCCAGGGTACGCAAAACATTCATTAATGAGGGGAAGAGGAATTTTCTTGAGACACTTGCTTTTCTCATTATTGTTAGCTTCATGGCCATCATTAAGCATAATTGTGTGTTCAATGTGCTGAGGTGACTAGGGTATAGATTAATGTTTCTTTTATTGTGCAAGGTTATGAAAATGCTGGGATATGGTCTGTTTGAGGGCAAGCCTTCAAGTTGTCCAGAATACAGGGAAAAATCTACATAAATTCCTCTGCCTTTAGAAAGCTGTTACAAATTCAGTTCAAAGAGTTCCTCCTTTATAGTCTAGAGAATGTGCAATTAAGTCACAGTTTGTGAAAAACAATGAAAACTATTGAAACTATTGAAACTATGAAAAAATGATAATTTGCCTGAGTATTCTCTTTCTTACCAACTCTGCCTTTTATAAAGATAACACTTCATAACTTGGAATGATTATTAGACTGTACAGATTTCATGCTATCAAGAGGAATGAATACACTGTGCTTTGCACCAGGAGGTACTGGTTCATCATGATCCCAGTAAGAAAGGCACTCTGTAAAGTATATCTTAAAATGACATTTATTAGAGCTAGCACTATAAAGAAACAGAGGGTGGTATAGATAACCTTACCTCCCTTCAGGTGCTGGAAACCCTGAGTTGTGCAGTACCAAATGGGCCTCTAATGAGGATGCAGCACGCTATGCAGATCCCATCTGTGGTAGGGTTGCCCTAATTTGATCATTTGAGGTATTTTTTAAAAGAAAACAACTCTATTCATCATTTCTACTGTCAAACAAAGAAGATATGCATGTGTGAAGTTGTTGCTGCACTGTTAGATAAAGGCAAGGCCACATAGGTGATGTAATCACTGGTACTGAGTGAGAGCTGCCTGCAGGCTTCTCTGTTATAATCACTGGCCAAATTTATCCTACAGCTGAGGGATGTGAGCAGCACAAGGTGGGTCTGAAGGCCATGCTGTACGTGAAGCACAGCGCAGCATAAGCCTGCACCTGCTCAGGTTAGCTGTGATATGGGTCACTGACTCCTCCACCTACAGTGGTCTTCTTGTCAGGGTCACTACATACAGTTATAAGTGTACACTTACATATGCTGCAGGAAAGCATTCACAAGAGTATACAAAAGCATGTATATTGAACAGTTTAGGTATAATACAAAAATTTAATTACATTCTAAGAGATTTTTGTTTCTAGTTACCCACAGGGCAAAGTGAGATAGAATGTCAGGGCAAGCTTAACAGTTTACTTGTGTTAGAAGAAGTGCTCCTTCTTCCCTTCGCTTCATTCCAGATCGCTGCATATTTCCTTTCTCGCTTGTGGGCCTTTCACTAGTTACCTGGATGAGCCAGTTCAGCTCACTAACCAGGCAGAAAACTATGCACTCCACTTCTCCACCCCCCAATTAAATTTTTAGCAAATTGATGAGTTGAACTGGCTGAGAGGGAGTACACATTAAGAAAGGAGCTGGTGCAAGGGATCTAGGGGAAATTTACTGCTGGAACAGGGAAAGCAGAGTGTGTTTGGTGTTTTTGAAGCAGCAACCTAATAGACCAGCTCACCTCACCTTGCCTGACTGCATTGTAAGCAATCTTCTTGTCCACACACACCATATTGCACTACAGATGTGAGACCTAAAGTTGATTGCAAATACATATTAATTATTTCAATGTTGCAGGTTACAGTACTTTACTAAGTGTGAAGAAACTTCGACAAGGTGTTGGCCTTTTAAAAGAATACAGTTAAATGTTAACCTCAATTTTATATAAGAAAGGTCCCTTGTATCAGATATCCATGTCCCGCTTGCCATATTTTTCATTTGCTTTCAAAATACTCAGATTTTCAATTTCCTTAGCAGTTCCCAGGTTCACTTTATCGAAAAAAAATATTTCTGTTAAGAATTTCTTTCTATAGACAATTTGGAGTCCAAGTACTTTCCTAATGATTTCAGTGGGATGATTTGCTTGTTAGTTTTACAGGAGCTGCATGCATTTCTCATCCTTGACTACCAGGTCTCACTCCCCAGCTTAGTAAATAGTGGTTTATGAAAATGTTGCTCATTTGGTCTATTATCATAATATTCCAGAGAAGCTCATAAAAGCATAGAGCAGTTCTTAGTAGTGAGTATAATGGCTTAGTCCATTGACCATTTGTGGCAGAAACGAGGAAAAAAAATCTAGTTTTGAGTCAGAACCTTAATGATTTTTTTAACTAACACTGGGAGTAAAGGTAACCATGAAGCCCATGCATGTGTTGTTAATTCAGGGGTTATAGAATACACATAGGATATCAGGTGTGCTTTGAGTGATACAGAGCGCCACAGGAGGTAATTAGCTATGACAGCACCACTTATTCATTTAATTTTATAATCTGACTATCCATCTCAATTCATGCCACCCCCACACCTGTCAAGACTCATGCTGCTTGCTGCCATCTCCAGTCCCTGGCAGCTGGGAGACATCACATATTTATGCCTCTTTCCTGCTCAGTGATCTGGCACATCAGATGTGGCCAGTCTGTGAATTCTTTGATATTATGGCCAGCTGTGTTTGATGAATGGGGTCATGGAGTAGGGAAGAAGCCATAGTGCAGACTGCTGCCAACGTCCATTTCCCTTTATCGAGGCCCCACATTCAAAGAAGTGTTTGGTAGGTGGTACACAGCTGCAGTCCAATGTCATAGCATCTGCAGTCCAATGTCATAGCATCTTCCCTGTCAGATCACCCCAGGTGTCAGACACATCGCTCTCACCATATGAAGAGTAACAGTGGGTCTTGCCTACGGGGAGGAGAGAAACATGAGATGTCTACCTCCCAGACAAAGAGAAGTTTGCTTACTCAAAAGAATAAGTAGAGGGTCAGAACTTCCCATGTGCAAAAGACTGTTGAAAAATAAGAATGTCTTCCGTTGCCACCACACTGTCTCTCTATTGATCGCACTCTCTTTCTCTGTTACATCACCTAGGAAACTCAACTTCCTTCCAAAGAAAGAGGTGGGGATGCTCACAGAATGGGTGAATATTTTGGGTGGCTTTTCAGCCATGCTCAGTCAATTTATGGCAGGTGAGATTCTAACCCAGGTATTTACCAAAGTTAGTAATGTTTATGCTAACTAATTGTTCAGTGCTGGTGTTACTGGATTGAACCAGCAAGAAAACATTTCCAGGGAAAAAGAATACCTTTTGTTAGGCCAACAGGAATAGCTGCAAAATTTACACAAGTCTTTAGGGCACACAAACCAGTCTTCAACTTTATACATCAAGAAATGGCAACACCTCTAACAAGCCACTATTTCTACTACAGGATGATAATCCTCCATAATCTACTTCATGTGTTTCCCCACTGTGTGCCATGGCTTATTGTTTATCATCTTTTTCAGGAAACATTTTTGTTGGGATGATTAATGGAGTGTTACTTTTTCTCTGTGAGGACTTACACTGCATTTCATCATTCAAAATACATTATGGTCAAGTTGCAAACAGTAAAAAAGAACAAATGAGGGTACATGCCATGCATATGCTCATACATCTTTTTGGACATTTTCATGTTAGTTGGCTACATTGAAAGATGGTGAATGCTTATTTGAAAACATATGGACAAATAAAACCCAGGTTGGGTAAAATAAAAACCTGAACTCCTTGCAGTTCTTTATTTCTACTCTGTGCAACTCCATGAATGGTCTGGTGTGGGATGCCTTTATAAACTAAATTATTTGGATGATAAAGGAATCTTGCTTCTACACTACGTAGCTGCTTCTAGAAATCCCTCCACAAGAATTCCACCATAAAGATGTGGACATATTTGTCACATGCCCATATTTGTCTCATGTCCATATCTGTCATACACTAAACAGTTATGAATGTCTCATAGATTATCATGAAGATTACAAAGATAAAAATCACAGGCATAGATTAAAATTAGCAAACAAATATTTCCTTTACCAATATAGAATTAGTATTTACTATAGTCCTAGGAAAATCTGGGAAAAATGGGAATGTAGATGTTGAAGAAACCCCAAGATTTCAGTTTCCTTTCCTCCTTGAAAAAAGATCTTGACAATCCCTGACAGATATCAGACTAAACAGTTTTTATCTGTCTCCAAAGATGGGACTTTAAAAATGATCTCAAGAAAAATAATCATAGAATTGCAGAATCATTTAGGTTGAAAAAGACATTTAATATCATCAAGTCAAACTGTTACCTGACACTGCCAAGTCCATCACTAAACCATGTCCCTAAGCACAACATCTACATGTCTTTTAAATACCTACAGGGATGGTGATTCAACCATTTCCCTGGGCAGCCTGTTCTAATGCTTGATAATGCTTTCAGTGAAGAAAATTTTCTTATTATCCAATTTAAACCTCCCCCGATGCAACTTGAGGCCATTTCCTCTTGTCCTATCACTTGTTACTTGGGAGAAGAGACCAACACCCACCTCACTACAACCTCCTTTCAGGTAGTTGTAGAGAGCGATAAGGTCTTCCTGCAGCCTCCTCTTCTCCAGACTGAATAACCCCAGTTCCCTCAGCCCCTCCTCATAAGATTTGTTCTCCAGACCCTTCACCAGCTCTGTTGCCCTTCTCTGGACACACTCCAGCACCTCAATGTCCTTGTAGTGAAGGGCCCAAAACTGAACACAGTATTCGAGGTGTGGCCTCACCAGTGCCAAGAACAGGGGCACAATCACTTCCCTGCTCCTGCTGGCCACACTATTCCTGATACAAGCCAGGACGCTGTTGGCCTTCTTGGCCACCTGGGCACACTGCTGGCTCTTGTTTAGTTGGCTGTCGACCAACACCCCCTGGTCCTTTTCCACCGGGTAGCTTTCCAGCCACTTTTCCCCAAGCCTGTAGCGTTGCATGGGGTTGTAGTGACCAAAGTGCAGGACCTGGCACTTGGCCTTGTTAAACCTCATACAATTGACCTCAGCCCATTGATCCAGCCTGTCCAGATCCCTCTACAGAGCCTTCCCACCCTCGAGCAGATCAACATTCCCACCCAATTTGGTGTCATCTGCAAAATTACTGAGGGTGCACTCGATCCCCTCATCCAGATCATTGATAAAGACATTAAACAGAACTGACCCAACACTGAGCCCTGGGGAACACCACTTGTGACCGGCTGCCAAATGGATTTAACTCCATTAAAGAAACTCAGTTTCTTTACCCAACCGGGTATGCCGATCCAAGCCATAAGCAGTCAGTTTCCCCAGGAGAATGCTGTGGGAGACAGCATCAAAGGCTTTACTAAAGTCCAGGTAGGCAACATCCACAGCCTCTCCCTCATCCACTAAGCAGGTCACCTTGTCACAGAAGGAGATTACGTTAGTCAAGCAGGACTACATATACTACTGCTACTAATACAGTGTTAAACTTTTCTTACAGTTATAAAATTTTCTTAATATCTAGCCTACAGGTGCTTGCAGTAAGTTAACATTATTATTCCTCATACTAACCTCAGTGAACCTGAAAAGCAACTGATCACTGTCTCTATAACTATTTCCTACACATTTGATTCACTGCTATATTTAATACTTGTCTTTTTTTCCTTTGGCAAAACAAACTCATCCTATTTCAACTTATCCTTATAGATTGTCTTTCCTAAAACACTTTATTGGATTCTTTCCAATTTGTTTGTATTTGGGCCTGGGTGTAGAGAATAATTATCCCTACTATGTTGCTTCACGCAACTGTCAAAGTGACAGTGTTTTGTTTGACATGCATCATGTTGTTAACTTGTGCAACTCCTAGTCCTTTTTCACTAATTTTTTGCTCTGTGTATTCAATTTCTTCCTTTTGAATATAATTCTTTCTTTTCTAGTTACTGAATTATTATTTTTTTTATTTCCAATCACTTCACCAATCTGGAAAGATCATTCTGAATTGCAGTTCAGTCCTATGAGCTTTAATCTCTTTCAGTTTCACATTATCCACATATTTTCAAAGTGTCTTCTCTATAGATGGTATCTGTTAATGAAAATGTGGAAAGGTCCCAGACCTCAAAGCAACCTAAGCTGGATTCAGTTGACTTGTCCTCCTGACAACCAGTTACTCATGACTTCTCTTTAAATGTTTTGAAAACATCTGTTCTCCTACTTTGTAACAGATAAATCACATTTCTTTGGTTTGGACATGAGAACATCCTGTATGACTATGCAAAAAATTCTACTGAAGTTAGATACACCATACCAATTCTCTCTTCCCATACGCTGGGCTAATTACTTCTGTGAGAAGGTAACTAGTTTGCCATTATATGATTTGTTGCGGAGACTTCCAGAGCAGCTGCTTCTTATCACAGTGTTATTCTACAGATGCTCTTAGACTGGTTGTTTAGTAATGAATTAAACAAAGTACCTCTCTTGATACCAGGGTTTGGCTGTTTTATGTTTCCTCAACTACAGCTTTAGCATTTTTTCAGTCTCCTTCTACCTCAATTTGCCTTCCTGAGCTTTTGAAGATAATCACTAAAATGTGTAAGTGAACTGGCTAGTGTTTTAGGAATTTTATCAGATCTTGATGGCATGAATACCCTGTTTAATTCCCTGTTTTTTTGCTTTTCTGGCCTATATTCCTACCTCCATTTTTGTTATTAGTTGTTAGTTGTGTTAGGGATATGGTCACAATGAACCTCTTTTTGTGAAGGCCAAAGCAAAAAATGTATATACAACTCCAGTCATTTGTAATCCATGCAATTGCAATGAAATATCTTGTTATTCCACTTCTCCAAAAGAAGTCAAACAAATCTATTTTCTCCATTTTCAAAGCAGAAAGCAAGGAACGGCACATTTTCCTTTCCATGGAAACTATCCAGGACCTGTTTTGATTGATCAAGTAAAAATTGTGAAACCTGCTCAAACCATGCTTGCATAAAGAGCAAGCACTTCATTTCCCAGTACCTCTCAAAATCAGAAAAGGAACAAGCTCCATTGTCTTTGAATGCATAGCTCCTGCTTGGTCTGAAAGATGAATGAAGGCTTCTGGAAAAAAAAAAAGAAGTGTTGTGTCCTTGAAGTAATGCGAATTTGTCATTGATTTATTTAACACAACTTGGAATTACATGGAAATAAAGGAAGAAGTTATGATTTAAATTCACAGTCCTATGACTGCCTTCATTTGACGGATGACTCAGCACATGGAGTGACATGTAGATTCAGGCCTAATAACAGAAGTCCTGGGACAGACTTGGTTTCCCTGTGAGCTTCTTTATTTCTACAAAAGGAACTCAAGATGGATATCCTGAGCAACTGGTATCTCAGCAGAGAAAGAATATAAAACAGACAGGATGTATGGCCAAACACTGCTTGAGTGTAAAAAGCATTCATATATTTGTCAAGCTGTAGTTACATTTATTTTGGAAGACAATTATACTTTATAGGCCTCTCATGGGGAATATGTTTTCATAAAAGGGGTATCGGCAAACGTCATGGAAATCATAATACATAAAAACATGTTAAGTCCAATTTTGAGGGAATTTTGCAAGCATGCAAGTCTTGACTTGAATAAAGAAAAGGTCTTGAGCCAAATCTTTCATTTCTTGTGCCTTCAAAACTTCCATTGGCAGCAGTGGAAATTCCGGACTGATGAATAAAACATTATCAGATGCTTTGTTTGATCCCAACAGATCGAACATTTGATTTTGGATTCTATTTTCTTCCCTTAACATAAAAAAAAAATCTGCTTAATGGAAATATATATAAGTCATTCAGCATCCAAGAATATCTCTAAGTTCACATGTGTTAACTTAAGACTGGACAGACAAATGAATAAAAGTGCTTGACTCCTACTCCAATGCTAAAATGCTGACTTCAAACTCTTTTAAAATATGTATTATCATTAAAAACTGTATTACCATTTTCCAAGAACTACTATAAAATCAAAAAATGCTAAAATTAAGTAAAGGAACTAATGACATATCTAATCTGTGACATGTTCAAGGAAAATAGCCAGATTAGAAAAGACCACATGAACAATCTAGTTAAAAATCTTGAATACTTGTTCCTTTCTTCATTAACTAATCTCACAGGCAGCTACATCCCTGCCAGATGTTTAGGCACATGCTTCACTGATTTGCTGATTTAGGGCCCAAGGGTTTAAACCATAAAAGAGAAACTAAGACATAATTAAGTGCTACTTAATTAGGCCAGTAACATAACTGCAACTTTAATAAATGCTTGTCTACAAACCACAACTTTTTAGCCTGCACTGACTTTTTATAAAATAAGTTTTAGAAAATATTCTATCACATAAATTATGTCCCTTGTATCTCGAGCAATGTCCTTGTCCTTTAATTCAACATCCTTGTTCTAATCAAATACTTTTTACTTCAAGTAGTTCAGTTCTGTTTACCATGATGATAAATATGCATTTTACAACAGCTTACAATTTTCCTAAACTGGATAAATTTGTGGAGTGAGGAAATCTTTGTTTACAGTTTTAAAAAAATGTAATTATTAGAGTAACAATTTACATTAATTTCTTCTGTGTTTTAATCAATAGCAAAAATAAAAATAAAACTTTTATTCTCATCATATTCTAAAACATGAGCATAAGTTTTATGCACAATAAGAACTTTAAGAATTCAGGAATATTTCAGAAAATCCATATCTTTTAAAAGTGAATTAACATTTGCAAAATTCTGATTGGAGTCATTTGTTGAAACATGGGCATATTCAGCTCTTTGTAGCAATTATTTCAATAGCATAATTGATAAATCGTATTAAAATTATGTACATTATCCAATAAACCATACCTAATTGCAGAAAATGTGTTGAACTTGTAAATGTATCCTGAAATATACATAACAGAAGTGTTAAGTTTTTATTAGGAAATCATGTTTAGAAAGATAAAGAGTATGTATAACACTAGATGACCTCTGTTTTTTGACTTAACTTTATACTCTCAGTGTTTGGAGTTCCCTATTCTCTCAAAACAAAATGAAAACCACAGTGAATACATTTTTTGGAAAATATTTTTTATTATAAAATGTACAGTATATTGACCTTAATATTATAAAACACTGTAATGTATCAGAGTCTTGTAAAGACCAATAATTTATAAAATGAGACCAAGTTCATTGTTACTCTTTCTAGTCTCATAGTCTGATTTAAAAATATATATAAAATATATAATGAATGATTTGACTGTAGCATCCTTAGTAGCTGCAAAAGGTTTGTTCATATGTTAAGGTAACTAATGTCTGCATGTATTTTTATCAAAATAGATCACTCTTATTTGCTAAGTTAGTCTTTGATTTTGAAGAGCTGATAGAATAATGAACAGGAAGGTTAGTAATCATATTCTATAAGGCTAGATTATGTAAAAGTGCTGCAGGGTATAAAGAAAATTATGTTTTACTAAAGTACTTCTATCACTGCAGCTCATTTATTAACAGTTAATAAATTCTTTGGTACTTTTAAGGTGCTTGTTAAAACAAGGAATAGCTTTGGACTATTGACAAGAATAGAGTACTTTAGGTCTCAGATGCCATTGGATAGCATGAAAAACCACATCACACTGTCTTAACAATTTAAAGACCTTTTCCAACGCGTTAGTCTCCTCAATTTCAGTATGTCTACTGCCTCCTTTTATTGCAGGGACATACTACCATACTGAGTACAAAAGCAATGCACTTTGCATGAAAACAGGATTAATTCCTTTTTTTTCTGCCCACAGCCTTCCTGGCTTTGTTGCAAGCAGTACTTTTCTTGTTGCACTCGCTTGGCAGTGACTTGAATACTAGTATCTGGCCAAAGGCATTTGTTTTAGTGTTAGAATATGTGTATGTAGGTTGTTTTCGAATCACTGCCTAGTATATTTTTAGCAGTGCATTTATAGAAGCCCGCATCTCTTTGAGTAGGCTGCTGGATGACTAATGACCCCTGGGGGTGGAGGAATTTGTTTCCATACAGACGGGATTGAGCTCCTGTTGTCAGCTGTGATTTGTCTGGAAGCTCCCATGTTATTTCTGCTTTAGGAATCCCAATGGCCATGCAGTTTAGTTTTACTGAATTTCCAGGCCTGGCATAGATGACAGGTGCTGGCTCACTGGTGATCCGGGGAGGATAGGCTATCACGATGACAGGCACATTCATAACAGAAGTGCCATACTCTGTGGACACCTTGCACAGGTAGGTGCCCCTGTCAAATACAGAAGCCTCGCGCACCGTCAGTGAGCCATTCTCCAGCAGAGAGAAGCGACCCACAGCCTGGGGGGCATCGAGGACCATCCCATTGGGCAGCGTCCAGGAGATCTGCGCCTGCTGGTTTGGCTGGGTGATGCAATGGAGCTGCAGAGTTTCTCCATTGATGATGCTCACCAGATTGTTGTACTGGTTGCTGATTTCTGGCCTGAGTCCCACCTTCAGGAAGACTACCCGTTCCACATATCCTCCTGGGTTTCTGGCTGTACAGCGGTAAGTGCCAGCATCTTCAGCAGAGAGGCTGCTGATGTGTAAGATCCCATCCCTTTTATGGTAAAATCTGAGCAGACGGCTGCCACTCAGCACTTCTGTGCCATTGGGAAGGATCCAGCTTGTGCTGGGCTTGGGGTTCCCCTGGACCGAGCAGTTCAAATTGATGCTGTGCCCAGCAATGGCAGTGATCCTTTCATTGACAGGGTCTCTGAAGGAGGGTTTCTCCAAAAGGTCTGTGATGAGGAGCTGCACAATCAGTCTTGCTTCCCCTCCTTCGTTCCGTCCAATGCATATCAGCTGCACTGCATCTGTCTGCCTCACCCCTCTGATGTCCAAAGTACCATTGCGATGCACAGTGATCCTGTTCCCATAGTAGGGAGCTGGCAGGATTACTCCTTCTGGAAAAGCCCATAAGACCCGTGGAGCAGGGATGCCTTCAGCTTTGCAGTCAATAAGTTTCCGGCTGTCCCTGATGGCTGTCTCCCTCACAGATGTTACTGCACTGAGATGACCATTGATTCTAGGAGGCTGAACGTTAACGTGGATCCAGACGATTTTCCGATCTTCTCCGGCGCTGTTCCGCACTACACAAGTATAGTTACCACTATCAGATCTTTGGGCCTTTTGGATGAGGAGGGTGCCATCCCTATATACCTGGTATTTATCAGATAGGGTGGGAATGGGCCTGTTGGTTGGAGACAGCCAGGTCACTTTGGGAGTGGGTTCTCCTTTGGCTTCACATGCTACTGTGACAACATCACCATAGGGTACATTAATAATAACGTATGTTTTGTTCCTGATAGTTGCAGGCTCGGCCACTACTTTGACCCGCACTTTCATCTCATCCTTCCCAATCTGGTTCTCAGCATAGCAGGTGTAGTCGCCTTCCTCTCTCAGACCAACATCATTGAAATACAGGGTTCCATTATTGAAGACCACGTATCGCTTCGTCCGGCTGCCGCTGTCATCTGACTGCATGAAGGTATTGATCATGCTGCCATCTGGGAGACCCCAGGAGATCTCAGGATTTGGCAGACCTGTGGCTACACAGTCAACTTTCAGGTCCCCTCCATACTTGACCTTGTGGCTATTCTCATTCTTATGTTCTATTTTTGCTGGTTTCATCATCACATTCACTTTGAGGACCACATAGTCATCCCCGATCTTATTGCGGGCCACACACAAATAGTCTCCTGCATCTTTATCTGTAACTGAATGGACAACCAAAGTCCCATTGCTGAATACCTTGATTCTAGTCTCCAAGCTACTGTAAGGAAAGAAAAAAGAACAGAACATGAGCTGTAGAATCACATTTTAGGTATTAATTATTGAGTGAAACCTGGGGGGAAAACCCAACAACTCAACAGTACTGAAAAAAAGGAGACGAGCATTGCTATTGTTAGATAAATAGATAGTCTGAAATGTCCAAGATATTCACCACCAAAAAGCAAATGGAAAAAAATAATTCTGCTCACTTATAACCAAGCAATTCTACTCTCTTCCATTCAATGACTTGAATGGTGGTTTTGATCATTAAACAACCATTAAATACCAAATGATGGTAGTTCTGACTCTTCTGACTGCATGCACAGCATTCTGTGACATTCAAATATGGGATCTCTGAATAATATACTCCACACAAACTTATATGGACCATAACTATGGAGTCTGGCACTTGGGTCCTCAGCTAAAAATAAATCAAGATGAGCAACTTCCTCTGGCATCAGGTATAACATTTTAAACCTTTAGAACAATCACAAAGAAGCAAAATATTGCTAAGCTTTGAAATATGGAAAACAAGATTTTCAATGTGCTAAAAAGCTATTTTTCCTTTCCACTTCACTATGGAATTGGTGTATTGTGGTCAAAACTAATTTCCTCAGTAGCCCCAGTTTTCTCCCCAAAGAAGATCTCCTGTATTTGAAAAACAGCCCACATAAAGATCATGAGGGAAAATGAAGAAAGCACAGTATTTTGTTGCTATCACTATGAGCCATAAAACGGATTCTGGATGTTGTGCTATCTATAGGGTACCCAAATATATTTTTGTCAATATTAAAAAAATTATGGCTGTGTTCAGCTATTAAGGAAGCTGTTGACAACTGTGCATTTTAATTTCAGTACATTTCTCATCTGTCTATAGTGCTCAAAGAGTGAGTAATGAATAATTTAGGGAGACAAAATTGTGTTTTCAGCAAAGTCTTACAACAGTTATTGTAGATTTGGAGAGGTGATATTTTCCTTGATATTGCAAACAGTGGAGAAGGTGTTGTTTTAGGCATTTATATGCAACTGGGTTTGCATAGACCTTATTACAAGGTAACATTTATTTATACAACAATGTTAAAATGATCATGTTTACTTAAATAATTATAAGATGATTTCTTTGTCCCATATTTACTGTGTATAATGACTTGTACAACAGATAAACAAAATTCAGTGATCCAATTTCTGCTGGGGAAAAACAGGCACCCACGCAACTCTGTGCAGACTAAGCACATTGGAACAAGCAGTACACAAGTTGTATATCTTAACTTTTGCCATTGGACTTTTTACTACATTTAAAAGTGGCTGTAAAAGACAAATAGTGGCAGCTTATCCTAAACACTTGAAGCTGACTTTTCAAGAGCACTATTGTTTTTAAGAAAATTATGCAAAGTTATGACTTGGCTATCCTTTGATATAATTTCAAATTCTTCCTTAAGGATTGGGGGGCCTCATTCAAAACTCGCAGAAGTCAAGAGTGAGACTTATACAGATATGAATGGTCTTTTCTCTAAGTTCATCTAAACTGTAATTTAACTGTGACACCTCAAATAGTAATTTACCTGTGTAGGGAATCAATCATCCTTTTAGAAGGCAACCTCCATAATATCCGAGGCCAGGGGTCACCAGAAGCACTACAGTCCAAATGCAGAATGCTGCCGTACGTTACATCTGTCCTCTGAGGAGAGCTCCCAGTGATCTTAGCATTAGATGCATGCTTTTTCACATGGAGTTGTATTGTTCTCCTGGCAGCTCCCACCATGTTAGCAGCAATGCACTCATAGGTCCCACTGTCCTTGGGAGAGACATTGCGAATATAAAGAGTTCCATTGGGAAAAACAAATAAATTCCCATTGACAAACTGAGAAGGTCGGATCTGCGTGCCGTCAAACACCACCCAGCGGATGCTGGGAGAAGGTGCCGCTTTGGCAGTGCAGTGGATGTTAATACTGCTACCAAGGGGCAAGGAAATGTTCTCTTGCTTATCCTGCTGGATGATGGGGGGTAAAGCTGCAATGTGCAGCCTCACTGCAATGCTGTCAGCTCCTGCAGCATTGCTTGCTACGCATTTGTAAACTCCTCGGTCTGAAAAAGTTGCTTGCTTGATAGACAAGGTTCGATTTTCATGAAGCATTATCCTGCTTTCTGTGGTGGTGACCGTCTGCAAAATCTTCCTATCTGGGAAAATCCATGAAATATGTGGGCTTGGAGTCCCACTAGCCTGACATTCCATTGCTATGGTCTCTCCAAAATAGACCGTGACATCTCGATAGCGGGAAAGTAAAATTTTGGGCTGGTAGGCTATGACTGTGAGCACAATGATCATTTTATCTATGCCATGCAGGTTCTGAGCTGTGCACAAATATTGCCCATGATCCTGAAGTTGAACGTTTCGGATAAGGAGGGTACCATTTTTCCAGACTTCAAACCTTTGTAATCTGGTGTTGGCTGTCATTAGAGCTCCTGGGAAGTTGAGAGGAAAGAAAGAAATGGAAAGTCAAAGGCTTTGTTTTTAAGACGTACATCACTGCATTGAAAAAGGCTTATGAAATATTTTAGATTTATTAACATGAACTACAACTTCAGACAGATCACATGACATCTTCTGACACTCTCAATAGCTCAAATTGGCCTTATTTTCTATTGTAGAACTAACCATACTAGCTTGCAAGCCTGTACAGTGTGGGAACTTTAAAGGGCTTTATGCTTTAGAATTCCTCTTAAATCTTTACATAATTTCTCTTTTTCTTTTGCTTATGGGGATGACACACACATCAATATTTAAGGAAGCAATGTTAACAAACCCATATTCACAAGCACTGACATCATAAATTCTTACTGTTGTGAATAATCAGAGTTGGCTGCTATTCCCCCTTCAAAAAAAAACCTCAGTATATGGTAGAGGTTTTCTTTCATTACAAGAAACACTGCAGAGTTGTTTTTATCTGTAATGATTAGTTGCAATTAGTCACATTTTATCTATAATGATTAAAAGAGACAGAAATCTTCAATGTTTTGGACTATTCCTGAAATCATATTGCATTTCTATGCAACAACCCAAGTATTTGTACCCTTAAAAAATTGTGTGGAAGAACACATTTTTGTCTTACCTGTAGAGACTTTTGTCCAAGTAATAAAAGGCTTGGGTTCCCCTACTGCATCACAAGGGATAAAAGCATCTGTTTCAGCAAGGATGGATATGCTCTGAGACCCTTTTGTGATAATTTTAGGTCTTTCTCCATGTATTCTGAAATTAGTGGAAGATTGAATTACAGTCAAATTGTGTGGCATAATGCCTCCCACATAAGGCACAGATGGAACTTTTTGATGACGATGGACATTTTTAAAAGGATGAACTGTAGTGGATATCTGTGGTTTCGTGTGCTGAGAGAGAAAGCCTGGAGGGGTAATCTTCAAAATCGCTGGTGGTGGTGATGTGATGGTTGTGGCATGTGCCATTGGAGGCACTGGAATAGCTGTAGCTTTCTGCACTGTAATCCTAGTAGGGGAGACCTGGGCAACCTTCTTTTCATTTGTGTCTTTTGGGACTAGTTGACTAGGGACCACTGGTTTAGGATGCATACTTAAGTGAGGGAATATCCTTGTTCTGTTGAAAAGGAATGGCATTCTGGAACTGGGATAATAGGGGCTCCCTTGACTTGGTAGCCTTCCTGCTGTGCCTCTGTTATCTGGAACATAGTTATTTCCAAAAAATCTTGAATTAATATTGTATCTATTCTGACCCTGATTACCAAACTTGCTTGCAGTGGATGGATTTGTTTTGTGAAATGGAGAGGCTTGTGTTGGGGTAGTTGTTTCTCTCTGAGAGGCAAAAGATTTTTTGTCCTGGATATGTGCTGCATATGCTGTTATCTCTGGTTTGTTTGTGTAGTGAAGAGGCTGGTGTGTTATAAAATAGCGAAATGAACCTTGCGTTACAATATAAGGAGGCTTCACTGTGCCTCTTACTGGAACATGCTTTGGAGGCACAATGGGCAGTCTTTGGTTTAAGCTTGGTATCATACCAGCAGGTGGATGGGGAAGGTTTGGATTTAGCAGCAAACTGTTGTTTGACTTGCTATTATATATCTCTTTAATTTGCTCCTCTTTTGACTGTATGCTAATCCTGTTTTGGCTAGAGGAAGGAGTAGGGTGCACATTCCGTCCTGAAATCACCACCATTTTGTCACCATCTGCTTCAACTTGTTTTGCTTCTGGGAACTTTTCTTGATTGAAGGCATTACTTTCCGCAGTGGTGTAATGAAGAGAAGGATGTGAAGTGCTTGAAATGGAAGGGGAAAGAGTGATAAGTTTTATAAACCTAATAAAGGCAGTGGATGTAGCTGAAGGCTTTTCAGTTGTCTGCAAAGTGGGATCATGATGAAATACATGTGACATAGCTTCCTTTTCATCCATGGGAGATGGTTTTGTCCCAGTGTGAGAAGCAACAGATTTCTTTGTTTCTCTAAGTGGAAAAGTCTGAGTTTCTGTTGGGCTGATGGAGGAGGACAAAGTAATCATCTCATGCTGCAGAGGTGGCTCAGTTATTGCTGGTGTTTCTAAAGACACTGTGGGCTTCCATGGCTCCTTTGAAACTGAGAGGTCCTTAAAAACTTCCACTGTGCCAACAGGAATACTTAAGTCAGTCATAGTGGGATATATTAGCTGGAACGTTCCAGCAGTTATTTCATTAACCACAAGTTCTGAGTCAAATAGGATAGGCTCTTCTTGAGATTTTGGTTTTGTAGATAGTATCAAGCTGTTCACATGCTCAGGAGAAGTTGTGGTGCTTGATTTTTCTGTCTTATTATGCATAGTTTTAGAATCTGCTTTAGCGTCCTTCTCAGATATATTGCCTAATGCGTGGTATGTTGGCACTTCACTTTGCCCTAGTTTCAGAGGTGCACTTGACTCTTTTGTGGGAACTGCATCATATGCAACGTATGATGATAGAACCATGACAGGTGGAGTCACTGGAAGTGCCAAGGTTTCAGGAGCAGTAGAGAGTGTCACATGTTTTGTTTCAGGTGGAGAAGTGGTAGGCCTAAAGAAAGAAGTTGTGACCACCTCTCTGATTTTGGTAATTTTCTCTAAGACAACTGGATCAGTAACTAATGAAGGAGTGAATTCCATATGCTCCTCTTCCTTAGCCTGTATTTTGACATTGTTTTTAAGATCAGGACTTCCAACAGTTGCAGAAGAAGTTTTGGTCACAGCTTCAACTTCAGGTGTGGTTAAAACAACACGGGGGAAAGGCTTTGGTCTTTGTCGGATTCTGTTTGGCCTCAGTCTCCTTCTCCCATAAGGCCTTTTTCTAGCATGCTGAGTAACAACTGAAGGCATGGTCTTTCTATAGGGAGTTGTTGTTGTGGGCACAGTGGTCAATCTACTGATGGAAGAAGCAGTTTTTATCCCCTCTGCTGTTTTATGAAGAGCATTATTACTTTGCAAAATGAATGTGGGATCTGGTTTTGGAGTAGCCAGGTTTCTATGTTCTCCTCCCTGAAAACTCTCTGCATGCCTGTTGGACATGCTTTCCTGAGTCACTGTATTACTGTGATTCTCAGGTTCTTCCTTGCTCTGAACCCTGATGGATGTGACAGCTGGAAAATGTGTACTTAAGTCTGCCATTTTTGTCTGACCTGTGGATACTTCTTCATGCTGGTGTATCAAGTCATTGCTCTTTTCTGTAACAAATGGAGAAACAGATGAAGAAATGGTAGTAGTACCTAGAGAATCTGTGGGGATGATCTCATCTAACTGAGAAGGTGTTAAAATTATGGTGTCAACACTCATCAGGTCCACTTCATTTAACTTCACACTTGTCTCCAAGACACTGTGAAGATCCACAGTCTGAGATTCAGCTAGCACAGTAGCATCAAGTGGTAACTCAGCAAAAGCAGAATTTTCCTCTGATGTAGAAGACACAGTTCTAGCTACATTTTCCACTGTGGATGAACTGCTCTGAATATTAGGAAAGTTTGTTACAATTTGTCTGGTTTGAGGTTCTTCAGTGAGAGCACGGATATTTTCTTTGACCACAGCTGAATTATCAGTCCTGACATCAAGATGCTGCTGGCCTTCAGGTTGCACAGTTGCAGACACGGGAGTCAAATATGGACCTGAAACTGGGATTTCTACAGAGTATATACTTGCAGGTGTTTCTAAAGCCCTATGGTCAGAGAAGGGTTCTGTTTCTGACTTTGTTAATATGGACTGGACTGAAAATGCTTTAGTGTTGTGGGAAACAGTGACTGAGAATGGCTCATCTTCACCCACAGGTGATGCATCAGCAGAGGAATCTACCATATCAGCTGCTGCCTCTGAAGGTGGAGGGCTGGCTACCGGATGAGGGACTGGAGTAGTTTTCTGCATGACTGGTGGCAGTGTCGTTGTTAAAGAAATGGCTGTAGCTGCTGTTGTTCTAGGAAGATTCTTCCCACGGACCTTTGCCAAAATGTCAGCCCAATGCTGTGGATTAATCTGCTTGCTTGCCATATTAATTCTCCTTCGAGATTCAAATACTCTCCGGCCTTCAGCAACATTGCTGTCTTGTGTTCTATCAGTACTTTTCCAGATTTTCATTTTCCTTCTGCCTTTCTTCCCCTTCTTAATTTGAGTCTCTGGCACCTGGTCACTTTTTTGTTTAAAGGATATTTCCCGGTCTTTCAGGTGGTTCTTTCTTCGTGGGAACTCATCCATCCCTCCTGTCCCTGATCCCTCTCCATCATCTACGACCCGCCCCCTTGTTTTTGATGAACTTTTTGATCCCGGGCGCTTTTTTAGCTTTATCTTTTTAAATGACCTGTCAGACACCATTTTATTTACTGTCACTCTTACAACAAACTGATCTGATCCCTGCTGATTGACAGCCACACATCTGTAATGGCCACTATCACTGACATGGCTTTTTGGAATAAGCAAAGTACCATTGTCCAACATATATCCTTTTGAAGAGTTTGATAAATCAGTAAGTACCTGGCTGTTTGGAAGAATCCAGCTCAACTGTGGCTCTGGGATGGCAACTGCATTGCATGGCAAAACTATTGGATCTCCAACATTTTTTTCAACTCTTGCTACATCTGAATCAGCTACCTGAATAGCTAGAGGCTGCACTAGAAGTCTGTAAGCCATTATATCCACATCATCTCTCACTTGGGCAACGCAGTGGTACAAACCACCATCAGTGTAACTCACTGCTTTGATTATTAGCTGACCACTACTGAGAATGGAAAATCTGCTGTCTTTCTGATTAAATGGTGCCTGCAGTTTAGTCCCATCTGGAAAGAGCCACTGAACAGAGGCGATCTCAGAGGCTTTCACATTGCAGCTCAGCCGAGACTCTGACCCTTCCACCACACTCTGCGCTGCCCTTGTGCTCTGGTTTTGCTCTATCATTACCCAGCTTCTCTGCTGCCCGGTGTCTTTGGTACGAATCATCTGAGAAAACACAGTAAAAAAAGATAGCACCACTTTTTTCCCTGTACTCTGCCGCCTGTTTAATTGGATATTTATAAGAGGTTGCATCACCCAGGAAGGCTCAGCCAGTATTTGAGCTTTTACACCTGTGTAGTAAAGAGCATCATAATCTGAGCCTTGCCTGTACTGATAGCTTATTTTAGGCTCTTTGCTGAGCATAAGTTCCCTCTCTAATTTGACAGGTACTTCACTGTAATAAGCTATAAGCTTCCACAGTTTTTCATAGTTTTCTCGAGTCATTGGACATTCAAAATCCAGTGAAATTGTAGCATTTATATCAATCTCCTGAGTCTGGATTTGATTCCACTGAATTTTGGTAGAGCCTGTTGGTTTTTTGATTTCACAGTTCAGGTGGACTACATTGCCATGCTCATCAGTCATATTTAGAGTAATGTTCCATGGAGAGGACTGAAGGTCTTCCAGAGGAAGTTCATAACTGTCACTGTCTTCTTCATCTTGAGTGCTGCTATTCTGTCTCAGTGAGGACTGAATGACAGGTTTCCTGCAGGAAATATCTTTCAAGTTTTGAATATCTTCTTTCTGCAGCTGTTTCGGGCTGCTGCACTTAGGACAGAGCTGTCCCCCTTCATAGGCTTTGTCCTTTTTGCATTTTAAAACACCTGCAAGAAAAAAAAATGAAAGAAAAACAGGGAGGAAAACAAAACATAGGTAAGCTGAAGAACTCTGTTCTAGACTTAGAGAACTCTCAAAAGTGTGAAAAGCACTGCATGAGGAATATGACACATGACACATAAGGCAAGGCTTTTAAAATGGCACCTCTTTGTTTTTACAGTTGAACGGGTGCCTGATTCCCAAACTGACCACAATTTCTGCTGACTTCAATGAGAGGATTAAATACTCCATCCTCTGAAAATTAGATTTACTGCCTCTGACTAAAATGGCTAGAAACTGAAGTGTTCAGAGCAACATTTTATAAGTGAGTAAAAAGCTATGCTGTGTCAAGAAGTCTGCATCTGTACAGTGACAGCTTACCCATCTAATTTGTGGATCTAATGTGAAGAGGACTGGGTCCTCTCAGCTTTCAAAAATGCAGTGTTTACCTGAGAAATGCTGGACTTCCTCATTAAATAATCCAGGAAGCTTTTTATTTTTCTCTATTCATTAACAACAGTTCTGGCAATACACAAAACATTCTACTGTAGGTACCAAAACCTGCTGTCTAGTTCCTGCACTTACAAGCTACTTGTAAGCAGAAAAAAAAAAAAAAAAAAAAGTGCCACTTCTTCCCTGACCTCTGAAATAACTGTAAACTCTGTAATGATAAAATAAAAACTAAAACAGAGAGGGAGCACTGAAACAGGAAAGGATAGCCTTGACTGCTCTCTTCTATTAATGTGGAAAAGAGTCTCCTCTGCAAAATAACAGTCATATATTTATTTACATTGTTCTACTCACTAGAATGTCAAATGTCGCCTTACATATTTAGTTTGGAAACATGTTGTAAATAAAATGCATTCCAGTTATTCTAGGAATAAGTGTCATGCTGATCACTCCTGAGGAACGAGGGATCTTTAAATGAATGAACAACATATGGGTGCTTATATAAGGCAAAATGCTAGGAGAAGGGGAAAAGAGTAGTAAAATTTCATCCCATTTTTTAATTGAAAAATATATGCTTTGCCAGTCTGACAAATCAATTTTCCTGAGAAGTTCTTACAAATGGAATATTTAGCTGAACTAGTCTATCACTTGCAGATTCAAATATGATGTTTCAAAGATAAGGAAAGCATGCTTCGTGACGGAACTGGCCCACAATCAACTTGGCAGTGGTCACACTGGTCTGAAGAACTTTAATGTGATCTATGAAACAGCACTTTTATAACTCTACGTGGACACAATTCCCAAATAAGTTAATATCATAGTTATATAAAGATACAAAATTTATCATACATGAAAATGGCATGGATAAATTCTTTTCTCTTTCCAGTAAGCACTACTGTTGTATTGTAAAAAGGGAATCTAACTGAATAAAAATGCTAACAAGCCAACACTGCACAAAGAAAGAAAGTTCATCTAATATTTCATTGTTATAACTTACAGTGCAACTTAAGTACACTTAATACACATACTCATTTGGATCAAGGAGAGTATATAATAATATTAAAAATATAAGTTAATGAAATATAATATCAAAGTTAGTTGCCTCAAGTATCAGTTCAGTCAGGAACATTTACATTACACATTCAAGTATCACACACTCTTAAAAGTATTGTCCTATAGCTAAGTGCAAAACTGTGATGAATTACATATTCTAAGACAAGACCTACCTTCATCCACCATACGTGCTCCAAACCTTGTGACTCCAGCACTCAATTGAGACATGTTCAGTTGCAATTAAATGACAATTCCCTCTTAACATTTTAGCAGCAGCTCTGGTGTAACAGCAGTCCCTCTGGCCTACTACAGTAAGCACTTAGCCACCTGAGATGGGGCATTGGTGAACTGAGATGCTCAAATCAAATCGAGAACCGACATTCAAAAAATCCCTCATTTAGTGTATTCCTGATATAGAGGCATTATAAAACTCTTTTGGCTTTTTTTTTTTTTTTTCTTTTGCTCCTAGTATTTTGCTTCTGCACATGACTAGAAGCGTTCCAGCCTAAGCAGTGTGATACTTAGCTCACATCTAAGCCTGAACAAAGATAGACCAGTTATTCTAGGAAAAAAATTGCAGGATTGTAGTTGTTCTCTGAAAATACTTAAAATAGATTTGCTCCATCATAAAAGGAAGTTGTGGTCAATGAAGCGACACAGATAGACGTGAAGGATGCATGAATATTACCTAACATCCTTAACATTAATAGCATCAAAGTTAAAGGACTCATCTGGGAATTTGGAAACCTGATTTCTGTTCCTTCCTTAGCCAAACAAGTTCAAATCCAATGTTCCCACCTTCCATGAGAGCACATAGTTACTAGCTTTGTTGGGTGAGGACAATTGCCAGCCCTTAGTCAAAGGTGTACCGCTGTGCAAAGGAGCACACTAACAGATTAAAACCTGTCTCCTCCTTCCAATTATAAACTTTACTATCACTTTTTGCATCTTGAATATAACAGCTAATTAGTTGCTGTCGAATACAGATTTTTAGCTAGTGACACACAACTGCTTCCTCTTTACATTGCTTTTTAAATCATGCATTTATAGAATGGTAACGGAACACAATAGTGTACATACACATTGTGTGACAATAATATTCAGGAAATAACAAAACCATCCATATGCAGAACAAGAAAAAAAAATACCTAACATTATGAGTTGAAGAAGCATTGGTATTTTTGCTCTTACCTCCAGAAACTTCATTCCACTGAAGGAGCCACTTTAAGCTGCAGTCACAGGCCCATGGATTCCCATGAAGGTAAAGGTTTTCCAGCAGTGGCATGCCTTGAAACATCCCTGCAGGCAAGGTCCTAAGAGCATTTTCAGACAGGTAGAGATGTCTTACTGTTGACAGTTTGAAATAATCAAGGACCATAAATGTTGAAAAGGTGTTGGGGTGAAGCTGCTGGAGCAAATTTCCTTCTAAGTGGACCAGTCTCAGAGAAGTTAATCCATTAAAAGCATTTGGATGAATAAACTCGATTCTGTTGTGGTCCACATGCAGTCTCATTAAGCTTGAAAGTCCTTGGAGGGTTTGGCCAGTTATGACTTTCAATTTATTGTAACTAATTTTGAAAACCTGAAAAAAAAAGAAGAGATTAATTTTCGTTTCTGATCTAAATCCAAACAGAATAGCAAGCATGCAGAAGTTTTGCTCCTGCATTCAAATATCCTTTGCGCCACTGAAAAATGATATGCTGGTCAAAGAGGGAGAATATAACTGAATATTAGTTGGCATTATCAAATATGACATAGGCATAGTTAACAGATTTCCAGTGTACTTGGGCAGAAAACAGTATCTAAATCCTAAGAAAGGCACTACAAAAAACGTTTATTTTTGTTTTCTGTTATTCATGGAAGTTAGAATTTATGAAATTTAGGAAGACCTGAACATTACCTGTAGAGACATGAGATCTTTCAAAGCACCATTAGGTATATTCTGAATGTCATTTCCATGTATCATGAGCAATTCCAGTTTTGTAAGTCCTGCAAAGGAGTTTTCGAATATAGCCTGTATACTGTTAAACCTGGAAAAAAAACACATGTGCATTTACATTTTATGCACTGACTGTCATGGACTGCAAATGTAAAATTAGTATAACCTAACTTTCAGGAAAAATTGGAGGGATCTTATGCACTGTCAAAGGGCCAGAAGTTACTGAAACATTTTTATAGGGCTAAGTATACTTAGTTCATGTTTACATTAAGATTTCCTTTAAATCAATTTGTGCCACATTAGCCATAATTTAGGAGTAAGAGTAATAAATAGGCGTTTAAGTTCTAATAGTTGTCAGTATGTCTTTCCATGCAGCTCAGTTTATGGAATGGTAATAAATAATGGCCGGTAGCCAACCAATGATGCTATGGAGCCTGGCAAACTTGACAGGCTGCAGTGTTGCCAAAACAGCATCTAACAATAAATGAACAAAAATTTGGAGAGAGGACATTAAAAATGGATATCTTCCAAAGAGCACGAGAAGCAGGAAGTCACATCCTGCTTCACTTACTGTTACAACATGTAATTGGCTACATCAACTAACTACATAAGATCTAGGAACTGACCTTCCAATTATATAATTTGAGCCTAGAAACTCCTTTTAAAGAAGGAATACAGAAAATCTACTTTTTGAAGACAGTTCAATTCCACTTTGGACAAATAAATCAGGTTTTACTTGCCAATATGGAAGCCTTAAGTTTGGCGGCCTAGCTCTACATTTGTGTTTTCCATACGTACACATAAAATTAAACGTATGAGCTAATCTGACCATGAAGTCTCCAAAGAAAGCATCAATTTTTGAAGATTTTTCCTATTCTTTAACACTTTCTAGAAAGGAAGGGAAGAAACAATGAGAAATTAAAATGCTTTGAATATGGATTAAATACTTTTAGATCCTCACAATGCTATATATCTGAAGATTCTGAATTTTCTAAAAATTTAGGCTACTGTTTTGATATTTTTAGTCCTACTACAGATCTACTAGGCTTACAGCAGTCATCCTATGAAAATTCCTTATTTTATCATCAGTCCTTCTAAAAAATATGAACTTTTCTAAATAAGACATTTTCCTAAATTATTTAGTTAGGAAAATAATCTTTTCCTCCTAAACATATAGCACCTTAGAAATATGGTAAAAGCTCTTCTCCAAAACAAAAGAAATGCAACAACAGATAGTTAAGGCTGTTTCTTCCTGTGAAAGGACACAGTTCAGACAATGTCATTTGTAGTGATGAAAAACAAAGATAGGAAAGGGCTTCTCTGCTAGCAGTATCAAATAATGTGCTCTTATTAAAAAACAGAACACCTAAATAACTTAGAAGCCTTCATCCCATTTTCAAAAGCAACTGAGAGATAGAATTTGCCATAGAATGTTGACCTACGGGGGAGAGGTGACTGTGAATATATGTGGAATTTGATGTGGGAGGAGAGGGAGGCATTTTTGACTCAAAAATGGCATGAAAGTACAGATTGCTGTAATACAGATTTACTGAGTACAAGAGCATTTTGAGGCTAAAATTAGGCTTTAGGTGGATAAAGTGCTGGTGGCTAGATATTTTAACTACAGAGAAGCAAAAAAAAAAGAAAAAAAATCAAGGTCCCTACTGTCAGTCATTGCATGATCAATCGCTGCTTACAGGCCTTGGGGTGGTTGGGGTGAGTTCATACCAGGCAGTGAGGCAGCTCTGATATCAAGCAGAAGAGGACTGCAACTCTTGCACCATGCCGTGTCACATAATGACCTTACGCAGCACTTTTGTGATGTGCAGCCTACCAGCTGTCTCTGCCTTCTTGTCTCACAACTGGACAGACAGATGTGCGTTGGCAACACCCTGGCAGAGGAAAGTGAGTTGGATCCTGAGCAATCTCTCCCCAAAACACTGATGTTATATTGTGCTTAAATTCCTTGGGAAAAAAACAAACTCCAAAGGCAAGGGAATGACTTTGTTTTTACTGCATTGCTTTAAGTTATGCTATATCTCATTGTTCTCCAAAAATGCTACCTGGCTGCATTATAGAATTTTACTCCTGCTATATTTTTTTACATCAGGTATAAAATTCAACATTTAGTGGAAATCCCATAGTAGGTTTAATTCAATATAGTTTTTCATACACTACAAAAGACTGCATGTATTATTTGCCAAGAAGAACTGAAACCATGATATAAATATTTACTTGAAAAGAATAGCAACTTTTCTTTGGAACATCAGGGATACGCTAAAACTTTCTCCACGCCAGTAAACGCAGTGTTTGAAACACAGCACCTGTGAGTAGCCACCCACCTCCGCCATTCTACTTCAAAAGTACACGCAGAGATCCCGGTACGCTGCACGTGCGTGAAGCATTCCAGGATTCCACCCCAAGAACGTAAAACTGTTTACTATGAGCCACCATACGAACCCAAAATTGATTCTTTCCACGTGTTTCGAAATCCTGGCCGGCACGGCTGCCAAGGACCGGAAGGTGCAGTGGACCTCGGTGGGGAGGTAGCAGGCGCAGGGCTGGGGGCAGGCCAGGGCGCCGGGCGGCAGCCCCAGCCCCAGCATCAGCACCACGGAGAGCGCCCCCGCCGCCCCCGCCCCCCGCGCCCCCATCTTGTCACCTCCCCTCGCCTCGCTCCTCCTGGGTCGTCTGGGGGGAACCGGGGGTGGAGAGAGAGAAGAAACGATGATTTTTGTAATCCTTTTGGGGGAAAAAAAAAAAAAGCTTTATACACCTAGTCATGCTCTGCAGCGTCCCAGAAGGTCTGTAGGCAATCAAAACTCAGTTGGAAAGAGATTTCTTCCAAGCCAGTTGCTCCTTCAAAGTTAACTTTCCCCCCATAATTCCCCTCCGTACCTATTCTACTAAACCTACGCTGCCTCCTTATGGTAGTAAATTTTGTAGGTTTTCTCTATACGCCAAGGGTAGTGCTTGTCTCATCGAAAAATTGGAAAACTTCAAGGGAAGCACCTACTTCAAGCAAATTGCCATGGCTCCCTCTACAGTCAATGAAAGAAAAAAGGCTACCCATATTCACTTGAAGGTGAGTAATATCAGGTATCTATCATCCACCTGGTTGGATACCTAAAAAAGGTACAAATGGTCCCTAACTAGCTAACTCACCTAGCCCAGCTGCCTAATTTTTAGACAGGCTACTAACTTCCAGGAGGGTAAAATCTGGCTGAACGAATCCCACTAATAATGTACATAGGAAATGTTAGCACTGGGAGAGAACGGGAATGAAAAGAAGAATCAGTTGGCCATCGATCTGGACTCTGTCATCCTTTGACACGCATTACTGTGTGACGTTGGATGTGCTTTTACATTGTAATCTTAACCAAACAGGAGCTGTGACTGATCAGAATTGACAAAATTTGACAATTTATTTGGAAGCATAAGCACAGGCCTTGGAGGAAATGTAAGCAAGAAAGTTTACATTTATAATCTTGCCTTGTCTATCAACACTCAAGTTCAGATTTTCAGAACTGTGTGTTGAAATCTGAGCGGCTAGACCCATGGAGAATCATTTAAAGATGTGCACTGTACTAGAACAGACAAGAAAACACAACTGTTATTGACCTTGAGCGCTTATAATTTCTGAAAATAAAATAATACATGTAGATGTCTAATTGCAGATTAAGCAGCCTAACTTTGGAGAAATGAATTTGAAATATCCCTATTCTTATACCTACCATCAGCAGAATTTAAGCTTTTCAGATTAAAGCCATACAAGAATGCAGGCTACGATTAGCAGCAGAAATTTAGTATTCCTGCTCTTGTATAACTGCGTGACAACGGCCGAAAAGCATTCTGTTTTACTAGATATTATGGGTTCCATTAGTTATTGCTTTTAGTATAAAAGTCAGATTTTCTCAGATCTGCTAGCAACGAGACACACATTTTTTTAGTCTAAGACCATCATGTGCAAACCATTACAGTTCAAAGGAGAGGCTCATCGGGATGAAGAGGTTTCTCAAATATCTGTGGTCAAGTTAACGAGCCATTTACCATTCTTTACAGGACAAATAGCTTTTAATTTGCTTAAGAATATTCAGGTGCCGATTTCCTTAATGTTCTCCTTAACGAGAACTCCCTCTAACAACCAGCCTACCCGATCCCATTCCTTTTGGGAGGTGGCACCGCATTTCCTTAGGGGAGGTGAAGAGGGAATTGCAGGGGCTTGTGAGGGGCTGGGGGAGAGGAGGCCAGAGAGGCTTATGCGCGCTTCGGCTGTGTGAGCAACAGGGGCCACAGAGAGCAGGGCCTTCCCCGCCCAGGCTCAGGCTCAGGCTCAGGCTCAGGCCCAGGCCCAGGCCCAGGCCCAGCCCGCCCTGCCACGGCTTTGGCAGGAGAGACCCGGCCAAGGCCGGCACCGCCCCGCCCCGCCGCACGGGGGCGCCCTCGAGGGCCCCTCCCGCCATTGGCTGCCTCCACCGCCGCCGCGCGGCGTGTCAGCCAATGGGCTGCGGCTCCGCCGCCGCCGCCGCCGGGGAGGGCTGCGGATTAGGCGGCGGCCCGCCGGGAGGCGGGGCGGGGCTTCGGGGCGCGGCTGCTGGCGGGACCGCGCCCGCCCCGCAAGGAGGTTTGCGGGGGGGGGGGGGCCGGGGGGGCCGCGGGTCCCGCGCGGCGCTGCCCCTCCCCCCGCTGCCCCTCCCGCCGCCCCGCGGCCGCGGTGGAGGCGCCGTTCCCCGCCACCCACCCACCCACCCACCCGTGTTTCTTTTTACCGTCCCGGAGGGCAGATGCTTCCCGCTAGGGAGGACAGTCCCCGCCGGGGCGAGCCAGGAGCGGGCGGGCTGAGGGCGGGCGCCGGCACAGGGCGGCACGGCCCGCGGGGCGCCCCACCGCCGCCAGCCGGGCTGCCGCGCCGCCCCGCTCCTCCCGCAGCCCACACCGCCGGGGGAGCCCCCACCCCGAAACAACCACGCCGAGCCACCCCCCGGCGGGCCCCGGCGGCCGCCACCGGCCGTGCGCGGGCTCCTTACCTGCGGCCGGGCACGGCGGCGTCGGCGGGGGCTGCCCGCCGCTCCCCGGCCATGGCCCCCGGGGGGCTGGGGGCGGCCGGCGGCGCGGGGCGGCGGGGCGGGCGGGCGGCGGCTGCCCGGCTCCCGGCGGCTACCTGGCTCCCGGCGTGCCCCCCGGCACCGGCTCGCCGGGGCTCATCGCAGCCCGCGGCGGCCAGCCTCGACGCCGCCTTAGGGCTCCTCATCGCCCGTCATCCTGCGGCATCCGCCGCCGTGGTCGGGTCCCCCCGAATGAGCATAAGCGGCGCGCGGCAGCCGGGCAGGGCGCCGCCGGGGGCGTTGCTTTTTTATTTTAGTCACCGTAATGTTCTCCGAGCCTCCCCCGGGTGCCCCGCGCCCCCGCGGGAAGTCGGGGCGCCGCAATCCCTCAGCCCCGGCGGGAGCCGAGCGCGTCGCTCCGGGCGCTGCGGGAGCTCTCCGGGCGGGCGGTGGTGCCGGCGGCTCCCCGGCGCTGGCCGGGCTGCCTGGGCGCGCAGCTCCCGCGGCGGCGGCGGCAGCAGCCTCCCGCCGCCCGCCGCGGCATGGGGACGAGGGGCGCGGGGTGCCGGGGCGCCGCGCTCCGCCGCTCCCTCCGCCCGCCTCCCCGCGCCGGGCGCTGTGCGGGGCAGGGCGCGGCGGAGCGGCTCCTCTTGCCCGGGTGGGCGGGCGGCCCCGCCGCGGGGGGGGGGGGGGGCTGCGGGCGGGACCTCCGCGGGGGGGGGGGGAGGGGGGCATGGGGAGGGGGGAGGTGGGCGCCGGAGCTGCGGCCGCGGCGGGGGAAGGCGAGCCCACGGCGGGGTCCGGGACCTGGAGCTCGGGCGAGGTTTGTTTCTGGGCGCTGGGCGGATCCAGCACGAATGAAAGGCTGAGGCGTGCAGCGCCCCGCGTCCTGCGTTCGCACGCAGGCGGTCCGGCGCAGAACCCCAAAACCAGTCAGGGTTTCTTACTCTTCTCATAGTGATATCGGTGTCCCGACACTGCACAAAGAACCAGCCTCACCGTCGTCCTTAGCGCGTACCGGCACGATACGGCTGCAGAGAGCTGCGTCCAGTCTGTACGTGAGCGTTTCATCTCCCGCGCCATACCCGAGGAGAGCCACTCAAATAAGCGCGTGCAAACAGAAAAATCTCAGAGCTGGAATGGAGAGGCAAGGACAACGATACAGGAAAAAGCAGCAACCGGTAACAAAACAGACCAGACTGAATGTAGACTCAGTCGTGAATTGCCTTTTACCTTTAAAATCCACCAGAGAAGCAAACTTCATTTTAGAATCATTAACATCCCTCTCCTCAGTTTCCTTCCTGTGTTAGCAATTTTTTCAGTACACAAAACTAAGACTACTTCTGGTCCGGTGAAAAATGGATCATTCAGATGTACCACAGGAGACCATACACTATGATCCACTTAGTTCCACTGTGTGGTTTTTGGATACACACAATTTTCTGTTCTCTAGATAGCCAGCATGGTAGTTACCCTCATCTGTTCTAGAAGAACAAAGAGCTGAGTCTTTCAAGACACAAAAGAGTTGCAGAAATCAGTATAGGTGCAACTTAAGCCATAAGAATCCCACTGAGTTTTGGCATGGAGCTTTCAAATTCCATCTCCAAAGTAAGGAAATATAGTGAATGGCATTATGTTCTAGACTGTAAAGCTGTGGCAAGCGTATCATCACCAATTTAGTAGAAAGAATCAGAATCTGAGTTAATGAACCATTTTTGGCTTTGAAGCCTGTAAGAAGTGTGATTATCAAAACAGTTGGGGGGGGAGAAACCTCTTCAACTCTTAGCAATAAGCTGTTGTCAGCATCAGAATCCAGACAAGTCATATCTTCCAAATGTGCTAATGAAGATTCACTTTCAGACGAAAGTTCATATCCACGCTTTTAGTTGCAGAACTTCTTTTGTGCCGTGGTTTTACCCTAGTGGGCAGCTCAGCCCCCCCCAGCTGCTCCCTCACCACCCCCCCCGGGTGGGGTATGAGAGAGAATTGGAAGGGTAAACGTTAGAAAACTCGTGGGTTGAGATAAAGACAGTTTAATAGGTAAAGCAAAAGCTGTACGTGCAAGCAAAGCAAAACAAGGAATTTATTCATCACTTCCCATGGGCAGGCAGGTGTTCAGCCATCCCCAGGAAAGCAGGGCTCCATCACGCGTAACGGTTACTTGGGAAGACAAATGCCATGACTCTGAACGTCCCCCCTTCCTTCTTCTTCCCCCAGCTTTATATGCTGAGCGTGACGTTGTATGGTGTGGGATATCCCTTGGGTCAGTTGGGGTCAGCTGTCCCAGCCATGTCCCCTCCCAACTCCTTGTGCACCCCCAGCCCACTCGCTGGTGGGGTGGGGTGAGGAGCAGAAAAGGCCTTGGCTCTGTGTAAGCACTGCTCAGCA
This sequence comes from Morus bassanus, assembly GCA_031468815.1. Taxonomy (NCBI): domain Eukaryota; kingdom Metazoa; phylum Chordata; class Aves; order Suliformes; family Sulidae; genus Morus; species Morus bassanus. Next base: position 78,263,140 of record CM062568.1, read on the forward strand.
GTAACGAAAACATCCCTGTGTTGTCAACACTGTTTCCAGCACAAATCCAAAACATAGCCCAGTACAGGCTGCTATGAAGAAAGTTAACTCCACCACTGCCAAAACCAGTACATATTGGAAAAAAAAAAATTTGTCATTTAGTTTGATGACTAGATTTTTTTTTTTAAATTACCTCAAAGATTAGAACTCTCTCAGTTCTTCTGCACCACAGAGAACATTTCCACCATGCATCTTTGCTTAGTGTGCAATTATTTGGCCTCTACTAGTGCATCATCTGATCCCCCTAACCTATCTCAGTAAAATTACAGTGTATAGAATTGGTTTAAATGCAGCCAAGAAGAATCTGGCTTCACTAAGGTCTGATTGAAGACAGCAGTAGTCAGTGGTCTCATATCTATCTGAAGGCAACATTTCATCCCCAGACATAACCTGATAGCCTATAATGACAGTAGGAAGAAATTACTTTGCTCAAATGCAAGTAATTTTTTGAAGAAGCGTCACACAGTAAATATAGAAAAGCTTTTGCAGATGGCCTATTATAGGACTCAAGACTTTGGAAAATGAAGAAAACATACTTTTTTATTAATTCATAGCTAATAATACTTTACTCAGATATTTTATCAAACTTAAACTAGTGTGTGAAGAGTGTATTACTATTGCTATTACTTGTACTGTTATTCAGCGTGAGTTCATTTAAGCAGTCCCTAAAATGTTACTTTCTACTCTTTGTAGTTAAAATAACACCATTATCATATTTACTTTCTCATTAGGACCTTGCTGCCTTTGGGTAGACATCAATTTGCTCTCAGATCTCCTCATCATAGCTCATAGCTACAGAAGTATTATTACTAAGTACGTAGTTTCTCTGTTACTGGGAGGAAAGCTATTTAAATACTCCAGTGATACACAGAGGAAGTTACAGCTGACTTAGTTGTGATAGTCCTTTACACTTCAGGTACATAATGGTATGTTCATTCTGAAAATTAGTGAAATTAAAATAAAACAAATAGTAGGACCAAGCAGAAGTAGCAATCTGCACAACTAGAACGGGGGGAAAAAAAAGGTGCTAGGTCTACACAGTAAATTCTTCATTACTTGGAGTTTGAAATTCGAGAAGAGATTTAATTCAAAAAGATGTGCTAAAGTTTGAGAGCAAGTTTTTTATCTATATTATAAATAAATATGAGAATAAAATTTTAAAATTTAGTGACATTTTAAAATAATGCCACTAATATGATGATCACTATCTTCAACATCAATCATTTTCCAGACAAGCAAATATCAATACCAACCCATATTGTTGTATCAACTGTGTATTAACAGTAAATACATCAACAGTTCACAAGCTAAAACCACGCTACTCTGACAGCAAAGCACATCCAGCTCTATTATATGTTTACCTTATTGCAAAGTTTTACATTTTTTTTTTTATGTAATCCATTTGAATCCAGTTAGAAAATTATGGAATGAAAAGTATTAAGGACAGGAATTTTTTTTTTTTAATTGATATGTAGCAGACACAATTAGGGAGTTAGCAGTAAAAGATTGTCCATGATAGGGAACTTGTAGATGCTACACAAGCCTGGGCAGCTCTGTGGTCACAGTATTTTTTGTAGTTTGAGATTCCAGGTACATTTCAAGGAGAGACATTTACTGGTATCTAGATTGACAGCTCTTGTACATCAGTGTAATTTCTCTGAGGTCAATAAAGTGACACTACGTTGTCTGGTAGCTGTTGCAGTAAATGATTAGAAAACCTCTTTATAAACTCAGTTATGTTGGTTAATGTTTTTATGCAGTGGGAAGGGACAGGGAGAGCAAATAAATGGTGAAGGTAATCGTCCATGTCACTGATATATGCCATTCCAGCTGCGGTACCTCCTGCTTACAAAGCGTTAGGAAAATGCCTCAAAAGAACAAGGGAAGCAAAGTAGAAATACCAGGGGACTGTAGGGACTGCCAGGTGAGTTTCTGATACAGCTATTTCTGAAAGTTAGCCTGAAGGTAAAAGGCTATTCACATGAACAAGAACCTGTGTGTTCTAAGAGGGTGACGGCAGCAACTAATGACATGCTTTTGGACAAGACTGGGAGGCTGTGAAGGGGAAATCAAGGATGACAGTTTGAGAAAGAGTATTATTAGGAGAGCTACCTTTCTTATTTTCAGTGTCCTTCACTAACTGTGAAGTGCCTTGGTTTTGTTCAGTTCAGCAGTGTTTGAGGGAAACTTCCATCAGTATCATTAGCCTTCCATCAGTATCACTTACAGCCTCAGAAGTTACTTCCTCCTCTCGGTTAACAGCCAACATCAAAGTAGGATGTTGGCCACCTGTTGTAGCACTGCTACTCTCTCAGGAATGAAGTTTTGCATTTTCTAGGAACCATTTGTCTTGCCTAAGTTCTCTTGCCTGAGTATTTTTGACAGTTTGCATTAAGAAGACCAAATCAAGGATGGAAATGAAGCTTGGCAAGCTATGCAATGGTAGTTTGTAGGAAGCGTGTATATACTGTGAGCCAATGGTAGCCTGCAGACATCAGGTCTGAACATCTGTAGTGAGGGTGGAGTAGGTTGAGGTTCTGGGCATTTTGAAGAATAATTTCTCTGTTAAAAAAAGGAATTCTGTATTTACATTTCAATAAAGTCACAAACTATATTTGTAATAGCTGAGGATAAGCATGGAAATGCAGTATTATTCAGATTTTACAGATTTCAATAGAACCTAGTTTTCAGAATAGTGGGCATTTACATAAGTCATAGTCTTACAAATCTTATCAGTCAAGTATTGTGTTTTACAAGATAGTGTAGTATCAAAAGCCCACAACTGAGATAGAAATGGGAGCACACAAACTGATAACTGTAAATAAGTAAAAATCAGTAGTCTGTCATAGTCTGAAACCTGAGCACCATAGTAAATTATGACTGCAGGTAACATGCAATTGTAAGGAATGTTTGTTCTCTTCTAGACTGATATAGATCAGTACAGCCAAATTAAAAAAAAAAAAAAAATCAAGGAAATTTTCAAGTCATTTTGTTTGAGTTGAGAGATAAATGCTACTGGTTCCTGAAAGCCCCCGTCATTACTGGTTTATACTGTTTAAAACATGTGGGTGAGAGTGTCAAAGGAGGGAGATGGTGTCCATGCATCCATGTGGTTATGCTTGCGTAGGAAGGTTTGTGTCTCTTTCCCCCCATGACCCCAGGGTTCACCAACTGATCTTTATTCTCTGAACCTCCCATTTCTGCTCTCTCCTTGCAGCTGCAGTACCAGTGTATCACAGCCCTCAGCAAGTGCTTTTCTCCATACCTTTCTTCAGAAAACTTATCTCCTCCTTGCCTTTAGGCCTTCCTGTTTGGGGTTGTTTTTCCATCGCTTAGCTACTCTTCTTCTTGCTCAAGCTTCTGCTTCCTGACTTATCAAAGTGTACTGCTCTATCCCATGGTCCTTGCTGAAAGAATAGTAGCATGTGGCATTCAACTTTCAACCTTCCCTCCTCCCCTGCTAGCTCCGTCCAGTGCCGTCCTTCTCACAGCGATGAGCTGGGCTTCTCTCTCGGCTTCCCTTCTCAAGCAGCCTCATGGAGGAAGGAGGGAGAGCACTGAGCTTCTGTTTATTAAACAGGACAGACTTTTTTGAAGCTGAAGCCAGATTCTTTTGTTTGCTGTGGGTCAACAAAGAGACGAATAGACCATCACAGTTCCTGATGGACAGGTTGACTTTCCCAGCTGTCCCCTAAAGAGCAGAAGGCTGGAGCCCAGAAGACTGAAATCCAGTGAGTGGCACACATGTGAAAAAGCAGCAGTTTTTAAATGTCTTCTGTTGGAGCTGGTAATAAATTAACTCTTGCTTTTACCACTTGGCAGAGAATCAGGAATAAATTTCTGCACATGAATTAGGACCTTGTTTAACTTCCAGCAGAAAAATGAGGAGTTCTAGAAAAGTGGATGGACTGCATTCAATTTTATGATGCAGAAAAACAAACTGTTAACTTACAGAAATAATACCCCTGTGCTGTCATGACTTGTTCTCTACTTGTCTTCAAATGCTGGGTGTTTGTATTGGGAGAGCATGCTGACTTTAGTGCCAGTGTCAGTGTTTCCTTTATTTGCTTTTGACATTTCACGTGTTTGTACTGTAGTGTCTGACAAGTTATATCACAAACAAATTGGAGTAAATGCTGATTAACAAGAAATGTAGAAAAATGAGGGTCAGCAGTGTGGGAGGGAAAGCAATGATAGGCCAAAACTCACTGAGGTATGCAGAAAACCCAGGCAACAAGGGAAGGCAGGGAATTAGTAACAGATCATATCATGGGTCCGCCACAGTGTTGGTGGGCCCTCAGCTGGCATCGGCAAAACAGAATTGTTTCTTGTGCCAGTGCAAACAAGATGTCACAGGACTGTCCTTGCTTCCAGTGCCTTTGGTTATGTCTGGTGGGTGGCTGGAGCCCACTGGCTGTGGATACAGGCCAGCTCCAGACAGGGATTTTGTGGCTGTGTTAGCTTGATCCCATGTCTGCCTTTCCACAGAGTTTGTTTGCTTGAGCACAGTGCTGCACTAACACTTCTGCCCATCACGCACCTCCAGACTGACTCGCATCCGGAGACCTTTGAGCACAGGACAGACAAGTGTTATCTACACTGCTGCAGCTTGACAGGGCTTTTTGGCTTCCCCAAAATCAGTGCAGCCCGTTTGTACCTGGCTTATCTGAGGGGTGATTTGGATGAAAACCTGGGAGGCAAGTTCATTCCTCTTGTTACCTTGAGAGATACAGTGCTGCTTTACCTTTGTGCTCTAAATGACAAAGGAAAAGGGCAGTAAACAGTGTGGCACCTGGAAGTATTAACAAGTGAAGGTATTGAAAGATGCACTGTGATGAGAAGGATGAATGAAGGAATCTGCTGCAATCTTTAATGAAAGTTACCACTAGAAAAAGTAGGTTCAGTTTCTTCTGACTGTATGCCTTTATCTCTTTTTTCTTCTCATTCTATTTCTATTTTCCCAGTGAAGTGGTGTGAAGAGGAAGTTTTTCTTTCAACTGCATACAGTACTTCTATCAGACTGTTAATAACCTGGGAGTAATAACATGGAAGCAGTTGTCAGGCATTTTCTATGCTACTTCCACATCTATGAAATGAAGGATAACAGAGTCACATTTTCTTCTTTATGTTGTGAGCTAAAGAATTAACTAAGGAAAGAAAAATATTTCCCTCTTTTCAAAATAAAAGCTGAAATAAAAGACGTGATGAGAACTTTACTTCATTTGCTTTCCTTCCTTAGCTGAGAATTCAAGTTCATAAAGATATTTAAAAAAAAAAAAAAGAATACAAGAATGGTCTGTAGAAGTGTGCAGTAAACATTCTCCACATGCGTCTCCTTCACTTCACTGGGGTGACTGTGGTTTGCACTGTATTATTTGGCATTGCAAATTATGAAATGTTCCTCCACTTCCTCAGTTTTAACCTTCTCAGCCACTGTTGTTCATTTCATACTGAAGAACAATGTTTCAAATTGAAGAACAAATTCTGTCCTTGTAAGTCTGCTGCCAATCCACTGCTCAGCTATGCAAATTCCTTCTGCCAGTGAAACCTAGACCCAAATACCCAGCTCTTAGCAGTGGGCTTCCCTTTAAGATCCAAGTATTGCCGACACCCTTTCTGGTCTATGCTTGAAACAGGTTGCAATCTGCAGTCACTTCTCGTTACCTCACTAACAAGCACATATGACTCTTCAGCCACTGAACTTAGCCTCCCATTAACACAGGCTGTCCTGATGTACAACCTTTTTCAGAAACTTAACAAGGTCCTTTGCAAAACTAAACAGAGATATTTCCCCTCTTACTTTCAGTGAACAGCTGCTCCAGCATACTAAGTTAGAAACCATTTTCCAGCTCCCAATTTTTATCCATCCCTGCTTTTGCAAACACTCCCTTGATTTAAACAAGTGTTTCTCCTACTCCTTTTGGTAGTCTCACACATGTATTTCTGCATTGAAGGCTAATAGAGAAACACTTCAGAGGCACTGGATTTTATGTGCCTGATGGCAAACCTGAAATCCTGAAGTGGATGCTCAGCAGCATTGTCACTGAATGTATTTATTACAGCACGAAGAGTAGCCATACTGAACCAGGCTTTGAATATTTGGTGCCAGGTAATTAACGACACTTTAGCGAGCACAAACCCTGGAGAGTTTATTTAAAAATTTTTCTTGCCTATTACTACCTCTTTCCTATTTTCCTCAAGAAAAAAACTGTATACCTCCATAGACTGTTACATTACTGTATCTATGCTACTGAGGCTTTTAACATTTATTTGTACAGACTTACATTTAGAACATCCAAGCCTTACAGTGCTCCCATTGAATCCAGATGCAGGGATTTGGCCTTCCCTTTGTAATTGTTTCCGTTGTAAACCCTATTTCAGAGTTAAGAATTTGGTTATAAAAAATGCTTCCAGAATACAACTTGGCATCTAAGATATCAGTCAAGGAGCACTTATTACTAGTTTGATTTCAGTGTGGCTTTTTGAACTTACAGATGTGTCCTGAGAATTTTATCCATGCTTTCAGATATTTTAAAGATTTAAAATACCTTTGACTAGCAAATGGAAATCATCACACTGTGATGTGGAATGATAGCATTATCTTTAGCTAAAAATGCCATAAAACCCCTAAGCAGTCACTTGAGTTTCTTCTAAATAGTAAGAGTACAGTTACTTCATAACAGGCTTGCACTAAGGGTGAATTGCAGCCTTGCAATGCTCAAGTGAACATGTTTTCCTCTAAAGAAATGGAAGACAATCCAGCTTCCTCAAGCATACCAGCTACACTGTAAATAGTTAATCAGATAAGCTGCTGATTCCAGCTATAGGGTGGAATATTGGCTTCTGTCTTTTTGGGCTCACTGCAGATAAACTGAGCCAACCCCAGCAGGCTTCTCTTGTGTCAGCTTGTTTGAAGACTGCATGGAAGAATAACTTCCCCACACTTGGGGAATGTGAAAATTTTGTCAGAAACTCTGCCCAAGATCTTTTATGTATTGTAGATGCTAAGCAACCCAGGGGCATTGCACTGGCTCTTTGACAAGGGTACAGCAATATAGCCCTACATGCAATGAAGATAGGTCTGTTTAATCAGTATCACTCCTCTGTACAGTGGTAGTTAAGTAAGGTGGGTCAGGCAGATGGTGAAGCCCACTTGGCCTGCTGAATTGCTTCCTCCTGACACACACTAAGTTGCACCTGGAGCAAAGAAGGACTTTTCTGGTATTGCTGCATTTTACTACCTCTAGCAACTGAAACAATAATAGAAAAAATCTTTTAAACCGTCTTACTGAGTGTGAGTGACCAATAAACCCCTGAAATGAAAGAAGGCTCAGAGGAAATGGGCAAGGACGATGTGCCTGTGAAGCTCAGGGAATAATGCAGGGTGTGACTGATCACAACTGTTACAAAGAAGCTGACTTTATCTCAACACAAAACAGGACTGGAGGATGGCCTTTGGTTTACATAAACAGCTACCAACAGTTGAGTGGATCAAGCTCCCTAAGTTCATTAAAGGAGTGTGAATGTCTCCCCGAGTTAGGCAGACCAGCATGGGGGAAGTGAATACATAGCTCAGTCCAACAGAGAGTATAAAAACTAGAAAACTAGCAAAAGAATTTTGAAGAGAGGAATAGACTTGAGCTGGCTTCAACCCAGGTATTCCTTCATGGCACCTGGGGATGCCCAGCATCATGATGGTAGGTATATTATAGAGACCAGTAATGGGAATCACATTGGTATTGTGCTTGAACTGTATTTATTGTGTTTTCAATATATTTTGCATCACTGCTAAATCAGAAATCCCATATAACATCAACTGTCTTCAAATAAGTAAATTTGATATTAAACATTACATCCTTCATGAGTGGCACATCTAAAAGAACCTGGACAGCAAGTATTGGACTCTGACACTGAGGCCTGAGCTGACAAGATTTTTCTGGCCTTAAATTTGCATCTAGAAGAAAGTGTTTCCTGGTCACAACTGGTAGGTGAAACAGTTGAGAGTGCTATGCATTTAAAGAGCATCATTCTTCATGTTGGAATAGGCAAACACCAGTAATCACCCAAAAAGCCACTGCTGTTAAAGGCAAAGTCTGGGGAGATGCATAAGTTAATTTAAGCTTCTCCATGTCAAAAATAAAAAAAAAAAAAAAAGAACAAGCTGAAACTTCCATCTTTACTTCTGAAAATCCAAACTTCCTAACAGCAGCAAGAGATAAAGGATTTTAATTCTTCCTACTTTGCAGAAAAAAAATGCTCTAGTACTGAAAGTATATTGAACATCAAAGGAATACCTAAATGTCATGCATAACTGCACTAATGACTGTGTAATATCTTCATTTACAAAAAGCTGGTGCACACGGCTATATCTTGAATTTCTTAGCCCCCAGGTACCCCTCAAAGTCAGTGGGAATCAAGGGTAAAATTACAAAGCCTAGATTAAGCCATTTATAGCACTGGTGTCTATATATAAACAAACTAATTGTCCAGACTGCCTTTATAGCAAGTATAGAGAGGTTGAGGCATCTAAAGGTTAAATGTCCCTTAAAATGAGGTGAATTACATCCTCAGGGTGCCTATTTCTCTCCATTTCTTGCAAAGGAAGCTAGATGACTCTTAGCTGTAAATGTCAAATAATAGCATCCCTAGCTAAATGAGACAAACTCCACCTTACACATTAAATGTCCTCTGTCAATCTGGGCAGTACAATTGGCTTCTGGGTACCTCAGTCAAGCATGTCCTGTAGACCCAGTCCCATCCTGTGCTGTATTACTGTGGTATTCTCACTGTAGGGAATGCTGAACCATTTGACTAGACCTAGGTGTCTAATGACCTCTGAATTTCCCAGGGCTGGGACACTACACAGGAGACTCCTAGACTTCTGGAGTGATGGCTGGAGGCTAGTGGCTTATGCCCCGGTATCTCAGGTGTTTAAGTTTAGGAAACTGAATCCAGTACGTAACAACTACAACCAATATGGGTGATTGTATCTGTTCAGCATTTATTGCCCTATTAGCTTTTGCCCTGATTGTTTCTAGTTGACATTGTCACCTATGACAGGCAGGAATTAACTTCATGGCTTGCCTGTGGGTCCACCTGATGAGTTTTAGCTGTGAAGAAAGATGACTTCATGCATTGTGGCTATCAAGAATAGAAGTCAGCTATAAAGGGTACTCATTGCCAAACAGGCTCATAGTATTTTAAGTTTTTTCATAAGAACTGCTTCTTTCTAATGAATATCTTCTTTAAGGAAGGAATGATAAAGAATTGATGGGTTGATGGGTTTTGACCTGATATCAAAGATTCTTGCTTGGAGTAGGGGTGGCTAGCAGTAGTGCAGTCCAATTTGTGTGACTGAAAGAAGTACCATGCTGCCTCCCAGGGATCAAATAGTCTCTGGCAAATTAAAATATATGATGAGAAGTTAGATGTGCTATTGTGTCTCCATAGCAGAAAATAATTTGGCCAAAAATTTTAAGTCACATTTAGGTGTTCAGATAAATGTTAAACTCAGCAAACTATGGATATCTTTGGTCTTCAGCCCTTCTGAAAACCAGGTGCACAACATTCTGGATTAGGAGCTTCACCCTATCAATGTTTGAAATTGTGGATTTTCTGTCATAAGTGATATTTTGGAACGCATTGAAAGGCATTGGAACAGGCTGCCCAGAGAGGTGGTGGAGTCACCATCCCTGGAGGTGTTCAAAAAGTGTGTAGATGTGGCATTTCAGGGCATGGTTTAGGAGGCATGGTGGTGTTGGGTTGATGGTTGGACTTGATGATCTTAAAGGTCTTTTCCAACCTTAATGATTCTATGATTCTGTGATTTTAGGTGTATGGTTGTCTCTGATTGTAACAATAATGGAATGTCTAAGATGTAGGTATTAAACAATCTTTAAGTTAGTAAACTACCTGAGATTGTCTAAGTGAAGCTGTCTGTGAATTAATTAACACATTATTGTTCCTTCTTCTGTTCAGAATTTTTTAAATATTTTCCTGTTCTGAAATCAGGACAATTTTCTTGTGGAGGTTTGGAGAGCTGGAAAGCAATTTTGGCCAACCATCAATGATTTACTGTTCATAAATAGCTTTCACAGGAGCAATTTAGATACCGCTGTAGTTTCATGAAGCACAGGTTGAAAACCAGTAATGTAGTTATTATGAAAAAATGAAATAATTACATTTTAAAACTATTAGTTTTCATCCATAAATATAGATTATATACTACTTATCATCCATAAATCTCAAAGCTCTTTATAAAGTCTATGCTATTTCCATTTTATAGCTGTCCAATGCCCAAGGTGCATGGCAAGCTGGTAGCAATACAAAGAAATGAACAAGGTCTCTTGAATGATAGCTTAGTTGAACATCCATTAGACTATCTCACAAGTCTACTTAATAGAGCAGGTATTTTTATACAGTACAGAGAGTGTAAAGGAAATACTGTAAGGAGGTACAGTACTACATGGAATCTGAAACTGGGAACCTTACTAGAACATGACTAAAATTCCAAGTTTGTAGGATTTGTTCGGGCAAAACACTGGATTAAATAGGTCAGCAAAAGAGACAATGAAGAGCCAAACACAGAATAAAGAGTATAAAACCTGATAACATTTTGTTATGATTTTAAACTCAGCAAATTGGGAAATAAGCATAGGAGGGCAGGAGAAAGGGGTGTAGAGATGCAGGACACTAAGTGTCCATATGTTTTTGGATTGTAGCATGAAGGCAGATTCAGACTGACTGCAAATTTTTAATGGAATACTGCTTCAGTGGAAAATGTTGATTTGCTGAAACTGTTTGCAGGAATGTAGACATGTCTGATGGATGAAAATCTCCCTCCCTGGCTCCTTAGCAGAGCCTCCTTTCCAAGCTACAGGATCATCAGCAGACCACCTGGAGGGACATTTCTGAGCCAAGAACATGGAAGCCATGAGAGGCCTGATCTCCCCAACCTTCTTGGCTTCTTGCAGCTCACTTGATAAACTGCCAGGTTTTTTGATTCTGGGGCTTCTCAGAGCAATTAAGCCTTCAAGGATCCCCAGGCCTATGGCAGTCCACCTGCAATATAAAGCTTTTGGCTACTCAAAGTTGGGACTGAAAAAGTTATGAAAAAAACTCAATATTTTTCTTGGACTTGGAAGTCCATTTCCCTGCCATGTCAAGTACCATTTTTTCATTCAAGAGATATGGTTTGACTGTTATAAAACCAATGTTTTTGGGTTGTGGCAGTGCTAGGTTAAACTTCTCTGTAGGGTCCCTGTTACTTGACTCTTCATTCTGAAATATGACTAAAACTTTCAGTTTAGGAGAACAAGTTTAATGCTGTAAAGTGAATTATAAAACAGAATGAAAAAGTCACATTCTGTCATATTTAGAACACCCAAAAATTTTTTGTGATATGGAAAAGATCACTTGTTCCCTATTTCCAGGTCCTCATCCTGTGAGGGAGCTGTCTGCACCCATTACTACTGCAGCTGAGTCTGCATTGCCTGGCTTGAGAAGAAAAGCCAAAATCAAAACCAAAACCCAAGTAATGAAGCACATTATAAAAATCTTTTCGATTAAACAGTCTCCATTGTGGATTCCAACAAACACTGCATTTTAGAAAGACAAACCTGATTAACATCACAGTTTGCTCTTATTTATTATTCAGAATGTAGGAAACTTGAGTGTCTTGATTTTTTTTTTTTAAACTCTCACAGATTTCTGAACATTTGATAGTGAAATCTTGTCCCCATTAAAGTCAACAAAAATTTCATTATGACTTCAGTACATCCAGAATCGCCTCATCTTCAGTAGGGGTTTGTGGCTGTTATGACAGAATAGCTCCTGTCTTCTGTATTTGTCATGTTTTCTTCTTTCAAAAAAGGAACATGGTTCAGATCTAATTGGCAAGATTAAGCTTGTCAACAGACCCCTGTTTGTGATATATCTATTCAATGATCTTCTCCCTGTGGATCTTTTCTATTGCTTAATGCTGCAGTGTTCTCATATATGCAATGTACTCAGTGATTAAATTCAGCATTTAATACAGCTCTGTATAATATGAGTGATCAGATGGATCCAGTTCAGCCTGCCCCTTTTACCTTTTTCTCTCTGGTTAGGTACAGATTCATGTTTTTAGGAAGTGTATGTTATCTGAGAGGAAATTGGGCAATGGGGAAGTGTAGGGGAGGAAGCTGCTTTCAAACAAATACACAGGAAAATGACAAATGACAGGAGGTGCAGCTGTGATTTTTTAACATGTAATGCTTTTTGTCAAGGGAATGGCAGCATAGGAAAGATGAATAGTCCATAAATTTAATGGAAACCAAATATAAGCCAAGTATCATCAATCGTGGAGTTTAAGGATGTCACCGGGTATTTATTGAACATTGCTGTAATCTGTGGAAGAACTGAATCAGCTTTTGACATCTATCAAGTAGTTACTTTCTCATGGTTTCCTGTTGGATCATGTGACACTGGAGTTTTGCATTCTTTCTTCCGTGCTTTCCACTTCTGCCAGCACTTGGACAATGCTGTAAAACCTGTAAATTTATTTTCCAGTCTAGACTCACCTTCCCTGTGATATTTACATGCAAGCACATGTTCATTCCCCAGCTTAGATTGCGCTCCAGTGCACTGCTGACCAGAGTTGGGAACAACCTCTGCTGTGGCCTATGCATACTTGGCACCTTAGGTGGTGGATCAAACACTTGTTCTTTTGTTATGAGTACACTGGATCTGGGAATGCTGGGCCATGCAATGGTGCATTATGCTAACAGATATCCAAAGTTTACCTTTTCCTGTGCACAAACTGGGTGCTCTGAGCCCCCACTCTAGTGGAGCATCACCTAGACAAGTGTTTGGAAATGGATGGGTGCCAGGTCTTGGCATAGTTATCCTTAATCATAAAACTTCTTTTCATCTAACCATATAAGTAAAGCTTTGGGGTCCCATTGCAATTGGGTACTAGTTGTAAGAGACTGGACCATGGAGCTTTTGTCTCAAAAGATTGCTCGTGCAAGAAACGGACCTGTGGATTGCTTGTCTAGGCGAAAAGTTGTAACTTTTCACTGAGTAGCTGCAAGGCCACAGAAATCAGGAATGCGGAGGCACGCTGTCACCCTGGAAGCAACCACCATTGTCAGAAACCGCAGCTCTTGAGCAGAGATAAAAGGACTGTTGAGACAGACCCTGGTGTGATCACCCACCACCAAAGCACCGAGAGGCTTGGACCCTTGGGATGCTGTGGATCCGTGGTGGTGACTATTCTTGCAACTCTATTCTGACTGCTTACTTGATTTCTGCCCTGTTATTCTATCCTATCCTATTGCTATTATTTTTGTTTGCTTTTTGGTAATAAAAGTTGTTTCGGGCATATGGCATTTGACCTCGTTTGTGTCTTAATCTTGCTCTTGGGATCACATCGAACCTCCCCCCCAACACTGGGTTGGGACACTAGTTCTGGCAAGAATCTACATTATATGCAAAATAAGATAGTCTATTTTGATTTAAACAAATGAGTCACCTCTCTGTATGCCCTGTTTTAGAGCAAGGCTGGCCTTAAAAATTACACAGAACTGCATGGAAGATAAAGAAAAAACAATTATCCCACAGAAAGGAACAGAGGAATGTAACGGAATAGTTGGGGGAATGGCTTAAAATCCAATTTCAGTAAAATATTTTTTTTCACCCAAGTATCTAGGACCCGAGGGAATGGCAGGAAGATGTGCCAGGGCAGGTTTAGGCTGGATATGAGGAAAAGGTTCTTCACCCAGAGGGTGGTGGAGCACTGGAACAGGCTCCACAGGGAGGCAGTCATGGCGTCGAGCCTGATGATATTCAGGAAGCACTTGGACAATGCCCTCAGACACATGGTGTGAATTTTGGGATTGTCCTGTGTAGGGACAGGAGTTGGACTCGATGATCCTTGTGGGTCCCTTCCAACTCAGGACATTCTATGATTCTATGATTCTATCTAGAGGTAATACACTAGACATTAACTACTTACAAAGCAAACAATCATCTTAGTGATTTATGATGTCATTCCTTGATCAGCAAACAGAGAGTTAAATTATCTAGATGGGATACACAGGGTTGTGGAATTACACATTACTTTCTTCCAACATATATGAACTCCATGTGTTATAACTTCCTTGAGGGCTACATTGTGGTTAGGCCACTTTGTGTTTTTTCTGTTTTCTTGTGAGGAAAGACTAATCTCACAAAGAAAAAGCAGTTCCCTAGAATACAGTCTGGATTTTATTAGGCACACATTACTACTGTTTCCTGGTGTTGTTACTCTTGCAGTATAGCTTTTGCACCAATTTATAAGCAAGTGTGACATAACATCCCGAAATGCCCTCAGAACAACTTTATAGATGGCATTTGCAGACACTTATAATTTAAATGCAGTGAGTACGCAAGAAAGCACATGTAAATAAGGACCTGGCCCTGCATCCACTCAAATTATTGGCACAATTATCAGCCACTTAAGTAAGTCAGATTCATAGCTATGAATTTGTTAATTCTTTTTTCAATAAAAATGCATTTCCTATGAAGGCAACTAACCAAGCAATTTAGATTTTACAGCAAAAAGAAGGTAGAAGGTATATCACAATAATGTTTGAAATAGACATCTAATATAGCTAATATTAAAGAACAAAGTGTGCCTTGCCTTGCCCTGCCTTGCCTTGCCTTGCCCTGCCCTGCCCTGCTTTGCCTTGCCTTGCCTTGCCTTCCCTTCCCTTCCCTACCCTGTCCTGTCCTGTCCTGTCCTGTCCTACCCTATCCTACACCACCCTTCCCTTCTTCATGTGTAGACTTTGAAGTTTACTTTACTTTTCAGTTTGGCCAGTGCTGTAAGTGGCATGTCTTTTCTAGGTGATATTAGGAACATGGAGCACCACAAAACAGTGATTATCTGCAATGCTAGATGATGTTAAAAGCAAAATGTGAAAATAAAATGAAAACCAGAAAGAATCAAATTTTTCTATTCTCAGTAATATCAGCTGCACTGTGATGACTTTTCTGCCAAATGTCTTCCTAGAAGGAGGAATGTGACTGAGATGAAAGTCCAGAATGGGTGCACCCAGATCAAACACTAAACCTTATCTATTCCAGGATACAGGTTTTTTTACAGGAAAGATGAGGATGTTTTAAATATATTCATCTATTTGCCTAAGAGTGGTAGAAACAGGCAACATGCAATGTTGCGTGGTTTTAATGAGAAGTAGTTTTTGGTGGCATCACCTCTCTGGGGCTTGGGTCTGTGGCAACACTGGTTCCCTTGAGGCTTCTGGTCTTAGCCTGGTGTCCAAATTTTTATTGGCCAGACTGATGACCTGGCTAGGTAGCTATTTTGAAATGGAGGTGTGCCAGTCAAAGCAAATTGGCTACAGCCACATTTTGCTGCAAAGAGTGTGTTCTTTTTTGCCTCCTTCACTGAAATGTATTTATTCACATACAGCATACATACATGAACAGCTGGAGGCAGTTATGCATCTGTTTCAACCATGCTCTAGGACAGCCAGATGCAAACAACCTGGATTTAAAAGCCTGTGTACATGTTAGCTCATGCCTGGCACTATGCTAACACAGTTATTTTCCAAATTTATGCAACCAAGTTAAAGACTCAGCGGTCTGTGCACATGTCTCCCAGGTAGGCAGACTTGTGGCCTTCATGACATAAATTACCCTTGAGCTGTGGGGATCTCCTCAAACAGGATTACTTTGCTAGAGAGGGCACTCATGTTAACTTTGATCTATTTTATGGGCATAAGAGGCAGGTCTATAAGTGCTGTTTTCCCCTTTGCTTTTTCAATTTTTACTTACATTCTCTCTAAGCTGTGACCTTAATTCCCTTTGGGATTGTTTTCATCAAGCAAGAGGACATATTGCAGAGATGTTTATAGCTTTTTGACCCAGCTAGAAGGAAAGAGACCATGGACCCCACACAATAGAGCAGTCTGAGATACTTTGGCATGATGATTATACAAATATTATTACTTAATGAAATGAAGTTAATGTTCATTTCCTGCAGAAGACTTTGTGCCGCTTAAAATGATCCAAATGCATACTAACTTGGAAATTTTTGATATTTTATTTACAGTATCTTAGAGTAATCCTATCACTTGCCCTGAGGATTATTATATTTAGGAAAACAAATAACTGCAGTTTAATTTGTAAACAGAATTATAACTTTATTATAAATTTGCTATAAACTCCTGAAATAAGCTCTATAGTGGAAACTATGACACAATCTTTTCCATCTTTTCATAACCCAATAAAGGTCTTTTTGGACTAGCCAGAACTGGCATAGAACAAATAAGCCAAATAAAAATGCTGTTATTTATTTATATGCTGTTCACTTACAAAAGTATTATGACTACCAGATTGAAAGGTTCTTTGTTTCTAATACAGCTGCTGAAAAGGACTGGATGACTCAGTCTAAAATCTACAAAGAAAAGTATCATTTTCAGTTAGACATTGAAAAGGGACATGATAAAGCCTAAATATCAGTGTAAATGAACACACTGTCTCTCAGATCACAACAGTATTGTGTGTTACTCATAGGTCAGTTACATTTTTTAGATATATGGGTAGTTTCTGCAGTTTCTGGAATTTAACTGCTAAAAGTGCAGTGACTCAGCATTTTAAATGTTTTTGGTTTTGTTTTTTTCCTAAACAATGGTTTCCTAGATGGTACAGGTTCTAGAACTAGCAAACCCTGGACTTCCCCCTTGATGGTCTACTAACAAGGGAGTCTAGACCAGCACATCACCAGTGGCAAAGAAACACCCATTGTTGCATGCAAAACTGTAATACTCTAAGTGTTAAAATCTTAACTACTGTATGTCTGCTTTCATTAATTCAGAGCAGCACCTGAAACCAAAGGAAAATGGCTTTAATGTGAGACATGGTAAAGGGATGAGCAGTAAATATAATATAAACATTTGAAAAGAAACAGAATCATTGCAAAATGGATTCTGTAAGATGGGCATAACCGTGACATAGTAGTAAAGTAGAATCTTCCACTCATGTATAATCTGAGCTATGTTTACACATGATGGTTTGCAATAGCTGTTTGAGTTTCCTACGGTTCTGCCCAGTTTAGACATTCATTCACAGAAAACAGCCAGCTGAGACATTAATAACTGAAAGAAGACACTTTTTCAGACCTCAGTATAAAATATGTTTCTATTGTTTCCGTTGCATAAGCCAGAAAAGCTGATTATCTTTCTCTCTTTTTCTTCCTTTCTCTCTCTGTGTAAATATATATCTACATGTATATGTAGATATATATTTGTATATAAAAGTATATATATTTCACATACTGTGTAAAATACGTGATTTTCAACAAAATGCAGTAAAAATACCTCATGTGAACCAAGATGACAAAACAGACAAAATAAATATCTTTACAAAGGGCAGAGTGAGTAGGAGTATGAAGACAATATCACTTGTATATATTTTCCCTAAGGCGACTATAACTAACAACTCTGTATTTTCTTTAAAATGACTTTCGCAACATAGCAATATTTACTTAAATTAGATAACTTGTCAAATGAATCATCCCAGCATGATCTGTATCTCAAGTTGTTTCCCAGCATTCATAGTTGCAACTTGATTTTTATTTTGTACTCTTGATCTAATTAAGATTAGATTTTTCTTAAGTGTTTGTTAAATACAAAGGCAGTTGTAGATACACAATTTAGGCACAAAAAATGCCCACAATGGCAGCACTTCTTAGAATCTGAAGCATTTGACAAATATGTTCCTGGAAGTTATTTCCATCAGATGGTAATTTAACCTATGTTCTTCTCCTCTTAGCTTTTATCTGTTATTTTGTGCCCTTACCTGAATTAAAACATTTGTCATCTGTCTGTCTGTCTTTGTTCTGTTTTTATTTTGTTCTAGTAGAAGCGGTGAAGGTATAAAATACCCCACATGAGGTTTAAGCAAAGACTCAGTATTCAGAAGTTTTTCTTTCTAAACCATGTCAAGGCAATGAAGAAGATTCAGTTCTTGTCCCCTGAAAAACATAACATATATAGTAGGATAGATTATTTCAGGATGTGAAATGGAATATCTCTCACCAAAATCTTTTGAGACCAATTCAACAAACTATTTTTTTAAACAATTATTTAAGTGTACTTGTCTTAGATTTGGATTGTGGATTGAATGAAATTCTCTTCCAGGATCTTTTCCAGCTTTATTTTCTCTATTCTTTACTTCTGGAAGAGTGTCCATTCTATTTCATCTAAGAAAGATTGGAAGAGTTGGCTGTTAACACCTCAGCAGCCTTATACTTAGGCACTGGATGCTTATGCATTGTGTCCACTTTGCTTTGCAGAGCTCAAAGTAAAATTGTGTGATTAAACCAATATCTGTGACCGTTGAAAAAGATGGGCTATGGATACATTTCTGAATCTGGTCATCTCTATACAGAAAGAAGTGGGAAAAGGGTGTTTCTTCATCTTAAATGACATGATTGTCCCTTTTAACATATCCTATCCACTGGTCTAAGGGGGAATCCAATCAGGCAAAACTGGAAATAAAACAGAAAAAGGATTATTCCTAATCTTTAATTCATTCTTGAAAATAAATGTGATCAAGTCAGGCTAATTAAAAAAAGAAACAAAACAAAAATAACTGCAAGTATCCTCCAGTGACTGCCCAAGTAGCAGAACTAAGGAAAACTGGTTCCCTGTGGGACCACCCTCCCCTCTTACCAGCCCTTCTCCTTATTTCTCCTAGAGCCTGCAACACAACGCTCAGCTTCCTCATGTGATCACAGCAACCACCCCCACAATGCTTTCAGCTTTGTACCATAACCCCTAAGGATATTTTTCTGCTCTCTAGCTAAGCAAGAGGCAGCGTGCCAAGTCAGTAGTTTAGAGAGGCATGTTCCTGACTGGCCTACCAGCCACTGCCTCTTTGCTGTGCGTTCCCTTCTCCCTAAGGGGAACATGGATGGGGATCTCTAATCTTACCATCTTATTTTCATGGCAAATGTAAGAACATAATGTATCCTGGATTGTCCACCACTCTCTAAAATATTTTTTAAATAGCTTAAGAATTTCATAGGTGACTGGATAAGAGGAGAGGGGAAGAAAACTGAAAGACAGGGCACAGTCAGATGGACATGCAGATGGGGATTATTTAGATCTTACTTTCTTAGAGAACTAGGTTGAGGATATCAGTTATGATAATTTCCATTTATAGTTGGATATGAAAAGATGCTAGAAATAATCTAGCATTTTACAAGAGAAAAAAAAATCTGTTTTTTTCTTCTTTTGGAAAGATCATTCTTCTCATTTTACAATTGAAAAAGAAAGCATTCAGAATAAGTTGTCTGGTCTCTTAATTTATTGTTACTGTTCAAAAGTTTCTTTGGTATATAAAATTTGTGATCCTTTATAACAAGGCCAAGTATTAAAACAAAGAGAGAGAAAGTCCATGGGTAACCGAGCTTAGGCATAATAGAGAAAACCTCTTTAAAGGCTTTGGTATTATATAGAAAATTTGCTCAATAAAAATAGCCAACCAGAAAAGTTTCTGGATTTATTTCCTTCATGCAAAGTAACAGTCTATAAACACCAAACAAATAAGCTAAAAAAAACCCCCGTCAAACAAAGCAACATCCCAGCCTAGCTCTCCTTCTACCTACAGCAGTTTTTAATGTTCAGGCTTTACTAGGCTCAGCTGAATCTGGTGGCATCAGTGTCTGGTGACACAGCTCTAGTTATGAACTCTAAGAATCCTCTGGCATTGTCACTGAAAAGCTATGTCAACCTCTTGCTTCAAAAGTTCATCATTATGTGCCATTGATAAAGCAGAAAGTATTATTTTTAGAGGGTCTCAGCAATGGGGCACTGTAGGTTCTGTGCATAGTATCACACTATATTAAATATTACTGAAGTGCAGCATCCTATTCAATGGTGAAAATGGAAATATTGGCATGGACATTTCAAAGTCTCAGGTTAATAATAATCTCTCCTTTTTCCATTCTCTGAAAACTGTAGTTTGAAATAGCTTTATTTATTGGTTAATGTTAAGAAATCATTAAAACTACATTCTATCCCACTTACCTTAACTAGAAACCTTTTGGGATTATATATGTTGGAGTATTTCAGATCAAAATTACCATTTAATGTATTAAGAGACCTGGGTTTTTCTGGTGGCATCGAATGTTTACATGATTTGCTATAACTTTGCCAAACTGTTCCAAATGGCAAATTAGATTCCTTATATGGCCAATTGCTCTGTCAGTCTTTTGAGAAATTCAGTGCTTTCTTATCCACGGTGCTCCCTTTGGCCATATTTTCTTTTTAGATTGTTTTTGTTACTATTACTTTGTTCTTCAACTGGAATTAAACTCAAATTGAATTTAGTATTGCCAGGGCACCATTAATGCTGCTATAGAATTTTAAGAACCATAGACATTAAATATAGCTTCTCTTCCCTCAAGGAAAGATGTTGCCAATCAATTCACATCTGAAGTTCTTGAAAACAGCACAACAGATGACAGCAAGAATGTAGAGAACAAAGAGCTGTTATATATGCCATATTTTCCCTATGATTAGCTGTGCAGTATTTTATATCTTTTCCGGCAGCACTGTTATTGTTGATTCCACTAGTCATGCTTTTACGTACAGTTTTAATGAACTGTAGGACAGATAGAAACCACCTCACATTACCAAGTAATGTCATGCATATAACTGGAATAGAGATCACGACCTCTTGATCGAAATAGAAGAAAGGGAAAAGAAAAGAAGAATTCATCATTCAGATATCTGTTAACAGTTTGCCTCTGCCTCCTCAGACTATTTGAGCACCAGAGTAAATTTCTGACCAGTAGAGGGTACTAGTGCATGTACACAGAAGTCGGTAAGTAGCACCAAAGATGGCTGCATGAGACATTTGGGTTAAAATCGTAGAAAGAGCACTGGTGTTAATGTAATGAGACTTCATAAGATATCTTTAGCCAGTCTGCATTATTTTCTCAGGTATTGAAAAGTCCCTTCAGCATCAACAGAATACATTCTAATTTAAAGTTAGGTTGTTGTGACATGTGCTTTAGAAGACCAACATCAACATCAGATAAAAGGGCTTCATTCTGCTACATCGATATTTTTGGGATGTACTTTCAGAAAAAAGGAAGCCTTGGAAACACATATACCAGTAATATCTGTACAACAGTGTGGGGATTTTTCCTTTTTAAAAAGAAGGGTGTATCTATAAAAAGTGTCATGCAATCAGAATTATTATCATCAGGAGTCAGTAGCCCAGTTGAGAAGTCAGATTAACACAGCTGAATTACTTTTTCCACAGCTATGTAGGTTATCTCTGGACCGCATACAGTCCCTCAGATTTGATCCCTAATTCATATCTAGACACCTAAATAAAGCTTTGCTGATTTTTAGAATTGCTGAGCCATCATCTCTTACTGACAACAATGGGAGCTGTGTTTTCTAAATATTTATTTATAGCTTCTCTTTGACCTTGTCCCTGGATCCTTGCCCAATAATCCCATGCACTGGAGCTTATTCAGTGTTCTACCTTCTGAGCACATTTGAACAGCTGCTATTCATTAAAAGAAAAAGAAAACAAAAAACCCCAGAACCTATAACTTCAATCTGAGAGGGATATCATTCCTTCTTTTCTCTCCAAATGAATGATTTCCCTGAAATATATGTATGTCTGGCCCAGGCACATGGCTTGTAATAAGTTTTCTATGCACAGAGATATTATGGCCTTAAGATCCAATACCCTTTGCCCTACAGGGTGAGAAAAGGGAGCTTTATCCTGTTTGTACAAGGGTATATGCAGAATTCTAGGTGATCAGTCCAGATACTATTTATGCAAGGTTACCATAGATTTAACCAAGTTGGCTCTCGTTAAAACAAGAGAATTGTACTCTTTAAGAGCTCAGAAAACTGACTTTTCATAGAGGAATAAAGAGGGGGGGGAAAGGATCTGTATTAGAATTAGAAAAAAATCTCAAACAGCCAACCACTACCTTCCTGTAATATTATATTATGAATTAAAAACATCGGGGTGGAAGGCAAGATTTTATTGTTCCTGGTTATAGTCATGGTAGCTTTGCAACTGGAGGGTAAAAAACCACTCATGTCTGATCAACTGAGTAGCTTTCAAAACTCAGTGGAGAGCTGTGGTCAGGGCACAATTCATTTACCTAAACATAAAGGCCTTGTGCCAGCTGAGATTCTTTAGGGTACCTGAGATACCCAGAAGGGCCTGGCAGATATGACATAGGAGCCATAAGAGACCAGTGCCCTTTTGGAAAAGCATCTGGAGGCTGTGGGGGGAATACTTTATAGTATCTTTGATGCCTCTAGACTTCTCTGTTTAGGCACGTGAATAGATTAATTAATTTATTACAAAAAATAATATTTAGCAAGAATCTTCTAAGTTTGCTATGTCAAAACTTTGGATGACAAAAACAAATATAATTTTGAAGACTAATGCCAGAGAGCTCGTTTTCAATAATCTGACAGTCACAGTATCTTTAACACTCACAGTTCAGAGTGCTTAGGTGTTTTGAATGAAAAAGGCAAACTCTGTCCTGTTTATGTCAGCATGTGCTGCATAGCTATGACAGAGCCTTGAACTAGGTCCAAGCTTATAATATTCCAATGACATACTAAAACCTGGAAAATCTTTCTGCAATAACAGTTATTTAGAATAATATGAGATTTTTACTGAAGATAAGAAGATAAAGAGGAATAAAGAAAGTAGATGAAAAAAGGTAACGAAGAGACATACTTGAAATTGGTTATGACAAATGGCAAGCAGCCATCCTTTGGCTTCTTTTTACATCTTGGAAGAAGTATAGCAAAGGCAAGCCAGTTCCTATAATTTTTTTAGCTCCACCAGAAAGCATTTTTTCCATGCCTTGCAAGTTTTCCCTTTTCTATTCCCAACTGCTTACCATTTGGGAATTTGTGGTTGTGAACAGTTAAAACTTAATATTTAAAAATATACAAATATTTCACTTGAAATTAAGATTTTCAGTAGAGTGACTGGATTCCACTTTCGGGTGGAATGTGGTGAGATGAACATGTGCAATGGTTGGCACTGGAATGCTGGCTCTGCACTTGGTGAGAGAGTTGGGATTTTTGTCCAGCTCCAGAGTTTTTATTTATGGCCAATGATTAGGTTATAATTAATATAATGAAAAAAATATCTTTTAACACTTCTGTGACTTTTTTCTTCTTTCATTAATTTTAAATTAATGCTTTTACAGTACGCATCATGGAATTACTGACAGGATATAGAACATCTTCCCCCTAAGGCTATTGGTTATCACATCACTGTGATATTAGTAAAGTAGAGGCACAGCTGAAGTTGCTCTAACGAGTTGGCATGGATAGAGGCAGCATATGCAAATTACCATGATACTAAGCCTTATATTGGGTTTTATGGTAATGTAGAGTTCAGGGGTTGGGACTAGACTTGCAATTCTAGAGTTGGATAAATATCTTGAGAACATTTACACTATGCTGATCTTTAGACATATCTTAAATCACCGTTTCAAATCCAGACCTCTTTCAGTGATTTATATCAGAGAAGTAGGTAGTTCTGGAGGACTACCTTGTGTGTGTGTATCACTTCCTTTTCATCCCAGTACCTCAGTTAGAGTAAAGAGGATCTCTGTCCTGGCAGATTTAGCAAAACAATTAAAGACTGACTGAGCAGGGGAATGAACCCACCTTCAGGTCATTGGTCTGGAATAATGTTCAGGCAACGTCTGAGTGCTCTCCAGGATTTAAATGCCTCTGTTTGTCTTCTGCTCCTTGTTCTTTCCTCTACTGATTTCATTGTCAAGATGTTTTTGGACTTTTTTTGCTCCACTTTTGGCATGACTTCAGGTCTGCCTGCCCATCTCTTCTTTTGCACCGTCTGTTTCACTAATCTCCATTGCTGGCTCATCTTCAAACATTTCCTTTTTTTGCTTCTGTTCTTGTGTTGCTGTACACCTTTGGAAAAAAAAAAATCTCATGACCATGTAGAATTACAGAACTCTAGCTTCATTCTTGCCTGTTTTTACTCTGCCATTCTTCAGTCAAGCATTGCCTCTTGGCAGGATGATATCTGAAGTCCTTCATGCCTCACTGCGTTTAGCTTCTGTTATAGAAAGCATCTTGTGCTCTCCCCTTTTTCTGCAAAGAACACTGATTTATCTTTTAAAAAACTGTCCATATCCAGGGGTAACTCTCCACTTTTATACTTTTCTTACTGTCACTCTGTTCTACTTTCCTGTCAATGACACTGAAGTTTTAGTCGTTTCTTTTAATCTCACTTTTTCTTCAGTTTTAGCAATCTGTTTTTGCCTCTTTCTCTCCAGCTTCCTCTGTTCATTATTATTTCTTTCTCTCATCTGTCACAACCCCTCCCATTTTTTAATCTCCACCATCCTTACAAATACAAATATAAAAATTACATCTTCCCCTCTAACTACAGTATTCCATTCTTTCCACTAATGATATATCTATCATCAGCCTTTAAGGTTTTTCACCCCCCAATCTCTCACTGACTAGAAACTTGGGGATATTTTCATACTCCTTAAATTATGCTTACATTGGAGTTTAGTCATGAAAGTGTCAGGCAGTGATTAATACTGCTTACTTTGAAGAACAGTCCAAGCTGCAATGGAACAGGGTATCGGCTGGTTTAGATTCCTCTTCCAGGCTCTCCATTTGCATTCCATCCCATGATTCTAGGAAGTGAAAACACAGGACTGGGGTTCAGCTTTGTTGCCTTCTTGCTCTGTCACTCTCTCTCTCTTTTCCCTCCCCATCCTGTCTCTGTGCTCCTTGTATGGGTCTACATGTTGACCACGATCCAATGGGATGTTTGGAGAGTAGCTAACAGCATGCCCTTGAAAAAAACCCAGGAGCTATGTCCTCAAATACCCTGAGGCCATCAAAGGCCTAAGGTCCAGGCCACCTGCATCATGGGCAAATAAAGTCACAGGATCATAGCATCAGAGAAACGTTGGTCGGAAGGAACCCCTGGTTACCATCAGGCACAACCTTTCATGTGGAGCAGAGCAAATGGCAACAGTAGATCACATCAGCCATGGTTTTGTCTGGTGGAGTCTCCAAGATCTCTGAGGATGAAATTTTCTTCATATCTGTAGTAGCACTTGCATGATCATCTTGATAGCTCTTTGCTGGACCCTATTCAGTTTCTTCACACCCCTCTTGAACTGGGGAGAGCACAAAATTGGACAGAATATGCCAAGGAGAGCCTCACTGTCACTGAGTAAAGGGCAATAATAAATTCCCATGAACTTCTGGCCATGACTTCCTAATGTTTCACAGTTTTCCTTATTTGTGGTGAGAGTTCACTGTTGGCCCATTTTCAACCTTGCATTCATTAAAATCCCCAGGTATTTTCCAGCAGCAGCTGGACTGACACATGAGCTCATTCTGCCCCAGCTGCAGAACTTGCTGCTTCTCCTTGTTGAACTTCATGGGTTTTCAGTTGGCCCAGGCCTCAACTTTGTCAAGGTCCTTGGACTGAAGCTCTGCTGTTTGGCAGGTCAGCTACTACCTATTTGGCACCACCCACATATTTGCTGAAGGTGCACTGAACCACTGTACTAACAAGAAGCTTCTTCCTTCCCCCCCTTTCCCCTTCTGCTGTCAGATACGTCACCTCACCTCAAAAGAGGAATTCACTGTTCAAAATCCCAGCAGCTGGGGATGGTTTTGACCCTTACTTGAACTATTTTTCCTGTTGAGTAGCTCTAGGTGTCTCCCCATGGAGAATGTAGGGCCATTTAGCTTGTGCTTTGAAGAGGAGGGATATTAGAGCCTCAGTGGCATTTGGAAATGGAATTTAAATTTCATCTAGCTTTAGACATTTCAAATTATATGCATGAGCTAGTGTCTGTAGCTAATCCTTACAGCCAAGAGAGACAGGCTTCTAGAAGAGAAAATAATTCTAGATGGTATCACTTATCAGCTGTTTTATTTGTGCCTTTTTTCTCTTTTTTTTTTCCTCGTACTTATGGGATGTATTTAGTTTATGGAGTAGTAATTTAGATCAAGGTAGAATTACAATAAAAATAAAGATGTTCAGTATAAGCCCTACAATATAGTTGATAACTATATACATATCTTCTACTTTTTTTCCTTTTAGTTCCTCATCTTATTTTTATGATTTTCCTAATTGGTCTACTGGTGGGTCAGGTATAAGATTAAGAAGGCACAGAAGTAGTAAAGCTGAGCTGAATATAGCTGTTACTGCATCATAATACTTTGAAATAATGTGCCCAGTGAGAAGCAGGAAACCATATAAGAACTCATTAACTGGAAGAAAATATTCTGTTGTTAGCTATTGCCTTTGTTGGTAATAAGGTAATTGAATATGTGAACTTAAACCAAAATAAAAATATTGGAAAATTGCATGAATGTTCTTTACAAACCTAGGAATCAATAGGATAAAGAAAGGGCATACAACCTTGAGACAGAAGGGGAAAAAAGATAAGGGTATCATGTTATGCTCCATGCAGTGGTTTCCACAGAAACCACTAGTTTGTAACTTCCATCTTTTATTGATGTTTTCAGTGCAGTTGCATCCATAAAAAACTGGAACAATGCCTAAAAGTGAACCATGACCTAAAAATGGCTGAGGCAATAGCTAATTTTGTAGCAGTCCTGAGACTCAGATCAATAGTGGAGCAATATCTGGCTCCCTTAGTCTTCTGGGAGACATATGCCTGTCAGCAGCGATTGCACACAGAAGGAAAAAAACTTGTCTGTCCTAATTTTCCACCCCCACACACCTGTTACAATAGAAATCTTATTTTACATGTCAAGATTTCTGAAGGAGTTGTCTGCCAGCATCCTGCTTTCTCTATCCCACGACAAATTATTCACTGGTTGAATTTTCACTTTATTCTCTTTGCCAAAATATACCAAGAGCTAGTTTTGTAATGTTTCAATAAAATGCCTTTGGGATAATCTGAAATTGTTGTGGGTTTTTGATCCAAGATTATGATTTAGCAAATTAAAAAGATGGAAGATATTTATGAAATTTGGATCCAGGTCTGGGTTTAAATTCTGAACACCCTTAAACCTGAAATAGCACTGGCACGACAGTGACTTCTTTTCAGTCAGCTCTGAATTAACTTCAGAGTAGGGAACAGGGCTGTGAAAAAAGGAAATGTGCAGTTTGGATCTTTAGCCAGCAGCTGAAAGCACCCAGGCTCAACCCGCAGGCAGATGTACATTAGTATAAGTACTTAGGGAAATATGAGTTAAGAAAGAAACCTAACATGCAGTCTGGATTTGTTGGGTGAGGAACCAGAAAATCCTAGAGTTCAGTCAACTTTGCCAGGGAGAAACCAAAATACCCAGTAGCATGGGTTCTTCAAAATTCACCGAAGATCCCTGTGTCTTACTACAGCATTGCAAAGAGGCATGTCAGTAGCTTTGTGTGGGTACAGGAGGCTCCTCCAAAAGGAGGGTGTGCCCAGACAGCAGAGCTGCCCTTACATTCCCTCCTGCACAAGGAGCATGTTAATGCTGATAAAGGGACATGGGGAGGAGACAGCCCTGAGAAACAGAAGAATGAGAATGTGGTGCATTGGATGTGTCTTCTTGCCCCTAAGCCGAAACACCTTCTCTGCCTTGTGGGTGTGTTGGTTTGGCTGCTAAACAGCTTCAGATTAGGTGAAGAAAGGAGGTTGATTGCCTTCCGTGCTGTGCCAGCTGCCAGCTCATCCCTGGTCAGGAGCCAGCACCATGTATATGTCCCAGTACCCTAGAGGAAGAAGACATTGTGGCCTTCCACTCTTTTCTCACTTCTTTCAACCACTTCAGTTTTGAAATAGTGAACTTTCAAGCTTATTCACCCTCATCAAGAAATTTCTTACCAAGAAGATTATTGCTAGTTCTAATGACTGTTTTCTTTGTATTTTCTACTCGCCAGATGTGAAACATGTTTTGATCTGTTTTCTCATTATGAAAATGCTTTCATTTATGATGCCCAGCAGGGAGACAGCTGATTAACTTCAAGTTTGTAGGTGGAATTATTTTTTCTTTTGGAAAGTGATTACCAAGACCAGCAAAACAAAAAAGAGACTTTTTGCAAGAGTTTGTTCCCGAATGTTGCAGGTCACATTTTTAAAAATGCCTTGAACCTATTCCTGCCTTTAAATACATAAAATCTCTTCTGTGACAGCTTTTAGTGACCACCATTTTCATATACTTGACACTTGAAAAAGTATTTTTCCAGAATTATTACCAGTTACAACATGGAAGTATTTTTTGCCCTTTGATTTTTGCCATTAGATTGTTCCTTTAAAAAATGTGTTACCCTTTTTCAGGTTCATATTTGAGGACCAGAATACACAGCTGCGCTTGTCATTAACTCCTCAGAAAAGAATTTATTGAAACTCTACTTTATCAGAATAAATTATCAAAAGATAATTTCATCGGGTACCATAAACCACACACTTTTCTCTAAACCATCCAGTATTTTGAGTTTGAACCTGGACAGAGTTTGGCTGAAATGACAAACCCCTTATTTCTGAAATTTCTATGTCAGTTATTGTCCATGACAATAACAATAAAATGTCTTCTAATTGAAAGACTGGAGTACTCAAAAAGACTCTCTAAACCTTGGTATGGAATTTTAAAAATAAAAGATAGTTTAACTTTTGCATTCAAATATGTCTGCAACCTCTAGCAAGATGAATTTATTTTATAATTCTGCTGCAATAATTACCACTCTTCTCTTTCATTGCTTCCTTTGGACTGACAATCCAAACCCAAACCCAAAACAAGGGGTGGTTTTGTACTTGAAAACCAAAACATAATGCCTGTGGTTTTGCAAAAGCAAAATCCTTCCTGGCTCATTCCACCTCAGCTAAATTTGATGAAACACACCCATTTAAATAGATCAAAAGAAAAACTTCCAGTGAAAACTTGCAACAATTAATTATAGTATTAGAAGGTCCTCCTGAGGTCCTTCCAACCTGCATGGTCCAATGAATCTATGGAGGAGCTAAATTTTACTCAGTATCATTAAATCACCATATCAATAATATTGCAAGAAAAGGGAGGCATAGAAACATAGCCTTATACTGTATTGCAGCTTTCCATCAAATCTGAACTGGTTAAGTATAAGAAAAAAACAAGAATAATAGAAAAATGAAATAAAAAAGACCAAATTCCAAACTCACCACGTAAGTGTATCAGACAAGTCATACATTGGCAATATCTTGCTTTTCTATAGATTTAGTCTTTTTGATACATTTTATAGATACGAAGACTTTCAATAACATTTGCATTAATAGTTCACTATCTAACAGCTAGCTGTTGCCATGCTTTTTGTACCCTGACAGCATGTCTAGTTTTCCATACAGTTAGCACAGTGTTGAGCTGAATTTTATATCATTATGACAGCTATGAACTGAGCCCATTACCAATAAAAATTGCAACAGAAACCTTCCATAATCAGCAGTCAATGCCTTCTGTTTATTTCTAATGTGACCAAGAAAGTAAGTGAGGGCAGCAAATACCACATTAAGAACTCATGAAGTCATTTACGAGCTTAATTCTGCTTTCAAAAAAATCTTCTTAGTCCTATTGGACACTCATTCTTAAATTCTTTATGGTCTACTAAATATTCTTAATTTTTATTCACATGTTATTGTGAATGCTTCTGTTCTATAGTACTGAGAACTCTGGAATATGCTTGTTAATATTCTGAGTGGCAAAAGTGTAGCATCTTTGTACACATATAAAAATAAATAAAAATTCCCTGTTGATTCAAAGAATTGCTGGGATTAAAAACAAATAGAAGTAAAACAAGCAGAACCGAAATTGTTATACCTTAGATCACTTCAGCATACCCTGTTAATAACTAGAATAATCAGAAATAATTGTTTAATTTATTACTTGGATTGCTGGATAGTTTTCATTTTTCTGGTTACTCAGACATAGTTTTAAAGAATACCATAAAATAATCTATTTAGCATTCAGCTCCCAAAGCAAAATTCTCCTGAAATCAACATCATTCTGTTACTGCTGTCTTGTTCCAGGGTAGTTTGCTCCTGTTTAATGAAAACATAAATGCAATAAAATCATTAGTGGTTAATGAAAATTACCTGCCAATTAAATACATTTTCCATAAGAAATGAGAGACAGAAATGCAAAAGCTTTGAACTCTTAAGGGCCAACCACTACATGGGATTAGCCTTTATAAGGGGAGCAGTCTCTAGTCAGAGGGAGAATACCACCAGGATGATGACAGATGAATGGTTTTGAATTGAAGAGCTGATTTGATTAAAGAATCACATTTTACAGTCCAGGAAAGATGTTAAACATTTACTTAGTGTTAGCAGTGTGAGTTGTTCCCATTAGTTCAATGTATGTTCTTACACAAAAATTGTCTGAATTTTTAATGCTGTCCTTGGAATTAGCTGATGTTGTTCATCATACTTGTTAAGAAGAGAAGAGAATAAAGCAAGTCTTTTCCTTAGATGTGGTCTTCTGTATTGCTAAGAATTTAAACAGTCCAGTTTTGGATGAGATTTGTTGATACAGTTAGACTGGGATAAGAAGATCCTCTGCAAGTTGAAAAGTGGTATATACAGTACTTCTGTGGTCACAGTTCTATTAAGAAGATATGTTGGTTACATCTGTGTTTAGGGATGATTATTAAACACATACAATCACCGCCAAAATCTTCATATTTATTTGGTGTTCCCTCAGCACCGTCCCGCCTCCTTTCATCTGGTATATAATAAGGTGTCATGTAACTATAAAAATAATAATTAAAAAAATCTACATTAAAATCAGTTTGAAATTAGCTGGATAGGAAAAGAATTGGCAGCCACTTCAAATTGAACTCTATGGGATTTTCTACAGAAGTGAGCCAGAAATTCCAAAGGCTATTTGCCAGCATCTTTGGGATTAAAAAATAACTTTTCTGAACACAATATATATACAGGGGGTTTTACTTAATTGTAAAAATAATTCATCAATTTCCAACATAATTCACCCTTTAGTGCATGCCGAGTGAATAAACATGCTTTGCTTTGCTTTCAGACAAAATCCACCTGGTTTAGTTATTAACACTAGGCCAGGTTATTTTCTTGTTTTTGTTGGTGAATTGATTAAATACTCCATCTCATTAATGTCATCAATTTGCTACCTGTGAAGAAAATAGATTTCAATAACTAGTTGGGGGCGGGGGGGGGGGGCGGGGAACACAACATTAATTAATTAATTAAATTAAAACCTGTAGCTTTGGAACACATCTGCCTGTCTGGTGGGCTTCCAAACTACCCAAGTGCATCAGTAGTTTTACAGCATCTCTGGAATTCACACTCTCTCTTTCATGCTGTTGCCACATGTTCATTTGTACAAAGCATGTCAGAAAATCCCCAGAGGGGCTGAGCTAGTTGTTGGTAGCTCTACTAGGCAGCCAGAGATATTATATCAGTAGAATTCCAAGAAAGAAACATTTCATATGTTACCTGTACTGAAAAAGGAGAAGGACAAAAGATCACTTTTGTTTTAAATTAACGCCTTTGTTCCTACTGTCAGATGTAGTTAGATGTCACTGTATATTTTCTTCTTCAAAGAGCTGTACTTTGGATACTTTTTTGGATCCTCATTGCTTTCAGGGCTGAACTGTTAGGATGCATTTCCTGTGAATGACAAAACTCTTGGGCTGAGTAAGAGCTGGGTGCAGTATTGAAGCCACATCTGTGGACAGCATTTCAAGCAAAATGAACAATGCCTCACATGCTGAGATACAAAGAGCAGAAAACATGAACATGATTATGAATAGTTCAATAACTATCTGAAAAACATTTTTTAGAGTCATTGGCTGATCAGAAGTGTTGAACAAACTTCTATCCAAAATAATTTGTGTGATGTAGTTTCAGGTTTTCTTACAAAAACCCCTACTTTTGTAGACCAAGTAGGAGAACATCAGGTTGAGAAGAATTAAAACCCAAATGGGACAATAGAAAGAAAAAGTTGCCACTCTTAAAAATAAGTCAAAATCTTCCATGTAAGAGAATCTTCATTCTTCCTGCAAATAATAAAAACTTTTCAAACAAATCCTTCAAATGAGATATGGTTACTAAAACAAGCGCTTTTTTCCTTCACTGTGAATTTTACTACATGGCAATGCACTGAATTTCCTTCCCACATTAGTACAAGAAAAAGATGGCACACACAGATGACTGTTTTGGCTTCCCTTGAAATTTCTAAGAGCAGTTTGGTCTTAGAGCTTTATTTATAAAATCCAGTCTTCATTTTTGCCTCCACTGAACTTGGAGGTTCAGTCAGAATTTTAGAATAAGCTTCATTTTGAATGACTTCCACTGCTATTATTTGCAATATTTTGTACTGTAACAAAGAGTATTAGTAACTTTGTTATAGGGAAAACCTTCCTTCAGTAAGCAAAGTAAGTATTCTCTTTGACTCCAAAAGTCCTTTTCTTTACACTATGCAAACCTTTGTCATTTTCTATGAGCAACTATCACAGAATCATTTAGAAAAGAGCTAGTCCAGTCTCTGTGTAGTGCTACTGGCCCATTGAAATTGAACTCGCAAGAGGGGTATGAGGAAAACTAGAAAGATCCACACTTCCATAACATTCTACCTTCATACACTTCACTGTTTCTTGTCTTCTGTATGAAAGAAAGAAATGGCTTCGTTATTAGTAGTGTGGTGGCATCCACTTGTGTCATTGCAAATCAGGTACCCATTAACTTAGCCAGTGTGAAAACACTGAAGTCACTGTGGAGGGAAGTACTGGTCCTGTTGAAATGAATATGGTTTTTGCCAGTGGCTTCACTGTGGGTGTCATTTAACAGAAAAATTCTTATCCAGAGGAGTTTACTCTGTTAGAACCAGCTCCCTCTTTTTGCCTTTTCATATGCCATTCGTGTTGACTTGTAATGCATAACAGGATTGCCTTGCCTTTCAAATTGGCCCTGGATATAAGCAGATTCTGTTCTAGATTTACCTGTGTGCTTTTACTGGTTTTGATGATTCCATATATGTAAACAACTCACAGACATGTCTCAACTAGTTAGTTAACTGAGTAGATTTATGGCAGGTTTGCTTTACTGAGGTAGCCCAAACAACGGGTGTAAAATAGTGAATCTGGTCCACCGAGTCTTAAATAAATTCAGAACATACAGTTATATACAGCTAAGATAAACAAAATGCAGGACACACTGCACTAAACCTTGCAAAGTAAACTGAAGAATAATTCATGCAATACTGTGCAATTCAGTCTTCATTTCTTGGCAGCAGCAATTCTGATGGTCTCTTTACTGGAAATAGATGTTGCGTCAAGACAAATTGGACTCCTGGTGAGTAAGAATTAAGCCAGTGCTAGCCAGTTAAGTAAAATGAAATTTTTCCAGTCTGATACTTTTCACTGATTCAGAAAATGGTTTTCAGGCATAACCTGGATATGACATGCTCCAGGAAGCATTCAGTACCAACTGAAACAAGCATAGGGCATATCTTTTCTTAGAGGAACAATAATAGTGTTTTATAATATACTGCCTTTCATCCAGATAGGTGGCAGAGTACTTCATTATAAAACTATGTTATTCACAAGCAGAGGAGGGAATTTTGTGAAATATATCTCTAGGAGTATTAATTAATCGTGTAGAAGCCATTGCTCTTACAGAAGCTGTTCTGATGAGACTTTTCAACTAACATCATTAGTTGGTTGTGCATTAAAGAAAGAGCACAAATCATAGAAAAATTTTTTACTTGTATAAAATTCTGCTGCAGGGTTAGAAGAAGGGCAAAGAAAGCAGGATAATCTGGTATCCGAATTCCTCTGTTAGTCCACAGCCTCCTTTATGATGTTTCTCCATTACTATTATTATTTTTGATTTACTGCAATAAGCCTATCTTTTGATACTGAGCTGAAGTAGTTCTTCCAAGCTGTCTGGTGTCTGAATGTGTCTAAGAAGGATCTTTTTGGGTAGTTGCTATTTGTACTTTGTAGAAAGTGTCTTCTCAGATTTAGTATTTTATAAATATTTCATTGACAAGATCTACATGGATGTGATTTACCTACCTCCCATTGATGAGGAAGAGCTATGTGCTAAGTTATGGAAAGTGTGCTAAGTTATGGAAGAGCACTGCTTGCTAAACTTCACTTAAGCATGCCTTTGTCCATCTCACCAAACACATACCTTTTTGCTCTAAATATATCAGGGCAATGTGCAAAGTTACAGCCCAGTGACTTCTTTGTAATTGCTTAATATTTCTATATTGAAAAAAAAACCCAAACCAATCCAATAAGAACAATTAGGTTAACACTGTGACAATTTTAAAATCTGAAATTTTGGTGTGGTAGTTACCAGCAAACTGGTAGTAATCAGTTATCAGGTTTCAGATCAGGTATCTGGAAATGTACAGCATGTAAACGTTTCCAGAGAAAGCAAGCTGGCTGCAATAAAACCAAAACAAAAGCAGCAACAAGACGTGAAATCTTTCATTGGATGGAGGATACTGGCCATTTGAAACATATTTTTGAAATGACTCAAATAATTTTCCTAATGACACATACCAGTGTATGCTTTTCAAGGACTTCTTTTTCTTTATGGCAGCAGTGATGTGAAGTAAGAAAAACATGAAGTATGTGGAAAAAGAAACAGATTACTTTTTTATCCTAGACTAATTTTCCACCTGAAACTGTATTCCACACTTGGTGTAGTGACTGTCCCTAGAAGTTGCTTTGAGTGTTATGGTTTAAAGAAGTGTTGTTCACATAGAAATAATTTTAATGTGTAAATTTTAGGCAACAAACTATCATAGCCAGACATCACAGAGAATCTACCACTAGAAAGAAGCTGAATGTATAAGGAAAGGAGTTAAGATGTTAAGCTACTAAAGCAGGACATACACTGTCACTGTCACAGGAGTGCCGTCAGCCATGTGTCAATATAAGAACACTTCTGAGCTTGATCCAGCCACAGTTTAAGGCTATAAGAGCCTAAAGTTTCCAGCTGTGAACTGAGCCAGGAGCAGAGAAGAATGTGCTGAAGGATCATTTAAAGATCATGCCTGTTACTCAGCATGATGTGCTGAAACAGAAACAAACAAACAAACAGTGCCATGAATTACAGAATAATATCAGGTAGCTGTCAAGTCTTCTTGTGTGAGTGCAACCATTGTTCTTCTATAAATTCATACATCTGAATAAGTCTAAACTGACAACAGAAGAGAGGAATATCTTTCAAAGGGATGTATTTTTGACTGCTGTGCAAGTACAATTACAATGCTTTGGCCAATAAATGATGAGAGATCAAAGTATAATTTACTTATTACAAAAGGCTATATATGTTGCCTACATACCTATACATGCTCACACACATGCAGACACTCCTGATCATGTTTATGTCTAAGTCATATCTCAAACCCTTATCTGATGATCAGTAAATGGTCCTTGTTCTCATGTTACTTCTCCTTCCCTCTGAATGGGTGAGGAGCTTGAAATCTCTTCTCCATGCAGTGTGGGCAAAGTTATGCAGAAATTGCAATGCCTGCACCTGGGGCTCGGCTGTTAGTGCCCCTCAGCTAAAACAGTAGTGAGAGCTTTGTTCTGTTGCAGCGCAGCAGAAAACAAGCTCATTTAAACCACAGGTGGCTGGCTACTACTGCCGATACCCTGAAAGGCAGTGGAAGAAAAGCGCTAGCAGTGGTTTCGGAGGCGAGGCTATTGCACGTACCCACACATTAGTGAATTTTCCTTGTTTTCCTTGGCAGCAGAAAAAAGGAGGTGGGTTCACAAGCAATTGCAGCTGAGAGCCAGCCACCTTCCAGCAGCACTTTGTTCTCAGCTGTGTCTTACTTTGGACACGTCAGCGGAGAGTGCAGCAGACCCTGGACTCTGACCACAATTGAAACGTGCACAGGAGATTTAGGTGCGTATGTTTGAATCAGAGAGTCTGCAATGAACAGAAGAAACAATAAAAACAAACAAAAAACATAGAGGCAAACACAAATATTTCTAAACAAAAGCCCAGTCCTCTTTCATTGAGTTCATTTGCTCCTATAAAGGGAAAGGACTCCTTTGGGAGTATGAAAAGAAAGGTCAGGCTTTGACAATTGAAATCTCAGTGGATATAAGACAGTTCATACTAGCAGGTAATTTGGCTCTGGAGAAATAAGGTGCCAAGTTTAGAGGTGACTCAGATTATGTTGCTTTTGGCTTGTTCAGGTTTTTTCCTAATAGCAATTTAGAAAATCCTACCACTCATTTATCTTGTCATTATAGACTTTGATTATTCAGTCATGATTTTCTGCCAACTGCTATGGGTACTTTCTGCTGCCATTTTTGGCTTCTCTGGATTTTTCTTAAAACATACTATTTTATTTTGAAATGCAAGTGTTTTTGAAAGAGAAAGAATTGAATTCTTTAAAGGTTTAAGTTTGTCACATTTAATTTTTTTCCATCTTAAAAAATTTTAGAAAGGACCTATAGGAAACTTAGTTTTATGGTTACCAACATATGGAAACAGAGCTCTGGAAAGATTATGGAAAGTTAAAAAATAAAAAAAAAAAACAACCCTGATTTATAAAATACAGATTTGTAGAGGCAACAAAGAGCATAAAACTGCATAACAGTCATTTGGACTTGATATTAAAACCCTGTATGTGGTTGCTATTTATGAAAAAATATATTGAGCCAATAAAAACAACTATATGTCAGTAACATAAGTAAATTGCCAGCAAAATTCAGTGCTCATCAGAAGAAGTTGTGTTACAAAATATTTTATGAGAAATGTGAAGCCTATACTGTGCTGGTTCTTTTTGCTGCAGAAAAGTAGCACTAAAAAAAAGTGGACTTCAGGAGAGATTTTTTGACATTGCAGTGTTGTAATTGAGAGACAAATCTGACTTTGCAAAGCTTTTAAAGGCTCCACTTCCCAAAAAAACCTTGAAGGTAATATATCATTTATGGCTTTATTCTCCCTCATGCTTAAGGAACAAGCTGCAAAAGAAACATAATTGCTTTCGTAATTCAGAAGACTAAGATGGTAAATGTCCTCATTTACCAGCATCCATCAAGTAGAGAAGGAGGAGACTTTCAAAATTATCTCTTGCCATAAAAGTTCTTCCCACTCTCTCCTGAACTTTATGTGTCTTTTCAATACTTCACTAGCCTTGCTCTCCTCAAAACTGCAACATAACAAACATTGGTCTAGTTGAGACTGAAAAAAGGGTTCTTTTATTTTCATTGCCCATTTCTTTGTGCAATTAGTTAAAAAAATACACTGTATCTTTCAGTAGTCTATCCTGGAGGTCACCTTGAATTTTCCTAGCTTTACCATCCCCTACATTTCTTCCTCCCATTGAGGATATATATATTTTGTATTATAGCCTCCTTCCTCTCATCCTAGAATTACATCTTTCAAAATCTGATCCCATGTAATTATCTTCTGCCTGTGTTTCTGTTCTGTTTGCACACCTTTTTATCTTTCCTCTGCATACACCAGTTAGGGTAAATTACTATCATCTGCGTGCTGTTTGCTTCCTTTTGGGGAGCATAAATGAAGAAGATAAACAGGAACAGATGTATCATTATTAGACACCTCTCTGATTCAGTGTGCTGCTGTTTATCATTACTCTATGTTTACAATCACTTAGCCAGATTTCAAACCACATTACAGTGTTCACAGCCAAGTCAATTTAAATCATATGAATATTTCTAGTAGGTTTGCATCAGCCGAAGTATTAAATATTAAGGAACCTACTAGCCTCACAAACAGCCCTTCTCTTGAGTACTGTTAAGTGTCTGGAAGGCATGTAAGCAACAATTCAAGAACCCTTTTGTTCTTCAGGAGGTCCTTGCGCAAAAGGAAGTCTCTGCATTGCGCTTATTAATTTGGTGAAACTTTTTACTATCAGGCATGGTAGAATGTCTGTCTTTGCACAGACAAAAACTTAAGAGCAGTACAACAAGCCCTGTTCTGGCTGGGCTCAGACATTTCCTGAAAGTGCTATCAACATATATGCTTACAGCTGCTTTTACAGATATGATGGTGTAAAGGAATAGATGCTATTTCCTTGCTACTGCTAATGTAAGTATTGCTTCCATGTGGTCTGTTCTGAGGTGATCTGCAGGATGGCTCAGGTCCAGTCAGTCAGAGATCCTCTCTTGCCGATGGAAGTAATTTCGGCTTAATTTGGATGGGAATCATTAAAAATATAGGCTTCCTTTACAGTCATGTAAGAGATAGGAACATTTTGGAAGGTGATTCCTGCCTTCCATAGTTGTAAAAGACAGTTAAAATGAAATGGGTGTGGAGAAGTCCAGAATAAAGGTATTATAGATGAATGGCCTGTTTTAGATATCCAGCTTTGAGATAAAGTCTGTTCATTGCTAAAAACAAGCAAGAAATTCTATCAGTGTTGATACTGGTCATAAAAGATCAAACAGGCAACACAGAGAGAAAAAATACAAGATGATCTGTGGCAACTGGAAATACACCAAAACACAATGGCTGAGCAGTGCTGGTGAGCTGCTAACTTTTCTCTGGATGAAAGTGGGAGGAGAAAAGAGAAACATATTCCTTAATTGGAAGTGAGAGAAAAGCCAAGCAGTTAGGTCATTTTAATAATAGGAAAAAGAAAAAAAAAATAAAAAGGGACAAAATAGGGAAGAAATGAGGCTACTAGCTGGGTGTGGGTTTTTTTGGGTTGAATCAGAAAACTGTTAAGACGCCTATTTCTTTTAAAAAGGGAAGTAACAGAAAAGATATCTCTCCTTTCACCAGATGGAAGAGAGAATGAAGAATGACTCAGAAAATGGGACAGTGAAAGTCTCTGAATAGTCCAGGATGCAGAGGAGAAAAACAGAAAAATATCTTTTCAGACAGGATAACAACAAAGTCCTAAAGCAGGATTCCCCCAAGTGTCATAGGTCACTGTGCTTCCGTTGCTTTCCATAAAACTATGCTGCTTATCTTAAGATTTAGGGTTTTTTTGCATTCAATTATGATTGTATGTAAAAAGTTTAAGTCCAGGTTTGCCAATTAGTTTATGTAATTCTTAGAAGGTGATTAGACAATTGGCAGGAACTGTTCGGCTGATATTTATAAAAAATATTTGCTTGGTAGAATAAAATAGTAACAAATAAAAATAAGACTCACTAGGCAGAGGCTTTTAATATATTGACTTGAAAGAAATAATTTAAACTGTAGTATTGTGATTTTCCAAGTGTAAAAATAAAGGTCCTCATTCATCCTAGTGTAATACTTGGAACAGATGGAGTTTCATTAAAAGGACTTGACCTAGGACATTTATCCTCATCATTTCAACATTATAGCCCACATAAAAAACAGTTAGAAAAAAATAGCAGGAAACATTTGTAAAGCAACATCAACAAACTGAGACCCTTTGCGTTCCCCAGTCAGTAGTCTGATAGTGGAAAGGTGGCTGTGGGATTTACAAACAAAATGAAAAACTGGCAAGGATATCAAACTGAATCCCTTTTATGCAATTTACCTCTTCCTCTAAGCTCATAAAAGTTAAACAACAACTAGAAACTTGCTATTTGTGATAAACAACAGAGAGCTGACTAACCTGATGCTATAGGACTGACTATCCTTTTCAGCGTCTACCCCTCACATTAGGTTCACTTCAGGCACAGGTTGTATAACTCCAGCTCCTGAGTTTTACTCCATCCACCCCTGCTGGTTAATAAATGATATATAGATGTTTATTTAAATGTAGCCTTTGAAGTTATACCACAGACTGATATGCTAAACAGAAGCAGGTAAAGAGCCAATTTTATCTGGCAATTCTTCTGCCCACACCCTTGTAGTTTTAACATTTTGGAGAAGTTTTTGCTCTTTGATGAGGGGAAAATTATTCATTTGTTTTGGGATGACAGCTCAAGGCTCAGTTATTACATATAAATCTCATCTCAGCAATATTTTGGCTTCTGATATTTTAAGCGAAGTTGTCTTGGCTTGAAGTGGATGTTGACCTTATGAGGGATCAAGTCAGCTTTCCTGTTGTTACTTGCAGTGAGCACTTATTTTCTCTATCTCTTGATGCTCAGGATTTATCTTACTACCACTGTAATGAGAGGGGTCTGTTGGGGGTCAGTCTTGTGATTCTAACCCTACAAGAAGTAAAATTTACATGGAAACAAATGACCATGTTAATTATCTTTCTTTCTGACATCTAGGGAAGAGTAATATGGGGATTACTTATATGAAATGTGATAAATGTTTTGGCAATATTCAAATTACATAGTTTCATTGGTTAGTCAGAGTTATAGATACTTGCAATGGTAGATTATTTCTGCTTACTGCATAAATTGAGAGAAGTTGTGTTGAAATAAGAGAGGGGAGAAGGTGTGTAGGAGCTATCTGACCTCTAATGCAAGGCCTACAGGTCATTTGGACCCTTGAGGGAGAGATGGTGGAAAGGCTGCAGCCCTGGTGGAAATTCCTCATTGCAAAATGTTGTAACACACCACAGTACACATAAAACTACTGGGACTAAGTGAATCATAACTTTCTAAACCTGAATGTTCCAGAGAGCAGAGCTAACACTATGGTGTGTGCCAGTAACAAGGGATTGGAAAAAACCATATTTCTTCTTCAGGGGGATAGAATATTTTCCACAGCCTCCTAGATGGCCCTAGGTTAGCTTAGAAATCAGTGTGGTCAAAAGAAGTAACAATGTCTTTCAGAGTTTTAATGAAAAGCAGCTCTTTTTTTCTTCTGCCATTAAGTAGCGATAATAATTTGTTGTAGCCATCTGTTTACAGAGACAGCAGAATATAGACTAGTAGACATAATTTGGACTTTTGATGAATGATAAATGTTCTTTGATTCTACCTGATGGCCATAAATATACTTTGCAGAACATAGGCCACCTCCATTTTACCTGGAGCAGGAATCCAGAACAGAGACCTATTAAACTGTGCTGGAGCTCCAGGCAGTACTATTTTCCTGTTTCCTCTCCATGGAAATCAGGAAAGATGAGGAACTGCCGAATAGCAAACTTGTATAAACTTTTACTTGATTCTTTGATCTAAATGCAGCTAAAGAGAATCACTGGGTGACTGAACTCAAGGGACATTATTTTCCTCACAAGCATTTCTCTTTGGGGAAGCAGAGAAATGCATACGTATGCGAGACACAAACCACCAAGTTTCCACAGCACTGAATTTTTCCCAGGGACTGGGAATTGGCTCAGGGTGCAATAATCCTCTTGAAATCCATAAATCCCAGGTAATTTGTTAAAGAATTGTGTCCTCTGGCCTTGCTAGGGAAGGGGGAAAACCCTGTGTGGATAAACAATCTGAGTGAAAATACAGAAATCCAGCTAGTGCTTAGCCCTCATAAAGAAAATTAGTCAGCAATGCAAAAAAATCTTTTAATTTTCTGTGGAAAGACTTTTCATGACCTTTTAACCATTTCTGAAACAAAATTGTTATGCAACCTGTCATTACTATAAGTGATAAACTATGTAAAACATTTGTTTAAAACAAAGCTTTGCTGGAAAACATTACAAAAAGCAATAAAGTATCATGTAAAAATTATTTGAAAAACATAACATTTCAAAAGCACCCATTTCTTAATTCCAATAACTTTCTGTGTTTGCTTTTTGATCCAGCAGTTTCCAGTAGAACAATCTGTTTCAGGGAAGAGAAAGCCCTCTCGTGAAGTTTGCAGGCGGAGGCAGCTGTTTGCCTCTTTGTCACAGCTCAGAGATGAAGTGTGTGGTGGAGCCCTGCTGTCTCTCTCAAGCTGCGTGAGTGAGCAAACGCTAATGTGGCTTTGGCACCTGTACAGGGTGTATCCCTTCTGGAGTTTATTTTTCTCTGTTTCAAACTAAAGACATCTGCAAAAATGCATAGTCTGTTTGTTCTTGAGAGGCACAGGGCATTTAGAG
Source organism: Morus bassanus (assembly GCA_031468815.1). Lineage (NCBI taxonomy): Eukaryota > Metazoa > Chordata > Aves > Suliformes > Sulidae > Morus > Morus bassanus. The sequence goes on from CM062568.1 coordinate 78,305,115, forward strand.
AAAAGTACAAAGAATAATGCCATTAGAAAAGAGAATAAAGAACAGAAGAACAGGACTACACAATGGAAGGTGAAAAGTTCCCCAGCCACTCTCCCCCAGTTATCTCTATGGCTGGAAGAAAGAAATAGTTTTTCTTGTTCAGTATCTATCTTTCTGTGGATGTTTGCCAGTGTGTTGTCTTTCTGCTGACATCTGCTTCAGTCAAACTTCTCTTTCCAGGCTCTTCAAGCTTTAAAATCTCTTTTCATCCTTTTTGCATAATAATCCACTCAATTTTGTACCAAGTCAGACACGGTGGCTTCCTCTCTATTATTAACTCAGTTTTTTCAATTTTAATTCCTTTGAAGTTATTTACAGTGTCTTACTTTTGGCATTTTCCTTATTTTTTCCACTTAGTTTCTTTAAATGGTTCTTTGCAATTCTTCCTATCACAAGAAGCCAATCATAACCAGAACATACAATGAATTGCAGTCCACTTCATTGTGCAGTCTCTGAAAGCAATGTTATTTTCTCTTCCCCTTCAGCCCCAAGTAGCTATGCCTTTGAATGACTCACAGAGGTTGTAAGGGATAATTCTTCATGCTACAGTGCCAGTCAGGTCTACATCACGTAAAAAACATCAGTCATTAGGCTCTTGTGCCTAATTTTTAGCATGTGCAATGTTACAAAATTTGGTGTGAAGATTTCACAACTAAACTATGCCTACACCACAGTGGTACTGAGTTTATTATAAAAAAGATCACACCATCATGAGACTTCCATAGGAAAGTTTGATTGATTCCAGTTTCTCCTGAGACCCATTTTCTTCTGCTTTTACTGATACCTGTCACAAGACTAACCTGGCTTTGCTTTTCTTCTAACATCCGTCCCCTTAAGCCTTCAGCTTTCCTGCTTCTTAACTTTCCTGCTGACAGCCATCACTCCTGCTACTTGTCAGGTCTATAATTATTACCTCCCTTTCAACATGTGAAAGTGCTTGAGTCTTAGCAAGTTATGAGACCTTCTTTGCATCACATATCAATCAAGAAAGTTATGTTTACTGGAAAATGTCAATGGAAAGAGTGCTGAGCTAAAGACAGTGGCCTGTGAATGACTTAAATTTAAGAACTGTTTTTGTAAAAAATATCCTTTTTCAATCAGCTTCTCCCCACGGTGTAAAAGAATCCAGACTTTGCTGTTTGCTTGGCGATACATAGAAGTACTGTGTATATATACTCAGTATTTTACAATATGCAATTCAGAATTGGTTTGAAGAGACCATAGTAAGAATAGGCTATGCAGGGTTGGTTTTTATTAAATATGTGGCAGCAACAATGATTGGAGGGAGAACTGAAAATAGGCAAGGCCTTGTTTCTCCTGCAGCTCTGTTTAGAAGCTTTAGAAGGCCTTGTGTGTACAGGCCAGAAGCATGAGCTGTGTTGTTCTCACTCTGAGGGGGATAGGGACTGGCAAGGGATAGACTGAGTGCCTTGCTTTTTTGAGCTAAACAAGAGCATTATACTGACAGCATTTTTTATCACCGGCATTGGCAAAGGGAAGGGTTTCTGTTACATTATCCGAATGCACTGAAAGTGTCTGTTTCTTGCTAGTCTGCCACTCACTGGGCAGAGAATTAGGGAAAAAAATGCACATCGAAAAGAAGGAAGAATAGAGATGATGCCAAATGACTAGGGGACAAACACTTGTAACTAGGACAGTATTGTGAGTACAGATTATTTCACTGATACTTGTTGGATTTGTGCCCTCTTTCCTAGAGCTATTAAAGAGGTGCGTTCAACATGTGTACCTCCATACAAGCAGTTCAGCAAGCTTAGTTCTTTGCTCGGTTTTGCTGGTAGAAACTGCAGTTTCAGTTGTTGACAAATCCATGCTGTTTCTTCCCCTTCAGATGAACATTTTTTGTAAAATTAAGAACAGTTATAACAGGACTGTTAGACTCTGATGAACATTAGTGAGGAAGAGTGGTTTCATTTGTTCAGTTTCAGTTCAATTTCCAGCAGGGTCTCACTGCTGCAGTTTGATGTCTCTTTGGCAGATCTTATAGCAAACTTACCTGTAGTCTCAGTCTAGTGCCTAGTGGACTTGTATCTGCATCATTCATTGCCATTAATCCCAGGACTGACTATAAAGTAAAGTGAATTTAAATGTTTACCTCATTTGTGATTAGTTATTTTGATGCAAGCTGAAGAATGGGAAAATATTCCAAATGCTACTATAGAAACTATTTACTTTGACCTATCTGTTAAATTACTGTTCATTCTGGCTCCTGTACTATGTAAGCAATCCCTCAGAAAGAAGGATTAGGACTGGATGAGACATGGAATTTAACTGTGCTTTTCACAAAGATGAGTTCTCGTTGTTGCTCAAGTGAAGGAAAAAAAGATCGTTCTTCTGCTATACATGAGTATTTCTGAAAATAAATGGAGGGTTTTCATCTTCGGACTGCCAAGTCAGAGTCTGACATGAACAGTCGTATACTACAAAATACTGTGTTTTAGGAAAGGATGTAAATGTGTCACAGGAGAGAAAGATCATGTGTATCCTTCCACAGCTACCTACCTTTATATATCGAGCACGTGCACAGGCACACATCTACAAAAGCAAAGAAGAGAAGAGTGTGGTTACTCCAGTTAATGATTTAGGGGTCAAATCCAAACTAGATGGATATTTTTGTTTGTAAATAGTTGCTATATTCTTTTATAAGATGAAGTGTAGAAATGCTTCACAAAACAATAGAGTGGGAGGATGAAAGATAAAGATCAAGTCACCTAATAGCTGCCTTACAGTTTCTATTCAGTTGTAGATATTGCTATTGCTTTTGTTTCTCAGGTGTATGTACTATTTAATGTCATGGCCTTTCTATGAATTAGATTTCACATTTTGAAACAGAGCTCTTTCAGAATAATAAAATAAACAACTAATAGCATCAAGACTTGTGATTCTTAGATTATATTTTGGGCACATTTTGTTTTATAACTATTCTTACTTAATGGTTATTTTCATCTGTTTAAAACTGTAACCTTTGACAAATCTCAAATATTTTAGAGGAAAAAACAAGCTAGCAACAAAAATAATCCTCCAAATCAATTTTAAAATGGACATTATCAAATTGAGAGGAAAAATTCTTCATGATGCTTGCAAGAAATCATCTGATGCTCTGAAGCCTGAGATTTAACTTACTAATATTGCTCAAAAGCAGAGAAGGGAGTGATGTAAAAATGTCCAGAACAATGCAGAGACCTCTGTCTGTCAGAGGAAGACCACGAGAAACATGAAAACTTGTTTAATATGTCTCTACTAGCACCTTAGGCCCAAAGTGGGGTCCCAGACGCAAGCAAGTGAGTGCTCACACTGTTATATCAATAGTTATATCAATCACTGGTATATAGTTTTGGCCAACTAGGAGTCTGCTGAACAGTGGTAAGGGGTCTGCATGGGACAGTCTCAATGCAGTTCCCTTGCTTTGGAAGGGAAAACAAGTCAGCTGCATGGACATAAGTCAGTTGCCATTAGGGCCACAGAATGGTCCCTGACCCTTTTTATTTACTGCTATGATGGAGCCATACAGTGTAAGGACTGAAGAGACAATCATGTCTTCCAGGCAAGTCTCCTGCATATGTACACTATAGACTTCATCCTAGGAGGTAGGTTAAACTATACCTACTAAATATCAAATCCCATCAAAACATACCAAGCGAAAGAGTCTATCTGCCAAGGCTTTTTCCTCTGCATAACTATACCTGGCTAGCTAGGAGCATGAATCCTAAATTCTAGCAATATTTGTCTAGCTTCAATTTCCAGATATTGATCATATTATGCCTTTGTCAGGAAAGCTAAAAATCTCCACAGTATCCGTATTTTTCATATGGAAATGTTAAAGTAGCCTCCAAAATTTATCTTTGTCTGGTTTTAACATCTAAACCACTGTTAAAACTGTGTTCATAATCAGATCTTAATGGAGTCAATATGGCTTTTCTAGTATATCTCTATTGTATATGCATAACATATTGCATTTACCATCTGAGTAATCTTGAGTTTAGAAAATGTGCACAATATTTGCCAGTTTAAGCCTAGCAGCACTGAAAGAATTCTGACCTAGTTCTGAGTCAAAAATATATGTTTTGAAAATTATTTACAAAGGCAATAGCGATTTCTTCTATGAAGTATAATGAGATACCTTAAGAAAAAGATGAACAAATATTTTGAGTCTTATCTCTTATCTCAGTCTTATCTTTTAACAGTTGTCCTCTAATCAGCATGACAGAATAGGTTATTTTCCCTCTGAATCCTTGCCTAAATCCTTCTGTAAATTGTTTAGAGCACTGGCTCCAATTTCTTCTCTTAGTATTATATTTTGTTTAATAAATGTTCCCTATTTTCAAAATTGTACTTAATTTTCTTTGGTGCAGGCACTTTCTATAATGTATGTTTGCTGCTCTCTTTCTCTAACATGGACTAAAATAACTTTGTTAAATATGTCTTTCTGAACTCCATTAACAATTTCACATTTTTTAGGAGATGCTCTCTTAATCTTTTTGCTTTTTTAAAGAAAACTGACCTTGTTTTTTAAATCATTTGGAAAAAAAAGCTAAAATTCTACATTCCTTTTCTCCTCTGTTTAATGTTGAGCTGTTTTGGTTTTCTTTTTGGCTCCATCCTTTATTCCCTGTCATTCTACAAGGAAAGAAAAATTTGTAGAAAGTTTGATGAAAAGAAACTAATGGAATTTCCCTTTTCCCTAGACCCTTTCTGTGGAATTTATGATAGGGAAGAGTGATCCAGTCCTTTCACCAGCTGCCTTTGTTGGGTGTGGAGAAGGGAAGGTCACATCTGGAGGAGCACAGTAATTTTAAATCCGTAAAGCTCAAACACCATGGAAAGATTTTCACTCTGTGAGGTTAAACATGCTTGAAGGGCAAAACTCTCAGCTGCTGGCAGAAATCCCTGCTCTGCAGAGATGCGTGATGAAACAACTAATTTTATTATCTGCTCTCTATTCATCCCACCATTCACCTTTTGCACATGTGGTTAATCAATACATTATCATTCCTATTGTGTGTTTCTTGAGTGACAGGTCAAGAAAGGCTGACCAGGTCCTGATTTTTGACTTTGGGGTTATTCCAGTAGCCTTCATCTTCCAGTTCATTATTTAAAACTAATTTACAAGTAGCTTTCACAAAGAAGACATACCACAGACATTTTTCCTGGCTGTACTGAGATGATATCAGAATGCAAAACAATAAGCATGGTTTTCATGCTGGCTAGCTACATTATATTTATAATTATTTTTACTTAGTCAAAGTCAATTAGGGTTTTAATACTTACACATAGCATCTCCCTGGATTAGATTTGGAATCAAATGCTAAGTACTGGTCTAGACTTAGAAGATTTACTGGCTCACATCAGTCTATTAGTTGAGTGATATATTTTGCTGATGGAGCTATGCTGGAAGGAGGCCTAGGAGTTATACCAGTAAAATGTCCTTTTGCCAGTATAGCTTTTACCATTTCTTTAAGCAAAAGCAAAACCTATGCAGAAAAAAAAATCCTTTTCTTTATTTTTATGTTTTGGCTGCTGTGTCTACACTAGTAGGGCTTGTCTCCACTCCCTGGGGCATCACAAGCCTGTGTGCTGTTGGAGGCAGACAGTAGACTTGTCTGTAATCTTGTCTGACCTTATTCCCACAAATTACAACACACATTGTCACACCTGCTTTAAAAGCCATCTGGGCATGATGACTCTCCAATAACCTGGGAGTCATCTATGGAATGGTTTTACTATAAGGGAAAAGCAGTTAACAATTTTCATCTGAGCCCACAAGAAGTGTCTTTTTTAGTAACAGCTGAATAGACTGACTCTTGACTTTTTGCTGAAACATTACACAGGAGTGCCCCAGCAACTCAATCTCACTAAACCTGACCTCTGTTTTGCCAAAAAGCTCTGCCACCCCCTCCCAATCTCCCCTCCAGTTTTACTTTGAAGCAATTAGAGTTGATTTTACCATTACTTTAAAGTGTCTAGACAATCCCATGCTCATATAAACACTCCAACACTTCACACCACTGCTTGTATTGTTTTACCTTTGTTAAAGTTTTGGCAAACAAATACTACCCAGAGCATTTGCTGGATCAGATTTCATCATTATGTCTGGTTAGGGTCTAAGCCAAGCAATTTTTACCCATGATAGCAGCTGTTATCCCGCTTGGGCCAAGTAAGCTCTGATTTCCTATCTTGCTTAAGCTAAATATAGGTGTTGAATCAAGACCATAAGACAGGTAAGCACAGGGTCTGCATAAGGATCTGTAAGACACCTGGAGTTGTAATCTTAGATCAGTACTGGTTTAATTGTGTGACTAAAGACCAGCCCCCATATTACTTTTTGCAGGCACCTAACTAACATTTTATGCATAAGGTAGCTAGTAAGTAACTGCTCCTTAAAAAAAATATATTGGTATTTCCTACTTGAGTTCAACTTTAATTTTGAATGGAATTCATCCCTTATTTCTTATTTTTGTCAATGTTTGTTTTCTTTGGGGGGAGGGAAGGGGAGATTTAGGTAGCTGAATGCAGCGATGCCATTTCTGAAAACATAGATAGATGGCTTTGCTTTCTGAAGGATTGCCAACAAAAACTAGATCAGAGATGGTTCACCCTCTTCTTCTTGCAAGTGATTTATGAGACAAAAAACAGTATTTAATGAGGTCAGATGGCCCTGAAGAAGAGCAACAAAACGGTTAAGCAAAATAAGCAGAAACAATAGGGAAATCTCAGGGAATCTAATATATATACATATTAAAGAGTGAAACTAAAAGCCCTGGCAGAAGAAATGAGCCTCCAGAATGATACTATTGACTAATTCAGCTCTATTCTTTCTCATATAACACTTCATAATAACCGTTTCATTTGCCTAGTGTTCCATGCTGAAAACTGTATACATGACTGTACTAGCACAGTGTTTCTGTCCTGTATTTTTGAGCCCCAAAATGTACATAAAGTTGTTACACTATTTAAGATTGTAGTAAAAAATAAATTGTTTTTTTTATGTTATAAAAATAGAAGTCTTGTTTCTGTTTTGATTTCACATAGACAATTTCCAAGATTTACATTTTTTAGTTTTCCTATTTTCCATTTTCATGATGAAATAATTATTTTTGTTCTTTAAATAATTGTTTGCTGCTTCTAACATTAGAAAAAATGTAAAATCATACAAGACAAAACCCAACATTACAATATTTTTCCTTCGAATATTTCTATAGCAGAAGGCTTGCTCTGCCCTGCATCATTGAACTTGTACCTCTTTTTGAAGAGTCTCAAGCAGCTACCGAAATAAAAAACAAATACCCACCACAAATACATCAATAATGCAAAAAAACCTGCTCAATATAATATCCATGTCTAAGTTTTGAGCCAGCTCAAACTGCATTTTACCAGTTTGTAAAAGCAGACAATGTATAGACTCTTTTTCCAGTTGCCACTGACTCAGCTGCTAGACTTCCGAAGCACAAAGCTCATTTGAAGATGTAAAAAGAAAAGTACTTTCTAAAGCTAACTTCAGAGAAAGAGAAAAAAAATTTAAAAAAGGAAAATCTTCATTTTTTGTCTCAAGTAAAATGCCTTTCTTTCTTTCATGATTTTCTTTAGTGGATCTAATCTTTTCTAATTTTACAGTATCAGCATGGACTAATTAAGAAAAACAACCAAAACCAACCTCCCCCAAGAAACCCCAAAATCCTTTTCTATTTTTCAGTATCTTTTATTATGAAAGCTTTCCATGTCTGTAACTGTCTTGCTTTTGGTAGCACTTCCCAAGACATTGAAGAGTTTCAAAATTGCCATTCTAACTGTATTTACAAACTGACTCATATTCTGCTACCTTGTTTCCTCATTTTCTTGACTACTTGAAATTTTTTTGCAGTCCTTTGGATTATAGGATTTAAATTTTCACAACTTAAGAGTTCAGTGCCAACTTACACAAATGCCCATTTTCCAGGGAGACCTTCTTTGAAACCCCCATATATATATATATATATATATTAAATTGGGATTACTAAATCCAAGTAAAGGAGGAATCTGACATATATTCCCTGAGACCACTTATATAGTTTTTTGGTCAGTTGTTTTCTATTTGTACTATGGATGCATAAGTGTCAGTTTTAGTCACACCGATGTCCTACAGATCAGGACACTGGGATAATCATCACAGTTAGTTCCAAACATCTGGCTAGCAGCAGAGGCAGATATATAACATATTGAATTGATGTCTGTGCTGCTCAGCAAAAATAGTGTATAGCTGTAATGGAACTTACTCCTTGATCAGAGGCCATATGATCGTGTCATCCTGGCACCCTGCCTGACTTACTGAGTCATGCTGAGAGACAAAGACCACAGCTGACACAGGCAGTAGTTGGTACAGTCCCAGTCTCATAACTGGGGGGGAGGGCGGGGGAAGGCTGCACAGCCTCATGACAGCACTGTTCCACACGAAAGCATGTGGCTGGCAATCCTCTGTTTCTGTCTGTAGAGCAGAAAAATGGGCACATACCTGATTTGAGGTGACATGAATGCAGTGAATCCCGTGTGATGGGGTTGAGCCAGTTTTACTCTTCATAGGGTACACAAGCAGAAGATGCCTGGACAGACTCCATAGTACTTGTACAGCAAGGTCAATGGTGAGTGCACTAGACTCTGACGTGTGATCAGGACTTTGGGCTACTGCTGTGACTAGGCTAGTAGATATTCAGCTATCCTAGATCAGTATATGGTGCACCAAGCTCTGCTGATGGGAGGGCTGCATGGCTTTTAGTGTCCTCAGTCTGCATGGTGTGGTCATAACACTAAAGCTACCTCATTATTGGGCATCCCACTGTGTAGATGTGCCATTGGGATGCTCTCAGCCCTTTTTGATATCCTCCATCCTTTTTCTTGGAGAACGGATTATTTCTTCCCACCCTGTCAAAGCTGTATAAACAGTGAATGAACACCAATATAAAATCAGAGGAGAAAATATAGAGCCTATTAAGACAAATCAGGAAATAAATCACTGAGCATTCTAACCCTGAAAACAGAGTTACTCCCTTCTTTAACCCTGACTGCAGCAACATGCTAAGGCTTAAGGCTGAAGTGTCTGGCTCAAAATGGTCTTGATATGAGATACATTGTGTATTTTGTTTGAACACGCTGGTTGTCCTATACTGAGGTCATTCTTTGACCACAGTGGCATTGTGGTGTCCCACAGCAATACTTAGGTGTTGGATGAGCACTGTCATCTTAGTGAGGTCCTGCAGATCAGCTCACCGAAATAATTGCCCAGATTACTCACTACAGCTGGCCAGCAGATGCATATGTAACGGCTCTTTTAATCTTTACAGCATTTGTTTCTTTATGCATCCAGTTAATATACTTCAAATATTCTAAACCTCTTCATTGGCCAATGTTTTTCTCATGCTGTTGATATTTCTCTGCTCAGAATTATTAGCATTGTCTTGGCAATGCTAAATTACCTTGGCTGATAGACCTTTGGCATCCAATATACCAGTTTCCTAGGACTTGTTTCTTACTTTTTGTATAAGGTTTGGTAAAGTCTGTCTGAAACTAATTGAAAATTTTTAAGGCTGACCTACCAAAGCAACTGCTACTGATGTCATTGTTCTTGATATTTATACATAAATCACTTCTAAGTATTTCATATGTTTATGGACATGGCATATTGAGCTAATTTTAACTCTAGTAGTTTACCCTCTCCCTCCATTTGTCAGTAAGTGGATGAAACTTAATTTCATATGGAAATTAATTTTAACTGTAGTGATTTACAGATTTGCAGCTGCTGACTCTCTGGTAAAATGCATGTAAAAGCCAGCATTTTTCTCATAGAGAAAATAAATTTCTTTCAGAACCTGCTGCTTAAGACTCTTATTCTGAGTAGATAGACTGATAGCTGGCAGGTTAATACATCCCTATAGCAGAAAACCGCCTAAGAAAGTAAAAAGAAGTCCCAAAGACCCAAGCTTTCCCTGAAGTCTAGAGATTAAACATCTCCTTGTTTAAAGTTGACATGATATCTTACAGAACACTAGGGCTGTTTAGAATAGATTGCTTTGATTTTACTGTGCTTACCTCCATGCTGCATTACAGATGAAGCAATAGTGAATGTTTTCTATATCATTTAAAAAGAGATTCTAAAGAGAGTAAGAATGTCAGTAGTATGTAACCATAAATGGTGAATTCTTAACTAAGTAGATGGAGTTGATATTAAGGCCAGGAAGTATAGAGATTGTGCTGTTACTCTCTCCTTCTTTTGCTCAGTCAAAATTTGAGATTTTTCTGGCCATTTCAGTCAGGAGGAAGAACTGATGAAACACTTGCTATTCTTTGGCTGCAGCTCTGTTTATTTACAAAGAACAGCAACCCTTTTAAAAGATGGAGATCATTAGAAGCATCATTTCAGTCAGCAATACACACACAAAGGCCTTTTTCTTAGGGTGAAGACCTTTATATTCTTTTCCCTCTCTCTTTCTTCCATTACTTTCTGCTCTTTTTTTTTTTTTTTTCTTTTTTTCCTTCTTGGCGTGTGGTTTTCTCACATGGAAAGGACACTTTACTTTGCTTGTCAGGGCAGTGATCCTTCGAGTGCTGCATGAGATCCCAAAAACTTTCTTGGGACAGAATTATTCAAGCTTCACACAGGGCCTGCTATGGGCACCATGGGGCTTCCCAACTTTTGCCCAGCCTGATTCTAATGAATCAGATTACCTAATTTAGGTAGGGAGTGGCCTGTCCAAGCACTGAGCAGGTTCTCAGGTGTTAGGAAACAAAGGCATGGCATTACCAGTTGAAAAGAATTGCAGTGATATCCATGGAGCTTTACATGGCTCAAGTGCAGATTGGGCTCAAGTGAGGCCTGTTGTGAGTGTATTTTAATTGGATACTGTAGTTGGGCTTAAATCTATTTCTGTGCTTTTGGCAGGAATCATAAACAAACACAAAGTTATATAAAACTAGTTGTGGCTCTGATGGTGACAGAAATAAATTGGGAAGGTTGTTTTATTTTGCTGGAATCAAAGAAAAAAAGTAATTTTTTTTTTTTCTTCTATCATAATACCACATCATTGAAAAGCGAGTGTCTGTTACCCTTTCCTTTTTAAAATGCTTAGCAAAAAATTGAAACAGGTTTGGCACAAATAATTTTTTTTTCATATATACAGTTCACTCACTGTACCCTGTATTTCTGGGCTTTAACATTGCTGTTTTGTTGATGTTCTCAGCTGCTTTGTATATAAAATGCTTTATATTTTTAAAGCTCAAAAAGTAATTTCATAGCTGGAATAAATTTAGCCTTTTTCCCCCTAAGAAAGCTAAGCTTTTCTAATTAAGTTTTGTGTGAATAGGCAGACATGTGTATGTCCATGCAGACCTGTCTGTCTGTCTCTCTGCCCTGTGCAGTAGTTTCTAAACCTGATGGGCAAACATTAACCATTGACAGTGGAAAAGGTTTCAATATACTAGGGATATGCAGTGTCTTAAGGGATAACATTTTTCATTTGCCCAAAAATTTTAGGCACAAGGTGCAACAGACCTCTTAAAGAAATTACTATATTTTTTTCAGATAATCAGTGAAGAGAGGAGATAATTGCCTTTTAAAGGCTTCCAGACGGAAACTGTGGCTAGAAAGGATAAATGTCTGGTCTTCAGGAACTTCAACCGTCTTCTAGGTATGTAATTCCCTTGACCTTAGAAGGAACTTAGACATTCACTTTAGGAGGTCTGTTTCACTAAGAGAATGATTCAGCTGCCTAATTGAGGCATCTAGCGTCATCTTTCTGCAGGGTATCTAAAACTTCATACAAAACGGGCAGATATAACACAGGACCTGCAGGAGACTTACGTCCCTCTAGAGCAGCATTTGAGATGAGCATCTCAATGTGTCTAAAATGTCACTTAGAGCCTTGATGTTAGGAATACGAATTGCACCTCCACTAACTAAAATTTAGAAGTAAAAAAAATAAATTTGGCAGGCTGCATCCTACCTCAATTTATTCAATGCAAACAGGCATTCAGATCAAGGAGGAGACTGCATGAATGAATGCTTCTACTGATAGAAAGGCTGCAACATGACCAGACTTTTTCTTAAGCTCTAGAGGATACACAAAAGGAAGAGCGTTATGAATGCCACACACATGGAAAATATTTCAACTGGATTTTGCACCTAATTAAATACCAAACAATTTCTTCGCTAACATGATGTGGGGGTTTTTGATTTTTTTTCTTTTCTTTTGGAGTGTATATAAAATAAGTGGAGATTAGATTGGCTCTCCAACCCATATTTCTTTCAGGCAAATCCCAAGACACAAAAGGAGAAGTCAACAGGAAATCAGGCCTCATTAATACTTCTCTTCATGGAATTGCCTGGGTTTTAATCACATTTGTTTGGGGAGAAGAAATAGAAGTAATATGGTGAGGTCCTCAACCTTCATGTATTTCCAAGAAAATCATATTAGGACAGAAACTTAGTATTGACACTTCAGGTTGCATTGTATGTATTTTGGGGAGTTCTGAGTATTTCAAAATGGGATGTTATGAATATTCCTGTTTTGCATACTCTATTGGAACAGCTATAATAACAATAATAAAAATAATAATTCCTCTTAGGTTAAAAGCTTTGAAGCTGAACAAAACACTGAATATTCATAGCAAAATGCACAGCAGATTGTATTGAAATATTATTTCATTATCGGTATGAATTACATATAATGGGACTGAAATTTTGAAACTGTCCCTATTTCAAAGATTTGTCAAGGTATTTGGCTATAAGTAGCATTAATAATGAATATACTACATAGAAGGTCCTTCTAGAGCTAGTCTGGAGAGAATAATCATGTCAGGATGGAAACTGCACTCAAGAAGAAAAAAACACATGCATGTGTGTGGCTTTTTAGGTGTGTGTATAAGTGAGACTAAGAATGAAAGTTAACATGCTGAGGTTTTCTTCCCACTATCTTGCATCAATATTACAGACACATTGCTTGCCTGTAATGCAGGAATCCTAGGATCAGCTCTCTGCTTTGTTTGATTCAAATGAAACACTTGGATCTTAGTTTCCCAGGGCTGCTCATGCATTCCCAAAGAGAAGACAACAGGTTTGGTTTTTTTTTTTAACAAAAACAGTATATTAGATTGAAACTGAAGCTTAAGTTAATAAAACTCACAATAAGAAATTGAAATGTATGACTTGAGAAGATCTGAAAACTAAAAATATTAACTGCTTTGAACCAACCGAGATGAAACTGAGAAAACTCCTTTTCAGCCATTATCCCTGGGAAATAAACAAATAGAGTTTGAGAATCCGTGCATGAATCTAGTGTTTCTGAAAGTACAGACAGTTATTAGTGCTGGCTTAAATCCAGAAAAATGCAACTAGACACTGTGTAAAAACTTCACACAAGTCTGCCTGTGTTTTGGCCTGTACCACCTTGGCAGCCCCAGCTTTCTCATAAGCTCAAACTGCCAATCAAGCTCAGGTAGATGTTCACTGAGATGTGAACAGTCCTGAACAAAATGATCATATTCATTTTCATTTGTAATCCAAACAAAGATCTGGTGAATAGAAACTTTTCAGTGCTGCTTTAGTTAACAATAGATCACAAACAATATATGATTAAACTTCAAGGTTATATGAGAGGAACTATCCAACATTATTTCTCTATAACTACAATTTAAAAAAAGGGAAAAAAAATATCTGTGATGTAGGTCTCAAGTCTTTAAACATTAAGACTATCAGTAAATTTGGTCAATACTTATTTGCTTTTGCTGGAGCTACCCACAGTCTTTGAAAAGACTAAGCAGTGTGCTGAGTTTTGGGACTTTCATGGACAAAAAGGACATTGTGTGATATTTCAGAAAAGGATAGTAAGGCTGCACATAGCGGAACATATCTTCAAAGAAATCCATATTACTGCAGTTGTATAAATTTTCCTCTGTGTAATTACATCCCAAATCACAGATGGCTTTAGAATAATTGCTGAATATGTTATGTTCAGAATGCTATGGTCATATCCTAGAATCCTACATGTCTGCTCCTTGCTATTAGTTGTAATTCGAGTTTTAAAAGTCAGACAAATAATTCCATGCTTTTTGTTCACTGTATTTCACTGGAACAATAGATTTTCCATTTGGCTAACTTTAAAAAAAATCATTAACATCCTTGATTTTGTTCTGGGTCCAGGGAATGGAAAAGGGACACTCAAGGTGCGTTTCATCATATCTAATTCTCATTGTTTACATCTATATCGAAGAGGGCTACATCTGAGACAGTCACCTGAAGAGAACATTGGTAGAGTGATTCATCTGCCATATTTCTGACATCTTCTTTAAGATGAGATAAATTAGGCTCTGACTTTCCAATCAGATGAATTGCTATTCCCAAGCCTGGACACTGGCTGTCTACATACAGGGCTTGGATCACCTGCCATCTAGGAACAGGATACATGGCTTCAACCATAAGACTGATTAGGGAAGCAACTAGTTGAACCTGAAGATGTGCTGGAGAGGGTGTGTCAGAATTTCCAGAGTCCTCTTGGGCTTATGAAGCAGGGTGCCTATGTGACTGTAAGTTTCAGTGCCTAATACCCTCCTCCCCATTCCTCTTCAACAAAATTTAAACACTGACGTTCTTTTGGCTCACTTCTGTTTGCTGAAAACATGGATGGTGAGTAAGATCATATAATCACACAGACAGTCACAGTGCTTGCCAAGAAAGACGGAGACCCAAGCAAAATTTTGTCCTAAGGCAAATCTGGGCCCAAGCTTACATGTTCTGTGAGATTGGAGGTTATGTTAGGACCCCCTTGGCAAAGCTAAGCTACTGGTTCAGACAAAAATATAACATTAATAAGCCCAGAGAGACTCAATAAATGAGAGTTATCAGACCCCACTGAAGAGGGCATTACAGCTGCAGCTGCAGTCTTATAGGCTAACCAGCAGCTGTGAAGCCAGCATTGGGCAGAGCCCCAACGACTTTACATTCTTCCTGCATAGCATCTGCGTGGTAATTCATCTTTATTTTTCTGTGTTTACATTTTCTTTTTTTTCTGCTAGAATTACTGGTAACAGGTGAAAACCACTTTTTTTTTCAATATGGGAAACACAATCAGTACTGCTGGCTTTTGAAAAGTAAGTGTCAAACCCAAAATATGTAGTGAGCTAGAATACCGGCTTTCCTTATACCAATTACTTTTTATGCAAAGATACGGAAACTGGTTGGTGGGACAAATTACCATCTCACAGAAACTTGGAACAGTCTGTTTCATACTTAATGAAAAATGACACCCATGTACTGAAATGAAAATGAATACTGAAAGCTTTCCAGTGGACATACAATGAAACAGCATGTAGCAGAGAACAAGAAGTACTGTCCTTGCAAAGAAAATTCAATTCAGATTAAATTAATGTTTCCTCTGGAATTCAAAATATGTAAAGGTATAAAAGTCTCATTGTAGGTTTGAAACCTGGTACTTGCCCTTAATGCTATTCACAGCATTGTATTAAAAGTATAGATTTTTTTTTTTTTTCAGGCTGGTTAGTTGGCTTTTTATCTAAAAGCAGAATACATATACTCTGAGTTAGAGTCCAGGGGAACTTATGCTTCAAACAAGGGATCTACTGCAACTGGAACAGGAAATCCCACTCTATTATCTTCAGTCTCCTGCAGATTTTTGAAATATTAGAAACCTGACCCCAACACAGGACAGAGTTTCCTAGGCTCTGCATGGGGAACGGAGCTGGAAGGAGGTTCCCAGAGGAGTGTTAAACTTCCTTTAGTGGCCAGCCAAACAAAGAGCAGAGGAGACTAGACATACGAATATTTCCTAACTAATGTTGATGTTGTTAGCTGTGCATATAATGACAGGAATAGCAGGCGTAGTACCTATGTTCCATCATATAAGCTTTGCTTTAAGTTAAAATGAGAGTACATCCGTACACTGGAGAATGCGCTAATATCTTTTGCATCTCAACATAGACGATGCATACTTCCAGTAATATATTTTCAGCTAGTCAGGTTGAAGCCTTAAAATTAGTTTGACTGTAAAGAACAAGGTGTTATAAAATACAAACTTAGGTGTACAACACTGCTGTGCTTCCCACATTGCACTCTGAAAATTAAACTTGGATATTGCTCACAAGACATATCTGTCAAATAGAGAAGCTCCAACAGAACGAGCTTTACTTCTCCTTCCCACTCTGAATGAGCTGGTGATGTAAGCAGCCAGAAAGATGACCTGGTTAGAAGGAGAAAATTACTGAGCAGAAGAAGATGTTTGCTCAAATACTGACAGAGAAAACACCTGCCAGCCTGGGAGTTGTGAGCCTGGGAACTAGACCCATGAACCAGAAGCATCCTTAAGAAGTGCAGCTGGCATCTTTGAAGTGCAGCTGGGTACCTAGAAAATGGAGACGTCCTCAGATATCTTGATAAGCATAAAAACAAGGAACTGTAACAGCAACTTTCCATCTCAGAAGGTGAAAAGTAGTCTGGAAAAAGGGGAAGACATCCTGAGAAAGTAAGAATTGGTAACTGCCATGGGCTGTTCTAATTGCAAGAACAGGAAAACAGTCTGGAAAAATAAAAATTGGTCTGAAAGAACAGAAAACATCATCATCTATTGGCTGCCCCCGGTGAAAATAGAAATTAACAGCACCTATTGACTGCTCAAAGTGGTGGTGTCCTACGTTCTCTTATACCTCTATGACATAAAAATGACTTAATTTTTATCCAAAATGGAGCCTCTGTCTCTGAGAACTTCCTGTGCTGCACATACTTTCCCAAACCCACTGCACAAACTTTCTGTGAGATCTTGGACCCTCTCCAGGGACACCTGGCTGACTCCAGACTCTGTGATGTGGATCATCTTTGAAGTGAGATTCTGTTAGTTTCTTGGTCCTACCCCGAGCCCACTTCTAGGGTCATTTCAGCCTGTCCTCCCACTTCTGGGATGGTTAGGCCCTCCCCTCTGGGATAGGTTTGGCCTCTTCTTACTATATTACTATGAACTTACATATATATGCATATACATAATCTGTCATAAGTATATCTGTGGTTATATTATCAGTAAGGTTGCTTCACTAATAAGATGCTTCCTAGGAGATTGCACAAACTGTATTTCACACACTTTGATTTCGTTTACTTATTGTACTTCATGATATCACCTTTAAAGCAAAGAATAGAGACATAATTACAAAATCTTAGCTTAAAGTTGCAAATAATATATTTAATGCAAGTTTAATAGGAGAAATGAAGATAAAATAGTGGTATTTTTCCAACACTTACTCGGGTCCCTTTTCTAATATATAGTCAAGACTAGTGACTAAGTCAATTCAGTGAATCTTAAAGCCAGCAGAAAGACTATGACCTGTATCATGCAAGTATCAGCAAACCCCTCTGAAAAAAATGCCATCATATACTGCATACTGTTTAACTGCTTGGATCTGTGAGAATGCATACTCTAATTTCTTACTAACCACTAGCAGACCAGAGGCAGAAAAGCATGGGATCAGCAGAGATTTCCAGTACGGAATATTTTATTTTATTTTATTTTATTTTATTTTATTTTATTTTATTTTATTTTATTTTATTTTATTTTATTTTATTTTATTCAGAATATTGGCACCATTTCTTTCGTGAAAGGTGAGAATTTTAAGATTATTTACATACCTAAACTACCAAATTAAACAGGGTCTAGACAGCTAAGCATGTTTTTGAAATCTGATTATTCCCTTTAATTCTAACGTTAATTTCTTTTTCCACTTTCTCTTTCACACAAACACTAGTTAATTACTGTTTTGGAGAGAGAGGAAGTCAAGATCAAGCAAATTATAGCTAAACATGAAGCAAGTTGTTCTGGTCATTTAATAGCATTTCTAATTTCATGGAATGTTTTCACTCTCATTCAGAGCAGATTACACAAGATTATATGTAATGAATAGCTATAAATTCCCTTTGAATCTAAGACAAGTTGAAGAGTCTTGTCACCTTCCAGTTTGTAATAAAATATTAATTTTGGTTCCTTTACAGATGTTTTAGGGAAGACAAATTACTATAGTCTAAAGACCCCGTTCCTCACTTTCCCCGCACTTGGCACAAATATTGCTGACATTTTAGCAATAATGAGTGCTTGGCAACATATCTTTAGAAGGATCAAACAATAACTTATATCCAGAGAAGTTCTCATGACAGATGTCTAACTGAAAGCTTTGCCCTGGCTGACTACATATGCATTTATTCTCTGGTTAAATCTAGGCTAATCTAGTTAAATCTCATTTATTTAAAACAAGTATTTTTGGAGGTCAGGTCAGGGTGCTTCTCTGCAATGCTATGTTCTGCAAGAATTCTCTCACCAGGTCTTCATATCATTTCTGCTGCTAGAAGGATATGTTTCTTTTGAAGGTGGAGGGGAATTTTCTAAGTCTTCATGTCACCTTTGGCTCCCCAGCATGAATGAACAGATAGATATTGCTGTACAATTTACTATGTCATCAATAATCAAAATCCCATTGTTGTAAATATTCATAGAATATCTACTGTGTAAGTTAACAGTGCAACATAACTCTTCCTCAAATAGTGTCCTAGTGGCATTTATGTTGGGAGAAAAATTGCCATAATGCGGGTTTTCCTGTAGTTCTGACTTAGAAAACTAATTCTCTCCCCCCGCCTCCAACTTTCTGAATTGGAATGGATGTTGTTAATTTTAAAATTTCTGAAGAAAGTAATATAAGAAAACCTCATAGGGATCTGTCTGAGGCCATCTGGTGTCTCAGGAGCCATGTTGCAGGAACTAAATTTTATGTCAGGGACACTGGAAACCCTGAGATATCTATTTTGTTCTGGCCTTTTAGTACTATGCAGGAGATCCAGAGGTTCCAGCAGGTCCCAGCAGCTAACTGGCAGAGCTGGAAGGAATTCAGGCAGAGATCAGATGCAGATGAGGTATTTAGATATTTACATAGAGACTAATCACCATTCTCCTTGTCTCAGTGAATATTTGAACATTTTCTATGAAGTAGAATAGCATCAGCAAGCAAAGCAGAACTTATCCCAGAATACTTCCACTATATTGAATGATACAGTCCTTGTGTATCTTCAACTGCATACAGTATTCTAGATCAGAATGCTAATAACCTAATTGTAAATAGCACTTATCAGATTAATCCTGATCAATAAATTTGTGGAGAGAAGGAAAAGGGAGAGGGCTCCATCTCCTGCTCTATAAGTTTAGCCCCTTTTCACCAAGTACTGTTCAGCTGAATGTATTCAGAAAACTTGATTCAAATATATGGATATTTTTGAGGTGACTAAACCCACATTTTTAGAGCATAAAGTATAATGTAAATAAGTTCCAGCTCAGTATTTAGCCTGTCACCACAAATCTCTAACTCTTCAATATTTCTCTAAATATGTACAAGGAGTATCCAGCAGGGAGGAGAGAAACAAAGAGGGGAATTGCTGGGAAATCAGCAAGATGATTGAAGCTGGTTTTATATCTTGTTTTTTTGTACAAAGACTGTCCCATGAATAGGAAATTTAAACCAAGTGATTCAATAGCTCTCATTTCAAAGCTTGTTGTGCACATTTACCTTAGCTTGAAGTTTCAGCATTGTGGAGTCATTCCAGGCAACACCACTTCCACTGTTTTCCAGATTTCATTATAACTGCAGGCCTTGTATCACATTTGTGTGGTAGATTCAATGATAATACACTAGGAGATCTAGGAGAAAGATATACTTGATGAAATACACTTTTGGGGCGATTGTAATACACAAAGGGATTAAGTATCTTAGTGTTGGTTAAAGTCTGGATAGCATTTTCTCATAACCTGTTGGAAGCTCTGTTTTGTTGTTTTGCTGGAGTCACAGACTTACCATGTTACTGAGTATTTCTGTTTACATAAAAGAATCTTTTTGCATCACAAACTCAGACTAGGTGGCACCCAGTGGGTAAAAGGACTAGGAGTACAAATCTTGCATTATAAGAAAAAAATTCAATAGAAAACAGGTGCTGGTGTTAAAGTGCATGATGTTGTCTGACTAGAGCTCCTCACTATGAGGAATGCCATGACTGAACTAGAGTCGCCATATTTGTTTAATCAAGTTTAGCGGCTGGGAAGAAATTAAGAAAATCTCAAGTTCAGTTTCTCTTGATCAGGGCTAGGTCTTTAATAAGCGACAGTGAAAACAAATTTCAAACATCAAGGAAAAATGGTTTTCATAGATACACATCATTCTTGCAGCTCTATACCCTTTTCCCAGATTTGTCTGTTAAAAAAATGAAAGGAGACAGTAGCAACAAAAGAAAGTTACTGGCTGTATAATTTAAATTGGACAGATTTCTGGAAAGAAAGGTAGAATGCAGCCCTGGTAGAACAATGTTTTTATCAATCAAGAAGCAAAAATGAATAAAAAGTAACAAACACAGAGCATATAATGTGAGTATCAGAAACCAGTGCTGTGAGGGCTATTGGAAGGTGGCGAAGCATCATATGCTGATGAGTCAGGGTGAAGATCTAAATCAGTTTCAGACAGTAAAAGATGCTGCAAAGGTTAATTCACCACAGAGACTTTACAAGCACATTTGTGCTACCATTGAGTCAGAAACATGGAGAGAATGACAGTGGCAGCCAAAGGAGCAGAATCGTTTTCCAGCATACAGAGGAGAGGGGGAAAAACTAGGAAAAGAAGAGGAACAGCAGCAGGAGGTAGAAATTCTTACCAGCTCAACAGCTATGACACTTCTCAACTTGAACTCCCTTATGCAAAGAATGGCACAGCTGCTTGTGTGAAGAGCACACTGCACTGTGTCATTTCACTTTCATTCATACCATTTAATCTGTCAGCAGCCATTTTTGCGCTTTGAATCACTTAATTCTTCCTGTTGCAAATACTGCTTGTTTGGGAGTTTATTTATTCTACAGCATTAATTTGAAAAAAGGGTCTTAATATTCATTGTCTTAGGAAGAACTCCCTTTAAAAGGGAGGATTGCAGACAATTTCTGGTTATAATGAAATGCATGCTTGTACAAAGAGGAGCTGTTTCTAGGAGTATCCAGCAGACTTTGTAAATGTTTTGTCTCTCAGGTATTCAAGGGAATGGAAAACACTTTGCCATGCTGCTTTACCCAAAACTCAAAATTGTGATATGTAGTAGCTTATTCTGGATAAGATCATCCCTGTTTCTTAGTAAGTAGCAGAGAGCAAGATCAGCAGTTAAAGGAGGGGTGGTCATGGGGGAATGGTAAGAGGCAAAGGTAATTTTAACAGCAGACAGAACACAGGGAGCAAGTTTAAGATAGGCAAGACTGGGATGTCTATTTGTTAGACTCCGTGTACGAGGTAGGTATCTAATCCTTACTATAGTCAATGGAGGTCTAGAGCTTAGTTTAGTTGCCCTTTCACAAGTATCTGGTGCCATTTGAGATGTCCTTGGATATCCCACCTGGTCTTAACCTGCTATTCCATCAGGGCAGGGATTGTCTGTGGTCAGAAATGCTAGTCCTGAGCAAATGTCTCAGAAGTCTGGTGCTTCTGAAAAGGCATCAGGCACCTGTAGTTAGATAACTGAATCCTCCCCTTAATAAACAGAATATATTAACAGCTACTCAGCTGACCAAAGGTGTGCTCACCTTCTGGTGTGTTGAATAGATATTTAGACTCTTTTCTATTCATCAGGTCACTATTGACTGCAAAGGATTAGACACCCACTTGACAAGTAGATACCTAGTTGTAATCTGTAACGAATGTTCAATAGCCCGAGGTATCTGTGTGTAGGCAACTGAATCAAGCTCTGAAATATACATGTCTACAGCCTTGTGTTGCATCTCGCTAAAAGATCATGTAACCTGACTGCACATTTCCAGTCAGTAGCTGGCCAACACAGGTAATGCTTATTTCAGAATCCAAAAGACGGTATTCTTACAAGTTATGCAGTGAAGAAATTTTTCAGATTACACACTGATCTCATAGAGTGACATCTGTAAAAGAAAGTATGAGTAAAAGGAGTGAAAATATAACTGCTTTATTCAGAAAAGCTTATTCTCTAGGCAATAAATCATGTATTTGGATACAGTACACAACTGAAAGGCACAGTGGGGTAGTGAAGTGTTAACCTCAGAGACAGAATTCTGGGTTCACTTTCTGTTCCGTCATTGACTTGACCTTAGGAAGACCACTTAGCTTGCTTAATTTCTGTTTTCTCTTTTCCTTATCCTTCTGTCCTGTCTACACTTCTGTGCATTTAGACTGTAGAATCACCTAGAAGTGAAATTATTCCTGTCTGTGAGCCTCACAAACAAGAGGTCTTGACCTTATCTAATGCACTTAGGTGACAATTGTATTTATCAGGTGGTTCTGTTATGTTTTGGATACTTGCATCACATAAAATCAAAATCAAAATGATTTGTGGAAAATAAGTACCTATTACCATTCTTTCAAGTTAAATTACATTCTCACTAATAACAAATGAAACATACAACATTTTATACTTGCTCTGAAAAATTACAGAAGTTTCAGTTAGAAAAGAATAAAAGGTTTATTCCACTTAGTTCATCCCAACGGTGTTGACAAAAAGCATGTAACTTCTAAAAATTAAAACTGTAACTTAACAAGTATTCTTCAGGGATCTGCATAAAAATAGAAATTAAACAACACTCTTTAGGGCAATATCCCATCATGTATCTACTCATTTCTTTTTTCACTTTTCCCTGTTGTTTCCTATTCTGAAGCCATATGTGCTTAAAAAACAACCAAAGGCTGAAGGAAAGGTGAGGAACTATAAACTACTGTGGTTAGACCAATGCACTCAGCTACCAGTTTCCTACATTCCCCTTGCCCATTTGCAGAGTCAGTTTGACTTACCCTCTAATCATCTCTCAGCAGTGGACCAGTAATTATAACCATGGGGACCAGCTTCTCCTTCCCTTTTATGTAGAGCCATGAAAGCAGAAGGAAATGGCACGAAAACTGGTGAAAAAAACGGCACCTCCTTGCAAGACTTACTCTGCTCTGGCTTGAAGCCTGCTGCTGGATAAACAGCTATTCCCTGCTTCCCTTCCCAACCTCTCTCCCAACCAAAAGATTTTCTGGAAGCGCAGAGTACCTTCTTCTCTGGGTTAGGAGGCACTCGGCATCTGAAGGATCCAGGCCAAAAGGCGCTTTATGATGATAGTTTTTAACTGCTGTTACAGAAAAATCTGAAAGACCTACTTCCCGACTTAGCAGCCTATTTTCACAGAAAGACTGTCATGCTGTTAAGAACATTTAATGTAATTGCCGCTATTTTCTGCAGTCAATGTCCGATGCTTAAAACTTCTAGTTCCTCGCTAGTGAGAACAAAAGCTATCTCCTCTGCACTTCTTGAAAGTGCAATATACTTGCCAACACTGCAGCGCACTGAAGCATTGTACTTCTGACTAATGTAAAAAGCCATCAGATGAGCTTGCCTTCTGTAATTATTTTGTTTGACAATACAAATATTTTTAAAATGAAATGTCTCTTGTTTTGAGCCAGGTACAAAAAGTTGTAAATAAGTAGCAACACTATGACATTTTTTATCTCTAACTACAGTTTAAAGACCATTTGACATTAGAAAACAATTTAGAAAGAAGTAGTTACGTATGTTAACAGTAAAGTTAACCATGACCAGCAACATCTATTCTGTTTCTTTACCCCTCATTAAACAAACCAAGATAAAAAGTATAAATAACATTTATAAGAACTGTCATATTGGTCACAGCAAAGGTCCAGCTCATGATCCTGTCAGTAGCAGAGCCTTAGAGCAGAGTACAAGAACCAAGGTAAATACAGAGTGATACTCTGTGCTTTGGTTTATACTTTGGACTCTGCAGCAATATGCAATTGAAAATTTCACAGTTTATGCCACCTTAAAAATAAAAGAAGAAAAAAACCTCAAAAACAAACACAAAGAGACCATGGACAAACAAGATCTAATGTTGTGATTATTAAATACAATGAAGTGTGACAGGTGGTGAAAAAACTAAGAGCGAACAGGTTAAATGCTGTTCCTATAGTGCTATATGCTAGAAACAGAGCTTCAATTTACAGTTTTCTTACAGTATCTGCTTAAGGGAAATGGGATTGGCCAATAACAATTTAGGATTAGAATTTATAGAAACAATTTTGGTTTAACTTCATAAAGGAGTATCAAGGGTTTTTCAGAAACCAGGGACATTTAAGGTTACCATCTCCATGACGATATCAATCGGGCTGCCTGGATGTTCCTGGTGAGCTGATATAGTCCTTGTGCTCTGCAATGGGCTTTATGCAAGAAGACTTTATGAAGGACAGCAAAACCTCAGAATTCCCTGGGTATCTTCAGAGCCTGGTGAATGGATGTGTGTAGGAGTAATATGTAACTGAATTACAGACTTATGCTCTGATTTCTCTTACACATTGTCATGGTTTTAGCTGGGATAGTTAATTTTCTTCACTGTGGCTGGTACAGTGCTGCGTTTTGGATTTAGTATGAAAATAATGTTGATAACACACTGATGTTTTAGTTGTTGCTGTGTAGTGCTTACACTAGCCAAGGCCTTTTCCAGCTTCCCATGCTCTGCCAGGTGCACAGGAAGCCGGTGGGGGAGGGGGCACAGCCAAGAGAGCTGATCCGAATTGGCCGAAGGGAATTCCATATCATGTGATGTCATGCCCAGTATATTAACTGGGGGGAGTTGGCCGGGGGAGGCAGCGATCGTGTCTCAGGGACCAGCAGTGTTGGTCGGTGGGTGGTGAGCGGTTCCAGCACTTGTTTGTTTTTTTTTTTTTTTTCTTTATTCCAAGGTTTCACCTCTCTCTCTCATTATTTTCCTTTTCATTATATTATTATTACTGTTTTATTTTAGTTATTAAACTGTTCTTATCTCAACCCATGAGTTTTCTTACTTTGGCCCTTCCGATTCTCTCCCCCGTCCCACAGGGGTGGGGGGAGTGAGCGAGCAGCTGTGTGGTGCTTAGTTGCTGACTGGGGCTAAACCACAACACACATACACTATTGCCTTAAGTGAATAAATTGTTCGTTTGTGTAAAAACAAGGGAATAAAAGCTTTTGGACATTAGCCAACATGGAAGTAATATTTCTTTGTTATGCTATTACTTTCTAAGGAAGCCACTTCCACATAAACTCTAAGATGTTAAGAAATAGCTAGAAGGACAGACCAGAGGACAGTCACTTCCCACAGCACACATCTCACCCAAACCAGACCAATCCTTATTGCTTATTAACTCACTGTGAGCTATATTTAGTCTAAAACAAACATTAAAAAAGCAGAGGAGAGGGTTATGCTAGCCCTGAGATACTACCAAGACCCAATAATGTCCTAATTTGCTAGTAAAAACAAGTGTAGTTACAGAGTTCACCTGTGTTAATAAATGTAACCCCTTTTTATGTAAGAAGTAGGAAACATGCAGCCTTAATACAGTGTGGGGGTTCAGTTAGAAACAGTGGGTTATGTCTCATAGACACAGTTCTCATACAACAGGGTCGTATTTTGCTTATATATTTTGACAGATTGTCATGGTTTAACCCCAGTCAGCAACAAAGAACCACACAGCCGCTCGCTCACTCCCTCCACCACAGTGGGATGGGGGAGAGAATCAGAAGAGTAAAAGTGAGGAAACTCCTGGGTTGAGATAAAAACAGTTTAATAGGTAAAGCATATGCCATGCACACAAGCAAAAGCAAAACAAGGAATTCATTCACCACTTCCCATGGGCAGGCAGGTGTTCAGCCATCTCCAGGAAAGCAGGGCTCCATCACGCGTAACGGTTACTTGGGAAGACAAACGCCATAACTCCAAACATTACCCCCTTCCTTCTTCTTCCCCCAGCTTTATATACTGAGCGTGATGTCATATGGTATGGAATATCCCTTGGGTCAGTTGGGGTCAGCTGTCGCAGCTGTGTCCCCTCCCAGCTTCTTGTGCACCCAGCAGAGCATGGGAAGCTGAAAAAGTCCTTGACTAGTATAAGCACTGCTTAGCAACAACTGAAACATCTCTGCATTATCAGCACTGTTTTCAGCATAATCCAAAACATAGGCCCACACTAGCTACTATGAAAAAAAATTAACTCTATCCCAGCTGAAACCAGGACACAGTTGTTTGTCGTTTCCAAGATGTATGGCGTTGGATATCTCTCCAAATCATTTTACTTTTCATGGTTCATTGCCGAGAGCCTAAAACAACAATCTGCATCTTTCAGTTCAATACAGAGGAACTGGGCAGCATACTGCTCTGTCTTTCCCTGATGGAGAAAAATGGAGAAAATACAATAGAGTTAGTTCTGTGGCATTGTCAAGACAATGTTCCCTAGTGAGTACACAGTGCTAGACAGAGGTGCTTAAAAACAGCACTGAAATAAAAATTTGCAGTCCTGAAAATTCCTGCTCAGGTTCTAACAAGCCCTAAAAACACATACAGTCCACAGGACATGCTGATCTTTATGTTGTTCAAGCACCCAGAGTTTTGTTTACTCAGTAGGTCTTCAGGCTTTACAGTGCTGAGATGGGATGACATCTTTCTCCCATTCTGAAGTAAGTCTGTTTGTGCCCACCCTCACACGTGCTGGCCGTCACCTACTGCTCCCCGCTGGACTTTGCACTGCCTCCATCACTATGGCCTTGCCAGGCAGTTGCAGGGGTCTGTGCTGGCCCTGGTCACCATACCTGCTCCCTCACTGGGTGCTGCTGGATGGACCCTGGCTGGGGAGGACACAGCCCTGTCAATCTTATGGACACCCTTGGCTCCCAGATCCCTCTCGTTGGACAGCCATCCATCGCAGCACCCTGATATTTACAGAGGTGTATTGTCAGAGCACTGAGTGATACCAGGGTTCATTTCTCTCTTCTGTCATTGGAACACATCATTCCACTCGAGAAAGCAGAGAGAAATGTAAGCTTGATAAGGTTAGATGGAGAGCCCAAGAAGGATTAAAACTTTAAATAAATGAATTGGGAACTCACTGGGGAGAAGAAAACTGAGTTTATTCCCCTGCTCTGAAGATCACTTGGGCATTTGGTGTTAAACAGTTACTGGACAAGGAGATAGACTTTCCTTGGGCTTCTACCAAGGAGGGATTCCTGGCCACTGTGGTGCTCAGCGGCTTTCACAGCCTTCTCCTGAGGACTGTTTATAGGGTGGCAGTTGGGATGATGGGAAAGTCTGTATCTCTTCGGTTTGAGGAAGTCCATATATCTGTTCTGTTATACTCAAGCAACTTATAGAAATACTTGGTTGTGATAAAGGAAGAGAGGAAAAGACCCATGAGCCCTGGAGAAGACCAGAGTTGAAGCAATCCTCTTTGCCCAAGGATTTCCTCCTTGCCAGAGGCAGGTGAGGGTGCTGGTTTTGAGGAAATCTTCCTACAGCATCCAAATTGATTTGAAAGACACTGTGAGACCCAGCTCTTCCTACATGTACTTGTCCTGTACACAGAGCCTGTGTACCTAGTAATAGGATTTTGTCTTCCTATTTGGGACCTAGATATTGCAGTGGTTAATGTTGCAGTCAGTGTCTAAGACCCATTTTGGGTTTCATATGTTTATTTCTGTGTTAATAAGGCAGTTTCTGAATGAGGACATTACCTCAAATCATACATACAGGATCCTTATCTGCTCTTACTCAAATGGATGTGAATCCTAAGAAGAGTGTTTGGAGTTGTTCTTACTTCAATAATGAATAAAGTGAGGCTATTGCTATTTCCTCCCCAGGGAGGTGCCCGATGCCAGGGCTGGGGCTGCTCTGGGGCCCCCCAGCTGCCCTGTGCCTGGCTGGGCTGGGATGCACCCAGGCTGCCAGGACCTGCCCTGCTTTCCCAGGGGCTCCCACAGCCCTCAGGATGCTCCTAGCCCCCACAAGGCCCTGGCAGGCATTTGCCTGATGTAATTTCAAACATTTGTGACAGTATCTTCCCCCCAAAGTATTAAAAAATAGAAATTATACTATAAACAGTTGCTAGGTTATAATAATGCTGTTCATATCTGAGACTGGCAAACCACTCTGCCTCCTATACAGAGATTATACCCTGTATGTAGGGACAGTTCAGCAATTTCTCAGTTGTCTGGAATTTACCTGCACTAAATGCTGCTCTCTTTTAAGAGCTGCAGATGAATAATGGAGTGGATTGCACTTTATAGCACAAAATTAAGGAGAACAAAAATGCATGTGTGTGTTAGTCATTGCAATCTTCTCTTTGCAGTTCCCAGGCTGTGATGACCCCTGTATGAAGAAACTCATCAAATTTCTGATACTGCAGAGAATCCTCATGCAAAGCATAAGCAGGAAAATGACCTGTGAGATTACTTAGTCTGCCTTCCTCCCACTGCAACATCATTCCCATTAACATGCTTTATTCACACTGTCTCCAGACTCAGAAAATATCCTTATATCCCAATTTATTAGTATTTTAAACAATGGGAATTTTACCCCTCTGGGGAATAACTGATCTTAAGTGGCCTTCATTGTAAGTTTTTAACTATTAAACTAAGTTTTATTTTGCCCACACTACTATTAAAAGTGAAAAAGGCCATTTTGCATGAGAAATAAAATCTTAAATGAACTATAAAAGTGCTTGGCTTTTATTTCTGCAGATTTGGGCAAAACTCTGAAGAGAACAAAACTGAAGAATTCAGCATGAAGAAGAACTTAGGCTGGATTTTACAATCAATCTGTTCATCAGAAATTCAATATGCAACAGCTGTTGCAGTCATCTATTCTTAGATGTGTTTTTGTGAAAACTTTTAACTCCACATTCAAAAGCTGCAACATGTTTTGGTGCCCTAAGAAGTAAAATCTGTAAGTTTGCAAAGTTATCAGTGAGGTAAAGCTGAGTCTGTATAATCTTTACTCTTACAGTGCGTTAGAAGAAAAGAAAATTGAGTTTGAATGTTTACATGGAGTTGGCTAACATGTCTATTAGAAAAAATTCCTTTTACATATAAGCTGAGTAAATTTAAATGGTATCACCGATATGCAATAAAAACCCACAATGCGTTTTATAGTCAATTTTTAGAGCAGAACCACATGTTAAGTATTTACATGAGAGTCTGCAACAGTTCCTGGACTGAAAGTGTTTATTAGGTACAACTGGCTTGATTCTGCTTTCCTTGCATCTTGTGTAGTCATTTACACCTGTGCTATGATTCATTCCACTTCATATTATATGCTTTTTTATGAGGTTTTGGCAGCACAAAGGGGTCATAAAGCCAGTCAATATAATCATTAAGGAATACTTTCAGTCTCTGCATGGTGTGCAATCAGCTTTAAAGGTCTTGTATCACTCCTCTTCATAAGCCTGTAAATACAAACCATAAAATCTATAATTACAGAAAAGAGTGGTTGACTACAATATCAAAATACGTGAGGCAAGTGAAAACTAGACTCACTGAATTAAATGATGGGTCTAGCACAGATCTTCTGATTGCATTTTCCTGCTGCTTCCATGTCCTGCAAGATGCCAAGATTCTGTTTGGTTTGGGGAAGATAAGGTTGTGGTGAGACGACAGCTTGTCTTTACTCCTACAGAGTAGCTGAGGTAGATCATTCCCATATGGGAGCACTTTATATACTACCTTTGAATTAAGCCAGTCAAGTTTTACCCTGTTAAAGCCTCTGACTCAGTTTTCCTTCAAACTCACACCAATATTTTTCTCTTTCTGCCTCTTTTGCCATCTTTTGAACTTCTCATGTAATTTTTTTTAATGGTGTCTTAGGGCAATATGCAAGTCCAGAGGTATAAAGCAGAATCACTTTTAATACTTTATGTTCAAAAGTTTTTATGTAATTAAAATTACCTGATAAACAAATTTATTTTAATTCTGATATTTGTATAGAAGAGACCATCAAAGGCACCTGGCACCTTGTAACACACAGTAAAAGGGAAACTCACAGCTGACAAATAGAGCAGTCACACGTGTTGACAATGAACACTATGACAATGAATGATTTATTTTTCAAAGCAGAATACTTCAGCTCAGCAAAAACTCACCAGTCTGTCCATTGGAACAGCTGACTGTGCAAGCTACTTTGCCACCCGTAATTTAAACTGGACCCAAATCAAATTTTCACTAGGAAAAAAAAAAAAATAAAAAAAAAAAATCAAGCATTGGCTCCTTTAACAGAAGGACAGAAGAGAAAGGTGGAAAGGAAGGGTTTAAAACTTTTTTCTGTTTTTCTGAATGTATTTTTTTTTCCTATTAGTAGACATATAAGACTTTTGAATGATGAAATGATTTTGCATCCTAACAGTGAGTCATTGTTGGAGATACTTGGGCAAAAGATATGTTTTAGTACATTGTAGACTGTTATTCCTTCTTCCATACATGTGTATATCTCTCTTCTTTATAAACGTCTTTCTTCCATATATGAGTATACCTATATGATAAATCTCTCACTGTAGAATACAAGTCTGCATTATTACTGATATAAAGTGAATAACATTCTTAACCCTTCCATGTCCTTTCATTTGAGTTCAATCTTCTCTGATTACACAAAAGAGCTGATATTGAGAGTCAGGAACTATTGGGTTGGGATTTTCATTGTTTTAGAAGGAAGCATTTCACTAAGTAATAGTGTACCAAACTGGGACCATTGGAAAGAGACAACGAAACTGAAAAGCGTAACAAGCTGTACTGGTTTTGGCTGGGATAGAGTTAATTTTCTTCATAGCAGCCTGTATGGTGCTGTGGTTTGGATTTGTGATCAAAACAGTGTTGATAACACAGGTATGATTTACCTATTGCTGAGCAGTGCTTGCACAGCGTCCAAGCATTTTCTATTTCTCACACCACCTCACCAGTGAGGAGGCTGGGGGTGCACAAGAAGCTGGGAGGGGGGAGAGCTGGGACAGCTGACCCAAACTGACAAAAGGGATATTCAACACCATATCATGTCATGCTCGGCATGTAAAGCTGAGGGAAGAAGGAGGAAGGGGAGATAGTCAGACTGATGGCGTTTGTCTTCCCAAGTAACCATTACCCGTGATGGAGCCTGGCTTTCCTGGAGATGGCTGAACACCTGCCTGCCCATGGAAAGCAGTGACTGAATTCCTTGTTTTGCTTTGCTTGTGTGTGCAGCTTTTGCTTTACTTATTAAACTGTCTTTATCTCAACTGATGTGTTTTCTCACTTTTGCTCTTCAGATTTTCTCCCCCATCCCACTGAGAGGGGGAGTGAGTGGCTCTGTGAGGCTGAGCTGCCCACCAGGGTTAAACCATGACAGAAGCAATGAAGAAAAAAGTTTTTTCACCTAAAAATCACTAGGAGAAGTCCTTGGTAGTACTAGATTTGGGCCACATCAGTAGACAGTAAAACAGATTATTTTCTGATTTTTACTAAATTAAAAAGACATGGAAAAAATAATGGAACCTTGTAAGTTGAAGGGACATAACGCCCGCTAGAAGTATAAACAATGTCCTCTACAGGAAAACTGTTTTCATTTGTGCTCATTTTACATTGACAGATTTATTTCCCTCACCATGCCAGAAAGTGATGTTAAAAATATTCATTTGGAATTACATAGAAAATAAATGTGGACTGGAAGATATTCATAAGAATTTCAAGGCATAAAAATATCATTAGCTTTATAGTTTCTGTCTCTTTTGGATCTCTTACAGCATCTGCCATAACCTGTCTCATCTCCTGAAAGTCTCAACATCTTTCCCCAAAAAGCAAGAAATATATGGCCTTGATGGAAACCAGTTCTCCAGTAAGCTGGTAAGAAGTAGCCGTATTAAATTATTTCACCTTTCCACATGGTAAAGATACAAGAAAATAATAAAAAGTGGCAAAAAGTGGGTCTTTTTCTATTTCTAGCCCCTTTTCGATACAAAATTC
Organism: Morus bassanus; assembly: GCA_031468815.1. Lineage (NCBI taxonomy): Eukaryota > Metazoa > Chordata > Aves > Suliformes > Sulidae > Morus > Morus bassanus. Next base: position 78,337,000 of record CM062568.1, read on the forward strand.
AAGAATAATGTCTGGTACATAGAACAGGCTGTAACTAACTAGAATGGAGACTTCAGTTTGGACTCTTCACTGTCTTAGGGCCATTTACATCCACAAAATTATGGATTACGTGCAAAATTCTATTTTCTTGACTGACATTTTTACGTCATGATTGAAACAAACCTGGGATTGTTCTCTAACGCTATTTCTGTTTTACTTTATGCATGTGTCTCTTCTGGAGCAAGAACCTTGCAAATAAGCCAAAGAATTTTTGGAGAAGGGGGAAAAGGTCACTGTTGTAATTATAGGAAGGCAGCACCAATTTCTCAAAACAGATATTATGACAGAGTGGGCCAGCGCTGGAGGGAGACCTGCATTGTGAAATAATTCACAGGGTGTACATGATGAAAGGACTGCAAGAAGTGATGGGTGGCAAGGGAAAGAAATCTCAGGATTCTTTTCAGCCAGACTACATTGTAATTAATTTGACAATGTATTATAACAATTTACAGAAACATTGAGGAACTAACCTATAAAGGAAGGTTCTGAACCCACATGGCTGTGGGTTTAACATTTTTTCCTTATGTGGTAGGTTAGACCACTGATTTTGCCTGTATAACTGTCACGAATGGAATGGTTCAAGTGTCATGCTCTGTGCTACTCACTTGGCATAAATGCAAAGGAGTTTTGGATGGTGACGAGGACACCTTAAATATATTTCTCCCAATTCAGAAGCAGAGGCAAAAGATCACAGTCAGTTAGTCCATGACTCTCAGGGCGGAGATGGGGTGAAACACTGTATTTAAATGCTAACTCCACAAAGACTCTGACTGAGCTTTCAGCTCCTTTTGCCAGTGGCACTGCATTATAAAGTTTGTCTTGAAATGTACATATTGGAGCATGTTACAGGACACTGGAAACTCCTTGGAGTGCCCCATGGCTCCTAGATTGGACCACTCTTGCAGGTTTCATTCCTACAAAATTTACAGCATTAAATATGAGCTCTTAATTGCACCTATGTCTCATGGCAAGCAGGATTCAAGGCAGGGGTAAACTGTGTACTTAGACTAAGACCTGAAAAAAACAAATGTAGCTAAGAAATGTGGTTTGTTTGTTTTTTTTTCAGGAGTTAAGGTCATAATAAATAATTATTCAATGATTAGCTTCTCAACCACATTTTGTTCATAAATGGTATCTGATGGGATGCAGTTATTCCTGAAAAAGTAAATGCAGGTGGTCATCCTTTGGTTTGAGGAATGGTTATTTCACAACCTTACCACGGACTAATGGTTTGTACCCCAATATTAGTTTTTCATGCACTCCTTTTCTTAGAACAAAGGCTATGTTTTATTGATCTGTCTTCTGAGGAAAGTGGAATCTGTTTCACTTGAGAAGTTAATGGAGAAAAATATAAATTTTCCCCAAGTTGCTAATTCCTGATACAATAAAGGTAATAAAACTATAGTTAGGTGTGTTATACATGCGCTCAATTTACAAGCCATAAAGCACTTTTGATAATGCTTAGGTACAATACTAATTTTGCTTTCATCTTCTGCACTCCAAGTACATTAAATCTATGCAATTGTTGTTTATTCAAGTAAAAAAAAAGTAATATGTCTGGAAGAAATTATTCCCAAAGAAGAAATATTAATCCTGCTCATCTTAAAATGTTTTTACAGTAATTTGTTTCCAGTTTTGACAACAAGAAAAATATTTTAAGGTAATAAAATATTTCTGAATACAGACCATGAAAACTGATTATACTTGAGCGTTGTTGGGTTTTGGTTGTTTTTTTGTTTGTTTGTTTGTTTTTTTCCCCAGTTGCTGTTTGAATAGCCAACAGAGAATCAATTCACTCTGTCCTGGTCAGTTGGTGTTGAAAGATTATCAGGAAACTATCAGCTTCACATCTGATGGGCTAGGTGTTGTGTGAAGACTGTTGTGGATAACTCATACACACCTTAGAAAAGAATAAAAAATGAGACAATCTATACACCACAGGACTTACTGATCATCCCTACATAAACATTTAAACAAAGACTTTTCAGTGTCTTTGCAATAAGATAGTAAATATACATCCCAAAATAGTTGTGTTAAACTGTATTCACACAATGGTTAGTGCATATTTTCTTCTCCTATTTTCCACCCAGCTGTTACTACTAGTACTTCTCTTGGGCTTCCCAGAAAACCTAGAAAGATCTCTGCGCCTCATGGAATCAAAAAAGTTAAATTTTTCTCACAAATTATTTTCTTCTACAACTACAAGGCAAAACTAGGCTTTCTTATACCAATGATAGTGACAATGGAGACAAAAAGGGTGAACTTGTTGTCTGCCAGGAACAGATGATGGTTCTGGCTTTCATGACTGCACCTTGCTTCTGAACTGCCTGATGCTTCACTAGTGACTGTTTTAAATTCAAGAATTTCTGTTACAGCTGGACTGAGCATCTTATTTGACTTTGCTAAATGAACTTTAACATTAAAACATACCAAGGGAGTATACTTGGACTCGAGTGAGACAGCCATGTTTAGGATCCTATTCCTTCCATAAGCCAGCTTTTGCTGGAGTGGACTTCACACAGCTGCTCCTGAAATTTTTCCTCTTGCATCTACACCAGAAGACTCATACTTACCAGTGGAAAGAAAAGGGAACAAACCCAAAACTATTGTTGCAACAATAATTCCTGCAAGCAGGAGTTATTAATTTAAACTAGATGATACACCATTTTCTTTTGTAGTGAAAGCTTTGAGGAGCTGAAAATATCCTCGTGGTCTGCATTTCAATGAGCCCAAGGATCTCTGAGGTTTTTTGCCTAAAACCCCTTTGAAGTCCTTCTTAGAACAGTGAATAGTTCACTGATAGAGACAAGCATCTGAGATGCAGGAAGTCCTCTTTGGCATCCTTGAGTTCAAACCAGAGATAGAACCATCGGTTCGCCACAGGGTATCTTGGCCACCAAATTTTAGTTATTTGGGATAGTTCCTTCCTCACCTTTCTGTTGAGGCCAGAATGGCATCCTAAGAGGAGGAAGATTGAGCATTATGAGAAATATTGAGAAGCATTATGAGAATAAAACACAGAAAGAAGAATGTGGCAATTATGTCAGAGAAAAAACATACGGGAGGTCCATACCGATTTAATTTCAGCTTTACAACCAAAGTGAATGGAAAAGGAATACTGATATGACAAACGAGTGAAGTGTGATGGTATAATGTCAAATTTCTAAAAAATGTAGACAGAAGTTAGCACACAGTCACAGAAGAATGTCGAACACCGATAAACCATAAAACAGTAGCATGATAGCTCTCAGCTCCCTGTGCAGCTTTCCCATCAGTGTTGTAAAAAGCTGAGGCAAGACAGTCTCCTATTTAAGGGCTTTTAGTCAAGGAAATGGAACACCAGCTTTTCGAAGAAAGCAAAGGAATACATCTTCCCTCACCAGTGCTGATATCCAATACGCAATCTGCCCTAGAGACTCATGTGATATCAAATGGTTGTTCTTGCAAGATTTTGGTAAATTTGCCCATAATATAGTAACTCAAGGGTGGATCAGACATTGTCCCCAAATCACTGATCCTCACATTTACTAGACCACATCACAAGGGGGAAGAGAACATCAGTTGCTTTAATTTATTTATGACCACAGACAAAGATTTCTTAAACAAATTATGCTAGACATAAGTACTTTCTTTTGTAGTTATGTCAGAAACATATGCATGCTAGTTTCCCTAGGGCAGTCTGTTTCACATTTTTTAAAAATTATTTACCTCAAGCTCCATATTAATCAGTGTCAGATGAACGGTTAAACCATTTGTATGAATGTAGCAGTGATAAATTCATACTATTTTAATTTACATTGCTTTTCTGTAGGAAGGGAGAAAGGTAGGGAAGAAGAAGTCATAAGACTGGAAGAAGAAACACATCCCTGAGAATAGTTAATGAGTGATCAAATACTCTTTATCTCCACCAGTTTATAATACTTCTTAATGTTCATCAAGTGTAGAAAAATTGTTGTGAATTTAGGCCTAATATTTAATACAACTTCCAGGAGGAAAGATCAGTTTTGATAAACCTAGAAGGAAGCTTCAATAAATAAAATATATATATAAATATTTTGTGATTCAGCAAAAACTAATCAGTAATTCAATCTCAGTTTATTGCCAATAACTGCGTTTTATGCCAAGAAATGGTAACCCAGTCCCTCCTCACTGCAATCAAATCTCTGCCACTCATATTATAAAGCATAGTTGTCTTTCTCATGCAGATGAGAACTTTGGCTGAAATGCCACTTTAACCACATTGTACAGAGGTTACAAACAATAGCAAAAAGAAGGTAGGAGAATGAAAGATTGTGTATGAGTGTGTCTCCTGGTCCTCAACAGTTGTCTGGCAGACTTCTGGCTCCTGCAGTGTTTGAAGATTCATTATAATATTTTGTTCATTTTTCTATTTGTTCTTCATAATCTTTTTTTAGCCTGCTCTATTGTATTTTCATATTTCATCTACCCAAGTTTATGAGCCTTTCTATTTTCTACAGTTTTTTATTTTTGACAGGATTTCAGCTTCTGAAAGAATGCTGTTTTACTTCTAAGAACCTTCTTCTCTTACTCCGCTGTTTAGTCTTGCCAGCTTCCTTTTTCTCTTTCTCAGGACTGTGTCAGTTGGTGTATTTTGACCTCCTGGTTCTAGCATGATATCCTTAATTGTGTCAGTATATCTTGCAAAGATTTAATTCTTTCAGCTGCTTTTCTTAGCCTCCTTTTAACAAGTGTTCCTATTTTTATGTCAATCATCTTCCTACTACTAAGCACAAGTTCATTAAATTTTTGGCCTTTTGGAGCCTGAGAGATTGCTGAATCATGTAATGGTTGCTGTTGAATGAATGTAATGGCAGCCTCTTCAGCTGTAGGATTTTGAAAAAGATCGTGGGTGCTACTGAAAACCAGTTAAACATTTACATTTTCTCAAATGGGATGCAGGCCCATTAGTGTATGAAACAATCATTGATAATGTCTAGGAGCTTGGTCTTTATATTGCAGCCACATATGGTATTTTCCCAGTCCACATGGATTACCATAGCATTTTCTGGTTTCAGTGCTTGTAATCTCTCTGTATTGCAGACATTGTGTATGTGTGGCTGATAAATATAAACTTAAACTGTAGTTTTCCTACTTAGTCCTGGAATTTCAATCAATACAGATTCATGTTAACTACTGAGGTGGTTAGTTTTTTCATTTGGTTTGATTCTAGATCCTCTGTAACAGATAGCTAATCTAACAACAGCATGGCATGCTCTTCCTTTCCTGTTTATTTTATCCTGGTGCAACATCGTTGACTACCATTCATGAAATTTCCAAACCATGTGCTTTTCTGCATCTTCTCCTTCTCACTTTAAAGCATACTGATGTCCTTCTTGATTTTAAGTGCCAGTAGTGTGGTTCCATTATGGTTCAGATACAGTTTGTTCTTTCTGTGCAGACAGAAGTTTAATCCAGAAATGTTCTTAATGCCTAAAGAGTTGATTTAATGTGAATGAAATGGACCGGTAAATTCAAAGAGTAAACTAATAAGGAAAGAATAAATAATAAGGAAAAAGGAACTATGCACAGATACATCCATATACTGATCATGCAAGCATTACTTCCATACAGAAAAAAGGTTAATAAAAAAATTTATATACAGACTCTGATAGACAGGTTGTTCAGATAGTCAAGTCTGCCTACTTTTTCTGTCTTCTCTGAGGAAGAAAGTCTAGCTACTTTTAAATTTTGTTTCCAAGCTGGCTTGCCAAATGCTATGCTCTCTTATGCAAAAGAAGATGGAACAAGGTATAAAATACTATAAAATAGTCTAGTTCTGTTTGATTTCTTACAGTTTCCCACAGTCATTTTGGGAGGCTTAGTATCATGCTGTGACATAATATTCTGTATGAAATATACCTGTTCCAAACAGAAAACAAAACTATTACCTGACTAATCACAGAGATGGGTGTAAACACCCACCTGCCTCCATACACAGTGCTTGTACACACCAAGTTCTACAGTTAAATGTCTTAGTGTGTCTTTCTTACAGTATTTGATGCAGAATTTTTGAATCTTTTTCTGAATAATGAAAATCAAAATAACACCTTGTTAATAATGTGAATGAGTAATTATAAGAAAAGAACATCTATATTTTATGTTTGAAAAAAAATGTGTGAAATTATTTGTGATTAACCATTAAAAAGTATCTCAGGTAAAAGGCAAGATTTACTGAAGTAAGTATTGATATCCTGTAAGATTTATCCAGCTGAAACTAGACCACATCTACAGAAACAATCATTGCTTCAAAGAGAACTAGCAAGGAGAAGCCTAACCATTCACCACAGGATGAACACAACAAATGGAACTGTTTCATGATGTGTGAAACATTGAAGTATTCTGTCTGTGTTAACTTTAAAAAAAAAAAAATTTCCTGAATTTAAAATTAAATATTTTTCTGTTGTTTTCTGATTAAGCTGACTTGTATCATTATCAGCTCTCCAAAATGACACTATGCCTTGGGTATTTTCTGCTGGGTTTCACTGTGGAAAATAAACATTAGAAATTAAAAGGTGCTTTGAAGCTACTAACAGCATTTTGTTTTGCAGTTGCAGAACAAATGGTTTTCATTCATGTTGTACATGCTCAATGACTGCTGACAAGTTATTTGATTTTTGATATTCTATTGAATTTTGATGATGTGATAGTTCTTACTGTCTTTGAAGCTTGCATGCATTGAAGGCATATTATCAGTCACACTCTTAATGCACTCAGAATAGACAGAAATCCCCTATTTTTACAGAAATGAGACAGGACATTGTAAGTTTCTGGGCTAGCATGAAAAATCAAGATGCTGAAAGGGAAAGAAAGTCTCACTAAATCTGCATGGATTGCAAGTTCTCTAAGTGGAATTCCTTTCACTATTCAAATAAAGATCCCTCTAAATGCTTTCTGAAACTAAATGAACTTTGCTCAAGAAAGGGAAAAACTGTTTAATTTTGCCACTGAGAATTCAGGAGTAAACAAAATTTTTTGCCACACTTTAAATAACTTAAGTTCATACAAACTGGTCATGAACTGTCAACTTAGACACAAAAGACTTCATTCTTATGTGTATGCAGTCTCGTAGTAACAGATGTGCTTACAAAATGTATTCATAACTTAGTACAATAGAGATTTTAATAGAAAGAATGTGAATGGTTTTTAATATGCGTCTAGAGTTTTTTGAGAGTTATGATGGGTGGCAGCATTTTCAATTTCTGTCTCTGCAGACATGATACATGCCAGTTTATGAAGGCATGGCAGCAGAAAAACTGAAATATGTAGAACATTTCTTCCCCCTGTACATGTAGGCATGCATACATCATATTCTAACCATCCCTACTCCTATAATATTGAGCTATAATGGAAAAGTTCAAGCTGTCTATGGAAGGCAAAGAAAAATGCTTACTAGTTGCTGAGACGATCTTCCTGGCATATGGTACCTTTAAGAACTGTCTACACACTGACAGTATTGTGATTGAGGAAGCAAAGATCCCTTGGATTGTTATAACTTCCAAAGAAAACAAAGACTTCTAAAGAAAACAAGGAAAAAAAAAAAAAGAATTGAGGAAGTAATATTTTGCATATGGGAGAAACCTTATGGAACATCTGTGTTATTACTAGCTTTCTTTCTCCTTCTGTGCTATGGTAGCAAACTTGTGATGAGCTTGCTATTCTGTTGCAAATAAGAACTCCAAGCAGGATTTATTGTTGTGTTATCTAAGCAGAGCTTAGTAATATGACCAGCATAGATTTCTGATCATGCTGATTGTTTCATACATTATTAAACAGAGGTTAGAGAACAGTAGTGAACTCTGGAATTAGTCTGTCAGGGCTTTGACTTCAATGTGTCCAAAGAGATGATCACCACCACTGCTGAAGGTTTAGTTAACGGCTCTAGCCAAGCATCTGAGTAGCTTGATGGAACCTTTCCCAGAAATGGGGTCAATAAATGGTGATTGGGAATTAGGGGTTGTTGACCAGTCATATTTTCCTGTAAGGAATAAGATTTTTTTTACCCCTTATTCGTATATGTGTCTGTGTATTAGGTTTGTGCAGCAAGGTTTTGGTAGCAGGGGGGCTACAGGGGTGGCTTCTATAAGAAGCTGCTAGAAGCTTCCCCCATGTCCAATAGAGCCAGTGCCAGCCGGCTCCAAGATGGACCCATCACTGGCCAAGGCCAAGCCTATCAGTGACAGTGGCAGCACCTCTGGGATAATGTATTTAAGAAGGGGGAAAAAACCTGCGCAATTGCAGCTGGAGAGAGGAGTGAGAATATGTGAGAGGAACAGCTCTGCAGACACCAAGGTCAGTGAAGGAGGAAGGGGAGGAGGTGCTCCAGGCACCGGAGCAGAGATTCCCCTGCAGCCTGTGGTGAAGCCCACGGTGAGGCAGGCTGTCCTCCTGCAGCCCATGGAGGTTAACGGCGGAGCAGATATCCACCTGCACCCCGTGGAGGACCCCATGCCAGAGCAGGTGGATGCCCGAAGCAGGCTGTGACCCCGTGGGAAGCCCATGCTGGAGCAGGCTCCTGGCAGGACCTGTGGACCCATGGAGAGAGGAGCCCACGCTGGAGCAGGTTTGCTGGCAGGACTTGTGACCCTACGGGGGATCCACGCTGGAGCAGTCTGTTCCTGAATGGCTGCACCCTGTGGAAGGCACCCACACTGGAGCAGTTCATGAAAAACCACAGCCCATGGGAAGGACTGATGTTGGAGAAGTTCATGGAGGGCTGTGTCCTGTGGGAGGGACCCCATGGTGGAGCAGGGGAAGAGTGTGAGGAGTCCTCCTCCTGAGGAGGAAGGAGTAGCAGAAACAACATGTGATGAACTGACTGCAACCCCCATTCCCCATCCCCCTGCACTGCTGGGAGGGAGGAGGTAGAGAAAACTGGGAGTAAAGATGAGCCCGGGAACAAGTGAGAGGTGGGGGGAAGGTGTTTTAAGATTTAGTTTTTATTTCTTATTGCCCTACTCTGATTTGATTGGTAATAAATTAAATTAATTTTCCCCAAGTCAAGTCTGTATTGCATAACGGCAACTGGTGAGTGATCTCTCCCTGTCCTTATCTTGACCCATGAGCCTCTCATTATATTTTCTCTCCCCTGTCCAGCTGAGGAGGGGACTGATAGAGCAGCTTTGGTGGGCACCTGGCATCCAGCCAGGGTCAACCCACAACAATCTCTTATTCACTGCAGCCTTTGGGCATGAGTCAGAAGTTCAAGAATGGCATTCACATGTATGTGTAAATCAACACCAAATAAAAGGAAAAAGAAAAATCAAAGCATTTCTGAAAGACTAGCTAGGAGCCAAATACTAAAAGTGAAAATGGAAAAAATGCATACTTTTTAATATAAGTAAAGTCAGGTAGAGGAATAAAATCACATTTTGGTGAAATCTAACCATGAAGATGAGAGCTCTGGTTGGAGGCAATTTGCCACAAAAAGACAGATTGGGAAAGTCACATACTTTTTGACAGACAAATAAGAACAATTTATTTATTTGTTTGACATCTCTGCTGGCCAAAGTACATGTACCAGTTTAGTAAGGAAGTGGTAACTTGGTGCAATCCCATTCTGGAATGCCATAAAAAAGTTCAAGGAAGTTGAAGTTCACTTATTTGCTCTGGAATTTCAACAAAAACAAAAAACCCTTTTGTTATAAAACTGTCCTTTTTAGACTTCATCATTACTGTTTTGGAAAATAATGGTAAATAGTACAGAAGTAGTACCAAGTGTGATTTTAATGAAGTTGTTCCTGTCCACATGCCCTGCAGTGAATACAACCTAACTGCCAGACGACTTCCCCAAAGGTAAATTGCAACTGGCACAGACAAAATGAAGCTAGCTCATGATGCTTTTAGTACTGTGGCAATGTTAGTACATAACTTAGTGCTACTCTCCCCAAAAGCACAGGATGACTGCTGGAGTAGAAGCTCATGAAATCTCCTGGAGTGCCAAGAGTGTTCACACCAGCTAGCTGAAAGACACCTTGTTTGACTAGCCTGCGTGCCACAGAAACTATGAGATAGACCCTCTATCATTTCTGTAGAGAATGAATTTGAAGATAAACCACAGAGCTTTACACAGTGTTGTCATGCTTCCCATTTCTCTTCTGTATGTACTCTAGTATTCATTACACACTGCCTAAATATTAATCTAAGCTCACATCATACATGCTTCAACAGAGAAAGGCTGATAACTCCAGAAAGCAATTGATGTATCCTAAAATAACTGGGATGAGTTGCAATGTCAATGAGTCCCAGTACTCACTATAGAATTCACTTATGCAGCAAAGTGAGACTATACCGCAGAGTGAGCCCAAGCCCTAGGAAGTCCATCAGCTCTTTCCACCAGCATTACCACATGTAATATCCCTCAGCTTTGGCATGAGGTCCACACAAGTTTGCAGGAACCCAAGCTCAGGCTGCCTGAGATGACAGTCTGGCAGTAAGTCTAGGAAACAGTATCTCTGCAAGGAGTTGATGGGACACAGAGGGATGACTGAGAAGATGTACTTAAACACACTTTGGGTTCATGCCTGGGGACAGCATGAACCTCAGTTACTCCTCCTGGTGGGGCCCAGAAACAAAGCCTTGAATTCACACACGGAAAAGTGGACTTAGATGCCAGTTCAGAGTCAAGCAGAATGAACATAACTTAAGCAACATCCAGGGTGAGATTCATCTCACCCAGCATTAGATGTCTACACAGTAGGTGTTCAATTAGGTGTGTGCCTGGAAAGACAAGATGAGGTTAGTTTCTCTCTAGGCTTCAGGGAGATATTGACTGCATCACTAATGATGGCAATGGCAGCCTACACCTGTAGAATCTATCCTTCTTGGAGCTTAAGCTATTTTATAATTGTGGGAACTACCTATAACCTAGTTTTGCAACTTTTGGGCAATAACAACAATGAAAAAGCTCCTAGATTCCAAATATACAAGTAAAATTCTCTCTGTTTGCATGCTTAAGTAATTTAATTTGACAGGCAAAAAGCTCAAATATCCTATCTATTATCTTATCTTGGTTTCTCTCAGGTCTGGCTAATGCCCAGCAGATAATCATTAATCATAAAATTCTGTGAGTAACATTTGAAAATCCTCAGAAAAATATCTGTGCAACATACCTGTGACTGCCAACCTCTATGCACTCATAAGGATCCATGTAGCCATAATAAGGCTGATCTTAGAGATATGTCTACAATTGCAGAAATAGAGCAATATTTCAGCTGTGATTTTATGATGTGTGTGCTGCCCCAGATTTCTTCTCTTTTAAAATCAGATTTTATTATCATGGAAATACATCCATATTTGCAGAAATTTAGTTCTAATATTTTGGAATTATATGACATGCATGAAGAATTTTACGAAGAATGCAACAAGTGTACAAAATCAGATGAGTGAAGTTTGCTCCAAACTTTTCTTACTTTCATCTCCCTAAACCAGATATGCACTATTTAAACATTTGGAAAACAACTGATGTCTTTATATTCCAATATTTTGTGGTTTTTTTTTTTTTTCCTAAAGTGCATTTCTGTATGCGTTCAGGAAAGCAGCCTCCTTTTACATAATGATTTACCTAAGGCAATGATTTGCTAACTGACAGCAAATTCAGCCTTTATAAGAAAATTAGTTTCTTGCCTATTAAAACTTCCCAAATGTTATTTCCCTGTAGCCAAAGTGAAAAAATAAAAAATAAAAAAATGACAAACCCCTGCATTTTAAAATAAACATATTCTGAAGCAAAATGCTTAGAAGAATACTCTATGGAACAACCATTTTTGTTTTGTAAATTCAATATGGTATTTTCAAGTACTCTTTCAAAACAGACTTCTGAACACCATCTTGTTCAATGTTTTATAAAACCCACAATGTTATAAAAATAACATTAAAGGTGTCTCTGAAAGCATCTAAAGAAGACATACTGACAACTGAAAAATATTTCATTGAGCTTTAATACACAGTGTCACCAGAATGATTTTTTTTATTGTTGTAGTTGTTGAAAAATGTTAGTTTTGTTGGAATAACATTCTCAAGTGAGAAGTTAGACAAAAGATTTCCAGAAAGGTCCACTGTTGCAGAACATCTCTATATATATTAGGGCAAGCAGTATTTAACAATATGTTTAGTCTCAGGGAGAAATGTGAAAATTTCAGAAGCTCTAAAATTGCTGTGCATTTTAAAGATTAAAGTAAAAATTACATTAACACTTAGGGCAAAAATTCTCATTCATTGCCATAAACTGCATCTAAGCTACATTAATTTGCTCTCTTTTCAGGTCTAATATTTCCGGTGTGAAATATATACAGACATAGTGGGAGGCTGTAGCTGAGACCTGTCATGAAGCTCTGAGAAAAATATTTTGCCTAGAATCTCCTTCTTTATTCTCCTAATAAATGCCTCTTAAACCCTCATTCTGTTCTTTTGACATAGACAGTTTCAAATGCCATAAAAATGAAGTTACCTTATATAATTGTTGACTTAGTCTCTACTGTGTTGAAAACAAAATCCTTCATCTTTTCTTGGCAGAATTAGTGATTATCTAAGCACAGACCCAAAAGTGCACTTTGCTAAGGTTGTTTTCCTCCTCTTTTCCTTTTTAAATAGTATTAAATCAGTAGATATAATTATTGTAATTATTTATAGATAAGCACAGAAATAATTAATAATAAATTATTAACTTAATATTTTTAAATATAATAGTATATATTCTATTAGATAATATAATTATATGTTTATATAAATAATCTCGAAATATATATTACTATTAATTTAATAATAGTAATAACAACAACAATAATCTTATGTTAGAAAAATTAGAGTAGCATTAGGATTTCTATTATGGAAAGAAAGAAGTAATGGAGAATTTGTAGGCCTGGACAGTTCTGAAAAGAACAACATGTTTCAGTGTTTAGCTAACCAGCTCCAGAGAAGTGCACAGAAACTGAAAGATACTAGTTCAGATGCTAATGAGTGCTCAGACCTATAGGCAAAAACATAATTAGACCACTATTAGTTTTGGACCACTTTTATAGATTCACATAAGGACAGAACAGGTCATTAAATTGCTTGGTATCACTTCCTTTGAAGGCTTCACATATTGCCTGCTTTCTCTGCCTTTGAGGACAGCAACATACGTTTGACTACAGATGATCTTCCAGAAAAGCAGCAAACTGTGACCTCAGGTCTTGCAGAATCCACCAAGTCACTTAGAATAATCTAGATGATATCCTACCAAAGGATATGGTAGGATAAACTAGGTTTCTGAAGTGGCCCTTACTCCATCTGGGACTCATTCTGCTCATACCAGGGACCTCCCAGGATGTTACAGTCCTATTTTTGTTCCAATTAGAGATTCCCATTTGTTGTGTCCTTATCTTATTTTGAATGAGAGCTCTTCTAAGGGGTTTTTCATTGGGAAAGTGAGATTTCAATATGAAAACAACAAGCCAATAAGCACTAGAGAGAGGATCTTGTAAGGGATGAAGAGGGAGCTAATACTGTTACCTTTTAACAGTGACTACGCTCTACCAGAATATTTAGGAGGATAAAACTGAGAATAAAGCTTTAAGGCCCTGCAGGTTACTGACCTGAAAGGGGTCCTCAGACAAAACAATCAGAAACCTTGGCATCCTTGGCGAGATGTAAAGAATCTAACCTGCCTCTTCCAGCTGAACTTTTGCCAGCTGTACAGGGTTCAATTACTAAACACATCAGCTATACCCAGCAGCTGATGGTTTCTGCAGAAATCCTTTTGCTTATATAAAAAAAAAAATTCTAACACAACAAGAGGGACCTGGACAATCTCAAGCGGGCCCATGAGTTTCAACCTCATGGGTTGAACCTCATGAGGTTCAACAAGGCCGAGTGCAAGGTCCTGCACTGGGGTCGGGGCAATCCTCAGGATCAATACAGACTGGGGGATGAAGGGATTGAGAGCAGCCCTGTGAAAAAGGACTTTGGGGTACTGGTGGATGAAAAGCTGGACATGAGCTGGCAATATGCGCTAGCTACATATGGTATACAAATGTGAATGTATAAACCGTTAACTTCAATACCATCTGTCATAAAATCAAACTATTGGCAGCAGTCAAAAATGTAGTGCTTAATATCGAGAATCAGGCAGAAACAGAATTCATGTGATAAGGTAAAAATGGACAAATAATTCAAATATTCATTAAGAATAAAAGGAAATACTTAAAAAGAACAACAAAGTAAATAGATCAAATTGAACAGATCAAGTCTGAGGCATGTTGCTGCACACTGAAAACGTACAGCACACTGAAAATGTACCTGATGTCAACATAGAAATCAGAAAATTCAGTAAGCTTTTAAATTGTGTATGAATCTGAAAATGATAAACAAATTACTGCTGTACTATGTGCCATCCCTCCTCTAAACTGGTGCTGTTAGTCTCTTCACACACACCCAAAGGATTCTGTTGAATGTGTTCTGCACATGAAGATATATTAAATTTCAAATTATATATTTTTTCTGAAAATTGTATTGAAATTATATATTTTTTTCTGTAAATAGGACTACAACTTCCCTGTATCACAAATTGATAGCAGTGGGAGACATTAACATCTCAAAAGTGCATGCCACATTTCAGAAAGACACAGTATTCATGCCTTATGTGTTTTTTGAGGAGACCACTGTGGTTTTATTCCACAAGCTCAGTTTTTGGTTTTGCTGAAAATAGCTGCCAAATGACAAAGATGCAGTCAGCATGCAATAAACTTAGCACTGCAAGCCTGATGCAAATCCGGAGAACCTGATGAGGTGGTTTTTTTCTACTGACTTTAAGGGACTGGGATTACACTGAGCTACAGATTTGGTTGATACTCATTAAAAATGTTAGTGCTGTTGTGATAGAGGGATCCTACAACAGCTCTAGTCAGGTAACCTGGCTGTTGTTGCTGATGATTTAGAGTGCCACAATGCCCATCAACACTCCGCCCTCCCAAGCTGGGTAACTGTACGTTTGTCCACTATCTAACCTGCTTCTGAAATGTACTGGGCCTGTGTATCAGGTTGGAGGTTCAGCTAGCCTACTCCCTGACAGCGCCAACCAGCAGCATCTGAGGAAAAGGATGAAAGACCCTGTCTTTCCCCTCCCATTTCTACCCTCTCCATTTTCTCCCCTCTCAATCAGAAGAAGCAAGAGGCAGAAGGATGGAGGCTGTCAACATATCATGATTCAATACAAACCCCTTGGTCATACCAGATTCAAGATCTGCAAAACGTTCACAGTCATAGAAACCTGAACTAACCTGGATAGATTCACAGGAAGCTGCATTTTCCACTGAATAGAAACCTTGGGGGCTTTACTGATATTTTCCATTGCAGACTGAAACCATTAAGTAAACATATGCACACCTGAAATACAAAAAGTGATTCTGAGACTTCCAGCTGTAAGTTCCATTAGGGCTTTTCGCAGTTACTCGTTTTCTAGTTGCCAATTTAAAATCATCTGGTTATTACATTTTTCTCAAAATAAGGATCGAGTTCTTTGAGGATTTAGAAAATATTGTGGTAATGGAGAGACCACCCTGTTGGGCCTGTCCCTATTGCACTGTGCTTTCTACACTAAGGCTTTCATCCATTTTCATCCACACAGGACATTTCTGGTTGGAGTCTTCAGTCAGTAACTACTGAGCCTCTATGGGAAGTCTGTGATCTTCCATGGAGGTACATGCGAAGAGCTAAGCTGAGCTAGGAAGACTGGGACAGTGAGAGGGAGAGTTAGAGCAGAGAGAGCTGGAACAGGAGGGTAGGACAGTGCCAGGATGTCTCTGCTTGAGGAGAATAAACCTGGAATCAGAAGTCAGAAATGGAAAGGTGTAAAGATGAATGTGCTAACTGGAGAGGGAACTAAAGATTCAAACCAACAGATTTTTTCTTCTGTTTGATCACCAGTTATGATTACAAGCTCAAATTAACAATCCTAAACTGAGCAAAAGTAACTTTAAATGTCATGCTAATGGGTCACCTTGTTTCACTCTGTCCTTTAACATTGGAATATGAATACTTATAGGAGATAGTGATTTTCTTTTAGTCTTGCCAAAAGAAAGGAAGGTTAAAAACAAGGACTAAATAAAACTCCTCATATTTTCCTTGACATAAAGATAAAGTATATCTTTGCCATGGTTTACCCCAGCCAGCAACCAAGCACCACACAGCTGCTCACTCACCCTCCCCATTCCCCCACAGTGGGATGGGGGAGAGAATCTGAAGAGCAAAAGTGAGAAAACTCGTGGGTTGAGATAAGAACAGTTCAATAACTAAAATAAAATTTAAAATAAAATAATCATAATAAATTGTAGTGAAAAGGAAAACACCAAAAAATATAGAGAGAAACAAAACCCAAGAAAAACAAGTGATGCAACTACTCACCACCTGCCAAATGATGCCCAGCCAGTCCCTGACCACCCCCCGGCCAACTCCCCACAGTTTATATACCGAGCATGACATCATATGGTATGGAATATCCCTTTGGCCAGTTTGGATCAGCTGTCCTGGCTGTGTCCCCTCCCCTCCCAGCTTCTTGTGCACCTGGCAGAGCATGGGAAGCTGAAAAAAGTCCTTGACTCGTGTAAGCACTGCTTAGCAGCAGCTAAAGCATCAGTGTGTTATCAACATTATTCTCATCCTAAGTCCAAAGCACAGCACTATACCAGCTACTAGGAAAAAAACTAACTCTATCCCAGCCAAAATCAGGACAACCTTAAAAAAAAAGTAGGAAATACTGTCCAGTGTCTATACGTTTTCTGTAGCATTGTTTTATCCTGTTATTGACTCACTGTTTGACTATAACCACTGCCAGAATGCTGAAAACTGGTGTAAGACTTTTGTTTAATAACACTGAAGACAAACTTTAACATTAGTCTTATGAAGATATATTTGCTACTTATGTCAAGGGCAAGTTCTCTAGATGGATATAAAGAAAGTCTTTTTAAAAAATGGAATTATATAATACATTGTATCTGTATACTGTATCTATAATAACATCCATAACTAACTTTCCTTCCTTCCTTCCTTCCTTCCTTCCTTCCTTCCTCCCACCCCTCCTTCTTCTGCGTATCTGTCTACCTCTTTCTGTCTACCTACTTTCCCTCTTATATGCAAGAAATCTGGCTGGATGATTCAGTTTCTCATTTTGCTTTATGGATTATGAAACGGTTTGGTCACCTCCCTGTAATACAAGGGGAGCTCAAGTAAATGAAAGAAGGTAACAGCTAACAGGTTTGAAAAGTAAACTCGAAAATAAATTGAAAATATAATGGAGTTTCTTTGGGTTTATCAATATGTGAATTACTGACAAAGGCAAACCCAGAAAAGAAGATATGCTGCATCTAAGTGTGTTCTGTGGAGAAGGATGGGAATATATACTTCACAAGTGTGATCTGGAAAATTCACTTAGCCTCACTTCAGCTCAGTTTTCCTAAATGTAAACTGATGAAGCTGGTGGAAAAAAGTTTTGAGAACCTTCACTTGCTCAGGTGCAAGGGGCTTACTGTCCCTGTCAAGGACTGACAATTGATATCATGTGCTTGTGACAAAGGGATAATGAAGTCACACAGTTTCACAATCTTCTGTGTGGGATCTTTCTTTGTGTTTGCAAGGTCATTCTTCATGTACAAGTTTCTCTCCACCTTAGGCCAACACATTGGATTTAGTAACCTTGTTGACACTGCTGCTGTACAATGGCTTGGATAGAATTTCATATACTGAAGAAGAGCATATGGAAGAGTCTGTGTTAGAGACAAAGTCATTTCATGGGTAAATTAATTCTGTTGCTGCTTGCTGCTCTCAGCATATTTTTAGATGCTTGTGTCAATAAAAGCTGCAAAGATCATGGGAGAAAATGTGTCTATCATCTTGCGAAAGAAAAGAAAATAGAAAGATCTGAGGCAGCTTTCTTTTAGCACCAAAACACATATCCATACAAAGACAGAAGGAAACACTGAGGCATCCGTAAAAGCATCGCTTCTGTCCTACAATCCGAACATCTGGAACAGCTGCCTTTGGCAATTCTCGATGCTGACATAGTTTCTTTGTGTTGTGGTTTAGCCCCGGTCAGCAACAAAGAACCACACAGCCGCTCGCTCACTCCCCCCAACCCAGTGGGAAGGGGGAGAATCAGAAGAGTAAAAGTGAGGAAACTCCTGGGTTCAGATAAAGACAGTTTAATAGGCAAAGCAAAAGCCACGCGCACAAGCAAAGCAAAAGAAGGAATTCATTCACTACTTCCCATGGGCAGGCAGGTGTTCAGCCATCTCCAGGAAAGCAGGGCTCCACCACGTGTAACAGTTACTTGGGAAGACAAACGCCATAACTCCAAACATTCCGCCCCTCCCCCCACCTTCTTCTTCCCCCAGCTTTATATACTGAGCGTGATGTCATATGGTATGGAATATCTCTTTGGTCAGTTTGGGTCAGCTGTCGCGGCTGTGTCCCCTCCCAGCTTCTTGTGCACCCAGCAGAGCATGGGAAGCTGAAAAAGTCCTTGACTACTGTAAGCACTACTTAGCAACAACTAAAACATCTCCACATTATCAGCACTGTTTTCAGCGTAAATCCAAAACATAGCCCCACACTAGCTACTATGAAAAAAAAATTAACTCTATCCCAGCTGAAACCAGGACACTTTGTTAAAACTGTACTCAAGACTCTTGTGCTTTTCTTGCACTACTTGAAATCATTAGGCACTATAGATTTTAGAACTTCATAAACTATGACTATATGGCTAGGCAAACATTTATAACTTATTTGATTAATAGATTTTGTTTTTTCTTATGTTTTATAAGTTTTCTTATGTATTATATTCATTTTGTGTTTAATCGTCACTATTCCACATTCTGCCAGAATGAAAGAAGTTTGACTCTTGTTAAGATCTTGTACTAAATGATTGATTTGACTAGGAATGCTGGAGCCTAAAACAGGACTTCAGGCACTATAGTTATTTTTTCTTATGATCAAAATATGAATGGCTCTAGGCATTTTAGCACCCATATTCAAAAAACTTACCAGAATCCAGAAAATAAGTTGCTACAGTGTGATAAAACTTGAGGCCTGAGTCTTTACCAATGTTTTTTTAAGGGTGATTTTTTCTGGGAGATGGAAAACTGAGGTTGGAATGGATGAAGAAAAACAGGAAATGAAGGTAAATAAGCAAGCTTCTTGCAGATTTATTTAGTGCACCCATTTTCTACTACATTTGTATTTAAAAAGAATGTCAGCCTTATTTAATAATTCAAGCATAAAAGATGGAAGCATCCACTCTCAGTAGGGGTTTCCAACCTGCACCACATCAGAAGAGGTGTCTGCAGTAACAGAAGTTCAGGAGCATTCAGCGTTCAACAGCCTCCTCGACTAGCCCTCAGCAGGAACAGAGGTCTTCAGATTGCCCTAATCACATCTCAAGTGCTGTCCATAGAACCTAAATACTTAACTAATTTTCAGGTATAGTTCCAGGACCAAGCAGTTAAAACGTTATTCATGAAACTGCGTAAATCTTAGGACCTACTTATGTTTTTCATTGGGATTAGCCCTTCTTTGCTGTAAGACAGAAAAATTAGTTTTTCCTCATTAGATTAAACTTTGAGAAGATGCCTACAGTTAGAAGTAAAGCACAGTTAGAAGTAAAGCACAGTTAGAATTAATGGCGTCTGCAATGATGTTATAGTGTACACAAAATGGGTGAGATATATGTCTTCCACTGATTATGAACACCATTAATTCATCAATAGGAAATCCCTTTGACAATATTAGTCACTTTTACTTAAGAGCAAGTACATCCTCCAAGATCTGTCTAGTGTGAAAAGCTTTATTTAAGAGAAGGTGAAAAGCTGGTTTTACTATTGCTTTTATATAGCCCTTGCCTATAGCACAGAGCTATAGGCAAAAGCATAACAGGAACTATGGAGCACCCAAATAAAGTTTGTGTTAAAAACTAGATCGAGATCACATAGATGCTTGTGTCAGAAGTAGTTTATGTCCCATTTGAATAACACTTTATTTGTGTACACCTATGCCACCTATTTAGATTTGGTCTTGATAAAAATGCTGCTCTTGTATGTTACTTTAACAAAAAGACCATGCATGAATGAACTTCAAATCAAAGGCAATGAAAC
Organism: Morus bassanus; assembly: GCA_031468815.1. NCBI lineage: Eukaryota > Metazoa > Chordata > Aves > Suliformes > Sulidae > Morus > Morus bassanus. Next base: position 78,357,177 of record CM062568.1, read on the forward strand.
AGTAGAAATCAGCAAACAGCAGCTAAAGTAATAAAAAAAAAGAAAAGCAAACCAGTGTTGTAGCTGATTAACTAAGAAGTTTTAGCACGTGACCAAACTGGAAAGCTCTGATGAAATAACTATATCATAACTCTGTCACTTGCTAGATATAAACGCAAAGTAGATTATACATTGCAATTACAGATCCTGATGAGGACTTGACTCCTTCAGTGTAAATACATGACTTCATTTTCACTGTAGATCAGTGCCTTTTTGTTCTCCTTTCTATTTATTCCTTTAGAGTTCAGAAGCATCAAATCATCTATCTGAGTAGTTTCCAACATGAATCCCAGAGCTGAGGAGTGATTTATACCAGAACCTCATGTATCAGCAGGGCTGTACTTTTTCTCCAGAATTTTGTCATATCCTGTTTTGCATATCTTGAGTATAAATGTATTTTCCACAGGGGCAGGATATGGTTTGTTTTGATCACCATCTGAAAAGCACTCACAAGCCAAATGAAGAAAAACAGACTCAAACTTCTTTCTCCACAGAACTGATAAATTATTCTAATATGCAGAAATCATATGGAAGAGGTAGGGATGGTTCTGAACTGAAGCACTACCTCCTCTCTCTATTTGGAAAAAAATGAACCTGAGCTTTATAGCGCGCTCCTATTTCTGCCTAAAAGAATGATTTGAAAATGCATGTTTGCATAGGATAGCTAGCTGGAGAGTTTCCTCTTACTTCTTTGGAAGGAATTGTTCATAACATGTCTGTCCCTCATGAAAAAAAGCTTTTCACTAACTATTATTTTCCAGTGCCACTCCTCACCCATAGGATGAACTATCTCCCCGATACAACTTTAAATTTAATTTCCTTATCTCAGTAGTTCACACACATGTGGAAAATTGCGGACTGTGCAGAGCCAAGTCGCCTATTGCCAGATCCACAAAGGGTTTGCCTGCACAGCCCCCGTGTTCTGGGTCCCCAGGCAACTACAGCAGGGCTCTTGGGGAGCAGGGTTTTTTTCTGCAGAATTAGACATATGTACCAAGGAGCCAGGGGAGCATAGAGGGATAGTGAACACCAAAATCACCTTCTGACACACAGTTGTCAGCACATGGTCAAGAATCTGGACTCAGGAATTGGGACTGCCGGTGATCTGGGGAGAACAGCACCTCACCTTGCTTGCTTGCTAGAGCAAAGCATGAGTTAGGTCTCTGCTTACTGCTGCCTGCTCTTCCTAAACCAAGATGAAGTGGGACAGCCTGAGTAATACCACTGCTCTGGATCTGAGCTAGGTCCACCAGCAGTAAGCTCAGCTCTTTCTGTACTGTGCCCACACTAAAGTGAAGTCTGTTTTTTTGTGGGCTGGCAGAGGCTCAGCAAAGCTCCTTAGATTTGTTTCGGTACTGCACTGTATTGGCTATACTGCTTTTGGGATTCAGTGGCAATGTAGCCACTTGAAAAAGCCTTTATGCTTGATATGATAAATCTTGATAGACTTTGGCTAGCTATCATGGACATAAGGCATAGATTATCTGGAACCAAAATACATTGCCCACAGACACTGGAGAGCTGATGGTATTCAGGCATCATGAACTTTCATTAACTTCAGATGGGTGTCTAAATCCCAGTTAGATTTCAAAACACTTCTGTGAATCAGGGAACAAGTACTTTTATCTCTCTCTCCTTCTATTATGGCCATTTAGATGTCCAGGAGTGGCACTGTCCCAGGATGCAGAACAGGAAAGACTGTAGTGCATTTCAGGTACAGACTTAGAAGATCACAATTCAGTTCTGAGCTCTCCAATGGTATAAGGGTATACAAAGATCTCAAACCCCCTCTTTGTTCATAATCTGTATAAAAAATAAGGCCAAAAAATTGCACAACTTTGTTTTTTAAATTTTAACTGCATATTGGTGTGCAGCATTTAGAGATGCTTGGAAAGGGCAAAAAATGGAATTTGACACATTTGTGAAATGGTGATATTTTTTTTTCTCATCTGTGTCAACTGTCCACAACCAAACTGTTACTGGCACAATAACCTGTTGTGAATATTTCTTCTACATGCTTTCATAACACACTATGCAAGTTGCATGTCAGCTCTCAGTGTCCTACTTTAAGTTTGAGATCCTCCTTTTAGGCAGTTCATCTGCCAAGATTAAATAAGCTCTGTCAGTCCTGGCCTGGAATTGAAGTTTTCTCTCTTCTAAGTATCACTGGTTTATAGCATCTTCTCCTGGTTTATCTGGTGTAGCTCCACCAAAGATAACTTCCTCTTTCTTTCAACAAAAAGCTGCACCTCTGTAGTATTGTTTTTCAGCACAGGGAATAATGAGGGAAGATGAGGGAAGAATGAAGGGACAACTAATTTTTTTCGTTGCTCCATGTCTCCAGCAGAGTATGGCAACACTTATTTTTTAATGGTTCACATGCAGCATTATTTGACCATATAAGGTTCTGAGGAATTCAGACATGAGTCAACACACAGTAACCAAGTCAACATTGACACACAGTGCCTGCAAATCGCCAAACAGTTTGGTTGCTTTGAAATAGATCTATGTCATAACAGCACGTACCAAGCCACGGTTCAGCTGGCTATGCAGATTTCTGGGTGAAGAGTTTCAAGAAATATTTTTTTTTAAATATAACTAAGAAACTAAATACCTAAATTACCTAATAACTTGATGTAAAGCCTGGAGAACTCAATGGCAAAATTGTTACACTGGATCTCAGTTACCTATGAATAAGTACATAAATAAAACGAGGCAAAATAGGAATATATGTGAACAATGACCATGTTTTTTGCCTTTCTTGTTTCAGCCTCCAGAAAACAATTTAATCAAAACTAAATGTTTTAATCCCTGATTTTTCTGTGAAAGACTCAATATTTTCTTCATTAAACAATAATTCTATCTGCAATATTTATTACTCCCAAAAGATGTTATTAGTCTTAATTTCAATGATGGAGACATCGTATTTAGTGACCACAAAGAGCATTTTTTGACCTTGAACTCTATCATTCTATGAATCCTGAGAAGTTACCATGTGTTTTTGCTCTTTAACTACTGAATATTTCACAGGATAAAAATTTTGCCAGAGAATCTAATCCAACATGTCTTGTCATTAATGGAAAAGTATTACCTGAAGGTATTTTCCCCTTTCTTGACATTTCTTGTAACATTGTGAAGGTGAAAGGGTAAAAATAGAACACAAGTACAAATTACTGTCATAATTCAATATTATCTTTGACTATATTACAATGTATAACTCTTTCTTAAAATTAAGTACAATCTCAATATTCTCAGATGGAGAAATGATTCATTTTGACATAGCAATGTAGCTGCAAATAATTTATAATTCTAAAATATTGTTATCTAAATAATTTATTTTTTCAGAACAGTAAATATAGCATTACTTGACTTGTGTAAAAAATAGAGTTTCAGTATTCCTCCTGAAGTGAAGAAGGTAATTTCTTCTCCACTTATACAAAATAGAATGATATTTAAAAAGTAAGTAGAAGATAACAGGAAAAAAATGAAACAAAACCTAGGCCTTTAGCTATACTTTTCAGCAATGCTAATTAAGATAAACCCTTGAGCAATACCATGTCATATCTGTGATGTCCTGATTACAGTGGAAAGTAGAATACCTGTGTGGCTAATTGGGGGGGTTTTTGATTAAGAGGCCAACTTGCTGTTTAGTAGTGAGCTGCTAGAAAAGCATAAACTGCACATGAGTATTAAATGAAAAACAAACCCACAGTATTCATCTCCTGAAAAAAATTACCAGACAGATAAATTCAATGTCTTTTGATGACAGTTCAAAGCTAATTTTTGCTCACTGTGATGAACAATTTGCCTTTTTTTCTTCATTTTTAGTTGAAAAATATGTATCAAAGCATCTTATAATATTTTTCTTTGTACTTACACATTCTTATCTTATTTCATACATTGTTTATATATTTTGCTGCATAATAGAACTTTAGAACTTCATGCGTAGGACTGTCTTTTATTTGATGTATATCACCAACTTCACAGGATAAACAAAACCCAAGCATTCAGTGTGTGCTGATCAGACCTCAGGGAAGTGGTTTATAACAAGATTTGCTAGAAGTTCAGATCAGGCAATATTAAAAGAAAGATCAACACTAATGATTTTCAGGCTTAAGCTGATGAACACCATATGAATGTACCAGCATTAATTCAATCTGGTGCATGGGCCAGTCTGGGTCTGGCCAAATGCAAAGACCAGTCACAGATCTCAAAAGTGTAAGGTAGTGCTAGACCTAAAATTTTTAATATCTCTTCAGAATAAACATGATTGTTGACCTGTAGCCTTCCTGTGGAGCCTGATAATTTCTGAGCTTGTAAACATGGATGAGATTGGCAAAAACCAAATAGCTCATGAGCTCTGTCGTAGTTTAGTCCCAGCCAGCAACCAAGCACCACACAGCTGCTCGCTCACCCTCCAGCCCCGGTGGGATGGGGGAGAGAATCTGAAGAGCAAAAGTGAGAAAACTCGTGGGTTGAGATAAGAACAGTTCAATAACTAAAATAAAATTTAAAATAAAATAATCATAATAAATTGTAGTGAAAAGGAAAACACCAAAAAATATAGAGAGAAACAAAACCCAAGAAAAACAAGTGATGCAACTACTCACCACCTGCCAAATGATGCCCAGCCAGTCCCTGACCACCCCCCGGCCAACTCCCCACAGTTTATATACCGAGCATGACATCATATGGTATGGAATATCCCTTTGGCCAGTTTGGATCAGCTGTCCTGGCTGTGTCCCCTCCCCTCCCAGCTTCTTGTGCACCTGGCAGAGCATGGGAAGCTGAAAAAAGTCCTTGACTCGTGTAAGCACTGCTTAGCAGCAGCTAAAGCATCAGTGTGTTATCAACATTATTCTCATCCTAAGTCCAAAGCACAGCACTATACCAGCTACTAGGAAGAAAACTAACTCTATCCCAGCCAAAATCAGGACAGATCTGAGCGTCGATGCAAGAGGCAACTGCACAGGCAGTGGAAGCAGGGACAGGTGTCCTGGGAAGAGTATAAGGATGCTGCCCAGTTGTGTAGGGATGGGGTCAGGAGGGCCAAGGCATGGCTGCAGCTGAATTTGGCAAGGGATGCAAAGAATAACAAGAAAGGCTTCTACAGGTATGTCAACCAGAAAAGGAAAGTCAAAGAAAGCGTACCCCGCCCCTCCCCGATGAACAAGAATGGTGGCCTAGTATCAACAGATGAGGAGAAGGCTGAGGTACTCAACAACTTTTTTGCATCAGTCTTCACTGGTAACCTCTCTCCTCACCCGTCCCAAGCCAATGGACCCCAGGATGGAGACCAGGAGGATAAAGCTCCTCCCACTGTAAGGGTATATCAGTTTTGTGACCGCCTGAGGAACCTGGATATACACAAGTCTATGGAACCTGATGAGATGCATCCCAGAGTCCTGAGGGAATTGGCTGATGTCGTTGCCAGGCCACTCTCCATGATATTTGAAAAGTCATGGCAGTCAGGCGAAGTCCCCAGTGACTGGAATAAGGGAAATATTATGCCCATCTTTAAAAAGGGTAGAAAGGAGGGCCTGGGGAACTACCGTCCTGTCAGCCTCACCTCTGTGCTTGGGAAGATAATGGAACAGATCCTCCTAGAAACTATGCTAAGGCACATGGAGGACAGGGAGGTGATTCCAGGCAGCCAGCATGGCTTCACCAAGGGCAAGTCCTGCCTGACCAACCTAGTTGCCTTCTATGATGGAGTGACTACATCAGTGGACAAAGAAAGAGCTATGGATGTCATCTGACTGGACTTCTGTAAGGCTTTTAGCACAGTCCCCCACAACATCCTTCTCTCTAAACTGGGAAGATATGGATTTGAAGGGTGGACTGTTTGGTGGATAAGGAATTGGTTGGATAGTCACATCCAGAGGGTAGCAGTCAATGGCTCGATGTCCAGATGGAGACTGGTGACGAGTGGTGTCCCTCAGGGGTCTGTACTGGGATCAGTACTATTTAATATCTTCATCAATGACTTACACAGTGGGATTGAGTGCATCCTCAGCAAGTTTGCAGATGACACCAATCTGAGTGGTGCAGTTGACACACCAGAAGGACGGGATGTCATCCAAAGAGACCTAGACAAGCTGGAGAGGTGGGCCTGTGAGAACATCATGAGGTTCAACAAGGCCAAGTGCAAGGTCCTGCACATGGATCGGTGATATCAATACAGGCTGGGGGATGAAGAGATTGAGAGCAGCCCTGCGGAGAAGGACTTGGGGGTACTGGTGGATGAAAAGCTGGACATGAGCCACCAATGTGCACTTGCAGCCCAGAAGGCCAACCGTATCCTGGGCTGCATCAAAAGAAGTGTGGCCAGCAGGTCAAGGGAGGTGATTCTGCCCCTCTGCTCCGCTCTGGTGAGACCCCACCTGCAGTGCTGCGTCCAGCTCTGGAGCCCTCAGTACAAGAAGGGCAATGAACCTGTTGGAGCAGGTCCAAGGGAGGGCCACAAAAATTATCCAAGAGCTGGATCACCTCTCCTATGAGGACAGGCTGAGAGAGTTGGGGTTGGTCAGCCTGGAGAAGAGAAGGCTGCTGGGAGACCTTACTGCAGCCTTCCAGTACTTAAAGGGGGACTATAGGAAGGATGGGGGCAATCTCTTTAGCAAGGCCTGTTGTGACAGGACAAGCGGTAATGGTTTTAAACTAAAGAAGGCTAGATTTAGACTGGATATAAGGAAAAAAGTTTTTACAGTGAGGGTGGTGAAACACTGGAGCAGGTTGCCCAGAGAGGTGGTAGATGCCCCATCCCTGGAAATATTCAAGGTCAGGTTGGACAGGGCTCTGAGCAACCTGATCTAGCTGGGGATGTCCCTGCTCCCTGCAGGGGGGTTGGACGAGATGACCTCTAAAGGTCCCTTCCAACCTAATCCATTCTATAATTCTATGATTCTATGATTGATGAGCTTACGTACCTGTAAAAGATACCTGGCCTGGGAACCTGGCACATATGCCATCCTTTTAGAAATCTGCAAAGCAAATGGCAGCTCCTGACTGAGACAATGCAGGACTCTGGTTACCAAGGTTGTCTCAGAAACTCAATTGTGCAGCTGTTTTCAAAAGCTGAAAGGAGAAATGTCTGACTGCCCGCCGATCACTTGTCAACATCTTTTGGGCATGTGACAGATATACTTCATCAGGTGGAAAGGTCCAGTTTCTGTGTAGTTTCATTGATCCAATGAATGCCAAGTGTGCAAGCTTAGCCTGCAGAGCTTTGTGAGGCCTTTCCCATATGCTTTCTGATGCTTCTGAGATAGCTGTGGGCTGTGATGCCAGAATAAAGTTTGGGAGAATCCTATTCCACATCTTTGTAAAGCTGAGGTGCATATCCCATTTCCAATGTATTATGCAGAAAATCATCTGGTAGCCCTGTAACTGATACTAGCAATAATTTTCAAGCTGCAAATAAATTGGTTAAACTCTTCAGACTCCTATTTCATTTGGTTTAAGACTGCCAAAAAGAAAAAAGAAATTCTTATACAAATACAGGCTGATGATGAGCCACACTGAACAGGACTGATTTGCTAGTTTTATGATAGACTTTGGACTACATTTCTGTTTGAGGAAAAGCAATGTTATGCATAAAACAGCATCTGGAAGGGGGAGGCAAGTGGAAATGACCTGCAAGTCAGTTTTGAGAAACTGCAGATGGAGAAGACATCTCTCATTTCTACAAAGGCAAGCAAGCAAAATGTGTGTGGTCCCCACATGACCTCATTCTTCCCCCACCTTAAAGCTCTTACCCTGGTATTGTAGACTGGAACATTACAAAATTGAACATTATTTCACAGACATTTGTCCACAAGGTAGCGACTATTCCTCAGCCGGTTGTAAGACACTGCTATGGCCAGCCTGTGGCTGATTGGCCCGAGAGGCTTCAATAACAAAGGTCATTAGTGGTCCAGAAGGATGACTCCTGAATCCCCAAACAGCTCCCATGTGGCATAACTACAGTATATATACCTATGCCAGGCTTGATTCAACTATCCTGATGCACCACTGTCTTCTTTGATCATAAGAATGACAAACACTAAATACTGAGGATAAATACTACTGAAGAAAATCAGTCTTGCTTCATACGTATAATTAGTATTATTGCCACCAACTTAAACAACGATAATTTGATGAAGTACTTGAATATTATTCAAGTACCACTAATCACATTTGACAAGAAAGACCAGATGTTTTCAGAGATAAATTACAGCAAACACATTTCTACTTATTATGCAATCTTTTCCATGCAAGTTCTATAAAGTTTCAGTTGTTTAATTCCAGTTTCCAAAGAAACAATGTCACTTCCCTTCAGTTGGTTTTGTAGATTTTTTTTCTCTGATCAGGTTTTCCCCTATTCAACGAAATAAAGGTGGTCATTTTAAAGTTAGTTATATTTTCTGACAAATGAGCTATTGTGATTAAGTGTAATAACCCTTTGTACTGCCACAACCCTTCAATAAATACTTGTATGTGCCTTCAAGTCCTCTAGATCCAACATAGTATTTAATTTATTTTTTTTAGTTCTAGGACACATTTAGTGACCAGGTTACAAGCTCTTTCCTCAGACATCCTCTGAAGAAGACTGTCTTTGCAGTCTGTCTATTACCCTGGAAAAGAAACACAGCAGTTACAGAATAGCTTAATTACTTCAGCATTTCAAGGCCTTTTCTCTCACAGTGCTATATCATAAAGCTTCTTAAGTAAGCTAAGTTGCCCAAATGGATGAATATTTTCCGTTTCAGGCTCTAGTGTAATACTGCAAATGCACAACACATTTTATAAGCCCTGCCCCCACAAGAAAAAAAACACTTATTTTTCCATCATGGCTGAGTGAAAACTATAATAATCAAGATGAGTAAATTATATGATACTCATTAAAATTTAACACATGGTTACCACTTGAATTCATTGGTAGTTAATGAATATCCAGTGAAATTGGGTGTTAATGCTCCCATAGAATAGATAAGTAAACACTGGTTTTGTTCACCAATGTTGTGGTCCTGATATGAAATGGTAGCCAAGACTGATAAAATGGCAACGTAGTGCCAAACTAAGGTCAATAAACAGTACATTTTATTCCTTTATACAGTTTGCAATTTAGCTTGTGACTGTTTTACAGGGTATTAAGCTAATCTGGATATGTAGTAACAGTAAAAAACAAGAGTGCTCCATATATTCCCATTGGATAATATGACCCACCATGCAACAATAAAAAAGATTTTGGCTGCATGACCTGTGGCATTGCACAAAGCCTGATCATGCCACTGATCCTCCTGTATGCTTATGCAGGGATTTATATGAGAGAGCTGTGAAACCTTTGACCAAACTGTATTTTCTCATCATCCCAGAACATTTTAGGGCAGAATTAATTTGCATCCTATTTTCATTCTTCATTCACAGCTCCTGGTAAATTGCATATGACTTAACTTTTTCTTTAACATCTTTTCCCTAAGTATGTCCAGCAGAGTCTACAATACCTCTTATTAAAAAGCATTTTAAAAATAAACATAAACTGCCTTTCATTTTCCAATAGTAGCGTCTTGGATGTGTTTCTTTTGTTAAACATCCAAATAAATAACGGAAACATTTTTAGATGGAGCAGCATTAATAATTGCACTGATCGCGCTGTGGTGGCTCAACACCTCATTATTAAAAGTCAAGTTCCAGACCATGTATATACATAAAGCCTTTATATATGAACTACAACTGCTTCAAAGTCTTACATGTTTTCATGTATGATTCAAAAATAACTGTTTTCTTCATCTCCATGAAGACACTGTCAAATATACTGGCTTCATCCACTGAACAATGGAGAGATCTCCAAGGAGTTTTCTCTGCTTCAGCTTGCCTACACCTTCTCCAGTAAGACATAGCAAGTAACAGCCAGCCAACTGTTTCCAAGTGAATTGTTTTTTATTACTGTAGTAGAATATCCCACTGATTTTCTTGTATTTGTTTTGATTCATTTGGTATTTTAGAAAGGAAATCACCAGAATAGTTCACTGGAACTGAACAAATATTCCCCACTTTTAAAAATAAGCAGCCTAACTTCACCTACACAGAGGCAAAACCCTCCACATATGATGAAAACTGAGGTATATTGGTATTAGGTGGAAAAGTAGCTCACAAAATGAAATGTGATAGTTTCCATAGCATCATTAACAGTCTTGGCGGACCCAGAACTTAACAGGCCTGTTAGCTCAGTTGACATTTTAGACTGATTTTATGCTGTGTAATACTGAAATTATCCTTAATTTGGACAAATATAAGGTGCTGACTCAGTAGTTCTAATCTTTAGCTTAAGTTTCAGCTAGATTGAGGTGCTTGTCAGTGAACGTTGAAGGATATGCCAAAATAAAGAGCATAGTTTATTTATGTAAATGGCCAATATGTCATCTGAGATCCTAAAAGAAGGAAAGTTTAAGCAAGGCTTCAAGAAAGAACAGTATTTTACAATGGGACTAGTCTTCTTGATCTCACTTCTTGGACTGATAAATGCTTTCTATCCAATCACCTCAGCTATCCACCTCCTGCCTGTGGATTTGTTGAGGGTTGTGTATATCCTGTAACTTCCTTCATAACTGAAAATCATGTAATTACAAATAGCAATTTGCATAAGCTCCTTGGGGGCTGCACACTCCTATTGATCTCCCAAACTTTTAAGTTTATTTCACTTACTCTTGCTCTCTTGAGTCTCCAGACACCAGCACAACCACAGTGATTAGATCAAAGCTCCGTCTTGTACTGTATGACATTTCCAACTGGGATATATGCTAAATGCTTCAAGAAGAGTGAACAAGCATGTTGTGGTAATTACTGTGTGATTCTTGTCCTCCTGGTTTGCAGTTACCTTTTCCTCTGGGCCGTAAGCACAACTAGACAACTCTGACCATCATTTGCAGCTTCCTCTGGAGACTGTAGCAGCATATTTATGAATTGTTTTCCACTTCTGCTGCTTCTGAATTTAAATGTTGACAAACAGTTGCATTTCTCATCCATTTCTGCACTGATTATCAAATTACGTTATTATTTGACAACTGCTAACAAGAATAATTGTTCCTTATGCATCTTCTCCATTTTACATATGATTTTACTTAGCTCCACAGCACCCTTTCTCCCACTTGCCTATGTCCCAGGCTGCAGGGTTATTTAACCTGCTTTTTTATGGAGATGTCTATTTCTTACCAATGATTGCAGAGGGAGCCTAGGCATGTAGCTTAGAAGATATAATTCACTCTTTAGACTACTGAGGAAAGATGAGATGAATGCCACTCAGGGTTTCTATGCAGTTTTTCTTCACTGTGTTCTGCACTTTCATCCTCCACTCACCTCTTTATTTACTCTGTTGTCCTGCTTCTGCTTCACTTGCTCTCTCTTGTGAATTTTTCTAAAGTGGCTACGTTTCTCAGTGTTCTTACAGCATTTTCCAAATTCTAGACATCTTTTGAACCTGCATGTTCCCATCTCTTGTGAACTTTGTTTTTGTGACTTCTTGCTGTTTTATCTGAGTATTTCTACTCTATAAAATCTGTTTTCCAGCTGCCTGTCCCACCACTCAATTGCCTGGTGTACCCACATCTTGCTTTCTTTCTTGTACTTTCAGCCTCTATTAAGTCATTTCTGCAGATTAATGCAGACTGACATAAACTTTGCATGTGCTTAAGTCTGCATCTTCCAGAAGTCTTATCTGTAGTTTTGGACCTTTAATTCTAATTACTATCTGATCTGTGATAATTAAATCTGGCAAAGTGCCACAGTTAACATGGTTCTCATTAATTTAGGGTCAGACAGGAATTCCTCAGGGAACTCTCCCTGCTTCTGCAATTTCAAATGAAGTCTGACCTGCCAGAGATTTCATTTTTTCCTGTTCACGCAATGTATTGCAAGCCTCCTCACTTTTAGATTTCAAGCTATCATACTAGTTTGTCATTTTATTATTAATAAATATCACTAACTTCAAGTCCAGTAAAATAGAAGGATATGTGATAGGTAATGGTTTGTTTCTGGTTCTACTCCGCTTTAATATTTCTTTGGGAACCTAGATGATGGAAAAGAAAGGGTTGTAGAATGTACAGACTATTCAAAGAAAGAGCGGGATGACAAAAATAACCAGAAGATAGGATAAGGAATTTATTCTGACAGACTGGAGAAACAGTCTGAAAAAATGGGGCACAATAAGAACAAATACAAGATTTTACACCCATGAAGGAATAATCAACAGCAGAAATAGACCTGTAAAACAAGCTGTTAGCATTTCTTTGTGAAAGAATTTTGACATACATGTGGAGCTAACATGAGTCAACCGTGTCATAGGAGAGGGACACAGCGTATTGAGATATAAAAAACAAAAATGAGAAATGATAAGTAATTCTTCAGTCAATTCAACTTTGCTACAGCCTTAGCTAGAATGTGTCCAGTTTTAGACACAACACTTGAATAAGATAAGAGAGATTGATCTGAGAATTAGAAAATCTGATTTAGAGCAAAAAGATTAAAAATGGGCTTGTTTTGACTAGAGAGCAGAAAACTGAGGGAGGACATCACAAGAGTCCCCAAGAAAGCAAAAACTGTTTCCCATTACTCTGTAAAGAAGCAAGGAAAAAAAATGTGTTTTCTGGGTTCATGGACAAAAGCAAGATGACATGGATTTCAGCTACAAAGAGATTCAGGTTAGCCTCTAGGAAGAAATTCCTAGAAATAAGGAAAGATTAAAAGAATAAAATGTGTGAGGAGGTTATATTGTTTCAATTACTCAGTGTCTTTACAAGCAGATTAGACAAACATATGTACAGATTCTTCTGAGGGATAAGAGGGAAAAATTAGAATTACCATACAACCTTTGCAAGTCTTGTCCAGCCCTATTTTTCTATAATTCTAGGATAATAGTCAAGATCAAACAGTCTCTTTCATGTGGCTCTCTTTCATGTCGTTAAATCTAACTGTTCACGTTCATGTTTAGGTCTTGCCAGGATCTTCTTCCAAGGCTCTGCAGCAATGCTGGAGAGCTTCAGTTCTCTATGCCCCTTCTTGCCTGTGAGTCACTCTCTCTCTGCCTAGGCAGATCAGGCTGCCCACCTTTTTCCTAGACACATTAGTCTTAAGGCCTTACCCATTCCTACCAGCCTGGCACTGGCTTTTAGGTGGCTCATCATTGCTCTGAACTGACAACCCAGAATTAAACCTTGAGGATTTGTAAGGGATAGGATTCATAGTAGCAACTCCACAAAACTAAAGTGGACAGGGGACTACCTCCACCTCTTGAGAAATGCTGTGCAGAAGATAGGACTGAAATTACATCCTTCTCCAGTGTTTGAATGTGTGACTCTAAGACCAGGAGATGCCATTCTGCCTAATCAGGATTTAGAAACTTTGAGTGCAGACATCTATAAAATATTATTTAAAAGAGCCAGTGATCTCTTTTCTAAGATACCGGTGCTAAAGCCATAGGAACTGTTGCCCTCTGCCCTTAACAACAGTCCCTTGGTGAGGGCACTTATTTAGAATGTGATGGGTCAGGATCCAATCCCCTCCTCAGCTAAAGAAGTGACAAATTCACATTTTGCTTTTTCTAAGAAAGAAGACCTAACCACTGGGATCTAAGTCTGGAGGTCAGAAAATGGAAAAAATTATTTGTTTTATTCCAATGTCTATTCAATATAAAAATGTGTGAATGGTTCTGGGAACAGAGGCAGAATCCAGGCATGAGTTAGAAACAGAAAAGAAGCTAATAGAAATAGTACTGGGGTCAGGGACCAGGTCCCAGGGCTTCCCTTTCTTCACTGTGTGTTTGAACTGCCAGGCACTGCACAGGTCAGGGGCAGCTCTACCAGCCTCCCTGATCCCAGCATGGAGCAGAGGGAAACGACATCTGGATGCTCAGGCTGGGACAGTGCTGAGTAACTGCAGCAGCAGAAATGCAGCTACAAGGAAATCTTTAGGCCAAGAGGAAGACGCTTAATGATTTCAGTTGACTTCTGTGCTAGGTGGTAGCAGATCATCTTTTTCTTGCATTACCGTCTCAGACTTTACTGCCTAAAATGTAATTAGCTGGGACCAAAAACAAAGTCCTTTTAAGAATTTGAGTCCCCAGATAAAGACCACATTACATCACATATTGATTTACAATTTTTATTTGTCCTCATCAAATCAATGGGGTTGCATGACTGCAATGAAAACAATACTTTGCTTAGTTATGCTACTGACCTGGCATTTGGACTACTTTCTGTTTGCCCCTCCATATGTAAAACTGGAATAATGATCCTTTTCCTAAAGAAAAATTGAAGGTATGAGGACTTTGCATTATTGTTGTTATGAGAACAGTTAGAGAATCCAAATAGTAAATTAGTAGAAAGGAAGTTGCATTGATTTGGAAGAGTTCATCCATAAAGATATTTCCACATCAAACGAAGTATGAGCAGTAGGTCACGCCTCCAAAGTGTAGCCTGAAAACAGGAGGTCATACAGTGTTCCTTCCCTTTCTGTATCAACTTATTTTCTCAGTGCTCTTTTTGCGCGGTGGCATGCAGTATTCCAGAACTTTTGAAAGATGCAGTCAGTAAGGTTATATCAGCAACTGAAAACAGCAACAACCCTTGAAATTTTAAATGTGAAACAAGGCTTATGATATCTATTGAAGTGTTCCTCCTGGTATGATAAGTAGGTTTATACCTGTTATGCATACAAAGGGATGTTGTCCCATATATGCCACAAATCTGCTACATGTGAAAAAACAATAGCTGATTCGGGATATGCAATGTTTTATGAGATGCTTTTTGCCATCCGAGGCACATTTACTCCCACCTTTCAATCCTATTAGTGGAAATTTTAACAGTTACAGGCTTTTTTTTTCTCTCCCTGTTTATCCCACACCCACAATTAGATGTTTTCCAATTGTGGAAAGTCCTCAAACGTACTGGAAATAGCTCAGGTCTTGGCAAACAAAAAGTAATCCTCAGAGACTGAATTTTCATGCACAGTGTGCATAGTCCAGTAAACTTGTTCATTGTCTGTGCAAAGAAGCTTAACAATGGCAGTTATTTATTGTTTTATAAAGCACATACCACATGTTAAGTTCATAACCACGGGTTTGTCAGAACCAAGGGAACAAGTCTAGGATTACTGCAGCCCTTGCCAATCATACACATGTATCATGTTTTATATACATGCATCAAATGGAGAATCTCAGGGTCTAAATCTTTCCCCTGTGCAGTACCTGCATTTTCCTGCTTCAATATTGATTAAGGCAGAACACGGTCCCATTTGAGTAGTTTGCATTCATGTATGTGTAGTCTTTAAGTAATATGCACACCCTCTGTGTAATGCTAGTAACTGGTGCTGTTAAATACATTAACAGAAAATGTTACTATAACCCAGGGAAAATAAACACTAATTAGCTACAACATGCAATGTGTGAAATTCATGAGTGTAAAATCTTCTCCAGACCAAAAATAATGTTGGGAACACCTTTTTATTTAATCGCTAACCACACACCAAACTTACTTGAGGACCAAAGTTTCATGACACTCTATTGTATTAAAATCAACCTGGTATAAACAGTCTGGTATAAATGTTTATAATCCTTCAGCACTGATGAATGTACATAGCTTAACATAATTCAACCTGTTTGTCAGCCAAAATATGTAGGAACCACGGTTCTCTCCCCAAGTGATAACAAGATCATGCCATCTCAACAGCTCGTTATGTGAACATGGTGTTTCACAGCAGAATTTCATTAGTCCAGCATTCTTCAAAGCAGCAACCTTCATTTTCGATTTGGGGTGTCAAGAACTAAGACACAGGTGAACAGATTTGTTATTTGTTGGTGCTGCCATTTCTTTTCTTCTGTCCTTTCTATTTTTATTTCTTCAACGTTACTGAAATATACAATATCTTAGTGTTAACTTTAAATGGTTCTTTCTGATGAGAGCTTACATATTAATGTAAAGCAGATGCTGTAAGCAATCATCATAGCCACGATGACTATAACCTCTGCTGGCCAGATATACTCGCAGATGGCTTTTTCTAGAGAAGAGTCTAGAATCAAGAAAAACCATGCAGATGCACATAATAGGGAAAACAAAGAAAATAAAAGCTCATTACTTTGTTACTTTGTCTCCCTGTCTTACCTTCATGCTTTTTGCATTAGGATATTTAATCTTTGTCTATCTGATAACTTCTTTCTCAAACACCTGCAGACATTTGAAAGAACTCCACTAGTTCTTTTTTAATGCAGAAACAGCCAAAGCAATCTCAGCCCCCTGAATCAAGTAACACTACAGTACCTATTTCTACTGGGAGAGGTCGTGTTACTGGCTGCTTGGATGTGACAGCGGTACCTGATGGGTCCCAGCTGCCCATCCTCTGTCAGCAGGCTCTCTGATGGGGGGTACACCGTTTGCAGTGCAGGAGGTGTGAGTAACAGCATGCCGCTCTGACAGCGATCAAATAAACCTGGCTCCGAGGCTGTCTGTAATGATACGTAACTGATAATCAAATTTTGATCTACACAGGACGAAATGGAAAAAGAGGGAAAAATGGTGAACTTTTCACCTTATTAAATGGGAGGACACAGCTGATTTACATCTCAGATTCATCTGCTCTACAAAATATAAAGCAGAACAGTTACCTTTCAGGGCCTCATCCCTATCTAAAATTGGGAAGTAATGTTCATACTTGTTAATGCACCAGAGATAAAACTCCATGTCTAATTGTTACAATAAGTCATCTTGTTAGCACTTACCTGTAGCACACACAACTTCACTACCCAGCCTTCTTTTGCTTTGGGTGCTATAAATGTCCACCCACATGGGCTTAGAAACAGCATTACCAGCTTGTTAACGGTCCTCCAAGCTCATTACTGGCAAAACACAGAGACTTCCCACAGGGCTGAGAAGCGCAGGTCTCTGCAGAAGACCCTCCTTGTGCCCCTGTAGCCCCTTGGTGGCAGCTGGGGGCCCAGGGCAGCCCCAGGGCACGTGGCCCCAGCCTGGCTGTCGGGGCTGGGGCCAGGGGGGTGCCAGCAGGGTGAGGCTCTCAGAGTTGCATGGATCCCTGCCTCTGATGGGGAAAAGGCCTCCAGACAGACTGCAGGCAACCCGAGTGGGGAGAAGCGATGGCAACATGCCCCCTGCACTGCAGAGACCCTGCATGCACGTTTGAGATGCAGTTGCAAGCAAAATGGGTAACTGACCCTCAGAAAAGTCAGTGTATGTTTTATTCCAGTCCAAAGTACAACCTTAAATCCCCAAATGAAGGCAGATTTTGTTAATCAGTTTCTGAGACCAGAAGACCAATGAGACAGACCGTCTCCCATATCTGTAAACACGGAAGTAAAAAATCAAATTGTTTACCCTCCTCCTGTTTTGAGATCTCAGAATAGCACAGCATCCTTTCCCAATAACACAGTACCCCCAAAATATCCAGAGGTGGAAACGACTAGCAGCTTTTTCCCCCTTCCCTCCTTTATTATAACTCATTCACTTCCTCTGGGAATCACGAAAGAGGAATGTTTTGCTAGGATTGTGAAAAAGGTATTTCTAGCTTGCTGCACAGGGGTTGGGGGGTCATCTCGCCCATCAGAAACAGCCCTCACAGTTGGGGGGTGGGGGGGAAGGAGGGGGCAAAGAGGGAAGCGGGGTAGTTGGTGCACGGTGAAATATTGTGCTGAGGAGTTAGTTACTGGGAGCACAGATGCAAAATGATGCATTGATCCTCACACCAAATCTGTGCAAGTTGTTGGAATAAGAAAGAGCAAAACTAATAGAAACATCTCATGGTGGTCCAGAAGAACTGAAGGAGGCAAAAGCAGACAGGTAAGTTAAAGGGTCAGTACAGGAAAAGGGAGTATAACAGGGAAGTAAACAAGCCGAGCAGTTTCTGGAAACTAGAGGGGAGAGAAAGAAAAATGTCCTGCTAACTTTAACAGAAGTTATACATTCATGTAAAGGAGAAATAAAGGATTCACTGAAAAATTATATTCTGACAACAGGTCTTCTCAAAAAGCAATCTGCAGGTAGCTGAGTCAAAAAAAAAAAAAAAAAACAAGAGAAGGAAGCTGCCATTGAAAAAGTTCTAAATAAAACTATGGTAGTGAGAAACTTTCAGTTATTTGCTTAACTGGGGAATGGGAGGGACCCCTACTTTAATATCATATGAAATCCATGTGTTTTTTCCCTTTGAACAATGAAAAGCAAAAAAAGAAATATGTCAGTTTAATTTAGCTTAATTTCAGATTCAAGTCTGATTTTTTAAAATGCTTCAAAAACTTCCTAATATTATAGATTCATTATTTTTAAACACAAATACTATGAATAAAGTATGGAAACACTGCAAGAGGTCTACAAACTATAGATATGCTATGAGGTCTGAAATGAAATCTTTTGACTTTCTAACTCATCCCCAGAAGAAAACTTGTCGCTGAAATTTCACCAAATTCTGTAATAATTTTAGGCCTCAGAAAATGACGTCTTTGTGTAAGTAAGCAGTTGTCTGAAGCAAAACTTAAAAAATACAGTTTCCAAAGCTAAACCATGAGGAGACAAAACATTTTGCATCCCTACTCTTTAAAATGTGAACTCTGACACACTTCATATAATCCATTAAAAAAAAAAGGTTGGATATGGATTTATGACCAAACCTATTTTCACTGAAAACAAAAACACCAGCAAGAAGCAAACAAAACCAGTTTTAGAAAGGGCCACTGTGTCCTGTAGCCACTGACATTCTCTTCCCAACAGGCCCATAAATTATCAGCATTTTCCTTCTGAGGAAGACATAAAACACAAGTCATAACTGTTGCTCAAGGCAGTATCCCCTTGATAGCGAGATACTGCTCAGCTTGAAATTTGGCACCAGCATGGCAGTTATGTGTTGCTGATTATCATTTATGCTTTAGTGATTAGAGAAAACACTCAGCAGCAAAATTTCTAGTATGTGGTATGTTTGAGAGCGAAGGAATGAAAACGCAGCTCCATGTGTGAATGGAATAATTGATATTGAGCTCTTTCCCCACATCTTTTCCCTCACCTATATTCACTTTCCAATATACAAGCAACATTTAGCTCTTAAGGGAGTACAATCATCAAATTCTGCTGAATGCTTTCAAAAAGTTGATGTCTAATATCCAGAGGATCCTTTGAAAATCTGGGACACTGTTTGTGATAGATGGTACTATCCCACGGAAGAGCAGGGTTTACTCTGTAATAAATCATAAATGCTTCCGCTACCCCCACATGATTTATGTCTTGATCAGTATCTTTTGCCAGAATTCACCAGTCTGTAATTGTCTTGGGGTATTACACTTGGCAGCAGTTTAATACTTCTTATTCTTACACTATCGTCTTACACTGAGGTTCTGACTTTTCAGAAAAAAAAGAACATGCAGGAACAACACTTGATCTCTATCCCTTTCATGAATCACCCACTCTTCTTAGAGGCAGTCTGTTTTCATTATATTTGACCATTGAATTTTACCTGTGAGAGCACAGATCATGAACATGAGGATGCTGCATTACAGAGATCATCAGTAACTTAACAAAGCCTCAGTGGCTAAAAGCTTCAATACGAGTTTAAATTTCTCAATAATTTCATGTTTTAAATTGTTCTCAAATTAAGATAAAGGCAATAAATATTAAACAAAATTTAACACCTTCTTTGACTGTCTCACACTATCAAAGGAGCAGCCCACAGTTTGAAACTGATATGCACTGCAAGTATGAATCATAGCATAACAGCACATATTAGCCTCCTCAATAAACTCTTCTTTGTGTCCATGCTGCCCCAGAAAGGCAATGGCAGCTGAAGGCTGTTCAGTTCTGCAAAGCAGCAAAGGCTCTTCAGCTGTTTGAACACAGAGATCAAGGAATAAGCAGAAGAAAGAAAGGCTGCTTTCAGCTAAAGAACTATTTTTGCATATAAAAGGAAGAAATGTAAAAGTGCAAGATTCAACCTCATTTTAATAGGAGTCTCCTTATGACTCCAGTGAATGCCACATGATCTTAATTGAGAAATATTAATGGGTATAAATTGGTGTTTTTAATCTTTCCACTGTGGCTAAGAACTTGCCCTTAATGTAAGCATTTTGAGAATGGAAAACCCAGTATTCCATACAGAATGTCCCAAACGGAAACAGGAAAAAGAAAGAAAAGATTTTAGTTGGGATCTGAATTCTAGTAGCTTATATTAGCAATTTGCTAATATAGCTTTAAATTTCTCGCATGAAACATGTAAACAAATGTGAAGGTAGGGCCATGAATCTTACTGGCTGGGTTGTGGGAATCCATACAGACAGTTTCGCTAGGTCCAGTGGAATCATATCAACAATACACATATGGACTGAACATCTGCCCAAGTACCCAACTAGCTGTGTGTGTATATATACGTATCTATCTTATAAATCTAAATGGTCTACTGGTTAAAACAAACTCGTTCCACTCGAATTTCAGGGTTCTCCTATTTCTAACACAAACAAAGGACTCAGTCTTACAGGATGCTCTGCATTGTCAATTACTATTCAACTGGGATTAATGTGTGGATAAAGAGAAGGGGTGTAGGTGGAAAATTATGTATATGCAGCTTCTGCCAAAGAAACAAGATAACTTTTCTAAACGTTATTTTTACTGTGATTCCTGCAGAAGTTGTATGTATTATAAGTAGTTAGCTGAGTGACTGAACAGAACATTTTCCTTGAAAATCCTAAAGACCTAAAGGGAACAGCTAGCTCCAATGAAAGTAATTGCAATGCATTGTAACTTCAATTACAGCTTTGGCATAAATGATTCCTTATTAAAATTACGTGGTCTTCTCTCAAAAGGCACCTATTTGAAAACACAAAGCAGACTACTTTGTTGTTTTCATCATTTTTAAAACTAATGTTGAACACAGTTCACTTTATCCAGGAGTAATTCACAGAGAAAGCACCTTTCCTGAAGTGAGGTCGTCATTCAGTGCTTCCCACCCTTCAGTCTGCTGTCATGAATATGTGCACAACTGTGCCACTGGAAATGAACAACATACAAAGGAAAACCTAATTACAGGAAAACCCTTTCTTTGCAAATTTTGCAAATAAATTTAATGGGAAAGGTGAAGTCAGTTATGTACAATTGGAATGTGTTTTAAGATTTTCCCCTGGGAAAGAAACCTCATTTTTCTGAGGTGTATGGTGGCCTCTAGTGGCTCCTGTCTTCAGACAGAAATATGACAGCTGCCATATTTTAAAAAATACTTCTTGGGATGGTTTATTTCAAGCTTATTATGTTAGGCTAAATGACATATTTATTAGATCTGTATATTTGTAACTGTACGTAAATGCCAGATGTTGTTAATCTTCTGGAAGGAAAGTTGCCAATAATAGAAAAATATAGTTAAATATATATATACACATATATATATCTCGCTATGTAAGATACATATACATCAGAGATAGGCTTGAATCCAATCCCTTAATTTAAACATCCTTATAAAAAGATAAGAAGATTGGGTTTGGCTCTAAATTTTTAGATCCAAAACATCTGCACTGCAAATAGCCATGTGATATTCCTTCATCTTAACTTATTGCAATGTAGAGAATAGTTGAATAGAAAAAGAATTGCCAATGATAAGCCTCCAAGTCCAAAGTATAAATCCTCAAAATTTTTGCTTTAGTCTCACCTAATCTTAGAGGAGTATAAAGTTTGTGGGAGCCATAAGTCCTTTAACACTACATATCTTAAGGATCTTTACAGTTCTGATTTGGGACAGCCCCACAGTCACCCACAGCACTGTGGTGCTGAGCAGTGGACGAGTATCATGTATTGTATCAGGATACATAAACTAAGTATGCTCTTGCTTTGCTTACCTGAAGGGAAAGGAGTTTTCTTCACAGAGCAGATTTGCCAAAACGGTCTTTATGCAACGTGCAGTGGGAACTCTCTCTTTCCTTATAATTTCATCCTTTTGCTTCTTATTGCAATTGACAGTCTTACCAAAGGTGAACTCTTTGGTAACTGTGGGAAGTCAAAGAAGCACGTAAGAGACCATGGATCACATTCCTCTTCTGCCTGAAACGAATTCAGGCTGATCTCTCTCAGCTTCCATGAGTGACCAAAAGCCCAGACTATCTTCTGTGGTAGTGTGGGAGTGTTCCCTGTCCTTTCTGATGAATCTGGTAGTTACTGAAATACACCCTGGATGCCAGAATTGGTGTCAGAAAGGCAGCCAAAGCAACGCTGACTCTCATAGCCCCTGCAGTCCACTGTGGAGTTAGGACACAACAGTCATGGATTTCTAAAGCCCTGTCAGCACTGTAACACAACTAGGTTAAAATGCTTGAATGACAACACCACTAACATTTTTAGTGTTGTTGGAATATAAATGCTCCCCTAAAACTGGGATAAAACCTTACTGTGTTAAAGTGTCATTTACCTTGGCACATTTAAGACATCTATAGGAGAGTCTCTTACAGCAGAGCCAGTCACTCAGGGAACCCATGGATATCAACAGATAGAAATGGGTGCTTGTAGGGAAGGGTTCATCTGAGTGGTTAGAGACCTTCTTAGGGAAAAGCTCAACAGTACATCAGTGAAAGTGTTCAATTAAATTGACTATTATTCAGCAATTTTGATCATTCACAAGAAAACCGGATTTGAACCCTACAGGAATAGACTACAGAGGCAGTTAGTCTACAGACATATTAATAAATGACCACAAATCTGTTACTTGCATGAAGTTGATACCCTGGTAGGCTGAAAAGTAATTGATATTGTACTGATGCATCACTGTGGAATCTTAGTTTAGATAATGAAAAACAAGTAATTAATCAGAAATGAAAATGTTCAAGTTTTCTCCTTCTGGGTGTAGATTATCCTTTCTTTGTAAATTTGATAATATTGAATCGTACAACACTCTCCTTGGCACTCTTCTGCCAGCTTAAGTAGGAATTTTATGCTGTTCTCTGTGGATAGGCACTGCTGGACGTGTTACAGCACATCTCCTTGTCCTGATCCAATGTCAGGGGGGTTCGATATGATCCCAAGAATGAGATTAAGACACAAACGAGGTCACATACCATATGCCCAAAACAACTTTTATTACAAAAGAGTAAAAAAGTAAAAAATTGTAGTGATAGAACAGAGTAGAATAAAAGGCAGAAATCAAGCAAGCATTTGAGGTAGAGTTGCAAGAATAGTCACCACCATGGATCCAGCAGCATCTCGTTGGCCCACATTCCATCCTTCCGTGTTGGGGGTCCCCCCACCATTCGCTGGCGCAATCCTTTTATATGGCATTCATGGATTATTCCGGGATGTCGTTTCCTAGGCAACGGCACGTACTGCACGTACTCAGTCCCGGCGTGCTGGCCTCGTGTGGTGCATGCGCCCTCGCGTGCTCCTTTGCTGTGGACTGCGCATGCCTCGGCAGGTGGGGGGGTTCACCCGTGCCTGGGCGCGTCCCCCAAAGCGACGCGTCCGTTCCTTGACCTCTGCTCGCTTCCATGACAACAGCCTTGCAGTGGTATTCAGCAGCCAAAGGGGTTTCCCACTTAAACAAGCAATTCTTTGAGACAAATGTCCCGCAGTTCAGTCCCTTACACTCCTCAGATAGAGGTTTTTGTCTCAAAGACAGAGGCAACATAAACTATCATTCTCATCCATTATCTATTAGCTCAGCAGTATTAGTTGATGAACACTTGAGCATACACCATGTGCTTCACTTATGCTATCATGTTGGCTATACCACTCTGTCTACAACACAGGTCTTCTGCATTTTATGCATCCTGAACTAAAAAAATCATAGAATACCACTTAGGGTTACAAGGCATCACACCGGGCTGAGCCATATGCTGGGTGGGTGTGGACTCTACTGCAGAAGCAGAGGGCCTAGCATTGCCCTCCACACCATTATGTTGGGCAGTGGTCTCTTGCTGGAGAGTAACCATGAGGATTTAAACTGTGCTTTGATCTGGACTTAACTCTGCTCAGGACTGATTATCAGCATCTGCAGAAAGCCACTTTCATTTCCCCTAATGCTGAATACTTCATGTGTCAGGGATCTCCATAGAAACAACTCATACATGCAGATTACATTGCAAGATCTTTTTTTTTTTTTTTTTTTTTTTTAAGGATGACTGACAATTATTTTTGTTTTAGAAGTTCTTGAGGGATTCCCAAGAAGATAATCAACAACATGACTGAACTGTACGATCATTATAATGCTGGACAGCAAAACAGTGAAACAAATAGAGCTGGCTGAACTATGGGAATATTTTTGTCCAAAATGAACCCTTTTGTTGAACATTATTATTGCAAATAACAATTTGAAAATGTTGTCCTGCTTCCTAGGCTTTAAAAGAGATTCCTTATTGCTTCCGGTGGCTTGATGAAAACCAATTAATACTCTGAAAATAATGTGGTATGTCCTGAACTGACAGAGTTACAGTGCTTTACAAGTAAGCAGGCATTTAATATATTCAGAAAATTCCACCACATACTTGTGTTTTATTAGTGACTATATCTAAAATGGGTTGGTATATGCTGTGGTATGTCAGAAATGCTTCCTTACTGAATATTTAGTAGGTAAAATCATCTTTGATTATCTTGCTAGTTCCAATAACCATTACCACAACTTCAGAATGGCAGCATGGAAATAACTAAAAATTTAATTTCATGGTAGAATGATTTCAGTGGCATTTAACATATGACAAATAATTGTGAAACAACAAACAAGGAAATGAGGTGGGTCCACTGGGAAACTCTCATCTACAGAGAAGCTGATGGAATGTCACTCTTGGTGCCTGCTTTGCAGCAAATTTTTTTACTGTCTTTTTACTGAATCCTGATCTACTGGGAATGGGTAATCTCACATATTTCTGAAAGCTGGTGCTATCAGGAGACAGTTGTTAATGGCAATGGCATATAAATCAGGGGGATGGGAACATCTATGAATAAAGGCTGAGAGAGTTGGGGTTGTTCAGCCTGGAGATAAGAAGGCTTCAGGAAGACCTTGTTGCAGCCTTTCAGTACTTAAAGGGGGCTTATAAGAAAGATGGGGACAAAAATTTTAGCAAGGCCTGCTGTGATAGGACAAGGGGTAATGGTTTTAAACTAAAAAAGGGTAGATTTAGACTAGATATAAAGAAGATTTTTCTTGTTATGAAGGAGGTGGTGAAACACTGGAACAGGTTATCCAGAGTAGATACCCCACCCCTGGAAACATTCAAGGTCCGGCTGGATGGGGCTCTGAGCAACCTGGTCTAGTTGAAGATGTCCCTGCTCACTGCAGGGGGGGTTGGACTAGATGACCTTTAAAGATCCCTTCTAACTCAAACAATTCTATGATTCTATGATAAATCCTAGAACACAATGAGAATAATCCCAGAAAGTTGCTGGCCCTCAGTAATTTCTCCTTTCAGGTTTCATATCATTGTGATCTACAGACAACCCAGATCTAAGTTCATACCCTAAACCTTGTGGATCCTTCGCACGCGGACATGCAGAGCTTGCTCTCTTCCTTCTTTTTCTTTACTTTGAGTCTTAATAATTTGGTCTTCCGTGCATGGACCCGTCTCCTATTCATCTTGTGCCAAACACTCCAAGTTCTTCCTTGGAAAAAGGGCCCTTCTGTTATCTACTGCTAATTTCCTCTTCCACATATCTCTCCTACAGTATGTTTGACTCTGCTATATTGGTATATACAGAAAGACAGGAAATTTAAACATTTTACAAACAAGGTCAACAACTCACATTTTTCCCACTATAAATAAACCAGATGATCTGACTTTTTAATATAAAAAGCCATTGTCTGTATGACTTCTAGAGCAAGGTTTTAATTCACCAAAGTCCTTACTTCTAGATTTGGATCTTCTTAAGGGGTCAGAGAGCTTGATTAACTGGGATTACTCAACAGAATTCACAAAACAAGTTCTCCTTTTGTCTTACCCAACTATGTTGTATTCTGCTTATCTAAAAGCTGAGGAAAATTTATTATTACTGCTTAGTCCTTCCAGATCTGGAGACGTGAATGGTACTGCAGACCAGCAAGGCTCCATTGGTCACAGTCCTCCTAACAGGTCCACTAATCAAAGCTTAATGCTCTCCAAAGCTGTAAGATTGGACCATACAAATTTCTAGTAACTACACTTGGAAATTTTGTGTAGATTAAGATTCTGTTTTGGTTTTGCTTGGTAACCTCTGAGAAAAGGAGGTGAAGAAGAAGTGGATTTGTTTAATCCAAAAAGAAAACGGAAGAAGAGAATGAACTGGCATCTTAAGTGGTAAATATTTGGACCTTTACCTTTAGAAGACAAAAGATAAAACAAATGGCAATTTGTGAACCTTGGAACTTCAACTGACCTTACCAAGGTGACAAAAGTTAGCCCCTAGTAAGTGTGTGAGGACTGTGTATTTCGCAGTGGCTGCATGTCTGTTGGAGCTCTTTACTTCAAGACACAAGTGCCCTAACTTTGCCACTGGAAGCCCACCAGTGGCCATGGTAGTGCCCTACCAAGCAGCTGCTTTGATTGCTGCTGGTCTCAGAGCAGAAGAGAGGTCCCAGTGCTGTGATGTGGGCTCGGCGGCCCACAGAGTCCCATGTGGAGGAGGTCTGCTGCCACATCTCTCCTTCCATCCCCCACTTTCCTTCCCACCTCCCACTTCCACAAGTGGGTGAATGGGTCTTGAAATCTTAGAGAAAAAAAATTTGAGAAGTCTGCTTATATCTGCTCAGTTACACCACTTACAAGATGAAATCTCTTCCCTTCTGAGATTTGCATGGTATATATACAATCAAATGTCTTTGTAGATGAATGCTTTCCTAGAATCAGTCCTAACATCTGTCCATATTCTGTATCAATTTCTCCATAAAAACATCTTCTCAAAGAAACTCACAGTCAAACTCCTAAGCCCTGAACACTCTGTGGTGATCATCAATTGGCTGTTAAAACAGAGAAATTCTCCAGTTATTCTGAAATATAGGCCTTTTCTGGATATAAATATATTTCAGATTTGTCCATACACTATGTCACCCTGTACCACATCATAAGGAAAGTCAGTAAATTATGTAACAGTTTCAAAAAACTAGTGGTATCACTACAGTCTCTGGTGTAGCTACCTAGAATTATTTGCAGAAACTGTTCCAGGGATAGTATCCAAACATTTTTAAGGAACACAAGAAGGCAGGTTTTGGCCATACCTTGCATGAAATTAACACCGCTTATTGCATTACAACTTCATATCTTCCAAATAAAAGATTGAAGTTGATGTGGGAAAAGCTCAGATGGAGAAACTTACTGGTAAAACATATTTCTACTGCATACTGAGGCATATAACTCAAAACTGGTCTCTTAGAGTATTTAGGAAAAGTGGAAAGTGTTTCTGGCATCCCTGAATGGAAATTCAATCATTTCTGGTGAGCTTGCTCAGAAAAATAGCTTGCTCCAAAGTGTCTGGGTGTGCCTGCTTGTACATGAATTCTGTACTTGCAAGTGCCCACATATAAGTGTCCAATAACACAGATCTATAAATCCTGAAATACTGAAGACTTCTACGCAAATTAGGTTTCCACTGTTATTACTTGTATAAAAAGATAAACTTTAGAAAGTACTTATCAAAAAAACCTTTGTGTTTTGATCAATTTACCCAGTTTCTGTAGGCAGATCCATGACCAGGCTTTGTAACTTCCACAACCTGCCCTCTGTAACTATTGTTTGTCCTACATCTAAAAATACAAAAACAATAGTTTAAAAACAGAAAAAAAATGGAACTATCATTTAAACAAACATATATGTTGAGGTTGTGATGGTTTATATCTATTCTAGTGGAGATGGTTTGGTTTGGTTTGGTTTTTTTCCTTGAAAATACTGCCAAGTCTTCCATAACACTATTATTAAATGAAAACATGAAGCCTGTTTCTTCCCTGCTTTCCACCTTATGGAACCGTGACATAAAATGAACAAGCAGAAGGTGTCAGACACCACTTAATCACGATGGGAGCACAGTGAACTTCCTGCTGAGTGGTGTAATGACTATTCCAGGTGTGCATTAATGGAGAATCAAATTAACATCAGTCTGAAATGGTTATTTGAAATATCTCTGGAGGGATTTTCTATTAGCTATTTCTTTGTCATTTTCTTCAATTATCATTAACACCTATGTTGTATTAGAGTACAGTTTATACACATAAATCTTTATCAGGCATTTTAAGAGAATTGGTGCCACGTATGTTTCTGAGACAATGCCACTTCCACTACTTTTAACAGAAGGGCATTGCCTCAGGTAGCTGTGGGCCATAGCCCACCCAGCTGGCACCAAATCACAGTCTGTGTTAAATAATTTGTAGTACAAATGATGCTGGGAAGAAAGTTATAATCGCTATCATGCACCACAAGTTGGAGTGCAAGGAAAATCCCATGGACCCCAGTCCATGGGGTTTATCTATGCTGGATATATCACCTTCACAATTACCGAAGTAGTGAAGCGGACTATGGTTGCACATGGTCAGCTTCACCAGTTCTGAAAACCGTATGCTGTCCAAGATCACAGTAGCTGCTGCCACAGGCAAGCAATACCTATGGCAAACAGTTCTTGTGCACCATCATACTTCTCAGCTAAAGGTCTCACTTCATAAACAGTGAACCCCCAAAATATGATATTCTAGGAAAAACACTTTTGCGGAATTGCCATTGTGGGCTTGGGAGGATTGTGCTGATGAAAATTCAAATTCAGCATCCTCAGAATGAAACTGGAATTTCAGAATTTAACATAAGGGGAAACTCTGATTTGGCATTATTTAATTTAAGTTCAGTAGAATCCAATTTGGGAAAAAAGCACATAGGTTAGATTTTTAGACAGGTATATACACATGCATGTGTATGCAGATAAATGTCATTTATATGTACATATAAAATTACATTAATCCAACATCTACTTCTGCTATTCCAAATGCATACAGCTGAGGTTTCAAATACACTGATAGATAAAACATCCCTGTTTTACTATATGGCTTGACTGCTCAAAGTGTATCAATGTTTTTACACTGTGTTCATCATTATGCAACCTAAGCAACTACATGTTTCATTTACAGATGACATTTTTGAGTGTTAGGATTGACAAGAACTGAATAAACATGTTATTTCTTCTCAAAAAAACTTTTTATGACCTTTAAGGAGCATAAGTCCCTCTCTTATTCTCTCCCCTAGCTCTTAGCAGTGTACAGTTTCTTAAAAACCAAAAATGAAAACAAAACCTCCCCTGAGATATTAGCATCTGAAAGATGCAAATGATTTTATGACCCTTGTGTATTGATATGCCACACTTGGTGCTACACAGCACCTTTGCAGAGTAGTAATAACATCTTTCTGTCACTCTGTGGGAGGATGAAGAAGGAGAACAATGAAAATCATTTTCTTCTTCTCAAAAAACACCACAAATATTTCTGAAATATTTTATATTAAAACCATATATATTTAACATCTACTCTTTTTGAAGGTAATTTCATTATTCCTGTTTAGTCAATTTTTTATTGCACAGTCTGTAAGGTGTAATGTGCCAAATATGTCAGACAGTCTCCTATAACAACACAGAAGATGTTTGAAAACAGAAGCCAGTTCTGAAGAAGTGAAACCATCTTTCTAAGCTTTCTTCTAGGTTAAATCTCACCCAAGCACTGCCTAGGCCTAATCTAGCCTGACTTGTGAGTTTGTGCAATGTGCAACTCTGGCTTTTCCTGACAGATATTCTTATCTGTAGGCAGTTGGAATTCCTAGGGTCTGCTTACAGGTTTTTTTGTTAAATTTAATCCAGGTTCATGAAGATCACCACTTCGTGAACTGATAGACTACCCTAAAAATGTGCTTTGTCCTCCTTGCAGAAGCCAGGCTCCAATACATTTAGCATGCTGTTGTATAGCCAGACATATCATGAAAGAATACTAGGCAGTGCTGGAGAGAGCTTCAGGTGATACTGAGATCCGTCTGCCTCCTCAAGCTGCTCCGACTTCACTCGTATCATATCTGACTTGTTTGTAAAAGCTACCAGCTCCTTAGCCTTCCTTGGTGACCTGCTCTAAAAGCTCACTATATTATTCACACGGCCTGTAGAGGCATGGGAATGATCTGAAATAATTGTTGGCAGGTAGAAAAAGTAGCAGGGAAACTGAGAGGCAGGAACGGCCAAGTACTCACCAGTAGTATGGCAAGGCTTGGAAATCGCACGCCTGTTCTCAGACCCTCTCCTTTGACTTTCTGTATAGACACAGTCAAAAAAGCCAGCTGGAACAGCTTGTGATTTTATGCAAAAGATCATCTTACAAAATACTGATCTGTCAGACCTCTGCCAGCAAGGCAGACCTCTGCTAGGTCCCCTTGTTCCAAGCCATCATCACGTAACAGACTTCAGAGAAAACTGCCGTTTGTAAGAAGTAAACACACTTTTCTTTGTTCCAGAAAGATGTCAAGTAAAAATAATGAAATAATTAATTATAATTAACTGCCAGAGTCTGAGACAAAACTAACTTGAGGCTTCTGAAGTACAAAGCAAAAACAACAGAAAATTCATAAATAAAGGAAGACTTAGGGGAAAAAAAAGGTTAATGAAGTCAAGTAATCTATTTGCCCCTTTGAAACAATTAATTCTGCACTTATAGTTGCAGTAGGGAGAGGAAGGGACAAGGAATGATCACAAATAAAAAGGAGGAACAGGAAAGAAAACATAAATGAAAAACTTCTGCTGCTGCAATTTTCCTCAGTCCAGGCACTGAATCCAAACATGAATCCAGATTGGAAAAGAAATCAGTAAGCCAACAGGTCATTAAAAGAGAAGGAAGATACTTTAAATTCATGCTGCTCATTAGAGGTTTACTTTAACTGCTTCACACTCACACTAGATACAGTCTCAGATGTGAAAGTAACCCTGCTCTTTAGGGATGGAGACCTGCACCAATCAACTCTGCAAAGGGTGTTTACTGAACAATTTCTTTAACAGATTTGGACTTGGTCCTGAGACTGAAGGAGGAGTGTATTGGAAAAGACAGTGTGACTGCTGGCTTCTGGTGTTTTCTTTTTCTTTGCTTCTATTTCTTTGTTTTGCAAGGTATTGAAGAGTTTATAAGTTTCCATATTTCTCCTGTTTATTTCTATGGAGTTTCTATTCAGAAATTTAGTAAAGGGACAGCATTTGACTGAAAAATTCATTCTCTTGTCTGAGGCAGTTTTTTCTTTGTTTCTTTTTTTTTTTTTTTGTTTAAATAAAGAAATAAATAGGTTGTCTCTATAGTTTATCCCAGGAAAAAAAAAAAAAAATCACTCATAATTCTGTAATCTTACTTTTTTTTTCCACCAAAGTAAAACCTGAAACATTTACTGTGCTAAAACCAAATTGCCCTTTTTTTTCACAAGTCAAGTTCATGACGTCACCTTGTCATAGAAATGGGCCTGAGTTGCAAACATAAGTACAGACCCAAAATTTCTAGAAGTGTATTTTTTGCTGGTTTTTTTTTTTTTGTTTTATCCTTTTTTTTTTCATATAGATGCCAAATCCATATGGAAATCTTTCCACAGGTTCCCCCTGTAAATGCAAAGCTGTTTAAAACTTTCAGTTCCTTGCTGTGTTTTAGGTGTTAGTGATGTCCTCGTTTACTACAGGAGAACCCAAGAATCCTAAGCTCAAATCTTAGCCAAGTAAAAAGACAACAATATCACTTTAATATATTGTCTTCCACTTGTACATCATCTTTTTACATCTGTAGATACAGTTATGTGAATTTGGGTTTTAAAAACCTGTCCAGTTTCTATCTTTTGCTTTTCAGTAAGAATAAAAAAAAAAAAAAATTATTAGAAGGGGAAGAGGTAGGATTTAGTAGAAAAAAAAGTGGAAAAATGGATTATAAAACTATAAAAGAAACATGAAGGCAAGTGACAGAGGATTATTATCTTGGTCATTTAGAATTTGTGGAGGAAAATTGCTAGAAAGATGTGGTGCATCTAATAAGACTTTGGCCTCAGCACTGGTGGTGCAATAGGGCAATCACTTTATACCTTAGTAGCTCTCTTACTTCCCAAATTCCAGATCCTTGGAAGTGTAGACTCACACAAAGAACTGTTGAAACAGGCCAACCTCACTAAGAAAAATGACCTGTATGAGTTCTCCATGCTTTTATAAGAGGCTTTGGTGTGGGCACATGATTTTCATATATCAGCTCTGTACACGGATAGGAGTTCCCATAGTTTTAAGGCTCAACCCACTTGGCAAAACTTGTAGTCACTGGCTAAGTGGGTGTTGCCATTTCATGTGAATTCGTTAAAAACTGTAAAAAGAAAGACTGCTTAATTCTTACAAGAATCAATGGTGATATCTTTTCCAGACAGATAATTTATCAGTGGGCCTAAGTCTTCCAGGAAAATTTATACTGTCCAGTTTAAGATCAAACCAGCTGCCTTCAGTTTTTCCAGAAGCTTCAGGGTGTTTTTAAAAGCTTTTCAAGAGATAACACATCATCTACTTTCACTGCACTCACTGTATTTGTCAAGAAACAATTTACAGTAGTCATGCATTTACAGGACACAGGAAAAGAGACAAAAGACAGCCCACATGTCAGTCAGGAGAACACGATGCCGTATTAAAAGAGGTTAAAACTATGATGATGGCATATGAAAGGTTTATTTGTTCAAATCCTGAAACAAACAGAACAACCAAGTTATATGGAAACTAAGAAGGTTTAGACATATACATCTGTAGGAAGTTTGCTTCTGCATCCTTAATGAAATTATTATGTCCAAAATCTTTTTAAGAAAATATCTCTTACAAGTTTTAATTGTGTCTTAAAGATTTTAGCTGATGTGATGTAATACTTCACACAGCTCTACCCAGAACAGATGAAAACAGATAACTATTAGATTGCTAAAAGTTCAAAAAAGGTTCTAGGATGGGAAAAGGCTTTTTGTTTTTATATAATCAATTTTCAGGAAAGGAAGAGTACTGAAATCTAATTATATAGAACTGTGTCCCTGGGATGAATGCCAACCAGTGGCTCTGACTCTTATCTTCTCCTTTGACTTTTAAGGCTTTGGAATTATGTCTGTGAAGAATTAGTAAGAAACCTAGCAATATCGGTTGTATGCTTTAATCTAGTCTTCTATTTATTTTCCTTCCAGAGCGCTACATCTGAATCATACCTGTTTTCTTATACTGCTATGGTGGTCCTGGGCTGGTGGAAAAAATGGTAAGCTCTGTTCTCATTTTATTTTGGCCTGTGTCCCTACTCTTAGCAATAAGTTAAGCAAAAACTCCAACATCCATATCCTTTATCCTTTTTCCCATATGCTGAGATATTGATCCTTTTAAAAACAAAGAGAGAGAAAAGAAAAACCTCAGTTTAAAAATTTCAGAATCAAAAAACCTCTCTGTCTCCTGTAATAAATCATTTGAATACAAAATACTTCTTCATGGTATCAAAGCATGTGATACTGAAGAAAGTCATTATATAAACATCCTGAGAAACAGTCTATAAAACAAGGTATTATGTTCATTGAGCATCACTCTCAGTAAAAATAATTTTAAACTAAGTCAGTACCAAATGGCGAAACTGGCATAAAGTCTGTCTAGCCACACACTTCTTTAACCTGGAATACAAAATGTCAGTTTTACCCAAAGAATAAAAACATCAGTACAATTTTATTTAATCTGTTACCAGTACAGGTGCTGTTAGTCCCTAACCACACTCATAGTAAGAGCAGCTGAAACTGCAATACAGCTTTGCAAAGAAAGGCACTAGTGTTTCTCTGTTTCTGCAAACATCTATCCTGAGTCCTGCCAGCGTAGGCCTACAGAGCTGGCAGTGGCCTATATTTTTGGTAAAACAGTTCTGCCTGTACTGTAGGAACATGGTGTGCTTTCAGGAGAAACTAAGATAGACAGGGGATTGCTAGAGACTTTCTGCTCAAATATCCTAATATCCCATTGCCACAGGTAACCTGGATAATACAAAAACACAAATAATACAAAACAAATGTAATCTGGTCTAGAGGGACAGGGAAAGAGACAGGACATAGGTGGTTGCATCAGCTGTGGTTTGAAGAAGCTCTGAGCTAGAGCTGGCCTGAGCTGGGGAATCCACACACCACAGCAGTGCTTTGGAAGCCGTGTTCTTTCATGTAGGCATATGAAGTGAAGGGTCTCTGCACGGATAATCCAAAACACATATGATCCCACCCTAAGTAATGCAGATGTGACTACAATCTTCCCAATAATCATGGGCTTAAGGATGGATTTCCTTCAGAGTATCTCAGGAAGGCCTAAGAATGCTCTCAAGTCAAATCAGCCTTAACCAGTGCTCTTGATTTTATTTCCATCCTTAAAAATGTGGGTTTCAGGAAAGGTTAATTTTGAGTGAGTTTAACTGGGAGCACTTCAGTGTCTTCAGTGAAGTTCAGCACATTTACAAGAGCAGAGAACTTGGTCATTGAACACAGATCAACAACTCTTGTGCAAATGGAAAATAGTCTTCACTAACATTTATTTTTTTTTAACATAGGAGCCTTCCTCACCCCTTGTTTATGTAGCTGTAACTGAATTCACAAGGAATAATTCTTCTTTAAAACTGAGAAAGCTAAGATAATTAGAAAATGAAGGATCCTTTTCCAGGAAGATGGTCATAAATAAAAGAGAATTACTGCAGCGTGACAGTTCAGAGATCCAGAGTGGAAGCTCTTAGAGCAACTCCCAAGGGAACCCTCTCAGAAAATCAACAAACCCTTAATCCTCAGAGGTAACTGTATGAAAATCACTGGACTTTGAAGATTGTAAATGTTCTCACTCCACTTGTTATTCTTTTGAAGGCTTCTTTCCCATTTCCCAATCTTCAAGGAATGGACATCAGAAGGTAAAGCAGTACATTGCATTCCACTAAAATACTGTTTTCTGGAAGGCTTCATATAAAACAGGCAAGAACATATTGTTAGCTACAATATCCTAACAACAGACACCATTATACGTTCATTCCCCTAGCCTTCCCCTTTACGTAGCCATGTTCATCTGCCAACCAGCTATTCAAAAGGGAAAATTCATTAGAATATGCTTTATAATGCATCCATTGAGATTACATTCGTTACTATTCTTGGTAGCTATTTCAGCAATATAAAGCAGACATCATGCTGACTTACCCTTCTCCATTATACTTGGGGGTCTATTGTATTATTAAAGCAGTGGAAAGTAGTAAAACCACACCTATTTTAATGTTCATATAAAATATTGATCTCTGTTGGATAAAGGTTTTCATTTTTAATGCATTACATAACATTCCTCACTTTAGTGGTGGAGGTTACAATCTAGATTATTTGAATTTATTTGTATTTTTCATATGGAAAGAGATTTTCTCTTTGGTTTCTGTAAAAACAAGCAAAACTGTTGAGACATCTACATCTTCTGGGCTCAATAAAGAGCCAAAATGTTTGTTTAATAACAAATGCAGTTTTCATTTCTTAACTGGTATATTGGTAAGTACAGTTCTCAGTTTTCCCAGCTAAGGTAGGGAGGTACCTTAGCTTCATTCTGGAAAAAGATACAGGTATGCACCATTTCCCAGGAGTCTGATTTCTGTAGGAAAGTACATCAACATCTCCAAGAGATCCCCAGGATCAGGGGACCAACCCTATGAAGCATGCCAGTGAGGTCATAGCCTCACGCAAGTATAATTCTCATAAAAAGTGTATCCTGGGACTGGGAGACTTCAGCCCTTCTTTCTGACTCTGATTTTTCTGACTTTTTTTCCCTTTCACGTTTGATCTTTTTATTTAGAGCTGGTACTTGACACATATTAAGGACAGACCTCTTAAAAAAAAGGCAAAGGCAGGAAAAGGAAAGCAAAGGGAAGGGAAGGCAAGGCAAGGCAAGGCAAGGCAAGGCAAGGCAAGGAAAAAGGGTTTGGGGAAGTGCTGTACCCTGCTGCAGTTCTCACATGCAATTTGTGCACACAAGGTTTCAAATGCTGACAGTGCATTTTTTTAAAGAATTGCACAGCAATTCAGAAGGGAATTGAAAAAAATAATAATAAAAAAATGTTACCGGTGATTTTTGTTAATGTTCTCAGCAGTCCTTGAGTCAAGGCACAATAAATCAGGTTATTTGCTTATCACTAATTTTACTAAAAGATTCTTTACTCCTCTTTGGTTTTGTTTTTTCTTTTCCTCAATCCTTTCTTTCTCACAATCTTAAACAATTATTTTTCTAGGCGTTATCTTTCTTTTCTATTCCTGTATTCCCAAAACTTCTTCTTTTTTCTCTTACGTTGCCTAAAGCAGGCACTAGTGGGAGAACTACTCAATAAATTAAGTGAAATGTCTGTAGATGTGGACTACCTGAAACAGTGTAAAACAAATTATCAGAGCCAGCAATGTACAGAATAAATATGTACTAGATCAAGAGGGAACTTGGCACAACTTCTGTAGAAAAACAGTATACAATGCTGCAGTTAATAGCTATTTTGGAATGGGTGGAATTATGAGATGCAGATGGCTTTATGTGCTCTAAAATTCAAATTGTCAGAAAGCCTATGCAAAGTTTTCTTCAATTCAGAAATGTTTTTAAAAGAGAAGAACATCTGTAAGACAGTATTGCACCTTCACAGAAATGCTTGGTGACCATGAGTAGAGAAACCCGGAGAAGCACTATGAGTGACAACTAATCTGGGTAGTAATATCATGTGTTCGACTAAACTAGAAATTCAGCCCTCGGTCAGGGCCAGAGCCCAGCTTTTCTGAACACCATGCAAGTACGCAGGCAAGAAGCCCTTGCATCTCTGTGCTTGCAGCTGAGGGCACCTGAATTGCTTGCTTCTCTCACATAGCTTAAGGATGGAATGAGTTAAATAGTCCCACTTGGCAACCGGACCACAGATGCAGAGAATCTAGCGAAGGCAATGATAAAATTCCTCATAATGTAAAGTATATGCCCCTTGTAACTCATTCCTGATATCCTGATCAAGCTTTTGGAGCCTTTATGCATTAAAGGCTCCCATTCAGCCAACATCAGACAAACATCAGGAATCAAATTATAAAAATGTCAAAACAAATTACTGGTCTGTAGCCCATGATTGAGTCTATCGATAATAGATAATGACAAGCAAGGACCTAAAGCTAATGCTAGTGAAGAATTGGCCTCATCTGTGTATTCTGTTTGTTTTCTCTGTTAGTTTTTCCATATTTATATGCTCCCTTTATGTGGCTTGCTCATCTGTGCATTACAGATGTGTGTAGGCTGTGGGCTCTCTAGGGTGAGGCTACCTCTATATGAAACACAGCAGAGCAGGGTCTAACCAGGATTTGTAGCTGTACTGCAAGGAAAATAAACATAATTAATGAAAAGATTTAATTTTATTGAACTTTTCCAACTTAAGAACCAAGAAAATAATTTAATAGGCTATTCTGTTTACTAAATGTAGTATAACCACAGACTTTTTTTCTTCTCCTTTGACAAGTATATTCCTGCATATGCCAGGATTCTAGAAATACTACCATAAAGGACAGATATTTTGGATTTCTTCATGTTATTTAATGTGTTCAACCCAATGGGATAAAAGGAATTTTAAAATCCTGCAATATATGTCTGGTTCTTTACATAAAACTAAACATCATATAACTGCATCTAAGGAATTTACAAGGTAAGTGGGGGTTTCAGAAACTTGTTCTGAGATAAAGCTGTCATGTTAGGAGAGAAAGATAGTTCAGTGCACACATATGTGGTGGAAATGGGACGGTACACCTGGAATATGTCCTCATGCTTCTTACAATTGGAAATACCACTTCTGTATTGACTGTGCGAAAAACCCTATAACATCAAAGTATGATCTGGGAAAAGATCATCACTCGAAAAGAATAGCTTACTGAATATGGAGTTTAAGTCCCAGAAAAAAAAAGGCAAGATGAGAAAGGAAGCTCACTACCTTGTAACGTACTTAGATCACCTAAACATCCCTTCTGTTCAGAAATAACCCCTTTTGAATAGGCTTGGTTTCCCTATACTGACTACCTTTATTCCCATTCACTGTACATTCATCATAGTGGGCATTTCTATTTTTCAAAAAACTGACATGGAAGAGTCTGGTAATGATATCTTTAATTTGCATTTCATATTTTTTACAGTGCCATTCTTGCCGAATATTATTTTGGAAAAGAAGTTAGTGGAACAGGTCACAAGCACTCTGGGACAGGCCTGAGCAACTCCAGCACAATGGGGTCTCCTTGCGGGCAATGGTAATATAAATAATAATAAAATGCTAACAATTCTGCCTGCCAGGCTTCCTTCTTCAGGATATTACTGCAGTGCATCTGAATGTGCTTTGACCTGGCCAATGCTTTTTGCTTCCCTATTCTGGGAACTATTTGTTCCTTCCTACACATTTGTGACTTTCCATTAAGAGACATTAAATGATTGAACAGATTTAACCTTATTTTTGGTCAGCAAAAGTCAATGATTCGCTGAAGATTTCTTTTTAATTCTTGGTTTCACAGAAGCTTCAAATCTGCCAAGAGAAAATACTATACCAAACTTTCCTTATGAAATCTTGGGAAAGCCATACCTTTAGTCATTTACCTAAGTGTTAAGAAACCATCCAGATGCGGTTGCCATAAAATTTATAACCCGAACCTACCTTTAATTAAAACCTTACTGCAACAACAGAGAAACAGTGGGCTTTTCCATCCAGCCAAGTGGAATCTGCACATTCTGGTTTATAATTCAATTTTTATAGTGCCCTTTTCTGAGGAGACTCTCTTCTCTTTCCTGTCTGTCTTCGATTATTGCTGGGCTGGTGCCACTATCACGGTCTGCACGCCACAAGACCAAATCTGCATTTACGCAACACAAAAGAGCTGGTCCAGCTCCTCA
Organism: Morus bassanus; assembly: GCA_031468815.1. Taxonomy (NCBI): domain Eukaryota; kingdom Metazoa; phylum Chordata; class Aves; order Suliformes; family Sulidae; genus Morus; species Morus bassanus. The sequence continues at coordinate 78,396,071 of CM062568.1, forward strand.
GTCACTCCAGACTTGCATCTGACAGCACTCTGGAAGCACAAACTGCCAATAAAAGCCAACCTTCCCAACTGCATTCCTTTAAAAGCCACTATTGTTCTCATTCATGACTGAACAGATCAGTCTTCATTTCAAATGAAAAAAAGAAGTCCAGGCTGCATTGAACAACTTCCAGACATTTCCTCCACCCTCAGAGCATTTCAGTCCTATCATAAGGTTTTTGTGTGTAGTACCCCTGAAATGGGTATGGTTGTTATTATTCTCTCTGATAGGACAAAACCTCTCCAATTAATGCCAGCTCAATATTTCTTTAATCTTTTAAAAGAAAGTTTCCGTATGTATTAACATGCAGAATTGGAAGGGGTACATGCCTTCCAATGCTTATAATACTTGCATAAATACATGCAAGGCATAATTTTACTGGCAAACAAGAAGGTGATGGATTAAGTCTGGTGATACTTCAGCTTCTTCAGTAATAAGCCATTTTCATTGTGATCCCACATTGTTTTTCTAAGTCACAGTCTGGGCTTCAAAACAATGCAAGCGGTTATAATTTATTTTCATTTTAATCAGTGTTATGCTAGAAAAACAATCAGCTCCAGGAAGATGTCATGAATGGAAGTGTTTTTAAAACAAAGACATATAGATAGCCCTTTTCACTTAGTTCTTGATTTTGTTTCTTAATTTATCCCTTTAGTATAATTACACCTAAAAATATGCTACCAGCTTCCAGTGTGCTAGAAACAAAAAGAAGGCATAGAGGAGACATAGTGATCTAAAATACAGGGCAATTGGACAGCTAAATTGGTGAGCTATAAAACAAACATCTGCCAAAATATATGTTAAAAAAAAAAAAGTTGTATTTTACCTGAGATGCTTTCATTTTTTGAGACTTTTGTATTAGAAAAAGAAAAATAGAGATATAGATTATTTATATTCCCTGATATAAATTTAGATTTGATACATATAAAATAAAATAAAACTGGATTCTCTGTGGTGAACTAGCAGAGATGGAAATGCCCAATATCCATGGGCAGGTCAGATAGACTTTGGTGCTTTGATTCCCTTTGTAACAGGGAACAAAGCACTGAGGCCCCCCTCCACAGCTCAAGGTAAGTAGTTTCAAATAAAATTATTTTAAAAATCCAACCCTGTGAGTAGGAAAGCATTTGTGGAAAAATACTTAGTAGAAGGGCGTCTTCAATCCTGCTTTCTGATGCTTAAGTGCCTTTTACTACAAGGAAAACCCCTTAAAAACCAGGAGCCTCTGCTAAAGGTCTGCTAAACTGTCCAGGCACAGTTTTTCATTAAGCACGGCCTGTGGAGGTTATAAAGAAAGAAAGCATCTGTTGAGCACACTCCTGGACAGAATTAATCCCTTGGTGTGGGAGCATTGAAAGTATCCTTCCACCTGGAGGGATTCAGACACAAAGTTCCCATGAAGCTGGGGTGGGAGCATGCCTCAGACCCCCCAGTGAAGCTCTGCATAAAAAATCACTTACTCTAAGAGGAAGCATGGAGAGATACAGTGAAAGTGTGAATCTATAGCACACTTATTAAGATGTTCTCCTGGGAGACAGGAGAGCAGTTATTGATTTATTTTTTGGATCAAGCTGCAAAGTCAAATCCACATCCCCAGCAAAGAGCACTCCTATGAAATGCACAGACACCTAAGCAGGAGATCCATACAGCCCTGGATGGTGAGCTACTTGAGCCACCTAGTAGCAAGCACCAGCATTAAGGAGTTGGCCTATTGGGACATCATGTTCTCCCAAATCATTAGTGTTTTTCCCAATGAGTAAGGCACCTGTCCCAGCTATCTCTGGGATCTCTTTTTTTTTTTTTTTTGGAATTAGCTGCTTGAAATAAACCCCTTTTACACAAAATGAAGGAAGTAGCATCCCTGATATCCAATGGTTTAGTGGTTCAGCATTTACATGGGAAGTCATAAAAGATAACCTTGTGGATCAGCTTTCTTCCATAAAAGCAGATAAGCTGCATACTAGTCCCCATTTGCTTGAGTATTAAAGCATTTTATACATAGTGTAAGTAGCATTAATTAGTGAGCAGAAGAGGACTTTCCTCAATGGTACATCCGCTGGAGAGGAGGTGAAGTTGGTTCAAATCTTGACAAGCAAATAAGAAACTGAACTGGATCCTGCACAAACTGGATGAATTTTCTCTCCACTGAAATATTGGGAAAGTGAGGAGCCACTGCTTTGGGCACAGCCTTATTTAGTCTAGATACTCAGAACACAGCTGTAAAACCAGTCCCTTGGACAGCAATACCTGGAGGTGTTGGTTGATAGCCCTGAACATGATCCAGCAGTGTGCCCAGGTGGCCAAGAAGGCCAACAGCATCCTGGCTTGTATCAGGAATAGTGTGGCCAGCAGGAGCAGGGAAGTGATTGTGCCCCTGTACTTGGCACTGGTGAGGCTGCACCTTGAATACTGTGTTCAGTTTTGGGCCCTTCACTACAAGAAGGACATTGAGGTGCTGGAGTGTGTCCAGAGAAGGGCAGGGAAGCTGGTGAAGGGTCTGGAGAGCAGGTCTTATGAGGAGCAGCTGAGGGAGCTGGGGTTGTTCAGCCTGGAGAAGAGAAAGCTGAGGAGAGACGTTATTGCTCTCTACAACTGCCTCAAAGGAGGTCGTAGTGAGGTGGGTGTTGGTCTCTTCTCCCAAGTAACAAGTGATAGGATGAGAGAAAATGGCCTCAAGTTGCATCAGGGACAGTTTAGATTGGATACTAAGAAAATTTTCTTCACCAAAAGGGTTGTCAAGCATTGGAACACGCTGCCCAGGGAAATGGTTGAGTCACCATCCCTGGAGGTATTCGAAAGACATGTAAATGTGGCACTTAGGGACGTGGTTTAGTGGTAGACTTGGCAGTGCCTGGTTTATGGTTGGACTTGATGATCTTAAAGGTCTTTTCCAACCTAAATGATTCTATGATTCAATGATTCTAAAAACATACTGAATACTGTGTCCTGCTGGGACAGTCATGGACTAAATTTACTTACACCGGTTTGGCAGTGAAAGTTACATGCCTATGAGATAAGGTGGCAGGCGAAGTAGAGTTTTGTGGATGTCATGAGCACATGATGCTGATGTAAATTCTTTCATGGTAAGGAGATGCAAGTTAGCTGGGAAAAGCTGTACCTAATGGGACAAATAAGATCTGCTATCCTAATCTTTCCAAAAGAATAACATAGTAAAGCATTGTCTGTCTCCATCTAAATTTAGCATGAGGGATCCTTATTGTTTTTATTTAGTGGATCAATAGTTACCTTATCCAAACATCCTCTTCCCTCTCACTGTTTCCCTCCTTATTGCCTGTTTCTCCTCTGCAGCTGGGAGGAAGAACTCCTTGGTCCCATGGGACTGTCCACCAGGTCACATTGCACTTGGCCAGTGCCCCTCACCCCAATTCGAGCTGAACACACGTATCTTTGAGGTGCCAGAAGCCTAAAATATATAGGCAATGGTAAATAAAGGTTAGGCATCAGGAAGGGGCGAGAGAGGGAAGAAGTCTGTCATGAAATAGTGAGCTGAGAAGTTATTCCCTCCGTTCCTCTCACTGCTGTCAGGAAGAAGGAGAGATGGTCAGAGTGGTTTCTCATTCAATACAAGGCTCTCTTTCCTTGTATTGCTAGAAATGGGTATCTAATAAATGCAGAGCTCCATTTCCTTTCCCTGCCATGCATGCCCCGGCTCTCCTCTAGGTGCTGGAAGGGAACAAAGTCCCTCTTTCTCTTTCTCCCTGCTCCCTTTCCTCCCCAGACAGATGTCCCCTGGCCACTTTCCCACTGGAGCACCCTTCAGCAGCTCTGGCTAAGGCTCCCAGGTCACCGGCATGTGCACAGGACTGGCCTCTTTCAGAAAAACCTGGTGACACGGGGCCAGCCGTTCTGCGCACAAAACCCTGGAGGGTCCTAATGTGTTCAGCATGTGCAAGCTGATTAAGCTCTGACTACAGGGAAACATATAATCGTCTGCATATAGATGGAGGTAGTAAGAAGAGAAGTTATTAAACATGGTATGAGGGAGTTTATTAGGAGTAATAGGATGGAATTGAGAAAGCAAACACTTGAACATATGGAAAAACTGCCTGACAATGAGATCAATTCTAAGTATGAAAGACTAGCGTAAGGAAGTGGTAGAAACCACATTTAAAATTAGACTTAACACTAGAAAATGTGCTGTGGGGAACACGCCTGCCCTGGCAGAGAGATGTGCAGACTGATTGAGTGAATCTTTTGTCTCTGCACCTAGCATTCCCAGATCTGAAAACAGGTCCAACCACAACAGACCCAGACTCCACGTTCTAAGGCTTCATGCTGTCTCTGCTATGATCAGCAGGAAAATGTTATCTTTTAAATATATGTTACCTGCTACTGGAAATTGTTGCTGAGCTGAAAGTCATGGACAAGATGGGGAAAACAAACAAGGGAGATGAGGCTGTCTTTGCAGTCATAAAGATGAAAGAGCACTTTACCAAGAGTGTAATAGTTATTTATTTCCAGCTTGCCATCACCTGTCACTTTGTCTAAAGATTTTATTATGCACCTAGCATTTTCTGGATGGCGAATGGGGTGAAAGGAAACTAAGATGTGTGAGATTAAAAAAGAAAGTCCTTAAAATTATGTTGAGGGTGTAGGAAGTGAAGCCAACGTGTTTTGCCTTTCTTACTTCCAGCATAAGGGGAAGAGAGCTGTCGGGAAAGTCTGGCTTGGTTATTTTTACAGCTACACAACTATTGCTAAACATTGTGTGTAGACACCGCCAGCTGGAAATACCCACCCACCACCTACGCATTTATTGTGAAACCAAGGCAATAGCATAAGGCACCAGTGCTGCTCTTATCAAGTCAGCTGGGAATACCAGCAATCCTCATGTCCTCTCAGCAGCCAGGCGATTCTGCAGCTCCAGCTAGGCAGCAAAATCTCGGTTCACAGAAGATACGTCAGTGCATATATGGGTCTAAGAAGGCTTGAATTAACTCTCAGACATTGCCTCAGGACACAAAGATGCATAGATTTTTCCATTCTCCTTTTCTGCAATCTCTTTACTTAATCCCACACAGCAGTTTCACTGAAACCTGATAGATCATGAGTGGGTTGCTTCCTACAACTCCTTTTTTCTTCCTATACAGTCTCAAATGGAGCAGCTAAATCAGGCTTAAGTGTCTGGCATGCAAATACCAGAAAAGAGCAGAGGTTTGTGTGCATATATTAATCGGCATATTGATTTTAAAGACTGAATAGTGCTTTTTAGGAGGTAAACATGGAAATTTGGTGCAATTTGGTATTTTTGGAAGGTATTCTGGTTTTAGGACTAGAGATTTATATTTTTGAAAAAATCTCTCTCTTGCTCTATTTTATGCTATGTTGCAGTGTTATACCCTCATATATGGACTCTGGGGGTGTCTTTGGCTTCTTGTACAATTTTTATGTAAAAATCAAGAGAATTTCACTGTGTAAACACACACCCAAATGAGGCAAATTGAACCATTTCTGTTCCCAGCCACCTGTTCTATCTCAGAGTCCCTACAAAGTGATTATGCAGCTGAATATATTGTCTGTGGAATTTGATGCTTTTTCATTACAAAATCTTGGCTAAGAAATTCTGAGTTTATATTTATCATCATTACTTTTATGGACTTTGGCAGCATTACACAAGGAAATCAAGTAAGGTCAGTTTCATTATTTCATCCAAATGATATACTTTTTCATCATGTGGTTTGTAGAAAATATTGTAAGTAAAATGCCGTGGGGAGCTGATGGAGTACTCACTAATCGATATATCCAAAAAACAATGGCAGGTGGATGCTAAAAAACATTCAGGAAATGGTCTTAAGAATTCTGAAGCTGTGTAACTTCACTGCTGTTAAAAAAAAACAGTAATATTTGCATTAAACTCAAACATTGTTGTTCCTGGTAATACTTCTACTCAAATACATACATAGTCATAAGAAAATCAGGAAATACGACAAGTCTGTGTTTGCTCTTCTATAAGTGTGAGAAAAGAACAGTGTGTGTTTACCTCATTCTTTTGAGTTACGTTTTCAGTTGGCCTGTAAGTGCAATGAGTTTGTCTTCACTACCATGCAATCTGAAATCCTTTTCTTCATCTATGTTCCAGATCTGGCCTTTGAGGTAAGTGACAGGATGTGAAATGGGTTCCTCTTAACCGCTGCAGAATGCATTCTTAGAAGCTTGTCATGAGTTATCTCAGCTGTCCTGAAGTCTTTGGTGACTCAACTCCATCATATTTCTTGCTTTTAATGTTAATGTAGATCTATGTGAACAGAAGCTACACAGCGTCTTTTTTTGTGCTGTGTTCCTGTGTCATGCAGTATTAACCAAGGGATCAGTTAGAGAAGAAAAAGGCTTTGGAGGTCAGGAGTCTTGGATGGCAGGCTTAAATTAAACATTTAATTGAGTGACCCTCAGCAAGTCATTTAATTCTGCACATCAGTTTTTCCTCATTTGTAATATCCAGGACACTGAGATTTCTGGGTGGGTGGCACTGTTATTAATTATTTGCATGACTCACTTCCAAGAGCCCTGGTCACAGAGTCAACCCATCTGCGTTGAAAGCAGTACAAAACTGACAAACACACATATACAGATTGTAAAATCCTGTGTTAGGGACAAAGTAACAATAATCCATAATGCAAACAACATTAACATTAGCTGTCTTTCATGACTCTTGCACTAGATAATCCTGAAGGAAGCAGAGCTTTGAAAATGAGACAAATAGATGAAACATCCACTAAAAATGACTTAGTCACAACAAGTTCCCTACTCACCAGCAGACTGTTTTGAGAAGCTGCTATCTGGAATATTTGAGGCAAAGCAGCTGTTTCCAAATACCCCCCTCCACAGTGAGCTCTGCATAGAAGGCATACAGCGAGGATATGTGGAGGCAGCTAGTGCCTGCATGATGTCACCCTGAAGCAATCAAACATCTGAGTTTTGTTTTATTTCATAAGGCTTTTTTCATTAACAAAGCCAAATGTCATATTCCATTATCCTAGTCCTTTCCACAAAAGGATTATAGCTGTCTAGTTTATCTGGCTTCATTTTTTTGCTAACAATGCCCACATTTCCTTCTCTTTACAGTATGATAAGACATTAATCTTGATTTTCTACTAATCAGCCCAGTGTTTTAACACTTAATACTTTATGTGTGGAAAGCAAAAGAACTGTCAGCATGATATAATCAAATTCTCTCTCATTGACCCTTAAAATCTTTAACAGCACCTCTTGCAGTCACATAATTACAGCAAATTGCAAGGAAAGCGTCCAAATTCAGTCAGATCTCCTGAATAGTAACTGCCTTCTGCATTCCTGAACCCACAGCTGTTAGCATTGCTGTTGAGAAGTATTTAAAGAACCTTGAAAGAGTAACAACTATATAACCATAGCAATGCTAGGTAGAAAATCCTACTTACACCATTGGTGATTTGTTAGATGTTGGAGACCTCACTGCAAAATGTTTTGATTTTCCATTCAGAACACAGTATCTAGGATTTAATAAAAATAATTTACTAGATATTGTCTCTCTGATCTACTTTCTCAGTAACCAAATATACATAAACAGGTATCAGTTACAAATGTTTCTGATTAGATATTCAGGGAAGTATCAATGTCTTGGACAACAAGTTTCAGAAAAATTAACACCATCTCAGGCCGTTTAGAGGTAAGATTCAGGAACAGAGATCTGAAAAATTAAACATCAAAGCCAGCTTTAAGACTGCCCGTCATTCTTACATGCATGGAAAGGACATCAGGGTACTGATTGTCTGAGTCCTGAGACAGTCCACTGATTATGTCTGAGATAGTGCCCCCGATATTACGGTCGCAGACATCCTAAATGAAGATTTTTCTTTTTTTGGCATTTGTTTAAGATAATTAACTCCCAGTTTGAATCCCTATATACTCACAGGATTGCATGGACAATTTTATACTGAAAAACCAAGGGTTCTGTTTACTCAAATGTTCTCTTTCACAATGCAGAACTCCCATGCAGTGACAGCTGGGATCACCATACACACCAACCCCCATCCCCCCACATATCATTATTTAAAATAACTCTGAGAAGATACTGGTTTGCCACCAGCATCCTCTGCTGGTCCACTTCCTGGCTATTGATTTACCAGAAAGTTCTTCCCTCTCCAAGTCCTCTGTGCAGGATTGACCATGCACAACTAATTCACTGAGCAAGTGAAGGGGAGGACCTGCATTTCAAGGGACCTCACTGCTGAGCAAGAGCAGCCGCCCTTCTGATTCACACCGGCAAAGCTCTGTTCTCTATGAATCTGATTTCCCTAGACTTTTCCTGCTGATCAAAGTATCGCCCAGTGATAATGCGGAGCAGAAATGGAGGTTTCTTGGCTGCTGGATGCAGACATGACAGCACTCCAGGTTAACAGATGTTTTTGCTTTATCAGAAAATGATCTCAGCTTCCACCCCCTAACTTTCTAATGCTAGAGGAAGATCAGACCTAATCAATGGAGTAGATATTTGAGGAGTGGGAGGAGAGCTATGTTTCCTTTAACCTCGGCACCATCAGGAGCCCCAGCCAGCTCTGGCATGTCCATCTCTTCTTACTGCTGTAAGCATTTAGGATGGGCAAAAGCCATTTTCCTCTCCGTCTTACTCCACAGTGTGTTCAGGACCGTTTTCAAGGTGGTTATATGCTTCCCCAGCCAGCTGGGCCTGGGGCCTGGGGCCAGGAGTCTGGCTCATTGTCCAGAAATTTGATTCTGATTTGGACTTTGAGATGGGTGAGGGAGCTGCACTGAGCTTCCTCGGGGAAGAAAGGAGTTTGGCCAAAGCCTTTGTAACACAATGCAAGTGTAAACCCCAGAGCTGGAGAACACAGAGCAATAGAAGGAGCTTTGGCCAGCCTCATTTGTATCACTTTCAGCACTGCTACAACTTGCAGCTGTACCATGACTGTATTGCATGTAAATGCTAATAGATCATCACTGTGTTCACAGCCATGAAAGGGCACAGGAACCCTTTGACATATGACCTGGAGTAAATGGTTCACACTGACCTCACAGCTGTTTGCCCCTACTTTGGTAGAGAATTAGAAATACACGGAGAACAGGAAAAGGGCTCTGTGCTGTTTTCCTGCTTGCGTGGAGCCCTCCCCCTTGGAAACTAATGATGGAAGAGCAGAGAGACAGGCAAGCTCCCCTTCCATGAGCACTGGCTCTCTGCAGACTCAGTGGGATTGTAGGTGGACGGGGACAGTGAAGCTCAGTAAACCAGGCTGCCAAGGCTTGGCAACACAGCTTTAATTATTTGAGCTGTTTGTATTATGTTTATTTTCTTGATTGTCATATGATTATATAAGCAATCTGTTTTTAATTATTTATTCCTTATTCTTTCCACTTCCTCAGGAATTAAAGGAATAAAAGAAATTTAATAAGCAAAGAAAGGAACCTGAAGTATTTCCAAGGTCTTCTGTCCTACAGGCTTAGGACTAGAAAAAGTAAGTTACCAAAAGCAGGAATTCACAAAGGTAGTTAGGATGCTGAGAAAGCAGGGATATGCTTTCTATTAGACAGGTTTACATTGCACAGAAATAATCTCCAGTGCAGGGATGGAGCCCAAGACTCCCTACCAGGCTCCAAAATCCTGAGCTTTTCTCTCTTTCTCATCCATTCATACTAGATCCTTGCCCCTATATTATCACATTGCTTCAAGAAAAAGCATGGTCATGCGCTCTTTGAAATCAGAGCTGAGAAAGTAAATGGTGGTCTCTGAACTTCTGTTCTAGTTTTTTGGGTAAGTAATGACTCTATTTTACAAAAGATAGCAGTAGCACCATTTCCTTGGGAGACTGTGCTTTCATGGTTACCTGTGCCAACCTGTAAAAGAGGATTTGAGGCTTTCAATCAGACTGAGACATCTTGTAAGTGTGTCTGTGTGCACCTGCCTAAGCTCGAGAAAGGAGAGGAAATTCAGCCCCATGACAGCAGTATGCCTATTATTTCTAGCAGGATCACTTATTTGCTTTTTCAGATACACACCTAATTTTTGCCAGTTTGCCAATCTTCCAGTAATTCTTGCTATGTGAGTAACTGTATGCCCCATTTTGGCACGTCTCGTAAGGCCAAGAAGCAATGGTTTAATGGGGCTGGCCCTGCGAGCAGACAATGCGGCATTCTGGAGAATCGGGGCTCCTTCCTCAGTCACAGAAATCTCTAGGAAAATCACAGCTCCACATCTGCAGGTTGAGTCTTATCAGAGCTATCCTCTCAGGAATCACACTTATCTCTCATGCCAGTGGGATCTTCCTTGACTTTGTACGGTCCTGAAAAAATTGATCTTTCTTTTTAATTTGCCAAGATCAGACAGAATCTGGATACAGCTCTATGTAGCATATGACACTTTATGCTTAAAAAAAAAGACCTTTATGTAAGGCAAGTACAAGGTCTGGATTAATTTATACAGTAACACTCTAGAGCACTCTCTTTCTAAGCTTATCCCATTGGATTTTCAAATCTCATTTTAAAATTTTTCAAATAATTTCCCTATAATTTACAGTGATCTTTGCTTCGCTCCTCCTAACCTGTATTGTTGCCACCAGACTATCATTCTGCAAACAAGTGGGCACAGCAGTTCTTCTGTAGGCTGGGATCAGCTGGCAGGTGGTTAGCAATTGCATCATGCATCCCTGTATGTTCTATTATTATTATTAAAAATAATAATAATAATTTTATTTTGATTATTAAACTGTTCTTATCTCAACCCATGAGTTTTCTCACTTTTAGTCTTCTGATTCTCTTCCCCATCGCACCGGGGCGGGGGGGTGAGCAAGCGGCTGGGTGGTGCTTGGTTGCTGGCTGGGGTTAAACCTCGACAGAAAGCCACAAAAGGGATACAGAGACAGAGTAGGTAAGGAACAGAGCAGAAACTAAGGACTCCCAGAGGGCATTTGTTCTGCTAACAGCAAAAGCTAGTTATTAGTAATCAGCCTGGAAAACCAGTTGCCGGCTTACCCCCCAGTATAATTTTTCTAGTGTTCTCTCCACCTCTGGCTAGAGAAAAAGATTCAGTACCCCCGGCTCTAAACAATTTTCCTTTCCCTCCCACTACAGTATTTCTACATAATTTTATCCCGAGAGTAATGAAAAACATATATTCTCACATGGCAGTCAAAGGTCTTAAGTACAGGAATGTACTGCTCGGCAAAGGTACCAGGCAGACACATTTACCTGTAGGGGACACGGCACAGATAGTAACAATATAGGGTGTCAGTATAAAAAATTACTACAGTTAATGACATTAAGGTATCTATTTATACTAGAAAACAAACTCAAAGTTACAGTTCTGGTGCTGCACAATAGATAACTGATACCTAATAAGAAGGCTTGGTTTTCACAGGAAAATCTGTGAGAGTGGAGGAGAGAAGGCTATGTTATTACATACGTAACTACAGTAATAAATATGTTTATTTGAGTTATCCACAGTACAGAATCATCGAGTCATAGAATGGTTTGGGTTGGAAGGGACCTTTAGAGGTCATCCAGTCCAACCCCCCTGCAGGGAGCAGGGACATCCCCAACTAGATCAGGCTGCTCAGAGCCCCGTCCAGCCCGACCTTGAATGTTTCCAGGGATGGGGCATCTACCACCTCTCTGGGCAACCTGTGCCAGTGTTTCACCACCCTCATTGTAAAGAATTTTTTCCTTATATCCAGTCTATATCTACCCTCCCTTAGTTTAAAACCATTACCGCTTGTCCTGTCACAATAGGCCTTGCTAAAGAGATTGCCCCCATCCTTCCTATAGTCCCCCTTTAAGTACTGGAAGGCAGCAATAAGGTGTCCCCGCAGCCTTCCCTTCTCCAGGCTGACCAACCCCAACTCTCTCAGCCTGTCCTCGTAGGAGAGGTGCTCCAGCCCTCAGATCACCTTTGTGGCCCTCCTCTGGAGCCAGTCCAACAGTTCCAACTATTAATATAATAAAATAGTATGCATTAAAAGTGACCAAAAGAGCGAGAACTGCAAGGAGAGGATAAACAGCACATTTTCAGCCTCTAAAGCTAAAGAAACTTGAGGTTTGCAGCAGGGCAATTACCTTTGCTAAACTGATAGCAGTGGCCACCTGAAACAGGAGCCCTGCCTGCTGAAGTGAATGGGATTACACCGCTGCGAAGCGTGGTGGGGTGAGATGGGTCTGTCCTCACTTCCCAGCTCCCCTCAGGAGAAGGGGATTTCTCCGCAGGCCGACCTATGCCATAACAACAGGCCTAGTCCTAGGGAGCAACATGCTAAAAAGTCTTTAAAAATATTTTTTCTTTCTAAGGAGGTTGCTTCTTCATCCAAGAAGAGGCAAATGAAATCTCTCCATTCTAGTCCTTTCAGCCTCACTCCTTTTTAATTCATTTTGGCTTGGTGACAGTTTCCCTTTCCTTTGGCTCCCATATTTATGCTACCGTTATAGGTCTGCTGAAAGAGAGAAACGTGTGGGTGTTTGGGTTTGCACCTTGCACAGCACGATGCTTCAACACCACCCCCACAAATACACCTACTAAAAACACCCTTTTGAGCTGTGCACTTGCAGTTAGCAGGTACTGACAGGTGGAGGCAACTGCTCTGCGTCAGCCAGCACGTCCCTGTCCCTCTGGTCACGTCTCCCCACACCATGCCACCACTGGCAGGGTTGCCCTCCCCAGAGCTAACTCATCCACCTTCTTCCAGTGGTGCAGAGAGCAGCACCACTTAATTAATGCTGGCATATGCTTTCAGAGATAAAATTATCAAAGAATTTTAAGTACAAATTTGACTCCAGAAGCACATTTACTTCTGCTTACAACTGCTTATGACAAATGCTGGATAACCACCTGGAAGGTACCAAGCCCTTGACTCAGGCTGAAATATGTGTCTCAGGGTGCCAGACTTCCTTCGGTACAGTGTCCAACAGCATGCAAAAGTCCAGTGTACCGCAGGCCTTCAAGAGAATTTTTACCCACTACTTGGATGTAGCTAGGATATTGTGGAAAGCTCAGATTGAAAAAGGTCTGCAGAAGCTCTTTATTGGATCATGGCACTGTCATTGTACAGGAAGATGATGCATTTTCAGCCTGTTGAATCACACTTTTTTAATGATCTTGTATGGGACCTGGATACAAAAATATTTTGGTGTATTAGTAAAGGTTTTTCTTGTCTCTGAAATCATGCATTGCAGCATTCTTACGAATGGAATCACTTTGTCCTTAATTTATCTCCCAGCTACTTGTCTGGGAGACTATTTAAAGTGAAAACCAAAAATTTTGATCCAGGTTTGGATTTTTTTTTTTTTCTTCACAGTGCTCTGGTGCTAGCCCAAGTACCATACATTTTTCCCTTCAAAATGCCTGATTTATACATTCAAAGCTAATAATCATTGTTTCATTCAGTTAAAACAGAAACATTATGTTGTTAACCCACTATGACTGGGTTAAGGGAGATGGACTCGCAGATACAGGAAGAAATTTATTATCTTGTCTTTGTGAAGTTCTTTGAAACTCCTAAACTATTACAGAAGAAATAATCTTTCCAATCTCATTACCATGTTCAAGTATAAGCCAAGTTTATAGGTGCTGTTAATGTGATGACAAATCTATTTTTCAGTGAGTAAAGGCAACCTAAAAGGACAGCAGAGCATGTCGACATCACAGCCTTCTTATATCAGATGTCAGAGCTACTTGTATGACCTTCACTTACCTGAATAGGGAGTATTTAATGATTAGTCAGTTAAACAGCTGCATAGTTTTCATCTGAATAAACTTATGGTTGCCACTCTAGGTTAGAAATTCTTAGCAAATACCAGAAAAACAAATGAAAAACAAAATTACCTTTGTTTTGGAAAATGCTCCCATTAAATGCCTTCCAGTTAAATGGACTGTTTTGTGAGTGGTGCCTACCACACTCACTGACCCTAATAATGCTGTCACTTTCAGAATCACTAGTATTTGCAGACGTAAATGTCACAAAATATGTATTTCAATTATAAAATATTAAGTTTGGCGGACTCACAAGGGAACAATGAAAAACCTTGTGACTGAAGTCTTAAAGCCCTTGAGCCTCCTTATACTCTAAGTCCACACTTAATGTCTCAAAGAAATCCTTGATGACCTACATGAGCAGACACAGCCACCCCAGAGGTCCATGCAATCTCCTTCCATCTAAGGACATTTTGAAGCTCCTTGGCCATTTACTTAAATTCTTGGTGCAGAGTCTCCATCTCCTGAATCATTTATATCAATCCTTTTTGATTCAGGACGATCAAGAGGAATCAGAGCACTTGGTGCATGACAGTTGATGTCCTTGTTATCTCACTGTGCCTTGCTGTGCTTTTACTCCTATGTATTACACTTCTAAGATTGTGATCAGCAGTATTAGTGGGCAATACATAATGTATTCAAAACACAGCAAGCTGAAAGTGGAATCACTTCTGTATACAGTAGTATAAAGCCATTAAAATGCTTTTAATAGTGCTATGGCTCAGTTTTTAAAGAAAAAAAAAATTTTAAAACACACACTGGATTATAAATTCATGCTCTTCATATGAGAAGAGGACATTCTGTGATCCTTGACTGAAAAGACAGTTCACGGGGGAGTAATGTTTGCCAAGTTAACTAAAGAGAAGCCCGAATTCCCATCACTTCAAAAAGGAAATGAGAGAGGAAGAGTGTTTTGTTTTCCTGTACGTCTTCTCAAGCTCAATTCTTTAACTCCAAATTTAGAACTGTTTGGAACTAAGCCTAGTTGAAACAATTGAATGATTTACTGTTGTTTAAAAATAAATAATATGACTCCAGAGTATACTATAAAAGTACTTCTGTGGTTATTTTATTCCTTAAGATATTTTTTTTTCTTAAGAGGGAGAACAATTCTTCCTCTATCCTCCTGTCACCAAAAGGACAAGAACAATTCATGTTCTATTAATTAACAGTGGTAAAACGCTTCTTGACTTTGTCTGGAATGTTTTTCTTTTTCATTATATGGTATTTCAAAAAAGGGGGATTAAAAAAGTAGATGATGTTATTACTGTATTTACATAAACTGATTGCTAAGTAAACGAGGAGTATATCACAGGGCAGGCATTACTTGGAAATGGTATCAGTCTTCCTCTGTTTTCAATTAAACATATTCCAGGCCAATTCCCATGGTACAATTTTCCGTGGAGGAGGGAGGAGAGGTACTCTCTGCATTCGTAAAAGCCAAAATATTAGAGGAAATTATTTTGTTGACATAAGGAGCCCTGCACGAACAATATGGTAGTTATACATTTAGGGTGGCTGAACAAAGCTGAGTGGGTGCAGACAGGTCTTCGTCTTTAGACCTATTGCACAACTGTCACTCAGCCCAAGGAACAGACGTGTAGCTGCTCCAGTCTTTTTCTTGAATGCCTTTCCTGCCCGAGGTAACGTCTTCTTTTCCGAGAGGTCTCGCTGTGCTCCATTTCTGTCTGCCTGTGATGAAAGAGTTGGCTGGCAAGCCAAACGCTATCATGCTTGGGATCATGGTTCCTGGAAGGGCTTTTTTGTGGTGACACATTCTCTTTCCACACTCCAGCTAGCCATACGGGAGCTCCTCAGCATTTATGAATCATCCAGACAACCACGTCTGGTGGAAATGCAAGCACACGTCACAAGACTTCATTATTTGCCAGCTTGCCACATCGCCATAGAAAGAACTGGGTGAAAGTAAGTTTCAGGTGAAACTTCTTTATCTGACAGAGGCATATACTGAGCAGCATCCGGTATTCTTTGCATGCAGCGCGCATCCAGCAACATGTGAGCACACTAGTCTTCTGCCCTTCAGTTTGCAAAGAGCTGGGTCCTACACTGATTTCAACCCCCCTCCACAAGCCAGAGAAAGGCCACGCTAGCTTTCTAGACTTGAGAGAAATGAGGGTGAATGGCACAGCTGATAAAAACACTTCTGAGGTAAATAAGTTTATGAACTTCTGGAAACTTCTACACATGGAAGTCAAGGAAGTAACATTCTTTCTACCACGAGCTGGTAGACGTACAAAATCAGCTTTCTTCCAAATGAAAATCCAAAGCTGTCTACAGAGACAGCAAAGCAGCACCACATTCAAACAGAACTTGCTTGTCATGAGCAACCAGCGTGCAGCAGTTGACATCAACACACAGTCCATTTTACAACTTCAGACCTCCATTAAGTCCACAGAAGTTAAACAGTCCTTCCACACCATTTAAGAAGACAAGGAATTGAACAAATTCCTTAGCTCATTATTTCAACTTTGCTGAAGTTAAAGCTGTGGGGATAATGAATTTATTAGTTTGGTGGCTGTTTGGAAAAGTTTTAAAATGGAAAAAATTTTCATCTATAAATAAATGCTTTATTTTTTAGTGAAATACAAAAAAAAAAAAAAAAAAAAGAGCATTGCAAAATACGGTTTTATTGTTTTGGCTCTAGGTGGCCCTGTGTGAGTAGAGGGGTTGGACCAGATGACCTCTGGAGGTCCCTTCCAACCTCAACCATCCTGTGATTTTGTGAAATGGTCAAGTGGAAGTCAAAACTTCTCCTAAGTATTTCCTTCCCTCCCTCCAATTAATTTACCTAATTTGATCTTTGCAGTCCTGAGTCCCTCTGCTGTAACATAAGGCACCAAGTATGAGATTCAGATAGAAAACTTTAAAACCCAAGGAAATAACACTTCCTCTCCTGTTCCTGAGATGTTGCTATTCTTTAGTTTCAAGTACTCTCACCACCCCTAGAAGCTGCATCTGCCAGGGTGGTGGAGTTGTTTTAGTTGGTTTTGGTTCTATTCTTACAGAAGAGGATACAGTATCAAAGGAAATAGCCATTGAAGATTTTTATTTTGCACAGTCCCTTTTCCAATTTGAAAAAAATTAAAACCCTTAGTAAAGAAAGGAACACTGCCTAAACGTGCTATGGCAATACCATGAAACAAATGCAATGCAGATTTCCATGCCAACACCCCACCCCACCCCCCCTTCTTGCCCCAGGTAAACATTTGTTATGCAGTGCTACATTTCTATTAGATAAGTTCGTAGAAAATAATTTTTTTCACTTATACCCTTACCCAGAGACCCTCTTTTTCCAGCCAGTTACGTACACCCCTACTTCTGACCTCCCCCTGTTCAAAACGTGCAAAATGAGATAGATTGGGTAGATGGAACAAGTGACATTAATAGGAGAAATAGTCTTTGATCCTTACGCTTTGTATCTTAAGACCTTGTTTTAAAGAGTTTTAACTTAATCGTGTTACTGAAAATCCTTTTAAAGATTCTTGCATGATAGGGCTTTTTCTCTCTGTTTGTCTAGTTCTCATTCATAGTCTTTCATGTGACTCACAATAATGCATTGATTCAATCTGTAATTTATTGCTGCTATCTCCCGTAACACCTTGAGAAGAAACAGGATCAGAGGTTTTTTTGACAGAACAAACAGAAGTGAAGTCCACTGAATGTCACCCTCAGGGCAACAGGGAAACAAGCTTGAACATGAAGGAAGCACTTCCAAAACAATAAAGGAAAACACAGCTATGGATGTCTTTAAAGGGAACTAGCTAAAAGAAGCTAGTAAATGCAACAACTTTTTGGCAATATATGAAACTATACTGTAACTCAAACCTGATTTTCAAGGTGATTTGTATTTTTTCTTCCAATACATCATATGCTATGGCCCTATGCAGAGAAAAAAAAAAACCCACACTTTTGGACAACATATGTTCTAAAAGTCATTGACTGTTTCTATAATCTTCTTGCAGCTTTTCTCTTTTTAGCTGCTTGAAGCTATGCCAGTCTAAGATCAACCAAAGAGATTTAGAAAGAAAAAAGAAGCTTAAAGATATTACAAGGTAAATGTCTCATAATTTGCATTTTTATTGTATTAATTACTATTATTGTTGATGGTTTGAAACCAGAAAAAAAACCCCACAACATAGAGACTCATAACAAAGTTAAACAAGGAGGATGTGTTTCTGTACTGTTCCTGATTTTGGCACTGGCACGGTAAGAAAGTCTATTTGTTTTTATTTCTAAATTACAGTGACAAAAATCATCACTCCACTGTTTGATCATTGAATCTTCTAATTTTATACTTGCAAATTCAAAAAATCTTTTGCACCTGTTGTCTACCACCACAAGCCTAACGGAAGCTTGTTTCCTAGGCTGACAGGTTATCTTTAAACATAGGCCATTTTACTCCATGAATCCTATTCTTTGGTAAAGTTATTACCTACGAAGAGATATCTACTCTGCAGAAAACCCAGAAGCTGAAAACTTGCTTATAGTGGCAAGTTCACTCTTCCTTCGACATCTTCCTTGCTTAATATGCATACAGGAACAAAAACAGTGAAAAAGCCCCATATTTGAAAGCTGTAATGCCTCCTTTGCTTAAAAAATGTGACGTCACCTGTCGAACTTCAAGCCATTTAATGTTTCATGTAGACACTTAGCAATTTTGAATGTAAAAAAAAAAGATACAGTTAACACTGTTAACTCAGCTGCTCCTTTCCCATCCGGGTAAACACTGCTTTTGTGGGTCATAAGCCAGATTTTACAGTTCTATCAAAGACTTAAAGTCATACAAAAGGCATTCAGAGTATTAATGAAAGACAACAACCAACAATTTGTTTTCAGGAGATAAGTGACCCCCAGCATATCTCATCAATTTTTTTTAATAAAAGCACCCTAGTAAAATCTGTCTAGCACAAAACAGAGGACAAGATGTGGAACATTCACCATGACCTGGATTGCAGTTTTGAGAAATGCCCCTGAGATATTTCAGCTTGTTAGACATTAGTGGTGCTGTAGCTACATTTTTACTACTACATAAGTTTTGACACGTGGGTGGAAGAGAGGAATGGGTGCCAACTTCCTCTTTTCTTTTCTCATTCAATAGCTTCCAGTTTTAATCACCATCTGAAGAACTGAAATCAGCCCACCTCCCTGATACCTGTTTATTCAGACAATATTACTCTATTTCCAGTCTTAAACTATTTTACATCAAAAGCATTCATATTATTTTAAAATATCTTGTTCTCAAATTGAATTCACAGACTTTCTTTATTTGACTACCAAGTCAGTGTATTAAAATATTAAAATTTTAAACAAATTAACTTATTAATTTCAAACCTGTCATATTTTACATGTAAATAATCACCAGCTGTATAAATAAAATTTAAAATCATTAATTACTGGAAGAATCTACAGTCACCAAACAGATTTCACAGACATTTTCACAGTCCAACAATTCATTATCTCAAAACCAAAGCTCAACAAGAAAACCTGACTGAAAAGTAATGGCCACTCACATACTGATGGCCTGCCTAGAAAAAAAAAATTTAAATCTCCCTTTCCTCAATGACCGGACAGTGAAATTAGAGAACAGCCTCAGTCTCTAACGATGCTTACTTAATGATCCACCATCACACTTCCCTTCTTGCATCACCAAGTTTTTGCTGGGGATTACATAAAGTTCCTGTGACTCATGTAAAGATTTTAAAATCAGTTCAAAATATGCTGTTTGAATTTTGTTTTACTTTATGGCAAATTTCAATAATCTTGCTCCCCAGTGGCAAATACCTGCAGAGAGAATAGAAGGACTTCAGCTACACTCAGTTATTGGAAATTCCTTTTCAGATCAGCTAAGTAGTAGTGCTTTTGATCCAAAGTTCAGTTCACAGCAGGGAAACATTTCTCATAGATCAGTTAATGGGCTGACTTATTGCTGCTACGGATGATGGCAGACTGGCAGGAGGAAGCAAGTGTCATGGCAAGGGACTGCAGCGCTGCTTTAAGAGAGAGGCCAGTAAGAAAATCCTAAATCTGAATACACTCAAACCATGAACACATTAATACGGAACAAACTTTGCTGTTCCTTGATAATGAATTTACATATGTACTCCCAGCTTGGTATTATTAACACAAAGACTAAATAATTTAGCTACTTCTGTTTACCTACTTGTGTTTATTTTTTGCAAAATGTGTTACTAGAACGGGTAAAAGCTTGACCAAAAAGTAAGAACAGAAAGTTGAGTAATTTTGTCAGCATGCCTCAAAGGAAACTGTTAATCAGTAGAAATGAGAGACATGCCACTTGTGAAGGTTTTAGCTCTATTAACACAGTCTAGCAGCCCTGCTTCAGTGAAATATTTTTATAAGCACCTTGATTAGAAGAGGGTCCTAAATTAACTTAAAATTTCTTTTTAATTGAGAAACTAAATCAGGTCAGAGAAAATACTAGATATTACACACACAGTCTGAAACACCCCATGACATTTATTTACCAAACTTCAGAAGCACTAAACAGCTGAGAATCTTTTCTTTTTGTATCCTAAATAAAACACTGAGCTGTCTAATGCTTAACTTCTGAAGAAACGTGGACTTGAAGAAAGCTGCCATTGTAAAGCTCGGAGTTTTTCTAAGGTCCAGTCTTAATATTTGCTAAGCTGTTCAGTTACACCTTCACAAGGCAGCTGAAAGAAAAAAAGACCTGGTCCTTCAAGGTGAGAAGACTAACATTTAGGCTCTGAAGGAAGCCTGACACACTGCATGCCTGAGCAAGCTGCTGTTTTCTTCCTGCAATTTACAACAGTAGCAGCATTCAAAGCACAACCATTTCCTCTGCACAGCTTACACTCGTGCAGAACAGAAAATTAAGAGGAGGATGACTGTAAAGTGCTTTTCTCCTCCAACCAAGGGGTTTTAGTTTCAAGGATTCACTAAACTAGACTAAATGCTGACTAAAGTTGAAATAAACCCTGGCTCCTACAACTACGTCTTTTTATACAATATTGGGAAGAGCAGTTTATAGCTTAGCAGCCAGCATAAAGCTGGGCAGGCACAATTTTCTCTACAACCTGTAGTGACAAAGCAACTACATGTACAAGTACATACTGTTCAGGCATACTAAGTTATTTCTTGGATTAAAGTCCAACTCAAGCTTATTTGGTTTCCCAAAATAGTTTTCTCTTCCATTTGCCTTCTTTATTACCATAGTCCAGAACAGGGACAATTTGCTGGAGACAAGAAGGAGGATCAAATTAAAAAAAAAAAAAAAAACAAAAAACAAACAAACAAAAAAACCCCCAAAAACCACAAAAACAAAAACCAAAACCTCAGGTTGGTTAGTTGTTTAAGCTGAAACACTACACTGTTCATGGTATCTGTGATATACTCTTACAAACTAAGTAAATCACAGCAGTAGAGATAGCACCTGCACAGCGCCTTAGAGTTTCACATACTAGAAATAAGATAGGCCTGCATTTTTGTGCTTCAGGTTACAGTTTCGGGATTTCCCTCAGAGACTTCAGTGGACTGTGTCCCAAATTACAGATGCAGTAAGACATGCTTGGCTCTCAACTGCCCCAACAACTCATTCTTATGGGCACTGAAACAAACGCAGCGAATCAGATAAAACTGTACCATAACTCAAAGCTGCTATAATAGCCCTACTTACTGCCGAAATTTTCTGTTGTCACACTTCGGAATATTCCTGCACAAGACTAGAAAAATATTTGGATGCATTGAAAGAAATTCTTACAATTCAGCTTGGTAAAATTTTACAATATTCCTGATTTCAAAGATAAATACGAAGCTTGACATACATTCATGCTTGGCATTTTTTTGAAAGGTAGATGGAAAGGAGGAGCTGAAGAGTGTAATGAAAGCTAGACTATTCCACTGGGACAGCAGAAGAGCCTTTACTATCCCTGTGAAAAGCTGTCTAAATTCTGAAGCTGAGATTGCAGCAGCTAGCAGGAGATCACACAAGGAAGAGCTCCGTATGTGAATTATATACCAATTCACAAAGCACTAAGCAAGATCCAGAGTTGCAACAGTGCCAGTTGCTTTCAACCATTTCTTATAATATCATAGTTACTGGTTAACAGTAGGTCACAAAAGGGTGGGTTTGTGTCAAATGATGTTTTAACAGTGTTTTGCAGTAAAAAGGGCAAATGAACCATGGAAGTGAGACAGATTTGGAAGTAGTGAGTAATGCTGTGTGAGTATGGTCCAGGCAGTTACGTACCAGCAAAACTTACCTGCCCTGCATAAGTGAAAAAGCATATTTAAAATGGCCTTTGTTGGATAAGATCCAGAGGTATGTGTGCAGTCAAAAAAGATACAGTACTCAGGTTAGAACAAAAGAACAAAAACTCTACCACAGCACAAAAGGCTGGGGTAAGAACAAGATGCCAAGCTAAATTCTTTACAAACACCCTGGACACTTGCTAACATTCAAAAATTTGTTATGTTTTAACTGAGCAGTTCTTTTGATTCATGTCAAAGACATGACTAAAAGTTTGCCAGGGCTCATTGCAGTGTTCCTTCACTTCCCATTAGCAGTTTCTTGAAGCACACGACATAGTGGTTTACAAGAGAAAAATGTCAATGCACAAAATTTAGAATTAAGCCAGGCAGAAAGAAAGCACAAAGTTCTGTGTTAAAAAAACAGCCCTTAACTAGTCCAGACTGTATCCAGTTGGTTCTATGCCTATGTAATTATCTCTGCAAGATTAAGCTATCTAGTGGGTAAGAAATAAAATACAGTTGACCCAGGAGAAGTAATTTAACAGCAACAGCTAATCGAACTTTGTTAAAAACGGACTTCTGAAGTTTTTGACAGAAGATGAAATAAAGGTTCAATTAGGTGTGCCAGACATCATAGAATATTTTTTGATGCTTAAAGAAAGATTGAAATGAGTGTTCTGGACAGTGTTCAGGTCATTAAGTTGTGAAAAAGTCAAAGCAATTAGGCTCATATAATCAAAGTTTAATGAGAAGTCTGAATTAACACCTTTCATTATCAGTGCACTATCTGAAATGAATTTGAAAATATACTTTTTGGTGCTGCTTCCGTGCCAACTGAAATATGTTCCACCACTTGTGTCTTGCTCTGGAAAGGCTTAACTCCTGAAAAAAAGCAACAGTTGTTTTTCTACTCCTCTCCTTTCCCCTTCATCATTTTTTTGGCTGAAGAACCTCTACCTCCTCCCAACATAAATGGAAGCAAACGAGGTTTAAACATTTAAAAAGATATAAAGGTTTATTAAATGAATCCAGATTTGACAGATATTACATAAATTAAACAGCAATAAAATTTTACTAGGGATTATGTACAGATCACAGTGATTTTCATTGTGCAATGAGGGCTGACTTTGTAACTTTGAACAGTACTTACACATGTGAGCTACAACAAGCAACCAGCAACATACAACATCAGTCCAAGTTAATCTCGCAAGTCTAGCAGTTCAAAAAGATTATGCAGTACACAAATGCCTGCTACCACTATCACTACTTACTACACAACAGAGTATTTATAAAGCAGTCAAGGTTTGCCATAGAAAAGTGCAAAACATGGAAAGTCTGTACACAGTACAGTACAAAAAGGAATCATGCTACAGTCATTGAAAGCTGAAAAATAATTCTATAGCGTAGGAAGCACTGCGTCACAACTCTTCTGAATGGCAAGCAGGTGGGCTGAGGAACAGCCATATCTTAATTGCTTTCAAAACTGCAAAATCCCTGTTCATCCATTTAAACATAGTTTAGTACCTATATTTTGATCAATTAACAATGACTTTCTACAGTGGAAGATCACATTAGTTAAAGCTCAGTAGCACACATATTCATTGATCAAGCTAATTTACAGGAAAATCTACAGCATGTTCTCCATTGAAATCATGAAGCGTTTATATCATTTGGTTACAAGGCAATTGAGTTTACAATGCACGTTTATCACGTAAAACCTCAAATTGGGCAATTAAAAATATATATATATCTAAAACTCAAAAATAAAGGTTGTTTTTTTAATGTTTAACATTCTTGTTCATTGAAGCAGAATACCAAAGGCCTAGGGGCTCTGGCAAGAAAACAGTCCTTATGCAACAGTCGATACGCAAAAACACACGTTAACAGAAGCAACCATAATAAAATGAACTTCAGAGAATACCATACTTGAATAGAAAATAAAATAGAAAATAGAAAATGTTCTAGTCTGGTTAAAAAAAAAAAAAACATAAATCCAAAGTCCTTAGTTCAGTGTGTATCCAGGGACTTCTGTGTGAGCACTCGGACAGAAATATGTTAGTGGGCCATGAAGTCCCAGCAAAGACTTAAAATAAAACAGACTCACTTGTGCAAATAAATAAAATAGGCAGGTAATAACAGCTCATTAAGTCCAAGACTGTAAGGAAAATAACTGATTACTTAAAATAATGCTTCAAAACTGTTGGGTGTTTTTTTTTATATTTTTTTTTTTAGTTAAGGATTTTAATTAAAAAAATTTGAAAGTAGTTTTGTACTAGAAAGCATGTTGACGAGGTCAGTAGTTAGGCATATGTACACATGGCTCTGGAAACAATATAAAGTCAATGGATTAGCATTATTAGTAAGATTGTATTTGTTTCTTTAGTCTCTGTCATAATGAATGTCAGTGCATCCACTGCCGGCAATGGATAAGATTCATAAAAAGGAAATCCACTATCTCTTGTTGTTCAAGCATTCAAAACTTCTAACCACCAATGTGGCACATTAGTCAAATGCAACTTCATTTCCTCAGCTTTGAAGACTTAAATACAGTG
Organism: Morus bassanus; assembly: GCA_031468815.1. NCBI lineage: Eukaryota > Metazoa > Chordata > Aves > Suliformes > Sulidae > Morus > Morus bassanus. The sequence goes on from CM062568.1 coordinate 78,420,662, forward strand.
CAGCTTTTAAATTTGAAAAAAAAAAAAAAAAAAAAAAAAAAAGAAATTATATTTAGCACGCTTGCTTGTTGCAGTGTGTACATTTTTAAATAAGAAACTGGTTTTGTAGTACTCAGATTCCATAAAATACTGTAAGCTTACACATTAATAAAAACCCTGAACTGTGCTTGCTCCCCTTAGACAAAGTAAGTTGTGTTTTATGTGCTTCAGTTTTCCAGATTTATCTGGAGTAACTAATTCCACAAATACAAATACAGTGGACCAGATTCATTTTTTCAAGAGAATAAGGTACTTTTACCAGGTTAAAATGATAATTTTCTACGGATTTTCCTGTATTTCATTATACATTCCTACACAGTACTTACTGAGTGGCAGCTGGGGCCATCAACTTGTGGCACTTGTATAACATCAAGACGACTTTGTGGTATTCCAGAATTACCACTTTTAAGTATCCTGATTTTGTTACACATTGTGCATTTTTGCAAAAAGTTATGCAATCTCTTAAAGTTAGACTTGCTTTATGAAGAAACAGATTTAATACCCTAGAAACTGCAAGTTCTCAACAGCACTTCTGTACTGTTTAAAGCTAAGCAAAAGAAAATGGTGGTCACTTTTTCACAAGATGACTCCAGCTGCAGATCTGTCATAAAATTATAAATATGGTAATTTCACTAGTGATTACTAGAATGTGTACTTCATAAGCATTTGGGATTTAGTTCAGAAAAATGAATCTTTGGCCTACATTTCTTATGGCATTTCAGATCCAAAGTATGGAGAGCAGTCTGTGGGAGCAACTGTCTGCATGATCTACTTAAACAGTTTTATGTAGAGCCATCAGTCATAGTAGTGGAACTCCAGTGAGCTGATGTGCTTTCGAAACAAAATGTTTTGGTCTAAATATCATAATTTCACTAAAAGTTATCTAAAACCACAGCATCTGAAAGAATGTACTTACTTTTTGAAATCAAAGCACTTCAAAAATCAATTCTCCTATATTAACACAAGTATCATAATATGGAACATGAAAAAACCCTAAAAAAAGATCCTGACTTGTATACAATCTACCTTCATGTTTATGTGTATTCATATACATATGCACATACTGATATTTGGTGCTACTTAAAATGAAGCAATATTGCAAATACTTCCTAAATACGGTGTACTCAAGCTGCTAGAAAGATGTTAGTACAAGATGAAAAAAAAGAGACTCCTTACATCTAAGGTTTGAACTCTGTACATATGAAATTCCTGGCAGCAGAGACTTTAGGACATTTCCAAAAGCAGGAGCAGAAAAATCAGGCTTTGATATATATTTAGTCTTCCCTCTGATATTCTTAAGTGCCAAGAATTCAACAGCTCTTTCAATAATGAAAAAAGTCTGTTATGGCTCGTTGCTTTACATTTGGAGAAGACAGCAAGCTTGAGATCGAACAACTCCTGGAAGAGCCAGTTAGAGCCCTTTTATCAGTATGCACTGAATTGCATGTTTACACAGAGTCTTCATGTGAGGAATCTCATTTTAGACAGCGTATAATCACTCAATATCCTGGTTTGTAAAGAGACATCACTATAATAAAACTTCATAAATTAGCCATTAAGATGCACCTTAATCAACAATAAAACATGCCCTTGTCTTTCTGCTTTCAAGTACTATGGTTGCAAGCGTGAGGCATTGGAAATTTTAGGTACAAATCTTTTTTAAAACTTAATTATTTTTATTTTTTACAAAGAATTATAAAATGTATATAAGATGATGAAAAACTCATTTATTCTTTTAAGATTTTTATTCCTAGAGAACTTCTTGAAAAACATTATTTGAAAAATAAAAATCATAGACTCTGCAAAGTACAAAAATTTACATCTTTGCACAGTTCCTGTGCTTAGTTGTATTGTATTCATTATATACATATATACTAATTTGTGCTTTTAATTACACAAGTTTAGTATAAACTTATAAAGTTAAGTCTATGAGTTAACTATGCAAAAAAGGATCAGGGAATAGCAGGAAACTTAACCATAAGTTAAAAAAAAAATCCTAAAATATACCATTTTAGTGAGTCTACTGCAGAGTAGACTATCAATACTACAATTTGCTAAACTAATGTCAAATGTTTACAGCAAAAAATTATTCTTGCCTGCCTCCAACTCTTTAGATATTTACTGTATACTCATAGGCATATCTGAATGCAGTATCATTCTTATCCACAAAATAAGTCTTCATTTACGTATGAACTCCATTTTTCTTCAGACTTGCTCCTAGCACTTCAATTTCCTTCCAGTTTCTAAGACAAAAAATAATGAAAAAGAAACACAAAATATAATGTGGAGAGTGTGAATTGAATAACAAATCTCAACCTGTAACTGTTATAAGACAGAATCCAGGGTATAGAATTAATCTGACAATCTTATTCCTCTAACAGAAGACTTTATTCTGAATATAAAAGTCTTGCAATCAAGAACAATCACATTTCCTTAGCTGTCAAATCAATCCACGTATTTGCTTTTAATACACTATTTAAAAAGTTTTAAGGATAGAAGGACTTAAATATCTGTACGCAAATAACTCTTCATCACTGTAGAACACCAAAGCGTGTGAGATAAATTAACTTTGTCATTCCACAAGCCTGCTTTATGATATTTTATTTTAACAGTTTAATTATACTATCTATTACTGTGATTAATGTTGGTTTTACAAGTTGTAAGCAAGTAATAATCACTGTTATGAATGAGAAGAGGTAATTTCTGCATACGGCTCTCACTCAGAGACCTGCAATGTTTTGAAAAGGACTCCTGACATTTGGACATACCTTATCCAGTGTAGATGTTGCATTCAGAAGTTCTTGAAAATTTCTAGATCTTTAGGGGGTACTGGAGGCGTCTTGTTCCAGTCATCTTCAGGATAAGCTTCAAAATTGGAAGTATCCCCATCATTGGATACTTTTGGTACTATGGGAGGCTAATCAGAACAAGCACAACAAAAATGTTAGTACAGTTTCCTCAATGAGCTCCACTTCATCATATCAAAGCAGAAATTCTGTAAAATACTGAATAAACAAAAGGGGTACATATTTATAAAGGTTCACCTTTTTCACCCGTAAACGAATGGCATGTCAGAGAGAAGCTTGCAGCGACACAGACATGTTCCAATGCTTTGTCTATATTGCAGTTAAATGTTGTGGTTAAAAGACACTTATAATACAGATACCTATTTCATTTAGCACTCAAGTTCTTGCTGCTTTGCAGACTGAAGGTAACTGCTGCAAAAGATGACTACAACTAAGCTTCCAGGCACATGCTCTTACAGCATGATCTGCCACTCTCCTTCCTTAGTCCTCCCCTCTTCTGTGGCCTATGAGCAAAAAGGAGTGTAATCACATTAGGTTCCTTTCAACTAAGAAAGTCTTGATAGCAGTGTAGGTAACTGCTTTCTAATTGAAGGAAAAAAGCCTCCTCTTTTCTTCATTGCTTTCAGGTAGATAGATTGCTTTTAAGGAGGTTGAAATGACTGCCTTGTGTAAGCCTCACACTACCTACTATGCTTTTTCCTAGCCTAGCAATAAATTCAGACAGGTAAAGAAATTGCTGCACTGCAAAAACTCATTTCACAAGGATGTCTGTAAAAGCACCTTAATTCAAATGGACCTTTTCAAGGAAACTTGGAAGTGCCAAGAGAAATATCTGCTTTCTATTTCTTTCTTCAGAGGATCCTTCCTTCAGATTTCTAGTATTGCCCACCAGCTTCACAATACTTGTAGTTTTTCCTTGTTTTATATCTAGCATCGAGATTCCTCTGCCCTACTGGCTACAGACTATGAGATAAAGCTCCTTTCTGGAGCATTTCATTAATTGCAGGGGTTGATGTAGGGCAAAACCCTTTTCTTCTCTCAAGGGACATTCACCTCTCTATCCCCTTCTCAGCAACAGCTTTACTATCGTCATGAGTCCAACAGAACACTTTAGGATGAGAAAACCTTATGGACGATCACCAAACTGGCTAATAGTCGTCATACCACAGACAGAACTATAAAGTACAGCAAAATATTATTCGGCATCTCCTTAAAAAGATAAAAGTCTGGCTTCCACTAGCTCTGAGATCTTATCTGATCTTTTGGGCTTCTCAGTTTGAAACAATGCCATTGGCAGGTTTTCCATGGGAAAGAAAGGGTCCTGAGGGATGGTACTTCTAAGCTTCAGCCAAAAGCAATGTGGCAGTCACAGCATATTGCCCAGATGCTTAACAAATTGCGCAGAATCTGCTCCACTGCACACAATGCCTGGTACCCCCATCTCCCTGTAAGCATTTTGGCAGGAAAACCAGTTTTGTGAAGTGACACAAAATAGGAGAAAAAATTTTAGAAAAAGAAAGAGAGAAAGGAAAATCTTCTAGTTTAGAGTAACAAAATTTTTTTTCTCTCTTTCAGCCATTACTATCATTTGTAAAATACTGATATTTAAGAACTTATCAGGACCGTGAATCAATGCTTCATTTGTACAAGAGGCCAATTGACTTTTTACAGGGGAAAACAGAGCATTGTATCCATTATTTCATATTTTCAATCTCTTCATCAGTATGAAACAGAGTGAGATTGAGAAAACTAATTCTGAAGAATATGGCTGCCTCTAGAAATAACAAAGTAAATTTCTGACCCAGTTTACATCCTTGCTTTGAAGTATAATTAAGCCCCATCTCATCTTCTCAGAGCTAAATGTTACCAGCACAAAAATTAAGAAACAAGTTTTGGATTCATAATAATATGAATGTCATGGTGACTTTTTTTAAATAAAAATGCAACACAAAGGATGTTCGGACCTCAGACTTTTGATTTGTATCTCTAACATTCAGTTTTTAATACTACTTGCTTGTTATTTATTTGGTAATACAGTAGGTTGCCATAACCTTCAGGAGTTCAAATATTTATAAAACACATTATCATCCAGTTTGTGTTCTTTGTGGATTTGTGTGACCAGAATTTACAGTAAATAATTTGAAAAGTGTGACTTCATTAAAATAGATCAAAAAAAACCCCAAAACCCACATTTAAAAACAATGTAAACTTTTTTTTTAAGAAAAAAAAGTCACCTACAGCTTTGTATTAGAATGTTGTCTACAAGAACACATTGAGAACACTTTCATCTCTTATCTATTTTGCAAGAACTCAATTTCAGATCTCTAGCCAGAAATTCATTGTAAGAAACTAATGCAAAGAAAAGGAAAGCCAAATACTTAATTGGTACTTGATTAATGGCAACCTATGTTACTGAAAAATCATTGCTGTAAGAAATTGTACTAGTTAGAACTTTGAAAAAGGAAAGAAGGAAGGCAGTTTTACTTCCAAAGGACTTTAAAAAGCATTTTGCAGTGTTGATAGCTTTTGCACACATCTGCCCTCACATAATACTAGAATTCAGTGCTGTTAAAAAGTATGTTAGAATTACATTCATAAATCCTTCTCTCTCACCTTCCCTATTCCTCCTACTCCCATATGCTTTACATTTTATTAAAGCATTTACCTGAATTGAACTTGGCACAAGAATTTAGAGCCCAGAGTAAAATACTTCCACAGATATAAGGGAAAGAAAGAAAAGAAAAAAAACCCAAAGCAACCCCCCTCAAACGAAGAAACCTCCCATCCTCCCCAACCCCACAAACAAAAAAACACCTACAACAAGTAGTTACTTACAAAACCCTAAAACTGAAAATGAAATGTTGTATTAACTAATCAACTTCAGCAGAACAAAGCAGGGATTTTCTTTAGACATTTCGTATATAGACAAAAATGCAAATAGACTTTCATATAATTCAGCAGTGTAAAAGGGCAAAAATGCATGTAATTATTGGTGTGTGCATATACACACATGCTCATAATACATATGAACACACAGACACAACAGGCAACAAAACCTCAACAGATCAGCTTAAATGAACAATGATTTCTTGTTGTGATGTCCTGTACAGTATTGTGCAGAATATACCTTTAGTCTCCTTTGAGGTACAGCATCCCAATCAATAGACCTGAACCATCGATGTCTCTTCACATCATCTGCTCCATTCTTTTAAGAGAAAAATAAAAAGAAATATTTAGTAAGTTATAAGTATGCCAAACCAAGTATTTAATCATAAGAACTGTCGTATCAAGGCAGACTAACTGTCCATCTCTTTTTCTTTTCTCAGGTGACAATCATTAAAAGATCCTACAGAATAAATTCATAGTTATTTCCCTAGCAGATCCTGAGTACCAGTAATAAGATCCAAAGTTCTTTTTCTTTTTTTTTTTTTTTTTTAGCAGCATTCTTCTGACACAATGGAGATCAAGAATAGGCTTTAAAATACCCACAAAATCATCCACTGGAGTTTATTCACTTCTGTTTTCTCCCAACATTTTAGAGAATGCCTCTTATTCAGATATACTTTCTAATTCTTACACTAATAAAAAAAATAACTGAGGGTTGAAGGTGTCTTAAATAAAAATCATGTCCAGGAATCACAAAGTTCTATCAAATATTACAGATGTTTAGTGCCGACAAGAGGTTCTCAGTACTGTTACAAAAGTATATATATAAAACCATTTGTTTTCATTTTAGATAAATGGTTAAAGGCATATTTGTCTTGTAATGATTATTCTCTCTGGGCGGTTTTGATTATGTACATATAGAATGAAAATTGCTTTTTTTTTGTCTCCTTCCTTCCCAAGATGAAGCTTGGTTCAAGCACAGACATGCTCAAGGCATTAAGCACTGGAGAAAACCAGCTGGTTCTCTGTCTCAGGCTTGATCACAGCACAGTTTTAATGCACAGCACTCAAGCTCATACCACACGCAGCTCCATGGAATGAAGCATACCACACATTTGTTTTTTTCAGATTTATATGGAGTGGGACTATCCATGCTCATATCCAAAGAGGCAGAAGGAGAGTAATTTATGACCTAGTTCCCTGAAAAGCAGATCTGATTCAATGCTTCACCAGAAAATGCCCAATGAGATTTAAATGTTTTTAAAACAACTGTGACTGTGGAAAAGGATCGGACTTAAGAATGACCTACTGCCCCCACTCCAAATCCTGCTTCTAATCAGAACTATTTTAGATTTGACGTGTGTCATGGTTTTGGCTGGGATAGAGTTAATTTGCTTCCTAGCACCTGGTATAATGCTGTGCTTTGGATTTAGGATGAGAATCATGTTGATAACACACTGAGGTTTTAGTTGTTGCTAGGTAGTGCTTACACTAGTCAAGGACTTCTCCAGCTTCTCATGCTCTGCTGGGTGCACAAGAAGCTGCGAGGGGAGGGGGCACAGCCAGGACAGCTGATCCAAACTGGCCAAAGGAATAGTCCATACCATATGATGTCATGCCCAGTATATTAACTGGGGGTAGTTGGCTGGGGGAAGCAGCAATCATGGCTCAGGGACCGGCAGCGTTAGTCTGCGGGTGGTGAGCGGCTGCACCGCTTGTTTCCCCCCCCACTGCCCCACCCCCAGCCCGGTTTCACCTCTCTCACTCTCATTATTTTCCTTTTTATTATATTATTATTATTACTACTACTACTACTTTATTTTAATTATTAAACTGTTCTTATCTCAATCCATGAGTTTTCTTACTTTGGCCCTTCCGATTCTCTCCCCCATCCCACAGGGGTGGGGGGAGTGAGCGAGCGGCTGTGTGGGGCTTAGTTGGTGACGGGGGCTAAACCACGACAGTCCTTTTTGGTGCCCAACGTGGGGCTAAAAAGGTTTGGAAATAGTAACAGTTCCTGGTCACAGCATTAACCAATATTGAGAACAGCTGAGTCAATCTGATCTGCACCATGCTCTTGTTTTTGCTGTACATGTTAAAGATTGGTGTTGGGTTTTGTAGTCTGCTGTGCTCTGCAGTGATTAGCGATGTTTTGCTGGGAGATTTGTTATTAAAACACTGGCCTTGAGCTTTATCAGGTATTTGAGCTTTGTACTGAAGCTCTTACTGTACTTTGGGTACCACCTCATGGAGACAATTAGCAATTATACCTCCTCCTCTGAGAGGTTTTTTATGTAGGAAATACAGAATGGCACCTTAGTTACCTTTGCCTATAATGTCTCCTCCTCCATTACAGCAACTTTTGAGTATCTTGAACATCCTTGGGTAGTTAATATACGTCTATTGGTATTTCTTGGGAATCTTGTTTCAGTTTTGTCTAAGGTTAATAAGCAATTTCAGAATATCATCCAGAGATCTGCCCCAAGGCTCAACAGTTATGAGTGGCAGGGTGTCTAGGATAGCACAGGCAAATATCTGGGACAGTAGGCACCTCCAGTGTTTTGGAACTTCACCCCTGAACAAGTGCAGAATCCAGAAAATCTAGTCAAGTATTTGAAGAAAGTATGTTGTCACCCCGGCAACTCCAGAGAGACACAAATCACTGCAATGTGCTGGGGTCTTGTCCATGCCTACCGAGCCCTGTTTAACACCATTCAGTACCCCCCGCGGAAGAGAAGGCCTCTGGATCTAAAAAGACAAAGAAAAAAAAAGCAACAGACACTGCGGCTACTCCAACCCCCACGACAGGAACTGTGGCTGAATCAGAGAACAAACCCTTGCTGGTATCAGTCGCCCCTATACACAAGAAGAAATCTTGGAAGCAAAAGTCAACTTGTTTAGAAAGAGGTGATGGAAGAGCAGGGCCATCATGAGGAGAGGAGGAAGAAGAGGAAGAGGAGGAAGAACTCATAAACGAGACAGAAATCACCCAATCCCTATCCTTGAGTGAGCTGCGAGATATGCAGAAAGATTTCAGCCATCATCTAGGTGAGCACATTGTCACCTGGCTGCTCCGATGCTGGGATAACAGGGCCAGTAGCCTGGAATTAGAGGGTAAGGAAGCCAAACAACTGGGATCCCTTTCTGGGGAAAGGGGCATTGACAAAGCAATTGGAAAAGGGGCACAAGCCCTCAGCCTCTGGAGGCGACTCCTGTCTGCTGTGAAAGAAAGGTATCCCTTCAAGGAAGATGTTCTATATTGCCAGAGGAGGAGGAGACACGTGCTGAAGAGACCCCATTGTATAATAAACTACCAGAAAATGAGAAGCAATATGCCCTGTTCACTGATGGGTCCTGTCGTCTGGTGGGAAAGCATCGGAGATGGAAGGCTGCTGTATGGAGTCCTACACGACAAGTCGCAGAAACTGCTGAAGGAGAAGGTGAATCGAATCAGTTTGCAGAAGTAAAGGACATCCAGCTGGCTTTAGACATTGCTGAACGAGAAAAATGGCCAGTGCTCTATCTCTATACTGACTCATGGATGGTGGCAAATGCCCTGTGGGGGTGGTTACAGCAATGGAAGCAGAACAACTGGCAGCGCAGAGGTAAACCATCTGGGCTGCTGCACTGTGGCAAGATATTGCTGCCTGGGTAGAGAACCTGGTTGTGAAGGTACGTCACGTAGATGCTCACATACCCAACAGTCGGCCACTGAAGAACATCAAAACAACCAGCAGGCGGATCAGGCTGCTAAGGTTGAAGTGGCTCAGTTGGATCTGGACTGGCAACATAAGGGTGAATTATTTATAGCTCGGTGGGCCCATGACACCTCAGGCCATCAAGGAAGAGATGCAACATACAGATGGGCTCGTGATCAAGGGGTGGACTTGACCATGGACGCTATTGCACAGGTCATCCATGAATGTGAAACATGCACTGCAATCAAGCAAGCCAAGCAGGTAAAGCCTCTGTGGTATGGAGGACGATGGCTGAAGTATAAATATGGGGAGGCCTGGCAGATTGATTATATCACACTGCCACAAACCCGCCAAGGCAAGCACCATGCGCTTACCGTGGTGGAAGCTACCACCAGATAGCTGGAAACTTGCTGTGTCCCATGCCACTGCCCGGAACACTATCCTGGGCCTTGAAAAACAAGTCTTATGGCAACACAGCACCCCCGAAAGAATTGAGTCAGACAATGGGACTCATTTCCAAAACAACCTCATAGACACCTGGGCCAAAGAGCATGGCATTGAGTGGGTGTATCACATCCCCTATCATGCACCAGCCTCTGGGAAAATTGAACGATACAATGGACTGTTAAAGACCACACTGAGAGCAATGGGGGGTGGGACATTCAAACACTGGGATACACATTTAGCAAAAGCCACCTGGTTAGTGAACACTAGGGCATCTGCCATCCGAGCTGGCCCTGCCCAATCAAAACTTATATGTACTACAGGAGGGGATAAAGTCCCTATTATGCACATAAAAAATATGCTGGGGAAAACAGTCTGGGTTATTCCTGTCTCAGGCAAAGGCAAACCTGTCCCTGGGATTCCTTTCGCTTGAGGACCTGGGCGCACTTGGTGGGTGATGCGGGAGGATGGAGGAGTTCGATGTGTGCCTCAAGGGGATTTGATTTTGGGTGAAAATAGCCAATGAACTGAATGGTATGCTGTTAATTGCTGTATAATACTGTATGTCATCACTCCTATGGTTGCTATCTACCGTATCAATGGTATCATAGTAGGAATCTCCCAAATTAATGACGAATGAACTTTGATTGAACCAAGCAAAATGCAGCAGTGATGGAACAAGGACTGACTTCAGCATGCAACAGTCCAACACCACACACACCATCTCTCCTGTCCTGAAAGGCTGTTATGATAGATGGAGCCCAAAGTCATGGACTAAATTAACTCAGTGGATATTTTTTGGACATTTTACAGGGGTGGTCAACAGACTAAGGGAATGATATCTGTGTATTATATCAAAGGATGGGAAGGGAGGGGGGTGGTTAATGAGGCTGTATTGGATAGTGTGGGACCTGAGCATGAACTAAATGGTATGGAAGAAGGGGTGGAGAATGTCCTGGTTTTGGCTGGGATAGAGTTAATTTGCTTCCTAGTACCTGGTATAATGCTGTGCTTTGGATTTAGGATGAGAATCATGTTGATAACACACTGAGGTTTTAGTTGTTGCTAGGTAGTGCTTACACTAGTCAAGGACTTCTCCAGCTTCCCATGCTTTGCTGGGTGCACAAGAAGCCAGGAGGGGAGGGGGCACAGCCAGGACAGCTGATCCAAACTGGCCATTCCATATGACATCATGCCCAGTATATTAACTGGTGGGAGTTGGCTGGGGGAAGCAGCTATCGTGGCTTGGGGACTGGTGGTGTTGGCTGGTGGGTGGTGAGCAGTTGCATCACAGTTTTTTTTTTTTTATTTTTTTTAATTTTCCCTGGGTTTCACCTCTCTCTCTCATTATTTGCCTTTTCATTATATTATTATTATTACTATTTTATTTTAATTATTAAACTGTTCTTATCTCAATCCACGTGTTTTCTCATTTTTGCTCTTCCGATTGTCTCCCCCATCCCACTGGGGTAGGGGGAGTGAGTGAGTGGATGCATGGTGCTCAGTTGTTGACTGAGGCTAAACCATAACAACATTTTAGCCAACTGTAGGAAAAAAACTCCAAACCAAAACAATCACAGACTGAAGAAAAAAAAAAAAAAGCCAGCCAAACACTTTTCTAAAACCCATGTTTCAATAACCAAGGTTTGTTTTTGGTTTTGTTTTCCTTCAAAACTGTCATAAGATATAAAAGTATTCACTGCTCAATAACTTTTTAAATTTTTGGCTTATAAAAGCTGGGTTTTAATTCTCCTGCTGCCCCTCCTGCCCCGAAAAACACTGTGAAGATTTCTGAAGGATAAGGAAAACTTTTATTTTCTAGCTTTTCTTACCAATCTAAGCTTGTGCCATAAAAGGCTCTGAAAAGGAACTTTGGACAGTGGGTTCTAGCATCTATACTTATATCAATACGTTCAAGGAACCTGGATGACTCTGCATCTCTTACCTTCTTCACCTATGTGCAACATACACTCTACTTTGTGCAAAAAAGCAAACCTCTAACCTCCCCTGCCCAAGGAAATGGCAATCTTAGCCGTCTCTAAAGGACTAAAGATTGAACAAGCTAATTTAGGTATCTGCAACACTGTAACAACAATACCAAGTCAATGAATAGAGCATTAACTTACCCTGGCAGAAGGGTAAATTAACCTACACTGAGTTCTGCGTGGTGCTTTGGCACCTGTTGGAGTACCTGAGTTGGTTCACACACAGCTAACTTCTCACTGCACTATCAACCATAGCTACTGCACAGCTGCAGAATCAAATAAGCTTGTAATACAGCTGTCATCTTCTTGGCGTTACAACTAGTACCACATCAGGACATCTCACAGAATTCACAGGGCTGCTTTGTGTTCCCCCTTGACATATCACAGATATAGATATATTTCTGAGGTAGGCTGGAATGCTGCCTGAGACACATGAGCGTATTTTTGACTATTAAGCTACTGCCTTCAGAAGTCTGTTCAGAATAGGATGAATAATTCTTGGTGGAAGACTATTTGACTGTGGTTAATCAGCCCCACCACCAAAGTATCAGGACAATGACCAAGCATCATGGTACTACAACAACCTTTATATTCTTTAAAATAATTTTAAAGCTTCAGACGTGATTAGTGCTCCTTCTGAGATTAAACAACTCCAAAGAAACAACCAAGTCAGCTGGTGCTCTGTCCTACGGGACTTAGCATCATGTTTCTGGTCTAATATAAGTCTTCAAACTAATCAGTAAACAGGTAGGGTTTGGTTTTTTTTTTTTTTTTTTTTTTTTTGGGGGGGTGGGGGGAGGGAGAGGGAAGAAACTATCATGAAGGATAGCATTAATTCAGACAATAGGAGTATGATTTCCAGAAATACACAGTTAAACTCTGCATTTAGGATTGCACAACCGAAGTAATGTACAGGAAAATATATCTCAATTTCACGCTTATAAAAACAAAAGACAAAGGAGAGCTGTTCTACACCTCTCCTACAGAATTCCTTCAACCTTGTGCTATGTTCTGCATTACACCTAACATTTTATACTGACCTTCATATTTCCTAATCGTCTTGTCCTGTCAACCACAAGCAGCTTCTTAATAAGGTCTCTGCAGTAAAGAAAACATGTTCTCTGTTAAATAAGAGAAATTTATATTTGACTGTCATACAAATGTTAAAGAACATGAGCATACTTCCCTTTGACCATCTAAATTCCAAATTTCAAAATGAATGTTGAACCTATTTGGCAGAACACAACTCTAATATATATAAAAAAATACAGATAAAGCCGCACCTCAACTTTATACACTGACATTTAAATTCTGCGGCAGCTAAATATTCAGAGAAACCATGGAAGAGCTAGTCATCTGCCTAAAACTAGTAACATCTACAAGCTTTAATTTCATTGAAAATGAAAAGCCTCCCAAGATTCTAGTTGACTGAACAGTTCTACATAAAGTTAAATCAACATTTTAAAAGATGAACATTAAGTTTAGAGACATAAAGGACTTCCATTTTAACAGCAAAGTACTTTAAATATTAAGCACCAAAACACTCCAACATAAACCAAAGTGAGTATCAAAATTTACTGAGTTACCTTGATTACTTATGAGTTGAGAGAAAAGTCTGGCTTCACATTGGTATAAGCAGTTACCTTCTATCTCAATGATTATTTTGCTATTTATTTTTAGAATAATAGCATTCTGGTCTCATTGCATAAAGTACCAATGACAGGAAAGAACAAAAGTTTAGCCACCTTTCTTGTTTCTACAGCCTCAAATAGACTTGAGAGATGCAATACTACATGAAATGCTGGGGATCTTCAGAGTATGGCTAATACCAATTTTTAACTTTGCAGAAGATTTAAAAAAAAAACAACAAACCCACAACCCCCCCCCAACTTTATTTACAGAAAAGAATGCAAACATATTAATGACACACCTGCTGCTCTCCACCCCTAACTGTAACACCTACTATCCCCAAACAAAAACAGTATTCTGTCACCTATCCTTGAAATCACAAAAGCGTATGCACAAAGAGTATATGAACTGAGAGTGAATGTGCTGGAGTGTTTGAAAAGCTGTTGTATTTGGCAGGAATATAGTTCTAAAATTCAACTGGAAAAATATTCAATTGCCAGATAAAAGGAGAATAAAAAAGTCAAGGTAGAAAGCATTTTTAAAACTCTCATGATCATTCCAGCCAATCGGTGTTTGGATTGGACTAAATCACGTGACTAACTCCTTTTACAGTCACCTTCTGGTCTATAACCAGACTTTAAAACAAGTAGGACTGAAAAGAAATCCAGAAAACCAGAACTAGATTCACAGGCTATATGGCCAAAGATAAATCACTGAGTTTCCTATTCCTATATAACTAGAAAACATTCAATGGATCATTCTTGGCTTGCTTTAAAAATTCATCTTAGAAAAGCACAGTTAAGGGATGAGCTTGCTTTGTGATACTGTGTTGTCACTAAAGATGAAGACATTCGCTGCATTCAATAGAACAAATATCCATTAAATTGAATCAAGCAGTAGATAGTTTAGTACTTCTTTATTACATAATTTCTAAATTATTCTTTAGAAACTATCACATTAAAGTTAATCCAATGGATACGTTGTTGTATGTATTTGGGGAATGAAATTCTACATCAAGGTCTTTCCAGACCAATAATCATTAAACTGCTGTAGCACTCATGTTTCTTTTGGTATTTTCCAAAACTGTCTTTGCAAAGAAAAGTTTACAAAAGCAAAAAAAAGAAAAATATAAATAACTTATACACTCATTAGTGGCTAAAGAAATAGGTGGAGAGTAATTAATACCTATGTTTTATCAGAAGTGAAGTAACAAAACTCTGCCGACAGTTTTATTTTGGAATTTCTAGTTGGTTAATTTATCATCTTCATGGCAGAGGCTGCTCTTCAGAACAGCCAAATGTGTCAAGGAATTCACGTATACAGGACAAAGGACTTGGAGAAAACATCTGATCAAATTGCAAGGTGGCTAACGGAAGGGACACAGTAGAGAGCAGCGTCAAGAGATGCTAGAAAAGAAGCCAGAAGGAACAGCACTTACACAAGACACACAGCAGTTACACAGGACAGTAACAGACAGTGAACATCATGCAGCAGGAGGGAAAGCAAAAGTGGTACAAATTCAAGAGGTAAAAAGTGTGGGAAGGTGACAGGGGGGTAGTCAAATGTCAACCAGTAAGGTGATGTAGTATATCTAGATAGAAAAGTTTTCTCAGAGTTCCAAAAGGAAAATAGTTTTGCTGCCTAAGAGCAGAGAGTTAAAGTTCAATTGTTATAAACATTGTGTAGCACTAATACTTCAGACATAGCCTGGATGTGACAGGACCCAAGCCAGTCTTCATCCTTGCTGAGATACCAACTGATAAAGAAGAAGAGAGAGAAAGCAAATGGGATACAAATAAGGTAAGAAGCAGACTGTCTTAGGACAAAAAAATCTTGGCACTTGCTTTAAGCTAATGGTGTAGAGATGTCAAAGACTATCCAGTTCTGCATATTGTGGTTTAAAAAAAAAAGGAAGAGGGGTTAATGGAACAAGAGAGAGACATCATGCTAACAACTCACTGCAGAAAGCAGGAGAAGCCATGCAAATGAATGAGATCACTCAAAACCAAGGTGTGAAAGGAGGAAAGCCCACGCTAGAATCTCATAAGACCCCTTAAAGGCAGGAGTGTAATGGGAATGAGCTGCCAAGCACACGCTGAAAGAACATCTGGATAAGAAAAGCTGGGAAAGAGGTGTATCAACAACTATGTCGTATAATGTATCCTACAATTCATTCACAGTCATGTCTAGACTGAAGAGCAAAACCTGCATATGCATGCTTACTACCATAACTAGGAAACTTCACAGCATCAGGTGTCTTCTGGATAGCAGAAATCATTGTTGGTCTGTGAACATCGAGCACAAACAGAAGCTAACAGCATCTTTACTTTTAAATGCTTTCAGCATGTTAGACAGGTTGCTAGTGATAATAACCTAACTTGAGCTGTTCATCTTCTGGTCACACCCTTATACTTTAGTGCATACAATATTATGTGAGAAACTCGTTTTTCTTTCTAAGACAGACTGGGTAAGGAAGACCAGACAATGAGACTACACTAAATTGGAAACAGCATCGAGATAATAAGGGAAAACTCTGTTAAGAACAGACACAATTACGAGACACTAATCAGCCTAAGGTGATGTAGACATGCTTGATTCAGTGCACCTGATGATTCAATGGAGGCTTAAAAAATCCTCCCCAAATTATTATTTTTGCAAGAGAATTCATGAAAGTTCAGAGAAAGTTGGACAGATTTAATTAGACTTGCCATACAACATTTAATCTGTTTACCTAGTGGTCACAGTAAGCAAGTGCCATCTCTAAGGTCACTTCTTCAGTATACCTTGAACGATTAACATGGGAATGTAAGAATAACTTCCTGTCCTCACTCACTCAGTCATCTCTGCTTCTGAGGAGAAACTTCCATGTTCAAAATTGCACTTCCTCTTTTTTAATGTTTACTAACAATTATGGAATGTTTAAATAGGGAAAAAAGCATTTTATCTGCAATAAACCTGTAAGGATTGCAAAATACTTTGAATAAAACCCACACATGCATATATAAGACTGCACATTGAACTGGGGCCCTGCTATCAGAAGTCGAGGTCGATTTTACACTGGAACTTCTGAAGTATCAGAAAGTTCATTCAAGTAGTTATGCTGAGAGTGACTTAACTGGTATATATGCATATGAAGGAATAGTTTAGTGTTCACTTCGTGCTCTCGTCTTTATTCATATTAAATTAACTCCTCATATTTCTCCTCTTTTCTTCCTTCCACACACCAACTGGGTACCAATGAGCTTTGTAGAAGGTGAAAAAGCATTTAATATTCCAAAAGATGCAGAAAAGTAAGAGAGGCAGAAACTGTCTTACAACTGTATCTCCAGCTTGAAGTCTACTAAACACATAATTTTATTTGGAGTACAAGAGACAAGACATAATCTAAAATATTTTCCAACATGGTGTTTTAGAAAAATCAGAATCTGGTATCTGGTCTTCTATGAAGATCCTTTAGAAACAGTGCTCAGGAGGTGTTCAGAATATAAAAGACAGTGTTTGGAGTAATGGACTTACTTTACATATAAATCCAAATGCCTCGGGAAATCTATTTTGCCAGCAAGAATCTTCTGATATATACCAAATGGATTGTCATCAAAAAATGGAGGAAACCTATTTTAATACAGCAAATTTTTAGAGGTTAGAAAAAGGATTTCTAGCAATCTTATAAACAATATTATGTTATAGTAATTCCCCTCAGAAATCATTGATTATACAGTTCTTTTTGGTAGGGCATCATCAGTCAAATACTAACTTGAAGAATAACTTAAAACTGCTATTGCAAAACAAAAAACATTTTTGTACACAACACACTGAATATAGAATTAAAACTGAAGTATCACAAGAGACATTCTTCTTACATTAATACAGTAAAAAAATATCAATTATGAAACAAATTTTCAGTGTTACAGTAAAAAATGCTTTGCTTTTATCTATAAAAGCCAAGGGTGTACTTTCCAAAACAGGATTACCATTTTTGATCTTGTCCTGTAACTGCAGGCATACCGTTATTTGCTACTTTCTATCTAAAGTGTCAAAAGGACCTTCATATGAATAGATTGTCCAGTTCAGTTATTTATTTTATTTCTGGAATTCAAGTATATGTTTTGTTAGAGGAGGTTTGAAAGAGACAGACTGTTCAGAACCTGAAATTCTCTCAAAGTACAGCTGTCTTTCTGTGATGGACAGATAAAGTATTTATTTCAGAATCTTCCCAAGATGATCAGTAAATCAAGATGCAATTAAAATTCTACACTTGCTATTTTCTAAAAAGTTTTTCATGAAGTTATGAGCTAACAGAGAGACTAATTCTTGTTTTACAGCTACAGTAAGAATTGAGACAGTTTTCTGTTGTGATTCCTTTATTAGTATAATACATATCCTGATTACTGCATGAAGCTCGGAGTATGGGTGCATCAGTACAGGCAATATAAGTAGCTTAGCCCAAGTGCCGATAGGTTTTCAGAGTTTTAGAAGTTACTACAGGAAACCTTTTGGAGGAATGGAATAAGTAACTACTCATTCACTAATCTCAGTCCCATTTTGACTTCTGTAACATGACCAAAGCAACCCTTTTACTATTCTTCTGTCTCAAAACCCCTACAGAATAGAAAAAAGGGATCAACCATATTAACAACATCCAACCACTATTACAGTCCAATGTTTAAAATACTTTCACATGTCCCTAACTTTTTATAATTACTTTCTAAGAGAACTTAACTGCGTGCATACAAATACAGTGCTGGTGGCTTTGGCAATCATTGGTAGCACAAACAAGGGTGAAAGTAACGTTTCTTCATTTCACATTCTTTTCTTAATTTTATGTTACTCAAACTAGCTTATTTCTCAACAAGTAATATGCATTATTTCCATTATGTGTTTTCAGAAGTACTAATTTCTTAATTATTCAGCTGATGGCCAAGTGGATTAGCATTTCCTTTTAAATGCTGTAAAATTCAGCCACAGATAAAACCAAATTCCACCAGAAAAGTTAAATAAAGCTGTCTGTATGCATAAGGTAAAAAAAGTAATACTTCAAAGCACAGAAAAGCATGACAAAGCTATCTGGTTAGGGAAAGACTGAAGAACATTTGTTGGCATTGTTCAAAAAGCCAGAGTAGTTTCATTGTGAAAAAGCAAATAGCCTCAGCTAGAAAGAAACTGGAAAACATAAGAATCTCAGGAAAAAGGTGTTTGTGTTTTTATAAATTCCTGCTTTGACACTAAAGGACAGGGAAAACATAATAGATATTTAACATACATAAAATTTTCCCACACCTGAGAGACTATCATATAAAGTTTTTTTTTTTAGTCAGGCAACATTGTCTTTCACATTCTCCAAAAGCAGGTTGACAAACAGTATACTCGATTTCCAATTCTGTATTTGTTATTACATATTAGCATCTATAAATGCATAAAGCAATTAGAATCAGACTTTGTAACAATATATTACAAAAGTGCCAGCTGCAGTAAGCAGACTGATATGAAATGCAGAGTTTTCTTCCTCCATCTCCAAACATTCTGTACACTATTGAGGTACAAAATCAAGAATAATAAGTATGTATATGTTTTTACATATTTTCATATGTTTAAATTGCTCTTTGCTTTCCCACTTTGAAAATCCAAAATTACTATGTCTAGAATTCTTTAGAGAAATTAAAATCACACTTGGCTGCATAATAATTTAATGGCAACATTGCTTCAAGTGCATTTGAACTGTATGCAAAATGAGAATAGCTTTGAAAGATTACATAGTTTTCTTATGGACACGCCAAATAACTCGACTTTGATACTACTTGCAAACGTCAGTCTGCAACACAGCACAGATTTTAGACCAAACAACACAAGTATTGTGCTGGAAGCTACCTAATAAATCAACAAAAACCCCCTTGAGTTTCAGACTGCCTTCACACCATAACTCAAATACAGACAGCTGCCTTTTTCCACCAGCTGAAAAGAAGCTAAAAAAAAATAATAATCTCTGTATATGGGACAACAGCTGCAAATCATTCCTTTTGCTAACTGATGCATAACAATGGCACTGACATTGGTCTCAAAGATAACAGCCAGTTTTAGCACTGAAGAAGAGAAGTTGTAAAACCTCAAGGGAAAACACACAGGTCTGAGAATATGAAACCGTAGACAGGAATCATTACCTACATAAAATGATAGGCCAGCACATCACAAGTGACCACCAAAGCAAAAATGGAAAACACAAAACCCTCAGTAAATGAGAAAATTCAGTTAGCTACACATCTGATGACAGTACAATTATGACCTAACATAGCTAACGTTAAACAACAAGTATATTTTCCTCTGTGGTAGATAGTAACAGAACATGTTTACTCAAAATAAACAGATCTTTCAACTCTTTCTACTGACAGTTTGTTTAGCTTGTTTAGATTAACTTGATGTACTTGATATTACCAATCTGTCCTGTAAAGATTTCTTCCCACCCCTGGTTCTCCCTGTTCTTTCCCCTTCCTATATTTTACTATCCTAAACCTAAATGGGATGTTGCCTTAAATCTAGTATGTGCAGAACTAGAATTCCACAGGCCTCTAGAGATTAAGCTAGAGAAATAAGACACTGCAGAACAGGAAAGTGTGGTTTTGTTTGTTTGTTTTTAGAGAAACAATTTCCTTACACACACATGTACAAATTCTTTTCAGTTGCTTTTGGGGTTCAGAGAAAGTAACTTCAGGAAATAACTACCAAATGTCTTGAGTAATTTACTTGTAGACAATAACTTAGTCTTGAATTCAGGTTTTGTTCACCTTCAAATAATTTTCATATTTCGTAAATCTTCTTTGAATTTCAAGGAATAAAGTTACCTAGGACTGGTTTTGCATTAATGGCTTTGATACCAAGCCACATCTTGAATTGGTGAGGAAAAGTATTTTAAAAAACTACTGCCAACAACAGCAAAAAGCTGACAGAATGCTAAAAGCATATGCCCTATGTGACAACCTGCCCTCTTAAAGAAAGCACACACAAACCACAAGCCCTGCCCCCCCCAACCCCCCAACCATCAGAATCTTAAAAAACCTAAATCGAGTAGTATCAATCTACCCCCCCACCCAAAAAAAAAAACCAAAAAAACAACCTCAAAAAAATCCCATACCAACCAATCAATAAACTTGTGTTTGATACTTCAGATATGGACTTCACCCAAACACTAAAAAATAAAAAGCATCATCCAATCATTATGAAGAGTTTATCTACACAAATACTGTAGTAAAAACCATTACAAAATGACTTGCAGCAGACAGCTGCTCTGTCAATCAGCCTGTATAAGATTCCAGTTGCCTTTTAGAAATGTGTAATTTATCTCTATTGGTTAAGAGTCTCTACAGCCAAAGTGTTTACATTAAGCTTGGGGGAATCCTGATCTCATCACTTGAGCCAGATAGTTTCAGGACACAGAAGATCCTACATAGAAATGACTGGAGCTGCTCCCTTTTTTTATGAAGAATATATATCAGTCATACTTCAGTGCCCTGCATTCTTGAGGTCTCACTGACTCCAGAGATGAGATCTTGCTTGACTATCACCTGTAGTCAGTATATTAACTCTGGAAACAATGTTTCTGTTACTGTTCTAGTAGAAAGAATCCTCTTAACACCTCTGTAAGGCACAGAAAGGAAAAATGCCCAATACCTACTTACATTGAGACAATACAGAGAGAGTGGTCCCACTGAAACCCACGGCAGGAAAGTAAATCACTCAGACTACAGCTCAGAGATGGCAGCACCTGTGCTAATGTTACAGCACCAGGCACTTTTATCTACACTCTTCGTGCTGTCGAGGACTATGATTAGTGGCAACAAGGCTGCTGGGAATCCCTTGCTCTTTCATCCCTCCAAGAAGGATCCCCTTGACCAACTTGGGCCACTCACCCTTAGAGGGAACAGTGGAAGAAAGGTGAAGCCTGGCCTCTGCACAGATCAGCCTACATAAATAACAACTTTTTATCAGACCAGTCAGCCAAGCCTGCCTGGGTCAGTAGGGAACTACTAGTATTTTTTTATGCTTTTTCTGTCCAGATCCAAAGTAAATGCATATGCAAGCCCTCAGAACATTAAGAGCACAAGCGGTGGGCAGTAATGCTGTCCTGGGATAAAGTTTTTATGCTAGTGGGTGGACTTCTTCACAGCAAACACACGATGGATTGAAGCTCTGAAGTGATCATCCATCAGGGAACTGTCTGCTCAGGCAATCTGACAAGCTTGTTCAAACACCAGAAGAGTCACCAAAGTTACCCTGAGCTGACAGTACTGTATAGAGAAAAGGAAGAAGAAATCCATGCAAGGATGTTTTTGTTCTGACTTCACTCTGTGAGGCTGCAGATCCAGAATGAAAGGCAATAGAGGCAACGCGACACACACTCAGGGAGTGAGAAGGCACAGAGCACGCTGGGCCTGGTACCTAAAAGAAGTTCTAATGACTATGAAACCAAAACAGATTAAATATACATGTTTCTTCTGAAGCTATGAAAGCCTTGCTTTCACCTGCATTTGTTCTACTGCACCAACCATGGCAAAACTGATTTCTTTCAAAATTCCAACTCTGGGATTATTTTTGCAAGTACCTTCAAAAGATACAGCTAAGACAAAAAACAAGGAAAAACATATAGATGCCTTCTTCAGTACACAAGCAGAAGTTCACATGCTCCCTAAACCAGTTATTTATTCTACTGAAAATAATATATCTTTTTTGAAATCAGAGCAAATTAAGACAGTTAATTATATTAATGCCAGAAAGTCTCTCGTCAGTTTGAATTTGCATCTTTCATAAACATTGCTTATCAAGCAAATTCCAAAACATCAAAAGTAGTGTTTGATCAAAATGATTTCTGAATAGACCTTTTAAGCTTTTCCTTGTTCCTTTTTCCTTTGGTTTAAAGAAAGCCAGTGCTCAGTAGTAATACAAGCTGTACTAATAAGTCTTCCTACTTGCCACTATGCCTTTTTACAGACTAAAGATCCCACTGCAAACAGTATTTCACTATGCTAGAAATTACAGAAGTTTCAAAGGGAACTGGTAGTCCTCTTCTTCACCCTTTAAATATACAGGATTTTATGTTTTAAAATAAATTTCAGCAAAACCTGTATTTCCAGAACGGAAGAGCAGCTGTTAAAGAAGTCTCAAATTAAAAAAAAAACAAACAAACCACAACCAAATAACAACAAAACACCAAACAAAACCAACAAACTCAAGAACCTAAGAAAATCGCAGTAACAACAGTGAAGTATGTTCTTTCGTATAGCTACCCCCAACTCCTTTCTTCAGAGACAGAAATGAAACTGGTATATCAATAATAAATTTAGCTCAAATCTGCTATTCTGAATATCGTAAACAGAACTAATAAGAATCCTGTATATGTGTATAATTATATATGTACATAATATTGCTGTGATATTGTCATCATTATCGCTTACCCTGACAACATCTCAAATATAAGAATTCCCAGGGCCCACCAATCCACAGCTCTTCCATGGCCTTTGCTTTGTATAACTTCTGGTGCAAGGTACTCTGGGGTGCCACAGAGTGTCCATGTCCTGGTAGGAAAAGGGGAAAAAAACAAACCAAAACAAAAACAAAGAACAAAGACTGAAGTGAAACTGAAATAACAGTAATAGAAAAAAGCAAACACACAGATAGGAAGCAGCCAACATATGCCTATGCATTTATTGTATATAGGAACAAGAGAAAAAAGAAAGACCTCCACAAGATCTGAAAAGAGTACTTTGCTGACACTCTCCAATTCTACTCTAAGGAAGATATACGGAAATTAAGAAACTTCTTGGTGGCAGGAAACATCAGTGCACTGAGTTTCCCGACTGCTGGTGTGGTACTCTAACCATTAGGCTACACGTTGCTTCGAAATTATTAACAGTGGTATTCATCCTGTAAACTGCAGACCCTGGGAGTTCATGGACTACCTCTGACAGGCCCAGCAAAAGGCAAGCTTATTGACACTTTCCAGCAAAAGGAAAAATTTTTCTTTAGAAAAAACAAAGGGAAGAGGGGGAGATAAAATGTAGTAGTTTACATCAGTAAATAGCTGCAGATGTAAGTAAGATTCCTTTTACAACCTAAGTAACAATTTTCAAATAGTACTGAAATGTAACCCATCATCACTCTCACAATATACATTAAAAGGAAAACATTTTGTGTTTTTAATAATTTAAAATACTTTCAAGGTGCAGTTAAGCAAGTGTGAGGTATATAAGTAATACTATTTTTGATATATTTCAGTGTCATTTTTAGTCATATCTTTCTTAATATAAACTCAGGATATAAAAGTGTTACATTGCTACCTAGTTGAAATGTATATTACAAGTTCTATAAATTCAGGAAATAAATTGAAGCTAAGCAGTTAATGTTTACAAAGACCAAATTACAACTTGAAACACAGAACATTCTGAAACAATTTCTTTCAGAAATGTGAAACCTTCTTTGTAAAAACACCCATGCAGAATTTGCTTGGTTTCACTACCTTGACTTATGTTTAAATACATGTTAGAGAAATAAATCTGCTTTCATTCTGAATAAATTACACTTCCCTGATAGTAAGTCAGAAGAAGAAACTTTGAACAAGCACTTATCAATTCAAGAGAAGGTGAAGTAACAGCAGAGAATAATAATAATAATAAAGTATATTGCATTTTAAGAACAGTTCTAGTATGAAATGACAAAGAACAGAGTCACAAAATTAATGATCACTGCACACAATTTCTAACTTGCAGCAAAAGAAACTCCAATTGTTTTATTTGTGAGTGCAGGAAGAATCTTCTCCAAAGCATGAATCAAACTGGTAACATGGTCCTGAACAAATGCATCAAGATGAAGAGCAATCACTTTCAGAAGTAATACATACCTCTCAACTTCTAGCTTTTTCCTACCACTGTTCTGCTAAACTTGACAAACCTTCTTTTTTCCTAACCATAAATGGATATTCAAGATGCACCTACAGTATGTAATTTTATTTTTTTTTAAAGATTAAATAATGCACTTTTCTGAGATTGCAGATTTATTTTAAACAGAGCATTTGGTTGGGGTTTGTGGTGGTGGTTTTTTTTTTTGTGTGTTTTTTTTTTTTTTTTTTTTTTTTTTAAGCCTTAGCCTTGATTCATAAAAATACTTAAGATGAAGGAAGAGGAGTTGTACAGTCAGTCAAGACTTTAAATGAAGATTTATGATACAGAGAATTGAATTTCTTTAGGCCTGATTTTAATATGACAAAAGCTGAATTACTCCAGCTAAACTGCCAGAATGCATTAGACACACTCGGCACCCAAGTACTGCATGGTTCTTGAAACTACATTCATTAGTGTGAAGTATACATCTTTAACTTTTATCATAAAAGGGTGGCATAATTTTAATTGCTAGAAAATATAAACTCTCATTTTCCAAATCAAGTATACGCTAGAAAATTCTTACAGCAGCACTGCTTTACACACTACTGCCATCTAGCAGTTGCCTAGATCAGGACTAGGTAATTAAGAAAAACAACAAAGCTTTGTTGTCTTTCAGAACAAAATAGTCCCCCCTCCCCCAAATCTAAAAAGCTGTATTACAATCCATTGTATGAGTTTTTATTCATACTGATTTAGTCAGCTCTGCAAATGAAGCAGCTACCAGTTTTACTGTATTTGGGAAAAAGGGCTGTACAAATAAAGCAGACAGGGCATGTATATTCGTTTTAATGGACAAGCCAGACAGTTTGTAGGACAATGCCCCACAACAGACATCCCTTCCTGCCCAAAACCTGCCAACCCTACTAATGCACAAATTCAGCAAAGATGGAGCCTTTGGTGGTCTTCATCATTTATCAAGGTCATTTAGTATACAAAAAGAAAAAATAACCAACAGGTTAATAACAAGATTTTTTTTATTCAAGCAAAAGGAAAACCACAAATTAAGGAGAGGCCAACATAACCTGAAGTCCCCTAGTTGCACTAGGAAATAAAATTTATTACCACCAGCAGGTCATGTACTTCTCTTAATTTCAATCAAGAAATTTATGTTTACTAACTACACCAAAACTTGGAGGAAGCTCAAATTCTTTGTCAAGCTGTCTATTTGTGCCATACGATCTTGCCTTGTATTTCCTCTTTTGTTGGTCATGAAACGAACTATTTAATATTTTGGAAAAACGCATCAAGCAAATTCTATAAAAAGATCAAATTGTCTTAAGTATTGTTTTAGCATTACTGTTTCATGACTGTTGCATATTCATCTGAAACTCCAGATTATCCTTCTGAAGATAAATTACAAAGCAGAAAAATAAGAATAGGCTGTTTCCTTCAAACTGCTACAAAAATTCCACTACTCTGGGTTTTCAAGATAAAAGCTGAAATACAGGTAAACAATAGTTGATAAGGTTGAACATGTAATTTTAAAGCACAAAAATGAAACAAAGAATCTACTCTGGTCACAAAGATAAGCTATAAAATAGAATTTGCGGGACTTGTTAACAGTATTATTTGAAGAAGTTAAGTCTCGGTGGTTAACATATTTTAGTGTTCTACACTATTCAGCATCCACCTCTGTAGTCCCTGACAAGCTTCTCGCACAGGAGCCAGAGATTAACAACAATGTCCGTTTTGGTGTTCTCTTCTGGAAGTTTCTCCATAATTATACTCAATGGAGATTGCTTTGTTTCCAGCCGACAAAAGTTTGTGCTCCAAGACATTGTTGCTTCTACAGTGACACACAATACACTTTACAAACAAGATCTGCTACATCTTTTGTTTTTTTCCTTCTCCATGTCCGCTCTGCAGAATAGTCATGAGGTACGTCCCGTTTAAGCAACAGTGCAGAAGCATCCCCAAAATCTTTAAGTTTTTTTTTTTTTCCTATGAATTCAAACTGAGCAAG
Organism: Morus bassanus; assembly: GCA_031468815.1. Taxonomy (NCBI): domain Eukaryota; kingdom Metazoa; phylum Chordata; class Aves; order Suliformes; family Sulidae; genus Morus; species Morus bassanus. Next base: position 78,447,035 of record CM062568.1, read on the forward strand.
CTAAAAATAACAGTGAATAACATTCCTCTTAAAAAAACAAAGCCAAAAAAACCCAACCCCCCAAAAAAAAACCCAAAAAGCCCCTAAGTTTACTTAAAACGTTCATAAAATTGAATGAAATCTGCATAAAAAAATATAAAATTCTATGAACTTTTGTTTCAGTTTCTCTGAAAGAGCACAAGAGGGAAAAAAAGCCGCTCAAAAACCAACAAAAAAACCCAGTAGAAATTATCAGAAACATGTTTAATGGATATATTATCCCTGAAAAGTGGTACATGCTTTCTAGAAAAAAAAAAGGTCTAAAAATGTAATGGCTATAAAATTTACAGCAAATCCTTTCTACATCCTTCAAGTAACAATCATTTATTCCAGTCCCCCTGCCCCTCCATTTTTCTGGACACTGCCCCTTTTTTAAAAGTAGTGGCACATCTATTTTTTGTGAATGTACTTACAAGAAACTGAAAAGGTTATTAAGTCTTCAGTTAAGGAACACCAAGGTGGAAAAGAGAAGAAATAAACAGCAGCTGAGGCAAAGACACACTGTTTTGAAGAAAAATTTAGAATTTTTAGAAGTACACTATGACCAAAAAGGGAAGAACAAGGATAAACAGAAGGACATATCAATAAAGAACAGAAGGAGACAAGAAAACCTCCTCCCTTTCCTCTTTCTCTAGAAAAAAAAAATATTGGAGTCTAGCCCTTCAGAAAATTTACTAATAAGATGATAAATGTGCAGGCTGCTTCCCACAGCAGGAACGTGAGCTACGAGCCAGACACTCTCTCTAAAGAGCAGCTTAATTGTAGATGGACATGGTGAACACTTCACCCTTTTACACAGGATAGTGGGAAGAAAAGAAAATGCTTACAGAAGAATCTCAATTAAGCAACCACAGAATCACTCACAGGAAATAATATGTATCAAGAAATGTGTACTTGTATTGAAGGTCTTCTGCAGACCATGTTTTATTTTACGTCGTGTTTCTCTAGGGAAACATTTGTTGGTCCTAAGTGGCATGCTTCCTCACAGCTGTTTGAAAAACATATACGCTTTCCATTTTATTTTCACAATTCATATGCACTGTATACATGTATACATATATACACATACATACACGTTAAGGTTTGTGTGTATAGATGCTTGCCATGCATAAAAATGACAGAACATCTCCTGTACTTTAGGTCAAATAGTCTATGAAACAAAATAACCTACTGGAGTGCATTACTGGATAAATTGGTGACAACTGTGTATTTTTACAGTGACAAAACCAGCATTGTGAAAATGACTACAGCTAGTAGGGTGAATACTATATAATCAGGGGGAAAAAAAAAAGAAAAAAGAAAATGATCAGACTTGCATAGGTAACTATCATGCTCTAACTGATAAAGTCGTTCCTCGTTCCAACTTTGTGTTCCACATTTTACATTACCTGTTGTACATTTATAGGTAACGCAGGTACTAATATACAACTACTAGAGTGTTCTATGATTCAGTTCAACACAAATTGATCAACTTCACACCCCTCCTCATACCTCTCCTCACCCCCAGCAAGACAGGACACAGAAAAAAACCCAACTAAAAAAGTAGTAGGTCATCAAAACAAGTTATTACAATGTATTTGAACAAATTTACTCATAGATTCATCTTCCAGATTGAAAAATATACTTTGATGTGACAACAATCATCTTGTTTAATGAAGGGTTACTTCTGCTGTGCCTGAAACCCACAGAAATCCAAATTAAGAATAACCACTAAGTGGCAGTATCTACATGTAAAAAGGAAGTTGTATGAATTTGTATGGAAATGTCTTATGAAGAGATCATCTTATTTTTTTACATGGAATTAGCCTTACCTCTTCCTGCAAAAAGTTATTTTGATTTAAAACCAAAACATTAAAAAAAATGCCAACATTTGTAGACCTATCTGCTTGCCCAGTGGAAAGTGAATTCAGTCAAACATACAGATATTAAAACACTATGGTTTTAAAACAGACTTTTAGATCTTAAGGGTGAATAGAACCAGCGTACTTACTAGTTGCCTACCATCCTTCTGTGCCAAGGCAACCCAGCACTGGAAGCATGTAACCCATAGGGAAGCAACCTTTATGATGTCCATAACACAACTTGATCTGTCCCATCTGGCTCGTACTTCAAAAGGGACCCGTTAGGAGTAGATCCCTCAGATCCACCATCACTTCAAAGTGATCTTGTAGAATTCTGTCCCCCTACCCCCATCCCCGAACTGTTGAAAAAGCAGCATCAAACAGGCAAAAACAGATGAGAGAAGAGGATGAGCACCTATGTAACACCTAACTCACTCACTAGGCTGCCTCAACTAGAACAATCAGATATGTATGGTCTCCCTCAAGAGATGGCCCTAGGGCATAATACCAAATCTTGTAAGACTGCTTTTCCAATATGACAGACTAGTTTTTTCCTCTCTTGTTTTCAATCCCAATGACTGCTCTTCCTTCCTTTTAAGATCATGTACTAACATCTTGGAAGGGTAGTTCAAACAGAGAGAACAGAGAAATCACTGGGGAAAAAACCTCTGCATTATCAAAAAGTTTACATATGCTAGTAAAACAGACATAAGGCTGACAGTATTGTAGAAGTTACAGTTAAATAAATACTTCTGCTGAAGCTGGTCTTTTGTTTCTGTCTACATTTTTCAGTTTCATTTTAGCAACAGGCTAGTGAAAACACAGTATCCAGTTTTAAAATGTTATTCCCACATTTCAAAAATCTCTCTAAAAGGAAAGCAGAAGGAAACAGCAGTTACAAAAAGTTTAGCAATTCAACTTGTACGGAAGATTAATGAATCATTTAATGTACTGCTGTGCACATCTCCGTGTTTGCTCATTTCACTTTACTGAACTCCCTTTTTACAAGATGACTGCTGACAACTTAAATATACAAAGCTACTCATATAAAATATTTTCCTGTGGTAGCTTATCTGTGATATTGCTCCTAGCTATACCTAAGGTGTAATACTGGTTTTCACACAGCCATTTTAAGATGCTCTTTTCCTTCATATTAAGGTATATGTGACTTACACAGAACATCAGGTGAAATGCTGAGCTCTAAAATAAAACTTTTTTCTTCCAACTGTAATCACATTTTCCGTGTTAAACCATAACAAAAACCCACTTACCTATCCACCAGCTTTTTAGCAAATCCAAAATCAGTAAGCTTGATATGTCCTTCTTTGTCTAATAATATATTTTCAGGTTTTAAGTCTCTGTAAACTATTTCTTTGGAGTGCAGGTATTCTATTGCACAAATAATTTCCGTTGAGTAAAACAGTCCTGTGCTGTTGTTGAAACGCCCCATGTTGCGCAGGTAACTAAAAAGTTCTCCTCCTGGCACATATTCCATTAACATGTATAAAAAACGTTCATCGTGGTTGGTCCAAAATCTGTAATGAAAATATTATTTTATTGAATAAACAAATTATCTCTCTGATTTGCTTCAGAAGTAAATTTCTGTAAAATGATCTCTGTTGCCCCAACTATGTACATAATTAATTTATGGTTCCTATTCTGCAAATATTAAAACTCCAAGAATCTAGCAGGATTATGTAACAGACATTTAAGCAGCTCACTTACCCTGAAAAGTAAAACAGATAGGTCAGGATGCACACAGCACAGGCTAAGAAAAAACTTAACTGATACATTCTGTTGAATTGTACAAAACTGGTCTCTGCTAAGCAGCTAATAAGTGACTTAGTACATTGCCAGTCTGCTAAGACCAGACAATTGTTACACAACTTATATTTTATTTAATCAAATATTGTCAAAGTGATGGGAGGTGAGCAGAATCAGCTTTTGTAAAGATGTTTATGACAATACGTTCAAAACTACAACACCAGAGAGTTCTCCTTCCCCTCTCCTATGCCTTCCTCCCCAGAAATATACAACACCAACTGAAGTGGCTAGTTCCTCGATAAGCATCAGATCACAGTGCTTGCTCATCTGCGGTATCTTTAACAAGAGCAAAAGAAAAGCAAAAATGCCAGCAAAACAAGATTCATTTCTGTACCTCAGAATTATCCTAATAAGTACCTTCTATTCCTCAGACTATTGCCTTTAATTTAGGAACTATTATTGTGGTACATTCATTACTAGAGCGCAGTAAAGAGCAGCTAAGGAAGAAAGAAAATCATTCCATGTGGCTTTCAAATGCTTCATAACAGAATACAGGAATCTTCTCTTCCACATTCCCCAAAACTAGGCTGCTTTTCTTTCTACCCACATTAAATAACTCATATACACACAAGTGTAACTCAACAGTTAAGAAGAAAGTAAGTATCTGGTAACATCTTGAAGAATATTCCACCATTTTAAAACAAACAGCTATCCCTATTACCATGATAACTGATGAAGAACACTGTATCTCTACCTACTTTAATGATACAAGAATAGAAGTTACTTTAGTTTCTAGTAACTGCTTCTGCAGTATCACAAGAATGAAAGATCAAATATCTCTTGCCTTTTTTTTTTTTTTTTTTTCCCTTCATTAGCTGGTTCCTTATCAAGGCACGGAGTCTCAAGAAAGATAAGCAGAGCAAACTGAGCTCCCAAACCCATGAGTGACTTCTGCTCAGTAAGATTTTCTTTCTTGATACTGGCACTGAGGGCAAACAAGAAAATGAGACAGACTGTTTGACATCAGCAACAGCTCCTCCATTCCCTCAAAATGATGAGGAAAGAAGAGCCCAGGCTTGCCTTTTGCTTTTATGGCACTACTTCCATATCACAAAGTCATCAATGTCATTAATTGGCTACTGATGATGTTCATAGTGTCTTTACTGACTATGTAAAAACACTCTTGAGATGTATTTTAAGGAGTTAGGCAATGTTGCGTATACAATAAATAAATAAAGATGAACAGGAATGGGCAAACTGAGCAAACCACATTTTAAAAAAAACGTACAGGGAAGAGAAGGAACAAAATCTGACAAAGAATATAGAGAAAAAAATGGAAGACCTAGACCACTAAAACACAGTATTTTTACTGGAATTAATTTCTTCATGAACTGACTCTTAAAGGATTGTCTATCCACAGAAAAATGCGTACATTATTTGGTATACATGAAAAATAACAAAGAACTTCAATATTCGCAACACAGATTGCTTTAAGTGGTATTTTAATACACAAAAGGAAAATATCACAGAAGCTGTGATTAAAATAATATGCATGGTGTCAGGTAATTTTAAAATTCAGCTTCACTACATAAACTTTGGATGCCACTGTGAACTCTTACAGACAAATAACCTCTTTTAGTTTATAGGACTATAAGACATGGTAGATTTTTATTCATTCTTGTTCTCTTAAAAAAAATATCAAAGATACATGTCAAAATTACAGCACAATATGAACTGCTGCACCCACAGAGTTATGAAATGTCTCTCAAACATATCAGTAAAGATTGCCTATGAGTCTCCAGTGATCAGCTATTGCAGGAGCACCAAACAAGCATTTCCAAAAAACAGTTTAAAAACTAAGTAGATAAATAACTTCAGTATCTACAGAAAATCTGATTCAGGACCTCCCTACGTGCAGGAAGAGCATTTCTCAAAAGTAACAAGAAAAAAAAATCTTATATAAAAGTCTTTATATATAGGAAAACATAGGAAGGATGAACACGAGAAATAAATTACATGCAGCATTACTTTAACATTCTCCATCATGAAGTGCTAAAAAAATACTGTATTATGCTGCACTGGCACATAATCCTTGTTTTGCAACCAGAGGAAGATACTATCCATGTTTAAGATGGTGACGCTGACTGAAAATATGAAAAACAGACCATGTAGATAACAGAGTTCAATGGCATTAAAGCAGAACTATACTGAAATTTTTTTCCCCTTTTTGCTGATGAATTATAGTCAAAAAATTAATGGAAAAAAATATGTATCAGACAGGGGAGGAGGCAGCTGAAAAGCAGCTATTAGCCACACAAAAAGCTGCAGAAAGTTTTATTTGTCATACAGTCAGTGATAACTGTACATGAATGCTTGCTTAACCTAAAGCACGCAAATATTAACAGGACTTAAATTTTAACTACCTCATTTCAGCTAGGTTGCTTTGAATCTCCTTTGCCAAGGGACAAAGGCAGCACAGGGACAATTACATGAGCATAGCCAATTCAGCATCTCATTGAACATGTCAACAGAAAAGGCAGAGAGCTAGAAGACATGAAGAATGTTTGCCTTGCACACAAGTGAACTTCCATTTGAATCGTGTCCTTCCTTTGGCAACTTCAAAATCTGACCTTTTGGCAATAGGGCATGAACGAAATCCAAGAAAACTTATAAGTTTGAATATTTGATCACTTCTGCATGGACACGAACCCTCACATCCCTGTCTCTGACTTCTCACCCAAGTTTCTCTATTCCCACACTTCCTGCACTGTTCTAGATTCACAGACATACTGATTTTTTTTTTTTTTTTTGGTTGGTTGGTTTTGGTAGTTTTGTTGGGTTTTTTTGTGTGTGTCGTTTTTTAAGAATTTATGTATGTACATAGATATACATATAAAACCCTGTTCCCCTGTTCCATCCATATTTTAACCAGTCTAACCAGATGTACTCAGCCTCTCCATCTTGCTTTCCCACATGCATCTCAGACTCCATATACCCTAGAACTCATCTTATTGATACTGTGCCACACACAGGATATCTGAACATTGGCTGGAAACTAATAGCGTCATGATGCTGCAAAAAGCAACAGCACACCAGGGAAAAAGCCTCCTCCTGCAAAGCTCTTTCCATCTTTCAGCTGACTACCATGCTTTTGCCTCTTCTTTTCCCTCTGATACTTTCTTAGCCCCAGGAGGAGGCTGCACTCCCTGCAGCTAGAGACTAACTAAGGCTAATTTTGTCTAATTTTATGTAGAACTGATTAAGGCATGTAAATGCAAAACAAATCTTGGTCAATGGCCCTGTATCCACGCATGCGAAAATATAAATGGAAATTAACTGTGCAATTACCCAGAGGTTTAGTTATCCCATTAATAAATATGGACTCGGATACACAAAAGGCACAGTGGTGATGTGAACAGAAAAGTATGACGCCTTCTCTCCTTAAAAAAGGGATCATTAGAATCACCACAATTCCCCTAAAAAAAGTATTCTTCATGAACTGTGTTTAAATCCTGTTTCTCAATAGGTTCCATCACTTAACCTCAAGCATGGGAATAACAAAGCCCAAGAAGCGCTGCAGTCATTTGAACTCTTTAAAAATAACATTTGCAAAAGTAAAATTCACATCAGTTTTCGAAAAGCAGATACGGAAATGTAATTATATCTTTATCTAGACAACTACAGGAAATACATATGTAGAAACAGTTCTTGCCATTCTAACATTAAGAATCATTCTAGAAGTCATTTTGATGAGACAATCCTAACATTAGTATTTTCCCCTCACTTAAGAAAACTTCTCTTCTGCAGTATGAAAATAAGACAAAGCATATAATAAATTATTGCTTAAATGTTTTAACTTATGCTTCTTGATTTAAAATTTTTTATTCTTCTATAATAACTATTTCAGTCTGAAGCTTATTTTGGTCTAGATTACATAATAGAAATTAAATGCTTGGTGTTGATTAAGTACATAAGAATTTGCAATGAGACTCTGGAAAACTTTAACTGCACTTTATATATGAGTTAAATGAATTAAAAAATACAACTTACAATCTGATCAAAAAGGGGTGGTTGACCTCTTTCAAAACTGACTTTTCATTGTGCACATGTTGCTCTTGCTTCAGTCGAATGACATCAGGAATGCTCATTACTTTCAGCGCAAAGTAACGTTTGGCCATTTTTTCCTTCACCAGATGAACACGCCCAAAAGTACCCGTGCCTGAAAAGTTGAAAAAGAGAAGCCAACTTATTGTAAAAAAAAAAAAAAAAAAAAAAAAAGGCAAAGATAATTTACTAAATTGAAATCCTACAGGAACTCAACTCCTGGAGTTTTTGGTTGGTTGGGGTTTTTTCCCTCATCAATATATCAGTATTACATTTTTTACCTGTTTTCACACTTTTTTTTCTTGGGATGTCTCAATTTTTAGTGATAATGATTTAATAAAAATAATGGTATTGTCATACTGCCACTCTTTGGATAGATACTGGAAGCATTTCTTGCAAAGAAGATAAGTGGTCCTGAGAAAGGGTAAGGGCAATGTATAAAAAAAGAAGTATGTAATATGTAAGATTCAAATGTAACCAATGTAAATGAAACAAGCAAAACTGTTCAAGTGCAGAAGAAAGGCTGGGGAACACTCTTAAATTTCAGAGATCAGTTTTAATTTAGATTGGGTGGGGTGGGCAGGATAAACTCAAAAGTAGCATTCAGCTTATTGTATCCACAGTGTGTGGCATAAAAGGGAAAAAAAAAATAATCACTGACCAAGAATGTAATGCTCAATTGTAATGGATTTAATTATTCCTCAAATGGAAAGTTAAGTAGTGTTTTGTGTTATTATTTATTAAAACAGGTAGCTAAAAATCAATCAGGGTTTAAAATGTAGGAACTCATAAGATGAAGAATACAGAATATATAAAAATGATGACAACAACAAAAAAATTCAAAATATTCATCTACCAAGGTTCAGTGACTGAGAACAGCTGTCTGCAATTATTCAGGTGAGGAGATTATTCCCTTAAATGTTGTCATGGTTTCAGTTGGGATAGAATTAATTTTCTTCATAGTAGCTAGTACGGGGCAATGTTTTGGATTTGTGCTGAAAACAGTGTTGATAATGCTGAGATATTTTAGTTGTTGCTAAGCAGTGCTTACACTAGTCAAGGACATGTTCAGCTTCCCATGCTCTGCTGGGTGCACAAGAAGCTGGGAGGGGACACAGCCAGGACAGCTGATCCCAACTGACCAAAGGGATATCCCACACCATACAACGTCACGCTCAGCATATAAAGCCGGGGGAAGAAGAAGGAAGGGGGGACATTCAGAGTGATGGTGTTTGTCTTCCCAAGTAACCGTTACGCGTGATGGAGCCCTGCTTTCCTGGGGATGGCTGAACACCTGCCTGCCCATGGGAAGCGGTGAATGAATTCCTTGTTTTGCTTTGCTTGCGTGCACGGCTTTTGCTTTGCCTATTAAACTGTCTTTATCTCAACCCACGAGTTTCCTCACTTTTACTCTTCTGATTCTCTCCCCCATCCCACCAGTGGGGAGTGAGTGAGCGGCTGCGTGGGGCTTGGTTGCTGACTGGAGCTAAACCACGACAAACGTGCACAGAGAGGTGAAGTGATTCAGTAGGATAAGGGAGCGATGGGAAAAAAAAATACTTAAAAGTTGCTGACCCTTCTAAAAACAAACAGACAAACAGATGTCCTTATAGTGCTGCATTGTTACATTATATGGAAACGGTAGATTTCAGGCACCCTTTTTTTGTAGTTAATGTACTCCTTTTTCAATTCACTCTTAAAAATATAAAAGAAAAATAAAAACATGTCTTTTGAATAATTTATTATGCATTTCTCTATTCAGTACAGTAGTTATTAAAGTTCCTTTTAAATGCACTGCACTCAAGACAATTATACATAACTGAATGGAGTATTTCTTTCAGTTTGAAATGGAAGTTAAAACTAGCACATTTAGCCACACTGCTATTTGTACTGCAGCACAGTGTTATACATTTGAGGATGAACACACATTTTAGCTCATTGGGTGGCTGCTCATTGTTTTTTCACTAATTAAACAATGCCATGTAGGTTCCATTAGAACAGTACACCAGATATTTTTAATCTTATTCTCTGACAGAAATATGTGCCACTACAAAGGATGCTTGGCATTCAAACCAATTGCCTAACTTGTAAAAGGTCACTCTCTTGTTGAGAAACGCCTTCCAAAAGTATAAAAACCTTATATTTAAGCTCACAATCATCCCCGTCTTTGCACATGCCCTAGGAAGGCAGCCCATAGACCTGTTTCAGTATTATTAACTGGTATGTCAATTGATTTCAGATTGTGCTGACCAGTTATGATCAACTTATACTACAAGACAATTTTCTAAGATGTGCAGTGTGTGCAGGGAGATGAGTATGTATGTGAAAGGAAATAGATTTGGCGGGGGAAGGCGGGGGCACATGCACGGGGAGACAGGGCAGGAAGAGACCAAAAAATGAACTTCCAAAACTGCATTACTTGAGGAGGGGAGAAAAAACAAGGGAGTTTTTGTCTCTAGTAGCTTCAAGAACTTGTGAATTTATAAAAGAAGTTTGTGTTCTGTATGTGTAGATTCACTTAAAACATTTACATTTTATTTAACAGTTATTCCTTCCAGTCACTTGTAGTATTAAGAGTACTGCGTTTACTAAAAGACAAAACAAACCACTCATATTACAAACTTGAAACTAACAACTTCAGCATCCAGTTTTATGGAACTTGCAGCTCCATTACCAACGCAGCTTGCAAAACCAGCTTCTGAGATAAAATTTCTCACTACACAAACCCACCAAGTATTACAGTTGTCCAAGCACAAGATTCTATCAAAGCAGTTTTACATTCCCACCTGTCCTAGGTTATGGTTCTTTAACCACAAAAAGTGTAAATAGGTCTCAGATAAAGTCTGCTGTTGCAGTGAAGTAAGCCACTGGGTTACCCTGGAAAATTTATCACACAATTAAATCCTTTAACAGTGCAGTCACATTACATGACACTACCTGTAAACAACCTTATTTTCATGCGGATGGGCTTCTGCAGTAAAAAAACCCATAAAAAAAAAGGCCCAAAAGGTTCCAAGCAGAGATATCTGTTCAAGCTACTTAAAATACTGATTATTTACATCTTTACTGAATGCATAGACAAAAAATTAAATTAAGTTATTTCAGAATTAGGAGTTGAAATTTAAGTTCTGAGTATCTGGAAAAACACTATCAAGAACAACTAGTGACATTGCACACCAAAACTAAAAATCATCTTATATTTTTAAGACTTACAAATGTGGACTTAGAGACATTAACAGTACCAACCCTGTAAGTAAATGCTGGATTTATATGCATTTTAATACTTGTATGAACAAAGTGCTTCCATAGACATATTCAACACAGAAGTCATAAGTGAACACATATCTAATTGTTCCTAGGTCTTGAGCGATCTCATGGTTCATGACTTGTTCTACTTGTCCTGGAAATTTTTATTTTAAAATGCTTCAATTTTTCATTATGCTATTGGTCTAACTTTACAAATGGTGCTGTTCAGATATAGTAACAGTAATAATAATAGCAATCACAAGTTCCATCCATTTTCAAAGAAGGACCTGTCAGGGACTTATTTAGCAATAGCTCTAACTTTGGAAACACAGGCTCTTTAAAAATGTCTCTGCCAGGAGCAGCAAAGCCTGGCAGGCTATTCCAGAATAGTGGCAAGCACCTAATCTAGAGAGCCTCTGGGAAAACCAAAAGACCACACAGACAGGCAAGAACATACAACCTCCCTAACCAGTTTTGTGTTGAACTGATTGCAGACACTCTTTTCAAATGTCTTTAGCTCAGTTTCAAGCAACTATGGAAAACAAGATGACAATACAGACCAAGAACGCATCTAACATTTGTTTTCAGACATTTCTTCTCATAATATGAATTTTTCTCCTATTCAAGTCTTCTCAGAAAATCCATCAGGCCTACATCAGTTGGTAGTGACAATATCCAGACACACAACCACCACCCTTCCAGCACTTTCGACAAACAATATGCTCTCTTAAAGCCCTAAAAAAAAAAAAAAAAAAAAAAAGAGTGATGTTCTGGAAATTACTTACACCATTTAAGCTGTTCAAACTCCCCTCACTGCAAAGAGAAGCAAGGAGCAAACATGGCGAGTACTACATATTTTTTCAACCATGGACTTTAACCATAGGCCATTAACAAGGGGGAGCAGGGGAACTTGCCGAAACTTAAAACAGTTGTATAAAAGTATGCAAATCGGTTTTAATTTATGCCTTTGCACAACCACATACAGGATTAATTGTTGAGCTTTTTTTTTTTTATGCTTAGCCAGTCTTCAGACAAACAGATAAAGTTTGTATGCAAAGATAACTACAATTCAAATGTCTCTCTTCAAACATTTGGTCTGGATCTTCTGCTCATGCTTTCAGCCATTTCTGCAAAGACTTTTAAAATTCTTTTCCTTGCAAATGGGAGGGAGGAACGGGATGGGACATGACGGTCAAGGTGGGAGGCTGCAACAACGTATTGTTATGGTTGTTTAGCACAAACAAGAAAATCTAGCTGTTTTATAAAAACAGGTCCTTATTGTTGTGACTAGGTGGAAATTCTGCCCCTCACATTCATGGAAAGAAAACTGAAAAATTGAAGCAGCAAAATGGCAGCGTGTAAGATGGAGGCCCAGCTCCATAAATTTGAGGGAAGGTTTTTGGAAGCAGAAAAAGGCAAAGTTACTAGTCTTCTATCAAAGCACCACACTGCCTCCTGCCCTCCAGGAAAGGGACACTGAGCTCATGGAACAGTTTGTTAATCCCCGTGAAAGAACTGTTCATTTTTTTTGCCTGATCACCTCAGAGCTCAGCTGTATGAACTGGCTAAATCTGACCCTCTGTGACAGGTAAGTAAACATTCTTTAGGATTACCTTAAAATAGAAATATTCTGTATTTGCCCATCTTGCACGTAACAATTAAAGGAAATAGTGTTTACAGATTTGCACAATGTTCTACTGACATTTATTTAATGTTGAGTTCAAAACAAGAGAACTTCAGGGACTGCGTACCATTCTGGATGAGTCCTGGGATCTGCCAAGTACTATCCTGCTAAACGAAGAGGAATGGCCACACACACACATGCACGCACACGCGCGCATCCCTACCCGTCTCTATTATAGCATGTAATATCAGAGTTTTAGAGAAAAAAATGCTCTTACATCAGAAAATTATACCTCATGAAAATAGTAATTATTAGAAGGTAATAGTAGTGTATTTGCGCAGTCCCATAGCAAATGAAGGTTTCTGGCCACCAATAACAAAAGCAAGCGAAGAGTGCCTGTGCTATTTGCAACGTCCAACAACACAACTGAAGATTTTCAGGACTGAACGGGCAAACAGAACAAGCATGCAAAATGCTAACCACTAATCCAGTATAATCTGTTTACAACAGAAACAATAAAAATTTTGGATCCCTTTGCAAATTTAATGTGGATACAGAACTAGAAGGAATGCCAGCAATCTTCTCAATTAGGTAACCTTCTCATGTTAAACACACAAAGGGAGGAGACAAAAAACTGCAGAGGACCAGCTTGGCCTAGGTATCAAATGTAAGAAGGGCATTCTCAGCCTTACAAAACAAGCTGGATTCCCTCATGCCATGCCAAACCATAGCCAGCTTCCAGGGTTTTACTCTCTTTGAAGCCTGGTAAAAAGAATAAAGAATGTGGGAATATTTCTGATGCAGTTTTAGATACTTTTGATGCTAGGAAACCAATCCTGAAACTTTTGATCAGCTAAACAATTGAGTGAGTAGTCATGTAGTGACTACTTTGCTATTGATGTAGGTGACTAATTTAATGCTCAGTTTGCCTCTTTATTTGCTCCCACTAATTAGGCCCAGCTGTTCCAGCTTCCCATCCTTTTAATTCCCAGCTCTTTCCTAAAACCAGGTTTGCCTTGCTCAGATAGATACCATCTGTTTTAATGAAGAATAAACTAGGGCATGTGAGATCCACAACCCTGAGGGCTGCTTTCTGAGTCCCAAAGGGGTTGGTCCTGACTTCCACAGATGCCTATAAAAAGCATCAGATGTATGTGCTTTTATTTACAGTTAGAAGAAACGTTTCCTACTGTGCCACATATTAGTCTTTGTTGGTAGCCACAAGCATGACAGACTTTATTCTGTTGAATATCAGAGATAAACTAGGTGAATTGTATCACACTACAAACTCACTATTAAATGTCAAGTTTGTCTGCCATTTAATATCTGTCTCGTCTCAGGATGGAACCTGAACAGCCTAGCAGTACATGCCTTAAAAGGAGGAGTGCGGGTTGTCATTAATTCTTGACAAAGAAGGGGAAGATGTGGCACAGCAAAGGAAACCAGCCTGCCCAAATAGACTGGTAATCAGAAGATTAACACTTGAGAGAAAGATACAGGGAAACCATATGACATGAGCAACTGTGGGCTTCTACAACAGAAGATGTGGATGGCACATGAACAGGGCAACACAGAACAAGGATAATGATTTTGGATATCACAGGAGCCAAGTTCACTTTTTTTTTTAATTTTTCAACCCATGGACCAGTGTAAACTGAAAATGCCTTGCCTTCAACCTCTCAACCTTCTCAAATTCAGTGTCTTCACACTGTTCCAGAAACCAGCTGTGGATTGATCACCATAACTCTTAGAGTCCTGATTCTATATTCCTATGCCACTCTAGAGGGTTTTGGTCTAAACCTGAAAAGCATGCCAAAGAAATAAAGAAATTTAGAGGAGGTTTTACAGGCTGCCTGTTGTTCTATCTAGAACTGCGTGTCATACTATTGAATGTGAGAAGTAAATGTCAGACAATACTTTTTGCAAAGCTTTTGTATATCCTTCAGTGATCATATATGAGGAGACAGTCTAATTAAAAGAGCTTAAAAGCATATAAAACAGAGATGCCTCATGCAGTGTTCACCATGTGCAGCTCTGCCAGAGCGACTTGCTTCTATGACTTTGTTCATTCATCCATTGTGCTATGATTCAGTTTACACTAGGAACTCCTTGGATAGAGAAAATTTCTTTCTACTTAACAATGTGAAATACTATACAACAAAAAATATACCCATTACACTGCAGGCAAGTTCATAACTTTCCAGACTACCTGTCCCAGAAATTTTACTGCCAGTGGCATACCAGTGGTTCTCTCTTACTTCTGTTTTCGATTCTAGACTCATCCCTTGTCAACCCATTTTTCAACTGGAAGCTCAGTATCATTAATACTTTATCCTAGCTCAGCTGAAGTTGAAAAGAAACTTTGCATGTTTGAAGTAGAGCCTAGCTTTTGACTCAAAGATGCTGCTGTAAAAATCTTCCACCTCTTTTGCTGCTTCCAGATTCCAAAGATCTGACATATTTTCAGGTTCTTTCTTACTTGGTATACAGGGAACCTATAACACCACACCACTAAAACTACATTTAACAATCTGGAATTTGGTATAGTCTCTTTTCAACTTTCCACAAGAGTTGATATGACAGAGAATACCAAACAATTGTATCAACAACCCTCGTTGTTGACCCACCCATTTAAATCTTTCTGAATTACAGTCCTTAAGAATTAAGAACACAGGAATCACCAGGCTAATTAATACCCATCAGTCAAGCTTCCTGTTTTGCACATAGTTCAAAGAGAGGTTCCTGATTTCCAAAAAGTGCCATTCAACAGAACATCCATGATGGGAATTCCTTTCTAATTCAAGATAATATCATTTTTTTTGGCTAACAACTTATTGGGTCTCTATAAAATGCTGTAACTATCAGAGTGTCTTTAAACTAAATGAGCAGAATCCTTGAAAGTTTCTCCTCTCTCTTTATTCTTTATTTGTTTATTTTGAAATACTAGGGACCAATAAATAAATGATACCAGAAAGTCACCAGCCTGCTGGTGATAACCCTTAATCCTTTCCATCTCAAAAAAGCTCTTAGAACACTGAATTTTAAATGCATGTCCATCTCCCTTCACAAAACTTTAACATCCACAATCTTCAGAACAATTCTCATAAAACTGGTATTTCCCCACTTGATTCTTCATGGTGTTTTTATAACTCTTCCCATGCCTTCTGCTACCTGTGATTCATGACAGGTTGATATAAAAAATATGAATAGATGAATGCATGAAAAGTTTTTCCTCCATATTGAAAATAGGACATTGTAAAGTCATTACTCCTACTTTTACCTATTTAAATATTGCCCATGAAGTGTTGATAGGCTTCACCTGCAAAACTGTAAAGATGTAAACATTTTATAAAAAAAGCTCACATAGAAACCTTTAAAGATGTACTCCTTTTTCACCTAGAAACTAAGCTCTATACTACTTTTGCTGAACTAAATTTAGGAGGCCTATTGAAACAGTGTATTTTAAATGATACCAAACCCCTGCTAAAAGTAAAGCATATCAATCTGTATTGACCCAATTTAAAAAAAAAAAAAAAACAACTTGGTCTATCACATTTTAAGAGATAAGCACAGTTAAGCTAAGAATCCTGTGCCTGTCTGGCTAGAAACACATCCCATGTTAAAACACTAGAAAGAATTAAATTAAATACTTCATCTGATAAGAATTTCAGGTAATTAAAGCATTATCAAAAAGTGTCACTTTTTTATGTAGTTGGAAAAGAACCCGTAAATTAGAAAGTATACTAGCAAGATAGGCCATATTTGGACTTTCTAAAGTTATAAAACATCATTCAAATCCTATTCACAGAATTGCTTCTTTCAGCTAGAGGTAGGGAAAGATTGAAATAAGCACATTAACTGAGAGCTTCTTGGAAAGCAAATATTAAAGAGAAGGATTTTTATTTTGTTGCCTTTATCCACCCCCCCTCCAAAAAAAATCCCCTCCAACAACAAAAGCCAGACAAAACCCAACATCTAGCCACCTCCTGTTCATTAACCAGTGCTCAAAATTCCCATCAAGTTCACAGTAATTCAGGATTCTTTCTAAATTAATTTGTGCTCAAAGTTAATCTTTTATAATTGCTTTATTTTTTTCTTTAAGTGTTTAAAAACACTATGAAACAGCTTCCTTAAAATGAAACCTAAAACAAACTGATGGACATTTAAGCTACTATTTTAATCAAAGCATGTTACACTTTCACTTACCACAAACAAAATACATGAATGCATCACAAAGTAACCAGACTCAGGCAAAGAGAATGAAAAACCAAAAAGATGACTCCAGCATTAATCTAGGTACCATCAAATCCCAGATTTCAGGCTACAGGATTCCTTTTGCTTGTTAAAAAAAAAAAAAAAAATAAAAATGCTGTGACAGAAACATTTTATATTATAACCCAGAATGATCAATCCTGATCTCTCGTCAAATACTGTTTAATTTTAGGTCTGCTGTTGTGAATACATGGTTCCTACTTCTCGAGTTGGGATTAGTACTACATTCAAAGTTTTGAACTGGATGTCCCACAAGCAGTTTAAGCCAAAAGTGATTGACCTCTAATTTCTAATAACCTTATAATAATTTCTAATTTCTAAACCTTGCAGTTTATCTCTGGTAGTGCATAAAGAATCAATTCTGACAAATCATTAATATACCATTTTTCACGTATTCTGATTATGAGCTAGAAGTGCTTCCCAGTGCTTTTTTCCCCTCCCAATGAAGGCAAGAAGAAAGATGGTGAGTAAAACCGACGCAGGGACATACTAATTTGGAAAAAATAGCTCTGTTGCTAGTTTAATCCCCACAATCAAATCTTTACCTAAAAGGACAGTAAAGCTTTCTCTCTCATAATTTGTCAGCACTTCTATCGTCACCTTCACAGTTTCCCTGTTTACAGGAAGCATTTACAAAACTGATTTGGCTAGTTGGTTTACTCAAATTCAGCATGGAGATATTTAGTCTGGTTTTCAAAAAAACCCGCAAAAACACCCCCCCCCCCCAAAAAAAAAACCCAAAAAAACCCCAAAAAACAAACAAAAAAAACACACCAAAAAAAACTGAACCAAAAAAAACCACCCAACCCAAAACAAAACCAAAACACAATCCCAAAAAACCAAAACAACCACCAAACCAAAACCACCCACAACAATTTGCTGTGTCACTAAGTCAAGGACAGACTTAAAACCTTTTCAAGTAACTTCAACTAATGGAAACAGTCATTAAGGTCTTAAAAGTCTTAAAACAGCACTTCTGTAGAAGATACACCATAGTTCAGGTACTTCATACGTTGTTCCAGTAGCTTTTGCTCTGTCGTTTGCTACGGTCCTACATGTTGCTGTGAAATCACTGTATGTACAAAGCTTATAATTATACCCAAAGAAAACAGTAAACCTTAAAATAAAGTTGACCAGCCAAACAACTACAAAACATAGCTGTGCCCAAAACTCATGTTCTCATCCAAGAAAAATAAAAAAAGAAAAACCCCCAACATTTTGATGACGACTAAGAAAAACACTTACAAACGCAATAGTCCGTGAAGGATTTGAAGAGTCACTTCGTTCCACAGAAGTTAAAGGTACATGGAGTCTGATAAAGATCAGAGATACATGCAGCAGCATAGGCCAAAACTTTCACAGTAGCCTCCTCTGAACTATGTGAGGCTAAACAGCAGTACTTAGTAGGTGTCTAACACCTGATTAGCCACTTTCCTTTTCAACCCAGAAATACCTGCCTCTACACACTTATAGGATTTTTACATAATTAACACAGTTTTGTCTGTCCTGAAACTCAGCTCTTGCAGATTTCTTCCTTTGTTTTCTCTGAAAGAACTACTTGATGCAAGTCAGTCCCATATTAATGCAAAGAAAGTATCAGGCTTAATATCCTTGACTGTGTCCTTTAAAAAGCAAACAAAAATCTTGTTAAAGTACAAAGGTTTATTATTGCTGAATGAAGGTAATAAAAGCCACATTGTTTGTACTTGACCAATTTCCTCTTTTTCCAGTGCTGGACAGAAGCCTTTGAGGGACTGGTACCTCTTGTACTACCTTCCTTTCAATTACATTTTGCTTCCATCTTCATCTAAAGCAGTGCTAAAGAAGAAACAAATTGAGGGGGACATTTCACATAGTGCACAAAAACTGTATTTTTTAATACTTTTAAAACAGATCATCCATTCACTACTTAATCCGCTATTTCTACAATGCTTTTAAAGTGTAAGATTGAAGATTAAATTATGTTGAAGAGCTCCTGGATGAAGACATATCGAAGACTCTGACTTAACTTAAATGCACTCACCACGTTTTAGTTGTCTCGTACGTTTCAGGAAGTAGCTAAATAGGCAACCAATAGAAAACTGTTCAAAATTACCTATTCTTTGCTATTTTGTGTGTTACCACAAGATTAGGCACAGAAGGCCCCAGTCCGGAAGCATACTTGCACACATATTTATTATAAAGTGATTCTACACACATAGGTTTCATAGTCATTTACACTGCATAGGTCTACATTCAGACAGAAGACACCAACCTCGAAGTTATATGGTCTGATAAGTGCACACAGGATTTCACAACATGGAAATTATTGACAGAGAATATGCTAATTTGTATAAGGAAGTATACATTTGTGAGGTTTAAAAAAGAATCATTAGCAACTCACTAAATTCTTCATACACGTCACCAAAACTATGCCTAATGATACCTATACAACATTATAATCTTCAGCACTGTGACCCAAATAAAACTTACTGGCACAATATCACGAATGTGCTATTAGAAACATCAGCTCATTCATCTAGCATTTTTTTAAAAAATACTGATATAGTTAATAAACAGACATTACACACAAGAAAGAAGAGATGCAGTTTTTACAAATAATCACAGCTCAAACCACACCCAATTTGCAGTCTTGCATTTACCCATGTAATCTGTGATTTTACATATGCTACTCAAGTTCACACAGCACAAAAGTCTTAGAAGGTACTTAAAACTATTGTTATGTTTACCTTACACTTGAACTGTTATGCAGACAAAAACAGAAAAAAGATTTCTGATGCAGCAACTAAGCCCTTTTCTGACAACTTTATTTAGTTTGATCTTTGTTTTGAATGGGTTGTACTGAGTACTAAAGATTTTATTATAATATGCACAAAGGACTTAGCGTTGTAAATATAGCAAAATGAACACCTTCCTGAAAGATTCAAATAATTTCTTTGCATCTATAAGCTATGAACAGTGTGCTGGGCCACTGAGACCTTGTATTTTATCTTCCATAAATTCAGTTTTACAAGAAAAAAAGAAAAAAAAAAATCAAGCTACAAGCCAGTAAGAATCTTGTCCTAAAACACTATTTCAATCTAGAACAAGCACTGCAAATGGATTTATTTTTGGTTACGGGTTAATACAAGCAGAATTCACGAGTGGAACAAAGTATTCCTCAAAGAGAATTAATAAGGCAGTATCAACCAATATTCCTGAGAGACTACAAAGTAAAGATGCATTATATAGCCAGAATTGACTTCACGTATTCATTACCTTACCAAATTCTCTCACAGTACATCATACAAGAAAAAATAGTGTAACGCTGTCCAAGGAAAGGTGATGAAATCACTGTTGTTTGGCACTCGAATGGACATAATAATGTTCTCCACATAAAGAGCTATTATGTGTGAAAAAGGAATTAAGTCCAGAATTTCCAAATAAAGTTATATCTGATATGGAACTGGAACAAGTGCACTAACACAAATATTAAGTTTCAAAATCCCAGTCTCCAAATTCCATTCTCAAATGCCAGTTAAACATTTCAGAAGAAAATCTCTACAGTGCCCAGGAATTACATTACTTATAGAAGTAAAGGCTGAAATTATTCTTTGTATTAATACCTAATGTTACTGAAGACATGCCAATGTTGATTTAACACTTAGGTTTAGTGTAAACACTTAAACACTGTAGCAGAAAGGGACTGTGGTCTTTAAATTTGTCATGCTATTCAGGATTGTATGGACCACTACAATGTTTTTTCTCTATGATGCAGAAACATAAGTCTAAACTCAATTAAAATTCTGCTCTGTGTTCTAACTTCAGTTCAGCCTACTATGTGACTGAAACACAGAATGGATAGATTAGTTTTTTCTACTGTTACTACACAGCTTCTTAACAGGAAAGAAAAGCCACTCTACAAAGCTTCCAGTTAGAAGCCAACTGCCCTTTTTGGTTTTATATACAGACTTTCCTTCCCCCCACCACCTCCAAACTGGGATCCAGTCTCTCTCCAATATTATACCTCACAGCATCATACCCAAGAAACACATGCAAGCCAACAAATAAGACTTTAAACAGAAGGTTGTACATAATTGACATTTATTTAAATGGGCAAAGATGAACCAGGACGAGAACATTCAAGAATTTATAAAAGAGTACACTCAAACAACCTACAAATACATTCCTTGCATGAAACAACCTTGATTTTCAAAGTGACTCAAGAAGCAAACTGTACAAGAAAATGGAAATCAAGAGGTGAATGGGTTGCTACAGCCAATACTAAAGTAAGTTTCAGAGGCTATGGCATATATCATAACAATCGTAACAATATGATTAATTTTGGAACAGTAAGGATAGACTTTTTGGCTGATTCCAGAAAGCATTTTTGTGCTGGACATTGTTTCTGTACAGCTTCTCCTTTTTTTTTTTAAAGCATAAAATCATCTAAGGCACAATATTTATTTTAACACTATTTGCATTCAGTACAGTTTGCTAATTTCATACATCTGAAAACACAGGTGGTAAGATGCAGTACGTCACAAACAGGCAATGATATAGGTGAACTCCCTAAACAATACATTTTTCCCCATCCAAAAGCGAGCTTGACATATAAGATTATGGAAATAAATCTCACTTGCAATGGTTATTAGCTGCTCCTGAACAAAAATATTTAAAAAGTAATTATATATGTATAATGAAGTACAATAAAGAATGTATCACATTTCAAATTATTCATGAGTCACAACATGAAACAGAATTCTTCACACAGTTGCATGAAGAGCGAAGAGAGGGATAACATTCAAAATTAAACACCAATGACATAGGGAAATAAAATATCCTACAGTACATATGCTTCAATCACACATAGGTCAAAGCTTTTAAGATTCCCGAAAGGATGCTTCGTTTGGACAAGTGAGCACAATTTAGCTTACCTCAATTTACACTTACCAAGCTGCGATATTCACTCCTAAATCTCCAAGCTAATATAAACACTGGATAAGAAAATGCAGGTATGTGATTTCAGAACACTTTTATACTATTTGATAGCTAGTTTTATAGAATGACCAATGTATCCAATATAAAATGTTATGTGTGGTATGAGAAGGCTTAAATCTAAGAAAATCAAAACCTGTATTGCAGAACACTACTAAGTCCCATTAATGGCACAGTATATGCTTCTTTAAATTGTATATAATCTTTCAAAATACAGATCTCAAGTGTCATTTCCGATGGCAATTTTCTTCAAATTTACAATTTCTGAACTGTTTACAAGTAGGCCTTTCTTAAGTATTATCTGTCAATTCAAGGACTGTCTCCATTAAAATTATAAAAAAAAGTCACCTCATCCTCATGCTGTAGGATTTGAACAATACCATAGACAAAAATCCATACAAATCCAGAAGGAAAACAGTAGGCACATACGTGAGCACGTACCCTACACAAATCTTTCCATAAGACCTGAGAACTTGCCATAAAATCTGAAAGCACTTCAAACACTGTCAGATGAATTTACTTCAGGTTTTTTAATGCATCCTGAAGAAAAGACCACATAACTCCTCACAGGGATTGAGTTTGGGGTGATAAAATCTCATCCTTACTAATGACCCAGCATTGAAGACTCACCTCAAATTGCAGAATCTCAGTTTAACAATTCATTGGATTCATCCACTAACCTGATGGTGACTAAGGTTAAAGTAGTACAGGGGCAAATCACTTAAGATATGTACACAAGTCAATTGAGATGTTAAAAACTGCATTTCAGGACAACTGTTTAGACAATACACTGACTCAATACACATGGACAGCTCTCCATCCTAAATGGACTGGCTAATCTAAAGAATGCCTCAAATGGAAAACAAAGCTTTAAAAAGGAAAGAAAAGAAAACAAACCCCAAAAAAAAAAACACCTCTCCGTTATCTGTGACAGTCAAAAGCATCAGGAGATCAGAACCTGAAGATCTAAAACTGATCAGTCCATGATTAGTGTTATCTGGTTACACCCCTTCTCACAAACCTCTGCTCTAGACACAAGAATTTAACTTTTACATATAGTTTATTTAGAATACTGCATGGAAACCAATTTTCAACATTAAAGATTTATCAATTGCTCTATTCCACAGGCCCTGAGGACTAGTTTCCTGGATCTTAAATCGTATTGCTCTGTATGGTCATAAAGAATATCAGGTGTATATATATAGTAGTAATAATAGTGAAGACTACTAGATGGACCTTACTAACAGAAACACAATTTCCAACCCACCATAACACAGTTACAGTTATGAGCTAGTCAGTCATATAGAGCCTTTTCTGTGTTCCCAGTGTTCTCACTTTCCAGTCACTGAAAGGAGTTAGTCATTAATACTCAAAATCTTGAAAATAAAACCAAGTTATCTTTTTTCATAAGAATCAATATTTTATTTTAGATTTTCAGTTATTTCACTCTCCTGTCCTATGTATGTCTTCATCTTACATCAAATTTCTCAGCAACACATACCCATATATGTAGATATATGGGTATATAAGATATATATACACACACACACATACACACATATATAGTCACATTTAGTATGAGGTTACTCCTCAGGTTAATTTATTTTCTTGTTTCCTGCCATAGTTGCTTCTCACTTCCCCTCTCTCCCATTCTCTTGCCCCATAAAATCTCAGAATGAATTATCTGAACCTAATCTGATATATTTAAAAACAGGATCACAGTCTGCAGTAGAGAGAGCAACAAATAGCAAATCCAACACCACCTTGATAGGATAGATTAAATTACAGCTAATTGAGTTCATGAGCTGTAGTTCACATGCCAAGAGTACTTCACATGCCCTCGTAGATGGTTTCTCCAAAACTGTAGCATCATTGCTAGCTAAGAAGTTCATTTGCTGTTATAGTTGACATAGCACACCTTTCAACAGAAACATATTTTAAATTATTCATTTTAAAGAATAAGCATTTCAATATAATTTATAATTCAGGACTTACTCTTAAAGAAACAGTGCACAAGCACAAGTGTGCTAAAATGAGAAGGCAGAGGCAGATATAAGGATCAGAAATGAACACAAAACCAATCTATCTGGGCCAGGTCATCGGTTCATACACAAACCAAATTGGTTGTAACTGAAAGTTACTGGTATCTGATGGTTACTAGCTTATCTTAGATTAACACTTTTTACAGAAGCTGAAGCATGTTAAGTTTCCAGCAGCAAAGATAAAAGGCATACTTCTGTCCTGAAGAGAGATGAAATATGCCAAACAAGAAAAATTATTAGGCATAGTAGGTATTTACTGTTCTATGAAGTGAACTGCTGTTTGTTTCACATGCTTGCATGTTTCCTAGGAACAAGTAACAGTCTCAGAAGACAGGACAGAGACTGATGAAATTATTATTTCATATATAAGAGGTCCTCCTACGTCACTGATGGAAGAAGAAACTAGCATTGCACTATCCAAAATATACCTACTCAGGAGGTACCAGAAGAAAGCTGTGCCAATGACCAATACAAATATCTTACTTCTTGACATAAAAAATAAATGTTATCCTTAATAGGATTTGCCAGCACACAAGTTAAGTACCGTCAATATTTAAAGAGTCCCTAAGCACCCATTTTCACTGTACTCCTCTTTTTAGTCAAGTTTACCAAGTTCCTTAGTCTTTAAAACGCGCTCTGTGTATGACATGCAAAACTCTCTTAGAGATGACTGTATTTTATGGTAAATTATCAACAGTGTGCACCAAAAAAAAGGATTTGTCCTGCTTATAATACTAAGCCAACTATACTATGGAAGGATCTCCAAAGCAAAGTGATCAAACAGTATGGCTTTTTTCCATCTCTCTGCTCTCCCACTCCCCAAAGCGTCCTAGCATTTCTAGGTTGTTTGGTTTGGTGGTTTTTTTTCCTATTACTATAATCATTGTTTAATTTTATTTCAAGAATCATATTTCAGAAAATCAAGGGAGGCCAAGCAACAGAGTTCTGTTTGTTCTCAAGCAATGCAACTCCTAATATCTCTATGAAAAATGAAAGCCAATTAGGCTAGAAATCACAACTAGCCTGGGAGTATCTGGAGTTCTGAATCTCTCCCTAGCTGTTACATCCAACTGCCAGCAGGAAATTTTTTTCCTCCTACAAATATTTTAAATGTCAAAGCACGTGAAGATTAGAGAGAGGTTTATCAATGTATTTTATTATAGGAGATAAACTGGCAATATTCCATGCAAGAGTACCCAAATTTAGGATATTAGTGAATCCATAGCTAGCTTATTTCCACATAAAGTTGCTGACATTGCACACTCAGCATTAACTAGCAACAAGTTCAGATATACCTATGAAATCAAGCACTAGTAACATATGTTCCTTCATGTACAATCATTTGGAATACCCAACCGTGCCCCTAGCCAGACTTTCACTCTGTTCTACTTGTTTTGCTCTGAAAAGAAACAGTATTGAGGAAACACAAACCCACCTAAACAGAGTGTCTTAAAACAGCGTTGAGTCCCCTTCTCCTATTCTCATTTTCGTACATCATTTTTAAGTAGGAATTCCAACATTCTGAACCAAACGTATAGCCTCACCTATGCATTCATCTCTGTTACTGCCTGCCAGCCTTCTCTGAGTATTCATCCACTTTGGTAGTCCCCATTTCACTAAGAATCCTCTTTATTAAAATACAAATAGCAACCATGCAAAAAAGTCAGTAAAATTCAAAAAGACTATTTAGAATTACAAAGGTGTGAACCCTTGCCTCTGAGTACATAGCATCAAGCATTTCACTTGCAATTAAACACTGAAGATCAATATTCAAAGACAAAATTATTTATATTGCAGGCTTTTATCACCAAGGTACATTCCTAGGAAACTCTTAAAAGCAATGTGAAACAGGCATACTCTAAGCTATGAAATCAATAACTATGCAACCAACTCCTGCTTTAGTTTTAAGTAAGATGGGTTTACCTGCAGACCTGTCAGAAAAAAATAAAGATTGCTGAGGGATGGCTAATTAGCCACAAAGCCAGCCATCTTCCACGTTTCCCATTTCACCACGTTGCTTCTCTATTTACTACCAGCACGAACTGCAAGCTCTTCTCAACAGATAAAGACAACATTGGTAAGTAACATCACCTGCAGTATAGTAGAATTCATACATATTTCATGTTAGAATAATATTAAAAATCCTTGCTGAACAGGATTTTGAGACTCTATTTCTCAGTCTGCCTCTGATGTCAGTCAGGCTGAAAATTTATGGAATTGCACCCTAGCCACATCTTACGCTCAACTGCTCACAAAATTAAATCATGTTACACTTTTTTTTTTCTTTGAGGGTGTGGGGAGGGAAAGGCATAATTCCAAAATTTCCTTTAGACTTCAGATGTCAAATATTGTTATTTCACAAAATGCACATGACACACTCAAATTGTCCTATCACAGATTTCCAGAGCATTGTTTTCCCAGAATTATCCCAAATCAAGCCAACAAGGCTACACTCTGCCTAGCCCACAACCGACAGTGCAGTAGGAGCACTGAAAAATTTAGGCCTACCTAAGAACAAAGGCAGCAAAAAATAATCTCCACCACCACCAAAATAAATCTTTTAGCTTACAATAAGTCAAGTATGTGTATGTGAAGTAGGTGAAGTTTATACACTTATACATAAGTGTATGTGAAAGAGGCAAACCACAGTGGACAACCAAAGACAGTAAGTATTACTTACTACATTACTTACTTATTACAGTAAGTAATCAAAGTAAGAGAAAAGCTGCAACAGCAATCACAGAGCGCAGCAAGGAGCTGTGGTGGGGAGGAAACTGAATTATTCAAAAATAAAAAAAAAAAAAAAAAAAAAATTGTGCCGGGTTCCATCAGTGCGGGTCACTTTTTAAGTACCACCTCCTAAGAGCACAGGAGCAGGCAATTCCAAAGTGTAGGAAGTCAAGCAGGCGAGGCAGAAGGCCAGCGTGGCTGAGCAGGGCTTTTTCTAAAAATAAGGCAAAAAAAGAAAGTATATGGCCAGAGGAAGCAAGGTCAGGCAACATGGAAGGACTACAGAGATGCTGTTTGCTACTATAGGGAGGAAATTCATGTGGCCAAAGCTCAATTAGAGTTGAAGCTGGACAGTACTGTAAGGGACAGTAAGAAGGGCTTTTTTAAATATGTTAATGGCAAAAGGCAGGCTAGAAATAACATTGGCCTATTGCTTGATGAGCATGGTCACCTCACAAGCAGGGACATAGACAAAGCAGAGTCGTTCAGTGCTTTCTTCGCCTCTGTCTTCAACACCAATGGTGGGCTCTGGGACCCCTCTGGGAGTTATTGAAAAACTCCTGAAAGACAACACAGTCCTTGGTCCTAGCCAGCATGGGTTCACGAGGGGAAAGTCCTGCTTAACAAACTTAACTTCCTTCTATGACAAGGTTACCCACCTATTTGACCAAAGGAAGCCAGTTAATGTGATCTTTTTGGATTTCAGTAAAGCTTTCGATACTGTCTCTCACAGTATCCTCCTGGACAAAACGTCCAGCATACAGCTGGATAAATACATAATGCAATGGGTGAGCAATTGGCTGACAGGTTGGGCTGAAAGGGTTATAGTAAATAGGGTTACGCTGGGCTGGCAGCCAGTCACTAGCAGGGTTCTGCAGGGATCCATCTTAGGGCCCATACTCTTTAATCGCTTCATAAATGACTTGGATGCAGGACTGGAAGGAATACTAATCAAGTTTGCTGATGACAGAAAAGTGGGAGGAGCTGTTGCCACACTTGAGGGCAGAGGCACCCTGCAGAGAAACATAGACAAATTAGAGAGCTGGGCAATCACCAATCTTATGAAGTTTAACAAGGGCAAGTGCCAGATCTTGCACCTGGGGTACAGACAGCCTGGGGAACGAGAGGCTGGAGAGCAGCTCCGCACAGAGGGATCTGGGGGTCCTGGTCAACGGCAAGTTGAACAGGAGCCAACAGTGTGCCCTGGCAGCCAAGAGGGCCAACCGTGTCCTGGGGTGCACCAAGCACTGCATTGCTAGCTGGTCGAGGGAGGTGATTGTCCTGCTCTACTCTGCGCTGGTGCGGCCTCACCTTAAGTACTGTGTGCAGTTTTAGACGCCACAGTATATTAAGGATACAAAGCTACCAGAGAGTGTCCAGAGGAGGGCCACAAAGTTGGTGAAGGGTTTAGAGGGGAAGCCATATGAGGAGCAGCTGAAGTCACTCGGTTTGTTCAGCCTAGAGAAGAGGAGACTGAGGAGAGACCTCATCATGGTCTACAGCTTCCTCACGAGGGGAGGAGGAGGGGCAGGCGCGGATCTCTTCTCTTCTGGTAACCAATGATAGAACCTGAAGGAATGGCAGGAAGATGTGCCAGGGGAGGTTTAGGTTGGATATTAGGAAAAGGTTCTTCACTCAGAGGGTGGTGGAGCACTGGAACAAGCTCCCCAGGGAGGCAGTCACGGCGCCAAGCCTGACAATATTCAAGAAGCACTTGGACAACGCCCTCAGACACATGGTATGAGTTTCAGGGCTGTCCTGTGCAGGGACAGGAGTTGGACTCGATGATCCTTGCGAGTCCCTTCCAACTCAGAACATTCTATGATTCTATGAACTGTTGCAGATAAAAAGAGTTGAGATAATTCTAGAAACCCTCTTCACTTACAACATTTAGAACAAAGGATATAGTTTATTTTATTAAATACTTGAAAGGGACAGCTTTCATAGGCTTTACAACATCACAAATGGATGTGCCCTTATTTATTTCTACTTTTCAACTCATGAAGGAGGAAATGTATACAACTGAAATCCAGAAAATTAACTTTAAAAACCACCTTTCTTTTTACCCAGAAGAAATATATTTCCATGTCTTTTAAAATATTTTGCATTAACTTTGGTGTTAGTTCTATTTTTCAGATTCTTTCCAAATCTCTTCTCAGTTACTTTGTTTTCCTTCTAATGGTTCTGACTTGTGGGACACACTGTCTTTCTCACAGCTTCTTCCCAGATGCCTTTTCTAGCAGAAAAGGAACAAAACCAACTTTAATCAAGGAAAATTTTCCATGAACAGATCCAAGGAATCAATGAATGAGCAATTTCTACATATATGGTTGCTAACGTGAATTTATTTTAAGTGGATTGAACTCTATCAGTCGCTAAAAAAGGACAAAGAACAATGTTGTTGATTCAGTATAACTTCTACATCCACCACTTCTGAGTGTGACAACTGGGTGGGTTAAATAAAGACATACTGCAGAAGTCTTCATAGGCATTTGAAAGTCACAAAAGTCAGGGAGAGTTTAGTGGCCTCAGAACACAAATTCAGCATACCAACATGCAAGCTGAAACATTTTGATGAAAGAGGGGACAAGAATCACAGTTTAGAAATAGACTGACCAGCAGCTGTCCTCATTGTTCGTTCTCCAGGGACAGACAAGGAGTTACCCACTAATCTTCCTGAAAACAAACTAAAATTTTACCATGCATACTCTGAAGTTATTTTTGGCAGGCTATGCAAATTAAAACTGTACAGGCTACCACCTCCTGCACCCAAGGAGCTGTAAGAAGCCAATACCAAGCGGGGGGGAAGAGGTCTGAGGTTAGAAGTCTGTCATCAGTTTTAGGGCAGGAGGCTAGAAGAGTCTGCTATGATAGCACCCAGAAGTTTCACATAAACACAGTCAGCTCCCAGCCTCTTATTTTTCATATTCGCCATCCATATAGCTATTACCGTCCATCCTAATTAGTAGATCAGCAAAGTAAAAATCTTAAACCCAGTTTAGCCTGTTTTTGAAGAGTCTGTGGAGGGATAGCTCTCAACATCTACCTAAACAATTTTGGAGCATTTAATTTACTGACTGGAACAACACCCGAGAGGCATAAAAAGCAATATGAACTAGACATTTTGCTTTAATCCAGAGAGCTCCCTGCACCTTCAACAATAATGGCAGTGTCATTACTGTAAATATTTCAGATTGCTCAGAGTCCCCATATTCCCCAATACAAACACAACAACACTTAAGCAAATGCCAAGAATGCTGTGTAAGAAGCTACATTTTAATGAAGCACCATACCAAAACTCATAAAAAAATACTGCATAGTGGGCAACTTAATTGGTCACTTTATACGATTTTGGTAACAAACCTTTACCTCCTTTGTAAGAATCATATAAAAAAGAAAAAAAAAAATCCCAAACCTTTGGAGCTCCACGCACTTTCCTTTTCTATTACACAATGTCAGAGATTATATAGTCACATTTTCCAGGCAAAATAACGTATTGCATTGATAGCTTTAGTACACAAGAAAAACAACTGCACATCTAAGTCACAGGTTACAACTTCTAGTAACAGTTTATATTATATAGCTCTTCTGCCTTGAGTGGCCATTCCCAAGTACTCCAATAAATACAAAATATAAATCTTTACACCTGAATTCTTGCAAATTGCATGTTAGAATCAAATTAATAAATACCAGATACGAGACCTTTCATGAAAAATTAGCTTAGAATCAATCCTTTAAGGAAGTAAAAATTATCCAAGTTAAAATAAAAAAAGAATTGCTCCATGCTGTAGATTCTGTATGAAGTTTGTAGAAACAAAGATCTGCTAAGTGCAATAGATAACCAATTAAGAAGTCCTTATATGCTGACAGAAAATGAACAGAAAACTTCAATTTTCTCACTCTTTCTACATCAAGCTGTAGAATTATAGAAGTTATGTTTTACGAGTTTATATAAATTTAAATATATATGCACATACATAGATATATAAAATTTATAATCCAATAGAGAAAGCTGTAGGTGATATTCAAACTAAACATCCAGAAAAGAAACAAGAGCAAAGATGATGTTATATAAAAAACTTAGACTGATTTAGATACCATAACCTGTTGGCATAAGAGCTATGAAATACATTGCAAACTAAATAAAACCATATAACCAATCTACTTTTACTTTGGTATTTAATAAACACTCCCCAACAAATAAAGAGTCACAAGACTAGAAACCCAGATACTTCACAAAGTATTCAAATTGCCTGGGGGGTGCAGTTCAGATTTACTTAACTACAATGCAGGTCAAATTGAGCTGGACTTCCCCCTGCTCCCTCAACAGACTAAGAAAGTTGAGGGTCAAAGCAAGACTTCAGGAGTGGTTCCACTGACCAGATCAACCCAACCAGACAAGCCTTAACATTCCATCACCACTGGTATTATACAGAAATATGTTATACCATGCAGTTTAGTCACATGGAAATGATGCTTCCTTCATTAATTTTAATGTGTTTCAGTTATAAATAAAAAAATAAAACAGACACACTAGCAATTTGTCTGAGGTCAAGCATATTGAAGCAGACCAACTGATTCGCCGGAGAAAAATGACAACACATTTACACAAGAGTTACTGTCAATCAATAGACCAGCTATCAACTGCTCCAAGCTGGGATGGGAGTGAAGAAAGAGGGCAGCCAAGTGGAAAGTTTTCATGAACAAATACACAGATCACCACAGTTTAAGACTGGACAGGGCAGCTGTCAGAATTCACCAAAACAAAATTTAAGCATACACACTTTTGAAGAGCAACTCTGCAATGCAAACATCCTCAAACTACCTTAAAATAGGTATAGATATTAATACAAATCCTTCAGTATGAGCATTACACAGAACTCAGACAAGCTTATTTTACTAATACAAAGCACAAGCACTTTACCAATACAGTAGGCAGTTGCACTGAAATTAAGTGGAAACAGTTTAAATCTAGTTTAGGTATGTCTAAAAAGGAGAACTGTAATTGTATATTCTACAACATAGGTATGTCTGGCAGAGCACATTCTGAACACTTCTAGTATGGTAGGACTTAAAGTTTCAACACTATTTTCCCTGCTCCAGTCATCTTTTGGCCCTTCAGTGAAAGAGCTTAGGTATTTACATAGAACAGTTAAGTTGCTTAAACTGAATTGTAAAAACCACAAAATTCAGAGTTCATTAAGACTGTGGCCCTTAAACTGTGTAAAA
Source organism: Morus bassanus (assembly GCA_031468815.1). NCBI lineage: Eukaryota > Metazoa > Chordata > Aves > Suliformes > Sulidae > Morus > Morus bassanus. The sequence continues at coordinate 78,478,903 of CM062568.1, forward strand.
AAAAAAAAAAGCTTAAGTTAATACTCGTACTGAGATTGTTATTTTAATCTTTTCAGAATGCTCTTCAGAGTTGAACAAGGTGTTTTGTTCAGGTCCAAAGAAGCTTTTCAAAATGATAAGTCTGTGTTATTCTCAGAATGTTTTGGTTTTGTTGTTTTTTTAGATTATCAATGGGTTCAGGGCAAAACTGCTCACAGAAACACTGTATCTATTTTACACCCTGTCCCTTTAAACCTTTAAAAGAAAACAAACATCACTCACTGTTTCAGAGGTGGCATCTTTTCAAACACCATCCCTGAAACCCCTCAAGAACCAAGTCTTTAATTTGCCAACTTACAGTCTTACGATAACAACTGAAATTATTTCAATACCCTTGAAATATATTATCTACCCAAGATAAAAAGGTAAACATAATACAAAGAGCAAAAATTTGAACATTTCTTTTACTAAAATTAACAAAGCAAGACTCCAATTACCCACAGAAATACATTAATGAGACTGACATAAGTTTTTTTTAATATTTTCTCATTCTGTGGCATTCCACTCACTTTCCAAATATAACGTGTTTTGTTAACTACTGTCACAATTTACTCACCTGTCTCCCAGGTGAATTTCTTTGGCACTCTAAATTTACAGTTTCTATGGTAAAGAAGAGGCTGTACTAAGGGAAAATCTCTAATCCACTGTAGTATTAAAAAATAATAATAATTATAAAGCAATACATACTTCAAATAAAAACTGAACCACTGCTCTAATGTGAAGTGCAAACAGTGGTTAAAGGAATGTTGTAACATATACCTTCCCCCCCCCCCTTTTAAAAACAAACAAAGAAAAAAAATACCCCACATTTGTTCATTCATCTGAAAGACAGTCTTCCTGTGGGAAAACAGAAATGAAGTCTAATTTTGAGAATTGCTGTTCCCCACCACCTGAATATCCCAGGTGCGCACCAACACACAGTACTAAGCAAAATTTTACTTAAAAAATTCTTTGAAGCTGCTAAAAAACCTCTAAAACTGTAGAAATGGGAGGATGCTTTCCCAAGTAAAGACATCATGTTAAACTACTCCCGAGTAGTACAAGCTAATGCTGAAGATGTTTTACACTGATAAGTATCAACAGTAAGGGAATTGTATTGTTTAACCTAAACTAATTTGGTTAAGAACAGCTTATGCCCAGACAAGCCCTTGCAAGGTAAACACAAAGTTCCTGTCTTTTACTTCACAAAAATTCACTCTTCATTTCTGTATACATGTCTAATGCCTCTCATAACAAACAAAAGTGGTACATAAACTCCACCACCCTTTTCTTTCTTCTAATATTTGTATATTGGGCATCTCTGGGCTATTTATAGGACTTAACAAATTATTTATCTTCAAGAAGTACATTTGAGTGTCAAAGCCTATTCTATAACATACCATCAAGTTCACAACATCAGAGAAAGAATACTGGATTTCTTCCTGCAATCAGTTAGATACCTAAATAAGATAAAGGCAAAAGAAACAGGTGACACTAGCCGTTTACCTCAACACTGATTTTAAACTCTGAAGACAGAAAAGCAGAAATGTGAACTTTCAGTTTTCACATGTTCAGACTTCTTCCATATACTCTCACTTTTCTGACCTTTCTGAAAAATAAAAGAGAACATTTGTTTCAATCCATTTTTTCCAGCCTAATGAGAACAAGGACCTTATGGGAAAGGACCTGTTGCTGCAACGAACATTATGCTACTGAAGTTCACCTCAGCAGTGGATAACAGGAAAAGCAAGAGAAGAAAGCTGAGTCACACCTGGTCATTTTCTCTCTACAACATCAGCTATAACAATACTAAGGACTTATTTTGGAACAAGTATGATCTTGTGGGAGGGAAAAATGAAGCAAGAAAGACATTCCACAGACAGAGAGTGAAAACAAAATCCAAGTCATTTAGCTTTATGACTAAAGTCTTAAAGATGTACAAATGTAATAGTGAATTCAGGGCACCATTACAATCACAACATTCAGACCATGTTTTCTTTCAAAACTTGCGGTATTTAAGGACATTGCCAAGTAAAATTATGGATTATCATTTCAGTATCAAGAAAAGGTAACAAAAAAGGAAAAAAATGTTCGCACATCCCTTAGAATATTATATTCTAAATAGGTGAGGACCTCCGTAGTGAAACCAAAAATAACACTTGGTAAGAAACAGAACTAATTTGAGTCCCTTAGGAAGAAAAAAAACCAAGCAAACAAAACAAACAAACAAAAAAAAAACACCCCACACACCACCAAGCCACCAGTGTTCTTCGCTAGTAAAGTAGAACTTGGCTATTCTGGTGCAGAATTTTTTACTTAGACTATACACAGGGAAAATAGTACTGTAGTATCCTATAAAGGAGCAGATTCCTTACAGCATTAGACTACAGTTCTGTACCTACTGTCCTGTTGATATGCCATTTGAAATACATTTGGCTACCATATTTTGTGTGTGAACACAGTGAAATTAAGCATTTAAAAATATGTTGTGCCTCACTTTTCCCATGCACTTTTTAAAATTTTCCCATGCTCATAAAAATTAAAATACTGGTTTGCCCAACTTTTTATTCTGCATTTGTTTAGTGTAAAGCACTTCATGGGAACAGTTGTTTAAAAGAATCTTTTCACATGAAAATACTATTATTAAAATATTTCAATCAATTGAATAGATTTATAAAACCCAATTTACATTTATAAAGCCTGCTATGGAATTCACTGCACTTTGAAAAATGGGCAAGAAACAGATCTCACAGGAGAGAGGGCAAGAATAAGTTTGTCATCTTCCTCCTCCTAGAGTTCTCTTCCTTCCTCCTTCCCTATTACCGTACATTTCATTTAGGAACATAACATTTGCTCTCCCAACTTCACCTACCCAAAAGTGAAGAAATACCTTCTGGTTTTCTTGTACTTGTTATTCTAGTTTACCTGAATTACTTCTTCATTAAGGCATAATTAAAAATTTAATATCTCCATTTCAGGGTATATATCAACCGTCTGACTGCAGCCGCTCTGGCTACTGGAATAGGAAGATTGCTCTTGTTAAATGCTCATCAAAACCAAGGATGATTCAGAAACTATGCCTCTAGTGTTCACAGTCTCTCTCTTCTACCAACCAGACCTACAAAAAGTTTGAAATGGGTTCAGATAAGCATGGGTGGGCCATGAACTTTCAGCAGTTAAGTTTCAGTGAACATGGTGGTCATGGCATATACATTTTTACTTCTGTGTAGCACAGAACCACCTCAGTCTTGGCACAGCCGAGTATGTAAATTCAATTGAGATTCACAGAATATTTCAGCCTGGTATGAGCAGCAGTTTCTGAGAGTGCTGAGCAAACATTGGTATTTCGACCTCCTTTGAAAGGAAAATTAATTCAAAAACAGAAGTGGACAACCAGGCACCTTCGAAAGCTCCAGAGCAAGAGCGCTCCGCCTTTCATATAAGAGGACTAGTTAAAAAACCATACACCTCAAAGGTTCAAAGCCACATCTTCAACCTCTCAGGAGGTACACTCAGAAAATATTCTTCCTGTTCAACCTCTCTTAGTGCCAGAAACCAGTACACGCACCACTCCTGTGCCCTCCCCAAACCCAAAACTTCACTTTATCGCCTAAATATCAGGGCACTTCCCCCAAAACCATACCTGTACTCTAATCTCTGCTCCCAATGCCTTTTACTAAAGGGCCCACACACACCAAAGCAAAGGTTGAGTCTTGGGATGTCTGGGGAAGGTAAATGTCCTCCCACTCTTTATGCGAAATTGTTCTCCCCTTTTTCTTCCCTCAGTGAGAAATTTGCTAAACTGAGCACAGCGTCCAACGGAAGTCACAGAGAACACGTCCAATCCGGCCTGCATTATGGTGATCGGGTTAACAGAGAGATTTTAATCCTCTCAGACTATGAATGATATTTAAAACAGTAGCTATTATATTCAAATCAGGTACTGGTTCTGATTTTTTTTTTTTTCACATGAACTTTATTCCATCCTCCAAGAGAAGGTGCCTAAAGTCAGGGATGACCTCAATCTCAGACACCAGTGTCATTTTGTTACCTTAAATATTACTCAGAAATAGCTGTAAGAGCATGGAGCTCATCTGCGTATTTTGCCACTTTCTCAAACTGATAGTTTCCAAGGCTATACTGTTTCTAAGTCTGGGTATGTCTATAAGCAACAATGATTCTAGCACAGAAGATATCAGAATTTCCTGCCCTGTAATTTCTGGGTACTCCCCTCCCCTCCACAAACATCTCCAAATTCCTCAGATAAAGCAAACAGCTTTCGAGAACATCAGCAGAAAGGAAATGGCTATTCTTATCACAGCAATCAAACTGTAGACAAGTCTAAATTGATGTAGTGAAATTGATGACAATACATTAATCTCATCTGTTTGTGCAGGGGGATCGAAACAGAGGATAGGGTAATATTGACTTAAACCACTGCTAAAAAGAAACTGTAGATATACTCTTTTCAGTACATGTGCTATAAACCTAAACTGTACTGAAATAACTTAATTAAAAAAGGTTTAAGCCAAGCAGAAATGAGCTTTTCAAGCTAAACTACACATCTACATAGTATTCTGCAGTATTCTGCACTGATTTAACTTGCAGCCCATTTAACTCAGGAATGCAACGTAGCATGTTAGCAGGTGCGTACGGAGCAGCCCAACCTCAGGCAGAGTTACTGGCTCAGGTCTCAGATGCATTACAGACACACTGGCAGGGCACTGCATCTTTTATTAACTCTGCCACTCAGAGGCAGGTATAAATGTGTTCAGTTTCAGTATCACTTTGGGGCTGCTGTATTGCTTCCTGGTCAGGAGCTAGATCCCTTCCCTCCTTACAGCCTTCTATTAAGGTGCATAGGCATGTCATAAATTCATTTTAAAACCAACTTACAATAAGCCAGTTCAGCTTCTTTGATAAGGTAAGGCCCTATGGATTTATCTGTGCACATTTTTAGACCCTTCAAGTTTTGTGTTTTGTCTTCATTCTCCCTACTAAACAACCAATGCCACGGTTCATTAAGAGGTGCAAAGAACAGTCATTTCTCAGACAGAGCTATTTGACAAAATAAAAAAAAAAATAAATAAATCAAGCTGGGGAAGACAGAGAAGGAAGGAAGGCTGTTCTTCAAGCATTCTGTCAGTATCCTGATAGGCAGCTATCTGCTCCTTTTACATTTTATTCCCTTCTCTGTGTCTTCACATCAAGCAGTCTCTCTTTTTTTAAGTCTCTCTTTATTCCTTGTGGAATCATGACTTTCCTCTTTCTTAACCTCTAAGGAGCACGTTAAAGAATGCTCTAAAAAGATATGCTGTTTAGAATTGACACCAGGATTACGTCTACATTTCTTCATTGGCCTCGGGAACACTTCCATGACTATTATGCCTTCTTTAAAAATTGCTATTTTTCTGCAGCCTTCACTTGAAGTTATAATCCTCTGTGATGACAACTGTATCCACAGCAACTAAGTCATGATGTAACAAACAAGATCAACCGTTTCTGGTGTAAAAAAGCATGACAAACCTTTCAAGCAGTCTCTTAAAAATCTCAATTAATTTGTCACTACAGTGCCTGCTCACTTTTCAAACTGGAAAAACTATCTCAAAAAACAACACACTCAAAGATGGTCTTCATCGATCACAACATTCTTAGGCCTCTCCAACTCCATTTTTAAAGACCTATTAAAAACGTACACTTCATTAAGAAAGGGCTTAAATCACACCTTTTTTGCTGAAGAAAGCTTAGGGGAAAATGGGATTTACAGCACTTACTAGAATAAATCTATTCAAAATTATTTCAGAGTCCTATAAAGAATAAAACTTCCATATGCTTGAACACACAATCCTTCAAACTAGGTGCAAAAACGTATGTAAGTACACGCACGTTATGTTCAAACACAATGCACGGACAGGTAAGCGTGGATATGAATACAACGAACGCCATCACCAATGTCTGAAATGCCAGTTTACAAAACACATGCATTTACTCTGCAATGCTGCTGGTTAAAGGCAGTTTTTAGCAAGCGTAGCAAATGTGAGATGTGACCTTGCCTTCTACCAAAATTCTACGCACGCAAAGCATCTTTGCATCAATATTCAGGGCAACAGCGCGCCGGGGTTCTGAAATATACTTCGCTATATTCAGTTAACCGGTCTGATCTCTTCACTGGCCCGACAATCACATTTAAATGATGATTTTTTTATCGTGATGCAGGTAAGTGAAGTTAAACCAGACAAATCAGGTTTTACACCAAAAGGTCTGGCACCGACTGTCCCCGTCTCGCTAACGGGGGATCAAAACCACGGTCTCGCAGCCGGAGCCGATGGCACCGGCAGCACCGGCGTGTGTGTCGGGGCGGGGGGATTCGTCCCCAACGGCACCTGCCGGCCGTTTAACGGCCGACGATCCAACCGCGCCGCCTCAGAACGGGCCCACAACGCCCAGCGGCCGCGGCTCCGGGGCGCGGCGGGGGAAAGAAAGCGGAGGGGGGGGGCGCCCACAGAAAGAGGGCGCCCGGGAAGGGGCAGGCGGCCGCTGGGGTACCTCTGGGGGCCGCCGCGCCCGGCCGCGGGCAGGCACCTGGGCAGCTCCTTTGTTCCTCCCCGGTCCCGCCGCCTCGCCCCTTCCCGCACTCACCCACGGTGGCCAGGGTCTCCAGGTCCTCCAGCTTGTAGGCGGCGGGCTCGGGCGCTGCGGGCGAGCCCGGGCCGGCGGGGCTGGGGGCCGGCGCGGCGGGCTGAGGCGCGGCCAGCCCCCCCGCCGCCGCCGCCGCCGCCTCGCCGCCGCTCTTCGCCCCCATTTTGGCCTTGGCGGCACTGAAGGCGTCCATGGGGCCGAGCGGGCGCCCCGCGGCCGCTCAGCGCATGGAGAAGGGCGAGCCGGGCCGGCTGAGGGGAGGGGGGAGGAGAGGGAGCGGCGGGGACGCAAAGTTTCAGTCTTGAGCAGGCGCGGTGGCCGGAGCCCGTTCCCGCTGCCGCCTCTGAGGGGGCGCGGAGCCCTTCAGCATCGCGGCCAGCCGCCCGCCGCAGGGACCGCCGCGCAGGCAGACAATGGCGAGGGGGAGCCCGGCCGAGCCGAGCCGCGCCGTGCCGTGACGAGCCGCGCCGCGCCACAGGCGGGGCGGGGTTTGCCTTCCTGCCGCTGCGGCACGGTCCCGCAGAGGGCTGGCGCGGCGGGGAGGGGGCGGAGGGGAGGGAAGGGGAGGGAGGCGCGGCCCCGCCGCTCGGCGGGAGCGCGGAGCTCCCCCCCCGCCGCGGGCACGGCCCCGGGGGCGTTTGGCGGGGCGCGTGCCCTTCGCTCGTCCTTCCCCTCCCGCTGAGAGGCAGCGCCGGGCGGACGGAGGGAGGGGGTCACCGGGGGCTGCCGGGGACGGGGAGAGGTCCCGTCCGCTCCCCGCGGAAAGTTCAGAGTGATTGACGGGGCCCTCGCAGAGCGGCTTCCTGACCCAGCGGGTTTCACGCTGGGGAAGAGTCGGTCGTTCCCCACGCGTGCGAGCCCGTGTTGGAGTAACGCGGCTGTTCCAGGGTTCGCGCGTGTCCCTCACCCCCGCATCTCCAAGGGCTTCTCACGCCTTATTTTACTCCCTGTTTTCAAGCAGGTGTGGATATTGCACCGGGCGCAGCCCCTCCGTGTTCCCTGCTCGAGCCTGCAAAATATTTAGGTGACAGGGGATGGGCGGCGGGTGCCCTGAGCTGCGCTGAGCTAAACTGAGAAGGCACCTAATGTAGCAGCAGCTGAGTACCCAATATAGCTCCTTCCACGGCGGCCAAGAAACTGTTGACGATTATGCTGAAAGACAGGGAAAATCGGTGTGCAAGCCAAGTCACTGAGAAGCGTTCGTGTCAAAATTGGGAAGGAAATCCTAGTTTTTTCCATGCCTTCTTCTGGCCCAGTTTTACGCTGTTCACAGCTCCTACCCTATGCTCCAGTAAGCAGGATATCTGTGAAGCTGATATGTATATCAAGTCACACAGGTGGCGTTTCGCATCTCCTTTTTATTAACTGTGGAAACGTGGGAATATAAGGCCTACTAGTTTCTGTGTGGAGTAGGCTCAATAATAATGAGAAATAATTATGTGTGTGTATACAGAAAATGAGTATATGAATGATGTCCATAAACGTGTAATTGTTATACATCCTTCCTGAATTTTAAGAGATCTTTGCAGTCTTGTCTATAGTCATGATACTCAGAGGATATAACATGTGTTTTTATCTTTTAGCTTGTCGACATGAAGGGTTATGACTAATTCGGGAAAATGCTAGGTCATCTCTGCTTCCTGTCAGCCTGTGAAAGAATCACCAGTCAAGGAGGATGATGTCACTTTTGCTACAAAATTTCAAATTTCATTTGTGTACTCTTCAGAATACACGTTTGGCACTTCTGTTTTGCTTTACTACTTTACTTGATTTCCTTTTGTATTATGTTTTGTACATTGTGTACAAAAATTACCATGATTCATGTGTTGAATTCAGTATTTTAAACATTGCTTCAATTGCAGATTGTAAATGTTCTGGCAGGCTCAAAATTTAGTTCCTGTTTGGTCAAAAGATGAGCAAGCCAACAAACTTCTCTTAACAATAACAGAAAATTTTGTTTAAGATAACAGTTTGAAAAACAAACTTTCATACATTGAGGAAATCTCAGTGTATATAAAAATATAACTTTTTTTTTTTAGCCAAAAAATTGCAAATTGAGATGATTTTTAGGAAAAGGTACAAGCTAATTGTGATCATCATTTTCAAGAGAGAGTCCCTTAACTCCAGTCTACCCAAGAAGATCAATATGTGATCTTCCTGAAACCTTTTTTTCATAAACGCTAAGAAATCATTCACTCACTGCCTAGATGTTTAAAGGGGAATAACATTCTTTACAGAAGGTATTGATTACTTTCAACTGATATTTCTATTTATGCTACAAACTTTAATCAGTAATTAAATGACTTGCATCCAGGAACTTAAAACTTTCTTTAAACAGCCTCCTACTGCCATGCTTCAACAGTCGGTGGCCTGTATGACAGCACACATTCAAAAAGGCCGTGGTTCAGCAAGGTTCATAAGAGCAGGATTAGCTCCATTCAATGCAGTGTCTTTCTTATTATGATTAAAGTTAGCTTCCTACCTTGCTAGCCTGGCATCCAGAGCATTCGCTAGCTGTAGTTGTAGCAATATAATTGCAGTGTTTATATTTAGAATATCAACGTATTATTAGTGTGCTTTACCACCTCTGTATAACCTACTTAATCAGTATCTGCAAGATAAATTCTATTATTCACAATATTTCAGGGAAAGAAAACACATTCTTTCTAAATACAACGAGGTTGAGAATCAAAACTCTGAATTTTTGATTGATTCTGTGAATGTGAATTCAATTCAATGAAAAATATGGGAAAAAAATTCATAAATTGCATGTGGGCATAGAGCTGTCCCCTGGGTTGCAATAGCGGGTACGAAACTTAGTTTCTTGCCCAATTTGTTCACACTTTGTAGGAAAGTCTGCAGCCCTGTTCTCCTTTTGTGTTTCATTTTTGCCACTATTTTAACTTAATAAGTGAACATTTGGTCACAGGTACTTTTTAAATAATCTTGGCCTTTCCTTTGCCCTTGATAATTCATAGTTCTCATCTTTTTCTCTTTCCCTACGCATGCAGTAGATGTCCACAGCCAGGTTCCTTTAGCTTAAAGCAGAGTTTAATACCTTACATTTCCATTCCTTTACCTTGCAGGTCCCTACACCAGGGGTTAGCTCTATTTTCATTTTCCCTTGAAAGTACCAGATGTTACAGATTATTCTTTCCAAAGACAGTGAATGCCTTACTAAAAGAGATTTTTTTTTTCTTAATATAGAGAACAGTAGTTTAAATAGCTTTCTCAATACTCATGATTTTAGGTGAGGGGTTTTTTTTCCATTTCAGCTGCAAAAAGTGTTCAGTGTACTTACATTCCTTTATAAGCTCAGAATTTCAAGGGGCCAAAAGGGTCCCAGGTGTCAATTTGGTTACTCCATGCTGCCTTTCATGTATGTATGTTTGCCAAACTTCAGTTTGCCTCATGTACAGCCACACCGATAGTTCATGGATTCTTCAGGTGCTGAATTACTAACCTACCTCCCATTCCTTCCCTCTTGTTTGTTTGTAGGTTTTTTGTTTCTCCCCAGAAAACCTTTGGTTAACAATTTTAAAGTAATGGAAAGGATTACAAACTTTCTACCTGACTACCTATGAACTGATGATATAAGAGATCATTATTCTGTCATTTCGAGGGGACATTGTAATACACATATCATGCAAATGGAATATGGTTTAAGCGCCTAACTCTTGGTCCTTTGGTTCTCTGAGAAAGGAATCAGTCATTTTAATGTCTCCATGACTGCAGATGAAAGAGACTCTCCTGTGGTCTGAGCAGGTTTGCATTTGTCTACCTGAAAGTGTGCTTTTTTATTCCCTGCAAATATAAAACTTTCCTTACAAATCTTGTTAAAGCATATCTTTAACATCACCGTCATAGTAAAACTACTACAACAAGTTTGCTAAAGAACTTGTTCAAACCTGTAGGGAAGAAATGGAGAAGTCCTTCAATGGTGGTTATTACTAGTAAATAGCTCCGTATCTTCTCCTTTTGTCACATTATGTACAGTGCCTGAAAAAGTGGGACTTCTCTGAGGAGGAAGAATAACTAGTAAAAATAATTAGTACTGGTCTGTGTTTCTCGTTTGTTTTGTTTTGCTAAAGCAGCTCATGATCAGGCAAGTTCTAATGAAGTAAACGAGCACCCTTTCATGCAAGAAATCCCTGCCTGTGACAAAGGAAGGGGGAAATTGTTCCACCCATCTGAAGCAGTTCCTTCATAGTATGGAAATAAGACCATTTGTATAATGAGCAATCACACATCATGCGAATGTATCTACACATTCATAAAGCAACTATCACACCTGTATTTTAATATGTTTATCTTTAATGTTTTTTTGAAAGCATTTAGATGATTATGAGTATAGTGGCTGAATCCAAATGAGAACTGAAGCACCAAGAATATAACGTAGATGCCTACATCCAAAATCATGATTCTGTCAAGTCCTGCTGAGTTGATGCCTTGCTTCGGAAGTGCATCGACTTAGCCAGTTCAAACATGGAAATGCTGTTACTAGGGTGTCTAGACTTCTTCCCAGTCTGAACAAGTTTGTGCCTAGCTTCTGCCAAAACTAGATTGAGATCTGGAAACAAGACAGTGCTTTGCCTACTTTTGCTGAGGAACTTGTTCTCTTAAGTGTTCTGAAAGCATATCTCACATATATGCAAAACTGCTCCCCTCACAAAATTAAGTCGTGGCAACCTTTTTAGAAAAAAGTGTTGGATGAGCGCTATGTTATCTAATAGGAAACACGGAAATACCAGTGTGCTGGACAAGCTCTTCAAAGACAGGTGGTGATATTTTCTTCAGATGGAAGACAGAATAGAGTGGCATTGCACTAGGCCATCTTTTTGTTCATTCTTTTCCCCACAGAACTAGTTACGTATATTCATATTAGCACATCTCATTTTGACTACTCAGGATAGCATGCTGGTTATAGCAGTCACTCAGCATTTTTGATCTTAATTGTATGAAAGGAGTTCTCATTCCAGCCTCCTTCCTTTAAATTACCAAAGGCAACTGCAGGACATATTCTCCCATATTGTGCATTCCTACTTCACAAACACTCCTTTTTTACTGTGCCCATGAGATGAGGTGTTTGGTTCACTGTTCTGTGGAATGCTGCAAAAGTCATAGAAATGAAATATAGTGAAGTCACATTTATTTATACAATTTATGGTATGTAACTGTGGTGTGTTTTTACAAATTTTATCAAGGTTCTGCAAAGATTAGTGTAAAATAATAAATTCCACAAATGATAAAATTGGTATGAGCTTTCTAATTTTCTTTTTTGGAGCAAGACATGCATTACGTGAACTTTATAACATTCAACGTAGTCAAACAGAATAATAAAACCCATCTGTTGCTACCAACCTCAGGGAACTAAGCTATCTCATTAAGGAGTCCTCAGATAAATGTAAAATTTCTGTGCCAAACTATTTCCCCCCCTATATTTAGAGTAGTTAAAGGACTTTTAAAGTGAAATTGAATATAATGTCTTTTCTAAGGCACACACAACTAATACATGAACAGAATAAATCTTTTAATTCAACATTTTTTGAAATTCTATTTGGTTTCATGTTGGTATCTTCATATCCAAGACTAAGGACTAGCATGAGGAAAAAGAAACAGCTAAAATCTTCCTTCAGTCACAGGCATCAAAGTGAGAAGGATGCCAGGCTTAAGAGTCCATCATATCTTCATTGATTTAGTGTCAGGTTTTCCCTGTGTGACGTTTTATGTGGGATTCGGGCTTAGAAAGGTGTGGTTTGTTTTAAGCTGATCCAAACCCAGGCTGCCACATTTCTGTCATCCTCCTCCCTCTCTCACATCAGCAGTCCCACCTACACCCTTGCTTTTGCATATGACATTTAGGTAGCTCCCTGGTAAGCCAGTTCAGGAATTAGTTCAGGAATTTATTTATGAAATAAAGTTAGTAGGGTTTTTAGCCAGATCAGTTCCCCAAACCATTGCCACACACAAGATTTTAGGGCATCCGGTGCACTGATCACTCAGCTGGGGGGAGTTCTGAGGCAGGCTCTGTTTTCATCAAGCTGGTTCAGCTTTACCCTCCACTTTCTTCTGCTTACACCTTTGCTGTCCCTCCCATTGCCCCTTGAAAGAAAAAATTAGCATTTTGAATGCTCCATGACTACAGCTGAGGTTAGTGTTTCCCGTGAATAGTTTTTAAAGAGATCTTCATGCAGTGTTCTGGACCAATACATCACTTCACAGTGGCATTGAGGCTGGCCATAAAACCGAAGGAAAGAGATGGGCACCTCATTTAGGTTATCAGGATTTCTTGCATTCTGGAGGTATCTGTCTAGATCTATCAGGAAATGTGTAGCTGGATTTAACCCAAGTTAGCTCCAGGCAAGAGGCTGGCAGTCTCTCTCTTCTGTAGCACTTAAAATCAGCTAAGCAAAATCTGACCCTTACTTATTCCAAGTTTAGGCAAATCTCTACAAATCTTTGCAGTTTATCTCTAAAATGAAGATGAAACCACAGTCCCCAAAGTTTTACAGATACTATGCAAAGATGTTTATAAATATTTATATTCATGGCTAAATGTAAACAAGTCTTTTTACTTATTTTTGAAAGCAAAATGCTTGCATGCATGATAGCTACATCTTTAAAAATGGAACGGAATTGTGAAAACAAATGACATTATCAGTTGAATCCAGCAACATTAATTATGCCTTTATTATCCATAAGTGATATCTTCTGCTGTGAAGTATTATATCCTTTTCTTAATCTGTTCTCTGGTGTTCTCTAATTCATTAATTTAAGTTAATTAAAATACTATGAAGTCTGTAAATTCATTCTGTAGGGTCACACTTACCACTTTAACACTCCAAGCTGGTCTGATTTATACTTATATCTTTCACTGTCAGTTAATATCCTTATAGAACCATGAGCTAAAGCGGATAGAAAAGCCTTCAAAATATTTCTGCTGATACCCTTACAATCTGATCACTACTGGAGGCGAAGAAATAGATTGTAGATTTCTTAGAATTCATTGTTGTACTCTTACATTTGAAATAAAATTTATGTATGATTTTCAAACTCTTTTTCTGCTAATCAAATATATATTTTGCTGAACAATTATAAAGTGATATAACTGTGATTCATGATTGTGTTTACAGTTCAGTTCATGAACTGTTCAGTACATGAGTCATTGCAGACTCATTAAGCAAAATATTTAAGTACCTACTTAATTTCTATTAGTTTTAAGCAAGTGCCTAGATTCTGTTAAAGCCAATGGAATTAGTCACCAGGTGCAATGTTTCAATGACTACGACTGAGTTTACATGCATACTTAAAGGCATGCATGCACTTATGTGCTTTTACGAATGGCAGCACGAACCAAAAAGCATAAAACTATTCAAGCAACAAAACTGAAAATGAATCTATTTTCAAATATAAAATGGAAACACATTTTACTCAGGCATCTTATTCATTTAACTATGAAATTCTGCAGAAAAAAGCATTGTGGCTTTTTGGAAAAGTCAAGTTAATATATGATCATTACACAGCTGTTGAAATCCTAGGTTATGTCCAGGCATATATACTACATAACTGGTAGCATTCATTCCTGAAGAAGGACAATTTACCATCAAGGGCTTTACATGTGAATTCATTTAGTGCTCTCACATTCTTTGCTAATTTATGGTGCATTTTATTTTTCCTTGTATATTGCTTTTGCCTAATATAAAATCTGCAAAATAGTCAACATAACAAATATGTAGTGCAGTGAATGTTGGGCAATACAGAATATGAATATAGATGAGTTCAGCAAGATATAAGCAGACCAATAGTTCATTGATCTTGCACAATACCTAATTACATAACTCGCCTACTATATTTAGCAGCTGATCTCTGGCCTTTGAGCTGATCTTGTTTCCAGTCTTTGTGTTTTTTGGAAGGCAATGGATCATTTCTCTGGGCAGCTGGAGTGGATCACTCATTCATACTTCTGCTAAGGATGAGAACTTTTAGAAAACCAATATTTGGTGCACAGCCATTCTGTTATCCAGGTTTCATACTGATGTAATTTTACAAACTTAATACAGATGAAATTAGGATTATTTAATTAAATGTAAAATCCAACAGCTGGAAGTGAAGCTAATAGCATTTCAGGAGATAGGTAACTGCATTCAGCTGATGCACTGTCAATGCAATTTCCTGCAAGTCCAAGGAGAATGAGGAAGACAGTGGCTTCAGTCAGAGGAAAAATTCATTTAGGAGGAAGAGATGCTTTAAGTCAGCTAAAAATAGATGGAAGAATTCTTTGCTAGCTTTGAGTTTAGAGTATCTAGGAATCAGATTGTGTCCATCATGAGGCAGAGAATTTGTTCTTATCATTAATAAATTTGCTTTATCAAGGCTTATATCCAGTGTTTTAGAAAATTATTCAACATGTTTATCTCTTTTTGCCATGATTATTTTTCTTCATCCACCCATCTACTCCTCATAGGCACAGGGATATTTTTTGTGATGACAGAGGCTTTGTATCAGGTGTAATCTACATACACTTGCTCTTGGTTTGTTTCTTTGTTTGCTCTGATTATTTAATAATGACAAGTATATAACATACATTCAGGTATTAAAAGATGGTGGTTTAGACACTGATTCAAACCCAGTGTAAATTAACATGAATCTTGCACTTACTGAGGTTAGTAGATATGATTTTGTAAAAAAAAAAAAGAAATTATTTTAGGGAGTCTCCCCTTACAGAAACAGGGTCTTTAGTTCTGATGTTTCCCTCTCTCCATTTTAGTAAATTTCTCAAAATGTATTGTGTGCTTATTCACATTTCCCATGATGTGTATATCTCTCTCTCTCTATAAAAAAAAAATGACAACTTTTAAGTTGTATTAAAATTACTTAGATTAGCGTAACTTGGAATGCAATTTTAAACATTACCATTTAAACATGCGAACTGTTTTCCTTGCCATTAATGTAGGCAATTCTTGTAATACTTTAAGTTTGTTTGAAATGCTGCGGATACCTTTTCACATGCACGTGGACGTTGCTCTTCTGCAGAAGGCTCTTACTGGCTCTGGCTGTAGCTTTTAACCTGTTTTGGTATATTTGCAGGTAGAGGAAACTGCAAGTGGAAGAGATGTTTAGGCGATTGTACTGGGGCTGCAGATAACCATTTGTAGCTGCTGCTATGCTTTATAAATGTGATGGGCAATCCTGCTTGAGCTGAAAACAAGAGGAGTTTTGCCATTGATTTCACTGGGCTCACCATTTGAGGCATGGAGCTGACCGCTACTCAGCACACCATAGAGCAGGAGAGGCCTCTCTTGAGTTTTCTATTGGAATGAATTGTGAGGTTTTGTTTTCAGCCATGGCTTGTCTCTTCATAGTCCCCAGCTGCTCCAGGTGGGCTTCACAAGACGAACGCTTGGGTCCACAGCCTCTGTTGAACATCCTGCTTCTCTATTTCTAGCCATGCCTGAGAAGGGGCACAGCAGTCCCCCGGAACCCCTGTTCCTTTTGGTCTGGTACTGCGATGCATACACAGGTATGGAAGAATAAAGTGATGACCTTTCTTTTAGGTATAGTATAAGGTACAGTATTTCTTTTATTTGTGTACCCTTAGTATTATGTATTTTTTTAAAATATATTTTACATAATGTATCTGTAATCTATTTTATCTAATATATCTGCGCTCATGTTTTTTCCTGTATGTGTTTAGTTCTTGTTGCTGTTCTACTCCCAGACATTCCCAAGTGCCTCTGCAATCTATTAACTAGAAATGGAAAGGCAAAAGAAGGATTTGGGGTGGGGGAGAGAACAAAAAACATAATAATGTTCTTTTTGCACTTATTTTAGAAATAAATGTTTTTCATTTAAACAAATTATTTTCATTTTGAACAGTTCTGTGTTCCTTCTTTCTCTTCCCTGGATGTTATAGATGTCATGGAAGCCACGCTGATTTATATAACCGATTTTACTAAAAAAACCCTGACTCTATATATTTTAATAAAAATATATTTTTTCTTAATGTTGTTTTTAACTTGGGCTGCATTTAACTACTTGGTAGGTCCTGTAGCATGGGGATAAGGGGTTGATCTTTGTTTGGTTACACCTTTTTTGTGACTGTTATTGTTCAGATACTTCACTGCCTTAACCACTTTATCAGTGGTGCTGCTTTCATGCTACAAGAAGCTGTTCTCCTCATGTTTATACACTGTGGGTTTCTTATCTGCTTCTGTTTTTACACACCCTTTCATCAGACAACCAAGCAGTCTCCTTGCTTGGAACAAGGTTCATATCTCCTAAGGACACTTACACAGCTGAGAAGGTTACTACTTGAAAATGAATAGAAAACTGTGCCATCTGGCTTCATCTTTTTCATGTTCTCCATTAAAAAGGATACTCAAATTCACTGTAGAAAAATATAGTATGGGAAAAATGACAGCTGTAAATAATATCAGGCATATAGGCCAAGGAGAAAGAGTGTTTCTGTTTAAAAACAGTGAAATGCAGGGTGGGTAGGGTAGTGGGAATCAGGGCAGCACTTCCAGGTCGAGCTGCTGAGGAGGAGGGCTGTGGAGGATTTCTGAGCCTCGGAGACAGCCTCTCGAAGGAGAGCATTGGCAGGGTTTCCTTTTTCAGCTTTCTTCTGAACTTCTAGAGCGGAATGGCAGATTTATGCTTCACTGGGGACTGAGAAGCCCAGTCTATAGAAAATGCTGAAGAGATAAATTGGATCAGAACATACCATGGCTTGTGACATGACTTTCCTGGCCAGCTCTGTCCATTTCAAATCCCATAGGTCGAATGGGCAATAAATGCACATATGGTAGCTTATGACTTTTTTTTCATCAAGTCATCTGTGCTGCCTGTAGTTTATGTAAGCTTTCGTTGATTTAGGCTCCAGATATGAATCTGACTCTAAATTAATGCGAGAAGGATGAAGTTCTTTGAGGATGAATTAGCCAGGTTCGTCAGTTGTTTTTAGTATCTGAGATTTGAACAGCTGGAACTTGGGGAATATTGAAAAGAAGAAAATTACTGTAATTCAGAAAGATAATTTAGGTAAGGGGATACAGGGATTTTACAAAGAAACAGCAGTGAAGAGACAGAAGTGCTTCTCTAAAAATGCAGGGGTACAACTTTTAGGGTACAGGTGACTAGGCAAACACCTGGCGAGGTGTTTCTGAATGAG
Source organism: Morus bassanus (assembly GCA_031468815.1). Lineage (NCBI taxonomy): Eukaryota > Metazoa > Chordata > Aves > Suliformes > Sulidae > Morus > Morus bassanus. Next base: position 78,496,730 of record CM062568.1, read on the forward strand.
CATATGCTCTTTAGTCTGGACAGCTGACCACCTCATTTTTTGTCAGTGGTCATACCTGACTGTGCCAGCTTATACCCCCAGTGGATGTCATGTAGGACGAGCGAGGGTCTTAACAGAGGGACATGCAGGGACATTTTCAGAAGTTAGGAAATCGAGAGCTGGATATGTGAAAATGATATTATGATGGTGTTACAGATAGTAGGGTAACAAGGCTAAATTGGAAGATGGAGACATCAACTGTTTCTTCAGGTTTATTCAGTACTCTTCTACTCTGTTATGTGGGGTGGAGTAACTCTTACCTGACCATTGAGAGATATTCCATTCACTATAAATATTCAAGATCTTCAACAATGTAGTCTGCTTTTATACCAAAATTATTTCATTGATAATATTTGATGGGGAAAAAAAGACAGCACAAAGATGACTTGTGCATTTGAGAAGAGATGCAAGAATAATCGGTGATATTATTTCTGAGATTCAGAGAGAAGTGATTATCACCAGATAATTTGAAAAGCTCTACTAGCATTTATTTGGCAAGATTATAAATGTGGCATATCTTAATCTCATTACATCATTATTTTTATTTCTTAAAAATCAGTTGTTATTTGCTGCACATAATATGACAACTTTGATACTTATATAAAGTTTTTTGCCAGAAAGGTTTTAACTTTAGATAAGGTTTCAAAGGTTGACAATTTAATCTCCCCAACTATACTCAAGAATTTTGAGCAGGATAAAATCTTTAATGAATTTCAATGGACTCAGATAACGTCTTGAAGCTTTTCTTGGACATGTCCATTTAAAATGTATTTCTCAGTTTCATGAAAGCAAATATGTGTGTTTTGGTTTAAGCTTATATATGATTTGAAGTCAGCAGGAACAAAAGAAATGTTTAAGTGCTTTGTTGACTAAGAAAATCCTAAGTGCATACTTAACAGTAAGTACTTTACTATATTGAAACTTTTATAATTTAGACATTTCCCCAGTTTCTCCAAATTATCTTTGATCTCACTGAACCATTTAAATTACAGGCATGGGTCCCTAGGAACCATTTGTACCAAATCAGGCCAATTCAGCAGAATGAATCTTCAAACTACATATTCTTAATACATGTAACACTACTTTCACTGGGTGTGAAATTGTTTTCTGCTAATCCAAAAGCATGAAATAAGCACAAAACAAGGAATACCTCATAAAAATATAGTACCACACTGATGGTTTCTGACAGTAGGTAATGATTTCACAGAAGGAAAAGGTGTGCTCATGACATAGGTTTGCTGGAAACTCAAAAATTCACTTTAGCACCCCAATTTCTTTAGCACCCCAATTTATTCTTTTCCAAAGATGTGCTCAATTTTAGTTTCACAAAGCAGTAAAAGTGTCAAAAGTGGAACTATTGATGCAAAGGAAATATTATATTAGAAATGTATGTTTTTGTGTTTTTATACATTTGCTGAAAATGTGAAATAATTTCTTGCCAAATGAACCCTACAGTGCAGAAATAAAAGACTAGCAAGTGATACAACATTGACACATGTAAACCTCTCTGCTAAGGCCTTCCAATGTATTAAAATATTTTCTGTTAGTCCACACGTGTTAATATAAAGAACTGGTTCCCCCATATTACAGAAATACCATAACTTGTCATTAGAAGTGATTATGTATTAGACATCTTAAAATAAACTGCAATAATATAAATATCCTGAAAAGATTATTCTTTACATGAGACGAATGTCTGCCTCTATTCTGAGAAGTGTTCCTGCTGAAGCTGTGACTATCATTCAAAGCCGTGAGAATACCTCCTCTGCACTGAAGCCTGGTAAGGTCTAAGTAGGGAACTATTTTGAGATGGGGAAAACTGTATGACCCCTGGAGCCCTTCAAGACCTCTTGCTGTACCACGGAAAGATTTCTGGTGGTATCTATTTGTCCGTACTTAGCAAAGTTTCATGTCATTACAATAAGGAAGTGTTCATATCAAAACTTTCACAAGAATTTTATATGTTGCCTCCAAAAACCAATTCAAATTATTAAGTCACTATTTTATTCTTTAGTTTTTGCTTTTGTAACATGTAAACATGAACATAAAGTAGTCTACCACTTATTTCAGTCTATTTCAGTATTCCTGTTTTTATCTAGGTTTATGCTAAGGAAAATCAGACATTTTCTGAGTAGTTAATTTACCTGACACAGGGAACTTTAAAACTAGGTTAGAATCAGAATTTATATTGCCATATTTTAGTTTGAAACAAAATGTTTCAAATTTAAAACAAACATTGCTTAAGGGTCTAACATTTTACTTTTAGAGACACATCTGATAATTACTTGAGTGCCCCTATGACAGTTACGCTTTGCACTTTCTCAAAAGCGTATAATTACAATGTAAAATGCCATGCTGTATCTTTGGTCTCTTTTAGAAATCTCATCTAAAATTGATTTTTTTCACTGCTTAAATTTTGAAAACAGGCACGTTTATTCAAGATAGCACACAGCTTTCTGGACTAAATTCCATTTCTGTGAGTACAGGGGAATTACCCAGTTTTTATTTTCACGCTGCAAAACTCTCTTTGTTTCTCCCTGAAGGACTAGATTATTTCTGTGGCATGAAAAGAAGTAAGAATGAGCACTGCTAACTATGCTAATGTAATACTGAAACCAGAGTTGCAGAGCCCAGTGCACTGAGTGAGGATCTAGTGGTCATCCATGAGTGAGTGGAGGTGAGAGGAGGCAAGGGCAAGTGCAGTGTGGGCAAAGCTAAGACTTTACCTTTAATATGCAGATTAGTAGTTTACAAAATCAAGATGGAAATGCAGGTGCCTTATCACCTCAGCCATTGGGGCAAAATGGGATTCAGGCCAAGTTAGGCAGCCCTCAGCTGATTGTTCCTTTTTCTCCCAGCCCCTTCCATTTGCCCCTTGGTTGCACAACCACACAGGGAAATGTCCTGGCAAAGTCATCAGGCTGAAAACTGATGTAATAAAAAGAGAGGGCTTTTTTCAGCCTCACCAGTTCCTTGGTTGAGGTCACCACACAGCTGCAAAAATAGCTCTCCCAGAAAAATGGAAGAAGTGGACAGGAATAGATGATGTATGTGAGCCATGTGTGATGATGCTGCAGCTGAAGAAACAACATAAGATGATGACCTTACGGATGTATTTTTGTCAAACTATTTCTTGTCATTTACGCACTACAGGATATAGAGTCACAACACCTGTGTTTCCTCCTGAATCTAGATATCTAAAGCTGTTTTATAAGACCTCTGTTCTTACATTTGCTTAACTACCTTTAATTATGAAATTGGTTGTTTGCCTTAGAAATAACCTGGTTCATCAAAATTAATGAGAATAGTCAGAAAAGAAACAAAGACAGTGAAACCTGTCTTAAGTGATTTCTGACATTCTTTGGACTGCATTCACAGTTGAATCTTAAACTGTAGTCCTTGACAATATACTCCATGAGTTGATTCCAAGTGAAGTGATTTCTTTTGTATTCTTATTGCTCTTGCATTCCTATGGTGCATTATCTACCTTTTATAACATAGACATGTCTTTTGCTGTCTTTTTTTTTTCTTACTTTGGCCTTATCCTCACAAGTATTGGGGAAGAACCCATCTTCATGCAGTTGAAAAAGAAATCTGACATTCTAATGTCTATTTGTTTTTTTGTAATCTTATTACTGCAGTCTCTCATCAGAGCCAAACTCAACCCAAGATCTTGCCAATCTTGACTTTTTATCATTCATAGTTCTTTACTATCTTCCTTTGAAACACACTGAAACAAATATTGCACAGGTCCCCATATGAATTTCTCAACAGTTTTTATCAAGGTGCTATTATCTTTTCTGATTTTTGACTATTTTTTATTCCTTTTTCCATTATTTCACAATTCTGTTTTTCCTGTGTTTAACAATCACTTTTCTTTCTTCTGTAATTGCATCTTACCATTTATAATATAAAATAATGTGAAATCTGTCATGGATGTTAGTTTGAAGACTAGACCCTGCACTATTGTAGACTACATCTTAACTTACCTGTGTTAGGTTTTGTTCTTACTCATGATGTATTTAACATTTCTGTTTCTCCTTATTTCTCCCTATCTTTCATCTATTTTCTCATTCTGGAATACAAACAATCTGCTTTGGTGCTCTTGCTACTCTTTGTTGTTTAGTAGCCTACAAACTTACTTACCCTCCATTCTATCTAATTTTAATTTCTGTAAGACATGTAACAATTTCTGGCATATTTCACTCATTCTCACTCACAGCTGTCTTCCCCTCTGCTGTTTTAAATTTATTTCACCTTCCATAGTGACACTTCTATCTGTTTATGTCTTGCATGCGTGTCTTTAAAAACTTATTGGTCTCTAATGATTAATTTTTATACTTATTTTGCAGGAATATAAATGTTTAGCAGATTTCCTATGCTATTGTCCTTCTCATCCATTTCACATATATTTATTTTATCAGCTGAACCCTTAATTTTTTTCAAAATCTGTTTGGCAAATATTCCCTTTGAGTGATTAATAGGTTGATTAATTGTTGCTATGATTGGTGATAAATGAGCATAAGGTAAATATAGCAGAGGGATTTCCCTAAAAAAGGGTGACAAATCAGGAAAAAGTTAGAATTTGTTTTCACTATGGAGTGAAGCGTAGACCAGAGTTCATAATTATCCTCACTTGGGATTTTGGAAGCAGTGAAGTCATGCAAGTACCCAGCTAACAGGGCTTTTTAACTCAGGTGCAGTGACGGCTAATGCAGCAATGCTGCTTCTGTGTTGTACCAGGTGAATATATTAATGCTATTGGGCCCTGTAGTTGTGACCTTAGTGTGGGAACAGTTTTAAGAAAACCTCAGTGAGGACGATACGGAAATAAAAAATCAGCTGAAGAGGAGAAACATGCTGACAGAGTATGGTATAAGCTATATAAGTCATTATAAAGTCTGCTGTTTCAACTCCGTCTCGCAGGCCAAGGTATCCATTTCCACCTCTGGCCTCAGTGTGCTCTTCACAGCAATACTGCACTCACTTCACTGCGAAGTTTTGTCTGGCAAAAGGCCCTGGGGAAAAGCCCTACGGGGAAGGTGTAAAATATTAGCACAAAATGAAAAGAAATAGCCTCAGGCTTCCTAATCTTTTTTTGAGGTTGAGAACAATCCTCTGTTTTTGATCCCTGCATCACTAGCTCCAGAAAATGGGCTACTCAATAACCATTTCTTCTTCTCTGTATGATTTCTAGGCCCTGACATTTCTATACCAGCTTAAGGAGGCTGGATGATGCCAGAAGGGCAACCAAGCCAGTCTTCTACACTGCAGGGGGAAGAACTGTACATGCTGGGTCTCCTCCCAAGCTGACTCTCAAAAGAAATCCGGCAGTTCTAGAGTTTCAGAAATAATTCCTGCCTTGAGCAATGGAAGATTCACAGATCAAATGATATGTGTCCCAATTCTATAAGTGCTTTTCACAGTTTATGGGAACTGCTAATTGCTAAGCAGAATGCAGCCTTTGTGTAAGAAAGACTTTCTGAAGCATCTTCCATAGGACTAAGCAGCACTGGACAGTTTAATGTTCTCTAGCACATTCCCAGGTCCTTATTAATATGAGAATGAAGCATGCTATTTCAAATTGTTCACTTCAGAACAAGTCTTTTGATCTTGTTTAGCATTTATAACTAGAACTTAAAAGTCAAGCTGGTTTAGGCAGCTACAAGAGTATGGTCCACACTCTTCCCATATTATTTCTTATTAGATGTTCTTTCTCCCACACTTTATTCTTTTTACTAGCGTTTAACTTTTCCATTCTTCTAATTACATTCTGCTGAGCGTATGCTCTGTTCCATTACGTCTCTTGCTCTCTTTTCATGCCTGTTCCAGAGTCTCTATCGATTTTAAAGATAATTGTTTTTGTTTTGGATTGCAGTAGAAAGCAGGCATTGATAAATGAAGGAGAGGATATGACAGTGGCTGTACAAATGTTCTCCTCTATTTCCCAGAAATTACCCACTCTTCTGGTTTTCCTAGGAAATAAATTATCATTGTTTTAAAATAACCATACTAAAATAGTGCTTTATGGTAATTTCTTCTGAGAATTGTTTTTAAGGCTATCAAAACTTAAGACTGAAAGTTTGCTTTTGGCTCCTAAATTAAGGTCTGAGTTTCATTAGTGCTTAGTCTCCGGTAGTTTCAACAAAAAGAGCTGCTGCATATCCTACCACATCAGAAAAATCATACTAATGCATCCCTATGTGGACATAGGAAGCCAGTTTTATATTTGGCTGAATTGGAAAATCTCATAAATTTTATTTTTACGTTTTCAGGAAGAGTTCACCTTGTTTTTCAGTTCTTAACGATGTGCTCTCATTTGAAAGGACAAAGATTGTCGTATACATTGTTCACTGGCATTAATTAGGAGTGACAGTCACAAAAATCCCATGTGTCCATCATACTGCTTAGGTTTTCAAATTTTCTCTGAATTGCCCTTTTTTGAAATTAGTGAAACTGATACAGATATTGTTATGGTCATGCTCATTCAGTAAATCATGAATAATATTTTCTACTAATTCCTGTGCTGACAACCTACCTTGTGGTTTTTCAAAAATATTACTTAGATGTCTTATTTCTCATTATTTTAGAGAAATGGATGAATAATGAAAAATATTTTGTTATATTCATATCAGTGTTTGATCATGTATACAATTCTAGGACACGCTACACCTTTAATTTATGTGCTTTTTGCCAGATGATCCCATGGTCATTAGCGTGCCTTCAGATTGCTACTATAATTAGTCTCCATGTAATCTACAGCCTAATAATCATATATAAATTCCCTACTAATTACCCTGTAATCTACTATTTGTTGATTAGAAGAGCATGAGATGAGTATTTCTGTTATTATTAATCTCAATTTACATGATAATTATAGGGCTGTTACAGATTTTTCTTGTTTACTCACTTGGCTATGTTGTGCGACATTTTGTTGTGTTAATAAAATACTGTCTTTTTATGTTCATACATTTTAATCCCTACTCAGCCAGCTTCTCCTTACATGTGCTTCTAGTCTGCGTTGTTCTTGGGCTGGTACACATGCAGGTCACTACAATAGGTCATCCTTTGTTTTCTCTGAAAAGTACCCAAACAAGTTTTGAGGCTTCAGGATATAAGTCAACATTTATGTGAAATAGTTACAATGCTCATGTTTAGTTTGGGCAGGGTTTCACCCTGTATTTATGCTGAAGGAAAAACATAGGGAACTGTTGCTCTGTGGATCAAGAATGTACACATACCTGCTCTGAAGTTCAGGAGGAGGCAGTGTGGTTGGATACTTGGGTGAAGATGAAAGGGGAAAAGAATAAGGTTAATTTAATGGTGGGGATTTACTATAAACTGCCAAACAGAAGGAGTAGGTGGATGAGGCTATTTTTGTGTAGCTAAGTAATGCATTGAAATATCAGGGTTGTGATAGATGGTTTTAATTAAGTTTGTATCTTTGGAAGACTAATTTTGCTTTTCACACAAGGAATAACAACTTGTCAGATGGACCCAATATTTTTGTTTGAATAAATGGTTAGTACTAGCAGTTTTAGATGTGATTCTAACTAGCCAGACAATACCACTTGAAAATCCAGACAGAAGACATGTTGATGTAAATGGTTATGATGTATCTGGGATTTTAGGAAGAGGATGCATGGAAGGAAGAGGAGGATAAAGACTGACAGAAGTATATTGCTACAAAGGAGACTTAGCAAAATCAAAGTGCTGTTAGGCAGGGTGTTTTGGGAAGATAGAATGAAAGAAGGATAACTATCAGGGTAGAAAGATATAACTCAGCTAAAGAGTTAATTAGATTTTGCTACAGTAAAATATCTCAACACAAAAAAAAACCCGTGAGAATTTAGTGATACAATAAATTGGAGAAATGATCTGAAGTCAATGAGATGAAATCCAATATACAAAAAATGCATATTAAGGCACTTGGAGATCAAAAAAAAAATTTACACAAATACAAAATGGGGAGTCACTACTTAGGCAGAAGAATTACAGAAAAGAATTTTGGCGCTATAGCATACAGCAACATAATAAATGTAAATCAACAGTGTGATGTGGTTAAAAAATGTAAATTTCATTGGGGGGGATATTAGCAGCTGTGTTATACATAACACAGTTAGTAATTATTCTGCTTTTTCCAGGTCTACTGAGGCCTCGGCTAAAGTGATGTGTCTAGTTTTAGGAATTACTCTGTATGAAAGATGTAGGCAAGTTAGAATGAGTTCAGAGCAAAGCTAAAAATGATAAAAGATTTCTACAATATGATCTCTGAGGCGAATTTGAAAGCACTGAGTTAACTTAGTCTAGAAAAATAAGACTGTTAAAGGATACATGCTCCAGTCTGTTAGACAGTGGCATTCATTTATCTTCCATGTCCACTGAAGGACAAGGACAACATTGGCTGAATTTGAAACGACAAAGGCTTAAGCTAAATGGAAAAAGATAATATTCCAAACACATTGATAATTAATAACAAGAACAAGCTGCCTAGTGTAAAAATAGCCTTTCTATTATTGGAGGCTTTGAAAGAGAGGCTAGGTGAACATCTATTAGGAATGGTCTAGCCTGCCTCAGTAGAGGGAGGTGGACTCAGTAACTTTTTTATTCTTATGCTATTCTGACATGTCCAGGATTCTTTTAAATTAATTGCAGTAGCACCTTGGACTTTGGAGAAGATTTTACACCCTGAATGAGTTGGATGTGGCTAAGAGAGGAGCTACAAACCAGTATAAAACTGGTCTCCTACAGCTGGACCCTGTAGGGACTAGGAAGCTAGAGATTTGGTTCAATACATGGAAAATGTAATGTCAGAATATGAGTGAACTTTTTGCCTCCTTACCTCTTACAAGTTTTTATACTGGATCACAGGGTTTAGTGTATAATCCCCAGAAACTAGATAATTAGATGGAAAATACACTAAGTGTGTAGTGTGAAATCACATAGCTCAGCTATGGTATTTGAAAATTTTCATAATTATTGGAGTTCGGGTTGATGCTATCAATTTAAAATAAAATAATTTCCACTTGAGTGCCTTCTTTCAGATTCAAATTATAAATTCTCATTATAACTGACTCATTCTAATAAGCTTTTATTCTTGTGGGTGATATGTTATCAATCTGACTTGAATCACTGGGAACAAATGCAGAAATTAACATAAATAAATAAACCCAAATGAAACTATACCTTTGGTAATCAGATAATGTTCTAAATAAAAAAACCTCACCCACCTTAAATATTGGAGAGACTGACTTTTGAGAAAATGCTTGGAAAATTTGAATGCTAGAGCCTTCCTCATCTTAAATTTTTTCAATGTAAAAAGAAAATTTTACTTACATCTCCCTATCAAGTCAATGTCAGCCATGAATTACAGAGAATTCATCACGCAAGAGCTAGCCTTGTACAATGGAAGCCACCAGCACATAACCAGTGTTATAATTAATACAATGATTTAATAGCCCATTCAGATCATCATCTGCTTTTAGAGATGGTCAGACCTGCTACCGAGGAATTTTCTGTTAGCGATTTTTACGGTTCTGAGATTGACTGTCCAGTGATGCTGTTTGACTCCAAGATATTTTAGAACTTTGCATCTGAAAAATAGGTGTCTCCCAAACACTTTTCAAATTGCAACACTTCTTATAAAAAAAAAAAGGCAACACAAAACAACAGTAAAGATTGCATTACTAATGGAAAACAGAAGTGCCAAGTGTTATGCCACACAAATTGTTGATTTGCTGTGAATAAAAAGAAAAATATAGTTCCACACAGTGGCAGTTTTTATGCAAGTAGTGATATATTAATGTACTCTTATTGTGTAAGATGTTGTGAATGATCACACTAAGATACCTATCTAGAATAGGTTTCCCATTAACTTCTGTTATGTAGAAGGCAACATTAGGGATATTTATTTTTATGATAATATAACTGAGCCTCTTTAAAAGCAACTCTTTAAAAGGTACTTTAAAAGTACGAGGGTGTGAAAGGAGTAAAAAGAGATGTATCCTTAAATTGCTGTAAAATCTGTTTCTTACAGGTAACTCAATCCATATGTATGGTTGATTGTTCAGATACGATAGCAATATTCAGGATGTTCCTTCTTTTTGAATGGTTGCTCATGAAAATAGAAGTAGTCCACTGTGCTAAATTTCTGTCATCTTTTGCTGTTCCTTTTGAAATCCAGCCATTCTAGGTTTTGAAGAACATTCGTATACAACCACTGGGTAGATTTCTTAGAGTTCATCAGTAAAAAACTTAAGATTATATCCCAGGATAAATAAGGGAACTCCCATTACTGCTGTCACTGCCCAGGCACCATGGTTGATGTATGTACCACTTAACATTAGGCTTGCAAGTTATAAAGCCATTTTGCTTTAAAATCCTTTAGAGTTTGTGAAGAGAGAGAGCCTTCTAAATTAGGCTTCTTCCCTTAACTGGAGGGTCATTTTATGAAAATCTCTCTGAGTGCCTGCATCAAATACAGAGGTGGAAAATCCTGGACTGTCATCTGGAAGTGAAGGAGGAGGCCGTGATACACAGCTTGGCAGAACTGGGGCAGGGAGGGAGGAACCCTAGCTTGGTGACTGGGATCATCAGGGACAAATCTGGTTATTAGTCAAGTATTGGGACAAGATGGACAAACTGTGAGATGCTGAAAGGGGGAAATCATCATTGTGCAGTCAAGAAGAATGGAAAAGGGGAAAAAATAGGTGTGGGGCAAAGTGGAGAAATGGAAGAGTGGGTAAAGACTGCAAAAGGCTCTGCAACCACAGTCACATGCTCCTATTCAGAAATTAGGGTTGAAGTAGATACTCCTTGTGTGTCATCAACCCTCTGTTGTAGTTCCTGGTTTTACTGACAACCTATATAGACCATCACCACAACACAACATTTTCTGTTTTATTTTGTTTTACTTCAGTTTACATTTTAAAAAATACATACAGAGAAGGACACATTAAGGAAATACAAAGTTTCCAAATACTCAAAATTAAGAAATGCCGGACAGAGGCTTGCCTCTTATGCTGTAGTATTACCTTTATTTGCATGATCACAGGGCCTGGTCCCATGGGCCTGCTTTTACAATGAAGATGATTGTATTCACAGTACCTGAGGTTTAAATTTCACTGCAACTGAAGCCTTTGAAAAATTAGTGTCTCGCTTTCTATTAAATAAACGCCACCTACTCTGTGTACCGCAGTTATTCACCAAATGTAGAAAAAGAATAATGAACATGTAATAACATCCATGCTAATGCAGATGACAGTGGGAGTCTGAATCAAGGTGGCACAGGTAACCTTAATTTAGTTGCTCGATTTTTTTCTGAGAGCCTGATTTTGTCCACTGAGTTCTTCTAGTCTGGGCTGTTCTTTGCCTTGACCTTAGATTCAGCACTCTAAAACTGCCTGAAATTTTGAGTGAAAAGTGTGAATTATCATGGGTAAATATCTCTCTGCAGTCTAACTATTTTTTGTTTATCCTGAAGAGGAAAATTTGCTTCTAAAAGCTGCTTTCTCATCCAAATTTCACCGGAGCTTGTTATACTTGTCTTCATTTCTAGGAAATTTTATACCAATATTTTTCATCTATTTGTGATTATTTCTTTTTGTGTTTATGTTCATCCCTGCTTGATAGTATGATGGTTCTTGACAGTTCCATTTTTATGATATATGTATTTTTTCAGTCAGGATTTCAGATTTCTTCAGCAGTGCATTGTCTCCTTGGTATTGTGACATGAGAATATTCTGCTCCAAATACAAAAAGTTTTATTATTTCTCTTTTGATATTTTTTGCTATTTCCCTTCTCTCTATTCCAAACTCACTTACAGTAAAGTTTTTCAAGAAAGCTATAAACACTTTATCTGGCAGAGTCATTTTGCCTTGCTGCCTGATTTGTATTGTTCTTGCAGGTTTCATAGACTTTTTGCAAGTCACACTTGGGATGTGCATCTTGATTGTAACTAGACAATCAGTGGCAAGATTTTATTCTTATAAACAATTTATGAATGCAAAGCAGAATTTTTGATTCAATTATGTTCTTTATCGTTTATATTTTTCTTGACCTGCCCTCCTAACATCATGGGAATAAGAAGCAATCTATTTTTACATTTAGGGAAAAAAGCCCTCATGATTTCCCCCCAAAATTTGAAAAAAATATAGTTGATTGAAGGAAAAAGTAGCAGCAATTGAGTGAAAATTTCCTTAAAATGTTAGTAAGAACAACTAGAAAGTGAGAGTATAGATGAAGAAAGGAAGATGGAAGAAACCTGGTAAAAAGATGAAGGTGTCTTGTAAGGAAGGGAGAAATAGGGGAAAGGAAGGGTTTGAAAGACTCTGTCTCAATGTCTGGAGGCCTCAAAATCTGCAGCATGCAACTTTACCTTTTCCTGAACATTTCTTCTGAACACAAGTGGAGAAAAAGCTGTCATTACACATATCTTTGGAGCTGTTGTGACAGTACAGGTACATCAAAAAGAGTTTAGCAAAAAAGAACTGGTCTCTGGAAGATGTATAAAGTCATCCTTTCCAAGGCTTATCGCCCTCCTTTTTCAGCTGAACATCTCTCTGCCTTATGGGAATGCTGCTGCCCCAGGACTGTAACTGTAATCCCAGAAGTTTGCTCCCATCATAAACGAGTCCTTCACTTAGGGGTGCCTATATCTAGCTCATAAACTACTTTGTTCAGCTCTTCCTCCACAAGCATAAGAGTTGAAAGGATGTGACAGGACAAATGTTCAAAAATGCTCTGTGTAATGTAATTTCACTCATGTTACAAAAATAGCTACATGTAAACCCTGTGGACAATTAAAAAAATGAATTATTAAATAGTGCTAGAATAATTCATCTATGGGTAGATTTGCTGTGTGGGAAGAAAGAAGATGACCGGAACTACTGTGATAGCAAAAGACAGCACAACTGAACAGGAGACAGACAAAGAGACAGAAGCTGACTTGCTAATTATCACTACTAAGAAAACGTTAGTGAGTTGTCTGTGTACCAGATGCTGCTTTCGGAAGATAGGGTACAGTTTATTCTACATTACTTGCTCCTTCCTTTTCCCACTCTTTCCCTTATGCTAACCAAATGAAACCAAATGATCTTCAAGAAAAAGGCAGCATATGTTTTTAGTAAATAAGTCTTTCTGGCTTTTTTTTCTGTCATAGGCACGGTAACGCATTATAGAGTAACCTATTCAACTGTTCTTGAGGAAAACATGGTAATAAATTTGTCAGAAAACAGAAAGGTGGCTGTGGCACATTCATGGCATGCTGCAGTATTCACTGCTTGTTAGAAAGATGGAAAGTTTTCTGGGGAGATGAGGAAGGTTTAGATGTGTCTCTGTGGACCCAGCAATAACCTCTTCTTGGAGCAGTATCTTGCCATGGATATCACTGGCAATTTAGATACAATAGAAAAACAGTGACTTCCAACACACTGGATTTGAAATATATGGTAGGCACCATGAAATTAAGTAGCTGGGTGACTCGGCATGTTTTCTTTCTTGTTTTCCACTTTCTTGCACAGCACTGTTGAATACATATCTGTTCCTCTAGTATTACTTTTATATTACATATCATTTAATTAAATTCAGCAACACAAGACATTTGAGAAGCTGAAAGAAAACTGAAGGTTGGCAGTTAGAGAAAGTATAATTGGATCCTTAGGCACCTAAACCAGGGTAATACAATGTTTGGTTTTCAGTATCAAGGGACCAGTTTGATTCAGAAAAGACATATTTCTTCATTCCCTGACTTTGCTGGCCAGGTAGGGAATTACTTTAAACACACCATGAAATGATGTGAATGTCTTTAACCTCTCTGAGCAACCATTTACCAAAAGCTGTATGTACATCCAGTGTGGGTGATTACCTAGTAGTGATCTAGTAGAATCAGTAGTGAAATAATTGATGTTAAGAGAATTGTCACCAAACTTCAGCAATGACATCCTGCCAGGAAGTACGAGGCAATTGATGCCATTTCAAGCCATTGTTCCAGACTGTAAACTCAGAGAGACATCGCTGCATTGATTACACACTCATTTTATGTTTTAAAGCACTGGGACTAGAGATGTTTTAAATATAAATCATGAATCTGGAAAATGGCAGTTTAAAAAAGCATCTGACATAGTACAGCAATGTACTCAGGTCCGTAATCATATTATACACTTTCCCTGGCAGTAAGATGTAGGCAAAGTGGATGGGATATATCTGGCAGTCATTACCCTTGGTTTTATGTGGGCAATAGAAAAATGAATGTCATTCTGACCAGTCTCTCTGGTCCTAATGACATTGTGGAGCTTGTGGCTAATTATTGTCAGGCCACTGATGACTTTTTTAATAAACCATATGATGCTTTGAAAAACTTCTTTACATTTGGACAGTGCTCTGGCAACCAGAAACCAAATCTGCAAAATCAGACGCTTGGCTCAGCAGAGGTCCTGTGATCTCAGTAACTGGTGATCAGGTTTGTTACCTGTCTGAACATGGATTTAAATCACTAGTATTGGATGTACAAGCTTGACATTTTAGAGCTGCTTTTTTTTTTTTCCCCCTGACTTTGCATTTCACTTTGGTGTAATTTTCCTCCGGTGGATCGGAACTGTATCAGTGGCCAAATACCAGATGACTTTTTCATTCTATTAATTTTCTGCAACCAGGAGAGAGCAGGCCAGTATACCAAAGCTTATTATCACCTCTGACTACTCCTAAAGTTATCTGGTTTGTAGAAAGATTTAATGGGTAGACTTACACTATTAAATAACATTTAATAGTTAGATATAAATCATGCTAAATCTTGGTTTGAGATCTGTTGCTTGCAAGTAGAGTAGGGACAGCATGTACCAAGCTGGAAGGCATTTCGGACTAGGAGCTCCGGAAGTGTTTTGTGCACTTGCAGGCCTGGAGCAAAGTAAAATCAAGTCTAATAGCTAATACCAAAGAACAGGAGGCACTGTGTTTTGATGCATACCACATGTCAGTGTCAGCCTTGCTAGCCCTCTGAAGGAGCACAAAGTGAGCTGCTTCCACATCTTTGCTGGGCTGGTTTTTCTGGCCAAAGCAGAGGCAGGCAGATCCAGGATCCTCTCCTTTATTTTTACATCCATTTCTTTGTGAGAAGGCTCTGGCTGTTTTCAGTATTAGCTTTAAACAAGCTTCATGAGGGGGAAAAACACCTTGTATTCTGACCTCTATGTCTTTTATAGGATTGCTGTAACTTAAGGTATGGCATTAGGTTTATGATTCAAAAGAGGAAAGATTAGCAATCTCAGAAGCACGTGTCAGAGTTTAGAATAGAGATACGTTATTATTACACATTTTTGTATTCTCCTAACTACAAGTATGTTGTCTTTCAAGGTTGATGTTTATTTTAAAACTCTTATCAGTGCCAACAAAAGCAAGGCCTGCCTCTAACGATAGGAACCCTGTTATTACATCTTGATGAGTGCTAGGAGAAAAATGTCTCCTTGCTGCCATTGCTCAATTGGGCAGGAACAAGCAGTGTGAAAGGAAAACACGTGAGCCATCACAGCTTATCTCTGAATGTGTATCAAGAAAGTGGGGATGTGTTTTGCAGCCTATCACACAGAAATACTCCAATGTCTCTGCCTATTGTTAAGGAGCTCTCAGCGCTGCGGTAGCCTGGCTCCGCTAGACTGCTGCCCAGAGAATGTAAGCAGTAAGGGGTTAATGCAAAATAAAAGAGTTGGAAAATGGAAAACAAGATGAAAGAAGTGAAAGTAATTAGTCAGCACAAATGATGCTGAGCCCCTTTCCAAAAATAGCAGATTTAACATTTCTTACGAGCAAGAGCCGAAGTATCTCACTGACATTGGCTTTGCGGTAGGAGAAATATAAATAGAAGCAGGCAGTTATGAAAGCTGTTGAAAGGAGAACTAGAAAACACATGAAAGACCTTGGAATCCCTTAATCTGATTACAAAGAAGTAGGAACCTTAACATTAAAGCTAGTGTTAATATTCTCAAAATTAATTAACAAAATAAAAATAATTAAGATGAAATAGGAAATAGGCAGCCTCACTAGTCTGTTGACCTAATTTGGTTAGAAGAGGTTTGGGGTTTTTATTTCTTTTTTAAATGAATGAGTTATAAAAACCAGAAGGATAGATGGACTTGACGACTTCTTTCTTCCTTCCTTTGTCTGATGTGGACTGTAAAGTAGTTGTCTGCTTACCATTTCTCATTTGGATCACCTCTTTGTTCAGTGGCAAATGGGTTAAAAAAATGCTCCCTCACTTTCTTTGTGTTTCCTAATGGATTGTATCACTGCAATTTTTCTTTATTTAGGAAAAAAATAGAACAAGGAGGAAGATGGTAGACACAGTGCAGAGTCTTATTTTTAGGTCACTGGTTTGTTTTGGCACAATTCAAAACCAACAGTCGAGTCTTTGGATGTGAACCAGCTCTTTGAAAGTTTTGCTGAGGTTTAAATCTGATGAATCCCACCCTTAAACTCTACCCACCGTGTTCAGTTTGTGCCCACATTTCTAACATTATATCTTGAGGCAAGATGCAGTGACTTTATGGGAAGAAAAGAGGCTTACTCAGAGCCACTAGCTTCCCCACCATATGAAGACGTAATGCATTTTTATCAGTCTTTTTTAAATGTAGTCTGAGATTTGAAAATCCATTTAACTTCAGATGCAAAGCAACAAAAACACTTAGAGTTGACATGCTTTTGGCTGAATCTTTGGCCATAGATTACTTTGGCACAGAAGCAAATGGCTCAGATATACTAATTAGGTTGTACGGAGAGTGTTCAGCTGATCAGCATTTGTGGATGTGGGTGTGGTATGTTCACAGGAGGTATGGTTTCAGGTTTTTCTAAGGTACTCTTGGGGTTTGGACTAATAAATTATTCAAAATGAAGGATGATGAGCACATCAGTTTTTAATTCAAGAAACCCAGCCTGTTTTGGTGACAATAAACTCACTCATAATATTTAAAAGGTTTACATTAAAAAAAAGGAGAACCTAATAAGTAGTATGAAAAAATCTACATGAAAACAGGGAAAAAAATACCCACCACAAAACTCATGGTTGAAAGAGGTATTAATACAAGTAGCAGAGTGAAGAATGCAGACATGTCGGATGGAAAGTCACCATAGAAAAACAGCTCTAGTTTTCTCTGGTGGTGAAGGACCAGCAGGCAAGTGCAACCTTAGTCAGGAATGGAAGTTCAGGAATGGGTGTGCTCTATGTATCATGTTGCAGAGAAGCCACAATGTTTAACCATAGCCTAGATTTACTGAGAGTCAAGCAAGGGTCAGCCTAAGGTCATGTAAGGACTCCTGCATTCACAGGGCTTACACTTGCCTAAAGCTCCTCAGAATACAGGCACCCAGCTGACTCCTGAAGATAGCTTCTCCTGGCTAGAAATGTGGGGAAAAAGCAAGTGCTTACAACTGCAGGGAGATTTTAAAAATTAAGAAGTGATTAATTAAAATTATCAAGTAATTGCTAACTACCAAATTATAGTAAGATGACCCAGGAAAAGTTCCAAGATTTTCCATTAAAAGTGCAGTTTGTGACAGAAAAAAGGAAGTAGGCAAGTGTATGCTCTGTATGCTTCTGCTCAGGTAATCCTCATACTGCTTCTCATTCTGGATTTGCAGTGCCTTCTGATTGCTCTGACTAGAGCTGAGTTTCCACCTTGTGCTGGGTGATTGAGGCAGGTAAAACTTGCTGCTGGGATAGGCCCATGTGTCCAGAAGGCAATACTTTTACGCTTTGTGCTCTGCTTCCTGTCTTTCAGTAGTAAACTCAGGAAAAAATATAGGTGACAGGGAAATCAGTGCAACAGGTTGATGTTTAGTAAGTTACTGTTCACTTGAATGAAATGGAACAATTAGCATCACTAGGGTGATTTGCATTTTGTCTCATTCATCCTGTAGTCTAAAGTAATACATTTTGGCTATTTAGATATTAGTTCTGCTAAACTAAAATAGAATTTAGTTCTGCTAAAATGACATAGAACAGTGCTTCTAGGATATAATACTTCACATTTTCATATAAGTTTAATAAGCAATTTTCACCTGCAAATAGTACAAACTTCACTATACCATAATTGCACTTTCAAAAGGAAGTAAATGATGCTCGTGGACATCTTTGACTGTTGCTGCCTTCTAATAGAGTTGCAATGCCCTGCAATGTAGATTGCAAAGAACACAGCCCATTTAGAGTAAATATTTTGCTGATCGGAGTATGTCCACTGTATCCCAATGCAACTTTCTTCTCAGATAAACATTTGAAGTACGACCTCCAAACTAAGTGACAAACACTTTAAAACACTGAAGCCTTAAAAAATAAAAGACAAAACCAAATTTGTTTTGGACTTTTGTCTCCTGTTTCCATTGCTAGAAAGAGTCATTCAGCATCAGTACATGAAAAGCCACCTTTTCATTCAAGGGATTATTGGTTCAAATCCAATTGCAAGTTTCCTGTTAAAGCCATTTTCCTGTTAAAAACTATGGTGGCCATGTAATCGCATTAGTTGTTGACTGGCTTCTATCTGGGCAAGGCAGAATGTCATGACTGATGCAGAAACTTGGCATATGCTAGCTCAGGCCAAAGAGCATTTAAAATGGATTATCCACAGAACAGCTCTTGATACAGGATCACAGAGGAATCCACAGATGTGTTCACCCATCTCTGTGCCTAATGCTTTTTCATGGCTATTCAGTGGAGAATTACTGAAAAGTATTTTGTAGAGCTATTCTTCATCTCTTGTGTATGTGTTTTGGCTCTAGGCTTTCTTTGTAGATTTACAGTGGATCTGCTATACCACCAGATACTCTTTTTTTAGGTCTAACTATCACTGCATGGCTTAAGGCAGGCAGGGCTAAGAAACTGTATATTTAAAATATGTAAACATTTATGCAAAATATACTTATGCATTCACAAAATAGAGGAAAAGTTGAATTAATGATGCTGTGTAGATTACCGTCTAGAAAATATCTGCATGGTATAGGCTAACCCACATCAAAGATACAGAATAGATCAATTCATGGTCATCCTGTTAAGATACAAGGGTGACTGTTAATTACATACATGTTTCCATGCATTATTCCTTCCAGTTTAGTACCAGAACAAACTCTATTAGCATATATTAGCATATTCTAATACACCTCACACCAGCCTAACTTTAACATTCCTTTGTAACATCAACACTTCCAGGGGGACTGAATCCTGATGGAATCGGTCACATTCTCTGATTTTTATGGTGGTGGCTTGCATTTGAGAACATCTCCAAGCTTACTTTTCCATTTGGGGTTCTTCATTAGTATAGTTTTACCTGTGGTCTTCATGTGGGTTAGCCTAAATTACGTATCTTGATCCTGGCAGCACCAGATACATTCACTTCCCAGGCCACACCTGTAGACCTGGAACTAAAATGAGAGTGCTCCACCAGCTCAAAATTGTCTGCATATGACTTGTACTTTAGAAGTATGGTATGAGGAGAGTCCTTTTTGTTCAAAGGAGCTCTAACAGGAATTGGGATGCAGCCGGTCAGAATGGATGACCCTCCTTTCTCCAAGTCATCGCTTGGAGAAGAGCAAAATTACGCAGGAGAGACACACAAAAAAGAAAAAAGCAGGCCAGGGTAACATATGGAGCAGAGTAACAGGCACACACAACAGAACATAGCAGGCACACAGAGAGCCAGTATGCTGGCAGAGTCTTGGCATTACATCTATGCTTCAAGAGAAGTGTGTGAAAGAAGGGCATTTTTAGTTCCTTTAGCAGTTTACTTACTGAAAGAGCCTTTATTATGCTACCTCTGTGGTCACTGCCCTCTGAAAAATTACCGAAGAATGTATTTGGATTTACCCAGTGAACTTTGTTCTGCGTTGCCAGCATATTTTGTTTGAACTTCATGCATGAACATGCCCATTTCTCAATATAACACTCTCAGTTTTCTTTCTCTTCTAGTGTAATTCTGCAGCTGCTTAAGAGAAAAAGCAAAAAGAGCCATTTGGTCTTGACACTTATGAATGCCTTGTTTAGTCACGAGGAGAAAAAAAATCAGTGTTAGGACACTCAGACTCTTGTTAAGGCATCCAAGTCTTTAACTAGATCTAGCACTAAAAATAGCATCAAAACTAGTGTGTGTTTATGTGAATAATTTACATTATTCTGTGTGTGTATAAAAGAAAATGCTTAAGTCACTGATTTTACAAGAACAGAAAACTTATTTTCTGTCCAACATTGCACTGACTCTAAATATTTCTAAATGTGTATCTTTGGCATCAAAATCAGAGAACAAAATTAGGTGAAAGGATGAGAGAAACTTGACTCATGCAGTAATGTGATTTTTCAAGGTTCAGCATGTGGATGCTCTGGCAGACAGAATTAGATTAAGTCTGTCTTTTGAAATGCTTTCCAGAATATTTGGAAAACATTTATGTTACAATATAATACAAATCCAAATAATTCAGAATTACATGATAAACATGATTAACTTTGTAGTGGAAGCTGCTCAGAATGTTTTAGGAGAAAACTGTTGCCGTCCTGCTGAATTAAGAGAGGGATAATATCACTGTAATGGATATTTTTGTATTATTGTATGTCATAAGGGTTTGTAATTAAACAGTCTATGATGAAATTGCATATGCCTGTTTTGACAACATGCTGTTTTAAAAATAAATTCCCTTTCATCATTATCTTCAGACACCTACACACTGATAATCTGTAGATAAATTTCCCCTCTGCCCCTCTAAAAAGATCATGCAAAAAGCATGTTTTTCTGTATCTCCTGGATCAAGACCATATTTTATCCCCCAAATTACCTTTTAGATAACTGTTCTTTGTTTCTTCTGAATTGTTTCTGTTTTCTTTTAATATGCGCACAAATAGATGGGCAATCTGATCAAAGATAGCCTCCATTTAAACTGTGAATGTGAATCAGAGTCAGCTTATCCCAGACTTTTTTTGCCTGTATGTATATCTGAACTATTGTTACAGATTACAGCTAGCAAAACTGCAGTGACTTCTTTGCCCCAGAGGTACATAGATTTCAAGGTGCCCTTGTGAGATTGGAGACCAATCTTGCAATGAATGTGATATTATCTAGTGCTAATAAAAAGAGCTGATTATGAGCTTTCACTCATGTGTCAATACCACTGGGAAAATATCAGTACAGCCTCATGTGGCCAAATTCTTCCACCCGTAACTGCAGAAAGATTTTCCTTTATAGTATCTGTTAGTTTCTTCAGTTTATATCACAGGGAGTTAAGTACTCTCTATATAAATACACAAAGCAGAATAAAGTGAATAAAGTGACAAGTGTGGCTGGGTTTCTTTGCCATGAGGGTGTTATACTTCAATAACAGATGAATAATAAGTAAATGACCATGGATTCAGAGTGGCTAAGGATGTGAGGCTGGACCGGCTGCCCAGCCAGAGAGGCTTTGGAGTCTCCACCTGTGGAGCTGTTCTAAGCTGGGCTGGACAAAGCCAGAGCAACATCACCTGCCTTGTAAGTTCACTCTGATTTGGGACCTCCAGAGTTCCCTTTCATCCTATATACATTTATGCTTATATATATATATATGTACGTGTATTTCTTAAATGTTCATCTTGGCAAAATCAGAAATCTAATGATCAGACTTTTCACCTTTCCTCTTTTCATTGATGTATATGTCTGGTTATTTGTAATGAATGCAGTATTTCATAATAATTTTTATGAGCTATTTGTGATCACTTTTTTGTCCTTTTTTTTTTTTTTTTGCTACTACTGTATTTGCTCCTCACTCATGTCCAACTAGCAGTCTGTGCTAACAAATAATCCCGTGTTAGTTTTGCTGACCATTCTTTCCAACTATTCCTACAGCTTTAAGGATGGTGCTGCCTATGTTCAGTCATGGAATAACACAGACAAGGACTTTTTGGCCATGCAGTTCAAAAGACTATTTCAAAGAAGTTATAGTTGGGGACTTAACTGCATAGCAGAGGTGTTCCTCTTACAAAATTCAGCAATTAGACAATGTCTATCACTCCAAGCTCTGTAGCAGGAGCCATAGGACCACCCTTAAATGGGGTTTGACCCAGAACTTGTGCGTGTAACAGGAATCATCCCAAGCTATTCAATAGCTTTTGTTTACAGCCTTATGCCAAGCTGATAATTTATCCCTTTGTTCTAGTTCTGTTTCTGTGAAGGGTGCCAGAGGTATGGCAGAGGCACAACTGGCTTTTTGGATGACAAAATATTAGCCTGCTGACTCAGCCATCACAGAGAAAGATATTCAAAGGGAAGAACTGATGTTTGTGTGGTAATGTGAAGTCCTTGGGTAGAAGAGGACTGCTCCATTATTATGTCTCCTTTTTGAGATGATGTTTGATTTGTACTACATCTGTAAATTGCTATTGGCACAGAATAAATTGGATGCAGCGCTCCATGTTGGTGCAAAATAATTTTGGAATGAACATTTGTTGACAGCTAATAAGAGATGAAAATGAAGCACAGAAGTAGAAATGACAGGGATAAAGGTAGGCTGTTACTTCGATTTTCTGCCTGCATGTGCAATATGACGCTGTCTCCAATGAAATAAACACACAGAGCAACATTTCTTAACAAGGCAAATCCTAATTCTGTTTTAGAACAAATGCAAAGTTCAGTGCAGAAGTCTTCTCCCTCCCTCCCTCCTGTCTTCCTTCCTCCCTCCCGCTCTTCTGCGGCCCTCGCGGCCGTGCCTCCCTCTCCCTCACGCAGGACCCACCTTTGCTGCCTCCCTACCGGGGCTGGCACCTCTACGCTGTTCCTGAGCTGCCCGGGCCCCCGGTGCCCTCCCTGGGGGGCTGCCCTGTCCCCCGCGGTGGGCTCCAGCCTCCCTCCCCGGCCGCGCCGGCTGCCCCCGCTGCCCGGCCTCCCTCGTGGCACGGCCTGTGACCGCGGCCACCTCGCACGCTGGTGTCCCTCACCCCAGCAGCTGCCCCAGGCCTCCTGGCGGGCCTCCACCTCGCCTGCTGGCCCTATCGCTCGCCAGGAGCCATTTTGGCAATGGATTTTTGTGAGGACGTGCCAGGTCGCGGATGGACGTTCAGTTCCCCGTGTGCATGTGGCACGCTCAGGGTGCCAGGCACGGCTGTCCTGCTGGGAGCGGGCGGCTGGGGCGGCAGCGTGTGGCGCTGGGCTTGTCACCCAGCCGGAGAGGGGGTAAACACCTTCTGCTTGGGCTTTGCTTTGACAAGTTAAATGGTCAAGGAAGGAAACGGATTCTACTAATTCATTTTCCTCTATTTTCTTAAATAAGTAGTGCTAGACAAAAGATACATTTCCGCAACTTACCGCTTGTAGTGACCTAGGTATGTATAAACTGGGTGGGACAAAAGTAATTGTATATCAAAGTTTCTAGCTACTGAATAAAAACTCTGCTTAAATTTGTTATATTGAAGGCACTGAAAAACAGTAATGCAGCTTAGAAAAAAAACATCTTTAATAAAATAAAAGATGACATTTAAGACTGGGACAATCGGTTCTGTTTGACAGGTGAAAGAAAGTTGTTGGGCTTACTGTCCCTCATCACCGGTCTGAACCTCCACGGACACGCATTGGCCGATGTTGCGTAACTGGTGTTGCATTATTTTGGATGTCGCATCAGAAAAGGATAGCTTCAGTCTAATATTTAGGGATGAATGTCCATGTTGCTTGAAATTTAAGCTAGAATTATATGTATTGTTGCATTCATTAGAGGACAGTTACATCCCAGCTGGATGTTTCAGTTACAGTGATAGAGGGATACTGGTTATTTGGTGCCATCATTAATGTGTTCTTGCTTTATATTTCTCTGAAAGCATTTAAAAGAAATATTTCGTAGTTACTCTTTATTATGAAATACAGCAAAATCTGATACTAGACAATTTTCAGTTCTGCAATCCTTGTGACTGAATTAAGATATTCTGACCTCTAAAGAAAAAAACAAAGCAAAAAAACAATTAGATTATATTTGGAGCTGTTCAGGAGGGAATCACCTACTCACAAGTAATGAAAATGAATCTGACAGTCTGACTACCCATCCCTGGACTTCTGGTAGCCTTCTGGCAACAGCTAGCAATATCAGTTTAATGAGTTTGAATTGCATAAATACAGAGACAATTTACAAACTTGACCCTTGCCAAGGGACCAAGAGGCAATAATCTGTGATCGCTGTGTTAAATGAGGTTGGCATTGGCAAAGCAGAACTGTGTCTTTCCATCTTAGTCTGAAAAAATTTTTCAGAGGGAAAGAGATAGTAAAAGTGCAGCACCTTCCTGCTGCTGTGAACCAGCATATGCATGTTTTAATATTTTTGTAGAAAATTAATAATATATTGAATATTCTTAGGTGTGAATCTACCTCCACTTGACTACTATTTCTTCTTTTCACTAAGTCAGAAATCTTCATTCAGAGAAATTTATATGAAGTAACAGCAAAAATCCATTTGACCAATGTGAGTATACAATGTGATGCATAGTGCATGCCAGATCCTGCTTTATTTTCTACTCTTCTGTGCTTTGAAATAAGCATTGCTCTTCATTTCATTGGCACAGCTGACAGCACAACTCCTCACAGTTGTTATATTTTCATGGCAATGTATATTAGTATGGACCTGTAATCTGTGCCTTATATGCATGACAGATTTTTTTAAAAATCCTCCATCAATAGGAGTTTATCTACCTAACACAAAAGATCACCTCTAATCCATGTACAGTATGTATAAACATGCCTAACGTTTTAATAAAAAATGGTCTCTGCATAGTGATCCTATTGTTTCTTTTAAACACTGAAAATTTTGCTCTTGGATTTTTATTCTTGTTCTGAAAAATTTTGCATTCTGTTCTGCTGGCTCGCTGTTCCCTACATTCATTTTCCACAGAATTTAATATGGAATTGCATTCTTTTGTATAGGGTTCTTAAACCATCCCACGAAATTTTCTGTCTGAGGCAATTATCTACGAAATCTTAATTGATTTAATAATCACTACAAAATATGTTTAATATTAATAGAAACATATATACTTAATTCCTAATAAATTTTATTGGGTTTTGCTGTAAGGCACAGTGCACAAGGGAATAAATAAACAAATAGAGGTGTTTATTTATAAACAATAAAATCTAAACCAAACACCTAAGTGAAACATTGATTAATTAGTCCCTTCCACGTATTCTAAGAAGCTCCCACAGGAATATATGCAGCTGTGAGGCATTTCTGAACAGAGACATGCAAATGATTGTTTGGAGTTTCTGATTATTTATTTGTTTGCTTTGGAGTCAAAAAGCTCATGTCAGGCTCTGTCTTTCTTCATTTTTAATGGAAGCAAAATGGTGGCCTTCATATTTCAAAATACTTTTCAACTAACCTACTTGTAGAAACTACCCCTTCTAAATCAGTTTAGCTGTTCTTGTGATAATATGTAAATTCATTCTGTTAAGAGATGCTTTAAAATAGTTGATATGGCCTGTTTATGACTGGAGTTGTATTTCAGGAACTATAAAAGCCCACAATCAAACTTCTAAGAGGAAACAACTGTCACAATTATAGTACCTTTATTTTAGCTTCCTGGATATTAATCCAAGTACTTTGCCTTGTGTATGCTCTAACAATTTGGCACATAAAAAAAGAAGATTTCAGGAGCAGAAGTATATTTCCATACTGCTGTCTGACACAAATATGTACAATAGTGATTATTTTTGTTTGCTTATCCATGAAGCTTCACAGATTTGAAATATGCAAATACTTTGCACTTCTGTAGACACAGTGCAGGTTACACCTCCTCAACAGGCTGGTTTGTAGGGAAAATGAATTTACAGTGTTACAGCACTAGTGAAGGTATATTTCATTTTCTTTAAATAAAAAAGCCCTAAACTGGGTAGCTGCATGCATTATACAATTATATATTTAGCTGATCAAACAGCTATTAATACCATGAATTTAAACAGGGAGAGATAAAATGTGTTCTACTTGAATAAGCAGCTAGCTATAACAGTTCCATATGACAAAATACTTTAAGGAAGATATAAACAATTTTTTGTTTTGTTTTGGTTTGGTTTTTTTTCCCTTTCCTCTTATCCATATAATTTAAGCATTTGTTACTGGAAGAGCTTGAAAAATTAATGGGACAGCCTGATAAATTGTAAAATAGCAGAAACTCTTGTATTTGGATAACATATTTGTCCATCAGCAATCTTTGAGGAGATTAAGAGATGAGTTACTTACACATTGGAGTGCCACATACAGACCTTTATGTATTATTTTTCACTGTGTGACTCTGAGTTCATGAAAGTAAAATTCCTTTTTATTTTGGCCAAATTAACTGGTTTAAAACTACATTCATACAGAGGGGATGCAAGTATACCACTTCGTATTGCCGAAACAATGGATAACTGTACCCATTTTTTGCTAATAGCAGTGGTCAGCGCTGCTACTGTCCAGCAGAGAGTTCATAGGAATATATCTATAATCCATGGATTTTTTTACATGCTTATTTTCCCTTCTCTGTTCATGACTCTGCAGAACTAAAGTACAAAGCACATCCATACAACACTTCATGAGGAAGCTGTAAAACACCGGTTTAAAAGTTAGTACAGTCAAACCCATATCTTTTCTAAAGGAAGTCTGGATATAATAGTACATTTTGAGACCAACTGGAAGCATATTGACACTGAAGCAACAAGGAAAAATGTCTGTAAAAATGTTTTTAATTCATAGGTTCTGTAGAACATACTCTGTTATATCAAAAAGCTTATTCAAAAATCAGAATTATCAGTATTTTGATACAAAACACAGGTGTTGGACATACTTACTTTCACAAATTTTTCAGAGATATCAGAGAAAACTTGAGAGAAATTTTAAGTTATGAGTTTTCTTAGTAGATGCAAGTGTTACCATACTGCAGAACTGTTCAGTGGGTATTTGACAGTAAACTTCTATTGTTTGTGTAAGTGAATATCCATGTAGTCAGTTGTGGTTGCCATAAATGGTGCAATTGTTTGCACTGATGTTCAAGGAGTCTTTTTTATACCTGAAGGTATAAGCATTCAAGCAGAAAGGGGCTATGAACTCTTCCATTCACAATGCATAAACCATACTGCGTGGCTAAAAGAAGTAATGCAGATTGAAGAGTGACTGCTTCCACTGAAGTTTTCACAGTTGGCTCCAAGAATTAGCAAGATCTACCCCCCACTCCCCCTACCCCCCACCAACTGGAGTGACACAGGGTAATAAAACATTTGAGAACAAAATGCATTTTGAGAATATGGTGTGTATTTCATAAGCAGCAGACTTCTTTGGAGAAATAGTTTATTAAGAGTTAGTCTCCCAGTTGTGTTAATAAAATATTTTGTATCAATACCATGTGTGAATTTTCAGAGTACAGGTCTTGGCTTATCAGTGGGGCATTATGTTTAATCAAAGTCTAGTTAAAATGCTAAATTCTCTGGATATATAAACATATAAGTCTTATAAATATAAATGACTTGTGTTCCCACTGTGTCTTATTTTGGTAGTGATTGGAAAAGAACAGATTATTTTTCTTTATACAGATTAGTATTTATTGTATTCTTTCCTCTGATTAATGATAACTGATGCTGTGATTCCCAAGGCTGTATACAAAAGTGACATGACTTAATTGCATTGGTACTGCAAAATAAGCACATTCATTTCAGTATTTATGTGTGTATGAGATATTTTTTATAAACTATATCTTCTATAGTACTCATTTATTTGACATATGATAAGCAATTTTTCTGTGACTGCATAAAGACATTTCAGAATGCATTTGGTAAAGAAAAAACAAAGAATGGAGGTAGATTGACTAATAGATTTAGTCAATTATACATTATTAGTGTACTTAAAATGTAATATAATTTTGATTATAAATAATAATATAGTGTTTTAGATTAAATATTTGTGAAGAAAAGTAACTACCCTTACCTCCTAGCTATACAGTGGTCCAGCTACAACACAGAAGTGAAGTGTGTTCCCTCTTAGTTAATCCTATATTCAGGTAGCTGGACAGTTTCTTAGAAGAAGGTATCACTGAGAAAAGACAAGAATCTCACACCTCATCAGAATAGGTTAAGCTCTAGGGTATTAGAAAAGCGGGATAGTGACATGCATGGCTAAATGACGTCTTCCTTCTGTTTACAAAGCATGACCCTGGCTAGTCTGGGGGCAAAGGCCAGGAGATGACTATGGTTTGAATTCCCCACAGGAGATGGGCTTAACA